>JALMGA010000001.1:3962679-5165179 GCA_023333525.1 Aspidoscelis tigris stejnegeri
CCGTCGATCCTGGCTGCCGGCCCGTCCCAAGTGGTTCCCTCGCTCTGGGATTCCCCGCGGTGGTCGCCAACCAGGCTGGCTTTCCGACCCCGCCTTTCCCACCCATTTAAGGGGGCTCAGGACGGCTGACAAACCTTCTGTTCTTCTCCACACAACAGTGAGGCGGGTGGGGCTGTGAGAGCTCAGAAAGAGAGCTGTGACTAGCCCAAGGTCACCCAGCTGGCTTCATGGAGGAATAATAATAAGAAGAGTTGGCTTTTCTACCCCGCTTTTCTCACCCATTTCAGGGGATTCAAAGCACCTGACAAACCTTCTGTTCTCTCCACAACAGACACCCTGCTCACACCTTTCAATTTCTGTTTGTTGTATTTCATTATTTTCACTTCATTTCCATCTTATTTATTTACCACTTTTCCAAAAACACATTTGCCTAAGGCAGTTTGCATTGTATATTCTCTGTTGTAAAGTAATAATCAAAACATTATAATAAAAACGCATTATAAAAGTTGCACATCATGCAAAACATTGCAAAATAAGCCAAAACACACAATAAAAATAGAAAAAAAATGAGCCAGCGGAGGCCAAGTGGAGTCCAGAGCAGCTGACCAAAGGTCGCAGTCCACAAAGAATCATTTCCAAGATGCCCATGTCCAGCCAGGCTGGAGAGTCACCCAGAGGGCAGAGGGGTCTGGGCTGCCACCACTAGGCCACCCCCAGGAGGGATGGCATAAGCAGCTGTCCTTTATGGTCTCTGGTGTAGCTGAGACCAGGTGGGGGCCAGAACAGCTGGCAAGAGGGACCCAATCCTGCAAGGAAGCAGCTCCAAACGATCAGGGCCCATCCAGGCTGGAGAGTCACCCAGAGGGCAGAGGGGTCTGGGCTGCCACCACTAGACCACCCCCAGGAGGGATGGCATGGTTCTCCTCCTCCTCCTCGTCCTCCTCCTCAGGCAAGCCTTCCATAATCAATTCAGGAATGTCCAAAGGGAGGATGGAAAGTCCACCAATGGAGCAGGTAGGAAGGACCAGGTGTGGGCAGCCAGAGCTAAAGACGGTTGAAAGTGAAGGTGTAACCACAGCCTGGGTTAGCTGTGAAGGAGCATTAATGAAGTCCCAGGACCGTGAGCTCCGACTGGCGTCTCCACACATACCTACCTGCCTCGTCTGACCAGATGAACACGGAGGGACGCAGGCCGCTTTGAACCTGGGCCAAGTACCTCTCTCTGCTGTTTGCCCTGGAAGTTGGCAGACGTTTCCTGGACCGGCACACCTACAGTGCAAACTGAAGGCTGAGTGAAGCCGCCAAGGGCTTCTCGGGGGTGGGGGGTGGGGGTAGACAACAGATCACTGGAAGTTTTCTAACAGTTTGGAAAACAGGCTGCCAACCTGCAATGGTGTGGTCCTTGTGACAGCTTCATTTTGCCTCTCATTTCTTTTAGAGATGCCCTGAGCAACCCCCCCAGACGGCAACCCCAAAGATCAACAGCCCTGTAAGTCACTGTTTATTTGCATTTATTTTATTCCCCACCCCCTCAAGTGCAAGATATGAACGTTGGGCAGCTGCATTCAGCCAGAAGGAAGCAAATCGTGCAAGCAGCACGTCTGGAAGGAGGAGGTTCAAACAGATCTAGATAAGCTTGAACAGCGGCGTGAAACTAACAGGATGGTATTTAATAGGGACAAGCCCAAAGTCCTACATCTGGGTAAGAAAAACGGTAAAAAAGGAATACAGAATGGGAGGAATCAGGCTGAGTAGCAGCACAAGTGAAAAGGATCTGGGTGTCCTGGTTGATTACCAGGATGAAAATGAGCCAGCAATGTGATGCAGCTGCAAAAAAGGCAAACACCATCCTGGGTTGCATCAAGAGGAGTATTGAGTCTAGGTCATGAGAAGTAATTATTCCTCCTTACTGTACCTTGGTCAGACCTCACCTAGAGTCCTGTGCCCAGTTCTGGGCACCCCAATTTAAAAAAGACATTGACAAACTAGAGCAAGTCCAAAGGAGGGCTACCAAATGGTTAATGGTCTAGAGGTCACCCTGGAGGTCCCTTCCAACTCTATCATTCCATGATTCTTCCAGAATTGCTGTATTCTGGAATATCACTCAATAGCAATATATTCAGGTGCCAGTTCAAACATGGGGAACTTTGACCTTTGCCACCTATGGACAGACCACGAAGTGTGGATTTCCCCCAGTATATCGGACCAGCAAGACAACCGTGGGTCTCCCTTGTGCACCCAGATGCAAACTTGGCATCAGATTGCTCTGGTGGTCAGCAAACCAGGCTCTTATCCGGGAATTCCACACTCTTCCACAAAGCCAGCTGGGTGACCTTAGGCTAGTCACAGCTCTCTTCTGAGCTCTCAGAACCCCACCTTCTGCACAAGGTATTCTGTTGTGGGGAGAAGAACAGAAGGTTTGTCAGCCGCTTCTTCTCTGATAGCCAAGAATGGTTTCTGGCCTCAGAGCCCCTGAGGGAGGGATTTTGATGGTGCCAACAAAATGGGGGCCCTGCAGGAAGCCAGCACGTCCGCATGCCCCCAAGCGCTCATTTAGCGGCTGCTAGTCTGTCAGGAGGCCTTTTTCAACAGGTCCACCAGTATCCCAGGAGTGGTGGTCTTTGGGGGGGGGTCATCTAGTCTGATCTGTGCTCCATCCACTGTAGATGGAGTGTACTAGCACGGGTGGGGGGGGCTCCTCTATACCCACCAGTGTGTGCAAGAAGGCCTCTGGGTGCCTGGCATTGCTGGGTCAATGATAAGTGTGGAAGGACCCTGGAAGAAGCTGACCCGTGTTTAATTAGGATGAAGGATTTCAACAGGTGGAAACACTAAGGAAGAAATAAATCCATGATTAAAACTTGGCTGTCATGCATTTCGGAGAAACAGTTTTCTCCTTAAGAACCTAAGAGGAACCCTGCTGGATCAGGCCCAGCCCATTTAGTCCATAAGAACCACAGCAGAGCCCTGCTGGATCAGGCCACAGCCCATCCAGTCCATAAGAACCTAAGAGGAACCCTGCTGGATCAGGCCCAGCCCATCCAGTCCATAAGAACCTAAGAGGAGCCCTGCTGGATCAGGCCACAGCCCATCCAGTCCATGAGAACCTAAGAGGAGCCCTGCTGGATCAGGCCACTGCCCATCTAGTCCATAAGAACCTCAGAGGAGCCCTCCTGGATCAGGCCAAAGCCCATCTAGCCCATAAGAACCTAAGAGGAGCCCTCCTGGATCAGGCCAAAGCCCATCTAGTCCATAGGAACCTAAGAGGAGCCCTGCTGGATCAGGCCACAGCCCATCGAGCCCATAAGAACCTAAGAGGAGCCCTGCTGGATCAGGCCACGGCCCATCTAGCCCATAAGAACCTAAGAGGAGCCCTCCTGGATCAGGCCAAAGCCCATCTAGTCCATAGGAACCTAAGAGGAGCCCTTCTGGATCAGACCAAAGCCCATCTAGTCCATAGGAACCTAAGAGGAGCCCTGCTGGATCAGGCCACGGCCCATCTAGTCCATCAGAACCTAAGAGGAGCCCTGCTGGATCAGGCCACAGCCCATCTAGTCCACAAGAACCTAAGAGGAGCCCTGCTGGATCAGGCCAAAGCCCATCGAGCCCATAAGAACCTAAGAGGAGCCCTTCTGGATCAGACCAAAGCCCATCTAGTTCATAAGAACCTAAGAGGAGCCCTGCTGGATCAGGCCAAAGCCCATCTAGTCCATCAGAACCTAAGAGGAGCCCTGCTGGATCAGGCCACAGCCCATCTAGTCCACAAGAACCTAAGAGGAGCCCTGCTGGATCAGGCCAAAGCCCATCTAGTCCATAAGAACCCAAGAGGGGCTCTGCTGGATCAGGCCACAGCCCATCTAGTCCATAAGAACCTAAGAGGAGCCCTCCTGGATCAGGCCACAGCCCATCTAGTCCATAAGAACCTAAGAGGAGTCCTTCTGGATCAGGCCACAGCCCATCCAGTCCATAAGAACCGAAGAGACCTGCTGGATCAGGCCACAGCCCATCTAGTCCACACAGCGGCCCACCAATTGCCCATGGGCACCTCAAGGGCAAACCTTCTCCTACTCTTGGATCCCAGCAAATGGTCTTAGAGGCCTCCTGCTTGTCCCCCGAGCCTGAAAGATGTACACAAGCATCCATTCTAGGAGCCATTGATACCATCTGACATCCATAAAAACATAAGAGGAGCCCTGCTGGATCAGGCCACAGCCAATCTAGTCCAGCATCCTGTCTCACACAGTGGCCTGCCAATTGCCCATGGCCATCTCAAGGGCAAACCTTCTCCTACTCTTGGATCCCAGCAAATGGCCTTAGAAGTGTCCTGCTTGTGCCCCAGCCTGAAAGATGATATTATCTGTCTAGAAATGTCTTTCACTAAAGAATAAGAGCCTAAGGGGAGCCCTGCTGGATCAGGCCACAGCCCATCTAGTCCATAAGAACCTAAGAGGAGCCCTGCTGGATCAGGCCACAGCCCTTCTACTTCATAAGAACCTCAGAGGAGCCCTGCTGGATCAGGCCACAGCCCATCCAGTCCATAAGAACCGAAGAGGAGCCCTGCTGGATCAGGCCACAGCCCATCCAGTCCATAAGAACCGAAGAGGAGCCCTGCTGGATCAGGCCACAGCCCATCCAGTCCATAAGAACCTCAGAGGAGCCCTGCTGGATCAGGCCACTGCCCATCCAGTCCATAAGAACCTAAGAGGATCCCTGCTGGATCAGGCCACAGCCCATCTAGTTCATAAGAACCTAAGAGGAGTCCTTCTGGATCAGGCCACAGCCCATCTAGCCCAGCCTCCTGTCCTACACAGTGGCCACCAATTGCCCACGGGCATCTCCAGCAGCTTCCAGGGCAACCCCTTCTGCTCTCCAATCCCAGCAAGGGGCCTTAGCGATCCTAACCGCGGGGGAAATGCTCTGCGTTGGATAATGCGGAAAGGACACAGCTTGGCCCTCCGCTGATGCGTCCTCTCCCTCTGACAGCGGCCTGACACGGGATCAGAACCCCGGTGTGGACGCAGCCCGCCTTCGCTGTGCTCGCCGCCTTGCCCGGCTCCGCGAGGCTTGCACCGGGCTTTCGTTCTCGCCGCCGCCGCCCCCTGCTCCCCGCTCGCTCGCTCGCTCGCCGGCCGGATTAAAGCTCGTCGTCGGGTAGCGGCGGCGCTGTAAACAAGCTGCCCACATGCTCCAGCCCATCGGAGCGCATTGGCTGCGCGGCGGCCTTTAAATACACGCCCCCAGCCAGCCAGCGGCCGGAGCGCAGCAGCCACGGGGAAGGCGCGGCGGTGTCGCTGCTGCTGCTGCTGCTGCTGCTCCCGCCGCCGCCGTCGTGGCGCATCACAGTCCGCACGCCCCCTCGACCCCCCGGGCGCCCGGGCCGCGCAGCCCCCGGCAGCGCGTGCACCGTGCCTTCACACATACACACACACACACACACACACACACGTGCGCTTCCCGGGCACACCCGTCCGGAAAAACCGCCACGCACGCGTGCGCGCGTGTGTGACCCTCAAAGAGACCCTGGGCTGGGCTGGGCTGGGCTGGGCTGGGGAGGGAGCCGCTGCCCGTCGAAGGATCCGTGGGCTTGCACCACCAGGGTGCCCGTGTGACTGGCACGACACGCGTCGTCCGGGAGGCGCTCTTCCCGGGCTTGGGCGCGCGGACGGTTGCAGAGTTGCGCGCCTCCTACGGCTACGGCTGGGCTTCCCTCCTGCTCCGGATGCGCAACGAAGCCGAAGCTCGCCGTGTGGCTGCGGCCGATTGCACCCCCGAGGCGAGAGGGAGGGGAGAGCTCAGCCCTGCGGGCAGCGGCCTTGCCCACCCTGCGCTGCCTTGCCTGCCTGCCCTGCAATGCCCGGTTGGAGGCGGAGATGCTGCCCAAGGCCCCGGGTTCCCCGGTTAAGGGGAAAGGCGGCTGGGGGGGGGGCTGCTCGCCCGGCCTCCCCCGGTGGCTGCCTTGCGTGCGCCATCCCCGCGCACTGCCTACTATTAATACGCGTCGCCCTCCCCATCCCGAAGTTTTGCAAGAAGGGGGGGATCGGTCACATGGGCTGGGAGAACCGCGCGCAAGTGGCAGAGGTTGCTGGAGCTGCTGCGGGGCCAGCGAGGCGCTTGGCGGCTCTCTCGGGCAAACACGCCCGGTCGGCGGCGGGGGAGGGGGAGGAGGGCGAGAAACGCCGCCGCTTTGCGCCGATCTAACGCGGGCAGGAGGAGCTCGTGCGGGGCAGCACGTGGGAACGAGGCCGAGGGTGAATCCCGCGGTCCCGGAATGAGCAAAATGCTGCAGAGGCGGCTTTAGGCTTTATTACACTGTCCGAAGCTAAATCCCCGCCTTAAACGTAAAAAAAAAAAAAAAACCCAGCTCTGTACAACGATCAAAATACTCATTTTTCCCTTCAAGAAACAAGCATCTGCCTATAAATGAAGATTCTCTATGGCTGTGGTCACACTTAAGAAGAAATGCTGGCTTTTCTACCCCGCTTTTCTCACCCTTTTAAGGGGACTCAAAGCGGCTGACAAACCTTCTGTTCTTCTCCCCACAACAGAACACTCTGTGAGGTAGGTGGGGCTGTGAGAGCTCAGAAGAGTGCTGTGGCTAGCTCAAGGTCACCGGGCTGGCATCATGGGTGGAATCGAACCCGGTATTCCCAGATAAGAGTCCGGCACCCTAACCACGAGACCAGTGATGGTGAACCTTTTGAGCTCGGTGTGTCAAAATTCACAAAAAAACTAGCTTAACTCGGGTGCTGTGTCACATCTAGAAATATCCATAATTTTGTGATATTTGTAGCTCTAGGAAAAAAGTTATATTTTTAATATATGTGTTTTATGAAAAGCCAAAACAAATAATTCTTTACATTAGTTACTTTTGTACAAGTCTTCAATTGAAAGTTGGTATTTTGTACACTTCAAGAACAAGCAAGCACTACACGCCCAGGTGCCAGGGTGACCATGTGTGTCACCCAAAAGGGCTGGGCGTGTCACCTGTGACACGCGTGTCATAGGTTGGCCATCACCGCACTAGACCAAACTGGCTCACAGTTTAATCCAGCCTCAGTCCGTTTTCAGAGCGAGAGAACGCATCAGCAAAGGGACAAGCTGTTTTCTTTCAGTGTTAAATAGCTCAGAAAATTCATCTTTGGGGATAGATAATGTGGGGGGGGAATTAGTGGGCACTTTGCTGAGGTGTTCTCTCGCTCTGAAGGTGGGCTGAGGCTGGATTCAACCTGCCCATGCCTTAAGATCTGGAGGGGAGGCCCTCTTGGTTGCCCCACCAGCCTCAGCAGCAAAAGGGGTGGGCACCCGGAAGAGGGCCTTCTCAGTGATGGCCCCCAGGCTATGGAACAGTCTCCCCCTTGAAGTGCACCTATTTCCTTCGCTGTATATGTTTAGGAGGGCAATGGAGACTCACTTCTTTGTCCTGTTGTTTTAATACATATTGTTATTGTTTTAATAATGTTTGATTTTAGATGTTGTTACCTACCTGGAGACCTTTGGGTATAGGGCGGGATAAAAATGTAAATAAAATAAAATAAATATGTGTGATGACAGCCCTGGTGCCTCAGACTATTGCTCCGGAGGCTACGTTCACACCTAAGGTTTAATCCAGCTTCAGTCCACTTTCAGACTGAGAGTACATCAGCAAAGTGACAAGCTGTTTTCTTTCAGTGTTAAATAACTCAGAAAATTCACCTCTGGGCTAGATAATATATATATAACATAAAAGCGTTTCTATTTTCCACAAATACAGCCCCTTTTGGGAGAAAATAATTCGCCAAGTAGGTTTGCAACAGAGCAAAAATACAGGAATAAAGCAAGAATATACCAAGCATAATGCAAGAAAACAAAAGGCATTTTAAAATCTACAATAAACTGAGAGTGAGCTACAATTATATTTAATAATACAAAGTAACATATGCAGAGTAACATATAGTGTGCAAGATAAATGAGAGTGAAACAATCACCAATTAATATGTTGCATTGCAAAAACATAGCGCACTTGACCTTGGGAAAATTGGCACTTCCTGCCCCACTGGGGGGGAACAGGAAAGGTGAACTTGTCCACCCATGTACTAGCGTCGGCACTAGTGAGTGCTAGTAGAAGCCATCCCTTCCCCTGCGTGTCCAGACACCTATTTCCAGTGCAAGTGTTGTCTGGGCACCGCCATCTTCATCTGCCAGTGACGACCCTGGCACACGTGTGCTGATGCTGTCATCAGGACGACGAAGATGTGCCGCACATGAGGCTCCATGCCATGCCAGCGCATCAGCTCACCTGTCCGGCACTGTAGAGGTGTGGATGGGCTCGCCAAGAGCCAGGAAAGGTTAAGGTATGTGTACTTGTAGAATGCTTAACCAGGCTCCACACATAGCTACTTCAAATGTAGAACCTAAGAGGAGCCCTGCTGGATCAGGCCACAGCCCATCTAGTCCAGCATCCTGTTGCACACTGTGGCTCACCAACTGCTTCTGGGCTTCCCAAGGAGAAGACAAAGACAGTTAGCCTTCAGAGGCATCCTGCCTGTCTCTAATCCACAGGAGGTACCTGGGCATCCATTCTAGTAGCCATTGATACACCTGTCCTCCATGAATTAAGGGGCTGGATCAGGCCACAGCCTATCTAGTGCACCATCCTGTCTCACACAATGGCCCACCAATGGCCCACGGGCATCTCAAGCAGAGACAAGGGCAAACCTTCTCTTGCTCTTGAATCCCAGCAAACGGCCTTAGAGGCCTCCTGCTCGTCCCCCCAGCCTGGAGGATGTACGTGGGCATCCATTCTAGTAGCCATTGATACATTTGTCATCCATGACAACCTTTTCTTAAAACCATCTAGGCTGATTGCTGTCACCACCACGTAATGCTCCACAGATGCTCCATTCTTAGCCTTCCAAGATGTAGCAATGCAGCTGCAAAGCTCATGCAAGCTTCACGGCTTCAGGGTGGGTTAATGCACCTCAGTGCCATTGGTGCAGACCATGCTGATCCTGCCCACGGATCACTGATCTGGAATAAAGCCAGGTAAGTGCAGAAAGAACCCTGGAGCACTGAAATAAGGGGGAAAAGTTAAAGTCTCACCTGCATCTTCTATGCTGGTCCAAAAACTTAATATCAGGCTCCCACCAGGTACATTTTGCATTTTTTTTAAAAAAGGGACTGTGCATATTTAAAGCAAAGGTATATTTTAGGCCATAACCCTGCTCCGCCTTAGCATGCAATGCAGAGTGCAGAAAACATGGTGTATTGCTGCTCTGCCAGTGGTTCAGGCCTCCAGATGAGGAAAACGGAGCTTTATGCAGATGGTAGGACTGGCTGGGCCCTTCCCTTTCTCTTCAAGGGCAGAGACACCAGGATTTTGCAAGGATTGAGTCTTGAGGGCGGCGTACGGCCTACTGGACTGGGTGAGCAAACTCTGATTTAGCAGGATTCCCACAAACAAAGCCCCTCCCAACCCTTCCCCGCCGGATGGCCTCTCTGTCGGTTGGGACCCTGCCAAGACAGCTATGGGCTTTGCCAGAACCAGAGCACAGGGGCGGACGAACAACTTTCTCCTCCTTGCTCAGTCTGGCCGCTGCCTGCCTGCCTGCCTGCCTGCCTGCCTGCCTGCCTGCTGCTGCTGCTGCTGTGCAGTCGCTGAATGTGCAGAAGAAAAAGGTCTGCCTGCCCTGGCTGTAGGAGGGAGGGGGTTGCAGTGTATATTTGGCCCATATGTGTGTTGATTGCCATATAAGACCATAAAAGGACCCTCCTGAATCTCACACAGTGGCCCAGCAATTCCTTCTGGGCACCTCAAGAAGGCAAAGGCAAAACACTCACCTGCAAATGGCCTTTGCAAGTATCCTACCTAAGGACATAAGAGGAGCCCTGCTGGATCAAGCCACAGCCCATCTGGTTCATAAGAACCTCATAGGAGTCCTGCTGGATCAGGCCAAAGCCCATCTAGTCCAGCATCCCATCACACACAGTGGCCCACCAAATGCTCATGGACATCTCAAGCAGAGACAAGGGCAAACCTTCTCCTGCTCTTGAATCCCAGCAAATGGCCTTAGAGGCCTCCTACTTGTTCGCCCAGCCTGAAAGATGTACTTAGCCATCCATCCTAGTAGCCATTGATACATCAGATTCCATGAATTTGTCCAACCCTTCCTTAAAGCCATCTAGGCTGGTAGCTGTTACCATCTCTTCCAGCAGCAAATTCCATAGACCTGCTTCTCCAACCTGGAAGTGGTACCTGGACATCCATTCTAGTAACCAAGATACACCTGTCCTCCATGATTAAGAGGAGCCCTGCTGGATCAAGCCACGACCCTTCTTGTTCAGCATCTTCTCCCACACAGTGGCTCAGCAGTTGCTTCTAGGCATCTCAAGTAGAAGGCAAAGAAAAACCCCTCACGTGCTCTCCACAACCTACAAATGGGCTTGAGATGCCTCCTGCCTGTCTCTCCAGCATCCATTCTAGTAGCCATTGATACACTTGTCCTGCATGAATTAAGAGGAGCCCTGCTGGATGAGGCCACAACCTATCTAGTCCAGCATCCCATTTCACACAGTGGCCCACCAATGGCTTCTGGACATCTCAAGCAGAAGATGAAGGCAACACCTTCACCTGCTCTTGACTCCCTGCAAATGGCCTTCAGAGACATCTGCTTGTCCCTCCAACCTGGAGGTGCTACCTAGGCATCGATTCTAGTAGCCATTGATACACCTGCTCTCCATGAATGAAAAGGAGCCCTGCTGGATCAGACCACAGCCCATCTAGTTCAGGATCTCATCTCACACAGGGACCCACAAATGATTTCCGGACATATCAAGTAGAAAAGGCAAAACCCTCACCTGCTCTCCGCTTCCAGATGGCCTTGAGAATCATCCTACCTTCCTTTCCAACCTGGAGGCAACACCTAGCCATCCATTCTAGTGGCCATTCATGTACCTGCCCTCCATGAATGAAGAGGAGCCCCCTGGATCAGGCCCAAACCATCCAGCCCAGCATCCTGTCTCACCCAGTGGCCCACCAGTTGCTCCTGGGCATCTCACGCAGGAGACAAAAGCGAAACCTAGACTAGAAGAAGCTGGCGCTCCAGTTGACCATAATCAAGGGCTCCTTGATCTGGACCATGGTCTGTCCTGCATGAACACAGCATACCGGTGGCGGGAGGAGCCTCTCTGTATTGCACACTCAGTTCACTAATGTGCAGAAGAGAGGCCGCTAACGCAGTTGCTGGTAAGGAATCCGAGTAACACTTTAGCCGCTAACGCTTCGTTCCTCTCTGCGCAATCCCCAAGTAGGTTACTGCTATTGCTCCGAAGAAGGTGAGAAGCAGGTACAGACAGGTCTGGCTGAAAGGCACCCAGGTGAATAAAAGATCAGCACATGCTTACTTTGGCCTACAGTCAAAGCGATGTGGTGCGCAAAGGGAGAAGCTCAGGCAAAGGGCCTGTTCGCACTTGGCCCAATTCTGGAACATATCTCAGGGCAGGGGTCTGTAGTAAGGTTGTGCACGAATGTTCACATTCGATTCGGTGTGAACCGAACGTGGGAAAACTCGGCTTTGGCCGAATCCCCCCTCCAAGAATGTGTGTGTGTCGGGGGGGGGGGTTGTATTCATGCACGAATATTCAAACGCATATTTGTGCACGAAACAAATGCAGCCTCCCCCCTCCACCCACTCTCTTCTCCCTCCCCCCTTAAGTGTCCTCCTGGTCACCACCGCCGCCGCCGCATGCGCAGAACCAGAAATGCTTTTCTGGCCTCCAGAAGGCCTAGTTTGACATCCAGAGAGTATGGAAATAGGCCTGGGGGCACCACCAACCCCCCCCCAAAAGGTAAAGGGGTGGGTGGGAGGTGGGTGGACCTTTCAGTGGCATCCCTGGGCCTATTTTGGTGCTCACCAGAGGCCGAAACAGGCCTTCTGGAGGCCAGAAAAGCATGTCCGGTTCTGCACGCACAGACTCAGAAGTGCCGGCTTAGAAGAAGCCGCAGTGGCGGCAGGTAAGTAGGGTGACAGGGCCTGCAAGGGGAGGAATGGGCATCCACAGGGGGGCGGGAGTCTGTGGGGGGAGATCTGGTATCTGTTGAAGCTTCGTGATACCTGAATATCCAGTTGGTGGACAAATAGGCCCTAAAGCCCCAATTCGATTGGCCCGTGAATGTCGGAATTTGTACCTATTTGTACAAATTCTGGATTTATCGGATATTTGTGCACATGCCTAGTCTGCTGTCCTTGTGCTAATGCAGACCCTGGCAGGTCTTACTTGGGGGGCTCCTGTCGCCTGCGTTGGCATGAGAACAGCCGGTCCCCCTTCCAGGATATATTCCAGAAGAAAGCCAAGCGCCAAGAGAGCCCAGAAGCTTACTCGCACTTGGCTTTATTTTGGAATATATCCTGGAATAGGGACTTGCTGTCCATAAGCTGGTGCAGGCTTCAGCAGGCCCAAAGTGAGGTCTGCCAGTCTGCATTAGCATGAGGACCACAGACCCCTATCCTGAGATATACTCCAGAAAAAGGCCAAGTGCGAATAGGCCCAAGATCAAGAACAGCCTTGCTTCTTTCCCTATTAAAAATGTCAACGGTCCTGTCCAGATGGAGGGAATATGGCCCCACTATGGCACCAGTATGGGGAGGTTGCCACATGTATCTGTGGCAACTTGCCACGGCCAGGCTTCCCTCCCCCTCCCCCCAAAATGCATTAAAATCTATTGCGGGAATGCTGGTTGTGGATTTTCCACCAACGATACTTTTTACATAACTTCTGGACGGAGCTGCCATCATAACTATGTCCACCATGGACGTATGGAGGCTGAAAGAGAGAGCCACACATCTGCAGTGATGTCAGTGCTCACATTTGGGTGTTCAGCTCCAGCCCACTGCCCAGAATGCACATTACTAAAATGCACAGAGAAGAAGAGTTGGCTTTTCTACCCCACTTTTCTCGTGCGTTCAAGGGGACTCAAAGCGGCTGACAAGCCTTCTGTTCCTCTCCCCACAACAGAACACCCTGTGAAGTAGGTGGGGCTGTGAGAGCTCAGACTAGCCCAGGGTCACCCAGCTGGCTTTGTGCAGGAAGAAGAAGAGTTGGCTTTTCTACCCTGCTTTTCTCAACCATTTAAGGGGGATCAAAGCGTCTGACAAGCCTTCTGTTCTTCTCCCAACAACAGAACACCCTGTGAGGTAGGTGGGGCTGTGAGAGCTCAGAAGAGAGCTGTGACTAGCCCAAGGTCACCCAGTTGGCTTCATGGAGGACAGTGGAATCAAACCCAGTATTCCCAGATAAAAGTCTGGCTCACTAACCACTAGACCAAACTGGTAAGTCCTTTAGCTTTTTACACAAACCTGGGTTGAGAATAATTTGCCTGCAGTAATACTTTTGTGGGATATCACCCCAATATCCCAGGTCTAGGTTGGAATTGCCATGGACACACGTGGCAATCCCAGGATAGTCCCAGGATAGCCTTGGATTTAGGTCCTGTCTGGAGGCAGCCAAAGACTCCAGAAACAAGCCAAGGTACGACCACTGAAATGAGGGTGGAACGGCTGCAGCGCACGTGGGCTAAGTCACTTCGGGTCACTACACCCATTCACACACAGGCAGGCAGTTCAGTTTACACGCGTTCCTGCCTGCCTGTGTGCGAATGCGCAAAGCGTCCCAAAGTGACTTATCTGGGAAAGGCCGGCCGGGGGGGGGGGGGGGACACCTCCCACAAGCCTGCCCGCCACTGGGTGGGAGCACCCAGGGGCGGGCAGCCCTGTCAGGCAGCCTCTCCCGGTTCGTGCCGGCTATACAGGACCCAATCGAGTCCTGTACAGCTGCCACAAAGCCACCTGGGCACCCACCCATCCCGGGGCCTGAGGCCAGCAGGCTATGGGTGAGGGTCTGTGGGATCCCTTGGTAGACCAGATCGTGTGGTTCCGGTCAATCAAGGCTCCCCCCCTCCCGATCGCGACCCTCTGTGGGGTGTAGGCACCTGGATCGAGGTGCCTACACCCCGCAGACACCCTCCAACCCCCACCCCAGGGCCACGCGGTCCGGTCTACCGAGGGGTCCCACAGCCCCTCGCCCATAGGCAGCCGGAGATCAGCCTCCTCCCACCCCGGAACGGGGCGAGAAGAAGCCAATCTCAGTGACTCCCTGACTCTTGCAGCCCCAATGGGGCTGCAGGGGCCAGGAGGGGGCCACCTCCCCCCACGCGAAGCCGTCACTGACCTTGCCGGGCCGGTGTTCCCATCTTGCAGGTGCGCACACTCCCAGTAGACGGGGCCTGGGGGTCCGTGGGTCCCCTCTGCCGTCTACCAGAGTCGTTGCGCCTGCACGATGGGAACCCTGGCCCAGCAAGGTGAGTGATTTGCGCGGACCCCGTCACCTTTTTGGCCTATTTTCGGCCAATGGTGGCCGGGGGGGGGGGGGAACGTACCCACGGCTGTCAGGGAGGGAAGCGTGTACGAATGCTTCCCTCCCTGAACGTCCAGGGACACTTGGAATGCGCAGGGCGGACGTAGAGCACTTTTAAGTGCTCTGCATCTGGAATGCGTGGAAAGCACTCGGAAACGGGCTGGGACGCAAACCCAGCCCAGGCAATGCGTTTGCTGCATTCCCAAGTGCTTTCTACGCGTTCCAAAACCCCCGTGTGTGAAAAGGCCTGAGGCTAAGGATGGCTTGAACAGGACCTAAAACCCAAAAGGAACAATTTGGGGCATCTCCATGGAGGGGTACGTGAGCAACCTTCTTTAAGGTTCTCTCCAAATTGCTCCCTATCCCCCATGGATATGAGGCACTCTGTGCACAATTAATAATGTCCTCTTTTTGTATTTGCATGTTTAGAAAAAGATTGTCTGAGAAAATACTTTTGCAAAAAGTTTTCCCTTTTCCCCAACCAGTTTGGTCTTGTGATTAGAGTGTTGGACTCTTCCCTGGGGGCTTCTCAGTTCAATTCTACACTCCATGAAGCAAGCTGGGTGACCTTGAGCTAGTCACAGCTCTCTTTCTGAGCATTCATAGCTCCACCTACCTTATAGGGTGTCTGTTGTGGGGAGAAGAACAGGAGGTTTGTCAGCTGCTTTGAGTCCCCTTAGGGGTGAGAAAAGCAGGGTATAAAAGCCAGCTGTTCTTCTTCATCTTCCTCCACCAAGCCAGCTGGGTGACCTTGGGCTAATCACAACTCTCTTTTTGAGCTCTCACAGCCCCACCTAAAGCACAGACTGTCTGTTGTGGGGAGAAGAACAGAAGGTTTGTCAGCTGCTTTGAGTCCCCTTAGGAGTGAGAAAAGTGCAGCATAAAAGCCAATTCTTCTTTTTAATATATTTCTGCTGCTGCTGCTGCTGCTGCTGCTTCATGCTGCAATTAATCTCCCCTGTAATCACTCTGGGGACTAAAGGTCCCTGATCTTTGCCTTCAGATCAGGGACAATCCCACCATCCTTCCAATTCTTGCAAAAAGTCCCGTGCATTTCAATGGCATTGGTACAGGGGGAAAAATCCCCCAGAGTGTCTGCTTTCCAGAAGAGCACATACAAGTAGATAAGCGCACGTGCAAGCAGCCACCCATATTGCTCCAAAGATAGGCTGCTTTCAGTAACAGGACTCACCCTGCAAAAGCCTGATTATAAGACATGCTCATATATTTTTAAAGAAAACCAATGGGCTGATGGTGTGGCAGTGAGGTTATTTGTCCACGCCAACAGCAAAAGCAGATATTTACCAAACATCTAAATTCAGACAGGTTTTCCTGCTAGTGTTAATACTACTGGGTCAAAACATTTAAAAATCCCCATCCACCTTCCCTCCATATTATGGGTGGTGCTATGTCTTATTTATTATTGATCTGCATTTTTATCTCACCCTAAATCTGAAAGTCTCAGGGCAGGTTACAGCAAGGAAAGAAAGCATAAAATGGACGCACTAGAACGGTGATGGCCAACCTATGACACGGGTGTCACAGGTGACACACCAAGCCCTTTTGGGTGACACACATGGTCATCCTGGCACCTGGCCGTGTAGTGCTTGTTTGCTCTTGAAGTGTACGAAATACCAACTTTCAATTGAAGATTTAGCAACAAAAGTCACTAATGTAAATAATTATTTGTTTTTGCTTTTAATAAAATACATATATCAAAAATATAACTTTTTTACTAGAGCTACAAATATCACAAAATTATGGACATTTCTAGATGTGACACAGCACCTGAGTTAAGCTAGGTTTTCTTGCGAATTTTGACACACCGAACTCAAAAGGTTCACCATCACTGCACTAGAAACAATAACGGTGCCTGATTTCCTTAACATTTGAAGTGAAGGTGCCTAAGGGAGGGAAGAGACTATTCCACCATCTAGGGGGCTACCACTGAGAAGTCCCTACCCTGAGTCCCCACCCCCTTAACTACGGAAGGTGGTGTTACAACCAGGAGAGACTCCCCTCCAGATCTTGAGGGACGGGCAGGTCCGTATGGGAGGAAGCGAAGTGTACCTGTAGATATTTGGGCACTTAAGCCATTTAGGCCCTTATGAGTCAACATTAATACCCTTTTAAGACCGGCAAAGGTTTTGCCTCTATCTTCTGCTCGAGATGCCCAGAAGCAATTGGTGGGGCGCTGTGTGGGACAGGATGTTGGACTAGATGGGCTGTGGCCTGATCCAGCAGGGCTCCTCTTAGGTTCTCGTGGCATGATGTGTATCTGGCCAGCCGATCAGGTCAACATTCTGTTCTCCTGCGTTCGGCTCTAGCCGCTGAATTGCTCCCAGTCTTAGGGCCTTTTAGCCTTTCAATAGTGCCATGAAGTTCTTCAAACAATTAGGATACAATGTGGCATTCAGAGACAGCTTTGGGATGGGATTGTTCACGCATCAGGCCATCCCTCACCCTCTCATGAACATAGTATGTTAGAAAAGGTGGATTGGAGAAGGCTTGGGAACATGAGGGCCACAGTTAGATGCAGCAAAAGAAAGCACTTCTGAGGCAACTCTGAGGTAACTTAGAGAAGGCTTCAAAGTGGGACTGTTCACACACCAGTTTGCCTCTTCCCCCATCCAAACTTTCTGTGCTAGAAAAGGTGGATTGGAGAAGGCTTGGGAACACAAGGGCCACGTGCCTCTTTTGTCATGCGCATGCCAGCCCGTCCCTCCTCCTCTCATGAAGTTCTGTTCCACAGAAGGTGGTTTAGAAATGGGATGACAAGACGAGCGCTATACGCTACCATCGCCAAGCCAGTTCTGAGCTGCCTTTTGTGTTACGTGTGAAAGCATCCAGAACGCGCGTCTCCCTGCCTTGGGGGAACAATCAGAGATCTGTAGAGCTGGGGGGTGGGGGTGCAGGTGACCTTGCTTCCTGGCACATTCCCAGGGCAGGAATTGTTTGCTAAGGGGATGCTGCCGCTGAGGGCAAAGTCAAGGCAAGATCCTTGTTTCTCGCTGCTTTGGCCCAGTTCCCTCTTCAGCTGAAAGGGGCAGGGGGAGGGAAGGACAGCAGAAGGTCATTTCAGCTCTTTTTCCTCCCCCCCCCTCCCTCTTTACTCCACTTGGGAGCATATGGCTAGAGGCAGCGGCAGCAGCAACAGCTTGGCTTCTCCTGACGGTGGCCGGCTGGAGGCTGCTGCCTAAGACGGAGACAATTTTCACCCTGACTTCGGACAGAAAGCAAAGATGGCTGGTTTTTATCTGCATGCACCCTTCAAAGAGCTCCAAAGTATGCAGCTTCTTTGCGTTTTCTCCTTGGCCACGATCACACCTTCACCTTCAACCTTCTTCAGTCCCTCTTCAGGCCTGACTGCTCACACCGTTTCATTTCTGTCCATTCTAGTTGTGGACTTTCCAATCTACTCGTTCAAATTATTTGGACAGTCGTATGCGATGCGCATTAGTTGCTTCTTTCCCGCATCCGTACGCATCTGTACGGATCCATGAAAATGGGCCGCATACGGGATAGATACGGGGTGCACACGGACGTGTATGGATGCGTACGGGACCCGTAACGATGCGTATGGGCACATACAAATGTTGTTGACATTCGCACGTGCAAATTCGCATCTGAAATTCAAGGGAATAGATTCGAATTTGCTTAATTCGAATCGAATTTGGGTACGTTTGAATTTTAAAGATTCAAGTCGAATTAAATTTTTGGATATTCAATTCAAATCGAACTGAATCTCAAAAACCCCCTAGTCAGAAGAGAAGATGGACTGAAGGAGGTTCAAAGTGAAGGTGGGACCACAGCCCTTGTGTGTGTGAAATACATTAAACCTTCACCTTTCACATCCCATGGGCGTATTGGAATTTTGAGGGCACCTCAGCTACTTTGGGGGTCCTGCTGAGGTTACCATATATTGCCTTAAAACTGATCCTATCCAGAGGCCTATTCACACGACAGCCCCTAGTGCATGATTAGTGACCCTCTGGTGAAGAGAGTCCACACGTGGAGTGGGCTGTTACAACCTCCAAGCATGCCTGCCCTCACCAGAAACTCACTAATTGAAACTCACAGAGGGCACCCCAGCCAAAATGGTGGCACCCAGGATAAGGGTTTGTTGTCCGCATGCTAATGCAGACTCTGGCAGGCATCACTTGGGCCTGCTGTAGCCTGCACTGGCATGTGGACAGCAGGCTTCTATTCCAGGATATATTCCAGAATAAAGGCAAGTGAAAACAGGCGCCTCATCAGTCAAGTGACGTGCTCTTTTCTTTCGGAATCTTCTAACTCAGAAAATCCACCTTTGGCTTGGATAAAGTGGAAAGGAAATTACTAGCTGCTTTGCCACTTTGAAAGTTGACTGCAACTGAATTAAAACTGAGGTGTGGATGCAAACTTAGTTGTGATGAACAAATTGATGAATTAATAAAGAACAGAACTGCCGATAAGTTTGTAAAAGGCTGGAAACCTGTTACTGACTTCTTAGAAAAAGGGGAAAATTGATTTTTAAACCTGGATTTGAAAAGTAAATAACTGAAGATGCCAGTGTAAGAAAAAGGCAGAGTTAATTACGTTTTACTACTATTTGATATGTTTTATTCTCATTATAACCCACCCTGGGAACATTTGGCAAAGCATGGGCTATACACTTCCTAAATAAATAAATGGGGTCCCCAAGGAAGGAACAACTAAAGAGAAAACTTAGAAGAATGGTGGAAATCAACAAAAATGTAATAATAAATAGTATATATGAGAGTATTTTTATGGAAACTTTAACTGTGATGTTTTATGTTTGCAATATAAAATAATAAAAATTTATTTTAAAAGAAAGAAACTTTGGGGGTACTGAATGGATCCGTTGGGGCTGCCATTTTATCTTTAAACACTCTTGCAACAACTCTTTCCTTTTGTTTGGAAAACTCCAAATGGTTCAGCAAATACTATCCATATTAGTTTCTTAATAAGGAGAAAGGTCAGAGAGGAAAGATTTCCTTTAATTTTTATGCTGCAGCATAGGAAGCCTGCTTTCCAGAAACCCCATCAAGACAGGGTTCAAAACTTCTCACATTCCAGCCTGACCTTTTATACCTAACCCGGCCGGAAATTACAATATTCCCAGTTGCGCCTTCCAAGTAAGGAGAAGTACATATCAGATTTCTCTGACATGCGCAGTAAATATAATTCAAGTTGGCCGATTCAGGGCAGTTACTCTTTTGAAGGATCCTTTAATGTTTTTGCAAACAGACTCACCTCCTCCGTTCCTTACACTTTGGCAGTCTTGTTGATCGTATTTTTCAGGAAAATACAATGCAGCAGTAGTAATCGTTGCTGTGTTTGTTGACATGGTTGAGGCTAAAATGGCACATTTATCCATGTATGGTGGGAGTGCCCTCTTCTGAGGTGATTTTGCACTTCCTATCCAGTCCCAAGTTAACCCCTGTGGGATCGATCACTCACCTGCGATTGATCACACATCCATCCAGACTTCGAAGCTTAGGTTTTGGGGCTCCCCCCCATGGGTGCTGCCTCCCCCTAGCCTCCTCTACACCCCATTGCCACACAAGCGTGGAAACAGGCTCTCTATATCATGCATGATTTTATATACTTCAATCAGGTCCCCTCTTAAACGCCGTCTCTCCAGACTGAAGAGGCCTAGACGTTGCAGCCTGGTTTCGTAAGGGATTTTGTTCCAGCCCCTTAATCATTCTGGTTGCCCTTCTCTGCACCTTCTCTAGTTCCACAATATCCTTTTTGAGGTGTGGTGACCAGAATTGTACACAATATTCTAAATGTGGCCTCACCATAGATTTATAAAGGGGCAAAATAACACTTGCTGACCAATCACTTTGCTGTTGTGTTAATTCACTCTGAAAGTGAACTGGAACTGAATTAAAACATAGGTGTGAACGCAAGGGGAGAAAATTGATGTTCTTTGAGAGAAAGGCCAGCTGAAAATGCAAATACAGACAGGGGAGCTGAGAGGAAGCAAATAGCTAAATTGAAGGTGTTTGGCTCTAATCTCACACACAATGACAGAGAAGAAAACTCTCTGAGTAAATAGGCAAAGGATTGTGTCATTAAGTTTATTGCAGCAAATATACAAGCCCCCAAATAGTCTTATGGGACCTCCAGGGCAAATAGATCAAGGCTTTGCTCAATGAAGATTTCCTAGGCTAAAAGAGGAGGCCTGGCTAGCTGGGAAAGATATTAAATCCGTTTGATAGATTATAAACATCACCGACTGATGCCAATTTGAAGGGGAAATGTCACTAAGTCTAGAGGATTTCACTCTTGGCTGAGCGACAAAAAGTAATATTTCTGATTAGCAATGTTTTGGGTTTTATAAAATGGTCAGACTGGGAGGCAAATGTTCGACAATTTTATTTTATTTTTGCACGTCCATTATGTTTTGCTTCCTTTGCAGTGTGGTTCAGTTCTTTATTGTATTCATGGGCCAGTTCAGTATAAATCACAGCTGTGAAAACAGTTTAGAATATTATAATTAATTTAAGATCACATTACATACTAACACTCATTAATGAAGCAGCAATAGTTTGCCTTTTACCCTGTGTGTCATCTACTGACTACTGTGTATTTAGAATATAATACTCACATAAGAAACTAAGGGGGAGTTCCCATTATAAGCTTAATTCGGTTTCCCTAAACCGAAATAATAGAACCGGATGCAAACGCGAATTTGTCTGATCCCATTACTTTCAACTTAATCGCGTTCAATCTGGACTCTGAGGATGGTAGGTGGCTTACGTGACGCAAGGGGGGAATCAAGTGGCTACTTTTTAAAAGCCACTTTTCGGGGCTGCCCTGCCCTCTTCCTCCTGGCATGAATGCGCCACCCATAAGGGACCCCTTAACAGAGGCTGGGTGGCTGCCGCTTGCCTTGATGGAGGAAAAACGGCACTGGGCAGCCAGCGATTCTTTCCCCTCCTCTCTCCATTGCCCAAGGCACACAGCAGCAGCGGCAACTCAAGCCCCCTTCGCCTGCTCACTCCACAGTCACAGCCTTAAAAACAGCTGCTTTCCTTTCCTTTCCCTTTTTTAAAGATCAGAACTTTCAGAATTGTGCCGAATTGCAACATTGTTATCAGGTGTGAAGTGCCTGGATTGCTACAGTGTAGCGGCTGCTGTAAAGGGTGGATTTTTACACTGACATCACTGTCTTTGGAAGCAAGTTATTGGGGGAGGGAAACCCTAAACATGGATTCTCATCCCTTAACACGGTACTGTTCCCACAGTAAAAAATGTAAAATGTTTCAAGCGCACAAACCGGAGTGAGACCTGTTGAAATGAGGATTAACATTTACAATGCTTTGGGGCAATTTAACACGTGGAATTGACATGGGAACTGTGAGGAATGAAACCGTTTTGAAACTGAAATAAGCTTATAATGGGAACGCGGCCTAAGAGGAGTGTGCTTGGAGGCCTATTCACATTACAGCCGGTAGTGCATGATTAGTGAACTTCTGGTGAAGAGCATCCACACGTAGAGGAGGCTGCTACAGCCTCCAAGCGTGCCCTGCCTCACCAGAAGTTCACTAATTTTTTATTAGATGTGGAGCTCAAAATCGTACTTCACCAGAAACTTACCTGGGGCATCCAGCAGCACGACCATCCTCACCTCTTGCAGCGCTCCGGGGTCATCTGAGGTGCTGTGCAAGCACACTGGCACCTCAGATGACCACAGATGCGACTGCGCATGCACAGGGTGTCAGCCTTGTCATGGTGATGGCACTGACGCACAGAGTTGCAGAGGGCACTGCAGCCAAAATGGTGGCACCCAGAGGAGGACTGGCCCCAGGATCGAATCAGGTAAGTATTTGATCGTGTGGGGGGAGGGGGAACAGCCAAAGTTGACTAGTGCACCAAGTGCGAAATCACCTGAGGCCACATCCCATCTAGTCCAGCATCCTGTCCCACTCAGTGGCCCACTGACTGCCCATGGGCATCTCAAGCAGAGACAAGGGCAAACCTTCTCCTGCTCTCGAATCCCAGCAAATGGCCAAAACCTTCACTTGCTCTTAAGAGGCCTCCTGCATGTCCCCCCAGCCTGAAAGATCTACTTAGGCATCCATCTAGTAGCCATTGATACATCTGTCGTCCATAAATTTGTCCAACCCTTCCTTAAAACCGTCTAGGCTGGTAGCTGTCACCACCTCTTCATAGACCGATGACCCTCTGGGTGAAGAAATCCTTCCCCTTCTCTGATCTGACTCTCCTACCCATCCGTTTCATAGAGGGTCCCTTGGTTCTATTTATTTATTTATTTATTTATTTACATTTATGTCCCGCCCTATACCCTAGGGTTTCAGGGCGGGTAACAGCATATTTAAAAGACAAGAATATTTAGAATAAAACCATATATAAAAACAGTATAAGACATTAGTATGTGCAGTAGGAAAAACTGTGCCACGTTTAACCAAAGGCCAGAGCAAAGAGGTGCGTCTTTACCCCCATCCTAAACGTATACAGTGAGGGGACCTGACGCACCTCGAGGGGGAGGCTATTCCACAGTCTTGGGGCTATTACTGAGAAGGCCCTCTCTCGAGTGCCCAGCCGTCTAGTGTTGTGTTGTGTTCTCTATGCATCTTTTCTCTACCATGCATGATTTTATATACTTTAGTCGGGTACCTCTTAAATAAAATAAATAAATCCCTCCTTGCAACCTGATTTCATAAGAGGTGTTTTCAAGTGGTTGCCCTTTTCTGAACTTTTCCCAGGGAGAGCTGGCATAATTGTTCAGGCTTCAACTGTGAGAGGCACTAATGACCCAGGAACGACGCTAAGGAGATGCAGTTAAAAGTTGGCAAGTGGAGGAACAGACCTCAATTAAGGATTTTAGACCGCGAAACATGAATAATTTGAAATGTGTCTGCGTGCGCGTTACTCTGGATTATCCACATGATGCAGATTAAGTGCCATCTGAATGAAGTCAGATACTTTGCGGATGGGTTTTCTCACTCTAAAACGGACTGAAAGTGCGTTACAGTAGTCCAGCCTGGAAGTTACCAGAGCATGGATAACTGTGGCCAGGCCATCTCTGTCCAGAAGGTGCCTTAGCTGTCGAACCAGCCGTAGTTGGGAACATGCACTCTTGTATCCCTATTTGGAGGGTGTTTGCGCATGCTCCCTTTTGGTTACTCTATATAAATACGAGATGCGCATTTAGCTGCTGCTGCGCCACACCCAAAGCCGTTAATTTTGCAACCTCCTCCTGCCGCCCGTCGCGTGGGGTGGCGGCTGAACTCCTGCGCAACGCATCTCCGGTCCAGTCCGCACCCGAAGCGAAGAAGGGCCCAGTGTCAACAGGTCAGAGATCTTTGCAATGATGCATCCGCAGGAGGAAGCGCATGCAGCAGCCGCAACTTTGCAAAACCCATTCCGGGCTCCAAGCTCGGGGGAGGCATAGTGCTTGCAATGCAAGGGATGCCCGTTTGCAACAGGAAAGGGGAAGAGCAACCGCCGCCCCCCCCCCATTGCACGAGTCCCGTCTGCTCTGCTGCACACACACGCGACATAAATCCTTTGCAGGAGAAAATCCCGGGGATTATTCTGCTGCAAGTGCAACTGCTGCCTGGCCGTCACGTGACCACCGCGGGGGCTCGCTCTTCCCCCTGCGCTGCCCCTCCTCCCGCCGAGCCGGGGAGAAAGTGACTACGTGCAGCTCCCCACGTGGGGAGCCACCACCACCACCCCCTCCGCAAAGAACAGCCGCACGGTCTCCGCACGTTCTTCGCCCAGCACGACGAGAGAGGGGGGGGAGAGGAGCGCCTCAGCCAATCAGAGCTCCCAGCGCCTGGAGCGAGCGCCCAATGGGAACGCGAGGAGAGGGCATCCGGAAAAACCAGCGAGCCAATCCGAGTTAGACACTGGGGAGCAAACCGAGAGGAAAGCTTGGCAGGCGGGGGGCGGAGGGAGGGGGAGAAGAGAAAGTGGCAGAGAGAGAGAGAGAGAGAGAGAGAGAGAAGGAAGGCGCCTCCAGCCAATCATCGAAGGGAGCCGGGCGGCAAAGTCAGAGGGGCAACCAATCCAGTTACGGGCGTTTGTTTGTTTGCTTCGAAAGAGGCGGGGCGGGGCGGCCGGCCGCGAAAGCGCGCGCTCGAAGTTGCTGAGGCAGCAAGAAAAAGGGGGCGTGGCCAGGATGGCTGTTTTTCTCCTCAGCGGGGCGCGGGAGCGGCGGAGTGACAGAGAGCGTGACTCGCCCCGCCCGCCGCCCACTGCTCCTCTCTGGCCCGCCCCCCCCGCGCGCCCCCCCCTCTTCACACGTGCGGGAGTAGAGCGGGCTAGTTGGCCGCCGGCGCCGTGGGGAAGAGGGGCATGGCCTGAGCCACGGTGGCCCCTGGCTGCGTGCTAACGGGGTGCCAAGCTAGCAGCCGCCTCAGCCCTAGCCTCGTCCTCACAGGAATTCCCTGCTGAGGGAGGAAAATGCTGTGGAGTTTTTGTTTTTTTAATTATTTGCTTAAGAATGTATATCCTCGCAAATAGGAAGGTAAAATATAGAGGATATTGCTAGAACATATTTAACATAGACCTCACCCTGCCTCACGGGAGTTAAAAACTATAGAAAGTTCCCGAAACATATTCAAAATGTGACCCACCCTTCCTCACCATTAAAAATATATTAAAAAATTCTGAAACTTAGTTTAATATGTGGCCCTCACGACAATTAAAAACCGCATAGAAAATTCCTAGAGCATTTAAAATGTCACTCTCAGCAATTAAAAATTCCTTAAACATATTTAAAATGTGACCCTCCTCACCATTGAATATATACTTAAAATGAAACATTTAAAATGTGGCCCTCACAATTAAAAACTATAGAATATTTCTTAAACGTATTTAAAATGTGACCCACCCTTCCTCACCGTTACAAAGGTAAAATATAAAAAATATGTCTGAAACTTGTTTAAAATGTGGCCCTCACAACAATTAAAAACTGCATAGAAAATCCCTAAAACATTTAAAATATCACCCTCAGCAATTAAAAACTGTATAGAATATTCCTTAAACATATTTGAATGTGACCCAACCTTCCTTACCATTAAAAAGGTAAAATATATATTTAAAATGAAACATATTTAAAATGCAGCCCTCACGACAGAGGTGCTGTGTGTCACAGGGTCTTGGATCTGTGTAGTTGGGAGACAGCCTATCCTTGGTTTGTCAGTCAAAGTCCTTTTTGGACAGGGGTGACTTGGCCAGTCGTCCATGGTCTGGTAACCTAAAGACTAGACTACTGTAATGCGCTCTACATGGGGCTGCCCTCGAAGACGGTTCAGAAGCTGCAGCTGGTGCAGAATGCAGCTGCTAGACTGCTGACTGGGACAGCTGGCCGGACACACACCATGCTAGTAAAAGTAGAATTGGCTGCTGTCTTGCTACAGAGCCCAATTCAAGATGTTAACATTCACTTATAAGGCCCTAAGTGACTTGGGCCCCAAATATCTGAAGGAACATCTACTCCCATATCAACCTGCTTGCACTTTAAGATCTGGAGGGGAGGCCCTCCTGGTTGTCCCACCACCCTCAGCAGTAATAGGGGTGGGCATCTGGGAGAGGGCCTCCTCTGTGATGGCCCCCAGGCTACAGAATAGTCTCCCCTTTGAGGTGTATCAGTCACCTCCAGGGTACACGTTTAGGAAGGCAGTGAAGACGCACCTCTTTGCACTGGCCTTTCCCAACACTGTTGTTTTAATATATACTGTTATTATTTTAAGATGTTTTATTTTAAATGTTGTTTAAAATAACATTTCTATTCCACCCTAGACCTCTGGATATAGGGCGGGATAGAAATGTAAATAATAAATATAAAAACTGTATAGAATATTTCTAAAACATCTGAAGTATTTTCACAACAATTGAAAAGGCCAAATGTATAGAATATTTCTAATTAACATATTTAAAGTATGACCCTCCATAATGTCTGAAGGGGATCATGAAGTGATGTTGAGCACTCATTGCATCAGAGCTCTGGACTATTGCAAGAAACCAAAAGACGTTTGCTGTGGCCCCCAAAGATGGGGGATTTATTTATTTATTTATTTGCATTTCTAACCCACCCTACACCCAAAGGCTTCAGGGTGGGTAACAACATTTAAAATCAGACATAAATTAAAACAACAACAGTATATACTAAAACAGTAACAATGTCTGTAAATTGGGAAGAGAAAGTCTATTCCCATTTAACCAAAGGCCAGGGCAAAGAGGGGCATCTTCACTGCCTTCCTAAACATATACAGTGAAGGGGCCTGATGCACCTCAAGGGGGAGACTGTTCTGTAGCCTGGGTGCCATCACTGAGAAGGCCCTCTCCTTGGTGACCACCCCTATTACTGCTGAGGGTGGTGGGACAACCAGGAGGGCCTCCCCTCCAGATCTCCAGTGACCATCACTGGTACGGCCTCAGCTCAAGTTATGAATAGGACATCCTGTCTCATCTAGGTGTGACCAGGGCCAGAGTGTGTGGGAGATAGCTGGACCAGTCCACCACCACTAGGAATCCTTGGGAGACCTCTTGTAGGGCAATTCCACACCAGCCAGTACACTCGGACCTGCCATATCTGCTGGGGATACGTCATGACTCCTACCATGGTTACCTGAAACCATGGATAATTGCGAACAGGCCTTCTGATTCTAGGGTCAGAAGTGCTTCTCTGGCCTCCAGAAGGCCTATTTCAGCCTCTGGAGACAGTTGGAATAGACATGTGCTGCCTCTGGACGCCTCCCATGTTCCCCCTTACATTTTGGGATGGGTTCTGGTGGCATCACACACCTATTGCAATGCTCTACAGAGGCCGAAATAGGCCTTCCAGTTCTGAGTGCTTTTCCTTTATGGTGCTGCAGGGGCAGGGGTGGGGATGAGCTGATCCGGTAACTGTGGTTAACTGAAACCATGGTTACTAAATCAGGGGATATGGGGGTCCAACTGTATACTGGACCACCAAGCGTACTAGGAGCCTCCTTTCCACACCAGCGTGCAAAAGGAGATTCCTCTTATGCCTGCTGCTCTGGTGTGCTGGCTGATGCAGAATGACTTTAAGTCTATTTTCCCTTGGTGCACTTTCCGGCGCCATTTTTACGACAGGGTAGCAGGCCAGGCGCCAGTGTCAACCATCTAGCACACAGAGCCAGTGTTTCCCCGTGGCAGCAAGCACTGTCCCTGGAGTCCATGCAGAATCTGCCGAGAAGTCTTTTCTGTCAGGCAGTGCTGCCTCAAACACATAAAACATGCACATTGTGGAATTAAGCTGTCTTCACAAACACCGGGAGCTAAGCATGCTTTTGCAGGCAGGTTAAAAAAAGCACTGCAGAGCTTGACATTCTTGACAGAGTTGTTGTTGTAAACGTAATGTTTTATTTTGTGCCTTTATACCCACCCTGCCCATCTGCCTGGGATTCTTCAGAGCTGCAAATGCAAAAGCTCGAATCTGAGGCCTTCTCTGTGAAGAGTGCCACATCGTTTGCTGGCATCCCAACTAACGCTGTGGCGTGTCGCAGTCCAAGCCCTTCCAAGTCCCCAGAACTACCATGCTGTGGTGTAGCTGATCGTAGTTCCTGGCCAAATTCCCCACTGTGCTTTTCAGGGAGAAATTGATTCCCTGCCAACATTCTGTGCTCTCCAGTAACAAAAGCCGCACGTGCAAAGCATCTTGGACACTCCTCGCGCACAACAACCTATGGTAAAATATTAAACAACATCAATAACAGCCTTGGAATACGGGCTCGGTGTTGAATTGCCACCTTGGGAATGAAAGGGGCCTGAATAATTACTCTGGAAAGGATGGGGAACCTTTAATGGCGGTTTTAAAGCCATTTCTGTGTTTGTACCCTGAAGTTTGGGTTTATGATATTGTTCTTTGCTGCAACAGGCTGTAATCCTGCCACTACTTATTTAGAAGAAGTGCCAGTATATTCCGGCGACTGGGCATATAAGACGACCCCCAACTTTTCCGGTTAAAATATAGAGTTTAGGATATAGTCGCCATATAAGAAGACAAAACCCGGTGTAAAAGACGACCACTCACTTTTGAGAAGATTTTCCTGGGTTAAAAAGTAGTTTTATACGCCAGAATATACTGTAGTAGAAGAGTTGGCTTTTCTACCTTGCTTTTCTCACCCATTTAAGTGACTCAAAGCAGCTGACAAGCCTTCTCTTCTTCCCACACCAGACACCCTGTGAGGTAGGTGGGGCTGTGAGAGCTCAGAAGAGAGCTGTGACTAGCCAAAGGTCACCCGGCTAGCTTCATGGAGGAGTGCAGAATCAAACCCAGTATTCCCAGATAAGAGTCCAGCTCCCTAACCACTAGACCAAACTGGCTAGCGTATGAGGCAAAGAAAAAAGGGATCCCAGCTGGGCTGAAATTAAGCATTCTTAATTTTGAGCCAGCTCTAGACGCCGGCTAAATAGCATGCTAACAAGCGATATTCCAGAGAAAAGCCCTCCTCCCCAGTAAAAATAATGCAGGGTGGTGCTGTCTGTGCGCATTGTAGTGACAGGCATATCCAAGTGTTTAATCAGCAATGAATACCCAGAAGTGTGCAGTTGTTTACCGCTGCACCTGCACATGCAGTTGTCACCACTGCACATGGCTGTCTTTTCTGACCCCCACAAAGGCCGGGAAGCCACAACAATGATGGGAGCTCATCCCACAAGGTAAGTAATAGCACTATCTCAGGAAAATGTGCAACCACAGGTTCCCCTGAAATGAGTTATACTGGGATTTAGGAGGACCGTGTGGAGGTTGCAAGAGGAGCCCTGCTGGATCGGGCCACGGCCCAGCTAGTCACACAGTAGCCCATGGGCATCTCAAGCAGAGATTGCCCATGGGCATCTCAAGCAGAGATTGCCCATGGGCATCTCAAGCAGAGACAAGGGCAAACCTCCTGCTCTCAAATCCCAACAAGTGGCCTTAGAAGCGTCCTGCTTCACCCCCACCCCCAGCCTGAAAGATGTGCTTAGGCATCCATTCTAGGAGCCATTGATGCATCCGTCATCCATACATAACCTTTCCTTAAAGCCATCCAGGCTGATTGCTGTGACCACCTCTTCTGGCAGCAGATTCCATAGACGGATGACCCTTTGGCTGAAGAAATTTTCCCCTTGTCTGATGCGACTCTCCTGCCCATCAGCTTCATAGGTGCCCGCTGGTTCTAGTGTTGTGTGATAGAGGGCCCTGGTCAGTACCTGGGTGAGCTACTTCTGCAGAACCCCAGGTATGCTTTTGCATTGAATTTCATGGTGAAGGAAAGACAAGAAATAAATACAAGCAGGAGTAACTGCTAAGGCACCAGGATTTACTTCCAAACAGGCAGACATAGATTACATACTCACTGAGATATGGCTTCTTTTTTTATGAGATTTATGTCGCCTCCAGACAGAGGTGTTTAAATTTGCCTTTTGACGATAAATCCCTGTGCATTCATTGCGAACGGAAAACGGATTATCCCCACTAAAAACCAGCTCCATAGTTCCCTACGTAAGGAGGCATTGGAGCGACGAGAGTTTAGGCAGCGTGTGCCGTCATGTGGTTTCAGGCAGCCAGTCGGTTTTCGAGTTGCGCTTCCACATTGTGTTGTCTCGTTCAGCCGGCTCGTCGTCTGTCCTGCATTTGCGTGATAATGCAGCTAACTGTACTGCATAGTGAGAGGTCTTTCTCGCGTACTAAGGTAAATGCGCAGTAATGATCATCTATTGCGGCGCAACAACGAAAGGTCGGTCATCATGTCTGACATTCCCTTCGCAGTATAGAACTTGTCTGGACGCATCCTTCTAGCCCGCCTTTCAGACATGGACTGTCTAAAAAGCAGACTCATCAATGTAAGAGTTGACAAATGACTACACAATAAGGGTGTGTCCAGACTGGGGGATAAAGTGCATTCTGATGTGCAGTTGGTGTGTGGGCGTCACACCTGATGCCTGATACTTCATAGCAGTGGTGCATTATGCCGCTGCTTCTGCGGATTTACCTGCTGCGGAATGATCAACACTCGCTCCGCAGTATCATGCAAATTTGAAGTTTCCCGCCGTCCTGCAGCTCAGCCCCCATTTGTTGCGCCATCCCACGTGACGCCCGCCTCACCATGTGCGCCACCGAAGCCTCACAGTTGCCGAGGTGGAAGCTGTGGGCCTCCATTTGGAGTGGGGACAATGAGTTGTCACTTTGAAGCCAGGTCAGCTACGAATGTTTATATAAATGCGGATTTTTATCCACCCGTCTGGAAGGGACCTAAAAGATAAAACCTAACTGGAAAGTGAAGCAAAGGCGCAGAGAGAAAACCATCTTGTGGGTGCAATGCAAGTTCAAGATACATTTTCTGCATTAAAATTGTGCTGTAAGCCTGCTCCCACATTTTTACCAACGGCAGCAGGTACGACAACGGATTTACGAAGAGGAGTACCTAATCCATGCTGGGGAACCCTCTGTTTAAATTTAAATTGTGAGGGGATTTTGAGAAGTTTGTAGCTTCAGCTGGTTACATAACCGCTGTTCGCTGTGTACTGGAAAGCACCCTCGGGCCCATCGCTCTTCAACTTGACATCACAGACGGAAAGTCTTCCACAAATTGATTCAAAAAGGCCAAGTTGTAAAATTCGCACGGGGTGGAGTGTGCTCTGTCGGACAGACGGAATGTTCTGGATCACGGTTTTCTATTTGTCCTGCACCATTTGGCTAGTGCGTTTTGCATTTTGCGGAGCAGATGTCCTGAAACGTGAAACACTGGTAATCTGCCCTCCCTGTTTACTCCAGCTCACAAAAACGAGCATGTTTTAAGTAGAGAAGAGCCCTTTTAAAAAACGTTATCCTCTTAGAAGCATTAAACACCATTTAATAGTATCACATTTTGCACTCGGTTATTTGCTCAGGACAACTCACGAGAACAGTAGAAGAGCTTTGGTACTCAACCTGACCGTTGTTATTTGAGAACCTCCAAGTAAGACACAAGAGTTGTTTCTGCCCTTACCGCAGTTAATCTGGATTAAGGACATCCAGATCTCTGAGATCTGGTCCTCGCTCTATCTGGTCCATCAAGTTCCGGATCTATACAGAGACTCCTTGTCCTGGTTTGGCCCCCATGGGTTCCAAAAGGCCTCTAGCTACTAGTCTAGATGGCTTTAAGGTAGGGTTAGACAAATTTATGGACGACAGATGTATCAATGGCTACTAGAATGGATGCCTAGGTGCATCTTTCAGGCTGGGGTGGGGGGAGGACCCGGGGCGCTTCTAAGGCCATCTGCTGGGACTCGAGAGCAGGAGAAGGTTTGTCCTTGTCTCTGCTTGAGATGCCCATGAGCATTTGGTGGGCCACTGTGTGCGACTAGATGGGCTGTGGCCTGACCCAGCAGGGCTTCTCTAATGTTCTTATGTTCTTATTGTAGTAGCCATTGGTACATCTGTCGTCCATACATTTGTCCAACCCTTCCTTAAAGCCATCTAGGCTGGTTGCTGTCACCACCTCTTTAATGAAGCCAGGTTTGGTCTGGCAGTAGGATTCAGGGCTTTCTGTTCCAGAAGGCTGAGGAGGTTGGGAAAGGAGACCAATCACCAATCAGCCTCCTGAAGAACCATGTGGCTGGCAGCTGTGGTCCAGTTTAGGCCCCTAGAAAGATGGAGTGCAAATAATGCATAAGAACATAAGAGAGGCCCTGCTGGATCAGGCCACAGCCCATCTAGTCCAGCATCCTGTCGCACACAGCGGCCCGCCAAATGCTCATGGGCATCTCAAGGAGAGACAAGAGCAAACCTTCTCCTGCTCCCAAATCCCAGCAAATGGCCTTAGAGGCCTCCTGCTTCCACCCCCCTCCCAGCCTGAAAGATGTACCTAGGCATTCATTCTAGTAGCCACTGATACGTCTGTGATCCATAAATCTGTCTAACCCTTCCTTGAAGCCATCTAGACTGGTAGCTGTCACCACCTCTTCCGGCAGCACATTCCATAAACCGATGACCCTTTGGGTGAAGAAATAGTTCCCCTTGTTGGATCCGACTCTCCTACCCAGATGTTGCAGCCTGGTTTCGTAAGGGAGGTGTTCCAGACCCTTAATCGTTCTGGTTGCCCTTTTCTGCACCTTCTCTAGTTCCACAGTATCCTTTTTGAGGTGTGGTGAAGGCAGAGCCTGGGCATTCAGGAAGGCAATGGGGAGGAAGCTGGGGAGAGAATGGGAGCAGAAGAACTGAACCCTGAGACACCAGATAGGTTTGTAGAACCAGCCCTGCAGTTTGGCGTTTGTTACGGATCGAGTCTGCCGTCCCAAGTTTGTCTCTGATTGAAAGCCCAGCAAGGCAGGCAGATTTGGTTTCCACGCGTCCCTAGAGAACTCCGCTTGGCCAGTAAAACGCACATTGTTTTCAGCCCAGATTCTAAGCCGTGTGAGCTCAGGGCCTTCCTGAGTTCCCGTCATAAGGGCTACCAGGGAAGGGCAGGATGCCAGAGTCTTTGTGCGATGTCTGGGCCAACCCCAAAGTTTGACTTTGCCTTTCAGTCGGAGAGGCTCGGATTAGATGACACCACTGCGTTCTGTGCCAACGGAGAGCTTGAGGGTTGGCATACAAGGCGACTTTTCCAGTTCAAACAGTGAGTGTGTTTCCCATCCGCAAAATCCAGCAGCTCAGATCTGCTCAACGGGCTCATTTTAACAAGAACCGCAATCCAGCCTGGATCCGTGATCAGGTTCTGAAAAGGGATGTGCAGGAATATTCGTAACTTTCGTTATTTGTGCAAATTCATGCGAGTTTGGAGATTCGGACATGAATAGAATATTATGATAATTCGTACATTGATATTCGTACGAATATGAATGTTTCCAGACATTTGTACAAATAGTTCGGACATTCATTATACTGGGGAGGTGGGATCTCGTAGCATTGGGTGACTGGGCAACCAAGTGGCAATTGTGCTTTAATCTTAACAAGCGCAAAGTAATTCACATTGGGGCCAAAAATCCAAATTATGTCTATAACTGTTGGAGGCTGAGCCTTCTACAACACACCAGGAAAGGGATCTCGGGGTTCTGGTAGACATATGGAGTCTGTGAATGGCTGAAGCTCAATAGTAGTGCAAAGTTGCCTGGAAAGCAGAGGGTTCTGGTTCAATCCCCACTCTCTCCCTGGAAGGAGGCAATGGCAAACCACTGCTGTATCTCTGCCAAGAAAACTGCATCGGGGGCCTATGGAGTCTGGGAGGGTTGTAGCTCAGTGGAAGAGCACACTAGAGGGTTGCTGCTTCCCAGTTTCTCCTTGGAAGTAGGTAATGGCAAACCACTTCTGTATCTCTGCAGTCAGCCAGGAGCCAGCCACAACTCAGTGATGCTAAACGACAGATTGCATTGGCCTAATGTGATGTAATGTCAGTAAAGTGGACTGTGTGTGTACTTGCTCTGGGTATATATAGATTTGAAGTATTATTCAGCAAACATCGTCATAATGAAGTTCGAGATATGAATAAAATGAAATACAGAAAATAAATACAGAACAGGGGAATCAGGCTGAGTAGTAGCACAGGGGGAAAGGATCTGGGTGTCCTGGTTGATCACAGGATGAACATGAGTCAGCAATGTGATGCAGCTGCAAAAAAGGCAAACATCATCCTAGGATGCATCAGAAGGAGTACAGAGTCTAGATCAGTGGTTCTCAACCTGGGGGTCGGGACCCCTTTGGGGGTCGAATTACCCTTTCAGAGGGGTCGCGATGAGTCTCCTGTGGCCCTTCCCTCCCACCCCCCAGCGGCTCCACCCCTGTGGTTGGGGGTCTCCACAACATGAGGAACTCCATTAAGGGGTCGCGGCATTAGGAAGGTTGAGAATCGCTGGTCTAGATAATGGGAAGTAATGATGGTCTGAACTCATCTAGAGTCCTGTGTCCAGTTCTGGGCACCCCAGTTCAAAAAATACATTGACAAACTAGAGCAAGTCCAAAGGAAGGCTACCAGAATGGTTGGTGGTCTGGAAAGCATGTCCTACGAGGAAAGGTTGAAGGATCTAGGAATGTTTAGCCTGCAGAAGAGAAGACTGATAGGAGACATAGTATCTGAAGGGCTGTCGCGGTGCAGAGGGGTTATCCCTATTCTCGCACAAGATGAGAGGACTAGAAAGAATGGGATGAAACTTCAGGGGAGTCAATATAGATTAGATATTCAGAAAAACTCCCTGACGGTGAGGGCGATCAGTCTGTGGAATAGGTTGCCATGGGAGATTGTGGGTTCTCTTTTGCTGGAGGTCTCCAAGCAGAGGCTGGACCTACATAAGAACATAAGAGAAGCCTTGCTGGATCAGGCCACAGCCCATCTAGTCCAGCATCCTGTCGCACACAGTGTCCCACCAAATGCTCATGGGCATCTCAAGCAGAGACAAGGGCAAACCTTCTCCTGCTCTAGAATCCCAGCAAATGGCCTTAGAAGCGCCCCAGTTCCTCCCCCCCTCAGCCTGAAGGATGCACCTAGGCATTCGTTCTAGTAGCCATTGATACATCTGTCACCCATAAATTTGTCTAACCCTTCCTTAAAGCCATCCAGACTGGTAGCTGTCACCACCTCTTCCGGCAGCCGATTCCATAAGCCGATGACCCTCTGTGTGAAGAAATACTTCCCCCTGTCAGACCTTATTCTCCTACCCATCAGCTTCATAGATGCCCCCTGGTTCTAGTGTTGTGCGACATCTGTCTGGGATGGTTTAGGGAATCCTGCATTGAGCAAGGGATTGGACTGGATGACCCCAGAGGTCCCTTTCAACTCTAGGATTCTATGATATGCTCAATTAAAAAAAAAAAAGGAAAACAGGCGAGAGGCATTTATACTTGCATAAGGCAATATATCCTGTTGCTGAGAAGAACACAGGACAGAAAGGAAAAGCAGGAAAGAGTATCAGAAAAGCAAAATAAAAAAATAAAAATCTGTCAAGCTGCTACTGGTGTGGCCACGTGAAGGGTTGTGTGTGTGTGTGTGGACACTACTGTGCTGCGTAGTACAGAGGAAAATGAGACCTAAGTGCCCACTTCACATTGCTAGGCCTCCTGTTTGGACGTGCCTGGAGAATCCGAGCAAACTGCTGCACACGCTCCGCGCAAGAGATCAACGCGCACTCTTAACACTCCTCGGGCCCCCGTTTTGAATTGCCTTCTCTCCTTCCTTGAGATCCATTTTGAGAAGCAGGCATCCTGTCACGCATCGAGAACTTTTCACCACCGCTGTGGTTAACGAGAGGAATGGGAAGCAAACCCACACACCTCTATAAAAAAGAAGAGAAAGAAAAGAAATTCTGCACAGCTGCCAAATACTTTCTGAGCCAGAGAGATCCAGTCTTAGCAGGCTGGATATATAAACGTGATGAGGGAGGGAGGGCGGCGATAGGGGTTGTTTGCTTTGGCTCTTGCCTGCTGGAAGACGCCCACGTGGAAGCCGGGGCAGAGAGAGAAGCTTCCCTTCCTTAAAGAGACAGGCAGCACCAAAAAACCTATTAAGCAAGGGAAGCTTGGGGAAAGATGTGTAAACACGCACAGCCAGGTTTCAGATGATGTCAAGGTTCTGATCTGGATTCCGGTGGAAGAATTCACATTTCTAAGCCCTTGTGGCACACCACGCTTCTTCTGGGTTTTGGGAAGACCAAGCTTTGGCAGAGGTTCACTTGGCATCCTCAGGTTGATGCATCCCGAATCCAACAGCACCTTCTTGGTCTGAACACCGTTTTTGGAGAGGGATTGTCTATGGGCTGTTTTGCATGTACCCCTCTTAATCCGGATTAAGACGATCCGGATCTTTGGTATCCAGTCCTCGTGGAATTTGGTCCGTGTAGTTCCGCATCATGGCGAGGACCCCATGTGTCCACATGGGCCATCTAGCACCCAATGGCGATGGGTGCTAAACTGGGCTGCTGGGTGGATGCTGGAGCACCCATCCCAAGGCTCCGATTAGGCGGGAGCAGGGAGGTCCACTGCTGGCGCAGCGCAACGTAGCTGTCAGTCAGGGGTCATTTCCTATTACAGAAGACGTGGCAGAGAGACGAAGCTTGTGCTCAGCTTTGTAGACCACTCTTGTGTTAATCCGGATTTAAGGACCTGAAGACCCCATTAAATCTGGATTGTGACAGTACTCATGTGCACAACACGTTCAGAATGGGGTCCTAATGGTGTCTTTAAGGGGTTGTGTGTGTGGAAAGTACGTAACTGATCCGTATCAATTGCGTATCTATTGGGTTCCTAATGGGGTCTTTGTTGCATGTGCAAAAACAGCCTATAGACATGTGACCTTTGAGTTGGGTCTGATCTACCATTAGGAAGGACTGCAGCTCATTGATAGAGCAGCAAACTGCCTCGGAAGCAGAGACGTGCCAGTTTGAGCTCTAGTCTCCCACAGAAGTAGGCAATGGCAAACCACTTCTGTATCTCTGCTAAGAAAACTGCAGAGAGCATCTGGGAATCCCACAGCATCTGGGAATGGCTGTAGCTCAGTGGTAGATTAAACTGCCTGGAGAGGAGAGGGTTGTTGGTTCAACCCCCAGTCTCTCCGCAGAAGTAGGGCATGGCAAACCACTTCTGCATCTCTGCCAAGAAAACTGCATAGAGGGGGCATGGAGCTGCTCATACAGTCAACCAAGGGTTGGCCATAACTCAGTGGTACCCAGCAAGTCAACTATAACATTTGTCTTTGGGTGTTTTATCTAGCACAGCTACTTATAACTTATTTTTATTTTTCTTGAAGAATCGGAGCGAAATCACAGTGGCACCGACAGCATTTCCCACCCCCTCCGTTTCATGACAGAAGGAAGTGTGTCTTGTAGTGTTGTGTGTCGTGACATAGACGACATCTTCAAATGGTGCTGAATTAAGCAGGTATTTGAACCTTTTTCTAATCCTGTGGATATTCTAAGGATCCTGCCCCGTCTATGCTTATCTAAATGGGACTTGAAATGTAAACAAGCATCCAAAGATTGCCCTGTTAGATAAATAACTAGACGCATAATAATTACAAAGACTGCCACTGTCTTCCTACCCGTTGTGCACATGGCAACTGTCCTTGCTCTTTTATGCACAAATTTTGAACATGTTTTTGCAAGAAAGGGAAGCGATTAACTACATTTGCAGGCAAGCCGGAGCTAGTCTCGGGTTTACCTGTTTCCCTTTCCTTTCCTCCTGAATGGCTTGAGAAGCTTCCACTGCTCTTTTACCTGAATCTGAACTCTAGACTGGGGTTAATTTTAACAAGGACACTTTGAAACAAGCATCATCTAGCATTGCATGTTGCTCCACTTCGGTTGGATCACTACAAGAATTCCTTTCTCGCTTCTGCACAGGCTCCCGAGTAGCTACAAGAAGTTGATATATTACTCAGGAAACGCCTCCCTGGGAAAGAGCGGGAAAACCCAAAGATCGTAGAATCATAGAGTTGGAAGGGACCTCTGGGGTCATCCAGTCCAACCCCTGCTCAGTGCAGGATTTCGTGAACCATCCCAGACAGGTGTAGGTCCAGCCTCTGCTTGAAGACCTCCAGTGAAGGAGAACCCACCACCTCCCGTGGCAACCTATTCCACGGACTGATTGCCCTCACTGTCAGGAAGTTCTTCCTAACAGCTAATCTGTATGAACGCCCTTGAAGTTTCATCCCGTTCTAAGTTTCTAGTCCTCCCATCTTGTGCAAGTGAGAATAGGGATGACCCCTCTGCACTGCGACGGCCCTTCAGATACTAGAAGACCACTATCATGTCTCGTCTCAGTCTTCTCTTCTTTAGGCTAAACATTCCTAGATCCTCCAACCTTTCCTCGTAGGAGATGGATGAGGTGGTCTCCAGATGGCATCGGGAAATGCCAGCTCTTTGAAGAACGCTGGCATGTCGCCACAGTGTGGGCCTCCAGATTTGGCATGGGCTCCTTCAGCACCGTGCAATGTCCAGGTGCCGCCACGGTGCTCCACACCTTCACCAATGTCGACCAAAAGCTTACCTGGAGCGTCCAGCAGCACGGCCATTTGCTCTTCGTCCGGTTCCCTGCAGTTGATGGGCAGGGGAGGTGGCGTCTGCGCAGGTGCATTCGCGTTGCCAACCGTGATCGAATGCTGACCTCTGACATGACTGGACCGCCATTCCCCAGGAGTGGTGTCCAGTCACTGGGTCGCGAGAGGGGCGTTTGATTAGCAACCGAGTGGTGGGCGCTGCATGTTTGATCATGGGCCCTGATGCGACTGGCGCAATACGTCCCTCTGCTCAAACACGCCCTCTGCAACAGCATCCAAGCCTGACACTGAGCGGCGAATTGAAGAGGCAGTCTGGCATCAGGCACAGCAGCAGCGCTGGCTGGTTAATGGGAGTACCATTCACAAAGTGGCAATGGACGCTTTGGGGGAGCTTTCCGCATGACAGGTGTGAATAATCCACCTTTACAAGGAGTTTACCAGCCCTGGTTCACGGCAGCCCAATCAGCTAAGTGCGAAAAGGCCCATAAAGTGCAAAAAGGCCCTTTATCTTTAGCTAAGAAAAAACATCTGATTGTCAGCCTTATGGTACAACCCTCAGTGCCCTCGTCTGGCATCGCTGTTAGACCTTTATTAATTTTCCTTGGATTATTTAGGCCCCAGGGGTGTTTAACTCTCCTGAGGCCAATTCACACTTGGCCCTGTAGTTCACGATAGGGTAACATCTGGGCAGGTGCACTACCAGCAGTGGTGCACTGAAATTGCGCACCACACGAAACCCAGCCTTAACTAAAAGCTTGCCTGTTGCATCCGGTGCCATGACCGTCTGCACCATTCCCGGCACGAGGGGTCACCAGAGGTGCTGTGCAAGCGTACTGGCACCTCAGATGACCCCAAACGTGACTGCACGTGCACAGAGCATCACTGTCGCCGTGATGCCCTGCTGGCGTTCGGACATGTGCCCGGACACAGGTAAGTCTCCAGGCGCATGGGGCTTACTGTGACATGCACTAGCATTCCCGAGTGCGACTGCTAGCACACGCTAGTCTGTCCTGCACTTTCCCCATCCAGCAGACAGGAAGCCAAGTGCAAAAGTAGAAGACTTTTCTCACCCATTTAAGGGGACTCAAAAGCGGCTGACAAACATTCTGTTCTTCTCCCCACAACAGAACACCCTGTGAGGTGGGTGGGGCTGTGAGAGCTCAGAAGAGAGCTGTGACTAGCCCAAGGCCACCCAGCTGGCTTTGTGGGGGAGGGCAGAATCAAACCCAGTATTCCCAGGTAAGAATCCAGCTCCCTAACCACTAGACCCAAAGCAGCCCTGTTTGGTGCCTAAGTGCAAAATCCCTACTTGCGCAAAGACATGCTCTTTCACTGCCTGCTTTTCTCTCTCGATAAATCATAATCCTCCTCTCGTTTCTTGGCCTGAGCTTTCTCCAGTCAGTGGACACCAGAGCATGTCTGTGCTGTGCGTAGCTGCCATGTTCTGGCATGTGGGGGGTTGGCAGAACCCGAGCGAGTTTCCTGTCTCCTGCCAAAATCCCAAACCCCGGGAGTGGCTGAAGATTCTATCAAAATGGGTTAGCTAACGGGTGCTGCAGGTGAAGCTGAAGCCTGGCAGTGCAAGGGTGGGAGCTAGAATTTGGAAGCAAGTCTCCCTCCCCGACCTCCCCCCCATTTCCTCCCATTCTTTCTCCTCTCCTTTTAGCTTGCGCAATCTTGGTCAAACCCCCATGCCGCCCCCCACATCCAGTTTCCTGGCCTGCATCCCAAACCTTCCCTTGCGGTTCTTGCTCAGGGACATTTGTTTGCCACATGCTAAATGGATCTCTCTCTAGAGGCGAAATTAACCCCCAGCCACTGACAGAGCTTTAAACACACACACACAGAGCCTGTCTTGGGTTTCAAAAACTCTGCAGCAGCAGCAGCAGCAGCAGCAGCAGGGCTCTTGGCCCGGACCTCGTACATTCCTTTCTCGAAATCACCAGCTCTGGAGAGAAAACAGAGCCCGGCCTTCCCTTCCCAATTCCTCTTTTGTACCAACGCTGCAAGCGAGCAAGCGGGCGCAATGGGGAAGCTCTCCCCTGCAACTGGAAACGTTCGCTCTGGAATGCAAGCCTTCTCGTCCAGCTACCTCGCCTTTCAAACGTCTCCTCCCTGCCTCTGAGCTGCGAGAAAGTCTAACGACTGCAAAATCTAAGCGGTCTTAAAAGAGTTGCACTGGCTGCCAGTTCGCTACTGGGCCCAATTCAAGGTGTTCGCTTTAATTTATAAGGCCAGAAATGACTTGGGACCCAAATATCTGGAGGAATGTCTACTCCCATATCGACCTGCCCATGCCTTAAGATCTGGAGGGGAGGCCCTCCTGGTCGTCCCACCGCCTTTAGCAACAAAAGAGGTGGGCACCTGAGAGAGGGCCTTCTCAGTGATGGCCCCCATGCTATGGAATAGTCTCCCCCTAGAAGTGCATCTATTGCCTTCATTGCGCACGTTTAGGAAGGCAGTGAAGACGCACCTCTTTGCCCCAGCCTTCGGTTAAATGGGGTCACACTTTTCTTTCCTCACTGGCAGATGTTGCTGTTGTTTTAATGATCTTGATTTTAGATGTTGTTACCTGCCCAGAGACCTCCGGGTATAGGGAGGGATAAAATTAAATAAATAAGAATAAATAAGCAGCAAATCAAAAGTGAAGTTTACGGAGTGCTTTTTCGGGTAGCGCAATTGTGCTTCTGGGCTTGGAAAGTTAAAAATCCAGACAAAAGCACACTACAGAAAGAATCCTCCTCCCAGGGAGTTGGGGTTAGGATTCAGATCTGTGAGATCAAAAAGGAGTTTTTACTAGTGGGAGTGGCAAAAAAAAACAACCCATAACCAGGGATGTGCATGAATATTCGTAACAATTGAAATTCGTACAGATTTGGCCAAATTCCGACCTTTGTATTCGAATCGATTGTTGGCACTTTCGAAGATTGATATTCATATCTGAATCCAATGTTTTGATACATTTGTATGAAGCTTCGTATGGGATTTGTATGGATATATATGGGATTCACATGGGATTCTTATGCATTCATATGGGATTCGTATGGGATTGAACATCGATTTCAAATTAAGGTCCCACCACATTTGAAGGGGATCTGTTCAAACAAATACAACTTTTTTTTGCATTTGATTCAATATGAATCAAATGCCAACCCCCCCCCAACATCTGTGTACATCCCTACCACACCCCTACAGAAATCATGCTGAAGACCACTGCCTGAAGACCATGACCTTCAAGCGGTTTTCAGTTTGGTCTAGTGGTTTGGTCTGGTGGTTAGGGAGCCGGACTCATATCTGGTAATACTGGCTTTGATTCCACCATCCTCCGCAAAGCCAGGTGGGTGACCTTGGGCTAGTCACAGCTCTCTTCTGAGCTCTCACAGTCCCATCCACCTCACAGGGTGTCTCTTGTAGGGAGAAGAACAGAAGGTTTGTCAGCTGCTTTGAGACCCCTTAAATGGGTGAGAAAAGTGGGGTAGAAAAGTCAACTCTTCTTCTTCCTCCTCCTCCTCCTCCTCTTCTTCCTTGCACTGGTCTTCAGCATGATCTTTCATAGGGTTTCCGGCTGTAGGCTGGTCTAGGGCTCCGCCTTGCACAGATGTCTGGACCGGCTTGAGGCAAGCACAGAGCCTGGCAACTTTTCCTCAGGCTCTCAGAAAAGCCCCCCCCCCCGTTTCTGCATTTCTGGTTGGAGTCTTTGGAGGGCAGGAATTTCCATTCCTGGTGTCCAAATCTGGACCGGAAGCAGCGCTTGCCTTGCAGAGATCTGCCAGCATGATCTCTATTGCCTTGCACTTCCTGGCCCAGTTTCTTGATTCAGACTTGGGGCCTGTTCAAACTTGCCAGCCCTGGGATGATACACAATGCCATATCAGGCCGGTGAGGATCCAGTGAGGCTGCTGTTTAGGGATCCGAACAAATTGATTTTTTTTGCATCTGATTCATATTGAATCAAATGTAAGAAAATTCATTTTCATTCGAATAGATCCCCTTCGAATGTGGTAGGATTCTGTTCGATACAAATGTATTCGTACAAATTTGTATGAATATCCGATACGTATCCGATTTGTATCCCCTAACATATCTGGTCTGAAAGTGTCAAATCTACCCAGAATCCACATCCACTCTTAACCCATGTCAAATGCACTCTGGAACCATTCTGGATCCAGAGTGAATTTGACATGGGTTAAGAGTGGATTTGAAGTGGATTCTGGGTGGATTTGACACTTTCAGACCGGATCATGTTATGGGATCCATTTGGAAGGCGAGGTAGCTGGACTGCTCTCCCACCTCCCCGGTTCACAAATGTTCCAAAGCATTTGTACCAATGTTTGGAAGAATTCATATTCGTACGAATGTCAGTGTACAAATGCCATAACATCCGATTCGTATAGGAATGTCGGAATTCATACAAATATTTGTGCACATCCCTAGTGGCTGTATCACCAAGGCAACGTCCGAGGCAACACCCTACGCACACTCACATGTTGCCGTGGATAATGTGCGCAACTGCGCATCTGCAGTCACACTGCCTTGGCCACTTCCTGCGCTGCACCCAGATAAGGGTGTTGATGCTGCACCCGGGACTGATCCAGCCACTTCTGGGTCTTTTCTGCACTTAGCCCTTGTTGCAGAAAGGCCAGTCTGGGGTGGAACCTCTGGCTGTAAGCGCAGCATGCTGGTTCAGCACAGAAGCTTCCGAGCTGAGAGAAACAAGTTGGCAGTTCTTCCAAAGGAGGGTTTATTGCTTAGTTGTTGCAGAGTTACAAACAGGATACATGATACATGATGATTAAATGCATGGATGTAGGTAAATGCAATGATTATAATTGTTAGAGAATATTTGCATGTTCATATGAGAACAAACAGTGAATGAGAGTTGAATAGTCAGTGTGCAGTGTGCTCCAGATGGAGCATCTGCACTGGAAGGGTATGTTTCTAACTCAGAAATGCCCCCTTCTGCGCAGGGGTGCAGTGGAAGCGAACTACGATTTTGCGCTCCATACGTAAACTTGCTGTGACCTGTGGAATCCAGCGACATTCAGTGGCAAGCCCACCTGTGCCTCTATGGTGCACATGCTGGTACCGGTGAACATGTGCGGTGCATCACCTTTGTCCCAGTGATGGCACTGGCACATGTGCAGTGGTGCAGCATCCAAACACAAGATGGTGGCAACTGGACACGCATCCACGCTCCAGGTGAGTGTCTGGTCACATGGAGGGTAGGCTGGCGTGTACTGGCATTCGAAAGTGCAGATACTTAGTGCACATATAGGAAACTTCAACTTCGATGGACAGACACCAAAGTGTGAATTCTCCCCGGTAAGCACGTGGCGTATTTTTAGCAGTCCGCTTGGGACGCCAGCAACATCCATAATCGTTTTGCTCGTTTGACCTTCTATTGGTAAGACAAGAAACTTGGGAAGTGGCATGTTTAGAGAGGAGGTCTCAAACTATGGCCTTCCAGGTGTTCTTGAACAAGAACTCTCTATAGGCATCCTTGGAGGAGAATGCTGGGAGTTGTAGTTCAAGAACACCTGGAGGGAACTCTTGGAAGGGAATGCCGGGAGTTGTACTTTGGGAATCCTTGGAGGAGAATGCTGGGAACTGAAGTTCAGGAACATCTGGAGGGAATCATTGGAGGAGAATGCTAGGAATTGTAGTTTAAGAACACCTGGAGGGAATTCTTGGATGGGAATGCTGGGAGTTGTAGTTTGGGAATCCTTGGAGGAGAATGCTGGGATTTGTAGTTCATGAACATCCAGAGAGATACGGTTGAACCCATCTAGGCCGCATCTTCACGGCATGAGTTATTTCAGTTTAAAGAATTCGAAATAAAAGAAATGGAACAAAGCTGTCCACACGACTTGCAAGTTGATCCGGTTCCGAGAGCATTCTTCTGCAGCCTTAACGCGGAATCAATCCTGGGAGTCCAGATTGCAGCCCTGTCCTCCTGCCATTGCCCAGCCCCTCTCTTGTGATTGGTGCTCCATCCGAGGATCCCACCCTCCATTCCCTTTGCGTCATCCATGCTCCACCGGGGATCCCCTGCCCGCTTTGCCCCGCTCCGCTGCTGGCTGCTCTTCCCTCAGTGCAAGGCTAGAAGAGGAGGAGAGCCGAGAGAGACGGGCGGCAGTGGGTGTGTTAGGTGGTCCCCACACGGCAGAGGGGAAAATTAGTCCCTAAAGAGAGAGAGGGGAGGGGGAGAGGGCAGCTGGGGATGGGGTGGGGGACTGACTGACTGGCTGCTTGGGGGGGAGCTGGAAGGAAAAAGAGAGGGGGGGGAAGAACGGAGCCGCCGCCGATCAGGAACGGGGAGGAACGGAGGAGGCCAAATCGGGGGGGGCATGAGGAAGATGAGGATGGGGGCAGAGGGGGCAGCAGCAGCTGGGTGGGGGTGGGGAGGGGAAAGGAGGCGTTGCTAAGGCACCAAGGAAAAGAGTCTTGGGGGGGACTAGCAAAGGGGGGGTGTCGTCCTTGCACAGACGGGATTCTAAAGTGAGAGAAGCCCCCCTTTCCCAAAAAGAGAGAGGGAGGAAGGAAGGAGGGGTATCTGAGAAGCCCCCCTTTCCCAAAAAGAGAGAGAAGAGAGGGAGGGGTTCCTAAGAAGCCCCCCCTTTCCCAAAGAGAGAGAGGAAGGAGGGGTACCTGGGGGGGGAGACATTGCATGAGCATCTCACGTCTCCCACCCTCCTGAAGCCGGTGTATATGGTACATCAAAAAAGGAAAGCTGCACTGAGCATACGCAGAGTGCCTTACTGCCAAAAGAAGCAATCATAACCAAGCATTCCTATAAAAATAAGCACATGTGCACACACACACACACACACACACACACAGAGGTACTCTCGCAGGTGCCAGCCCCAGAACCTCTGCTACGTTCCCAAGTTCCCGTCCCGCATGTCTGAACGGGCTCTGGACCTTTAGTTTGTGGGGCAGGAGAAATGCATAAGGACTTTAAAACCGTCGCCTTTAAAAGAGTTTTTATTTTTATTTGTCTGTGCTGAAGAACGCTATACCAAGCCCCTTTACTCAGAAGGGAATGTCATACATTCTGTGGGGCTTCTTACTCCAGAGTAAACGAGCCCTTAGCATGGAATTGTAAGCGGATCTCGCAGAGGGGGCTAAGTCATTTCTCAGTGCCTCATTTTGAAAGATTTCTTTACTGCTGCCTTCGAAAAGGAAGGAGAGAGGGAAGAAGAAAGCGAGAAGCCAGGCTGCATTCACCCACCCACCCACCCACCCATTCTGGCACTGCGGCGTGGGCAGCTTTGCCCCACTCCACTGCTGCTGGATGGGGCGAAAAAAAAAAGGAGAAGGAGAAGTCTCGATCCACTTCGGCTAAAGGGAGCCCAGCCGGAGAAAGCCTAGCTAGCCTTCCCCTCCTGGCGAGGGAGACAGCTAGAAAATCAGACACTTTTGCTACAGCCTTCACACAGCGGCTACAGTGTTTCAGGGAACCCCTTTACTCCTGATTAACAATGTTGCAAATTTCCGCAATTTCAAACCTTCAGACATTTAGAAAGTGAAACGATGGGGCTTTAAACATTAAAGAGGCATAGGGTGGCTGTGGTGGGGTGTCATTCATTCATATTTTTATCCCACTCTATACACAAGGGTCTCAGTGCGGGTCACAACACATTGGTTTTAATGTGTTCATATTAAACATATTAAAGCCATAACTTTGCCTGAACGTGGGGAGGAAAAAGCTGTTTCTTTAGTCCACCCTCAGAGCGAGAAAACATGAGCAAAGTGACCAGTAATTTTCTTTCCACATTATCTCTCCCAGAGGTGAATTTTACCCTAAAAGAAAACAGCTTGCCACTTTGCTGATATATTCTCTCACTCTGAAAGTGGACTGAAAGTGGATTAAACCTTAGGTGTGACCACAGCCTATAATGGATTGAGACCAATAAAAACCAGGACTCAGGAAAGTATGCTTGAAGGGAAGAAAGTCCACAAATGAAACAGATGGACTAGTGGTTAGGGAGCTGGACTCTCCTCCACAAAGCCAGCTGCGTGACCTTGGGCCAGTCACAGATCTCTGCTGAGCTCTCACAGCCCCACCCACCTCACAGGGTGTCTGTTGTGGGGAGAAAAACAGAAAGTTTGTCAGCTGCTTTGAGTCCCCTTCAATAAGTGAGAAAAGCAGGGTAGAAAAGCCAACTCTTCGTCCTCCATGAAACCAGATGGGCAACCTTGGGCTAGTCACAGCTCCCTTCTGAGCTCTCACAGCCGCCCCCCACCTCACAGGGACCGAAGCTGGATTAAAACCTTGGCTTGTGGTCACACCTAAGGTTTAATCCAGCTTCACTCCACCTTCAGAGTGAGAGAACACATCAGCAAAGTGACCAGTAGTTTTCTTTCCACATTATACTAGTCTAAAGGTGGATTTTCTGAGTTATTAACCCTGAAAGAAAACCAGCTTGTCAGTTTGCTGGTGTATTCTCTCACTCTGAAAGTGAACTGAAACTGGATTAAACCTTAGGTGTAACCACAGGCAGAGGCAAAGTAGCCTCTGAAGGGGGCTCAAAGCGGCTGACAAACCTTCTGTTCTCACCCTTCAGGGGACTCAAAGCGGCTGACAAGCCTTCTCACCCTTAAGGGGGCTCAAAGCGACTGACAAACCGGTTCTCACCCTTAAGGGGGCTTAAAGCAGCTGAGAAACCTTCTGTAATCACCTGTTAAAGGGGGCTCAAAGCTGCTGACAAACCTTCTGTAATCACCTGTTAAAGGGGACTCAAAGCTGCTGACAAACCTTCTGTAATCACCTGTTAAAGGGGGCTCAAAGCAGCTGATAAAGAAAATGAATGGTCACTTTGCTGATGCACAGGAGCAGCAGCAATGGCAAAGAAGGGGGGAGGAGGGCCACAGCTTTTAAAATACAGGCTCCAGGGCTTTCCTTTCCCTGTTTTAAAGTTCCGAACCTTCAAAGTCCTGAAATTGCGCAAAACTGCAACATTGTTTTTAAGGTGTGAAGTGCTTACATTGATACAGTGTATCTTTAAGGACTGGAGGTTTATAGTGGGTGTTTGAGGGTGGATTTTTTCAATGAAGGAAACCCTAAACATGACGTGCTTCTAATACGTTCAGCCATTGGTTACAGTGCGATTGGGGGGGCGGGACAGCCTTAACACGGAATCTCATCTCGGAACGATACTGTCCACACAGTAAAAAATTAAACACGTGTCAAGGGCATGTTCCGGAGTGAAACCTGTTGAGATCAGGATTTATTTCAAATCGGGATAACGTCGTTTAACACGGAAATACCGTATTAAGCCGAAGTGACGTGTACACGGCCCGAAATCAAAACGTTTTGAATTCGAGATAACGACGTCGTGGGGATGCGGCCCTAGTTTTAGAGTAAAACAGATCTGCGTTCATGATAAACATGACTTTCTCTGGCATGGAAACTGCCAAAGCGTCAGCAAGATAAGGGAGACGTGCCTGATTTCAGGATCCTCCTTGCACAGAGGATCGAACCGGCAACCTTCTGCTTTCTTGGCAAAGGAGATTTGCTGCATATCGTGACCATCAAAGGTGGGCTGTGGTGGGCCAACGTTCTGCCTCTTCTACGGTGCCTGTCTGCCATTCATGTCTCCAATCTTCCATCACAATTGCCCAAACGGATGGTGTTTGATAGTATTGCTCTTCTTCAAGGGCTCAGGGCGATGCGCAGAGGATCTTCTGGAGACCTTCTGCCAAAGAGTTCTCCCAGCTGCGCCCTTTCACCCAGCTTGCACATCCATCTGACGCGGCGCCCGTTTCACCAACTGTCCAGCGGAAGCCACGAAGGCAGCACAGAGTCATTTCAGCGCCGGCCGCCTTCCTCGCCGGTTGTCCCAGAAGTCCCGTGCTCATAAAGGGCCACCCAATTGGCCTTCAGTCTGGGAGGGGCACAAAGGCTTTTCTTCTTCTGCTTCTCCTTCTTTTGCTGAGTCAGGATCACAATATCCCCTTGTGACTCAGGGAAAGAGAAAACGCGAGCCCTTCTCTGACTGTGTGCGTTTGCCCGTACGTGTGTGAGGGGACGCCACTTCCGTGCGTGCGGAGAGCACCAAGAGGTGGAGGAATTCTACAACCACTGCGACTGTTGTGACATCCCTTCAGGGCACTGGAATGACACCAGGGGTGAGAGAGCTGGGAAATTCACAGCTGCTTTGCTCATTGTCTGGTTGAGTCACCGCAGCGGGGCAGGTACGTGCATTTTGGGAGATCTGCAGCTAAGCATTCGTCAGCTCTCCACAGAGTCACCGGACACCGACAGATTATCTGCTAACCTCTCTATGACACACGTGGGCCTTTTCACACAGCGGAGCAGCCACGGCCAGATCAGGCGGACGTGGGTTGCGGCCAAAAGCAATAAGCAAAGAGCAGTCTCTTGTGTTGCAACTGAAGAGCCTCAGCCAAGGATTTAGGCTGGATGATTTGAGCAAATATCTGGGGCTCGAATATTCAAGGCCATTTATACTCTGCCGTTCCAAAGCCCCAGAGAATCTACAACAAATAGTAAAGCAAGAACCCTATACAGGACAGTTTTAAGCCCCTTTTCAAAACCAACGCAAGTCAAGTACAAGTCGATAGACGCTTGGATCAGCAGCAAGGACGTCTGTAGCCCAAAAGAGTCGAATGTTGTGGTACTCATATGAATACAAGTGTTTCAGATATTCATATGAATAGGTTGAACATTCGTATGAATAGTTCGGATGTTCATTAAGCAGGGAGGTGTGAAAGGACCTGTGCCAGACACATCTGCAGCACATCCAGAGTGCATTCAACCTGGATTGAGAGTGGATTAAAAGTGGATTCAGGTCTGATTTGACACTTTCAGAGCAGATTTGCTACAAGATACGTATCAGATATGTATGTGTTTGTGTCGGATACCTATTGCATACATATTTGTATCAGATATTTGTACGAATTTGAACATTCATACAAGTACATTCATACTGAATAGAATCCTACCACATTCGAAGGGGATCTATTCGTACAAATACAGATTTTCTACCATTCCATTTGTTACAAATGTTAGATTCATTATGACTCCAATGTCAAAAAAAACCCTACATCCCTACTTTGTGTTTTTCAACATTTAACTTCCTTGGAATTGTGTCAGAAGGAATTAAGGTGCTATCCGGGGAAGTTTGCACTTTGCCGTCTGCACATGGACAGCGAAATTCAAAGTTCCCCATGCACGCACCAAGCATCTGCGGTAGCAAACGCTAATGCAGGTAATTCCTCCCCACACGCACCCTGAGGCTTACCTCCGGTGCAGACGTGGGGTCTGGGTGCCACCATCTTGACTCCTGAGGCTGGTGCCGCTGTACATGTGCCAGTGCCGTCACCAGGACAATAGTGATGCGCTGCACACTGGTACCAGCAGTCATGTGATGCACCAGCAAGTGTGCGTGGTTTATCGTGTGTCCCTCTGTGCACCAGAGAGGTGTGGATGGGCTCGCCGGAGGATGCAGCAGGATGGGGTAAGTGCTTCCCATGTGGAACATGTAATCGGCCTACACGCTTCCAATGCGCTCTTGCACAGAAGGGGCCATTTCTGACTTGGAAACTGCCTCTTCCAGAGCAGACACTCCATCTGAGAGAACACTGGAAGCAAACTACGGGGCCAAGGACAGAAAGGCCCCGCATCTCAAAGCTTCCCAGCACTTAACTGAGTGCCATGGAAGTGCAGTCACTCCTGTCTGGAAGGGACCATTCACTTCAGCAACAGCCATGCGTGGCAGGCCGTTGCTGTGCCGGCTGGGCAATGCGTTGCGTGACTGTGCAGCCGCACTGCACCGCCCCTGCGTAGCCTTTGCACAGAAGTACGTGCGAAGGCTCCGTGCAGGAGTTTGTTAGGAGTGCTGTAAATGCTCCTAGAATACTTGTGGAGCCCTAAAAAGCGCTCCAGGGCTATCGGCAACTGGGGACTGCCCCACATGCTCAGAGCTGCTTCCAAACGGAAGTGGGAGCCTGTTCGCACTTTGCCATATTCTGGAATATATCTCAGGCAAGGATCTATTGTCCGCATGCTAATGCAGACTCTGGCCGGCCTCACTCGGAGCCTGCTGTAGCTAGCACTAACATGTGGACAGCAGGGCCCTATTCTGGGATATATTCCAGAACAAGGCCAATTGCAAACAGGCCCCACCTCCGGGCTGCATGGGTGCTCCATCCCGGAGCAATCCCATTTCCCGATGGCTGGTGTGCAGTCCCCTTTGCCATGGCAAAACCATAATGGTGGTGATTTGTATGTAGCTGGCACCTAGTATTATGCTGACTAAGGTTCAAATGCTTTGGGTGTCCTTAAATGCAGATGCCTAAAGCGTTCCAGAACCTGGAATGGGAGGCAACGTGCAAACCGCCCTTACCGTGATATCATAACCATGCCTGGTCTGGAAGTTAGGGTCAAAGAGGTCGTTGCTGTGGCCTTCTAGGAAACAACCGTTAAAAGTGCTAACCAGTGAATTGACTCAGCACTGCATTGGAAGTTATGCAAAAGGCAGCAATGGCGGCCCTGTAACTCTGTGTCATCCCGGAGCATGCAATAATGGCTTGAAATTGCAACAGAACAAATCACCTTCTTCCCTACAGACCCGCCCTTGCTTTTGAGCATCACTTTTGTTGCCGTGCCTTCTGGAACGTTCTTTTTCAGTGCCTGTTCGAGGAAATATTTCAGATTCAGTTCTGTCATCGGCTGGAGTTCCACAAGATTCACTTCACGGTCCTCTTCTGTTTACACTATATACCCGCTCTGTGGGCTCACTCCTAACAGAATGGGTCTAAGGGATGGGCACAAATATTCGAAATATTCATTATTCAGATGAATTCGGACAAATTCAGACATTCTCAAATCACCAGACATTCATACTTTAGTATTCGTAAGAATACGAATAGTTAGAGTTATCCGTACGAATAATTCAGCTATTCATATGTGCCCAGATATGCACACATCCGTATGGCTATATTTGGGATGAAAATGGGCTCTATAAGGGAGGGATGGGTGGATACAAATCTATATGGGTACATACGGAATTTGTATGTACCTACAGAGATACGAACGTCCAACTTGTTCATATGAATACATATGAATGTATTTGTATTGAATCGAATGTCTGGACTTTTGTTTCTTCATTATTCAGGTCCATTCAAATTTTCAGATATTAAATTCATTACGAATCGAATCTGAAAATTGCATTCCTTCACACCCCTACTCCCAATATCATATGTATGCCAACGATATGCAAAGTTTCAGAAGTTTCAGACCTCTTGATCTTCTAACCTGGAGTTTGGTCACGGATACCCAGTCTCAAATCTCTAAATGGATGCTTATTCATCAATTAAAATTAAATATGGAGACAACTTAAGTGTTGGTATTTCAACCTAAAAGGCCAATGGTTCCGATCCAGCTACAGGGTTCGCTGTTAGTTCCTACTTCTTTGGCAAAAAATTTTGGGGTGAACTGATTGATGATCAGTTGCCCTTATGACCCAGTTTGCCTAGTGGTTAGGGAGCCGGACTCTTATCTGCAAATACCTGGTTCGATTTCGCACTCCCCCATGAAGCCAGCTGGGTGACCTTGGGCTAGTCACAGCCCTCTTCTGAGCTCTCACAGCCCCACCTACCTCACAGGATATCCGTTGTGGGGAGAAGAACAGAAGGCTTGGCAGCCCCTTTGAGTCCCCATAAATGAATAAGAAAAGCGGGTTAGAAAAGCCAACTCTTCTTCTTCTTCGTTCCTCATCTTTGGAATAAACTCCTACAAGTCCTTAGATTTGAAGATTTGGTTCAATTCCGAAAGGACTAAGACCTTTCTTTTTAATACCCCTGAATGAGTTTAAGTCGACTTATTGTAGTGGATAACATCTGTGACTGATGAAATTATGTTTCAGGAATTTATTGCTGTTATATTGTTAGACTGATTTTAATATTGTTCTGATTATTATTAGATTGTTTTATTGCTATGTTATTATTTCTGTAATTTTTAACCCTGTACCATCCCTTGGTTATGGGTTTGGGGGCGCTTAGCAGGGCCTTCTTGGTAGCAGCCCCCAGGTTATGATGCATGGCCTGTCCTCTGAGCTGTGTCAGGCATCTTCACCTTCATTTGGACATCTATCTGGTGAAGACATACCTCTTTACTCTGGCCTTTGGCTGAAGGAAGAAACAGGTTTGCCTCCCCTTTCAGGTACTGTTCTTTGTTCCTTTAGTCAGTTTGTTTTTAATTGTGTTTTACTTTGGCTTTATTGTGTCCTGTCCTGAGATCTCTGGGGATACGTCATGATAGAAATGCACATAAATAAAAGCAAACCTGGCCAATGTTTGGTTCGCAGTGGCCCATCAGCGTGTGAGGATTTTAATGTGTTTGGAAATTTTTGTACAATGGCGCTTCTGTGTGTCCGTCTTCCTAAGACTTACTTCTACGGATTAAATATATATATGGCACAATGATTGTGTTGTCATGAAGAACATGTGATGCCACAATGTGGAATTGTTCACTGGCAGAGGCCAAAAAGGACCTGAACAAATTTCCACCCAGCAGCTGAAAGAAGCTTCCCGGACTGATTTGCTGCTCCTACTGCCACAAAAGTGAAATTTCAGAAGACAACTTCGTATCAGGGTGCGTGGGGAAGGCAGAAGACATCACAAAAATTCAGGCCCTCAATTAGTCTTCTGTTAGGGTACAGAACAAAAGCAAAAACAAACCAATGCTTGTAAAACAAAATTAAAATTCAGTTCATTAAAAACCAAAGGCAGGAAATGCACACACACACACACAGAACCTCAGAGGAGCCCTGTTGGATGAGACTACAGCCAATCTGGTCCATAACAACCTTAGAGGAGCCCTGCTGGATCAGGCCACAGCCCATCTAGTCCATAAGAACCTCAGAGGAGCCCTGTTGGATATGTCCACAGCCCATCTAGTCCATAAGAACCTCAGAGGAGCCCTGCTGGATCAGGCCACAGCCCATCTAGTCCATAAGAACCTCAGAGGAGCCCTGTTGGATATGTCCACAGCCCATCTAGTCCATAAGAACCTCAGAGGAGCCCTGCTGGATCAGGCCACAGCCCATCTAGTCCATAAGAACCTCAGAGGAGCCCTGTTGGATATGTCCACAGCCCATCTAGTCCATAAGAACCTCAGAGGAGCCCTGCTGGATCAGGCCACAGCCCATCTAGTCCATAAGAACCTAAGAGGAGCCCTGCTGGATCAGGCCACAGCCCATCTAGTCCATCTAGTCCATAAGAACCTCAGAGGAGCCCTGTTGGATCTGTCCACAGCCCATCTAGTCCATAAGAACCTCAGAGGAGCCCTGCTGGATCAGGCCACAGCCCATCTAGTCCATAAGAACCTAAGAGGAGCCCTGCTGGATCAGGCCACAGCCCATCTAGTCCATCTAGTCCATAAGAACCTCAGAGGAGCCCTGTTGGATCAGGCCACATCCCATCAAGTCCATAAGAACCTCAGAGGAGCCCTGCTGGATGAGACTACAGCCCATCTAGTCCAGCATCCTGTTGCACCCATTGGTCCACCAACTGCCCATGGGCATCTCAAGGAGAGACAAGGGCAAACCTTCACCTGCTCCTGACTCCCTGCATTGGATAAAATGGTGCAGAGATATTTCTCTCCCTCCCCTGCACCCCTCCTCCTCTTCCTCTGACACTAAGGCACAAGACAGATGAAGAAGAAGAAGAAGAAAAGTTGGCTTTTCTACCCTGCTTTTCTCACCCATTTAAGGGGACTCAAAGTGGCTGACAAACCTTCTGTTCTTCTCCCCGCAAGAGAACACCCTGAACACCATAAGCAACTGTTGGGACGCTGTGTGAGACAGGACACTGGACTAGATGGGCTGTGGCCTCATCCAGCAGGGCTCCTCTGAGGTTCTGTGTGTGTGTGTGTGCATTTCCTGCCTTTGGTTTTTAATGAACTGAATTTTAATTTTGTTTTACAAGCATTGGTTTGTTTTTGCTTTTGTTCTGTACCCTAACAGAAGACTTTAGTCTATAGGGCTGGCTGGAAATTCAAATGCCGAAGAGTGTAAACAAGCAAACAATTAAAATATGCGATTAGATGTGGGTCGCCTTTGCTGAGCAATATAAAATGGATTCAGGAAACACGCAGACGTTGGCCTGTGGCTTAGCCAGCTATGCTGCGTTATAAATAATCTCTCTCTCTCTCTCTCCCACACATGAACACACCCACATGCAGGCTCCCTGGCACAGAGCCCTGCTCAAGAGCTCCACTATCGCTTATCGCTGAATTCCCCCAGTGTTTACTTTCTCTGCACACCAGAGCAGACCTTGGAGCATTGCTCCTCTCTGCCGCTCTCAGGCATGCCAGCACCAATGCTTTGCACTTTCAGCCGGCCTGTGCGCTGCCCCTCTCTAGCCTTCCCTATCCACAAGTTACCAGAACAAGGGGGGGGGGGATTTGCTCTGCAGGAAAACCCAGTGTTAGTGGAAGGTTTTCCAGCCATAGCACTATTATCCACCGTCTGCATTTTAGTCAACTGCACATAGTCAGGGGCAGAAAGCGATGGCTGCGCATGCGCGGTGGCAGCTCCATTCACTTCCGGGTATTTTATGCAGGCCAGATACCCAGATGCATGCGTTACTGGCACGCATGAAGACTGCACACACACACACACACCATGCTGTCTAGCTCACAAGTGACAATGCCAGAGGAGCAAAACCCCAGATTATGGCTTGTTTGCATCATATTCAGGCAGCATCCAGAGGCCGCTGGGTCTGTTTGATGTTGCATTTGTACATTTCATTTAAATATGTGTTATTTCTCTCATTGTCTTTTGTTCCTGATGGTTATTCATCTGCAGTATAATGGGAAAAGAGCAGTATATAGGTCTTAATAAACAAAGAATTCTCCTTTTCCTTTCTTTTTTTTTGGTCTCTCAGGTTCTTGTCACTTGTAGACGTGCACACAAAGCCAATTTTCCCCATTCAATTCAATGTGAGTTGAATGGGGGAATATTCCGCTCCGATCACATGCCCCTTCCTCAATTGCAGGGGGCTTCGGCTTCACGCACAAACATCCAATGGATGTTCATGAACGAAGGGAACTGTCACCCCTCCCTTTGTCTTGCACACCCCCCCCACCTGCCACCATTTTCACGTTCGTCTGCCAGTTATGTAGATCTTCCGGAACTGCTCATGGACCTCACCATCCAGAAATCGCAGCCATTTCCGGATACGGAGTTGTATGCGCAGCTCCGGAACTTGGCAGCAGACAGGCAGGAAAATGGCAGCGGAGACTCTCTTGCCATTTTCGTGCCTGTCTGCTGCCAGATTAGGCCTTCCGGAGCTGCGCATGTTGACCATGGCTTCATTTGTGGGTAAAGGTGCGCGGCCAGGATAGACAGGACACTGGGGTTTAGAGATCTGGCCTTCACCGAAGTTTCAACGAAGCTTCGATGAAGGCTGGAAGCATTCGATTCATGGGCAAACGTGGGCTTACAAATGTAGGCCCTTTTCAGTTTGCCCGTCAATGTTAAAATTTACAAATTTATAGGAATTTCGAATGGCGCAAATATTCATGCATGCCCCTAGGCCTCTCCCTGTCTGGTCACGGGGTCCCCTTGTTTGTGGTGTGTCCACCCAGGGGAGTTTCAGCGCATGGCGGTGAGACACAGGCTGTGTTCTTCACTGGTCTCACGTGGGAGCCCAATCTTGGAGCATGCTGTAGTCTGCCCCTTCGTGCCTACGCCAGGATCCTATCCCAATCCAGAGCTAGCCCTAGTGCCGGAAGGACCTCGGGCACCTAGCTGTTGAAGCTGCCGGATTTCAGCCACGAAACATCTTTGGAGCCGAGAACAAAAGCCTCTGCGGCCCAGAAACGTCCACTCAGAGGTGACCCTAAGGAAGAGGCCCTGCTGTTTCCTTCCAGCCGGAGACGGTGCCTGTGCCTTTAACGGTCCCACCGTCTCTGTCATCTGATGTGACAGGGGTTGCCATGTGGAAAGGGGCCTGGCAAATGTGGTCAGCATCACTTGGGGGGGGGAGCCACAGGACACATGGGAATAGAACGGGACACTAATTGACCGTAATCTCCACACTCAAATCCAGCCAATTATTAAAGTACAAAAGGGCAGATTGAGGCCAGCGTCCGGGGCAGCGAACCGTGGGTCGACGAGAGAATCGCGCCGAGCATCTGTTGGGAACGGACGCCGTGTTTTGCCCACGTGGCTTCTTCTCAGAGGGTGCGCTCGTGTGTGCTTTTCACTCGTCTCCAGTCGATGGTCTCGGCTTGTTTGCTCTGCAGCCGGCCGGCCGGCCTTGCCAGGAGCACCGTCAATGTTTTATCCCCCAAAGTGCAGCCTCGCAGCTCCAAAAGCTGACACTGAGAGCGAAGAAGTTCGACAAAACCTGCTCCAGAAACACCAAAGTAGATGAATAAGTGGATTACGCCGTCCTTCAAGTCACACAAAAGGTGACGCAAAAGGGAGAGAACTAAAAACAGTCACACGAAATACAACACACAGAGGAAGGAGTCCTGGCACGTTCTTGCTGAGACAGGCTTTACCGTGCGCTCTGTTGTACATTTTGTTGCTATTCCACTGAATGGTGGGGAGCCCACATGGAGTTCCTATCTCACCGGACTAGTAACGGCTCTAGGTCTGCCCAATTTGCGTGGTGACAAGCAATATTTGGGGGGAAAGCCACTCCCTTGTCAAACAAACAGCATGAGGAGGAGGAGGAGGAGTTGGCTTCTATACCCCACTTTTCTTACCCATTTAAGGTGACTCAAAGCGGCTGACAAACCTTCTGTTCTTCTCCCCACAACAGACACCCTGTGAGGCGGATGGGGCTGTGAGAGTTCAGAAAGAGCTGTAGCTCTTGAGATGCAATTGGTGGGCCACTGTGTGAGACTGTCACCCAGCTGGCTTCATGGAGGAAGAAGAAGAGTTGGGTTTTCACCTTGCTTTTCTCACCCTTAAGGGGACTCTGACAAACCTTCTGTTCTTCTCCCCACATGCTGCTGACAAACCTTCTGTTCTTCTCCCCACAACAGACACCCTGTGAGCCTGGTGGGGCTGTGAGAGCTCAGAAAGAAAGCTGTGACTAGCCCAAGGCTTCATGGAGGAGCATGGAACAAAACCCAAGTTTTGAATCCGGCACTCTAACCACAAGACGGAACTCTCTCACGAGGGATGGTGCAGCCTGTCTGCAATATAGTGATGTGCACATCTGGGTGTTTCGACTGTGCAAAATACCCAGAAGCGTGCAATCACCACCACCACACATGTGCAGCCATCTTTTTTGGGCCCTACGTGTGCACAATGGCCATGGCCACAAAGGCGGCGCCATCGAGAAGGTAGGTTTTACCACTATTTTATGAAAGCTGCACTCAGAGTTGGGTTTTCCCAGAATAGGTTTTTGTGGGTTTTTACCCAAAAGGAAGGTGCCACCACTGAAAAGGCCCGACCACAAGTTACCCTAAGATGGCATTGTGTATTACGTGGAACCCCCAGAAGTGCTTGTATTTGCTGAAGCCCTCAGGAACACTCCTGCCACAGGGGTTACAGATGTCTCCCAGGAATGCCCTAGAATGCGGACCTCCAGTCCAACAAGACAGGCGATGCAGTCCCAATGGATTGTGTAGAAGTAGGGATGCGCGTGCATATTCAAAAATCCAAAAATCCGATTCGGAGCCGTCAAATGTCGACATTCGAATTTGAATCGGATCTTCAAAAATCCAAATTTGCACATCTGGATGAATTTCGGGTTTTTGAAAATCCAAAACGGATGTTTGAATAATTCAAATGAGTAGATCTGTATCTGTCGTATACGAACGTGAGCGGAAATGACATGTATTTGCGCATATAATGTGGAATGAAAACGGGATGCGTACAGGATGAATACAGGATAAATACGGATTTGTGCCGATTCTTATATCAGAAGCAAATCTTATCGTCAGTTGTATATTTGGATACGAATTGGATTTTCGAAAGTATGGATCTGGATGATCCAGATCCAAATCGGAATTGGATTTTTAGATATTCGATTCGACTCAAAATGCAAAAATACATTTGTGCACACCCCTACGTAGAAGCAGCCTTAGAGGCTTTGTTAGAACGGAAATCCTGCCAGTAACATGGTTCTGCTAAGGACAGGCTAAAAGCATGTCTAAATGTGGTTGAATATTGAAAATTCCAAAACTCATATTTTCATTTTTTAAAAATATGTATTTACTACCTTTTTGAACGTTTGCTTTTTCTTTTGTGCTCGGGGACGTTTTGATCACCTTTATGTACATCTGTACACTGTCCTTTAGCTACACACAGTAGGGCACAAGCATGGTGTATGGAAATAATGCTGCTGAGACACAAGAGGGTGCAGAAGTGTACAAAGAGGTACCAAAACGATCCTGCATTCTGTCAGGTGCTCTGGAACCCTGATGTCAGAGTGCAGAAGAAAGGAAGGAAGCAATTTTGAAAACACAGTCGGAAAAACACTCTTCTGTGCTCTCTTGTTAAAACCAAAGAACCTAAGAGGAAACCTGCTGGATCAGGCCACAGCCCATCTAGTCCATAAGAACCTAAGGAGAGCCCTGCTGGATCAGGCCACAGCCCATCTAGTCAATGAAAACCTAAGAGAAACCCTACTGGATCAGGCCACAGCCCATCTAGTCCATAAGAACCTAAGAGGAGCCCTGCTGGATCAGGCCACAGCCCATCTAGTCCATAAGAACCTAAGAGGAGCCCTGCTGGAGCAGGCCACAGCCCATCTAGTCCATAAGAACCTAAGAGGAGCCCTGCTGGATCAGGCCACAGCCCATCTAGTCCATAAGAACCTAAGAGGAGCCCTGCTGGATCAGGCCACAGCCCATCTAGTCCATAAGAAACTAAGAGGAGCCCTGCTGGATCAGGCCACAGCCCATCTAGTCCATAAGAAACTAAGAGGAGCCCTGCTGGAGCAGGCCACAGCCCATCTAGTCCATAAGAACCTAAGAGGAGCCCTGCTGGATCAGGCCACAGCCCATCTAGTCCATAAGAACCTAAGAGGAGCCCTGCTGGATCAGGCCACAGCCCATCTAGTCCATAAGAACCAAAGAGGAGCCCTGCTGGATCAGGCCACTGTCCATCTAGTCCATAAGAATCTAAGAGGAGCCCTGCTGGATGAGGCCACAGCCCATTTAGTCCATAAGAACCTAAGAGGAGACCTGTTGGATCAGGCCACAGCCCATCCAGTCCAGCATCCTGTCCCACACAGTGGCCACCAATTGCCCATGGGCATCTCAGGCAGAAACAAGGGCAAACCTTCTCCTGCCCTTGAATCCCAGCAAATGGCCTTAGAGGCCTCTTGCTTGTCCCCCCAGACTGGAGGATGTACTTAGGCATCTATTCTTGTATCTGTTGAAACACCTGTCCTCCATGAGTTTGTCTAACCCTTCGTGGAAGCCATCTAGGCTGGTTGCTGTCACCACCTCTCCTGGCAGCCAGTTCCAATGACGGATGGCCCTCTGCGTGAACAAATCCTTCCCCTTGTCTTATCCGACTCTCCTGCCCATCACCTTCATAGAAGCCCCTGGTTCTAGTGTTGTGTGATAGAGAAAAGACGTTTTCTCTAATCCAGATCACTGCCCCTTCCCAAAAGCCTGCAAAACCTGCTTATACAGTGACCATCTGGGAAGAGGAAGGAAGGAAGGAAGGAAGGAAGGAAGGAAGGAAGGAAGGAAGGAAGGAAGGAAGGAAGGAAGGAAGGAAGGAAGGAAGGAAGGAAGGAAGGAAGGAAGGAAGGAAGGAAGGGAATCCTTTCCCATGCCACAGGGAAAGGCGAAGACTCCTGTCTCTGGCTTTTGTCACTCCTACAAGAGGTGGGCCATCTGTGCCACGGTAGCCCCTGTGCGATGGCAACCCGCCCTCTGCAAGATCTGCAACATCTGGGCCGGTTCTGGAGTGCGCTCCCCTTTGTCTCCCGTTCAGGAGGCGCCCAAGAGGGTGCAAACAGTCTCCTTTTGTTGCTGGACAAGAGCGATGCCGGCAGTGTTTGGGTTGGGGAGCGAGGGAGAAATTAGGGCAGAAGACAATGGCCCCATTGATGTGGACTCTTCGGGGCAAAGCAGCGCTGGGGGTGGCAGAACGGCTTGCAATGTCATATTCATTTCAGGCCTAAAAAACATCTGAAGCGCTCCAAACAAAAACAGGTGCTTCCTACCAGCGTTATAACTAGGGATATGCGCAAATATTCAAAATATTTGTTATTCGGATTGATTCAGACGTTCGTATACAAATTGAATACAGATATTTCAAGTTATTCGTGTGAATAATTTGGACATTCGTATGTGTACGTATCCGTACTCATCTTGTGTGTGTCCATATGCATCAGTACGGATATGTACAGGATAAAAATGGGATGGATACAGATGTGTATGGATGGGTACGAATTTTATATCATTGGATACGTATCGAATATTCGAACGAACACATACAAATGTCTTCATTTCGGTTCGAATGTCCAGACATTAGTTTTTCTTTATTTGTACGAATTCGTATATTCAAATATTTTATTCAAATCATACCGAATGTTGAAAACTGCATTCATGCACACCCCTAGTTATGAATGTATTTACGAAACATTTGATTCGTCAATGAATGTCCGAATTGTACAAATTTGTACAAATATCGAGTGTTATGAATATTACAAATATTACAAATATTTCTTCTCATCCCTACGCCTAACCTTTTTTGATCTGCGGGTTCCTCGATACGGATACCGGGTTATTCACATCCGACAGCATCCAAATTGTCACGACTGCTCCGTCCAGCGCACATGCGCAGAGGCTGAAATAGGCATCCACACATGCGCAGAGGTGATGAGTTCTTTTTGTAGTTTTTCATGCACTCGGGTGCCTTCCAGTGACCCTAAGCGACTATGCATGCCCACAGACACAGACGTTAGCACATTTTCTGGCATTAATGCGGATTAAAGAGGCAGATTAAGGCACCTGCGTGCATACAGTTAGCTGCTTCTGAGCCTCTGATTTTTTACTGTGTGTGGATGCAGCCCGAAACAAACGTTCAGCCAGAAAGCATTAAAATACAGTTATCTTAAATTGCCCCAGGCTGACTTCTTCTCCTTTATGCAAATAGTCTTTCCCATTTGCTCACTTGAGGCAGGTTCCCACTAGGCAATTTAAATCTGTTTTAAATCAGTTTTTAAAAAATCAACTGCGAGGACTGTTTTTTGCGTTCCCACTGTTAGCTTATAATGCGGACTCACTCTCCATTCTTCAGTACCCAACAGGGGAGGAGCCCCCTCCCCTCTCTCCTCCCCTCAGCAGAACCCCCTCCCCATGCAGTCAGCCATGGACGCCGTCATACCCTGACTTCATCAGGGCGGGCAATTAAGACCCCGCCTGCTCCCAGAGATCACGGAGTCCTTCGGCAGCAGCTTTTGTGCACTCCTTGACCCCTCCACCATAGCACAGCTTCCTTCTCATGTTAACAAGGCAGTAGAAGATTAAAGATCACTTCCCCTTCTTATAATGGTGTTTTGCACAAGATCAATAGATCAGAGCAGTGTGAAATGGCAGGGAGTGCTGCAAAAGGAGCAGGCAGGCTTTTACACAAGAGCCAGCAGCTTTCCGTCTTTCACGATCACTGATCTCTTTGTAAAATCAGACACTTCACTCCCCAATACATCTGATCTTTTGTTACATCTCACTCTCCGATACATCTATCTCTTGTTAGCTACTGCAGACTCTTCATTCTTCACCTCTCTTTCAGCCAGGGTGATCTCCTTAGCATGTAATGGCGGACAGCCCAGGAAGAGGGGGTTAGGGCAGGGGAAATGATGGCTTCTCATTGGATCAGGGGAAACTGAGAACACCCCTAAACCATGGTTCCCTCCCCCAAAAAACTTGCTTGCGTTCTCATTTGCTAAATAGTGTGGAGTACTTCTAAATTTAATTATGTACCTTAGTTTAATCTGTGCCTTGTTTTTAATACCTGGTTTTTAATACCTGGTTTTAATATGTTTTTTACCTGTGTCTTGTTTTTAATATGTTTTTTAAATGCTGTTTGATCTGTTGTTACCCGCCCAGAGACCTTCGGGTATGGGGCAGGATAGAAATGGAAATAAACAAATAAATAAATCCAGCAGCAAGACTCCATTTGATCCAAATATAGATAATCCACGTTTTGGGACCTTTAATCATCATAAACTACGGATTCTTTTCAAACTTTGGGAATGGTGAGTGCTTAAAACAGTCTCAACGCTTGAATCTTTGCAAGAATTACCCGAGTGATTGAAAAACCAAAATAATCTTTATTCAAATCCAAAGATTTAAAAGTCCTGAGAGGGGTGGGGTGGTAGACATAGCAAGATGGTGGTTGTTTTAAAATGTTGTTTTTCTTTGAAACCGTTGCAGCGCACAACTTAAGGAGTTAATCATGGAATCTTCAAAGGCAAGTACCCTTCACCCATGGATGCCAGCTGCTGTCTTTGTGTCTGAGGCAGGCTGGGAAGCCTCATTCTGCATGAAACACAAGACTTTCCAGCCCTGCAGTCCTTGAGGAGACGCCAGTAATGTGCATCACACCACCAACACCATCGTGTTTCTTACAGAACCGCATGCAAACTGCAGCTCCTGGGATACTTTTAGCACCACCCATTTAGACTCTTTCTCTGCAAGTCTCAGAAAAAAACAACAACAAATCACACACACACACACCAAGAACGCCCTGTGTTCCTCTTCATTCATGCTTCTGGTGGGATCACGGCATTTGTCACCTCATCTCCCTGCAGGAAGACAGAGAGGTAGAAAGGAGTTTGGAAAAAGCAGCCTAGAAAGCAAACTTTGAATTTTGGTGGCTCCCCGCCTGCCCTTTTTCTTCCTCAAGAATCCTAGTAGCTGCCTTAACACTCGCTCATTCTTCTCTGACACAGAGCAGCACTCCACAGACCCTGCTCTGATACACGGAAGGCCACACCTGTGGCCTTTTGCCTGAACAGCAAAAGCTTCACCAGCAGGCTCTTCATTCCCCCCTACCTAGGAAGTTCTAGAGATGTTTCATTTCATGGTTTCCTATTAGAAGAAGACAAATATCCAAGGAGAGCCTGGAAGGAGTTTCTGAAGATCTTTGCATCCCAAAGAGGGGCCACCAACCATCTCCCAGAGAGCAGCCTTTGGACAACAGGTGAAACAGTGCCCCTGACTTTTGATTTGCTCTCATTCTGTGATTCCAGAGGCTTTGAAGGCCATTTCTGCCCTTGCGCAGTAGGGAGTGGTCCAGCTGGAACTTCTCAGACTGGAAGGGGTTCCAGGCTTGTTTTGTCCATCTGGCCCAGAAAAAAAGCCACCTGTACTTTGGATGGCTTGTTCCTGGACAGGCCCTGCACTTCCCCATGCCTCTCTGAAGCTCACATGAGCTTTAGAGCCTCCTATGAGGTCTCTGAAAACCAGGAACTGAAATTCTTGGCCTTAGAGCCCCATGGGGACGCATTTTCCTGGGGCAATTGGGGGTACCACTCAAATATGTCCCTTTGTTGATTCAGAACAGGATCCATCTTCTTTTCTGGGTTGTTCTAAAGGCTCCTGAACTGCAGGTAGACCTGCTAAAGCAGATCTACTGGTATCCCAATCTAAGTACCCATTTTGGCCACCTTGGTCAGGCTATGCTGCGTCCAGTGGGCACAATCTCTCTTGCCCACACCACCAGAGTGTAGGAGAGAGAGTGGCCCAGAAGTAGGCCAGGCAGCATGCTAGGTTGTTTCACAGATAACGGCTCATTCAGGGTGTGCAAAGTATAAAGAACATGCAAACTTCATATCAGCCAGGGGCCTGTTTGCACTATGGCAGCTAGTGCATGATTAGTGAACTTCTGGTGAAGAGCATCCGCACATGGAGGAGGCTGTTAGAGCCTCCAAGCGTGCCCCGCCTCACCAGAAGTTCACTGGTTGTTGATTAGGGGTGGAACACGAAATTGTGCTCCACACCTTATCCAATGTTTACCATAACCTTACCTGAAGTGTCCGGGTAGGGGCCCTTCCCATATCTTCTGGTGCTCTGGGGTCATCAGAGGTGCTGCCCAAGCGCACTGGGACCTTGGGCGACCATAGACGCGGGTGCAGGGCATCAGCATTGTCAAGGCGACGGCGCTGATGCACATGTAGTTGTGGAGGGCGCCACAGCCAAAATGGCGGCACTCAAAAGAGGACCAGCCCCGGGATTGAATAAGGTAAGTATTTGATTGAGGGGGAAGGGAACAACTAAAGTTGACTAGCGCTGGTCGACATTAGTTCATCGCACTCCGTTTCCATTCAGCGGATGGGAAGGGAAGTGTGAAAACACCCCAGGGCTTGGAATATGGGGTTTCTAAAGTCCTTTCCAGCTTGGGATGCTGACAGGAGCAAGCAGAAACCAGCATTTCTCCTCCAGCTGCATGCTAACTTGTGGTCTCCATCTGAAATCCACCTTGAGCTTCAAGCAAAGCCTGCAAAGCAGCAAGGGGAAGAACTTCCATTTGTGCATGCTCACCCTGGCCGGTCTCTCAGCTTTCCTGTTTTGAGTCTGTCTCCAGGTGGAAGTCCAGTATACCCCTAGAAAGCAATAATGAGGGGTATTGCTTCCTCACAAGTATTTGGTCACGCGTAATCTGGGCAACTCCGTTGCCGTTGAGTTCCCAGATGTGCATGTGACCATCTCCATGCATGCATAGCAGCACTGAAATGGCTCTATTTTCATTCCATCTGGATGCACCCTTAAAGATAATTACTTTGTCCTCTTGGTTTCATTGTGCAAAAATGACTTCAGTAGCTTGACCTGTTTTCACTGTGATGTGAAAGAATGTATGTTGTGTTTTTTGAAAAAAGGCCAAAATAAACACGTAAAATACTTGTTACCGATCATTGCCTTATGATCTTGTGAACCCTTGACAAGGCTTATAGATCTGTATATCTAAATAAACAAAGAAATCTTCTCCTTAAATCCGAGATGAAAGACCGCTGGGAGTGCTGGATCTTCGTCACTTGGCTTCATCCTCTGAGTCACACACAGAGTAATCATATCAGATGAGACTGGAAGTTCAAGTCCAGCTACGCCTCAACTTTTTTTCCATCTTCAATCCACCTTCAGAATGAGAGAACACATCAGCAAGAGGCCTAGTCATTTTCTTTCCAAAGGTGGATTTTCTGGATTAGATAATGCAGAAAGAAAACTGCTCGCCCCTTTACTGATGTTTCTCACGTTTGAAGGTAGATCAAATGTGGATTAAAACTTAGGGCCATGAGAAATTTCACACCTGTACTAAAAACAATCGGAACAGTTCTTTGGCTGCCTCCAAACACTACTAACTAGTGATGACACCAGCCCTGTGCTTGTTGGCTACAATTATTCCAGAGGAGCTTTACTCCGGAATATCACTCGTTTGCACAATTTTCAGAAGGTGTCTGGGGCTGGCCCTAATCACCTGCTGCTCTGACGCACTAGTCAATGTGGAATTGCCCAAAGTCATTGACCCTGAAGATGGAATGAAGTGTTCTCAATGCAAATCGAGCCTTATAAAAGCACAGATCAACCATGTACATGTATATACAGTACACTGTATGAATGGGTGAACATGACCTCCAGAGTATCCATGCCAAGCCAGCTCATGCAAGTAAGGAAGCATCCTGGCCAAGGATACTTTCAGGACGGCCTACCTGCCCCTCCAGGTTCAGGCTCTCGTAGATATTCTCAAATCGCTTCTCAGGGATGGGCGGAGGCTCTTCCTCTTCTTCTGTGGCTTTATTGTGGCTCTTTGGCTGTAGATCTTTGGCTTCCTTGGGCCTCTTACACACCCGAGCGTACATTGCACTAAGCCGCCTCTCAGGTTCTGAGTTGGGAGAGAAGGCCACTGCGTTCTCAGACCTCGGTTCCTGCAGAGTTTCACTGGAAGGCAGAACCGCAGTCGCCTGCAGAGGAACGCCTGTGGACTGTGTTGGCCTTGCGTCCTTCCCACTTGATTCAATCGAGGTATCCCCTGCCGTGGCACAGTTCAGACCAGCTGATGGACCGCAGCCCTCCACAGTGACTGACTCATCACAAGGACAGAGTTCCCTTCCTTTCTCACTCCCAATGCTTTCATAAACCTGGCTATCCACGATCTGGTTCTGTGATCCCATCTTAGATATATGGACCTCTTTCGGAGTCAGTGGCAGCTTCCTGAACTGCATAGGCTTTGGGGAGGGTACATTAGGGCACGGTGGCTGTGAACCCAAGGCTCCCAAATGGTCTGAATCCAACTTTCCAGACTTCTCCAGCCTTTGCTCTTTGGGGCTGGCAGTGCACCCATCCTTCGGCGAAGCAGCATGCTTGTGCTGAAAGTCGGCAGAAAATCCATTGGTCTCCTTCTTGGCTTGGTTATTGGACAAAGGCCTTCCTGTGGATAAAGGCACCATTGTGGTCACACGGGCATTTGACAACTCTAGTGGGGACCACAATTGGATCTGCTTAGGGCACAATTTTTCACCCTCTCCACGTGAAATGCACCAAGACTAGAGGTGTGCATGAATTCGAGCATTCGTATACAAATTGAATGCTATGGCATCTGTACATTGACATTCGTATTCGTACAGATGTTTTGGAACATTCATGAACTGGAGAGGTGGAAAAGCAGCTGCACCAGTCACACTTGCAACAGATCCAGAGTGCATTCGACGTGGATTGAGAGCAGAATCAAAGTGGATTCAGGGCACATTTGATGTTTTCAGAGTGGATCTGTTACAGGATATGTATTGGATAGGTTACGGAATATGTATCAGATACATATGTGTTCGTATTGGATATTGGTATGAATTTGTATGAATACATTTGTATTAAGAACATAAGAACATAAGAGAGGCCCTGCTGGATCAGGCCACAGCCCATCTAGTCCAGCATCCTGTCACACACAGTGGCCCACCAAATGCTCATGGGCATCTCAAGCAGATACAAGGGCAAACCTTCTCCTGCTCTCAAATCCCAGCAAATGGCCATAAAGGCATTCTGCCTGTCCCACCAGCCTGAAAGATGTACCTAGGCATCCATTCTAGTACCCATTGATACACCTGTCATCCATAAATTTGTCTAACCCTACCTTAAAGCCATCTAGACTGGTAGCTGTCACCACCTCTTCCGGCAGCACATTCCATAGACCTGTGGCCCTCTGGGTGAAGAAATACTTCCCCTTGTTTGATCCGACTCTCCTACCCATCAGCTTCATGGATGACCCCTGGTTCTAGTGTTGTGTAATGGAGAAAAGAATTTTTCTCTGTCCACCTTTTCTATACCATGCATAATTTTATATACTTCAATCCGGTCCCCTCTTAAACACCGCCTCTCTAGACTGAAGAGGCCTAGAAGTTGCAGCCTGGTTTCGTTAAGGGAGGTGTTCTATCCTATCCTATCACATTGGAAGGGGTCCTATTTGAACTAATACGGACTTCCTTACATTTGATTCGATATGAATCCAATGCAAAAAAACCCATTCATACACATCCTTCTCTGAGATTTGATAAAGGAAGGACCTTTTATAGTTAACTGAAATTTCATAAATACAATTCTGAAATAAATACCGCCCCCTCTTTGCCTCAGAAGCATACCTCATCAGAGTAAACCATCCTGTATTTTGGGTTTTTTGAGTTTCCTTCTTTTACTGTCCTGAACAACTTCTGTCTTTGTTTTGTTTTTGGGGAGGCTTTGCTTTTCAGGGTTGGGTTTTAATTTGCTACAGCTTTATTGTTCATTGTTAATTTGTCCCAAGAGCTTTGAGTAAAGGGTGGGCTAGAAATTCAAATAATAAATAAAAAAATATTTATTACCTGAGAATCAGGGAATAAGATAACCTGGAATAGTCTTTGAATATAAGAAGCTAAGAGCACCCCTGCTAGATCAGGCCAGAGCCCATCTATGCTGCCTGACTCTCCAACCTGGAGATGGTCCCTGGGCATCCATTCTAGTAGTCATTGATACACCTGTCCTCCATGAAGTCACAGGAGCCCCACTGGATCAGACCACAGCCCAACTAGTCCATCAACCCATCCCACCCAGTGGCCCACCGGTTGCTTCTGGGCATCTCAAGCAGAAGACAAAGGCAAAACCTTCACCTGCTCTCAGATCCCTGCAAACAGCTTTAGAAAGGCCAAGGTAAAGAGGTGTGTCTTCACAGCTCTTCTGAACACAGAGTGAAGGTGCCTGACACACCTCAGGAGAGAGACTATTCCACAGTCTGGGAGCCACCACTGAAAAGGCCTGGTCCCGGGTGCCCACCCTTTTTGCTTCTGTGAGTGGCGGTACAACCAGGATTCCCCTCCACATCTTAAAGCATGGGAAGGTTGATATGGGAAAAGGCCTTCCTTAAGATATTTGGGGCCCAAGTCATAGAATCCCCCTGCTTCTAGTGTTGTGTGATAGGGGCAAAGAATGTTTCTCCATCCACTTTTTGCAGACCCTGGATGATTTTACATACTTCCACAAGGTCCCCTCTTCAACATCACCTTTCAAGGCTGAAGAGGCTCAGACATTGCAGCCTGATTTTGTTAGGAAGGTGCTCTAGTCCCTTGATCATTCTGGTTGCTCTTTTCCTTGCCCCTGACAGAAGGTTCCCACTCCACAAGGGACCCAGTACAGAATAAGACCCTTACTCCTTGGCAGCTCATCTGCTGCTTCTAAAGCCTCCAGGCTCACCCAGCCGATTGCTAATGCCAGTATTAGATTTGTTCCTTTTGCTCAACCACTGAAGCCCAGAAGCAAGTTCCAACGTTGTCTGCAAAAACTGTTGGTGGCCGCATCTGGCAAAGAGACTTGTCGAACAGGTTCCCTTTCCAGGAGATAAAATAACTACCAGCACCAATAGCACAAGGGGGTTGGTCTTGAACCAGAGAGGTGCCAGGGGCTGTGGTTTATTTCACACCCTCAAGAGCTAACAGCGGCTTCTGGCAGGGAGGGGTCGACAACAGAAGGGCCGCATCCCCACGACGTCGTTATCTCGAATTCAAAACGTTTTGAGTTTGGGCAGTTTAGACGGCACTTCGGCTTAATACGGTATTTCCGTGTTAAACGACGTTATCCCGATTTGAAATAAATCCTGATCTCAACAGGTCTCACTCCGGAACATGCCCTTGATACGTGTTTAATTTTTTACTGTGTGGACAGTATCGTTCCGGGATGAGATTTCGTGTTAAGGCTGTCCCGCCCCCAATCGCACTGTAACCAATGGGCTCTCCGTATTGTAGGCACGTCATGTTTAGGATTCCCTTCAAAGAGTGATTTCATTGAAAGAATCCAGCCACTACCTCCAAAGATACACTGTAGCAATGTCGATAAATAACAGTTTCACTTTTGCGCAGTTCTGAACTTTTGAACTTTCAAAAGGAAAGTCCCCAGGCAGGGAACTTTCCCTGCCCACTCTCCCCGCTCTCCGAGTTCCCTCTCAGCCACGGGGGGAAGAGCGAGCGAGGAGCCCCCTTCGCCCTCCCGGCGGTGGGCACACTGAGCCCGCCCGCCCTCTTGTCCACCCCTTGGCTCTCCTCCTCTTCCAGCCAGTGGCGGCCGCGGCTCTGCGGGGCAAAGTGGCGGCAAAGTGGGGAAAAGCGGCAGCGGAGCCCCAGGGCGAAGCCGCCAGCGCCACAGCGCCTGTATGGATGGATGGATGGATGGATGGATGGATGGATGGATGGATGGATGGATGGATGGATGGATGGATGGATGGATGGATGCCACCACTGCCGCCTCCACCGCCGGCTGCTCTTCCCTCGGCGCGAGGCTGGAAGAGGAGGAGAGCCGAGGGGCGGGTGAGAGGGCAGGCGGGCTCAGCATGCCCACTGCGGGGAGGGTGAAGGGGGCTCCTGGATGGATGGATGGATGGATGGATGGATGGATGGATGGATGGATGGATGGATGGATGGATGGATGGATGGAGTGGCGGGCGCTGCGAGCGCGCTCCGGGCGGCGGTGGCGGCGGCGGGCAACAAGGAGCGCCAGGATGGATGGATGGTTGCTGTTGCTGCTGCTGCTGCTAGGAAGGGGGAGGAGAGAGAACGGGCCGGATCGGACAGGGAATCCCCGGCGGAGCATGGATGACGCAAAGGGAAGGGAGGGTGGGATCCTGGGACGAAACACCAATCACAAGAGAGGGGGTGGGCAATGGCGGGAGGACAGGGCTGTCGTCTGGACTCCCAGGATTGATTCCGCGTTAAGGCTGCAGTCAGAATGCTCTCGGAACCGGATCAACTTGCAAGTCGTGTGGACAGCTTTGTTCCGTTTCTTTTATTTCGAATTCTTTAAACCGAAATAACGCATGCCGTGAAGACGCGGCCAAGGACTAGCCCAGAGTGCTGGGTTAACCCCTCAGATAGCACTAAGAACCTAAGAGGAGCCCTGCTGGATGAAGCCACAGCCCACCTAGTCCAGCATCCTGCCCCACACAGTGGTCCACCAATTGCCCATGGGCATCTCAAGAAGAACACAAGGGCAAAACTGTCACCTGGTGCCAATTCACACTTCGGCCTGTAGTTCACGACAGGTGAACATCTGAGCAAGCGTATCTGTCCTCGCAGGTGGCGCTTACAGCCTACAAGCACCCCCTGCCTTCCCAGACATTCACCTATCATGAAGTAGCTGTGGTGCGTGACATTGTGCACGTCTAGCTCACTAGCCTTTACTCCATGTGACCAGAACCTTCCTGACAGCTTCCAGCCAGTGACCATTCACACCTCTGCCGGCTGGGGCGGGCATCAGAGCTGCTGCACAAGGGTGCTGGCTGATCGCATGGCCCCCTGATGTGACTGTAACTGCACAGAGCCTCAGTGTAGCCATAGTGAGGGTGCTGATGCACACGCAGTTGTGCAGGGCAGCACACTCAAGATGGCGGCACCCTGCAGAGAAGCAGCGTGGCGACTGAACTCAGCTAAGGGCTCAATCATGCGCAGGCTGGGCTGTCTTCAACTAGCAATCGCAAGTATGAGCGCTGGTCAATGTTGGTTCATTGCACACCTTTCCAATCGACAGGACAGGAAGTGTGAAATCGCCTCCGCTCTCAACTTCCTGCCAATGGCCTTGAGAATCACCCTGCCTTTCTCTCCAATACAGAGGCAGTATGTAGGTATCCATTCTAGATAAGAACTAAGAGGAGCTCTGCGAGATGAAGCCATGGCCCATCTAGTCCATCATCCTGTCTCACACAGTGGCCCACCAATTGCCCATGGGCATCTCAAGCAGAGACAAGGGCAAAACGTCTCCTGCTCTTGACTCCCTGCAAATGGCCTTAGAGGCATCCTGCCTGTCTCTCCAACCTGGAGGTAGTACCTGGGCATCCATTCTAGTAGTCATTGATCTACTTAGAGTGCTCAGCAAATGAGAGCCACCCACCCGCCCAGGGAAAAATAAAACATTGGCAGATTCAATCACATAGTTGACTTCCATGTCATTGGTAGGTTGGGGGCTCAACCAGTCGCAGCTCCATCGTCCCTGCATTCCCCTGGGTGCCATGAAGCCCGAAGACCTTGATGCCCCTGGGCAATGTACTGACACCCACACATCTAGCTCTTGGGGTCCCCCACTTGCTCTGGGGCTGCATCCAGCTGGGGGAAATAAAGTGCTATTATGGCTTGGCCATGTAATAATAATAATAATAATAATAATAATAATATTTATTTGTATACCGCCAGGGATTCCCACAGATATCTGTGTGGCGATTCCAACATAGTCCTGAAAAAAATGCTCATTTTTACCTGTGTCTCGAGGCAAATAGTCCCAAGTGCCAATATCCCCTTCCCCAGAGGCTCTTCCGTCTACATATCTTCTGCCTAGGCCTCCTCAGCTTGGAAAGATGGCGTTTGAGAGGGGAGCTGATTGAAGTATATAGAATTATGCACGGTATAGAAAAGGTGGATAGAGAAAATTTCTTTTCTCTATCACACAACACTAGAACCAGGGAGCATCAATGAAGCTGATGGGTGCAACAAAGGGAAGGATTTCTTCACCCAGAAGATTTTGCTGCCAGAAGAGATGGTAACAGCTACCAGCCTAGATGGCTTCAAGGAAGGGTTGGACAAATTCACAGATGACAGATGTATCAATGGCTACTAGAATGGATGCCTAAGGACATCTTTCAGGCTGGGGGAACAGGCAGGATGCTTCTAAGGCCATTTGGTGGGATTCAATAGCAGGCGAAGGTTTTGCCTTTGCCTTCTGCTTAAGATGCCCATAGGCACCTGGTGGGCCACTGTGTGAGACAGGATGCAGGACTAGAGATGGGCTGTGGCCTGATGCAGCAGGGCTCATCTTAGGTTCTTAAGATTCTCACTGTGAAATGCAAAGAGTTTGTTGCAAACCCAGCAGGCTGGCTCTAGCCTTTTCCCTGCTTTCTCCAGAGTAGGCCCATGATGTTTGCATGTTCATGCATTCAGGAAATTATTCCAGGAGGGGGAAGAAGTCATCAGCCAGGATTTTAGGCTAATCATGATTATTGTTTTTATAAAAAGAGCAAACAAAGATAGGAGAAGCTACCACCTGATTCTAGCAAATTAACAATATAAACAGGAAAGAAGTCTCCAAAAGGGATTTTCCTGCCTTCTGCAGAAAGCTGAGAACATTGGCTCCTTCCATCTGCCCTTACGGGTTCTTGGTTGCCATAACGGGGCCATGTGGAAGTCCATCCCAAGGCCTCTTTTGAGTCCATGACATCGTTGTCCATGGATTCCAGACCAGTTTTGATCATAATAAACCTACTGAATGTTTGTGTTTATTCGCCTTAAGAGAGAATTGCTTCCATTTCTTTTCAAAATTCTTCTCTCTCATTCCTTTCTTTTTTTTTTAATCAATGTTTTGTATACTCAATGTGAGGAAGATGTACAAATATTCACAACATTTGTTATTCGTCCAAATTTGTACGGATTCGGGCATTCGTACACAGACATTTGTACGAATACGTACGTTTCAGACATTAATTAAACTGGGGAAGTGGGAAAGTGGATTAAAAGTGGATTCAGGACAGATTTGTCACTTTCAGTATGTCAATATGTTACAGGATATGTATCAGATACGTATTTGTTTATATCGGGTACGTATTAATTCGTATTGCATATGTATTCATTCATAGAATCATAGAGTTGGAAGGGACCTCCAGGGTCATCCAGTCCAACCCCTGCTCAATGCAGGATTTCCTTAACCATCCCAGAAAGATGGAGGTCCAGCCTCTGCTTGAAGACCTCCAATGAAGGAAGAAGAAGAACAGTTGGCTTTTCTACCCTGCTTTTCTCACCCATTTAAGGGGACTCCAAGTGGCTGACAAAGCTTTTCTATTCTTCTCCCCACAACAGAACATGTGGTGAAGTAGGTGGGGCTGTGAGAGCTCAGAAGAGGTCTGTGACTAGCCCAAGGTCACCCAGCTGGCTTCATGGGGGAGGGTGGAATCGAACCCAGTATTCCCAGATAAGAGTCCGGCTCCCTAAGTACTAGACCAAACTGGCTCACGGGTTGCATTCATATTCATTCAAATGCAACCTGTTCCACTGACTGATTGCTCTCACTGTCAGTTTTTCCTAATATCTAATCTGTATTGACTCCCTTGAAGTTTCATCCCATTGTTTCTAGTCCTCCCATCTTGTGCAAGAGAAAATAGGGATGATCCCTCTGCACTGTGACGGCCCTCCAGAAACTTGGGGTGTTTTTCCACTTAGCACTAGAGTACCCTTTAAGGACCCATGAGAGTACTCTAGTGCTAAAGGAAAAACACCCTTGAAGATGGTGATCATGTCTCCTCTCAGTCTTCTCTTCTGCAGGCTAAACATTTCTAGATCCTTCAACTTTTCTTCATAGGACATGGTTTCCACACCATAATGAATAGAATCCTACCATATTCTAAGGTGATCTATTTGAACGGATACAGATTTTCTAATATTCAATTACTACACAGAAACCATAGATGTTTATTCAGATTCTCAATTTTCCAGCCTTTTACAATAATTGTTTTAGAGATTGTTAGCAATGTTATTATCAATTGAAAATCATGGCTCATTCTGACTCGGGACAGCGAGGAGGTAGGTGTTGCGCGCGCATGGGCGCGTCCCCGTCTATCAAGGCGGCTCGACCCTGCAAAGGCTCATGATCTGCCACAGTCGGCCGGGGGAGGTGGGACCCCGGTAAACCAGACCCACGTGCATCTGGTCTATCAAGGGGTACCACAGCCCCTGGCCCAAAGGCAGCCAGCCCCGAGCCCCGGGGTGGGTGCCCGCCAGCTGTACAGGATCCGATCGGGTCCTGTACAGCTGGCAGGAACCAGGGGAAGCCACCTAACGGGTCTGCCCGCCCCTGGCTGCTCCCACCCAATAGCGGGCAGGCCTTGGGGAGGCGTCCCCAGCCCTGGCCGGCCTTTACCGGCTAAGTCACTTCAGGGCGGTTTGAGCATTCACACATAGGCAGGCAGGAACGCATGTAAATGCGTTCTTTCCTGCCTATGTGTGAATGGGGAAACCATCCCAAACTGACTTAGCAGAAGTGCATTACAGCCGGAATGGCCTATGACGGTGATGGCCAACCTATGACACGCGTGTCACAGGTGACACGCCAAGCCCTTTTGGATGACACACCTGGTCACCCTGGCACCTGGACGTGTAGTGCTTGTTTGTTGTTGAAGTGTATGAAATACCAACTTTCAACTGAAGATTTAGCAACAAAATGCACTAATGTAAAGAATTATTTGTTTTTGCTTTTAATAAAATAAATATATCAAAAATATAACTTTTTTACTAGAGCTGCAAATATCACAAAATTATGGATATTTATAGATGTGACACAGCACCCGAGTTAAGCTAGGTTTTCTTGCGAATTTTGACACACCGAGCTCAAAAGGTTCGCCATCACTGGCCTACGATCAGGGCCACTGAGTGAGACAGGATGCTGGACCTAATGGCCTCTGACCTTATCCAACAGGGCTCCTTCTAATTCATTGAAACAGGTTATATCAATGTCTATGAGAGTTGGTGCTTGGCGGCTACCTCCAGGTTGGAGAGGCAGGCAGAATGCCGCTTAAGAGGCCATTTGCAGGAATTCAAGAGCAGGTGAAGGTTTTGCCTTTGCCTTCTACTTTTGATGCCCATAAGCAATTGGTGGGCCACTGTGTGAGATGGGATGCTGGACTAAGAATGTGAGAACATAAGAGGAGTCCTGCTGGATCAGGACATACCCCATCTAGTCCAGCATCTAGTGAAGACCATGGGCATCACACAGCGGCCCACCAAGTGCCCACGGGCATCTCAAGCAGAGACAAGAATAAACCTTCTCCTGCCCTCAAATCCCAGCAAAGAGCCTTAGAGGCCTCCTGCTTGTCCCCCCAGCCTTAAAGATGTACCAAGGCATCCATTCTAGTAGCCATTGATACATCCATCATCCATAAATTTATCTAACCTTTTCTCAAAGCCATCTAGGCTGGTTGCTGTTACCACCTCTTCTAGATGGGCTGTGGCCTGATCCAGCAGAGCTCCTCTTACATTTTTATAGAGGAGTTCATGGAGGACAGGTGTATCAACGAATCATAGACTGAATGCCCAGATAGCACCTCCAGGTTGGAGAGACAGGCAGGATGCCTCCAAAGGCCATTTGCAAGGGGTTGAGACATGGTGAGGGTTTTGCCTTCATCTTCTGCTTAAGATGCCCAGAAGGAACTAGGTGACCCAGCATGTCTCCTCTTAGGCACCAGCCAGGACAGAAAGTCAGGGGCGTGGAGGACTTCCTCAACTCCAGTTGCTTGAAAGAGGCAACATGGCAGCTTTCTCTCCTGTCAAGCAGTTTCTCCACCCATCTCCACTGGCTGCCAAAGATTTTGTTTTCCTTCTCATATCTTATCTCTCATTGTTTTCTAGGTACAGAGTGCAAGTCTTCGCTAGCAACACCAGTCAGCCCCCGTGATCTGCTGAATTAATTTCCCCGCTGCCAGAAAGGAGGACGCAGGAGCTGCCAGCTAGATTCTGGCAGGTCTCCAGCACAAATTCCTTCTCATAAAGATCTCCTAGTCTTCAAGCTGGCCCTGCTTTGGCCAGAGCCAGGAAAGAAATCTGGTTACGGCTTCCTGACCTTTATTTGCTAGAAAAAAAATTCAGATGGCAACATGGCAGAGAAAGGGACAATAATATTGCATAATACCGGTATAATGGTTCTGTCAGGATAAGAAACCAAGAGGAGCCCTGCTGGATCTTTCCACAGCCCATCTAGCCCATAAGAACCAAAGAGGAGTCCTGCTGGGTCAGGCCACATACCAGACGCGCATATTTGTTTGTTTGTTTACATTTTTATCCTGCCCTATAGCCAGTGGTTTCAGGGTGGGTAACAACATCTAAAATCAAACATTATTAAAACAATAACAGCATGTATTAAAAGAACAGCCTGCAAGTGGGAAGGGAAAGTATGGGTGTTTCCGCACTAGCTGTGGAAACCGGATTAACCACCCCCTAGAAGACATTAAAGACACTTACCTGAAGCGGTTTCTGCATTGGAGTCCTCTTCTGGCACCCTCTACAGAAGCCGTGTCCACATTTCGGCGTGCAAGACCGGTTTTTAAAACCAGTTTTGTCGCCGAAATCTGGATTAAATGTAAGACCTGAAAAATCAGGTCTTACACCTGTCACTTCCCCCTGGATGTGTTCAGGAGCAGACACTTCCGCGCACAGCCAGAGGAAGGGACGGATTCCCTCCGCCCGCCATGTTGGGAAGGGCGGAAGCAAGACTGCCTAGCCCCATCTTCACGGCATCGTTATCTCGAATTCAAAACGATTTGAGTCCTCACAGTTCAGACGGCAGTTCGGCTTAACACGCTTCTTCCGTGTTAAACCACGTTATACCGATTTGAAATAAATCCTGATTTCAAGAGGTCTCACTCCGGAACGTGCCCTTGATACGTGTTTCATTTTTTACTGTGTGGACAGTATCGTTTTCCGGGATGAGATTCCGTGTCCAGGCTGTCCCGCCCCCAATTGCACTGTAACCAATGGCTTGTCCGTATTCGAGGCACGTCATGTTTAGGATTCCCTCCCCCAATAGCTCACTTCCAAAGAGTGATTCCATTGAAAGAATCCAATCTCGAAACAGCCACTACCTCCAAAGCTACACTGTAGCAATGTAGCTTATAACAATGTTGCAGTTTTGCGCAGTTCTGAACTTTAAAAAGGAAAGGGGAGTCCCCACGGAACTTTCCCAGCCCACTCTCCCCGCTCTCCGAGTTCCCTCCCGGCCCCTGGGGGAAGAGCGAGCGAGGAGCCCCCTTCGCCCTCCCCCGCGGTGGGCACGCTGAGCCCGCCCGCCGTCTCACCCACCTCTCGGCTCTCCTCCTTTTCCAGTGGCGGAGGCGGGCACCAAGGAGCCCCAGGGCAAAGCTGCCTGCGCCGCAGCACCAGGATGGATGGATGGATGGCGTGGCGGGCGCCGGAGCCGCTGGCGGGGGAGGCAGGGGTGGCCCAGGCTGCGAGCACGCTCCGGCCAGCGGGGCGAAAGGCGCCGAGAACGCAGTGGCGGCGGCGGCAGCGGTGGAGTGGGGCAAAGCGGAGGCGGGCACCGAGGAGCCCCAGGGCGAAGCTGCCTGCACCGCAGTGCCAGGATGGGTGTATGGATGGATGGATGGATGGATGGATGGATGGATGGATGGATGGATGGATGGATGGATGCTGCTGCTGCTGGTGGTGGTGGGAAGGGGGAGGGGAGAGAATGGGAATCCCCGGCGGAGCATGGATGACTCAAAGGGAAGGGAGGGTGGGATCCTGGGACGGAACACCAATGAGAGAGAGGGGGTGGGCAATGGGTGGGAGGACAGGGCTGCCGTCTGGACTCCCAGGATTAATTCCAATTTAAGGCTGAAATCGGAATGCCACTGAACCAGCTTAACTTGCAAGTCGTGTAAACAGGATTAACCCGGTTCACTTATTTCGGATTCCTTAAACCAAATTAAGGCATCCCATGTGGATGCAGCCCCTGCTTCCAAAGCCCTTCCCCCGCACACCGGTCACCGCCAGAAACATGCAGTGACTGTCAGCTCCATGCTCCAGTCCAGCGGCTCTGGGGGCGGTGTCGCTGGCGCATGAGCTGGAGGACAGATTGGAATGGGTGCTGGTGCGTCCGCACAGCACCCACTCCAATCTGTCCTCCAGAATCTATCCTCTCTGTGCGTGTGTGGACGCGCAGGGGTCCCTCCGATCCATCACAAATAGTGACAGATCTGGGGGAGGACGGTTCGCTGAAAAGCGGATCTTTAGATCCACTTTTCAGCGGCAAAAGCAGAAGCACCCTATATCCCCATTTAACCAAGGCCAGGGCAAAGAGGGGCATCTTCACTGCCTTCCTAAACGTGTACAGTGAAGGTGACAGATGCACCTCAAGGGGGAGACTATTCCATAGCCTAGGGGCCATCACTGGGAAGGCCCTCTCCTGGGTGCCCACCCTTTTTGCTGCTGAGGGTGGTGGGACAACCAGGAGGGCCTCCCCTCCGGATCTTAAGGCAGATATGGGAGTAGACATTCCTTCAGAAATCCCCGTGATGTCCAGTCACCAGGTGATAATTTGGGAGGGGTTATACTCCAGAATGTCACTCATTAGCTTTAGATTCAGTTGGCCTGTGGAGACAGCCTTAAAACTAGCATGTGGCTTTTCCGATTGACCTATGGTACCCTCCCACCTTTCTGTGCTCAACGGAATTAACAATATTTCCTGCCCTCCATTTTATCCCCACAACAACATTGTGAGGTAAGTTAGTCTGCAAGGCAACAATCGGCCCAAGATGAGTGAGGATTCGAACCCACGGATTCTTGGTCTAAGCCCAACATTCTAAAGGCTCTATCATCTTGGCTTTGTTGTTTGAACTAATGGAAGCACAGTTTTAAAACTGAAACTGGCTGCAAGGTATGGAAGACCCCAGAAGTCTACAACAGCTGGCACCCATGTCTGCACCTCATGAATCGTTGAGTTCTGGCAGTAGATCGCCAGACCCCCAGCGTGGCATCAGGGCTGTCTGGCAATCCAGAAGTGATGGAGGTGACCAACCTTGATCCTGAGCATGCCTCAAACCCCATTAGGAAACGGCTCCACATTCTCCAAGCCTACCTGTCTTTGATGTCTCCACCAGAAGGGACTTCTCTTCCGGGTTTGTCTGGTCTCCTAGCTTGGTCTGTAAAGGAGGGAGGGGGGCAAGGTGGAAGGGAAAGGAGGGAAGGAGAGAAGGAGGGAGGGAGAAGGGAGACGGAGTTAAAGGCTAAGAAGGGTCTCTTCAGGACTCAACAAATCAAGAACTACTGAGCAGGGTCAACAGAAACAGTGAACTAGGCCTGTGCATGAATTGGTTTTTTTTGCATTGAACTTGTATCAAGCCAAATGTAGGAAAATTTGCATTCATTTGAATAGATCTTCGAATGTGGTAGGATTCTATTCGATAAGAATGTATCCATACAAATTTGTACACATATCTGATACAAATGCATACGTATCCTATAATATATCTACTCTGAAAGCAACAAATCCACCCTGAATTCACTTTGAATTCGCTCTCAAACCATGTCGAATGCATTCTGGATCCATTGCAGATGTGTCTGGCGCAGCTGCTTTCCCACCTCCCTGTCTCACGAATGTTTCGAAGCTTCGTACAAATGATCCAAAACATTAGTAAAATTCATACAAATGTCAATGTACGAATGTCGTCACATTAGATTTGTAAACGAATGTCTGAATTTGTACAAATTCGTACGAATAACAAATGTTACAAGGATACATGCACATCCCTACAGTGAACATGAACTGCTGGATCAAATTATTTGCATCTGCAAGCGGAGGACAGGGTTGATTTGATCAAATTTCCAGATATGCGAACCAATGCATGTTCGGTTTGACGCAAATATCCACAAACACAAACCATATGATTGAATTTTCAAACATGAACCAAACTTTGCGCATCTAAACTGAGAAGCGGTTTAGCGGTGGGTAGCATTCCACCTCCAATTCACAGTATGTTTTCTCATCCATCCATCCATCCATCCATCCATCCATCCATCCATCCATCCATCCATCCATCCATCCATCCATCCATCCATCCATCCAACCATCCAACCAACCACATCCATCCATCCATCCATCCATCCATCCATCCATCCATCCATCCATCCATCCATCCAACCATCCAACCAACCACATCCATCCATCCATCCATCCATCCATCCATCCATCCATCCAACCAACCAACCAACCAACCACATCCATCCATCCATCCAACCAACCAACCACATCCATCCATCCATCCAACCAACCAACCAACCACATCCATCCATCCATCCATCCATCCATCCATCCATCCATCCATCCATCCATCCATCCATCCATCCATCCATCCATCCATCCATCCATCCATCCATTCAGTTTATTTGTATACCACCTTTCTAATAAATTACTCAAAGCGGTTTACAGCAACCATGAAAAAATACGATAAAAAGTAATACATTATCACATCACAGAAATACAGCAAGTAAATAAACCACTTTCAATAAATAATAATAATAATAATAAGAGTTGGCTTTTCTACCCGGCTTTTCTCACCCATTTAAGGGGACTCAAAGCAGCTAACAAACCTTTTCTATTCTTCTCCCCACACCAGACACCCTGTGAGGTAGGTGGGGCTGTGAGAGCTCAGAAGAGAGCTGTGACTAGCCCAAGGTCACCCAGCTGGTTTCATGGGGGAGGGTGGAATCGAACCTGGTATTCCCAGATAAGAGTCTGGCTCCCTAAGCACTAGACCAAACATCAAATATATATCATAAGCAATGTACAGAATTCTACTACAGTAATAAGCTATATAATCTAAGAAACTACAGTACACAGAATCAAATAAGAAAATAAGCCATAAGACCCCCTCTTTTAAAAACTATCTGCTGCTCATAGATTGACCCATCTTCCTTTCAACAAGGCCTGATGAGGTTTGTTTTGAACTACAACTCCCATCAGCCTCAGCAATCTCAGCCAATCCTTCTGCAAAGGACGATCCAGCCAAACTGAACGAATGCACAAGTTTCCCATAGAAGTGACTTCACCTCTGGCAGGCGCAGCGCATGTGTACATTAGATGAAGCGGTCAGTTCAGGAGCAAACTGAACTGGCAGCTCAGTACAGCACTGGGCACCTGCTGCCACCTTGAGGTGAGAACTGGTTAAGACGCCTTCTGTAGGAAACTGTGGAGTCCAGGGCTGTGTTCCCATTCAAGATTTAAAGAGCTTTGAAGTCATTTTGAGTGCTGACCGTTCCCAAAGTTTTAAAACAATCTGCAGTTTCTGAGGATTAAAAGTCCCGAAACACGGAGAATCCCTATCTGCATGTAAAAGCCTGCCTGGTTTCTCCCTCCTCTTTTCCACACCGCGATCGTTGTAAGAGAAAAGTGAAAGTGATGTTGGATGTTGAATGTTCTACTGCCTTGTTGTGCTATGGTGGATACAAGATGGGGGGGGGGGGCAAATGACGAAGGACCCATAATTGCAGGTTTATACAGAGGGTGGGATTTGAATTGCCTGCCCCGATGAAGTCAGGGTATGACGGTGCCCAATTGCTGACTGCATGAGGAAGGGGTCCTGCTGAGGGGAGGAGGGAGGGGGGAGGGTTTCCCCCCCCTATTTGTGTGCATTATAAGCTAATGCTGGGGACGCAAAAAACCAGACCTCACTGCTGATTAAAAAACCCTGCTTTAAAACTGGATTAAAATGCCCAGTGGGAACACAGCCCAGGCTACATGGGAGAGCGGAAGTGCAAATTCCATTGCACAGAGCCCACCCCACCCCCCGCCCTGTGCCACTCCAGTGCTCGCAGGAGCTTAGTTTGGAGCCTGCTTTGAGCCTTCCAGCGCCAGGCAGAACGTTCTTGGCTTCAGAGCCCCAGGAGGAACCAACTCAGTGCCACAATTTGATTCACTGCTGAAAGGGGTCCTCCTGCTGTGCCCGCCCTACAGAGGCGTGTGCCCTTCTGCACACCTGCCTGGGATGGCCTAGCAGACCCTGGACTGCCGGGAAACCTGCTAAAACAGGCAGCCATTTTAGCTATCTAGACAGGGCTACCCTGTGTCCGGTGCAGATGTGAACATAAGAACATAAGAACATAAGAGAAGCCTTGCTGGATCAGGCCACAGCCCATCTAGTCCAGCATCCTGTCGCACACAGTGGCCCACCAAATGCTCATGGGCATCTCAAGCAGAGACAAGGACAAACCTTCTCCTGCTCTCGAGTCCCAGCAGATGGCCCTAGAAGTGCCCCATTTCCTCCCCCCCCCTCAGCCTGAAAGATGCACCTAGGCATTCGTTCTAGTAGCCATTGATACATCTGTCATCCATAAATTTGTCTAACCCTACCTTAAAGCCATCCAGACTGGTAGCTGTCACCACCTCTTCTGGCAGCACATTCCATAGGCCGATGACCCTCTGTGTGAAGAAATACTTCCCCCTGTCAGACCTTACGCTCCTACCCATCAGCTTCATAGAGTGCCCCCTGGTTCTAGTGTTGTGCGATAGAGAAAAGAAATTTTCTCTATCCACCTTTTCTATGCCGTGCATAATTTTATATACTTCAATCAGGTCCCCTCTCAAACGCCGTCTCTCCAGACTGAAGAGGCCTAGACGTTGCAGCCTGGTTTCGTAAGGGAGGTGTTCCAGACCCTTAATCATTCTGGTTGCCCTTCTCTGCACCTTCTCTAGTTCCACAATATCCTTTTTGAGGTGTGGTGACCAGAATTGTACACAGTATTCCAAATGTGGCCTCACTATAGATTTATAAAGGGGCAAAATGACACTTGCTGACTTATTTTCTATTCCCTTCCTAATTATTCCCAGCATTGAATTGGCTTTTTTTGCTGCTGCCGCACACTGGGTTGACACCTTCATTGAACTGTCCACCAAAACCCCGAGATCCCTTTCCTGGCGTGTTGCAGAAAGCTCAGACCCCATCAGTTTATAGACGTAATTTGGATTCTTGGCCCCAATGTGCATTACTTTACACTTGTTAAGATTAAAGCACATTTGCCACTTGGTTGCCCACTCACCCAATGCTAAGAGATCCCTCTGGAGCTCTTGGCAATCTCTTTCAGATTTTACTACCCTAAATAATTTAGTATCATCAGCAAACTTTGCTATTTTACTATGTACCCCTTTTTCTAGATCATTGATGAATAAATTAAAAAGCATTGGTCCCAGTACTGAGCCTTGAGGGACCCCACTTTTTACTTCTTTCCACCCTGAGAAATTGCCGTTTACTACTACTCTCTGCTTTCTGCCCTTAAGCCAGTCACAAATCCAGGACAGAACCTGTCCCCTTATTCCATGGCTGGTGAGTTTACTCAGTAGCCTTTGATGTGGGACTTTGTCAAAAGCCTTCTGAAAGTCCAGATAGACAATGTCTACTGGTTCACCTTTATCCACGTGTTTATTGACACTCTCAAAGAATTCCAACAAATTTGTGAGGCATGATTTACCTTTGCAGAAGCCATGCTGGCTTTTGTTCAGCAATGCCTGCTGCTCCATATGCACACTAATTTTGTCTTTAATAATGGTTTCCATCACCTTACACGGAACTGACGTTAAGCTAACTGGTCTGTAGTTGCCTGGATCACCCCTGGATCCCTTTTTGAATATTGGTGTTACATTTGCTACCCTCCAGTCCTCAGGTACGGAGCCTGATGTTAGGGAAAGATTATATATTTTTGCTAGAAGGTCGGCAATTTCGCATTTGAGTTCCTTAAGGACTCTTGGATGAATACCATCTGGTCCCGGTGACTTGTTAACATTTATTTTATTAAGACATGCCAGGACCTCTTCCTTGGTTATTTCTGTACAGTTTAACTCTTCAGAAAACACAGGCTCAGCTACTGGCATGTGTCTTCTGTCTTCCTCCGTGAATACGGAAGCAAAAAATTCGTGGTCCTCCAGGGCAGCGGGGCCTCTCTAGTTTGCAGCAGAGGGAGAAAGAGAGTTGCCCAGAACTAGGCCTGACCCTGCACAGGGCTGTCCCAAATATAAGTGCAACCCTTCAGGCTGAGCCCTTGAGTGACCACCAAGAGGGCTGTAACTGCTCTCATGTCCCACACCTTTGGGGTCAGACCGTTCTTACTTGAAATCTCCAAAAAGTGCTCACAGAGAGTGACAGGTGGGACTCACCATGCTGACAAGTTCAGACGTATTTGCGTCCCTTTTGTGCGTTTTGGGTGACATCTGGTGCTTGCTCCTGGAAGAAGAGATAAGAGACCTTTATCTGACTTTCCATTCCAGTAATCGTGTGGAAAATCCCCGCCAGGACCTCCTGAGCAAAATCAGAGCGGCTCACGAAAAATTACAGGATATCTACCAAATAACTATGTAGCTATTGCTATGTAGACTCTTGCAATTTCACCTAAAGGCCGGTATGATAGTCCTAGTGAAAGCAAAACAACTGGCATTGCTTTAATAAATCTTGTGTGGCATTAATGCCTATGACTCAGAATCCCGTGTAGCTGGGAGGCATCCTGTCCTCAATGGGGTTGCAATGCCCTGGAAGGGACAGACGCAAAATTTGGGGGCCCTCGTGGACTCCTTGCTGACACCTGAAGCTCAGGTAGAGGCCGTGGCCAGGAGTGCCTACTCCCAGTTATGGCCCATGTGCCAGTTGAAGCCCTTCTTGGACAGAGACTAGTTGGCCACAGTGAGCCATGCCCTACATGGGGCTGCCCTTGAAGATGGTTCAGAAGCTGCAGCTACTGCAGAATGGAAGAAGAAGAGGAAACAGCTCTGGATTTTCTACCCTGCTTTTCTCACCCATTTAATGGGACTCAAAGCTGCTGATGAAGATTTTCTATTTTTCTCCCCACAACAGGCACCCAGTGAGCTAGGTGGGGCTGTGACAACTCAGAAGAGAGCTGTGGCTAGCCCAAGGTCACCCAGCTGGCTTCATGGAGGAGGGTGGAATCGAACCCAGTATTCCCAGGTAAGAGTCCGACTCCCTAACCACTAGACCAAACTGTAACTGCTAGATTGCTGACTGGCACTGCTGGCCAGACCCACTGGTCACGCTGGTCTTAAAAGAGTTGCATCAGCTGCTGATTTGCTACCAGGCTAAATTCAAGATACTACCTTTTACCTGAAAGGCCCTAAATGACTTGGGCCCCAAATATCTAAAGGAACGCCTTCTCCCGTATCGACCTGCCCGTGCCTTAAGATCTTGAGGGAACGTCCTCCTGGTTGTCCCACCACCCTCAGCAGCAATGGGTGGGCACCAGGGAGAGGGCCTTTTCAGTGATGGCTCCGTGGCTCCCCCTTTAGGTGTGCCTATCACTGTCATTGTACATGTTTAGGAAGGCAATGAAGACGCACCTCTTTGTCTTGGCCCTCGGTTAAACAGGGATACACTTTCCCTTCCCACTTGCAGATGCTTTTGTTTTAATACATACTGTTATTGTTTTAATAATGTTTGATTTTAAGATGTTGTTACCTGCCCTGAGACCTCTGGGTTCCGAGCGCATGAGCCAGGGCGCTTTCTGCACTTAACCTGGGATCCAGATCTAGGTGCCTTTTGATCCGGATCCTGAGTCTCCCCATCTGCATGGTAATGTGGATCAAGGAGGCCCGCAACACTGGTCATGCTCCGTCTGCACTAGATAGAGCAGGATCTGGATTAAAAGGGCCTTAACCTGGATCTCTGGTAGACCCATTCACTCATATCCACAAAAGTACCAAGGACCTTGTTCCACTTAAGGTTTAATCTGGCTTCAGACCACTTTCAGAGTGAGAGACTTCATCAGCAAAGTGACAAGCTGTTTTCTTTCAGGGTAAAATAACTTAGAAAATTCCCTTTTGGAAGAGATAATGTGGAAAGAAAATGAGTGGTCACTTTGCTGATGTCTTCTTTCTAGGGATGTGCACAAATGGTTTTTGTGTTTGATTCTGTGGAAACAGAAAGCGGATTGGGTTTAATTTGGGATGACCAGAGCACTGCCATTTTAATCCAGCCATTAATATAGTTTTAATCAGTGACACGAAAAATGCTTTAGTAGGAAAATTTGCAATACTGAGTAATTTCTTCTGTTTACCCAAGAAAAGAGGAACCTTGTTTAAAATAGCCCTTTAGGTGGCCAAAATATAATTTATTATGTTCTAAGCACATTTAGCTTTTGTAACCTTTTACATATAGCTGACAGCAATTCAGCTGTCACAGCAAATTTATAATTAGTTTATGCAATGTGGGAGAGTGGACTGGATGAACAGGAAACATGTGCTTGATTGCAAGCTGGGAAAAAGTGGAACTATCGGTATCTTGTGATTGAACCTTGTCTAAAAGTAGATGCTGTAGACACTTTTGTAAGTTTGTGGTTTAGCCGGTGACAAACTGTTGTGAAATGACCTGTGCAATTTAAACGTACTGCATTCTGTATCAGGTTAAGAGAAATTTTGGGTTCTCTTCATATTGTACAGTATTTATTGAAAGCACTATTGAAAGAAGGAAGTTCCCCTTCTTCCCTGCATGCATGGATTTATTGTATACAATAAACAGAAGATCCGAATTGAAGCTGAACTGGTCTGAAATTTCTCTGACAATTCATGTTGAATCGAATGCAAGAAAATGTGTATGAATTCCATATGAATAGATACAAATCTCATACGAATGAATCAAAACATTCGATTCAAACTTGAGTATCAATCTTCGAGTGTGCCAACATTCGATTTGAATGGCCGAATTCATACAAATTCATACGAATTTTGAATGTTACGAATTTTCATGAACATCCCTAGTTCTTTTGCTCTTGCTCCGAAGGTGGACTGAAGCTGGATTAAACCTTGGGGTATGGTCAGATTTAACTTGTTTTGAGTCCAGCTTCTTAATAAGATGGACAGTTTCAGCAAGGTGCAACCACGTCCTGGGTGCTTGTGCCAGAGGTCCGGGAGCTAAGATGCTTGTTTTCTGAATCAAGTACAGATCTAGTAGATGTAACTGAAACCAGGTGGACAGGTGAGAATTCACGAGACTTGATCATCCTTTTTGCAAAATGAAGGGCACAACAGACTGGTTCTCTCACCCAGCAGCTGGCCAGCCCCATGATGCATGCCTGCGTCCCCTGCCCCCTCAACTCCACAGCCCTCACAAAACTGCCATGTACCTTTTGAAGGGAAAGCAGAGAAGCAGCAGTAAAATCATCAATATTGCAGGGACCACAGATCCAACGGCCCACATAAGTGGGTGTGAAGACAGCCAGGCAGATGGGACCATCTCTCCCTGGCCTGCTGAATGGGGAGCCATAGAACCTCAGGTGGAATCTGCAAGGAAAACAAAACATACAGTAGGGATGAAACCCGTACTGTTCCGCGTGTAGCAGAAACTAGGGATGTGCACAAATATTCATAACATTAATTAATCGTACAAATTCATACAAACTCGGACATTCGTATACTAATTGAATATTATGACATTTGGACGTTGACATTCATGCAAATATGAATTTTTCAGAATATTGATACGAAGCTTCAGAACATTCGTGAAACGGAGAGGGGGCAAAGCAGCTGTGCCAGTCACATCTGGAACAGATCCAGAGTGAATCTGACAAGGTTTGAGAGTGGATTCAAAGTGGATTCAGGGTGGATTTGATGCTTTCAGGGAGGATGTTATGGGATACGTATTGGATACATATGGATACGTGTCAGATATTTGTATTGAATAGAATCCTACCACATTTGAAGGACCTATTTGAATGAATATGAATTTTCTTATATTCGATTCGGTATGAGTCAAATGCCCATCCCTAGAAGGAACATGAGTCTGAGTATTTTGGTGCGGGGGACTCACTGTTACTGCATCCCTCAGCTCCTCCCACTACCCTGTTTACTCACCTGGCTCCCCTTCACCTGATCCACCCCACCTTTCACTGCTGCCATAAATTAGAATGGCCCTTGGAAAATATAGGACCCATTGAGACATGGGAAACATAGCGCCAATGTGGCTGTGCTGTGGTGGGGTTGCCACATGTATCTGTAGCAACCCCGCCACAGCTCTGTTATATCCCCAGCATGTTTTGGCGTGTTTTCCAACAATAGCACTATTACGTATCATGTGGAGGGAGCCACCATTGTAATACTGTCCACTGTGCAAATGTGGGGCCAAAGCAGATGGCCGCATATGCCCAGTTGTGGCAACTCACACTTCTGGGTATTTTGCACTGGCCAAATACTGAGATCCACTCACCACTAAAATGCATAAAGCAGCGTCTGCCCCCACACATTGCAAAGGTAGCGAGTGATCATGCCCAAGGGACAATACTTCGAATTATCACTCACTAGCAGGATATTTGGATGGTGTCTGAAGCCAGATATAATCACCTGTTTCATTGTAACTTGAACACAATTCCTTTTTATTTTTTTTAATACATACCAATGCGCACAAATGGTTTTTAAGCATTCGATTTGTATAGAATCAAACGTAAGAAAATCAGTATTCATTCAAATAGATCCCCTTCAAATGTGGTAGGATTCTATTCGATACGAATGTATTCATACAAATTCATACGGATATCCAATACAAACGCAAACATATCTGATATGTATCCGATATGTATCCTGTAACATATCTGCTTTGAAAGCATCAAATCTGCCTTGAATCCACTCTCAAACCATGTCGAATTCACTGTGTATCCATTGCAGATGTGACTGGTGCAGCCACTTTCCCACTTCCCTGTTTCATGAATGTTCCAAAGCTTCATACAAATGTTCTGAAATATTTGTATTTGTACGAATGTCAGTGTACAAATGTTGTAACATTTGATTTGCATATGAATGTCTGAATTCATACGAATATCGAATGTTACAAATACTCACGCACACCCCTAGTTCCCACACATTTGTAGGATCTTTAGGACTACTGAGATAGGAGTATCCCAGAGTGTTCCAGCATATCCGTGATTCTCCAAAGCTGTGGAGTTCCTGCATACAGTGTTTGCACGGTAGCATGGTGCACGTCCACAAATGTGCACCATGTCACGATGATCATGGCCATGGTGCAAGCTACCACAGCCATTGCCATAGCATTTTTGGAAGGTCTGGGACAGACTGTCTGTACAAGCACTGGTAGTAAAGTTGGAGGATACATCTCAGCGTTCATGATACAAATGCAATTCTCAATCCCTGAATTTAACTGTGCTGGAACAATATAGTTATATAATTCCACACAGTCAAGTGCAAACAGGCCTCTAGTTTAACTGATAAGGGATGGGAGGAAGAAGAAGAAGAAGAGTTGGCTTTTCTACCCCACTTTTTCTCACCCATTTAAGAGGACTCCAAGCGGCTGACAAAGCTTCTACTCTTCTCCCCACAACAGAACACCCTGTGAGGTGGGTGGGGCTGTGAGAGGTCAGAAGAGAGCTGTGACTAGCCCAAGGTCACTCAGCTGGCTTTGTGGAGGAGGAGGAGGAAGAAGAGTTGGCTTTTCTACCCCTTTTCTCACCCATTTAAGGGGACTCAAAGCGGCTGACAAACCTTCTATTCTTCTCTCCACAACAGAACACCCTGTGAGGTAGGAGGGGCCGTGAGAGGTCAGAAGAGAGCTGTGACTAGCCCAAGGCCACCCAGCTGGCTTCATGGGGGAGGGTGGAATCAAACCCGGTATTCCCAGATAAGAGTCCGGCTCCCTAACCACTAGACCAAACTGGTTCACGAATGTCTTTACATTCCCAAGGAGGCCAAAATACTTGGCTGATGTTAATACAAAGTTTCTTTATTGAGATTTAAAAGGCAGACAAGAAAGAATTTTACTGCAATAAAGAAACACTTTCACTTTGGGGCAAATTACCGTTCACCCCACTGCCCAGCATCCTCCCTATCTGAGCTGGCTGAGGTGGTCTCGGACGTGGTGTTGGAAGCCCCTGCCACGGTGGTGTTGGGGGATTTCAACATCCATGCCGAGGCTACGCTCAGTGGACCAGCTCAGTTCTTCATGTCCGCCATGACAACCATGGGGCTGTCTCAATTTGTATCTGACCCGACTCATATAGCAGGTCACACCCTTGATTTGGTTTTTGCCTCAGAGCGGACTGGTGAGTATCCGTTGATAGGAGGGCTGACTGTCAACCCGTTGTCATGGACGGATCATTCGCTGGTGAGGTTTGGACTTACTATGGCAACTCCCCTCTGTGGGGAAGTAGGACCTATAGAGATGGTCCGCCTTCGGAGACTTATGGAATCCGAGCGATTCCTGAATGCTCTGGGGGATTTTCCGGTTGGTATGTCTGGCGCTCCTGTCGAAGCCCTGGTTTCTCTCTGGAACCGAGAGATGAGCAGGGCTATTGACACGATCGCTCCCAAGTGCCCTCGGTGTCATGGTCAGCCAGGATGATGACTCAGACGATGAGGAGGATTCACTTCCTGAGGTACAGGAGGAACCTGAGGTGATGCCAGGACCCAGTTCTGACCCCCCAGCCCCATTGGAACCTGGGGTTCAGCAGCCCAGCCCTACCACAGCAGAGGTGCAGGATGTGGGAGACAGGGAACAGCAGAGCCCAGAGATCCCCAGCTTTAAGCAAAGGAGAGCAGAGAAGCAAGGGTTAAGAAGATCAAACAGGCTGGCCCAGAAACATGCAGATCACCTGCACCTGTGAACTCAATCTGCAAAGTTAAAACACGGGGCAGATGCTCAAGCCCTTTGTCAGAAACTATTTGTTCACCTTAAGAGAAAGCTGATGTATCTGACTCCTGGACTGCTTGGAAACCCTAGACCTTGGAACGTACCCGTTGACCACCCTTCTGGCTGCCCTGACCTCGGACTGGACTGTTTGTACGACCCTCGTTAACCCTGGACTTGGACTGTTTTGGATTCCTGCTTTTCGGACATCGTTTGGAGCTGTATCTTTGCGGAGCAATCTCTTACCAGCTGTGTGTTTGTAGGTGAGCGGGCAGCTTTCCCGGACACTCGGCATGCTTGTGGAGCCCGAAAAGCTCCTTGGTATTCCATGGAACTACGGGCCATGAAACAGGAAGGTCGACGGCTAGAACGCAGGTGGCGTAAATCCGGCTGTGAATCTGACCGAACACGGGTTAGAGCACACTATTGTGCCTACCATGTGGCAGTGATGGCGGTGAAAAAGAACTTTTTCTCCGCCACCATTGCGTCCTCAAGTAGCCGTCCAGCAGAGCTTTTTAGAATAATAAATGGCCTCAGAAAACCAAGCTCAAAGAAGCATGAGCCAGGGCCAAGCAATATCTGCTGTGACAATTTTGCAAAGCACTTTGAGGACAAAGTCGCCCAGATTCGTAGGGGATTGGATGTCACAATTGGACAGAGTCCAGATGAGGTGTCCAGAGAACTGTCTGGTCCTGTTTGGTTGGATCAGTTTCAATTATTGCAGCCTGAGGATGTGGACAAGCTGCTTGCAGGGGTGTGGCCGATGACGTGCTCTCTGGATCCTTGCCCTTCGTGGCTGATAAAGACTAGCCGACAAGGTATGACCGGGTGGATCCAGGAGGTAGTGAATGCATCTCTGATAGAGGGGGTGGTCCCATTGGCCCTGAAACAGGCTGTGGTGCGCCCCCTCCTGAAGAGGGCCTCCCTGGATCCAGAAGACTTAAACAACTATCGCCCGGTGGCCAACATACCTTTTCTAGGCAAGGTTCTGGAGAGGGCTGTCGCTGTTCAACTGCAGGCATGCTTGGAAGAAGCTGATTATCTAGACCCATTTCAATCTGGCTTCAAACCCGGTCATGGCACGGAAACTGCCTTGGTCGCCCTGGTTGATGACCTTCTCCGGGAGAGAGACAGGGGGAACGCTACCCTGTTGGTTCTCCTGGACCTCTCAGCGGCTTTTGATACCATTGACCATGGTATCCTTCTGGAGAGACTACGGAGCTTAGGAGTGAGAGGCAATGCATGGCACTGGTTCTCCTCCTATCTCCAGTATAGATCCCAGATAGTGGCTGTGGGAGATACTGTTTTGACTCCCTGGGAACTCACCTGTGGGGTTCCTCAAGGATCAATCTTATCTCCCATGCTATTTAACATCTACATGAAGCCGTTGGGAGAGGTTATCAGGAGATTTGGAGTAAGGTGTCATCAGTATGCAGATGATACCCAGCTCTATCTCTCTGTACCATCTGAATCAGGAGAGGTGGTTGAAGTGCTTGACAGGTGTCTGGAGGCAGTAATGGGCTGGATGAGGGTGAATAAATTGAAACTGAATCCAGACAAGACAGAGGTGCTGTGTGTTACAGGGTCTCGGGTCCGGGTAGTTGGGAGATACCCTGTCCTTGATGGGGTTGCAATGCCCTGGAAGGGACAGGTCCGTAACCTGGGCGTATTGCTGGACTCCATGCTAACACTTGAAGCTCAGGTGGAGGCTGTGGCCAGGAGCGCCTACTCCCAACTACGGCTAGTCCGGCAACTGAAGCCTCTTCTGGATAGAGACGACTTAGCCACAGTTATCCATGCTCTGGTAACCTCTAGATTGGACTACTGTAATGCGCTCTACATGGGGCTACCCTTGAAGACGGTTCGGAAGTTGCAGCTAGTGCAAAATGCAGCTGCTATAATGCTGACCGGAACACCTAGCCGGATGCACATCACGCCGGTCTTAAAAGAATTGCACTGGCTGCCAATTCGCTACCGAGCCCAATTCAAGGTTTTGACTCTGACTTATAAGGCCCTAAATGACTTGGGCCCCAAATATCTAAAGGAACGCCTTCTCCCATATCAACCTGCCCGTGACTTAAGATCAAGTGGTGAGGCCCTCCTGGTTGTCCCACCACCTTCAGTAGTGAGGTTGGTGGGCACCCGGGAGAGAGCCTTTTCTGTGATGGCACCCAGACTATGGAATAGCCTCCCCCTCGAGGTGCGTCATGCCCCTTCTTTATATATATTTAGGAGGGCGGTGAAGACGCACCTCTTTGCCCTGGCCTTTGGGTGAGCTGCTTATGTCCCCCCACCCTCGCCCAGTACAGACACTGTCATTTTAAACATATTGTATATTGTTTTACACGTGTGTGAATTTTAATGTCTTTTAATGTATATTCTATTTTAATATGTTGTTACCCGCCCAGAGACCTTCGGGTATGGGGCGGGATAGAAATGTAAATAAATAAATAGTCAAGTGGTAGGCAGCAACTCAGCTTGCAGCTACTCAAACAGATAGCCTAGATAACACAAAAACAACTTAACATGTATCAAGTGAAAATAATAATGTGACAATAGCAGAGAGACAAAGTTTCCTTGTCAGCCAGAAACCGAAAGTTGACTCTACTGCTTGCCATGCTCAAAGCCAAGTGGCGGAGTCTCTCGATTAAGCAAACAAGGAAGTGGAAGGAGTGAAACTCAGCAAGGTGCCTGGTGTAGGGTTTTCTTGGCCAATCAAAATTTGTTTGCTAAGTGCACGCGGAAAAAATTCCATGGATAGGTAAGGCTGTGGTCACACCTTCCCCTTTTCAGTCCATCTTCAGATCTGACCGCTCACACCTTTTAATTTCTATCTATTTTATCTGTGGCCTTCCTTTCCAGGAAAGTCCAGATGGAGGGTGGAAAGTCCTCAACTAAAATGGATAGCAGTGTGCACAAAGGCAATTTTCAGATTCTATTCTATTCAAATGAATAGAGAAAAAACAAATGTATTCAGGTTTGAATCTGATTAAAATACATTTGTATCTATTTGTACAAATTCTTGATTCGTATTTGAAGATACAAATGTTGACAACATTCGTATATGCCCATATGCATCTCGTTTTCGTCCTGTATGTATCCGTACAATGTGTATGGATACATTTGTAATGCATATGTATCTGTACCTATACGAATGTCCAAATAATTCATACAAATGATTTGAAACATTCAAGTTCATTTGAATGTTAAAAAACTAACGTAAAGACATTCTATTCAAATTTGAATGTCCGAATTCGAACGAATTCGATCGCATTTTGAATGTTTCAAATATTCTTGCTCACTCCTAAAAATGGATAGAAATGAAAAGGTGTGAGCAGTCAGACCTGAAGGTGGACTGAAGGGGGTTTCTCCCATATCGACCTGCCCGTGCCTTAAGATCAAGCGGTGAGGCCCTCCTGGTTGTCCCACCTGTGGGCACCTGGGAGAGAGCCTTTTCTGTGATGGCCCCCAGACTATAGAATAGCCTCCCCCTTGAGGTGCGTCATGCCCCTTCCTTATATATATATATTTAGGAAGGTGGTGAAGACGCACCTCTTTGCCCTGGCCTTTGGCTGAGCTGCTGCTTAGACTCCTCCCCACCCCACCCAGTACAGTCACTATCATTGTTTTATATTTGCTGAATTTTTTTTAACATCTTTTACTGTATATTCTATTTTAATCTGTTGTTACCCGCCCAGAGACCTTTGGGTATGGGGCGGGATAGAAACGTAAATAATAATAATAATAAAGGGAAGGTGTGACCATGGCTTAAGTTTCAAATGCTTTTGCATCTGAGGAGAGGTGGTACCAAGGACTGAAGCCTCTCAATTCAACAAACTTCCCCTGTAAGGATTACTCCAAATCATATTACATGCCCACTATCAGCTGTGCCCTCCAAAATGAATTAAGATGGCCATGTCAAGCGACCAGCTCCCCCTTTCACTTGTGGAAGAGCTGCCTGGGATGGGTCTGATGGATCTTTTTTGGATACGGTAGAGATGCAGGTCGCAAAGAGATCCGTCATATCCATTCCTTGTTTAAAGATGGCTAACCATCAGGAGGAGGGTCGCTGATCAGATCCAATGTGAAAGACCTTGGCAGGATTGGAACATCAATGCAATAAAGTCTGAGACCCTGCCAGATTTCCAGCAAAAATGAAGGCAAAAAAAAGTGTATACCAGATCCTACCAGGATCCTAATGGCACCAGTGGGGGGCAGGGGGGAGGGGGCTGGTTTGGTTGAGCATGGATAACGGAAACCGCAGTTACTAGACCAACAGATACGGGGGCGCACCTGTAATGGCAATTAGCAGATTCACTCCTTCATCTTCACGGCGATATACTTCTCTTCCCCTTGACCACCCCGCCATTAAAGCAGTTACTAGGGTTCATTTCTAACAAGCTTAGAAACAGCTGGCATGCTTTGAATTGCCCACCATAAGCCCTACTTAAAGGCACCTCCAACTTTCCTGCCCCCTCCAACAGCTGGTCTTGTGCTTAGAGTGCTGGACTCATATCCTGTAGCCACCAGGTTTGATTTCTCACTCCTGCATGAAGCCAGCTGGTGGAACTTGGGCAAGTCACAGCTCTCTTCTGAGTTCTCGCAGCCCCACCCACCTCACAGGGTTGTGGGGAGAAGAACAGGAGGTTTGTCAGCCGCTTTTGAGTCCCCTTAAATGAGTGAGAAAAGCAGGGTAAAAGAACCAGCTCTTCTTCTTCCTCTACATGCATAACCTAAGAACCGCCATGGCAGAATCCATGTTGGTTACATATCATGACATATAGATCCACAATGTGTTAAAGCATAGAGCAGAGACACCAAACAGTGCATAGTGCTCTGTTTATGGCTCCATTCTGTCTGCACCCTGCCTACTCTCCCTGGTAGTGCAAATATCACTGCCGGGGAAATTTCATTCCCTGGCTGTGTTGTTGCCAGCCAGGGCTGCTCATCGACCATTGTCAGGACATTTCCCCCCAGTGAAATGTGGCTACAGTACCAGAGCTTACATCGCAAGGCCAGAAGGCCATCTTGACCTAAATAATAACAGGTGCTCTGTAATCTTGTATCCTGTTTTAGCAGTGTAGCCACAGCAAGTGTAGTCATGCTGTGAGAAATGAAAGTTGTTATGGGAAGCAGTTCAATGTGACACCGAAGAACGATGCCCTGCTAGGATTGGTCCAAAGTGCTCACGCGGAATGGATGTTTCTTATAACCACATGTTGATTCATTTCAGTAATGATGTAGTGTTACAGCATATATTCATATAATAGTGATTAAGTTGGATACCTTTTACTCTTTTCATATATCTGTGCATTTATTCACCATATACAAGTGTATATTCTGCAACTACTAAGCAATAAACCTTCCACTTGGAATGCAAAAGTGACTACTGTTCTTGCATGTGAACTCCACGCACAGATGCTGTTTGTTGTGCAGTTGCTGGAAGCAAGCTATGCTAAGCTAAGAAATTCCAGCAACCATTCGCTGTGTTTGAAGAAAATCCAATCACTGCCAGTCACAACAATGGCCGACCATGTATGCCAGCATGAAAGCGAAATGATTGCTGGGAAGATCAGGACACAGTGCTTGGGGGTCCAAGCAGATCCATACCCTTCCCTGCACCCCAACACTGCCACAGTGGTTCAAGCCTAAACAGACCTTCTCTTTCCCGGGTTCAGGCTCAAGAACACAGAGGCTGCATCCACATGGGATGCCTTAATTCGGTTTAAGGAATCCGAAATAAGTGAACCGGGTTAATCCTGTTTACATGACTTGCAAGTTAACCTGGTTCAGTGGCATTCCGATTTCAGCCTTAAATTGGAATCAATCCTGGGAGTCCAGACGGCAGCCCTGTCCTCCCACCCATTGCCCACCCCCTCTCTCTCATTGATGTTCCGTCCCAGGATCCCACCCTCCCTTCCCTTTGTGTCATCCATGCTCCACCGGGGATTCCCGTTCTCTCCCCTCCCCCTTCCCAACAGCAGCAGCAGCAGCAGCAGCCATCCATCCATCCATCCATCCATCCATCCATCCATCCATCCATCCATCCATCCATCCATCCATCCATCCACCCATCCACCCATCCTGGCGCTGCGGCACAGGCAGCTTTGCCCTGGGGCTCCTCGGTGCCCGCCTCCGCTTTGCCCCACTCCACCGCTGCCACCGCCACCACATTCTCGGCACCTTTCGCCCCGCTGGCCGGAGCGCGCTTGCAGCCCGGGCCGCCCCTGCCTCCCCCGCCGGTGGCTCCGGCGCCCGCCGTGCCATCCATCCATCCATCCATCCATCCATCCATCCATCCATCCATCCATCCATCCATCCATCCATCCATCCTGGCACTGCGGCGCAGGCAGCTTCGCCCTGGGACTTCTCAGTGCCCGCCTCCGCTGCTGGAAAAGGAGGAGAGCCGAGAGGCGGGCAAGACGGCGAGCGGGCTCAGCGTGCCCACCGCGGGGGAGGGCGAAGGGGGCTCCTCGCTCGCTCTTCCCCCAGGGGCCGGGAGGAAACTCGGAGAGCGGGGAGAGTGGGCTGGGAAAGTTCCGCGGGGACTCCCCTTTCCTTTCCTTTTAAAGTTCAGAACTGCGCAAAACTGCAACATTGTTATAAGCTACATCGCTACAGTGTAGCTTTGGAGGTAATGGCTGTTTCGAGATTGGATTCTTTCAATGGAATCACTCTTTGGAAGCGAGCTATTGGGGGAGGGAATCCTAAACATGACGTGCCTCGAATATGGACAAGCCATTGGTTACAGTGCGATTGGGGGCCGGACAGCCTGGACACGGAATCTCATCCCAGAAAACGATACTGTCCACACAGTAACAAATGAAACATGTATCAAGGGCACGTTCCGGAGTGAGACCTGTTGAAATCAGGATTTATTTCAAATCGGTATAACGTGGTTTAACACGGAAGAAGCGTGTTAAGCCGAACTGCCGTCTGAACTGTGAGGACTCAAATCGTTTTGAATTCGAGATAATGATGCCGTGAAGATGGGGCTAGAGGCTCGCTTAGCAACAGCACAGCAGCTTTTGTTAATAGATGCTCACACAGAAAATAGCACCAGCAGTTACAAAGATCCTTCAACACTTTCTCACCTAGGCAGCTTTGCATCAAACACACAGGCTTGCGCCTCGTTCTTTCCCACTCTGCTGGATCAGGCCACAGCCCATCTAGTCCATAAGAATCAAAGAGGAGCCCTACTGAATCAGGCCACAGCCCATCCAGTCCATAAGAACCTCAGAGGAGCCCTGCTGGATCAGGCCACAGCTCATCTAGCCCATAGGAACCTCAGAGGAGACCTGCTGGATCAGGCCACAGGCCATCTAGTGCAGTATCCCACCTCACACAATGCCCCACCAGTTGCCCATGGGCATCTCAAGCAGAGTCAAGGGAAAACCTTCTCCTGCTCTCAAATCCCAGCAAATAGCCTTAGAGGCCTCCTGCTTGTCCCCATGGCCTGAAAGGTATACTTAGGCATCCATTCTAGTTGCCATTGACACATCTGTCATCCATAAATCCGTGGATGGCAGGACCATATGGTAGGGGAGGTGGCTTTTGCCCTTATTCTCCCCAAAGTGTATCCCCCAAAGGGGTGACACCTCCCCCCTTGGTGTTGTCTTGTTGGTGGTGGCTCCATCGCCATGGCCAGCATTGGCTACTTTTTACATGCAGCATAGCAGACCCTGCGCTGAAGCTGATCTTGGTTTATTTATTGCCTCTTGCATGTGCTCACGTGTATGTGTGGACATGCATGTGTATGTAAAACTAGGGTAAATCTCTTTATTTTAAAAAGCCCTAAAACCACTGCTGCTAAAAACAGCAGTACGAACTTAGGCACGGCACAACAGGATAAGTGGAGGGCCTCTTAAGGAACCAAATCCTGAGTGAAAAGACTCATCATATCCAGGTGCTAAAAGAGATATAATAATGGCAAGCAATACACCTCCGAGGGGCTACCACAAAAAAGGCCTTGCTCTTACATGGCAACGTCCTCCTTCAAGCTTTAGAAAGTGGCAATAGAACTAGCAAAGGGTCCTTGTTTCTGCATGGCTGTGTCCACACCTAGGTTTTAATCCAGCTTCAGTCCACTTTCAGAGTGAGAGAATCAGCAAAGTATCAAGTATTAATCTAACAGAAAAGATAAAGAAGAAAAAAATGATTAATTGCTTTGCTGATGTATTCTCTCGCTTGAAAAGTGGCCTGAAACTGGTTTAAAACCTAGGTGTGAACGCTGCAATTTTGAAATACAGTCGGACCCCCATACCCACTGATTTGGTAACCACAGTGGCAGTTAACCACGGTTACCGGATCAGCCCCACCCATCCCTCACGGATGCCAAAAGGGAAAAGCACCGAGAATCGGAAGGCCTATTTCAGCCTCTGTGGAGCATTGGAATAGATGCTGGACACCAACAGAGCCCGTCCCAAAATGTAATGTGGCATGTGGGAGGCAGCCGGTGGCGTCGCACACTTATTCCAATGCTCTCCGGAGGCCGAAATAGGCTTTCCGGAGGCCAGGAAAGCCTCCACGGTTTCAGTTGACCACGGTAGGAGCCGGGATGTATCCCCAGAGGATACAGGGGTCCAACTGTAGGGGGAATTCCGTGCTATAGGCTATGGCAGCCTTTGCTAATAAAAATTTGACCCCTGGCAAAAGAGCTGTGAAGACACAAACCCAGATAGCTTTTTAATAGAAGAGACCAAAGTGCTAATTGGGCTTTATCAGCAAACACCAGTTAACAACCGTAACTAATGCTGCATCAACTCAGAGTTGTTGTTTTTTTAAGTGGTTCAGAGTTTAAAAAAAAAAAAGTGGTTCAGAGGCAGGTTAAAGGTGGGAGCATCCACATGTTAGGGCCTTAATCCATTTTCTAGGGCTAGAAAATGCACTTCCAAAGTGCCCTCTTTGGTTCTTTACCGTGGATTAGAGGTAGGGCGAGAACACTGGTGTCCCTATTCTAGCTCCTTTAAGATGCTTCCCCCCACTTTTACATGCGTGTGAATGCAGCTGAAATGAACCCGCTTTCACAGCTGGGCCTCTAAGCATCTAACTCCAGGGGAAACGAAAGCAGCAGCTCTGGGCATTTCATGCCTTGCCTGTGGCAGGCAGGCTGGCAGCCGGGCGGACGCTCCCAGGAAGCAGGCGGGCAGCAGAGGCAAAGATCTTGCTCGGATCCAGGTGAGTCTTCCAAAGAAAGGATCCTCACCGACGGATCCTGGGAGAAAATCACTGCTGAGGTGGGGCCGCTGGGAGGGGCCCTCCGGCTCGTTTGCGACCCACTTGCCTCCGGGCCAAAAGCTGTGGAGAAACCACATTCCAGAGCAGAGCCGTGGAGGTGAGATGGAAAAACAGCGAAACCCTGGAAACACGAAAGCCTCTCCTATCACCCGTACCATCTCGCTCAGGAGGGGCCGGTCTGGCATTACCAGCTCTCCCATTCATTCCAGCCACAGCAAGGAGACTTTTCAATGATTTGTGCGCAAGAGAAACCAGGCCAGCGAAAGAACCAGCAACAACACTCACCACTGTGTCCGCGCTGAATTCTTCACCCTGACCGGGCCGCTCATCTGCTGCCACTGCTGCCGCTGCCGCCGCCTTCCCAGCAAGCAAATGGCTTGGTCACCAGGCCTCCCCACGCTTCTGGGAGCAGAGGCGTGGGCGGCGGGCGGCTGCCTGTCCTGCTTGAGTGGGGAGCACCAAGGGAGGCGGGAGAAAGAGGAGAAGAACAACTTCCTGGTTACATCACCTGGAGCAGCTCTGGAATCCACCTGCCTGCCAGCAGGACAGGCTCAGCTGCCTTGCTAAACGTGGGAGGCAGAAGTCAGATGGGAGTGCAGATGGCTAGCAGACCATCCATACGAACCTAAGAGGGGTCCTGCTGGATCAGGCCACAGCCCATCTAGTCCATAAGAATCTCAGAGGAGCCCTGCTGGGTCAGGCCACGGTCCATCTAGTCCGTAAGAACCTCAGAGGAGCCCTGCTGGATCAGGCCACAGCCCATCTGGTCCATAAGAACCTAAGAGGAGCCCTGCAGGAAAAGGCTACAGCCCATCTGGTCCATAAGAACCTAAGGGGAGCCCTGCTGGATCAGGCCACAGCCCATCTAGTCCATAAGAAACCAAGAGAAGCCCTGCTGGATCAGGCCACAGCCCAGCTAGTCCATAAGGACCCAAGAGAAGCCCTGCTGGATCAGGCCACAGCCCAGCTAGTCCATAAGGACCCAAGAGGAGCCCTGCTGGGTCAGGCCACAGCCCATCTAGTCCATAAGAACCTAAGAGGAGCCCTGCTGGATCAGGCCACAGCCCAGCTAGTCCATAGGAACCTCAGAGGAGCCCTGCAGGAAAAGGCCACAGCCCATCTGGTCCATAAGAACCTAAGAGGAGCCCTGCAGGAAAAGGCTACAGCCCATCTGGTCCATAAGAACCTAAGAGGAGCCCTGCTGGATCAGGCCACAGCCCATCTGGTCCATAAGAACCTCAGAGGAGCTCTGCTGGATCAGGCCACAGCCCATCCAGTCCATAAGAACCTAAGAGGAGCCCTGCTGGATCAGGCCACAGCCCATCTAGTCCATAAGAAACCAAGAGAAGCCCTGCTGGATCAGGCCACAGCCCATCTAGTCCATAAGGACCCAAGAGGAGCCCTGCTGGGTCAGGCCACAGCCCATCTAGTCCATAAGAACCTAAGAGGAGCCCTGCTGGATCAGGCCACAGCCCATCTAGTCCATAAGAACCTCAGAGGAGCCCTGCAGGAAAAGGCCACAGCCCATCTGGTCCATAAGAACCTAAGAGGAGCCCTGCAGGAAAAGGCTACAGCCCATCTGGTCCATAAGAACCTAAGAGGAGCCCTGCTGGATCAGGCCACAGCCCATCTGGTCCATAAGAAACCAAGAGAAGCCCTGCTGGATCAGGCCACAGCCCATCTAGTCCAACACCCTGTCTCACCCAGTGACCCATCAATTGCCCATGGGCATCTCAAGCAGAGACAAGGACAAACCTTCTCCTGCTCTCAGATACCAGCAAATGGCCTTAGAGGCATCCTGCTTGCCCCCCAGCCTGGAAGATTGACTTAGGCATCCAAAGCCCTTGCTGCACTGGGCCTTTTTTTGGGGGGGGGGGGCAATCAGTAAGAAGTCCTGTTGCTGGACAACCTGCCACACAAACGCTGGTGTAGAACTGTAGACCCTGAGCCCTCTGTGGTCTTCCAGAGTGCTGTGTTCACACCTACATTTTAATCCAGCTTCAGTCCACTTTCAGAGTGAGGTAACACACTGGCAAAGTGACAAGCTGTTTGGTTTTGGTTTTATCTAACTCACAAAAGCCCCTTCTGGGTTTGATAAAATGGAAGGAGATTGACAAGTCACTTTGCTGCTGTGTTCTTCCGCTCTGAAAGTGGACTGAAGATGGATGAAAACATAGGTGTGAATGCAGCCTAGGATGTGAACAGCAGGGGGCTGTCCGCACTGGGTCTCATTTCAGATTATGTCCAGGCAGTGTCCACATGCTACTGCCATAGTCCACACTAGTATCTGGATAACAGGACCTTATTCCAAGATATAATTCAGAATAAGGCCCAATGCACGAAGCGTCTGTGGCACCGGTGACTCTAGGCCGTTTCACCTGTAGTGCACTTAGGCTAGGACGCTCTGGGACGCTCTCCCCATTCACACAGAGGCAGGTAAGGAACACGTCTATAGATGGGGAAAAGATCCCGGAATGCCCTACCCTGGAAAGGCCAGCCCAGAGGTCTGTCCTTCATTGGGTAAGGGAAGACCCAGGGTCAGGCTGACCTGGCAGGGCCCTTCCCTGGGTTCCTATATGTTGTAGGGGACAGGATCGGGTCCCCTACAGCTGGCAGGACCCCCCTGGGCACCCAACCCCAACCCCCTTGGGGTTATATACACAGATCATGCAGGCATGGCAAAGGCCAGGAGAGGCCAGGCACAGCTTTCTGCCCATCTGCTGGAACGCCACCATGATGCCCCCATTTTTCATCCATCTGGGGGCTCCTTTTATTTGACTATACGGCTTTAAGAGAGGGTTAGACGAATGCACGGGTGACAGGTGTATCGATGGCTAGTAGAATTGATGCCTAAATATTGCTTTCAGGTTGGGGAGACAGGCGGGAGGCCTCTAAAGTAGGGGCGTGCACAAATGCAGTTTTTGAATTTGATTGATAACAAATGGAATACTCAATAATTTAAGTGTATCTGAATGACGAAAAAACGAATGTCTGGACATTAGAGTTGATATGAATATACTGGTATGACATTCATACCTCTACGGGCACATATTTATTTATTTATTTATTTATTTATTTATTTATTTATTTATTTATTTATTTATTTATTTATTTATTTATTTATTTATTTAGTTAGTTAGTTAGTTAGTTAGTTAGTTAGTTAGTTAGTTAGTTAGTTAGTTATCCCGCCCCATTCCCAAGGGTCTCTGGGCGGCTAACAACCTTTAAAAACAAACATATGAAAACTGTTATCAAAAACAATAATAAACTAGTACAGCATTTAAAATCCAGCATGATGAAAGCGATACAAAAACAGTTAAAAAACAATAGTGTTTGCAGTGTGGGAAGCATAGGCAGCATTTAACCAAAGGCCTGAGTGAAGAGGTCCATCTTCACTGCCTTCCTGAACACCAACAGAGAAGGGGCCTGACGCACCTCCAGGGGGAGACCATTCCATAGCCTGGGGGCCACGACCAAGAAGGCCCTCTCCCAGGTGCCCACCCGCCTAGCTGCTGAAGGCGGTGGGATAACCAGGAGGGCCTCCCCTCCAGATCTTAAGGCATGGGCAGGTCGATATGGGATATGGGCAGGTCAATATGCATCTCATATGTACCTGTGCACATCCCGTACACATCTGTACACATCCCATATGGACCCTGTTTTCATCCTGTATGTATCCATACAGATGCATACAGATACACACAAGATGTGTACGGATACATACACGATGCGTACACATCCTTACACATACGATTGTCTGCATTATTCATACAAATAACTCAAAATATTAGTAGTCGTTCAAATTCAGAAATTTGAATGTCTGGACATTCGATTCGCATACCAATGTCCGAATTCGTCCGAATTCATAGGAATAACGAATATTTCAAATATTTGTGCGAATCCCTACTCTAAAGGCCACTTGCGGGGAATTGAGAACAGGTGGAGGTGTTGCCCATAAGTCGTCTGTTTGAGATGCCCAGAGGCAATCAGTGGGCCACCGTGTGGGACAGGATGCTGGACTAGATGGACTGGCCTGATGGGTTGCTGACATTGCAGCTTGATTACCAGGAGCCAATACTATGCTGGGATACCTGCAGCCGACGAGCAGCTTAACTCAAAATAAAGGGGGTGAGGGAGAAACATGCACTATTTTTACTGATCTGGTATGTTGTCTACACAGGCTGCGATCACCCATAGGGTTGTGAGGGCGTTCATTTGCAGAAAGACCCTCTGAGATCTGTAAAAGGAGGTGGAACCTGAAACAGCTCCTCAGAAGACAGCAAGGTGGCAGAAGCTGTTCAGCATTAAAAAATCCCAGGCCTAAGAGGCAGCTGAGCTTCTTTGCCTCTCTGCTCCTTTAGCGCAGAAATCCTCGCAGAAGCTGCCATAATTCCACTGGAATCATTTTAAAAAGGCACCGTGTACTCTGTGGTTACGGGCAATAAACTGTTGCAAATGTGAAGACAAAATAATGCATTCCTTGTCTTTGTCTAGAACAAACTGGCCAAATTCAGATTAATTTGCATTCAAGTGAGTTCTGAGAGCATTTCAGACCATTAGCCATTTGATTTGTGCAGTGAGAAAGTCCAAGGAGACTATGGGTGTTTTTCCACTGTCAGAAAGTACCCATTTTTGCACCCATTAAGGACCCATTTGGGACCCGATTGTTTCCACTGCCAGTCGGGAAATCTGGATCAAATGGGTACTTTTCTGCCTTTAATCCGGATTTTCTGTAGACCCCATTAATGGGGTCTACAATGGGGTCTTCAGCCAGAAAATCCGGATTAAAGAGAGCCTGTTTCCACGCTTGTGTGGCAATGGGGTCTAGAGGAGGCTAGGGGGAGGGGGCACCCATGGGGGGAGCCCCAAAACCTAAGCTTCAAAGTCATTTCAAAGTCACTTCGAAGTCTGTGCAAAATAGCTCCAGAGTGTCTTTGAAGTCTGTGCTGATCTTCAGAGCGAACTCCTCAGTGACTCCGAAGGGACTCTGAAGTCACTTCGAAGTCACTTTGAAGTTCACTCCGAAGATCAGCACAGACTTCAAAGGAGCTATTTTGCACAGACTTCGAAGCAACTTTGAAATGACTTAGAAGTGACTTCGAAATGACTTTGAAGCCACTTTGGAGATTGCACCCCCTGCCCCCCCCCCAAACACCTGGGGTGACAGGCAGACCCCTCGTGGGTAGATCCAGATTTCCAAATGAGTGCTCCGGTGTTTCCACGGCAGGGAGGCTAGCACCCATTGCTATTGGGTGCTAGACCACCCATGGAAACACATTGGGTACTTCCCTTAATCCGGATCTACTAGATCTGGACTAAGGAATGTACCCATTCCTTAGATCCGGATCTTTTTAGATCTGGATTAAAGGAGCGCGGTGGAAAAACACCCTATATGGAATGGAAACCATACTTCTCTGGGTTCCTCCAGTCTAGTGACAGACTTCATTGTGAGTGTTGTATTCATGAGGCTGAGAACTTCACCACTTAGGTGCACCTCACAGATCTGCACGTTCTTGCAGATCTGTGGAACTGGGTGTGACCCAGATTAGTGAGGCCCTGTTCAGTGTCACCAGCAGACACAATGAAACGTGTTTGCCTGCATACCAGGGGGCCTGTTCAAAACACAGGAGGCATGAAGAAGATGTGTCATTGAAATGTGTCCCCCAGAAGTGCCGAGGCTAGGAACAAAAGTTCCTAGCCCTCAGAGGCATCAGAGACCAACTTCATGGCAATGGCGAGGGCTGGTCCGGACTAGTGCCTTTCTGTGGTCAGCATCAGACTCACTGACTCTGACCATGGGCCTTTCAGAACAGAAAGGCCCAATAAAGTAGGGATGTGCATGAATATTCAAAAATTCAAAAATCCAATTCAAATCTGACAAATGCGGACATTTGAACTGGAATCAAATGTCTCCACATTTAAATTTAGAAATTCGAATGGATTTTGGATGTTCAGAAACATTCGTTCAAATGATTCGAATGTACAAATATTATTCGTATCTGTACCCATTTGCACTTATAATACGGGATGAAAACGGGATGCGTGCAGATACATATTACACATACGAATGTTGTCGACATTCATATCTTTAAATACGAATCTAACATTCGAACAAATAGATTCAAATATTATGGATTTGAATCCGTTCTTTTAGCATTTGGATTTTAAACATTCAAATCGAATGGAATGTTTTGACATTTGATTCGACTTGAATTCGAATCCAAAAAATATTCCTACAATAAAGCAGCATCAGAACTAATCTCCACAGCATCACCTCCTCTCCTTATTCTCTCAGGTCAGTTAAACCCTTGCATAATTGTTAGGAATGGAGGGTAAAATACCCCAATAATAAACTGGACAAATTTGGGGACGTAGCAGAAAGTTTTATTTTACACATTCTTGCAAGAATGGGTGTCCTAAGCAATAGGCAAATGTGACAATATCTGTGCACATCTCTATGGTGTTTCCGCACTGGCCGGTAAAACCCATTAAGCGCACTATTAGAAGCTTAATCCAGTTTCCCTAAACCAAAATAATAGAACTGGACGCCAGCTGCAAATGTCCCTGTGCCGCCAGCTGCAAATGCCGCATCCCCCCCCCCCCATTAGCTGCACAGAAAGCCAGGACTGGGCTGGGAGGCATGGGGAAAAATTAAAATTAAGTCTAATAAATGTTTAAATAATTTTTTAAAACCCAAAGCCGCTATGAGGTTTAGAAGCAGTTGAGCGGTTGAGCAGTTTTGCGTACCTCTGCTCCACTGGGAGCCTTAAGAATGCCGGCAAGCTTAAACGGGAGAAAATCAAGCCATTATCATTATTGCCCTGACGATCGGGAAATGGGATGGAATATTTGGGAAAAGGGACAAAATCGAGCCATTATCCTGCCTGCCTTGGCGATTGGGAGACAGGGGTGGAATATTTGTCGTGGAAAAGGGGCAAAAATTAAGCCACTATCCTGCCTGCCTTGGCGATTGGGATTTTTCACTCCCCCAAAATCTCAGCGGTTGCGATCTCCAATGCACACGGCAGGAACGGCAAGCACACTGCACCTCCCAATGACATGAATGCCAGTCTCCACCCCGAATAACCCGGGACTGTCCCCATGCGCAGGCTTGGCTCATTAGGCAATGTGTGCCAGACCCCCAAACCATGCCCAGACTTGTTTTCTCAGGTACCAAATCTGGTCCTGGTCTGGCTCTGCTAAGCCTAGAAGTTCCAACATCCGTTTGTATCCATTTGTACTCAATATTCATATGAATACAAATACATTTGTACAGAATAGAATCCTAACACATTCAAAGGGAATCTATTTGAATGAATACGAATTTTCTAACATTCGGTTTGTTACGAATCGAATGCCAAAAACCCCATTCATGCACATCCCTATTCATGAGCTTATTATATGGACAGAGGGGAAAACGAAAACCTAACTCTCTGGTTGTTGTATGCCCTTGATTCTAGGCAAAGCCATAATTCAGCTGGCTGGATAGCTTCCTCTACTAGCTTTGAAACTTGAGCAAACCTATGAGAGAAGAAAACCTATAATACACAAATAGATCTATAATATACAATAAATTAAGCCTTTTTGCAATGACGTAGCCTCCTTTCAAAGCGTGACCTTGCATCTATGTTTGGTCTGTTCATTTATTTTGTAGAAACAACATTCCCTTTTCTCACACTTAATAGAACTCAGCTGTGACGGAAACAGCAGATCAAGAGACGACTTGCGTCTATTCGTTTGAATATTCGACACGTATCCAATGATATGAAACTCACACCCATCCGCACGCATTCATATGTATTCCATTTTCATCCCGTAGGTATTTTTACGGATACATACGTGATGCATACGTATCCGTACATACACGAATGTCTGAATTATTCGTACACTTAACTCGAAATATTCGTATTTGTACAAATACTAAAAAATTAATGTCAGGACATTCAGTTTGCGTACGAATCTCTGAATTCGTCCAAATAACGAATGTTTTGAACTTTTGTGAACACGCCTATTTCTTACATCTGTTTCTAGATCTCAATGCTGAATCTTGGGGGAGCCAACTTTTTACTTGCCTCCACTGTAAGAATTTATTATTACTGGCTTTTTCCTGTCCTTTAGCCAGTTGCCAGTCCAGGGCAGGATCACAAGTTGGTATAAATGGTATAAACTAACACGTTGGTAAGGCATGCTTTATCTTTGCAGAATTATGCAGTGAGTAACAAGAGAAATAAAGCTGGATACCACAAAAGCCATCCATTATATGGTTATCAGCCTCATCCAAGGAGACTCAAATGAAGGAAGCGCTTTATAAGAACTACCGGGTTCCCCTGAAAATAAGACAGGATCTTATAGTAATTTCTGCTCCTAAAGACACACTAGGGGCCTTTCCGCACTTGGCCTTATTCTAGAATATATCTTGGGGCAGGGGCCTGCTGTCCACATGTTAATGTAGATTATGGCAGGGCCCAGGTGAGTCCCACCATTGTCCGTATTAGCATGTGAACAACTGACTCCTATTCCAAGATATATTCCAGAATAAGGCCAAGTGCGGAAAGGCCCTAGGGCTTATTTTTAGGCGATGTTTTACATAACACTTATATAGGGCTTATATTTCGACCATCCTGAAAAATCATGCTAGGGCTTATTTTCAGGGTAGGTCTTATTTTGGGGGAAACAGGGTACCACACCCCTTAGTACCCAACCAGCAATAGCCAGAGCATCTTTGTGGACAGCAAAATATGATAGCTCAAACTGGATGGCTCAGTTTGATCTAGTGGTTAGGGAGCTGGACTCTTATCTGGGAATACCGGGTTTGATTCCACCCTCCCCCATGAAGCCAGCTGGGTGACCCTGAGCTAGTCACAGCTCTCTTCTGAGCTCTCACAGCCCCACCCACCAGGGTGTTCTCTTGTGGGGAGAGGAACAGAAGGTTTGCCAGCTGCTTTGAGTCCCCTTAAATGGGTGAGAAAAGCAGGGTAGAAAAGCCAACTCTTCTTCTTCTTCTTCTTCTTCTTCTCCTCCTCCTCCTCCTCCTCCTCCTCCTCCTCCTCTTCTGTGAGGCTCTTCCTTCCCCCTGGTGCAAACCAGGAACGGATAATATGGAAATCCCTAAATAGGCTCAAAAGTGGCATCAGTAGAACAAAAGATAATCTTGCTAAATGGGATTATTTAGAAGACTCTTCCATTCTATGTGAATGTGGTGCTGAACAAACATTATGTCTTTATGTCCCGTCTCATGTACAATGGAGGAACTGCTCAGGGCCATGAAAAATGCAGTCGCTGTTGCTCATTTCTGGTCAGAAATTATTTATTTATTTTTCTTCATTTGTCCTTATTTTATCAGTACTATTTTATGCAATTTTTAATGTTTTATTGATCTGAATGTTGTTTTTAAGCTCATTTATACATTACATTTGTTCTTTTTACGGCTTGTTTAGCTGAATGCGATGCTTTTGACATTAAATTAAAAAGAAAAAAAATTGGCAGAAGCCATGCTGACTTTCCTTCAACAATGCTTGTTCTTCCATGTGTGCACTAATGTTATCTTTAACGATGATCACCATCACCTTCCATGGAACCGATGTTAAGCTAACAGTTCTGTCATTTCCTGGATCACCCCTGGATTCCTTTTTGGTGTTACATTTGCTACCCTCCAGTCTCCGAGCACTGAGTCTGATCTTAGGGAAGGGTTATTATTTTTGCCAGAAGGCCAACATTTGAGTGCCCTAAGTACTCTCGGACACCACAAAAACCATCTGGTCCTGGTGATTTGTTAACATTTAGTTTATTAAGACATACAAGGACCTCCTCCCTGATTAATTCTATGCAATTAAATTCCTCTGACCCCCTCCCCAACAGAATAGGCTCAGCTGTAGGCATGTGCCTTCTGTCTTCTTCAGTGAAAATGGGCAAATAATTAAATGTAGCCTTTCTGCAGTCTCCAGTTCCTCTTTAATTTTCCCATTCTATCCATTGTCATCTTATAGTCCAACGGCTTTTCGGGCTGGGTTCTCCCTCTGTCCCTCCATCCCTCTTTTGGCAAGTTGCACAGCTGGTGGGTGGGGGCTGCCTCCACTTCTTTCACCATTGCAAAGGCTGCTGCTGCTTTTGGCTCTGCTGCCAATTTGCACATCTGGAAATGCTTCCTTTCCCCTTCAGCTGTGAGTGGAACAGAGCAAATCTATTTCAGATGCTCTTTGGAGACAACAGTCACTCCCTCCCTTTTTTGACCCTCTGTGAGGGAAGGAGCATTGCTGGCGTCAGGAAAAAATGAACTTTGTATTAGGAATGAGCACGAATGGGTTTTCTGACATTCAGTTTGTAACGAATCGAATGTTAGAAAACCTGTTCTTCATTCGAATAGATCCTCTTCCAGTTCAGTCTAGGGGTTAAGGAGCCGGAATCTTATCTGGGAATACTGGGTTTGATTCTGCACTCCTCCACGAAGCCAGCTGGGTGGGTTTGGGCTAGTCACAGCTCTCTTCTGAGCTCTCACAGAGTGTCTGTTGCGGGGAGAAGAAGAGAATGCTTGTCAGCAGCTTTGAGTCCCCTTAAACGGGTGAGGAAAGCGTCCTGGAGTCTTGAGAGGGGCATTCGATCAGTGACAGAGTAGCGGACACTGCACATTTGATCACGGCCACATTCAGTCATGGCCCCAGCCACTGTAGCGAGGAGATGGAACATCTGGCTACAGATTCAGTGGGGAGGGCTGGTAAACTGGAGGACCATTTGCACTTCTGCCCAGTAAAGGTCACTTTGGGCATGCTTTCCTCATGGCAAATGCAAGCAGTTACACCTTTACCAAAAGTTTACCTGCCTTAGTGCACCTCAGACTGATTCGGTAAGTGTAGAAAGGCCCCAGGTTACATCTCATGCAGAAATAATCACAAAATCACATGTAAACTGCACAAACACATAGGAAATCTCCTGCAGTATTTCTCAATGAGCATTTCGGGATGTGATACATAAATCTTAAAATGGGGGGCGTCCAAAAGAAGCATGAACTAATGGTAAGAGGAATGTGGGCATTTGCAGGATTACATCAGTGTGTTCAAGCAAGGGTGGCATGTTCAGGGTTATTTCAACTGGATATCATTCATTCATTCATTTCCAGAGAGGACAAATAATCAGAAGGCCGTGACTGTAGCTCCTTCTAGAGGGAGTAGACAGGATTGCATTGCCTCTTAAGGTACGTAAAGGTAATTTATTTGCACCATGGGGCTCAAAATATTAGTCCTTGGGAGGCCAGGAGCAAAGTAAAACAGGATCAAACACTGAAACCAGGATCCCAATAAAGTAAGGGAAAAAGTAAGGGAAAAAAAGAATTCCTTCATATCCATTTAAGTTTATAAGAGCATAAGAACATATAAGAAGCTCTGCTGGATCAGGCCACAGCCCATCAAGTTCAGCATCCTGTCTCACACAGTGGTCTGACAATTGCTTCTGGGCATTTGCACACAGAAGACAAAGGCAAAACCTCCACTTGCTTTTCATTCCCTGCAAAAGGCCTTGAGATGACTCCTGCCTGTCTCTAGACTGAGGATGTACCTGGGCATTCATTATAGTACCCATTTATGTGCCTGTACTCCATGAATTTCCCTATAAGAACCTAAGAGGAACCCTGCTGGATCGGTCCACAGACCATCTAGTCCATAAGAACCTAAGAGGAGCCCTGCTGGATCAGGCCACAGGCCATCTAGTCCATAAGAACCTAAGAGGAGTCCTGTTGGATCAGGCCAAGCCCATCTAGTCTATAAGAACCTAAGAGGAGCCCTGCTGGATCAGGCCACAGGCCATCTAGTCCATAAGAACCTAAGAGGAGCCCTGCGGGATCAGGCCACGGCCCATTTAGTCTATAAGAACCTAAGAGGAGCCCTGTGGGATCAGGCTACAGCCCATCTAGTGCATAAGAACCTAAGGGGAGCCCTGCTGCATCAGGCCAAGCCCATCTAGTGCATAAGAACCTAAGAGGAGCCCTGCGGGATCAGGCCACGGCCCATCTAGTACATAAGAACCTAAGAGGAGCCCTGCGGGATCAGGCCACAGCCCATCTAGTGCATAAGAACCTAAGAGGAGCCCTGCGGGATCAGGCCACAGCCCATCTAGTGCATAAGAACCTAAGAGGAGCCCTGCTGGATCAGGCCACAGCCCACCTAATCCATAAGAACCTAAGGGGAGCCCTGTTGGATCAGGCCAAGCCCATCTAGTCCATAAGAACCTAAGAGGAGTCCTGCTGGATCAGGCCACGGCCCATCTAGTCCATCATCCCATCTCACACAGTGGCCCGCCAATTGCGCATGGACATCTCAAGCAGAAGGGTAAAATCTTCAATGTATAATATAATACATATAATATAATTACAATAGAATACAATGTATAATATGGAGTGTATAGTCTATAATCCATATTGGTGCATTAGTACACCTCACTTTTCATCAAACCAGTATCACATGCTTTGAACTGCTTTGCACAGTTCACGGAGTGCCAAGATCCCTGGAAGTTGACCAGATGTTTCATCCTCCGCCCTTCTGATTTCTGGGAAATTCAAAGCTCTGAAGGAAGGTGCCTCTTGGCCATCCACTTCAGGACAATGAGTGTGGTTTGGGAGGCCTCTGAGGCCTCTATAGGGGCTGCACAGCCACAAGTCAAGTGTGAACCAAATTCAGCCCGCCTTCCCTCTCATCTGAGAACGTTTCTGGAGCCCAGACTGAATCATAAGATGAGCCTGCTTTTCAAGCGGTTGTTAGCTTAGATCTTAAGTCCTTTCAAAGTAGGTGCATTATAATTATAGGTACACGTTAGGGATGGGCACCATATTTGGACAAATTCAGACATTCATATGTGAATCGAATCTTATAACATTTGTACATTTATCTAGTCATTTATTTGCTTTATTCGATTTATTCTGGGCAGGCTGTGGATTGCTTTTTAGGACTCCACATCTGGATCACGCCGGGGAAGGGGTTATCCCACTCTGGGATGGCTGCAGCACATGACCAGCTCCAGCTGTGAGGTGCAAAAAGGCTTAACGTGTTGGTGCAGAAGAAATTCCAAACTCTAGTCACTGAAACATTTCCAAGGGCAGGGAAAAAAAATAAGAAAAAAACACCCCTGAGAAGCAACAGCTTTTAGAGGGCCTCGGTCCTTTTTTCCTTAATGCTAGTCCCACCCCATCTCCACAACCAGACATGGACAGTGTGGCTTGTGGACCCAGCTTTCCAGGGTGTGACCAATGTAGGTGTGTAGAAAACAGGACCTCCCACATACCTGATGAAAACAGAAATTCTTTTCTGACACAAGAGGTCTGGAACTGGAAAGGGTGCAGAAAAGGGGAACTGAAGTGATGAAGGGGCTGGAGCAGCTTCCTTACGAAATCAGGCTGCAACGTCTAGGCCTCTTCAGTCTGGAGAGATGGTGTTTAAGAGGGAAGCTGACTGAAGGATAGAAAACCATGTATGGTATAGAAAAGGTGGAGAGAGAACATTTCTTTTATCTATCACACAACACTAGAACCAGGGGGCATCTATGAAGCTGATGGGTAGGAAAGTCAGATCAAACAAGGGGAAGGATTTCTTCACCCAGAGGGTCATCGGTCTATGGAATTTGCTGCCAGAAGAGGTGATGACAGCAACCAGCCTAGATAGCTTTAAGGAAGGGTTAGACTACTAGATTGGATGCCTAAGTACATCTTTCAGGCTTGGGGAACAGGCAGGATGCCTCTAAGGCCATTTGCTGGGATTCAATAGCAAGTGAAGGTTTTGCCTTTGTCTTCTGCTTGACAATAACCAGACGCGTTTGGTGGGCCACTGTATGGCCATGATCACACCTGGCTGAAATAGTCTGTCCCATTTAGAAACTGAACTGAAGCCGTCCTGGTCCTGTTCACACCCAGTTCCTGATAATCAGCCCTCAGATCATCCTCAGCCTTTCCCCATCTCCAGTGATCCCATCTGAACCTCTTTGGTGCTGGATGGGTCAGCTCACGCACTGCACAAGTGTGCTGGCACATCAGGTGACCTGGAACACGAATACACATGCACGGCATGTTATTCTTGCCCCGGTGACGGCACTGGCACCAGTCGGGACTCAAAATGGTGGCACCTGGACACTCATCTGCGCTCCAGATAAGTCTGCAGATGCGATGTGTGGGAGGAGAGTCTCGTGCCTGAGCAGGCAGTAACAGCAAAGCCCTCACACATGCACATGCCCAGCAAGCGACTGCAAGACGCCAAGTCAGTCTCCAGAGTTCTCGGAGATACAGAGTACATGGACTCAAATAGGCCAAGAGTCAGGGTACCAGGGCGTTGTCGTAGGTTCAGAAAGTCAGTCAGGAGTCAAGAATCCGGGCTCACACAAGTCGGGGGTTGCCAAGGAGATTCTTCATTTACAGCGATGGGGGCAGAGTTGAGCATTCCTTAAGTAGGACTTGGAAAGTCATGTGTCCCTGGTGGCAAAGCTGCCTTGCATGGAGGCGAGCAGCACAGCTATTGTTGTTCTCTCTGGAGAGAATTCAGCTCTGGGCATTGCATATCATCTGAGTCTGAACTATTCCTCATTTCTGCGGACTATATTTCCGATAATCCGGGGAATCCCTGTTCGGATTTTAACAGGACTCATTGCGGAATCCTGTAAAATCTGAATATTTGTTAATGGGAACACTGCTTGTGACAATCTCCTCCATTGCCATCCGCCATTTGCCTTCCCCTCCTACCCCTTTCCTCTGTCTTTCCTCGTCTCCCCTGGTGCTTGCCTTTCCTCCTCACGCCTTTCCTCCGTCTTTCCTCATCTCCCCCAGTGATTGCTTTTCCCCCTGCCCCTTTCCTCTGTCAGTTCGAGAATGGTGGGGAAGGTGAAAAACTGAAGAACAGGGCATGGGGGGAATGGCACCCCAATGTAGTGCTGGTAAAAAAATAAAAATAAATCCAGATTAAAACCTGAATTTTTTGACAAGTGAAAACGTAGCCTGAATGCTTGTTGCTGAGCCACCAGCGCTGAACAGCTTTGTTTAATTATTCCTCTCTTTTCCATGGTCTGCTTCAATTCTATGGATTTCATTTTATTTTAATGCGTTACATGCTTTGCTTTGTTATTAATTTTATCTGTGTAGTTTTAACTTAGATAAATGCTAAACTGCAAAATCTGAGGGAAAGGGACTGGACCACACACGTTTAGCAGTCGTTTTCCCAATTTTGTTTTTCATTGCATTGTTGATCTCTGCAAAGGCAATTCTACAGAGACACTAGCTTCCAAAAACAGAGGTGGCAGGTTTGGAGAGTCGGAGAAGTGGTGCACAGGGGGCTTTGCCTAATGGACAACACCTGAGAAAGAGTGAGAGGGAGACATGCAGGTAGTTGGCAGGACTGAGATTCAGGGTTCCTCCAGATAAAGTTAAAATGCCAGCGGTCAGTGGGGTCAGCAGACACAGGCAACACTATGAAGAAGAAGAACAAGAAGAAGAACAAGATTTGGCTTTTCTACCTGAACCCAGAACCAGAAGTGCCTTTTTTGGGCTCTGGCAGGCCTATTTCTGGCTCTGGAGAGTGTGGAAAGAGGGTCAGGATGCTACCGTAGCACACCTCAAATGGTAAGGGAGTGCATGGGAGGCCACAGGGGGGACAGGAGGTTGAGGGGGGACAGGAGATTGAGGAGGGACAGGAGGTCGAGGGGAGAGGCCCCAGGGCGTCTGGTATCCACCGAAGCTTCGACCAAAGCTTCTACGAATAATGGATAATCCCATTTGTGGATGAATAGGCCTATGAATGTAGTCCCTATTCAATTTGGCCAAGAATCTACAAATTCATACAAATTGGTACAAATTCTGGATGTCACAAATATCCATGCCCAACCCTACTTGGAGCTCTTTTCTCAGCCTTCCTGAAGATAATGGTTTCTTGGATCGGTGGGATGTATAGGAGGCATGATACGAGCAGGTGCAACTGGTGGAAATGCCCTCTGGCTGCTCCTGTAACCCCCCCATTCCACATATGTGGGTGCGTCCTAAGAGACATTGCTTGGGGTCCTAGTTCAAAGGAAGCTATCTTGAGCTCCAGGGTATTTCCAAGGAGAGGGACAGGGAGAGGGTAAGAGACAAGGAGAAATGATGAGCTACAGGAGGGGAGGCATGTTATTGAAACGCTTTCCAAAAGTTAAGGTGCCTGCCCTTCAGGTGTATGAGCCTCCCAGGTTCTGTGACAAGGAGGTGTTTTTAATTTCTCTCAAAGTGTTATCTTGGATGCCTTCCAGGGCTTAATCAATCACCAATGTCCTCAAGGTGGGAGGGTCCCAGCAGTTCGGAACAAGTTTCTCAAAGGAAGGTTTGTTCAAAGTCAAGGAGCCTATTATAGAAGGAGATGAAAGACAAACAAAGAACATCCAGCCCAGGAAGGAAAAAGAGAACAGGAGAAGAAAGGAGAGGTAGGACGTCTGTGGCCACCTCCCCAGAATGCTGTGCTTGGAAATGAGGTTGAAAAAAAGGATGTCCCAGAATGCATTATGCTATCGTGCATTCAAAAGGACAATGGGTATTATCAGGTGGCCTTTTGTTCCGGATCTAGGAGCCTCTGGTCTGGATTCTGGGCCCCTTTGTTCACACGTTAATGAAGATCAGGGAGGTTCTGTCCCCTGTCAGTCCAGTTCTGTCTGCACAAGAGGTAGCAGGATCTGGATTTAGAGGCCCTTAATCCAGATCTATTGTAGGCCCATTCAGTCAGGTCTACAACAGGATCAAGGCCCTCGTTCCAGATCGCAGGGGGTGATTTTCACTGGTGTGGCATAGCATGCTGCCAAAACCCACCACCCCCAGGCCCCAATGCTAGGAGCTCTTGTTCCAAGCTTTTGGAGACATTGGGGGGCACCTGTGAAGCTCACACAAGCTCTGTAGCCATGGGGAGGTGTCAGCCAGGTGAGAGCTGTCAATGCAGATGGGGCTGATCTGGCCCATGTCTCCAAGTAATTCGGATCAGTGAATCCTATTATTCTGGGCTCACTGAGATGAACTGATAAGTGCAGAAAAGGCCAGAGTCTCATGTGTGCTACTTGCCAGGGTAAAGTGGCCCTCACAAACCTGATTCCTTGGGGGACACATGAGACACCTTATTGGGTTGTGGCACACTGTCCTGGGCTTTGCTGCACTGATTATGGGCCAGGTCAAGATTCAAAGAGTGGCTGATGACGTGGTCAAATGGCATCCACATTGTGGCATCCCTGCCTTCTTCTTCTTCTCCTCCTCCTCCTCCTCCTCCTCACAGTACAACACAACCACCTGATCACTGGTTGATGTTGGTCTTCATCACATATCGAGTTCTTCCCAAGAACTCAGGATATCATGATTTATCAGTGGATAATGCATTCAGATCCAAGCTGTGTGGCTTTTTCAGTTGACCAACGGTGATTTTGTGAACACCTATTTGTCTCCGGTGACACCCAAGGTCTTTTGGGATGGCACCCACTGTGCTGATCACCACTGGAGCCACAACTGCTGACTTGTGTCAGAGTTGCGCACTTCAATCCTCAGGTCTCCATATTTGGCTATTTTATCATGTTGTTTCTCATTGACTCTTCTATCACCAGGTGTTGCAACAGTTGTTGTTGTTGTTGTTACAGACAAAACTACAACCTAGCACAACCACCAGATCACTCGTTCGCTTTGGTCTTCATTGTACACCGAGGTCTTCCCAATAACCTAGGCGGGTGTCGTGATGTGTTGGTGGATAATGCGGGCAGACCTGAGCCACCCTATACCCAAAGATCTCAAGGCAGGTGAGAACAGTAAGAACAGATTGAAGGGTAACCCACTAAAAACAAACCCTGTGTTTGAGAGTGTGCTGGTCGACCTACTTCCACAGCTGGCAGCGTATTTGTTTCTAGTTCTAACAGGTACATAGTTGCCGCATGACACAAGGCAGGGATGTTTTTACTGCCCATCCACATGGGATGAAAATGGAATGTGTATGGGATGCATACAGATGTGTACATACAAGGTGCATATGTACCCATACAGATATGAATGTCCACAAATTATTTGTACAGATTCAAATGTCTATACATTCATTTTTCCTTATTCATACGAATTTGGATTTTCAAATGTTCAATTCGTTACGAATTGAATGTCAAAAATGGAATTCGTGCACACCCCTAAATGCTGCAGGGGCAGGTGAAGTGGGCTGCACCTACCCTCTCTGGCATTACCGTAGGTCTACACTAAGGGGTTGTGAAGTCCTCTTCTGGGCCTCATTGGCCCGCATGTTAGTGCCTGCCCATCACTTATATGCTTTGTGTTGCAAGGATTCTAATCCTGATTGGTGTGTGTGTGTGATTGGGATTACTGCTAGACCTCAATGTCAAGGTCTTCTGGTAAACCATCAGGCCTGGTCTTCTGGACTACTGGGGGACCCATTTCAGCGGCGCACCAAAGGGTGCCACTGAAATGGATTCCTCTGGGGCTCTGAGGCTGGGAATGCTTGTTCCTAGTCCTTCAGAGGGCCCAGGACCTGATCCCAAAGCTAGAGCCTTTCTGCACTTGGCCTTATCTTGGAATATATCTAGCAATAGGGGTCTGTTGTCCGCATGCTAATACAGGCTGTGGTAGGCCGCGTTAGGTGCCTGCCATAGCTTGCGTGATCATGAAGACAGCAGGCCTCTATTCTGGGATATAATCCGGTATAAAGCTAAATGCAGAAAAGCCCCTAGTGTGAGTGCCAGGGCTGAGATGGGGCCAGTCTGGGCCGGTGTCACTGTGCAGGCAGTGATGTTCCAAACTATGGCTTCCCATGGTCCAAACCAGCAGGCCTAGGTGGTCCAGAATCCTTTGTTTGGACCACGGACAGAGAGCTGAGAGTAGAAAAGCCCTAGGGGCTCAGTCATTTTATCCTTGCTTGTCTACAGAGCAAAAATTCTGTCCTGGGAGACCTTCTCCCCACTTACACTTGATCTCCTGCTTTGGAACAGCACCCTGTCCTTGTGCCCTGTGACACGTGTGGCAAACCAGTCTAAACCTTGTCTCAGAAATGCCTTGGCAGCCCTTCTCTGCCCCCTGCTCCCCACTGCCTTTTTCTTTATTGCTCAGGATTAGCTGTTCCAACGACGAGACTGGGGTCCCCCAGGAGCCCCTCTTAGCTCTTCCCCGGAGAAGTTCTCGAAAGCTCAAGGACAATCTGAAAATGGAAAATGATTTATCTTGCTGGCTTAGCACTTTCTGGTCTGTTCAGGATTCACTGTGGGCAGAAGCTCTTGTTGTGTGAAGAATATCCCATTGTAAGCATCTCTCTGCATTTTTTAAAAAAGTTCTTAATAGAACCAAGGCAACAAAGAAAACATTCTCCATTGGCCTATTTGCACTACAGCCGGTAGTGCATGATTAAGGAACTTCTGGGGAAGAGCATCCGCTAGGGATGTGCAGGAATATTCGAAATATTCATTAATCGTATGAATTCAGACGAATGTGGATATTCATATGTGAATAGAATGTTACGACATCCGTACATTGACATTCGTATTTGGCCGAACGCTTTGGAACATTTGTGAACCTGGGGAGTTGGGAAAGCCGCTGCGCCAGTCACATCTGCAATGGATCCAAAGTGCATTCGACATGGATTGAGAGTGGATTCAAAGTGGATTCACAGCGGATTTGGCACTTTAGCAGATATGTTATGGGTACGTATCAGATACGTATGCGTTCATATTGGATATTCGTACAAATTTGTACAAACGCATTTTGTATCAAACAGAATCCTACCACATTTGAAGGGGATCTATTTGAACAAATACGGATCTTCTTACATTTTACATAAATCAAATGCAAAAAAACTCATTCATGTACATTCTCAGTCCATTATAGAGTGTTAATCCAGTTTCATTTTGGGGGTGTGATTGGGGAAGAGGAACCAGATTATAGTGGGTGGATCCTGCATGAATTTGCCTTCCCTTTCACCCCATGAGGAATTACGCACCACTGAGTGATAGAACTTTTATCCTACCAGATGGTTTTGTGATGGTGAAGAGGAATGGAGATCTACAAAAGTCTTTTAAAAGTCTTTAAAAGAAGTGTCGAGACAGGAACAGAAAGGTGTGAGCATAGCGAGTGAAACCGAGGACAAACTGAGGAAGGGTTATCAGGTACCAGGTGTGGTCAGAGTTCATGTGTTTTGACTACAGATTCTTAACACAGACTTCTCCAGCAAGGTGATAATGCGCCAAATCTTCCCTGTGTGGTGACTACATATTTTAACTGAAGCACACATTGGGGCATTGTCACGTCACAGGCTGGTCAGGCACACACTTGCGCAGCTACTCTGTACCAAGGGTTCAAGGCGTTCTCGAGGTCAGTTCCGGTCGGGGTCTAGGAGTCCAGAAAGTCAGCAAGGGTCAGGCACTCCAAAGGGTCAGCAGGTCACAAGGAGTCCAGGATTTCAAGCTCAGGTAACATGAGACTGCTAAGATGTTGTCTGCAGCAACTTGAGGCAAGGTGAGCTTGTTCTTAAATAGAGGAGTCAAAGCCACGCCCATGGTGCAGCTGGGCTAATCGCTCTGATCTGCGTCTCACCTGCTTCTGCTGCCTAAGCAGGGGATGGGAGAGCTGGTGGATTCATCATCAGAGATGTCTGGCTGCTCACCTGGAACCGGCCTTAACTCTTCCATGCCTGCAATGCCATGCTGTGGCTGCTCCTCGGCCTGTGGTAGTATTGCAGGCATCTCCTCCTCTTCTAATGAGGCTGAACAGGGCATGACAGGCATTTGGACATCCCAAATGCCCCGATGTATTCTCCATCACCTCCACACATGTGAGGCTGCCTGTTTCGGCCGCCACGCGTGTGCACTGGACAGAGCAATCGTGGCAGCTCTGTCCAGAAGGTAAGTCAACAGTGCTTTACCTAACCAGTGCTGAAGCACATTTAGGGCGAATCAGAACGGCATGTGACTCTGACTATTTCATAAGGCAGAAAACCAGGAGAAACACATTTTTATATTTTTTCTTAATTAAAGCTGCAGCTGGCAGCGTTCCCCTTTCAAATGTTCTTCACATCATCTGCACTCTGTAGATTCTGTTGCTGTGAGTGTTCCCAGCCAAGCTGAAGATGAAATTGCTCATGTTGTCCTACTAGGGAGGAACGGGGTGGGGTGGGGTTGAGTTTTAATTTGTGGTGGATAATGTGGTTGAGAGCGACCAGAGGCCCATGAATTTTCTGCCATGCGGACATTCAAGAAAGTCCATGAACTGACTCCCAGCAGGCAGGGCCGTCTTGCTGTGGCCCCCAATTTGGCTCCCACTGAGTCGAAAGACATCTTACACTGTTTATTGGTTTTATTGATGTTTTGATCGAGTGTTGTGGCCCATCTTGGGGCCTACAGGTGGTCAGTGGGATATAAATGCAGGTCTTAAGTGTCTAGGGCCTCAAATATCTAAAGGAAGTTGGAACATTTCTTCCTAAATAATATTTAAAGAAATAGTTCTAAGATCTGCCAGGGCTCTACCAACCCCTTCAGCAGTTAAAAGGGTGAGGGTGCATGGGAGGGCCTTTTCAGTGGTAGCCCCCAGACTACCTCCCCTCTGAGTAGCATCAGGCACCCTCTTTCTACATATTCAGACATCTTGTGAAGACAGGCCTCTTTAACTTGACCTTTGGCTGGGAGATGAACGTTCCCCCCTCCCCCTGCAAACATTGTCACAACGGATGTGCACAAATGGGGTTTTTTTTTGCATTTGATTTGTAATGTATCGAAAGTTAGAAATTTTGTATTTGTTCGAATTAGATCCCCTTCAAATGTGGTAGGATTCTATTCTGTACGAATGCATTCATACAAATTCGTATGGATATACAATACAAATGGATACGTATCCATTCATATCTGATACCTATCTGCTCATATTGGATTTGTATCCATTTGTATTGAATACTTTTCCTTTCATATTGGATACATATCCATTTGTATTGGATACATACCCATTCATATTGGATATGTATGGGGTGTTTTTCCACTTAGCACTTAATGGGTCCTTCATGGGTCCTTCATGGGTCTTTAATGGGTACCCTAGTGCTACTGGAAAAAAAACCCTAGCACTAGAGTACTCATTAAGGGTCCTTAATGGGTCCTTAATGGGCCCTTAAAGGGTACTCTAGTCCTAAGTGGAAAACCACCCACGATGTATGTCCCCAGTTTAACAAATGTCTGAACTATTTCTATGAGTGTTCCAAAACATTGGTATTCACACCAATGTTACTGTGCAAATGTCGTAGCATTTGATTTGTGTACAAATGTCAGAATTCACCAAATTCATATGAATAACAAACGTTATGAATATTCATGCGCAACCCTAATTCTCACTGTTTTACCTAACTTGTTATATCTGTTTTTATACTAATTATATTGTGATCCACCCTGAGTCCTTCGGCTGCAGGGCAGGATAGCAATATAAATATCAAACAAGCAAGAACAAAATAGTTTGGAGAATCTAAGGAGAAGAGGCTTCCCTGGAATTTCAAAACACAGAAATATGTAATGTTGGAAGATGACTTTGGCGCTTTTCCTTGAAGTGGATTCATGGCAAAAACGGAGCATGTTTCTTTAAATATTATTTCACCTGATCTCCAATGAGGATGAGATTACATAATGAGTTGCAAGGGAGAAGCCTTTGCTGTCCAGAGTGCTGTTGTTTCACAGTGAAGACGCAAGAGGGCATCGCATCTAATTTTTCCTTCTCCTGGTCTCCGCCGTTCCAATTTCGGGAGACTCCATGAGAACCATCTTAGTTGAGGACTTATTTAGATGTAGAAAGGTACTTTTCTGCAAACTGCACAAGCCTTAGAAATCCTTTGCACCGCCAAATGCTGGCATGAATTATCACAGCATAAGCAGCTGCTAGGATGGGAAATAACTAATTAACCTTGATAGAATCACACACTAATGCAGGCTGAGGGACATTTTGTGGGCTGTGAAAATAAGAATGGCATAAGAGATACATCATCAATGCATTCATTTATTATATGTATATGTATACACACACACACTTTGGAGATCTTCAGGTTTTCAAATGCACTAGCAGCAAAAGGTGAAACTGATATCTGAGATTTTCCTCATACAGGATATTTTCTTTCCACTTCCATCTCGCTCTTCATCCTGAGACCAGAGAGCAGTATGCTCCCTGCAGTATCCGTCTCTAAGAAGAGCGCCTCATGTGCAGGCAGGTGTTCATATGCAGGTGTGCTTATCTTCTGTATAAGGATGGACTAAGATGCTTTGAGGGATGTTATGTCTGCCCACACAGCCTCAAAGTTGCTCAGAAGGCATCTCATTAAGCATGTCTGATGACACTCTTACGCCAAGGTCCCACTTGGCAATTTAATCCAGTTTTAATCCATCAGCAGCGAGTCTGGTTTTTTGCGTTCACACTTTTCCCTTATAATGCAGACTCACTCTCTATTTTTCAGTGCCCAGCAGGGGAGAAACCCCCTCCCCTCTCTCCTCCCCTCAGCAGAACCCCCTTCCCTTGCAGTCAGCAATGCACACCGTCATACCCTGGCTTCATTGGGGAGGGCAATTCAATCCCCACCCTCTATATAAAGCTGCCCCGGCATCAGATCATGGAGTCCTCTGGCAGCCGTTTTTATTCACCATTCCCCCCCCCCCCACTGAAGCACAGCTTCTCTCTCATGTTAACAAGGCAGTAGAAGATTAAAGATCACTTTCTCTTCTTGTAATTGTGTTTTATGCTGGATCTGTAGATCAGAGCAGCACAAAATGGCATGGATGGAGATGGACCGTGGGAAGTAAGTAAGGAAAAAGCAAATGAGCAAGCAGGCAGCCTTTTATACAAAGCCATGAGGGAAGCTGCTAAAGTCTGGTCACTGCCAGCAAGTCCTTCTTATTGAAATTAAGCACTTTAACTTGCTCCTGTCCCTGCTACATTTGTGTGAGATTGATATATTGTTGTGTGTGCCTGAGCTACTGTTCATTTTCACCTCCTTCCCCCCCCCTTTCAGCCAGTGGTAGATTTCCTTAACCCAAATGAAGATCCCCGGGAAGAGGGGACTACAAATCACGGCTTCTCATTGAGCCAGGGGAAACTGAGGAGAATGCCCCTAAAGCATGGTCCCCTCCCCCAAAAAACTGCTTGCTGTTCCCATTACTAAATAGTGAGGATTACTTCTAAATCCAGCAGTGAGACCCTCTTTTCATCCAAATATTGATATTCCATGTTTGGGGACCTTTAATCCTCAGAAACTGCAGATTCTTTTAAAACTTTAGGTATGGTGAGCATTCAAAACAAATTCAAAGCTCTTAAAATATTGAATGGGAACTCACACTTAGTCCTACAGATGTTGGGTTAAATCTGCAGTGAATCCAGAACCAAGATGCTAAAATACTTTACTGACCAATGGGAACTTCAGAAAGACCCCAAATCCTGGGTGAAGTGATGGACCTCTATCCTTCAGTAAACAGCTGCTTGAACAGAACAGATTTCTTTTCTCCTATTCAATGAGCACCTGGGAACTGGCAGCAGGAACCTGAGAGAAGTAAGGAGTAAATCTATCTCCCTTAAGTATAACAATTCCAGATATGAAATACTAGTTTTGCAGAGAATGTGTGATGGCTTTGGCAAGTGGAATATAGGAGTGACGTTTGCAGGCAGATGGTTTGTCTTCCAGGTTCTGGCAAGTTCAGTTAGCATGCCAAAGAGTCATTGGGTTGGGGGGGAATCTCTGATTGGCAACCTGGTGAATCTCTGCCAATCCCAGTTTGTCTGCTTGTTTCTAAGGAAACAAAGCAAGGTGGAAAAGAATAGTACATTCATAGTGTTGCCAGAATTTGATCTAGAAGGTATTCCAATTAGGATTAAAGATTTTGTAAGGAATCTTGAAACATAAGAAAATAAGAGGAGTCCTGCTGAATCAGCTCACAGCCCATCTAGTCACACAGTGGCCTAACAAAACCTTCGCCTGCTTTCCTCTCCCTGGAGATGGGCCTGGAGAGGCCTCCTGCCTGTCTCTCCAACCTGGTGGGGTACCTAGGCACCCATTCTAGTAGTCATTAATACACCTGTCCTCCATGAATTTGTACATAAGAACATATACGGAGCCCTGCTGAATCAGGCCCTTGCAAACAGCATTTAGAAGTTTCCTGCTGCCTCTTCAAACTGGAAGCAGTATTATTTAGGCATCAGTTCAAGTAGCCATTGATAAACCTGTCCTCCATGAATTTGTACATAAGAACATATACGGAGCCCTGCTGAATCAGGCCCTTGCAAACAGCATTTAGAAGTTTCCTGCTGCCTCTTCAAACTGGAAGCAGTATTATTTAGGCATCAGTTCAAGTAGCCATTGATAAACCTGTCCTCCATGAATTTGTACATAAGAACATATACGGAGCCCTGCTGAATCAGGCCCTTGCAAACAGCATTTAGAAGTTTCCTGCTGCCTCTTCAAACTGGAAGCAGTATTATTTAGGCATCAGTTCAAGTAGCCATTGATAAACCTGTCCTCCATGAATTTGTGCATAAGAACATATACGGAGCCCTGCTGAATCAGGCCCTTGCAAACAGCATTTAGAAGTTTCCTGCTGCCTCTTCAAACTGGAAGCAGTATTATTTAGGCATCAGTTCAAGTAGCCATTGATAAACCTGTCCTCCATGAATTTGTACATAAGAACACAAGGGGTGCCCTGCTGGATCAGGCCATAATAACCCATCTTGTCCAGCATCCTGACTGTCACACTCCACACCTTGCAAACGACCTTTAGAGGCATTCTACCTGCCTTTCCAACCTGGAGGTGGTACCTAGGCATCCATTCTAGTAGCCCACTCATACCCCTGTCCTCCGTTAATTTATCTAATCCTTTGTTAAAGCCATTCAGACTGGCTGCTGTCGCCATCTCTCCTGGTAGCAAATTCCACAGACTCATGACCCTCCTGTTGGTCCTAACTTTCCTGCCAGGGAAGCGCAAAGAGTTATAAGTAAAAGTTCTTGTTGAAAGATAGATTATGCTTAGTCTTACATCTCTGCAGTATCAGAAAAATATTTGACCGTTTCTATAGAACAGAACAGAATACTTAGGTTTTCTGGAATGGTGTAGGTTTTTTAGTATTTCACCATTTTAGTATTCTACCATTATAAAGCCAGAAATCCTACTTACTCAAAGCAAGATGAACTGTTCAGTCAGCTGAAAATCTGACAATAAGAAAGCTGCCTTGAGCAAAACAGAGCCAGGCAATTTTCAGAATACACTGAAGAAAACTGGCCGAGTTGTACAGCAGTTAGAAAAGCTCCCCTGGAAAAATAAGCGCATTGATAATAAAAGCCTTTTGTGATGCTTAGTTAGCAATCCAAAGAGGTTTTGATGGATATATATTTGTTCCTCTCCCGTGCATTTCTATGCTTCTTTTATAAGGCCAGGAGAATGTGACTCTCCTTGTCTAATGCAGTTCTGAAGATTGTGTGTTGCCTTTTGTAGGCTCTTGTGTTCTTATGATGCCTAGGTACATTCTCCAGGCTGGTGAGAAAAGCAGGAGGCCTCCAAAAGCCATTTGCAGGGGTTCAGGCACAGGTGAAGGTCTTGTCCTCATCTCCTGCTTGAGATGCCCAGAAGCACCTGGTGGGTCACTCTGCGGAACAGGATGCTGGACTAGATGGGATGTGGCCTGATCCAGCAGGGCTCCTCTTAGGTTCTTATGTAACAGGCAGCCTCAGTTCCTGGTCTGTCCTAAGACAGACTATCATTTGGAGGTGTGACCGTAGCCTTGGTGTTCAAAGCTGAACCTTAGACCATGATTTCGCCACCAAGACCCACCTTTCAAGCACTTGTGCTTGGGTTGCATCCACACCTAAGTTTTAATTCAGTTTCATACCACTTTAAGAGTGAGATAACACGTCAGCAAAATGAAGTTTTCCCTTGGCATTATCTAACTCAGGAAATTCACCTTTGGATTAGATATTGTGGAAAGAAAATGCCTAGTCACTTTACTGATATAATTTCTCACTCCAAAGATGGACTGAGCCCGGGTTGCTGTTACACTTGGCTTCCTGGGAAGAGTCTCTAACATGTACTAGGGTTTGCACCTGGGAAATCCAGTACACATTAAACTAAGCCCCATGTGCCCAGATACTTACCGGGGTCCTGGCAATTGTCTGATCGTTAGCAGGGTGCTGCCATCTTGATTGCGGGGCCTGGCGGGACTGCACATGCGCCGCCACCAGTGCCACACCATCTATGGCCCTCTGCACAAGTGCAGTTGCGTTTAGGGTCATCTGAGGTGCCAACCCACTTGCACAACACCTCAGGTGACCCCTCGCACCGGAAATGGTGCAAATGGTGCAGTGCTGGATGCTACAGGTACGTAACTGGTAAGGGTTAGTATGCATGTTCTGCATCACCACTAGGTGACAAGTTAACCTCTGGACAGGCAGGGGGCGTTTCTGGGTTGTAAACACCTCCTGCAGATTCACCTGCCCCAGATGTTAGCCTTCGGTTGACTACGGGGCCAAGTACGAATTGGCCTCTGGATTAAACTGTAGCAGCTTTAAAGGCGGTGTTTCTGGATAGACATTGATTACCTTTCCTGCTTATTTAGCCATCTAAATTGCCCACAAATCTATGTGGGACTCAGGGCTTTGAGGCAGAAGACGTCACTTTTGAGATGGCCTTTCCTGTGGGGTGTCGCAGGGCAAAGAATTCCTTATGCTTATGCTCAGCACATCGGCATTAAAAATTGGGCGGATCAGGGAAGAAATTCACACAGGGAGTGCGCATGCAGCACACCACGCAGGGTAAATGCTGTACCTTGTTTTGTTCAGAATGCATTAAGGCCTGTGAGGGTCTCCATTTGTTTTCCATTTGTTAATTACTCAGTTGCTTGAATTGCTGTTGGGATTGCAATGGGCAGTTTCCTTCCAAGCCGTGATTTCGAGGAACTCTGCTGTGTTTGGTTTTGTTTTTTTTTTTTCATATTTCTAATATACCATTTTTCGCTGAGAGCTCACAGAAGGGTTGACAACATTTGAAAACTTAAGTTGCATCCAGGTGGCTGAAAAAGGCAGCCTGGCAGGACCCATGGCCAGCTTCATGGACAAGTAAACCGGCCATTGAGGTTCCCAGCAGGTAACCCCCAGCCAAGCATTTTAAGGGTACGTTTTGGCTTCAGACCCCCCACCCCACCCCTGGTCACTATCTGAAGGGATGTTGAGGATGAGAAAAGCTCAGTGTTGTCATTTTCTGCCCTGGGCAATACAATGCCAACTTCCATGCCATTTTCTTTCCACTGCTTAATCATGCCAAGTGGAAACTCCAAGGCTATGGAACCTTTATTCAAAGGGTGGGAGGGTGGGAGGCACCAGCCACTGTCATGCCTTGTGCCCTCATTGACTTTTCGGGTGCTGAAGTGAGGGAGGCACACCTCAGGGGCCAAACTTGGAAACTAAGTCTGTCCCCCCAATGGGGACGGTTTGGACTCAGACACTGACCAACACCCAGAGCTGAGTTCTCTTAGAAGAGAACAGGAACACCTGAGATGCCCAGCTCGGCTCCATGCCAAACAGCTGCGCCAGTGGGGGCGTGGCTCTCCGAGCCCAACATAAGTAAATCACACCAAGCCGCCTCCGTTGCAAACAAAGGATCTTCTTGGCAACCCCTGACTCGTGCAACTTCTGGACTCTGAGTGATGACGAATCTCTGGTAACCTGACCTTGGCATGTTTGACTACATGTAACTCTACATCCCAACTGACTCTTGAAACCGACTTGCTTCTGCTAGCCGTGTGCCTGCGCGTGTGTGTGATTGCTGCTGCTGCCTGCTCTGGACATGACAGCCACGCACAAACCTCACCTCCCATCCCAACAGCCCTTTCCTGGACCATGAAGAAAGATCCAAATCAAGATCTGCATGGTGTGCTTTGTCCATTGTAATAAAGGAATGCCTCCTTTCATACAGACCTGCCTGTGTCCGAAGATCTGCTGCTGAGGCTCTCTTGGCAGTGCCATCCTGTTCAGCAATAAGGGGGTGGTCCTTCTCAGGAATCGCCCCCAGGCTATGGAACAGTCTCACAATGCACTGATCCAGGCCAGCCCCACACTGACTCCAAAACTCACGAAAGCTAAGGACCAGGCCAGACTTCCAGAGGGCCTTCTGCTTGTTTCTGTGTTCTTGACCAGGCCTTGATGGTCTGCCAGTAGACTTGCTTAATCCCAGCCAGTGCCCACGCCCTCCATTGAGCACAGGCAGAGCACACTTAAGGGGAGAGACCTCACAGGTTGGCACTGATAAGTCCCAGAAGCTGACTGGGGGGGGGGGAGGTTTATTTCAGCCTAAAGGTAGGTGCGGAAAGGGCCTAAGTTAGGAGAGGAAGTCACTGTTGTGCACAGTTTAGCCTACAGAAGAGAAGACTGAGATGAGACATGATGGCAGTCTTCAAGTCTCTGAAGGGCCGTCACAACGCAGAGGGATCGTCCCTATTCTCACTTGCACAAGATGGGAGGACTAGAAACAACGGGATGAAGCTTTGTGGGATTCAATGCAGATTAAATATGAGGAAAAACTTCCTGACAGTGAGGGTCAGTCAGTGGAATAGGTTGCCATGTGAGGTGGTTAGCTCTCCTACACTGGAGGTCTTCAAGTAGAGGCTGGACCTACATCTGTCTGGGATGGTTTAGGGAATCCTGCATTCACCAGGGGGTTGGACTGGATGACCCTAGAGGTCCCTTCTATAATTCTACGATTGTTTGAAACAAGTGTTTGTCCTTAAGCTGCCTGTTCACCATCGCTTTCCCTGGCACCATGCTGGAAGGAAGGAAGGAAGGAAGGAAGGAAGGAAGGAAGGAAGGAAGGAAGGAAGGAAGGAAGGAAGGAAGGAAGGAAGGAAGGAAGGAAGGAAGGAAGGAAGATCCCATTGCATTTTCCTGTATCCCAGTGTGATTTTCAAACTGTGATGTTCCTGAGCAACTGCCATCATTCCTTGCCAGCCCCAGAGGAATGCTGTGAGTGGTCAAGAACATCAGGACCACAGTCTCAGCATCACTGCTGTATGCCATGGCTGGCTGACGATCAGAACCCCTAATGCCTACACGAAAATAAAGATGGCACCTTCAACCGAGTTCTGACCTTTTGGATTTCGACAGAGCTGTCATAAACATCTGGAGAGCAGATGGAACTACATGCCACCCAAATTGTATATGATCAGATCTGGCATGAAAACACTTAAAAAACAACAACACCCTGCTTTAATTTATTTCATATACAGTATTTGGTTTGAAAAGGAATCTACCAGTGGTGTCAAGGCAGGATTTGGGGAGAAGGCAGGCAAGCCAATCAGCCACCTGCAGTCTCATGCCAGTAAAATGTTACCATGTGCACGAGGCGCTTTTAGTGAGCATAACACATGCTGTCTTTCTGGCTTGCATGTGCCTACATTTGAAGAAACGCCACTGGCTGCTGAAACCGTTGCTATAGCATCTTTCAGCAAGGCAAGCCTGCCTCCGCTACTCAGGTATGGACCTTCTCAGTCTTAGATGTGATAATGCTCTCATCCTATTGGAGATAAAGAGGTTTCCTCAGGCCGCTGCCAGACATCTCTTCAAAATGGTGCTTTTTAGCAATGTTCTGCAGTAAAGTCCTCCCAAATGACGGCTTGTTGCCTGGACAGCTGGCAAAAGTGTGGGGCATGGGCCCTCTTCCGTGCTGGCATCACCTGCATATCCGTGTATTTTGACAACATCAGACAACCAGAAGAGCATGCACGCTAGCCGCTGCACATGCACAGGGGCCGTTTTTGCCTCAGATTCAGCCATGCACATGCGCAAGGGGTCATTTTCTTCAGCAAGGATCGCACTTCTGTCCTGTTCTGGGAAAACCCAGGTTAAGCGTTGGGTTTTTCTGGAACAGGAAAAGGCACAATTTTACCCGTACAAAGTGGGCTGTGTTCAAGTTGCCATTCATATGTGAGGCAATCCCAACATAACCATGCCATAACAACTTGGCCATGGTGATCCATGCTCTGGTAACCTCCAGACTGGACTACTGTAATGCGCTCTACGTGGGGCTACCTTTGAAAACGGTCCAGAAGTTGGAATTGGGTCAGAATGTAGCTGCTAGAGTGCTGACGGGAATTCTCTGGCTGGACTCATATCATGCCTGCCTTAAAGGATCCACACTGGTTACCTGTTTGCTACTGAGCCCAATTCAAGGTGTTGACACTAACATATAAAGCCCCAAATGGCTTGGGCCCTGGGCATCTGAAGGAGCGCCTTCTCCCATATAGACCTGCCCAGGCACTAAAATCTCAGGGAGAGGGCCTTCTTGGAGTTCCTTCCCTTTCAGAGGTACCAGGCATAGGGACTTGCAGAAGGGACTTCCCTGCGGTGGCCCCCAGACTCTGGAACAGCCTCCCTCTTAAGGGTCATACTGTACTTTTCACTCCTGTCTGCACACAGCCTAACCCATGGAGGATGTGGGGGATAGATAAGAACAAATTTCCCCGCCTTAGCAGCTATTTAAAAAAGAAACACAGCCCCGACACAGCAGCCGATTGTCAGCCACGCTGCCTTGGTGGCTTATCATCATATATTATCCTGACCACATTTTCATGGGAGTGGTTAATTTTGGGGAAATCAGAAAAAGCTCTGGATTCTTTCCAAGAGTTCTGTGGTCCTCTCTACGTGCAGAGAATGAAACCTCAGTGAAGTAGGTGAGATTTTGCAGAAACAGAGCTGCATTTAATAACATAAGAACACAAGAAAAGCCCTGCTGGATCAGGCCACAGCTTATCTAGTCCAGCCTCCCATCGCACTCATGGTCATCTCAAGCACACACAAGGACAAACCTTTTCCTGCTCTCGAATCCCAGCAAATGGCCTTAGAAGCATCCTGTTGTCCCCCCCCCCAAGCCTGAAAGATGCACCTAGGCATTCTTTCTAGTAGCCATTGATACATCTGTCATCCATAAATTTGTCTAACCCTACCTTAAAGCCATCCAGACTGGTAGCTGTCACCATCTCTTCCGGCAGCACATTCCATAAACCAATGACTTTCTGGGTGAAGAAATACTTCCCCTTGTCGGATCCGACTCTCCTACCCTTCAGCTTCATAGAGGGAACCCTGGTTCTAGTGTTGTGTGATAGAGAAAAGAATTTTTTTCTATACACCTTTTCTATACTGTGCATGATTTTATATACTTCAGGTCCCCTCTTAAACGCCGTCTCTCCAGACCTAGACCTAGATGTTGCAGCCTAGTTTTGTAAGGGATTTTGTTCCAGCCCATTAATCATTCTGGTTGCCCTTTTCTGCCCCTTTTCCAGTTCCACAATATCCTTTTTGAGGTGTGGTGACCAGAATTGCACACAATATTCCAAATGTGGCCTCACCATAAAGTTGGAAGGGACCTCCAGGGTCACTGAGTTCAACCCCTGCTCAATGTGGGATTTCCTAAATCATCCCAGACAGATGTAGGTCCAGCCTCTGCTTGAAGACCTCCAGCCAAGAACACACCACTTCCCATGGCAACCTGTTCCATTGACTAATGGCCCCCACTGTCAGGAAGTTTTTCCTAATATCTAAACTGTATTGACTCCCTTGAAGTTTCATCACGTTATTTCCAGTCTTCCACCCTATGTATGTGAGAACAGGGCTGATGCCTCTACACTGTAAAATATAAAATGAAGATACTGAATATAATCAGGGTGGAAAGAAGTAAAAAGTGGGGTCCCTCAAGGCTCAGTACTAGAAGAAGGGGTACATAGTAAAATAGCATAGTTTGCTGATGATACTAAATTATTTAGGGTAGTAAAATCTGAAAGAGATTGCCAAGAGCTCCAGAGGGATCTCTTAGCATTGGGTGAGTGGGCAACCAAGTGGCAAATGTGCTTTAATCTTGACAAGTGCAAAGTAATGCACATTGGGGCCAAGAATCCAAATTACGTCTATAAACTGATGGGGTCTGAGCTTTCTGCAACACATCAGGAAAGGGATCTCGGGGTTTTGGTGGACAGTTCCATGAAGGTGTCAACCCAGTGCGCGGCAGCAGCAAAAAAAGCAAATTCAATGCTGGGAATAATTAGGAAGGGAATAGAAAATAAGACAGCAAGTGTCATTTTGCCCCTTTATAAATCTATGGTGAGGCCACATTTGGAGTATTGTGTACAATTCTGGTCACCACACCGCAAAAAGGATATTGTGGAACTAGAGAAGGTGCAGAGAAGGGCAACCAGAATGATTAAGGGTCTGGAACACCTCCCTTACGAAACCAGGCTGCAACGTCTAGGCCTCTTCAGTCTGGAGAGACGGCGTTTGAGAGGGGACCTGATTGAAGTATATAAAATTATGCACGGTATAGAAAGGGTGGATAGAGAAAATTTCTTTTCTCTATCGCACAACACTAGAACCAGGGGGCACTCTATGAAGCTGATGGGTAGGAGAATAAGGTCTGACAGGGGGAAGTATTTCTTCACCCAGAGGGTCATCGGCTTATGGAATGTGCTGCCGGAAGAGGTGGTGACTGCTACCAGTCTGGATGGCTTTAAGGTAGGGTTAGACAAATGTATGGATGACAGATGTATCAATGGCTACTAGAACGAATGCCTAGATGCATCTTCCAGGCTGGGGGGGGGGGGAGGAACTGGGGCGCTTCAAAGGCCATCTGCTGGGACTCGAGAGCAGGAGAAGGTTTGTCCTTGTCTCTGCTTGAGATGCCCATGGGTAACTGGTGGCCACTATGTGCAACAGGATGCTGGACTAGATGGGCTGTGGCCTGATCCAGCAAGGCTTCTCTTATGTTCTTATGTAATAACATTCTAAATTAATAACTGAATGTGAGGAGGGGAATACAGTGGTACCTTGACATACGAGTTTAATTCGTTCCGTAACCTTGCTCTTATGTCAAATCGCTCGTATCTCAAAGCAATTTTCCCATTAATCCAATTCCAGCTCCCAAAACACCACCTCAGTTGTTTTTGTTATGTACTGTACTGTATTTACATACTCATATCTCAAATCTTGCTCTCATCTCAAAGCAAAATATCACTCGCTCGGCGGCTTGTATCTCAAAACACTTGTATGTCAGGGCACTTGTATGTCGAGGTACCACTGTATATAAATAAATGTGTTTTTAACAATCTTCTGAACATATTAATTGAATGTGCCTGGTGCTCCTCAGGGAAGAGACTATTCCACAGCCTGGGGGCCACCACTGAGAAGGCCCTATCCCAGGTCCCCACTCCTTCAGCTGCTGAAAGTAGTAATACAACTGGAAAGACCTCCCCTGCAAGTCTTAAGACACCGGTAGGCTGATATAGGAGAAGGAATTTAGATGTTTAGAGCCCCAGCCATTTAAAGCCCTATCAGGAAAGGCTAACACCTTGAATTGGGTTTGGTAGTGGATTGGCAGGCAGGGCAACTCTCTTAAATATGGTGAGGATTGCACCATAACTGTAAGCTCCTAAAGCAGTGATGGCTAACCTTTTGAGCTCGGTGTGTCAAAATTCGCAAGAAAACTTAGCTTAACTCGGGTGCTGTGTCACATCTAGAAATATCCATAATTTTGTGATATTTGTAGCTCTAGTAAAAAAGTTATATTTTTGATATATGTATTTTATTAAAAGCAAAAACAAATAATTCTTTACATTAGTGACTTTTGTTGCTGAATTTTGTTTGCTAAATCTTCAATTGAAAGTTGGTATTTCGTACACTTCAAGAACAAGCAAGCACTACACGCCCAGGTGCCAGGGTGACCATGTGTGTCACCGAAAAGGGCTTGGCGTGTCACCTGTGACACGCGTGTCATAGGTTGGCCATCACCGTCCTAAAGCCATGTGAGCTTTAACTGTCAGGACGAAATCATTCAGCACAATGCTGCCACCTACGCACCGGCTACTCCAGCTGAAGTGCAAACCTGTGCACAGGGGGAGGGTGCCCAATTTCTCTGGTGGAAGTTAACCATCTGCTGCAACAGTATCTTGTCAGAATTAAATTGCTATTTCCTGATGCTCATCCAGTCTGTTAACAGTTTTAGACCATGACATTGCATTTCTGCAGCTTCAGTTGTCTAGGATGCTGAAAAGAAATATAGATTGGTAGGAATGTAAAAAGAAGAAGAGTTGGCTTTTCTGCCCTGCTTTTCTCACCCATTTAAGGGGACTCAAAGCGGCTGACAAGCTTTCTGTTCTTCTCCCCACAACAGATACCCTGTGAGGTAGGTGAGGCTGTGAGAGCTCAAAAAGACACCCGTGACAAGACCAAGGCCACCCAGCTGGTTTCATGGAGGAGTGTGGAATCAAACCTGGAATTCCCAGATGAGAGTCCAGCTCTTTAACCACAAGAGCAGACTTCTAATCAAAAGAAGTTGCTTAGCACACCCCATCCCTTGCTCCTTTCATCTGTCAATTCCACTCTGTGTATTATTTTACAAATCAGTTAATTCAGACCAAGAAAAGTGCATCTTACATTATTTACCTGGTATCATGCAGTGCTGCATGACAAGCTACATTACTCTGCCTGTAAGTTTTAAACCAGATTCAGTCCACCTACGGAGTGAGAGAACAGAACAAATCAGCAAAGTGACTTCACATTTCCTTTCAACATTATCTACCCCTAACGTAGATTTTCTGAGTTAGAGCATTCCAAAGGAAAAGGGCTTCTCACTTTGCTGACTGTGTCTCACTCTGAAAGCGGACTGAAGCTCAATTAAAAATTAGGTGTGAGTGCAGCGCTTGTTAAGTAACAGGGAGGCCATGACAGGATTTTATTGGTTTATTTATTAAGGGCTGTGGTCACACTTTAATCCAGCTTCAGACCACTTTCAGCGTGACATAACTCAGATAATTCACCTTTGGGATAGATATTGTGGAAAGAAAATTACTGAGCACTTTGCTGATGTGTTCTCAGCGAACACACTGAGCCAGTTTGACCTAGTGGTTAGGGAGCTGGACTCTTATCTGGGAATACCCGGTTTGATTCCACATTCCTCCATGAAGCCAGCAGGGTGACCTTGGGCTAGTCACACTTCTCTTTCTGAGATCTCAAAGCCCCACCCACCTCCCAGGGTGTTCTGCTGTGGGGAGAAGAACAGAAGGTTTGTCAGCCGCTTTGAGTCCCCTTAAATGGGTGAGAAAAGAGGGTAGCCGACTCTTTTTCCTCCATGAAGCCAGCTGGATGACTTTGGGCTAGTCACAGCTCTCTTCTGAGCTCTCACAGCCCCATCTACCTCACAGTGTGTTCTGTTGTGGGGGGAACAGAAGGTTTGTCAGCTGCTTTGAGTCCCTTAAATGGGTGAAGTCTATCAAAGAAGGGCTCCCCAAGGTCATCCAGTCCAACCCCTGGTTGATTCAGGATCCCCTCAACCATCCCAGACGGATGGCCGCCTGCCGGCCTCTGCTTGAAGACCTCCAGCGAAGGCGGCAGCCTGTTTCGTGGCCTGGCCGCCATTCCTGTCAGAAAGTGTTTTTCTAGCCTTGAAGGTAAGTAGGTGCCTAAACGCTGCTGACAGGTGAGGCCGCCCCGCCACAGCGGTGCTGTAAGGACGCTATTCCCCTCCCCCCTCCCGCCGCCGGCCCCGTCTGGACGGTACCCGCGCTTTATTCCGGAATATATCGGAATTTTCCCCCTCGGAGCAGCTTTTCCTGTCAGAAGTAGCGGGGCGGCCCTTGGCGGGTCGCCGCCCCCTGACTGACAAGAGAGCGCGCGGCGCACTCTGCCCATGCTCAGGGGCCCCGCGGCCTCCCTCTCGCCGCCGCCTGCGCCGCGAGAGCAAGGCAAGGCGAGCCAGAGCGGGCACCGGCCGCAGCGGGGCCTTTACCCGCCCGCAGATCGCTCGCTCGCTCGCTCGGCCCCTCGTCCCAAGATGGCGGCGGCGGCGGCGGCGACTGAGGGGCCAAATCGCCTCAGCAGCGGCGGCAGCGGCGGCTAGAAGGGCAGCAGTTGAGCTTCCTCCTCCTCCTCCTCCTCCTCGCTTTCCCCTTCTTCTCTCCCTTCCCTTGCTCCGTCCGGACGACGACCGAGCGACCATCCCGCCCCTCCGTCGCCGCCGCCGCCGCCGCTGGTCCCGCCCGCCGCTCCTCCCTCCCTCGCTCCCCGCCACCAGCAGCCCTCCACCGCCGCCCGCCCGCCCGCCTGCCGAGGGGAGAGCAGCGGCGCGGGAGCGAGCGAGCGAGCGAGCGAACGGGCTGCCGCTGACGAACGACTCGGAGCGGGGCGCGCAGCCGGGGGCCCCCGGGCGCCCAGGCAGGCAGGAGCCCGCCCGAGGCAGAGCGGCGGGGCCGGGGCCCCAGCAGCCACCGCAGCAGCCGCGGACGGACGGACGGACGGACGGACTGAGGAGGCCGAGCGGCGGCGACGACAGTCAAGGAGGCGGCGGCGGCGGCGGCAGGGACGGAGGAGCGAGCGAGGGCGACGCCTCCCTTCTGCCCACCAGCCAGCGGCGGCGGCAGTGCCCGTCGGCCCCGCAGCAGCAGCAGCAGCAGCAGCAGCAGCGGCCTGGCTTGGCCGCCCGGGCCTCCCTCAGCCAGAGCGCGATCGGGCGGGCGACGGACAGGCGGCGCGCAGCAGCGGCAGCAGCAGCAGCAGGCCGAGCGAGCGAGCGAGCGAGCGAGCGAGAGGGGCAGCAGGCCGTCCGCCCGCCCGGCGGCGCCCCCCCCTCGCCTGCCTGCCTGCCTGCCTGCCTGGACGGACGGACGGACGGACGGGGCCGCCAGCAGGTGAGCGCGACTTGTCAGCCGGCGCAGCCCGGTAGGGCGGCTCTGTGTGTGTGTATGTGTGTGTGTGGTGGGGGGGCTTGGGGGTCGTTGGGGAGGGGAGGGGCGTGGCGGGGGCCTCGCAACGCCTGTGCAAGAGAGGGGATGCGGGGGGGGCATCACGGCGGCGGCCTGCTGGCTCGGGTCGGGGAGGCGAGGGGCGCTCAGGTGCTTCGTGGAGGGAGACAGGGAGGGGGCGGGTCGCCCTCCCCTCCCCTCTCCACACCCCCGGGAATCCCTGACTAAAGAAGGCCGGGCGGGGGGGCTTGACGCCCCCGGAGAGTCGGGCGACCCAGGTGAGCTTCCCCCAGAGAGGGGCTTGCAGGCCAGGGGGGCAGAAGGGCGGCAGGGACCCCTCCCCCCTCCCCTCCCCTCCCCTCCCCTCCCCTCCCCTCCCGTCCCCTCCCCTCGAGGAGCAGCTCAGGATGGCAGGGGGGGAGACTTCAAGAGAGGGGGGAGCAGCTCTGTCAGTCCAGGTGGGACAGGAGGGGGGACCTGGAGGGAGGAGAGGGTGTCCAGGCGCAGGTGGGTGTGCTAATAATGTAACTTAAGGTCCAGCCTCCCTTCTGGAGGGGAAGGGGGAGCCCCCCCTGGAGCTCAGGGAGGGCCAGGAAGCAGCAGGGTGGGACCCCCGACCCCCCCCCCCACCACCTTGGCTCCAAATGCCTGGAGGGAGGCCTGCCAGGATCCTTTGCTGCAAAGCCCTCCTCACACACACACAGTTGCATGCAAAGTGTGCCATTTGGGGAGGGTCATACTCCCCCCTGTGCAGGTCTGGGAGGACGAGCGGGGACGCTTTAGCCCAAAATCTGCTGAGGAAGAGGAGGAGGAGGAGGCATGCAGATGTTCCCCTCCTCTCTACCCCCCTGGCCAGCAGCTCCTGCCAGTGCCAACCTGCCAAGACGTGCCAAGGGACGCTGCGTTTGCTTTCCTCTTCTGGCCGGCTGTCAACAGGGACGCGAGTGGGACGCCCCCCCTGCCCAATTTCATCCAGACCCTTGTACTTTTTGCGCTCCCGCCTGCACTGAAATGGTTGCTCGGTGCCAGGAAGAGAAAGAAAGGAAAGGAAAGCGGAAAATGCTCTTGCTGGCGGCAGCAGAGGGTTGAACTGCGAGCAGCAGATTTCCTTCCTTCCTTCCTTCCTTTTCCTTCCTTCCTTCCTTCCTTCCACCCGAAATTCCTTTTGCTTTTCCTCCATTAAGTCTGCTGTGTCCCTCCTTCAACTCCCTGTAAATATGGCTGGGTGGGGTGGAGTGGAGTGGAGGGAAGGGAAGGGAGTGTGTGTGTGTGTTCGTGTGTGTGTGCTGGGATTAAGGCACGCAGGGGGTGGGTGGGTGGTGAGGGACCCTTGCCCAGCTTTCTGGCTCCTCTTGCAGAGGGAAATCTGGGTTGTGTGGAGGGTCAGGAGGAGGAGGCGGCGTCGGCAATATTCCACTTAGCTGCTTTTACACTGCTGGTCTTTGCTTTTGCGTGTTGTGTGTCCTTGCCAGTTGGGTTTTATTTGTGCCCAGGAGTTGTTCTACACACAGGGCTGAGAGAGAGGAGAGCGGTGAACTTTCCGGTGGTAGTTTTTCCCTGAATTAAGCGGACCAAGGTGGCAGTGACCTCCTTTCACTTGGCATCCAGAGGGTTTTGAGTTGAAAAGCGTGGCAACTGGTTTGAGGGCCGGGCATGGAGGAGCTGGAGTTCGGGCACGCAGGCAGGGGGCATCCCAGCGCCAACTTTGAGCCCGTGTTTCAGGTGGGTGACGGCCCCACTTTTATTTGGCTTCTCAACGGCCTGCCTTGGTATTTTAAACCTGAAATTCCTTAGTTAGCATGCTGAGGGGCCGGCTTCTTTGAGGGGTTTCTGATGCCCTGTCGGTCCCTAACCTCGTGCCCTTGGGCGGTTAGAGATCTCCGAACTTCCCATCCAGGAAGCAGTGCAGAGGACCCGCTCACCCCGGTCCGATTACCATCATTTATGGCTGATCTGGGTCTCGGTTACAGGCTAGGTTGGAGGAAACGCACCTCAGAGTGGGAGCATTTTGCTGCATGCGCGTGTTTCGTTAACTGAGAACTGGGTCACGAGTTCAGCCGCTGTCGTGACTGCTGACAGTTTTGCTGGTTTACATCAGAAACCGGAAAGTGCATTATTTGAAGACCAGCACCTGCTGTAGGGCCTGTTGGGATCTCCTTGGGAGATAAGATGGACCAGTTGTAAAAGCCATTATAAATGTTGGGTAGAGAACCTGGATTGTACAATCCAGGCCCAGTAAGTTCTTGTCCTTCCTTGTTATGTTTCTCATCCAGTTTTCATTTAGATTGTGGAGAAACAAATTGTCCACTGGAGATGTTGCAGGTTTTTCGCTTCCACCATCTTTGGCCATAAACATAAAAAGAACAATAACATTGTGACAACAGACGGTGAAAGTGGCGTACACATACGTCCTCCACCTTCCATGCTTGCACTCAGTTGACAACATTGTATAGTTTTTCTCCTTTACCTCTTGATATACTTTTTTGTTGGACCAAAGAAATATTCTTACTATTTCATCTCTCAAAATTTCTGGAGCTTGAGGTCTGGTTGAATAGTTCAATAGCTCTTTCCAGCTATCCTCTGTCTTGGAGCAAAGTTTCAATCCTTGGCTTTTAAATCTTATTTCCCACATTTTAGGTTATCTAATGCCCATCCTAATACAATTGTTGTGAACTGTGGTCTAGGCCCTTTCTGCACTGTTTTAAACCGGATTATATCCTGGAATAGGGACCTGCTGTCCACGTGCTGGTGGCAACTCCAGCAAGCCTCGGGCAAGGCCTCCCATTGTGTGTATCATCAGCATGTTCTGTTCTAGAATATAACCCAGAATAAGCCCCAGGGCAGAAGAGGACCTCATTTCACTTGGATGATGTTCTGTGGAGTTCTCCTGACTCAAAAGTCCTGTTTTCTGGCGGACAATATAAACCCAGTTAAACAGAGCAATACTTCTTGGATTTTAAGAGCAGTGCTAAAGTTTGTTGTATAAACTGAAGCATAGGAAGAGACAGGGAAGGAAAGACCAGTGTGATAGAGTCCTCTGTAATTTGAGAAATGGGGGAAAAAATTACTGAATTTGTAAGGAACATGTGGAAAGTTGAGTAAACAATAAGAAGTAACCCAGATCCCATCCAGAGTTACTGTAAAATATAACATGGCTGTGCCCAAGTTTAAACAAAAGAAGGAATTAAAAAAAAAAAACCAGAGGAATGCTGAAAATGGTTTTCTGTTTGCTTGTGTATAAATCATGTACCACTGGGTTGACGTTTAATTGTGGATTTAATAAAGCGTGAGGCTAATTTTTGCCTTGTGTCGTTTGTTTCTATTCAGGAGTCATTCCTAGCGAGTTCAGTGGATTGCTTGCCCATAAACAGGTGCTTGTATAATTGTAATCCTAAAGCTTATAATGTGTCCCTTTTGTAAACATCTCATATTAGGCAGAATATGTATCTGGGTGTTGTGGTGATTCATAATATCTCTTTAGACAGGCAGGGGCTGGTGATTCTTGGCTGTTTTTAATAACAAAAGGATAGTACCATCCTTAGTGAAAACTTACTAAAGTGAAGATAATCTGGGATAATGTGAGCCAGATTTTAATTTGAGAAAAACTCAGAATTCTTTTGCTCCAAATGTATTATCTGTTGCTTATGCTTTGCTTTCGCTTAGTGCATCTCATGGTTTTAGTGAATGGAGTGTATTCCTTAAGCCTGAAATCTGGTCACCCCAATCTAACACTTTTCAGTATTCCCCTTTTACGTATACACATACTCACCTGTTCTGGACAGGTTGTTTGAAGGCCGGGAAAGGCATATGTTTCTCCTAGGAGAATGTATGTTTTCATTGCATGCTAGGCCTTTTCTGCGCTTAATGTGAGTTAATCTGCAGCCTGTTCGCACTTGAATGTATCCTGGAATATATCTCAGGATGGGGGTCTGTTGTCCGCATGCTAATGCAGACTTTGGCAGTCCTCACTTGGGGTCTGCTGTAGCCTGTTCCAGGCCCTCTTAATCCTGATCTGGCTTCTTCTTGTGTAGGAGCCAAACTAACTCAGGGTGGTGGTTTCTCCTTGATCCGCATTAACATGCAGAATGGGAGGCCTGTGATCTGGATTTAAAGCAAGTGCAGAAAGGATCCTACTTATGAAAGGACAGTTCTGAATGTGGAATATAGAATGGGACGAATTTGGTGGAGTAAAAAGGATCTAGGTGTATTGGTTGATCATAGGATGAACATGAGTCAGCAATGTGATGCAGCTGCAAAAATGACAAACACTATCCTAGGATGCATTAAGAGGAGCATAGAGTCTAGAACATGAAAAGTAATTATTCCTCCTTATAGTACCTTGCTCAGACCTCATCTAGAGTCTTGTCTCCAGTTCTGGGCACCCCAATTTAAAAAAGATACCGACAAACTAGAGCAAGTCCAAAGGAAGGCTACCAAAATGGTTAGTGGTCTGGAAACCATGTCCTATGAGGATAGGCTGAAGGATCTAGGAATGTTTGGCCTACAGAGGAGAAGACTGAGAGGAGACATGATCATGGTCTTCAAGTCTCTGAAGGGCTGTCACAGTTCAGAGGGATCGTCCCTATTCTCACTTGCACAAGATGGGAGGACTAGAAACAACGGGATGAAACTTCCCTGGCTCCCTTCTTCCCAAACATTTGCTATTTCTTTTGAGGATTAATTAAGAAACGGTGATATTAGGCGCGTGAGCCGAGCTGTGATTTTAATGCAGCCTTTTCCTTTTGAGGGAAGCAGAGAAATATTCCAAAGTGTGATTAATTTGCAGTTCATTATGCAAAATGCATTTGAACATCTTGGAATAACCATCTTGCATCTTAACATTCTTTTAGAAGGCACATGATTATTCTGGTTGCTGGGCGCATGATGCGTAAAAACCTAAGTGTTTGGCATTATTAACTTTCAAGATTATTGTTCTCAAACTGCATAAAAAATGTATGTAACAGCTTCCTTGTGGAGAAAATTGGCAGCTGCTAGAAGCTGGGAAATAATTTTTGAGCAAAAAATGTATTCTATAAGGAACTTAAGGGTAAGGAAAAAACTAACGGAAAAAGAGCAAATGAGGGGATAAACATGTAGATAACAATACTACCCTTATTTCTATTAATAAACTCATCATCACTACATTTCTACAATGATAACAATGATTATAGCCTAGAACAGTGATGGCGAACCTTTTGAGCTCGGTGTGTCAAAATTCTTAAGAAAACCTAGCTTAACTCGTTTTACGTTATTTGTAGCTCTAGTAAAAAAGTTATATTTTTGATATATGTATTTTATTAAAAGCAAAAACAAATAATTCTTTACATTAGTGACTTTTGTTGCTGAATTCCAATTGAAAGTTGGCATTTCGTACACTTCAAGAACAAGCAAGCATTACATGCCCAGGTGCCAGGGTGACCAGGTGTGTCACCCAAAAGGGCTGGGCGTGTCACTTGTGACACGCGTGTCATAGGTTATTTTATTTATTTATTTATTTGTATTTCCATCCCGCCCTATACCCGAAGGTCTCAGGTTGGCCATCACTGGCCTAGAAAATTTTATAGGCTAGAAAAGAATAAGAATTGAATAGTAAAGATAAAATTTTAGTATAACTGAAGTAAACTGTAAGATGAAAAGATTGGTAACAAAGGGTCCAGCCCTTTAGACCTGCACTTAAATAGTGAATTTAGGGTTAGATTCTGTCTTTTGTAGAAATGTAGTGATGATATAAGTTTATTAATAGAAATAAGGGTAGCAATGGAAGTATTATCTTGTTAAAAAGTTTTGATGATAGTTTAGTAAATGTTAATATAACAATAATTGGGAGGATGAAAGACTGACATCTTTTTAATAACCATTTATGAAGAAGGTGACTAATTAAGATTGGTTCTGTGATGATTATGGGGTCAGCTGAAAAACAGAAAGAGGTATACAGAGTACAGAGAAAGAAGGAAATGGAAGAGAAGATGTTTGAAAAACAAGGAAGTCACCCCAAAAATAACAAGAAGATGGAGAGACATTGTTTGATGTCAGTGGCTTATTGTGTGTTTTTAGGTTGTTAAAAATTCTTGTTTTATCTAATGTACAGGATACCTGAAGCTGTCTAGAGCTCTGTGTTAGAGCAAACTGCCTGGGAAATGGAGGGTTGCCGGTTCGATCCCTGGCTTCTCCTCAGAAGTATTTTTGAATAAATATTTAAGCGCATTAAATAAGCAATTCAGCATTTTCCTGGTGGGAAATGAAGGTTTACTGCTAAATACCATAGTGGATTCTCCTGTGTGGGACAGTTGAGTTAATAGGAATCGTTCAGTGTCTGTTTCTGCAAATATATGAACATACAGTCAGGGCTTTGTTTTCAAGCGTCTGCTTGCTGGACTTCAGGTCTAAAGGCATGCTGGATAATGGGCTCCTTCACTTTCACGAGCAAAAAGCCTTTCTTCCTTTCCTAAACCATGAAGGGCTTATAAGTGGCTTTGTTTCTGATTTTTTTAGTTTAATTATTTCGGTTTAGTGCATTATAATGTTGCGTTCTTTTTGGGTGGTAGAAATTCGATCAGTCCCTAAATAAATGCAAGCTCACTTCCTACAAGGCAGTCTGTGTGTGGAGGATAAGTGTGGAACGTTCTCTAGGAGCGCTGAGAGCGTGGCGCATGACGTCTTAGCCGGTGCTCACGTGCCGTTAAATAAAGTATTTCTGAGGTGGCAGAAATGGTTCTGTCCCGTTTTGCAGGTGGGATTTTTTGCAGATTCGCTCCTTGCCGTCTCAAGAATCTTCTGAGCTGCTTTTTTTGTTGTGTCTGAACATAGCCTCAAGAGCCATCATGGTACTTGCGAGCCTTTTAAAAATATTTTTATTTAAGAATTTATCTTGCTCCCTCCGCCAAAAGGGCTCAGGGTAGGTCACAACAACAAAAAAGCAAAATAAATAAGAGTATTGAAACATTTTTACAATATAGTCCTCTCCTTCACCTACATTTCCTGACAGAAGAGAGGAAGGTAAACATTAAAGGCTTGGATGAAGAGGAATGTTTTAACTAGGCAACAGAAACCATGTAATGTAGGCACCTGAGGGACCTGCAGGGGGAGTCTGTTCCAGAGTCTGGGGGCCACCACAGAAAAGACCCTCCTGCATGTCCCAATGCCTCGTACCTCTGCAAGAGAAGGGACTCCAATAAGGCCCCCTCCTTGAGATCTCAGTGCATGGGCAGGTCTGTATGGGAGAAGACACTCCTTCAGATACCCAGGGCCCAAGCTGTTTAGGGCTTTATATGTTAGCATCAGCACTGTGAATTTGCAAGTGTATGACGTGAAGGCTAGACATGTGCAAGATTTCTGTGACCAAAGAGAGGACAATAATCCTATGGGTGTGTCCAGACTTACGGATACTGACATTCCGATGTGCAGTTGTGGCGTGGGTGTCACACCTGATGCCCGATCCTGCATAGCAGTGGCATATTATGTCGTCGCTACTTCGAATTTACCTACTGTGGAACAATCAACACTTGTTCCGCAGTACCAGGTAAACCCGAGTATTCTTGCCAGTCCGGACAGGACGGCGAGAACAGCAAACAAGAGCTGCGCCTGCAGCTCAGCTGCAATTGGCTGCCCCATCCCACGTGATGCACGCCTTGCCGCGCATGCCACGGAATTATTCGCAGCTTTCTCTGAAGAAGCTGCGGGGAGGTTGCCAGAGTGCGGACAGCATGTTGTGTCTTCACAGCACATAAGCCATGCTTTTTTCTCTAACGGCAGGTTTTATTCCATTAATCTGGATCCTACCTATGACTCATTACGTATTTTAGGTTTATCTCATACTTTTAAAAGTGTGTCTACTGGGTTTGTCCTGTGTCTGCATTATTTCACATCTCATTATTGGTTAAATTTGACTATTTACTTGATTGTATTAAATCTTTTATATTGTATAGTGTTTATAGCATTTTTTATCTTTGATTTTTTTTGTACACTTAAGCAAGAACGCGTGGAGCATAACGGGACAACAGGTGCCTTTCACTACATCATAGGGCAAAATGAACATAAGAGCCCTACCTTTTTCAGCTGTAATAATGTCTCCTTCCCCTTCTGAGGATTTTAAAACAAGGACCCAAGCACAGCCATTTATAGCCATATTTAAATATTGGATTTACCTGAGGCCCTTTCTGCCCTTATTCCAGATTCCATCCTGGAATAGAGACGTGCCACCCACATGCTAGGGCAGACAGTGGAAGGCTCAGGATTGGGCCTGCTGTCATTGCACCAGCATGTGGGTGGGAGTTATAGAATCATAGGGTTGGAAGGGACCTCCAGGGTCATCCAGTCCAACCCCCTGCTCTATGCAGGATTTCGTGAACCATCCCAGACAGATGTAGGTCCAGCCTCTGCTTGGAGACCTCCAGTGAAGGAGAGCTCACTGCCTCCCATGGCAAGCCATTCCATTAACTGATTGCCCTCACTATCAGGAAGTTTTTCCTAATATCTAATCTGTACTGACTCCCTTGTTCCCTATTCCGAGATATAATCTGGAATAAGGCCCAGTAGACTGAGGAACGGTCTTGTATGAGTTCTGCGTTCGCAGTGTGTTGCCTCCATCAAAGTGTTAGGGGATGCGCTCTGCGTAAACAACAGTTCCCATTTTGGGTGGGTAACACATTGAACATTTTATACGGTGCCTGTGCCAAGAGCGTACACAGAGGAAAATAATACAGAGGTGCCATTTCACTGTGCAAGCGGTGCTGTTTTCCACTGGACGTTAACGTGGGGCCAGCATTTAAATTTCGTCTATCTGTGAGTATATATTCATAGGTATTGCTACTGTCACATAAAGCCCTTAACAAGGCAGATCCCGGCTTTCTGAAGGAACACTTTTCTTGAGAAACCCAAGTGAGAAATTTCTGCTGCTGGAAACGGTGTAATAACACAAAACGCAGAGCCTCTTCTGCTGTGGCACGAAACCTAAGGAGCAGATGCACCTGGAACGCCAGAGGTACCGTCAAAATTTGGGTGTTCATATCTGCTTGTAACACAGGCCGAGTCCCCAAAAGACTTATTTGCCTCTCTGGGTCCCCTCTGCCGTCACTCTATTGAAGCGGACCTTAAAAGCGCCCTGCACGTCCGGTATAAGCATCCGCATGAGGCTCAGCAAAATGCGCATATTAAACTTGAGTTTATTGATGGCTTTCCCCACTGCTGCTACTGAAGCGAATACTTAGCTGCCTGTTGATGGCTGTTCTTTATTGTGTTTTTTATTGCACTGATTATATTTTTATTGTGATTTTTTTAATGTTTTGCGAACCATCTGGGATTCTCTTAATAAAGTCATAAATACACGCAGTTCATATATTAATTAATTTAATAAAAATGCCAGGTTCAGTGTGGATGACACTCCCCTCCCTCTGTCCTCACTTCCTCTTTTCTACCTGGCTTTGTATCAGCCCTAATAGTAGTGGAATGGCTGCTGGGCAGGCTGAAATGGTCAGGTCTAGCCCCTCAGGGACCGTGAGGAGGCTGAAATGGTCAGGTCTGGCCCCTTGGGAATTCCTGGGGAGAGCTCCTTTGTGAAACCCAGAGAGCCTTTGCCAATTGGAAAATGAAGAAGAGTTGGCTTTTCTACCCTGCTTTTCTCACCCATTTAAGGGGACTCAAAGTGGCTGACAAACATTCTGTTCTTCTTCCCACAACAGAACACCCTGGCAGGTAGGATGGGGCTGTGAGAGCTCAGAAGAGAGCTGTGTCTAGGCCAAGGTCACCCAGCTGGCTTCATGGAGGAGGGCAGAATCAAACCTGGTATGCCCAGATAAGAGTCAGGCTCCTTAACCACCAGATCAAACTATCCTCACCATAAATAGATGACCTCTAAAGTACTTCAGTTTTGGTTTTGGAGCCTCCCCATACGTTTGAATGGATCTGCATAGTTCTAAGCATTGATATTTTTAATATTTGTTCTGACAGCTGCTCAGAGAACTTGAGAGTTTTTGGCAGTGATACGATTTTGTAAATAAATAAATTCCATAATTACTTCTTTGTTGGCTGTGGAGTTTCTTCTCAGTGAATATTGCCATACTTTTGGAATCTTTGGATTTAGCCTTAACATCTTCTTGCAAGTGGTAGTTTGTTCTATGATGACCTGTTTTTTTAGCGTTTTATATGTTTCCCTTATTATCCGGTTTATGTTTTTGTGAACTGCTTAGAGATCACAAATAGGAAGTGGGGTAAGAATACTACAAATAAATAAATAAATAATAATATGCTTCAAAATGATCGGCTTTGACATGAAACATGAGCTCAAGGAAACCCAGCGTGCATATTTCAGACTGTGAAGCTTAAAACACTAATGAATTGAAAACAAATAAACTCTCAGTGCATGCTTGGCTGGAGTGGCTGTAGGTCAGAGGTAGAGCAAACTACCTGAAAAGCAGAGGGTTGAGGGTTCGATCCCCATTCTTTCCCTAGAAGTAGGCAATAAAAACCACTTCTGTGTCTCTGCCAAGAAAACTGCGTAGAGATTTCCGTGAAGTCTGGGAGGCGCTGTGGCTCAGTGGTAGCACAAACTGCCTGGACAGCAGAGGGTCACTCGCTTAATCCCCAGCCACTCCCTGGAAGTGGGCAGTGGCAAACCACTTCTGTATCTCTGCCAAGAAAACTGCATTGAGGCGCACATGGATGTGCCGATACAGTTAGACAGAAGTTGGCCGTGAGTCAGAGGTTCACAGCAATAACTCTAGTTCTGTGGTTGCAAGATTGCTCTGTTATCACATGGAGGAAAAGCTGTGGTAATTCTTAAGGAAAACCGGCGGTTGAGTTAAACTCATAGGGTAGCTGGTTTCAAAATAGGTGAGCAAAATGTTGAAATGTCTCCTATGGCCTGTCCTCTGTTAGGTTGTCGTCAAGGGACGGTAAAGGACTCAGCCAAAGGTTTGTATTTTTATCTGTATGGGATCAACTCCATAAAAGAAAGTAAAGAAAGCAAAGACATTTAAAATTGCTTATGCAATTTCAGATATTATTTCAGCCAAAAAGAAGAGTCTAAAGAGAAGAAGAACAGTTGGCTTTTCTATCCTATTTTTCTCACCCATCAAGGGGACTCAAAGTGGCTGACAAAGCTTTCTATTCCCCCCCCCCCCGGTAACAGACCCCCTGTGAGGTAGGTGGGGCTGTGAGTGCTCAGAAGAGAGCTGTGACTAGCCCAAGGTCACCCAGCTGGGTTTGTGGAGGAGTGCGGAATCAGACCTGGTATTCCCAGATAAGAGTCCAGCTCCCTAACCACTAGACCAAACTGGCTCTGACCATTGAGAATATTTGTACGCAGCCCTAGCATGGAGGGACCCTCCTTCTGCTGTTCACATTTAGGCTGCCTCCAGACCACAAAAGAGAAAACATGAAATTATTTGGATTCCACAGTAGCTTCTCGTTGTCTCTTCTGGACAACCGGGCAAGTGTGGGCACGCACTTTCCTGTCTAAATCCTTGCTCCCACAATCGTGCAGCTCATACAGCCAGGCATTTTAACAGAGCGGAGTGCCCTTGTGCATGCGTTGTGGGCATTGTTGACTCAGTTTGGCCCTGCACATGCACAGTGGCGATTCTCAAGATGGTGGACTCCAGACAAGTTTAAGTTCTTTTGCAATATCAGGAAAACCTGGATTTTACCTCAATATCCCAGGACTTTTTTAGGATTGCCACAGAGATGTACAGCAATCGCTATGTAGTTCTGGGATAATCCTGAGTCTTAGGCCCCATCAGGACAATGCTTGATACCTTCTTGAACTCCCGCCTCCAACATTCTCTGCCCGCTGAGCATGACCGCCATTCATTGGGCTCTTCCTGCAAATATTGCCTGTGCCTATCCAAAGCTTGGAGTCTCTCCAAGGTTGTTTTCCTGCGGTCACTTAGTACCCATTTTAGCACCCATTAAGGAGCCATTTGAGTGAGACCCGGATGACCCCATTTCCACCATGGCACCCATTAGGGACACATTTGTTTCCACCGCACCTCAGGAAATCTGGATCATATGGGTACTTTTTGGCCTTTAATCCGGATTTTCAGTAGACCCCATTAATAGGGTCTACAATGGGGTCTTCAGCCAGAAAATCCAGATTAAAGGGAGCCTGTTTCCATGTTAGCTTGGCAATGAGGTCTAGGGGAGGCTACGGGGAGGGGACACCCTTGGGGGGGAGCCCCAAAGCCTAAGCTTCACACCAGGTGTTTGGGGGACAGGGAGTGGAATCTCCGAAGTGGCTCCGAAGTCATTTCAAAGTCACTTTGAAGTTCACTCTGAAGATCAGCACAGACTTCAAAGACACTCTAGAGCTATTTTGCACAGACTTTGAAGTGACTTTGGAGCCACTTCGGAGATTGCACTCCCTGTCCCCCCAAACACCTGGGGAGACAGGCAGGCCCCTCGTGGGTAGATCCGGATTTCCAAATGGGTGCTCCTGTGTTTCCACGGCAGGGAGGTTAGCACCCATTGCTGTTGGATGCTAGACCACCCACGGAAACACATTGGGTACTTCCCTTAATCCGGATCTACTAGATCCGAATTAAGGGAAGTATCCATTCCCTAGATCCAGATCTTAGATTCGGATTAAAGGAGCGCGGTGGAAAAACACCCCACGTCATTCATGCTTTCTTCTCATGCAGCAGTGGCTCAGATTGTGTCATTCGTCTCTGAACTTCAGATATAGAAGGAGCGCATTCATCCTCTCCAGGATTGATGCTCGTAACCTGTGCCACCAGACATTTCTAGCAGTGAAAAATGCTCCGATGTTAACCAAGAGCGCAAGGCCTAATCATTTTGGTAAGAGAGTCAACTCTAGGGATGCGCACAAACGTTGGTAACGTTAGTTATTTGTCACAAATTTGTACTAATTCAGACATTTGTACTTGAATGGATACTAACATTCCTTCAAGTATGAATGTTTCCGCACGTTTGTATGAATAGTTCGGACATTTGTTAGATTAGGGTGTGGAAAAACGGAGCGCCAGTCACATCCGCAATGGATCCAGATTGCATTCGACATGGATCGACAGCGGGTTAAAAGTGGATTCAGGTTGGATTTGATGCTTTCAGAGCGCGGATATGTTACGGATACGTCTCAGATATGTATTTGTTCTTATCAAATATGTATGTGTTTGTATTGGATACGTATCCAATACATATTCATTTGTATCCGATACGTATCAGATATTTGTATGAATACGTACAAATAGATTTGTAACAAATAGAATTTTATCACATTCGCATGTGATCTATTCGTATGAATACGGATTTTCAAACATTCAGTTCGTTACAAATCAAAATTTATTTATTTATTATTTATATTTCTATCCCTCCCCATACCCAAAGGTCTTTGGGCGGGTAACAACAGATCAAAATAGAATATACATTAAAAGACATTAAAAATTCAGCACATATAAACAATATACAATATGTTTAAAATGATAGTGTCTGTACTGGGGGAGGGAACATTCACAGCTCAGCCAAAGGCCTCCTAAATGTGTATAAGGAAGGGGTCTGACGCACCTCAAAGTGGAGGCTATTCCATAATCTGGGGGCCATCACAGAAGAGGCTCTCTCCCGGGTGCCCACCAACCTTACTGTTAAAGGTGGTGGGACAACCAGGAGGGCCTCACCGCTTGATCTTAAGGCACGGGCAGGTCGATATGGGAGAAGGTGTTCCTTTAGAAATGTCAAAAAATGCATTCATGCACGCCCCTAGTCAAGTTCCCTTCTGCCTAATACTGTAGACTTCCAGGTAGCATCCATGATGGGTCTGCTCCCAACCTTATGGGGAAGGATAGATAGCCTGGACCTAAAGCCACGGATCTTACTTCCTAACCAAGGAGGCTGCTGCGACGTGCTCTGTTGTTAGATGACCAGAGAGTGCCTGTAGAAGTTGTCGAGGGGCCTGGGAAGTATGCTGGAGCGCGCATGCTTTTCCCACAGGCTGCTGGCTGGCGTTGCTGGGCCTCTCTTTCTTACTGTTGGAACCGACAGCGCGGCAGACGGACCGGCCAGCTTTCTGCAGCTGCTCGAGCTGAAATTCCTGACAAAAATGACTGCCAGATGCCCCGACTTGATGGCTTTTGTTCCATGCTCCAACTTGTTAATTCTGGATCCTTAATTACACTTAAATGCAGAGTGTTTTGTCTAAGGCCACCAATGTTCCGTGCCTTGGTTGGGCCTGTGCATTGTGCTCTAATTGCTAATATTGGAGCCATAATGATCTCTCCCCCCCGCCCCCCCCCCCTGCACACCTCCACACCCAGAGTTTCTTGGTCCAGAGTCATTTTGGCAGAGGGCTGGAGCCTCGTCCACTTGCACATGCCACTTCGCTTTTCCCAGAGCTTTGGGGATTTCTTTTTCCTTTAAAAAAAATTGGGCCGGAGGCATAAGGAAATCAATGTCTTTTTCCCTCTGCTGTTTTCGTTCAGTGGCAAAGTACAGTGGAACATTCCATGACTTATTAGATTGCCAGTGCATTTCATTTTTGTTGTTGTTGTTGTTAAAAATATTATTGATAACTAGTACAGTGTACTCAGTTTATTCCGGTTGGCTGACGGAGAGCAGGAGGGGTGTTGGATGTTTTCTCTTGCTTTCCACAGAATCTGCAAACGGCGGTGCTGGATGAGGCAAGCGCCTCTGGGATTCTGTCCGCTCCGGCAGCTGCTACAGAGCTCTGGTCGGAGACGCTCACGTACTTTATTGCTTTTGTGTACTTGGGTACGGCCCAATACTGCTTCCCTATTCAGATCGCATACCCCAGTGTTTCCCAAAGTGTGGTACGCGTACCCCCAGGGGTACGGGAAGAGTTTGGTGGGGATCACGTGGGAATATCCACCGCACCGTGCTTAGCTGCGCCCACAGAACAAGGAAAGAAATAGGTGTGTATTGCTGTTTTTACACGGGAACTGAGGCCATTGGACATCGTATCGCAACTCATTATGGCGGGAACTTCTGCGCATCCTTCACGCAGCTCGGGTTCGGCCATTTTTAAACTGCGGGAACATTAACGGTTGACATTGAGCCACGGAGCTGTTTAAACGCCGGAGAATTGCAGTGTTATCTGACGGTCTTGTGAGGCGTGACACGGCGTGAATATACTGCACTTGGTTACAGAGACAACTTACTTCTTTAATAGTTAGTTCCGGGCGCCTGTTAGTAAGTTCCACTGATTTTGATTATTTTTATAAAATACAGTTTTTATCCCTGATGTTTTTTATGAGGGGTACTCAGCGTTACGAAAATTATAGAAGGGGTACACATATGTCAAAAGTTTGGGAAACATTGGCATACCCTAAGGCTGCATCCAGATGTTGCTTACATATTTTGCTTTGTTTGGGTATTCCAGAATAAAGTAGAGATGTGTATGGATGTTCTAAACATTTGAAATTTGATTGAATTTGATTGAATGTGGACATTCGAATTCGAATAGAATGTCCACACCTTCGAATTTAAACATTCAAATGAATTTCTAATGTTCCAAAACATTTGAATGTGTGATACATATGCATTACATATGTATCTGTATGAATCTCATACGTATCTGTACGCATTTGCACTGATAGTACGGGATGAAAATGGGATGTGTATGAAATGCGTATGGATACGTGGATCACATACGAATGTTGTTAACATTTGTATGTTCAGATTCAAATCTAATATTCAAATGAATAGATTCAAATGTTATTCGATTCAAATCAGATTTTGTTGCATTCGGATTCTAAACATTCAAATAGAATGGAATGTTTTGATATTTGTTTCTACCCGAATTCGAATGCAAAAATAAACATTTGTGCACATCCCTGGAATAAAGTGTGGATAGTCTGGAATACCTTGTGTTTTGTTCTGGTATATTCAAATATAGCAGAATAAGTAACAGATGTCTGGCTGCAGCCTAACTCAAGGCTGGAATTGTGGCCATCCAGATGGTCTGGAACTACAATTCCCAGCATTCCATTCCCAGCACTCCATGCCAGCACCACTTGCACTCAGCGCTGTGAGTGGAATACTAGGTGAGTAGCCTTCCTCTAACATGGCCAAGGTGCTCCTGGAGTATTTTGCTTGATTTGAGGCCTCCTTTTAAGCTTTTATTTGCACCCTTACCTCCTTCCTCTTGGTCTCCTCCCTGCTTCCTAACTCTCCTTTTTTTGGCATTTTCTTTCTGATTGCTTCCACATAATGGGGGTGAGTGAAATATGTTTATTATTTCTGCCCATTTTCTTTATTTATTTCTGTCCCAACCTAAATGGCTTGGGACCTCAATTCTTGAAGGAACGTCTCTTCTCATACAGGTCCACCCATCAAAGTAGTGAGTAGCACTTGGAGACTAACAGGAGAAGGGTTGGTGGCATGAGTTTTTGTAGACACATCTACTTCTTCAGATGCTAGGGGATCCAATAGGCACGTCTACTTGTTCAGATGCTAGGGGGCCCAATGGGCATGTCTACGTCTTCAGATGCTAGAGGGGCCATTTGGGGCCCCTAACATCTGAAGAAGTAGACGTGTCTATGAAAGCTCATGCCACCAACCATTCTGTTAGTTTCCAAGTTCTACTAACTACCTTGATGGACTTTCTGAATTAGACCAACACAGCTATTTCTCTGAAATAAGATGCACCCATGGTTTAAGATCATCTGGAGGGGCGTTCCTCCATGTCCCACCAGTTAGAGATCCATTGTGTTAGGACATGGGGGAGGGCCTTCTCAGCCGTGGCACCCCATGTATCTGATACCTATCTGTCATGAATGCATATGTATCTGTAACATATCCTCACTCTGAAAGCATCAAATCTGACCTGAATCCACTTTTTAATCTGCTCCCGATCCTTGTGGAATGCCATCTGGATCTGTTGGAGATCTGACTGATGCAGCCGCTTTCCTACACCACCACCACCACCACCCAGTTTAACAACTGTGCATTTCCATAAACTGGACCAATCATTGTGGACTATCTGGAAGTTCTCTTTGGTGTTCTTGGGGTCTGGTGGGCCATGTCACTTTAGATGTGCCTGAGACCTGCTCTGTGGAGCTTTGAGTCAGGGTTTTGGTGCATTTTCAGGACAAATTTGTTTACATGCATTCTGACAAGGAAAAGAATCCATGCTTAGAGCAAATGCAGGAAGATGCCCAGGACGCCTGTCAGGTCACTGATGGTGAAAGCATTTTCAGTTATTGTGACTTGAGGGTGCTGATGGTTCTGACAGAGCTGCCCGTGAAGAGGGTTCCATCTCAGCACTTTTCTGACCTGATTGATAGCGTGTGTTGGAAAGGAAGTTATTGAGTGACCTTGCTAAGAGTGGTGGCAATCCATTCTGATCGGAAGGTGTTGGTGGTCCTACTTGTTCTGAATGTGGCCATGGTTCACTCCTTTTAGAGGTTACCTCTGGACTTTAGGAATGAATGGTTTGGCTTTGCTAGTAATAAGTGAACAAACTTTCACTTTAAACGTGAGCCAGTTTGGTCTCGTGGTTAGGGAGACGGACTCTTATCTGGGAATACTGGGTTTGAGTCCGCCCTCCCCCATGAAGCTAGCTGGGTGCCCTTGGGCTAGTCACAGCTCTCTTCTGAGCTCTCACATCCCCACCTACCTCACAGGGTGTCTTGTGGGGAGAAGAACAGAAAGCTTTGTCAGCTGGTTTGAATCCCTTTAAATGGGTGAGAAAAGCAGGGTAGAAAAGCCAACTCTTCTACTACTTTCTGAGCAAGATCATATGAAGGTAGCAGAATGCTGCATGACCATGTGGAGGAAGTGGTTTATTTGGATCTGTTCGATTCTGGTTTCAAACCAGTTTATAGCAGTGAAATGACCTTAATTATCCTGATTGGTACCTTTCAATAACAAAATGTGTGTGAGAGATACTGTTTGATCTCAGAGTGGCTTTGAAGGTGGTGTATCTTACTGTAGTGCATGAATATTCGAATGCATTTGAAATTTGATTGAATTGACCAAATTTTGACATTCGAATTCAAATCAGATGTCCTTAAATTCAAAGTTTTGATCCAAGTTTTGAATTTTGTTTGAATTATTTGGACATACGCAGGTGTACAGGTTCGTGCATGATGCATACTTGAAGATCCGCTTCTTTCCCGCATCCGTACGAGTTGCATACAGGATAACTACAGGATGCATACGGACATGTATGTCCTTGTACGGACATGTACAAATCCGGGGAAGATGCGTACAGGCATCTACGAATGTCGAATGAAAAATTCAAATGAATAGATTAGAATTTGCTTAATTCGAATTGAATTTGGTTAAATATTAATTTAACAGATTTGAATTGAATTTTTGAGTCTTTGATCCAAATTGAATCCCTATACTGCAGCAGCTCCAGAAGTTAGAAAGAGGAGGTGGAGGTAAAATCTGATCCCGTTCCTGCCCGAATGAACGCTTCCAGAAAATGGCGTTGGATGGAATTCTGCCCCCTCCACCCCCCCCCCCCCAGGGATTAGACTGTAAGATCCCACTAGGTTCCATTTTGTCTTAGTATCAACAGGACGTGCTGGTGGTGTTTTAAGGAGGTTCGATCTTCTAGGGCCATGGTCACACTTTCACTTTGAGCCTTCCTAAGTCCATCTTCAGGCCTTTCTGCTCACACCTTCTCATTTCTTTCCATTTTATTTGTGGAATTTCCATCTTGGACTTTCCTGAACGCAAAGTCCGCAAACAAAATGGATACAAATGAAAAGGTGTGAGCGGTCAGAGCTGAAGAAGGTTTAAAGTGAAAGTGTGACCACCGTCTAGGAGTGAGAGTGGTTTGAAGGGCACTTGATTATTCTTGGCCTTCACCGAAAATGTCCAGAGCAGACTCCAGTGTTAAGACTATACAATTCATAGATTAAAGGCTGTGATGCTGGTGGATTAACATCACAAACCGCCCTGTTGTTCAGAATTGCAAGGCAATCATCAGAATTAAAGGGCGGAAAGAAAGACGAAAGAGAAACAAACCAAACTGGTTAAGGTGAGCAATGCTAGACAGCGCAAAAGAAGAGAAGCTCAGGATTTTTCTTATTCTGAGGACTGAGGGGAGGGGGACCCTTGCACACCCCTAAATGTGCATTGCCTCATCTTCTCAGGCCCAGAGGAGGCTTGCCTCCCCTTCCTCCTAGCTCCTGGGCTGTGGCAAAGATGCCCTTGTGCACCTTTACACAGACCCAGACTTAAGAGCATGTATGAATGCTCAGAATGATCTGGGACTTTGTTGGTTTGTTTGTATTTCTATCCCACCCTATAATACCCAAAGGTCTCAGGACAGGTAAAAGCATTTAAAATAAGATATATATTAAAACAGGCAGTATATTTCCATTTAGCCCAAGGCTGCCTTCCTAAACATATACAGTGAAGGAACCTGACGCACCTCAAGCCGGAGACTATTCCATGGCCTAGGGGCCATCACTGAGAAGGCCCTCTCCTGGATGCCCACTCCTTTTACTACTGAAGGTGCTGGGACAACCAAGAGGGTCTCTCCTCCAGATCTTAAGGCACAGGCAGGTTGATGTAGAAGAAGGCGTTCCTTTAGATATTTGGGGCCCATGTCATTTAGGGCCTTGTAAGATAAAGTCAACACCTTGAATTGGCGTGATGTGTGGCCGGCCAGCTGTCCCAGTCCGCAACCTAGCAGCTGCATTCTGCACCAGCTGCAGCTTCCGATCCATCTTCAAGGGCAGCCCCATGTAGAGCACTTCACAATAGTCCAATCTGAACATGGATATGGACATGGATAACTGTGGCCGAGTCATCTCTGTCCAGAAAAGGCTTCCAGTGTTGCACCAGCCATAGTTGGGAATAGGCACTCTTGGCCATGCGTCCCCAATCCAGGGGAGATGTGCCAGGGCTTTCCCATGTTGGATCTGTGGCCAGTGTTTGCTTATTATTGGGGTCCTTCACCTATAGGAATGTTAATCAAAACAATATTTATATTCGGTACGCGTCGTGAGCTTTTTCAGTCCACTCTGCTTCCACCAAAGAATCCCTTCCACAATAAATCCCCGATTTATTCCTCAACCCTCGTATCATCCAAAGCCAGGCCACTGAGCTTGCCTTGAAAGCCTGCCTGCTTGGATGTGAGTGACTATAAGTAAAACTTGTGTTAAGAATAAATACAAGGCTTTGGTTGCGTCCCGAACCGGAAGGATGAGATGGTAGCAAGTTCAGAATAAACGCCCAGACACGAGGGAGGGAGGAAAAACAGCAGCAGTTTGTTTTTGCATGCAAGTGAAGTCTCACGAGTGCTTGTTCAACAGGCTCAACCACTTAGGTTCCAAAGGTCAGAGTCGGTGCCTGTGGCTGTTCATTGTCAGAGTCCATGTTCTATCCGTTGTTTAATGGCTTGCAGTGGTTCCTCCAGGTTTCTTAACCCATGACCCACCTTGAGCTGCAGCCTTGGAACACGGAGCCACCTTTAATCGGTGGACTTTATTCCTGCGTGGGCATTTATCGGTTTCTCTCTCTCCCTCTGCCGGCCTCTCTTGCCTTCTCTCTCTCTGAAAGGTAGATATGGGGCTGCTGCTATTAGCTGCCTTGGGAAGTTCATAGAGGTTGCCAGCTGCAATTCAGGTTGTCTCTGGAGAAGCAATTTTTAGTGAACATTGGTGGTAAAAGGTCTATTTCAGCTGTTGTTTTGGTTTGTCACAGTCGGGTCTGAGGCCGCTTCCGAGAGACGCCACGTGCTTGTTGGGCGAGTGAGAAATTGCTTTATTTCACCCTGGCTTTTAAGTGATTGGATTCAGTGAACTCTGATACCATGCACATGACTCTTCAGGTGATGGGTGGATGCTATTAAGAAGAGATCAGACAATGATATGAGAACGCCAGTGTGCCAGTGATATTATTTTATCCACCACTAAGCATTCCAACTCCCCTATATTGGCTCAGAGGCTTCTGGCATTTGTATGGACTCCTCTGGTGCAGGTTCCCCACCCTTTATGACCGTGTGTGAAATCTGCCTCTTCCATCTTTCTGATAGAATATGATTGGCTGGTTCGCCACTCAGTCCGCTACTATGTGCCTAATCCCAATGCTTCCCACTTAAATGTATATTTTCTGGAACCAGATGCTGCCCAGCTCCCGACAGTTTCCCCCCAGGGATCAGTTTAAGAGCTGCTCTGCAACCTTTTTAATATTAAACGCCAGCAATCTCGTTCCATCTCGGCTTGAGTGATACTCATCCCTTTAACTCCTCAGAAAATGTTCCCCGGTTCCCGACAGGTCTAAACCCTTCTTCTCAACGCCGGAGCTCCATTCACTCACCGAGACTCCTGAGTTCTACCTGCCTAGCTGGCCATGCATGTGGAACAGGTACCATTTCTGAGAATGGAACCTTGGAAGTCCTGAAAGTCAATCCTTGACCTAACGACCTAAGTTTGGTTTCCAGGACTACCCCCAGCACTGTCTACCAGCCTATCAAGATGCTGTGTGATGTCCACAACCTTTGACCTGGCAGGCAGGTCATTATGCGGTCAACATGCCCATCAGAAACCCATCTCTCTCTTTCTAATACCTAAATCACCCTCTATGAAGAACCTGCCTCCTGCAACCCATGGAGGAGTGTCCTCAGTACGAGAGGGCATAGTCACATCCTCTAAGGAAGGGGTCCCATCTGAGAGAGCTTGGCCTTCTTCTTCAGCTCGATGTTTTCCCTGCCTGAGGCCTTTACTCTCTAAGGAGGACTGCCGCCCACGGAGGGATGCTCCTACTCCATCTCTGAAGGCCTTATCCTCATATCTGCCTCCGTCTCTCTGCCTCTCCATGTCTGCTACCTTGGCTTCAGGGGACGAAACCCATTCCTTTAGCGTCAGGAATCCATCAATCTGAGCACACACCCACATAATGAGGAGATAGGATCCACTAGAAAAGACCCTGATGTTGGGAAAGATGGGAGGCAAAAGGACGGTCTTTTATTTGTGATAACTTACTGCTAGAGAATGTTTTGAATGAATCCTTGAAAATTTGTATTTGTTTGAATAGACCCCCTTCAAATGTGGTAGGATTCTGTTTGATACGAATATATTTGTACGAATTCGTATGAATAGCCGATACGAATGACTCTTTCGATACATATCAAATCTGACCTGAATCCACTTTTAATCCACTCTCAGTCCATGTTGAATGCCCCCTAGATCTGTTGCCGATGTTTGGTGTAGCCACTTTCCCATGTCCCCAGTTCAATGAATGTCCAAACTATTCACATAAATGTCCGGAACATTTGTATTTGTATGCATGTCAATGTACGAATATCGTAACGTTCAGTTCGTGTCTGAATGTCTGAATTTGTACGGATAACGAATGTTGCAAATATTCATTCACATCCTTGCTTACTGCAGAACTTCCTGCCTGTGTCCTGTCCTGTCCTAAGTTCTGTGTAATTTTATCGTCTTTTATTTTGTATGCTATGCAGTTTTATAATCTATAACTTCTTACAATGTTTGATGAATTATTTTGCATTCTATCTTTGCTTTTTTGTTCCAAACCACCTTGGACAATTTTTTATTGGAAAGACGATACGCAAATAGAAATGGAAATTTTTGGATTTTATTTCCTAGCCCACCTTGGGCCCTAGGTGAAGAGCACTACCAAAATGTCTTTAAATACTATAAATAGTAAAATATGTAAACGTATATTCATGTGTAGCGTGGTAGATGTGCATTCCCCGTTGCAAGAAATCTAATGTTATACTTCATGGTTAGTGCTGTGTTTTATTTCTAAAAGAAATATTAAAAATTACTTATAGCATTTATTCTTCATGCTGTGCATGCTTTGTTCTGGAAGTACCCCTCCTTTGCCCGGAAGCCCATAGGCCTGTCTACCAGTACCTTTAAAAAAAAAAATCTGACTTTCTGGGATTGCTGTCCCCCAATAATGGGCGAAAAGGGGTATTTATAGCCTCCCTGTTTTTCTTCCTGGCACCAGTAAGCTGCAATTGCTATTCATGAGTATCAAAGGCATCCTTATTATCTTTCCATCTCCTGCAATGCAAATGCTCTCCGTCAGCCGCCCTTCCAAAAGCCGCAGGGAGGGGAGCATCAGCAAGCTCGCTTGTTTCAGGAACTTTGGTACATAAACTTCTGCGCAAAGTTTGGCAGTGAAGCTTCAAGAACCTTAACAGGGTCTCTCTCCACTATCTCTTGGAAGAATGATTCACTGTGGAAAAAGTCTCCTCTCAGCTTATCTTCCCTCTTGCAAAAAAATAAATAAATTCTTGTCTATAAGATCACTATTTCTGGAATGTTCCAAAGCAAGTTCCTGCAATGTTCACATTCAGAGATCTAAAAGTATACTTCTGTACAAAAACAACACCTTTTGCCACAGCAGCCGCTTTTCACAAGTGCTTATTAGTACGTTTCATTAGTCATTACGGTGACTACTTTACTTTAATAAATAAGAGTTCCACACTCCAAGGCCTGACCACTTGGTTGCAAAGAAACAGAGCACTTGGACCCTGCTCTGTTTGGCTTGAATTGTGCAAGTCAGTTCCAGCAGAAGATCAACACTTCTTTTTGAAAAATGGGGAATTTGATTAGAATACAGTCTACCTCTGAATATATTAAGCTGGAAAATACCATAAGTACATAAGAACCTAAGAGGAGTCCTGTTGGAGTGGCAGGAGAGTTAGGAGAGACAAAGGGAAGCATTTTTCACTCAGAAAGTCTTTGTTCTATGGAATTTACTACTAGTAGAAGTGGTATCAGCAACCAGCCTGAATAGCTTGAAGAAAGACAAATTCATGGAGGACAGGTGTACCAATAGCTACTAAAATTGGTTCTTAGATGTCACTTGCAGGTTAGAGAGACAGGCAGGATTCTTGTAAAGGTAACTTGGAAGGAGTTGAGAGCAGGTGAAGGTTTCTCCTTCATCTTCTGTTTGAGATGCCCCTGAGCAACTGATGGTCCACTGGGTGGGACAGGATGCTGGACTAGATAGGCTGTGGCCACATCCAACAGGGCTTCTCATCATTCATGGAGGACAGGTGTATCAATGGCTACTAGAATGGATGCCTAAGTACATCATTCAGACTAGGGAGACAAGCAGGATGCCTCTAAGGCCATTTGCTGGCATTTGAGAGCAAGAGACGGTTTGCCCTTGTCTCTGCTTGAGATGCCCATGGGCAGTTGGTGGGCCACTGGGTGATACAGGATGCTGGACTAGATGGGCTGTGGCCTGATCCAGCAGGGTTCGTCTTAGGGTCATATATTCTTATGTTCTTATATACTACTGCTTTCTAGTTGTGTCATCTTAAACAGAAGGCTGAAGAGAGGCATTGTGTGGTGTGCAGATGTCTTTACATTGCAGAGCTCATGATTTTTGGTTCATTAATTTTATTGCATCTTAGGAACATTTAAAGTTGACTCCCATCTGATGGCTGCTGGAGACATTTTCCCACCTTTTGCTTCTTATAACCTACAGCACAGAGCAGATGTAAACTGGAAACTGGAGGAATTGCTCCTTAGTGTGCAAAGACTTATGAAAAATGAGATGTAGCTATGCTGTTTATTTAACTGAGTTCATTCACTTTTGGTCCCTTTTTAAATCAGAGATTTCTGCCTCCTTTCCTTGGCTCAGAGCCAGTTACCATCATAGCCACACTGGTTCTCTCTTATTGAATTAGTGGCTTGCATAATTCTAGTTGTTAGCTGCTTGGAATCCCCTTGTCAGCTGCTATGAAAAGCATTTTTACAAGTACAAAAATACATAGAAATACCTTATATTGTTACTGCTTTGTAGTTAGTAGCACTTGGAGACTAACAGGAGAAGGCTTGGTGGCATGAGCTTTCGTAGACACATCTACTTCTAGCATGGGCCCCCTAGAATCTGAAGAAGTAGACATCCCCATTAGATCCCCTAGCATCTGAAGAAGTAGACGTGCCCATTGCCCCCCCCCCAGCATCTGAAGAAGTAGACATGCCCGTTGGGACCCCTTGCATCTGAGGAAGTAGACGTGCCTATGAAAGCTCATGGCACCAACCCTTCTCTTGTTAGTCTCCAAGTGCTACTAACTACTTTGCTGGACTTTTCGAATTAGAGCAACACGGCTGTTTCTCTGATATTGACCACCGTGTTGCTGCTTTGTTTGTTTCTTGTGCTTATTTCCCACTTCATACTATTGTTCTTCAAGTGGAAAACAGAGCCCTCTTCTCACCTGTTCATGGTTGCCAGCTTCACTTGGCCACCTGGCTCTTGCTTCCTGAAGTAGCTGCAACCTGTGGAGCAACCTTCGTGGGGTATCACAGCAAGGTCACTTTTGGCTTACCATCCTCCGGTTCACCATTGCTATCCTGTCCCCATCTGAGAACAGCCAACGACTGTTGCTTTTGTTCCCATGTGTTGGCTCGTTCCCTGAGAACCTCTCTGTCCCATATCAATCAAGCTGCTGCAGTTTTAATTAGCAGTAAAAGGTTCCTGTTTGCATTGGAGTGCTGTTTCTGTCCTTCCTTGAAGGGGATTTGGGAGATATTTTAGCCCTTGTGAAGCCTAGTTGAGATGAGGGCTGCATTATTGGTTGGGTTCCCAAACTTCTTGTATTGTAAGTGTTGGGGGGGGAAAACCAGAGCCTAAAGCTGCCAACTGGCTACAGCTGCTGTCACTGCCCCAGAGGTGATTGGATGTACATTTTGGGAGGTAGAAGTGTGCACAAGCTTTTTTCTGAGACCAGTTCACACTTGGCCTTGTAGTAGACGCTGGGGTAGCTTCTGCTAGGGAGCATCAGCACTTGCGGGAGGCGTCTTCAACCCAGAAACGCCTCCTGCCTGACCAGATGCTACTCTGGCTTCTTCTAGCGGTGGTGCATGAAATTGTGCACCACACATATCCTAATCCCTGCTTTTCCCAGCCAGAGGAGTGGCCCTTTGCACCTCTGCTGATATCAGGGTTACCTGAAGTAGTGTGCATGTGTGCCAGCACCTAAAATGACCTCAGATGTGATTATAGGTGTGTGCAGTGTCACCATTGTGACAAAGCCTGCGCATCACAGCAGGCTCCATGTGAAGATGGCTGTGGCAGGACACACCCCACAGGACGTAAGTCTCTGGGCGCATGGAGCTTGCTTTGGCATGCACTAGCATTCCCAAGTGGGAACACTAGTACAGGCTAGTGGAAATGCACTTTTCTCGTCCAGCGGATGGGAACCTAATTGCAGAAACGCCCCTGGTTTGGTTTGAACAGAACGCCCAGTGTAGTTCAAACTCAGATATTTTTCTTTGAGCAGGCATGGTGTATGTTCGATTCAAACACCTTCAAACTCAGATTGAACAGGGTCAGTTCACTAGTGCCGTGTCTTCACGGCAACCTTATCTTGGATTCAAAACGTTTTCAATCCTCGGAGTCCGCACGGCAGTTTGGCTTAACACGCTTTCCCCGTGTTAAACGACCCCAAAGCGTGGTGAATCTCAATCCTGATTTCAACAGGTCTCACTCTGGATCGTGCGCTTGATACGTGTTTCATTTTTTACTGTGCGGTCCCTACCGTTTTAAGGGATGAGAATCCATGTTTAGGGTTTCCCTCTCCCAGTAGCTTGCTTCCAAAGACAGATTTCAGTGTAAAAATCCAACCTTAACAGAGCGCTACACTGTAGCAATCGAACCACTTCACACATCTGATAACAATGTTGGAATTTTGTGCAATTCTAAAAGTTATGACCTTTAGAAAGGGAAAGGAGGAAAGCAGCTGAGGTTCTCTGTGAATGTTTAAAGCAAAGGGGCTTCAGTTGCCGCTGCTGCTGTGAGCCCTGAGCAACGGGGAGAGGAGGGGAAAGAATCGCTGGCTGCCTGCTGCCATTTTTCCTCCATCCATGGAAGCGGCAGCCACCCAGTTAGGCTTGGTGAAGGGGTCCCTTATGGGTGGGCGTCCATGCCAGGAGGAAGAGGGCAGGGCAGCCCTGCAAAGCGGCTTTCAAAAAGTAGCCACTTGAGTCCCCCCTTGAGTCATGTACGCCATGTACGATCCTCAGAATCCGGATCGAACACGATTAAGTTAAAAGTAATGGGAACAGGCAAATTTGCATTTGTATCCGGTTCTATTATTTCAGTTTAGAGAAAGCGAAATAAGCTTGCTGTGGGGATTCACCCTAAGTTTCTTTGAACGCCCCATTTTTTCCTTTGGATTCAAACTTTTCAGGCAGGGCGCTGGGTTTGAATTTTTTGAATACCTCTGCTTGATTCAAACTGGTTCAGATCAGAACCAGGTTGATGCATCTCTACTGAGTGGTGGCATTTTTGGCCCCTTCTCATCAGTACTGCTGCTACTGTGGCTTCTTCTGCTCATGTAGACAACTTGGGAAGGCAGTGCTAGTTCCCTCCATGGCCCTTTTTTGTTACCACACTGTTGCTTTCTCCTCCGGAAATATTGGCTCAGCCCCATCTCTGCTTCAGGGCCACACTTTTTGGAACCTGCAAATGTTGTGGTTGGCTTCTGAGGTCTCCCTTCAGCTGCTGTGCCAGTTGGACCCAGTCTTGGCCGCCTGCTTTCCCAATACCAGCAGTATTGCCACTGTGGTTGGACACAGTTGACTCCCCCCCAGGTCTCAGCCCCACGTCCTGAAGCGTGTGCCACCAACACACATCGTGGCAATGGGAACCCAAGTGTAAAGCTAAACCATTTTATTTATTTATTATTATTTATTATTTGTATTTCTATCCCTCCCTATACCCAAAAGTCTCAGGGCAGGTAACAGCATTTTAAATCAAACATATATTAAAACAACAACAGTGTCTGTAAAGTGGGAAGAGACAGTATATTTCCATTTAACCAAAAGCCAGCGCAAAGAAGTACATCTTCACTGCCTTCCTAAACATATACAGTGAAGGGGCCTGATGGACTTCAAGGGGGAGACTGTTCCATAGCCTAGGGGCCATAGTTGAGAAGGCCCTCTCCCAGTTGCCCACCCCTTTTAGTACAAAACATGGTGGAACAACCAAGAGGGTCTCCCTCCAGATCTTAAGGCACAGGCAGGTCATGGTAGAAGAAGGCATTCCTTTAGATACTTGGGGCCCAAGTCATTTAGGGCCTTATAAGTCAAAGTTAACACCTTGAATTGGGCTCGGTAGAAAATTGGCAGCCAATGCAATTCATTTAAGACCAGCGTGATGTGCATCTGGCCACCTGTCCCCGTCAGCAATCTAGCAGCTGCATTCTGCACCAGCTGCAGCTTCTGAACCATCTTCAAGGGCAGCCCTGTGTAGAACACGTTACAGTAGTCTAGTCTGGAGGTTATCAGAGCATGGATAACTGTGGCCGAGTCATGTGTGTCCAGAAAAGGCTTCAACTAGTGCGCCAGCTGTAGTTCGGAATTGGCAGTCTTGGCCCATGTTCTCCACCTGAATTAAGATTAATGGAGACTTTTGTAGAAGCCTGAATTCCAGATTTTGTGGGGAGAGGGGAGAGAAAATCTGTGAACGGTTGCATCATTTGTTACTTTTGTGCAAAATTGCTGCTGGGCTTGTTGGTGTGGGAAATGAAGGGAGGGGGTTGCGGTCCAGGGTTTGGAAGGCGCAGAGATGGACGAGGGCTTCACGAAGCAGCGAACAAGTCGTCTGGAGAGGCGAGCTTTGGATGGAATAAAATTACAAGGGGCCTCAGAAAGTGAAGTTGGAATTCAGGCAGAAGGAAGGGCGTGAACAGCCTGGAGAAACAGAATCCCAGCTTCTGTCGCTGCTGAGTCACGGCAACACATGGAGCGCTGAAATGACACCCTGAACATTTTGCACCTTATCTCTCCAAGGTGACAGAGGTTTAGCAGACTGTCAGGAGCGGGTTTCAAGATCCCTCCAACACTACTACAATTTTCTCCTTCATCTTTGTTGTTTAAACCAAAGTGCTTAACTGGATTGTGTGTTTCCAGAGAGACGAAGGTGGATAAGTGTGCACCTTGAAAACAATTGATTAAAAAAAAAATCCCCCAAACTGGTTTGTGGTGCTTTGTATGGCACATATATATGGAAGAATAAGGAGGGAAATGAAAATAGCATTGATGCAGTGCAATAAAATAAGCTTAGGGGATAAACCTAACGTAGAATTGCATGGTGGAATGTAACTTGGATTGCAATGGCACTTCAGATGTAGGTGAGCCTAATTCTGGAATGTATTCCAGAACAGGAGCTTGCTACCTGCATGCAGTTATCCATGCTCTGATAACCTCCACACTAGACATTTGTAATGCACTCTACATGGGGCTGTGCTTGAATACAGTTTGGAAGCTGCAGCTAGGGCAGAATGCAGCTGCGAGGTTGCTAACCGGGACAGCTGGCAGGAAACACACCATGCCAGTCTTAAAAGAGTTCCACTACATGCCAGTTCGCTCCCGAGCCAAATTCAAGGTGTTAACTTTAACTTATAAGGCCCTAAAGGACTTGGGCCCCAAATATCTGAAGGAATGCCTACTCCCATACCAACCTGCCTGTGCCTTAAGATCTGGAGACGATCCCACCACCTCTGTAGCAAAAGGGGTGGGCGCCTGGGAGAGGGCCTTCTCAGTGATGGCCCCTTGGCTATGGAATAATCTTCTCCTTGAGGTGTGTCAATCACCACGTTTAGGAAGGCAGTGAAGATGCACCTCTTTGCCCTGGCCTTTGGTTAAATGGGGATTCACTTTCCTTTCCCACTTGCAGATGCTATTGTTTGAATACATACTGTTATTGTTTTAATAATGTTTGATTTTAAATGTTACCTTCCCAGAGATCCCTGGGTATAGGGTGGGATAAAAATGTAAACAGACAAATGCTAATGCAGGCTATGGCAGGCTGTAGTCTACATTAGCATGTAGACAACAGACCCCTCTCCTGAGGTGGATTCCAGAGTAAAGCCAAGTGCAGAAAGGGGCTTATTGTCCATTTTAGAATGGGCTGGGAACTGAGGCCATTTTAGGCCGAGGCATGGCTCTGAGAGGATGCCCTCTATGCATGTTGTGTCTGTATGCTATGGGATGCTCTTCTTAGGGCAAGGCGAAGTGAGGTGTGCCGCATCCGAGGGGCGGCCTCCCCTCCGCGCACCCCCTCGCTCACTTACCCGGCCGCTGGCGGTCCTTCTTCCCTCGGCTTTAAACTGAGCCAGCCTTTTCTTTACCCCTGTTGAAAGAGGGGGAGGGAAAAGGAAGGAAGGCAGCCGAAGACGTTGGGAGGAGGAGGCTGGCAGTGGCTGCCTTCCTTCCTTTTCCTTCCCCCTCTTTCAACAGGGAGAAAGAAAAGGCTGGCTCAGTTTAAAGCCGAGCGAAGAAGGACCGCCGGCGGCCGGGCGGCACCTCCTTGCTCACTTACCTGGCCGCTGGCTGTTCTCTTCCACTCAGCTTTAATCCAAGTCAGCCAAAGAAACGGGGGGGGGGGGGTTCTTTCCCTGGATTTTTCCTGGCAAAGAAAACTGGCATGGGAACAGGGGGGCTAAAATCCGGGCTGGATTCAGAGCACCGGGGCACTTAATGGGATCCCTCAATGCCGAATCCGAATCCGTTCTGGATTTTACCCCCTATGGGAACACGCCCTTTGTGTTGTGAAATGTCAGTAGTGAGGAGATGAACGGCTTTATAAGCATAAACAGAATCTTGCTGACGTTTGAGATGTTGTGGTGCCAAAGATGAGCAGTGCGGACACTCCTATTTTGTCCTGGGCTGATAAACTAAGGGTGGGGAGTTTGTGGAAGGCACCTCTTTCCCAGTCCCTGCATTAAATTGGTTTTCCACAGCCAGAAAGAGACAGGTGTGCTCGCCTTAGGTGAAGAGCGATTTGCAGGCTCGTGTTGGATAATTCTTGTGGTCTTCTTCCAGCTCCACGGTTCTCGTGTTCCGTGGCTCTGATTCTGTGGTGTTGGCATAAAAATGTAAAATGAATCCTGCCGTAGAATCAGACCAAAAGTGGAGGGGCATGTGTGCGCGCACTAATTTAGCATCAGCATTGACCGGTGAAATGTCTTTGGGAAAGCCAGAACTGCAGAAGGGCTTTTTCTAGTAGCGTTACTGGCAGCTGTTATTTGGACAGGCCTCTCAAGCGGCCGGTACCTTAAGCCCTTGCTTATAGTCGTTGTGGTCAGCTTTGCATCTTTGTAACATTTCAAAGCACTTTGTTATTGGAGTCTGTTTGTGGTTGCTCCAGAGGTCATTGGTAGGCCAGAATGGATCAGGCCCCCAGCTGCCTTCCTGGCTCTGCTGTGACTGAGCGTGAGCACGTGTGCGCCTGGCCTTGGAGCAGCGCTAGATGAGGACGGTCAGCTGGAAGCAAGAGAGCGAGAAACAAGCTTTTATGAGGAGGTGACCGCGGGGTTAAAGGTCCTTTTCAAAGGCAGCTGTGAGTTGCCCAGATGCAAAGAAAGGAGAATGAGAGGTTGGTTGGCTCGATTTCCCTTCTATCCTTGTCTGGCTTTTGTATTACTATTGTAAGTTGATGAGCTAGTCTCGTAGAAGAAGAGTTGACGGACACCATGCAGGGATGTCTTGACAACCATTAAAGTCCAGGTGATTGAGGGGAGGGCAGACAGATGGGCAGCAGAGAGAGCAAGGGGAAATACGGAAGCCATCTGTCCAAGGCTGTAGACTGTTTTTGCTCAGTGCTGCAAGACCAGTTTCACCGTTGCGTGAGCCTATGGGTTGATGTGTGTCCAGGTCAGAGCTTCTGCTGTCCTTCCTTATTTTCTTCTAGCTGCCTGAACTGCAGAAAGTACAGGGTGCTATGAACCGCAGTCACGTTTGTGCAGTCCCATCACCTCTGCGGGAGCAAGATCACGTGCAGAATTGTGTTGAGAATGGAAAATGTTACAGAAATCATCAACATAAATTTAACACAACAATGGTAAGGTAGAAGGTACCTTAATGAATGTTAAATTGCAATGTAGTAAGCCAGAAAGAAAATAGACAAAAGATCGGATAATTCCTTGGTCTCACCTACAAGAAGAATGCACTTGTTCTTGATTCCTCTGCGCGCTGGATAGGTTTTGATTATTAAAGTCTTCCTCAGTTGCGCTATGGTTCTTATATAAGTGGCTCTTCCCACTTCCGTTATTGTCAGGTTACAAATTAATGTAAAATCTGCAATTCATATCCATTAAATTATTAGACTTTTGGGAGGAATGCATTTGTAATTTGTATAGTTTTCTATCATTTTGTATTGCTGTTGTATAATTGTGTTACTTTTTGGGCTGCTTTATGTCTTTGTGATATATAGGCAGAATACAAGAAATCAAATGATTAATGAATGAATAAACCAATAAATAAATAAAATTGCTGTATTTGCATTCAGCATTATATGTAGCAAACACACAGTGGTATAAAATAATAATGTCTCCGCCAGCTAATATGGGAACTATAATGATGCAAGAATCACAGCAATATATAAATAAAATGATAGGATCACTGACTGAAAACATGGCTTGATTAAGAAAGATGTGCAGTGCATTTAAATAGGCAAGGACATTAATGGACCTAATTTTGAAGAAGCAGGATTCATATAACTCATAAGTTATAGAACATATACAACTAGAACAGGTGAATATAGGCTGCGTCCTCCTGCAAGCCGTTTGGCACGGAATGGGCCACGCACGGGACTAGGAGCAGGTCCAAGATCGATCCTTGCCCGTTACATGCCATTCCTGGTGATATGGGCTGGGTGCAGACTGGGCGCAGATGCAGCTGTCCCCATGCAAACTGTGTCAAATCCTGGCACGGGGGAGCAATGCCCCCTCCTCTCTGCCCCCTCTCTCCTTATTGGAAGCCGGATTCACGTCAGCCCACCCCTGTGCTGCCAGCTGCAAATGCCACATCCCCCCCTCCTTTAGCAGCAGAGGAAAGCGGGACTGCGCTGGGAGGCACAGAATTTTTTAAAAATAAAGCTTTAGCAGTATAGCACACCTCTGCTCCACCGGGAACCGCGAGAACAACTGGCAACTTTAAAAGGGAGAAAATCAAGCCGTTATCATGATCGCCTTGGCAATCGGGAGACAGGGGTGGAATATATGGGAAGAGGAACAAAAATCAAGCCATTATCTTGCCTGTCTTGGCGATCGGGAAATGGGGGTGAAATATTTGCCATGGAAAAAGTAAAAAAATTAAGGCATTATCCTGCCTACCTTGGCGATTGGGATGTTTCCACTCCCAAAAATGTCAGCAGCAGGAATGGCAAGCACACCCCACCTCTCAATGACGTGAGCGCCAATCTCCTCCCAAAATAGCCTGGGATCGTCCCCATGCGCAGTCTCGGCTCACTAAGCAATGCATGCCAGGACCCCAGACCATGCCCAGACTTGTTTTTTGGGGTTCCAGATTTGGTCCTGGTTTGGCATGGTTTGGGGGGATTTGGTCCACGGAAAACAGACCAAATCCAAAATGCATGGGGATGACCCTTGCTGAGCCTGGTTTTGGTGCTGGACCAAGCGTGCATGGGGACGCACCCATAATGCCAAAGGTTCGGCAGTAGAATATAAATACGAAGTGGTGATAATAATTGATAATGGCATGAGACAAGAATATTCCCCAAAAACACAAATATTCTCCGAAAATCTTCTAATTTTTCCTTTTCTTTTGTAAACACAGTCAGACCCCTGTATCCACTGATCCGTTAAGTGCGGTTTCAGTTGCCCATGGTGATCAACTCAGCCCCCACCCCCCTCCGTGGACACCATTAGGCCTACCTTAGGATCTTCTGAGGCCTGGGACAGACAGAAAATGCCCCGAAATGGTGCATGATTTTCCATAATGACTTTGAAATCCTGTGGGATTTCACTGGAATTATGGGAAATAGAGTACATTTCCCAGCATTTGCTATTATCCGCAGTTTACGTTATCCACAGTGCGGCCTGGAACTTATCCCCCGCAGATTGGGGGGTTCCACTGTAATACATTTTATTTAATAATGTAAAATTCTGTTAATAAAAATTTTGGAGCATCTTGCCTGAGGGAATGCAGTTGTTCAAGAGGACCTTAATTTTTCCCATAGTGTTGTATTTTTTTTTCTATGATCCAACATCAAATTATGACAATATTTGGCTGATATTTGCGTTTTGATTCAAGTAATTGGGCCAGCTGGCCTTGTTGACACCCAAGGACCCACAGCTGTGGATGGTTTCTTGTTTAAGGTGTAAAAGGTTTCTTGGCTTGTAACGCTCTACCTCAGGATCAAGGATACCTAATGCAGAGGAGTGGTCTGTCCATCCATCAGTCCATCCTATGTCCAACTTTGCTGCCGTCTCCCAGACTTGCCTCCAGTCTAGATTCTGAGCCTGGCTTATGCATCCTGATCTTAACCAGTGCCCTGCATGTGACCCCCTACGTCTTGACTGTGTTAGATTAGCAATATTTCCTTTTTCTTGGAAATGTTTAACTCAGAAGGAGGAGACTTGGCTTTCCTACCCCACTTTTCTCACCCATTTTAAAGTGACTCAAGGCAGCTGACAAACCTTCAGTTCTTCTCCCCACAACAAACACCCTGTGAGGTAGGTGGGGCTGTGAGAGCTTGTGACTAGCCCAAGGTCACCCAGCTGGCTTTGTGGAGGAGTGCGGAATCAAACCCGGTATTCCCAGATAGGAGTCTGGCTCCTGAACCACTAGACCAAACTGGCTCACAGGGTGTGGATGAATGTATTTATGTAAAATGTTCAATTATTGTTTTCACATATATGTTATTACAAGGACAAAGAAGATATCTTTCCTCTTAATTTTTTACATAGGAAGAAATCTGAGTGTAGGATTCCCCCCCTGCCCCCCTCTGCTCACTGCAGATTATCTTTAATTTAGTTGATATAAATACTGCATAGTACTCATAGGTAGCTTATTATCCTTGAACTTACAAAGACTTTTTTCCTCTTGTATGTTAACATAATTGGCTCCTAAGACCTACTGTTTAACAATTGCCAGTGTTTGTTAATGATGTTCTTAATTTATCCTAAAATAGTTATATTCTAAAGAGATAATCATTCCCTTTCCGGGTATATTCCGTCTGTATTCCTGTTTCTATCAGCTGTTAAAATACTCCTTTTTCATTTCACCATGTAAGAAGGCATTATTCATTATACTCGTAGAATATTCCCTTTGCACTAAATGCTATCATCTCTGATGTCTTTCATATAATTGCATTTTCAGAGCCACAGTTTCTTCTTATTGTTAACATCTGTGCTTAAGGCGGGCTTCTTTTCAGGGGATAACAGATAGGAGAATTAACATCTGTTTCCTTCCTGAATAAATGTATCTTCAAACTCCAGAACAGATAATTATCTCCATGGTTAAAAAACACACCACTTTGTTGGTTATTTTGTATCAGAAATTTGATAATGTAGGTTTTATATTCAAGCATCCTTCATTCTCTTGAGATCCTCAATTTATTCATGCTACAACAGCAAATTGTCAAAGTATCATTTATAATGTAAACTATATTAAAAGAAGCGAATCCCATTATGGTAGCTGTTTGTTTGGATTTTTATACTACTGTATTATCATAGACTCAGGGCAGTGTACAATAAAATCAATTAGATAAGGTAAAGATAAAGATAGGAATAAATAAAAACAAAATCAAGATAAAACAACATAAAACAAATAAAGATAACTCCAAAAAACCTCAGTAAGTAAGTAAGTGTGATTTCACCAGGTATTTACATGAACCAGCTGTGATCACCTCATTAGGATGGCCCAATTTCTGTTGTCCTACCTAACTCCTCAAAAGAAAGGTACAGTTTGGCAGGTTTACCCAGAAAATTTTAGCTAATGGGCTGGTTTGTATGAGAGGAGTTTTTCCCACTCAGCTATTTAGGGCCTAAGACATATAGGACTTTATAGGTCAACAATAAAACTGCTGTGGTCTCTGAGCTGTCTTCAAGGGCAGACCCACATAGAGTGCATTACAGTAAGCCAGCTTGGAAATCACAGGAACATGGGTCAGAGTAGCCACATGGGCTTTATCAAGCTCCCTGACAAGGTGAAGCTGACCATGGAGCTCCTAGTCACTAGAATCATAGAATCATAGAGTTGGAAGGGATCTCTAGGGTCATCAAGGCCAACCCCCTGCTCAATGCAGGGTTTCCTAAACCATCCCAGACAGATGTAGGTCCAACCTCTGAAGACCTCCAGTGAAGGAGAACCCACTACCTCCCCTGGCAACCTGTTCCACTGACTGATCACCTTCACTGTCAGGACGTTTTTCCCTAATATCTAATCTGCACTGACTCCCTTGAAGTTTCATATCATAGTTTCTAGTCCTTCCATCTTGTGCAAGCGAGAATAGGGATGATCTCTCTTCACTGCTGCCACCCTAAGCTTCAAGGGTTGGGGACGAATCCAGGGGAACGCCCAAGTTTCTCATCTGTACTGCAAGTTGAATGCTAAGCCTGTCCAGAACAAGAGAGCTGGAAACTTGAACCTCTTAGACTGCATCTATCCCTTCTTCTGCAAAAATGTTCCAGCACTTGCACTGGTTCACCTAGTAGAGTGTCATAGATGGTCTTGATTTGTGCTTATTGAAGGTAGATGACTTATGCATATTTGTGTTACACTGTGGATAAGGGGCTGTGACCCTTAACGTGTACTTTGATAGAATCTTCTAGCTGAAAATCTAACATACCATTAACTTGATTGTTCCTCTGTCCCTCCTACGCCTTCGGAAAAGGCAAGCAGAAGGATCAAGGGGATGGGACACCTTCCTAATGGAATCAGATTGCAGCATCTGGGGCCCTTCGGCCTTGGCAGAGGTGTCCTGATTGAAATGTATAAGATCACACATGGTGTGGAAAAGGTGGATAGAGAAGGATTATTTTCTCTGTCTAATGTCAGTACTGTAGATCCGGGGGGCACTCTAGGAAGCTGGTGAGCAGGAGAGTTTCAACTGAAAGAGGAAGTATTTCTTCACCCAGAAGGTCATCAGTCCGTGGAATTTACCACCAGGAGAGCTGGTGACAGCAACCAACCTGGATAGGTTTAAGAAAGGAGGATAGGTGTATCAATGGCAACTAAAATGGTTGCCTAGGTACCACCTCTGGGTTGGAAAGACAGGCAGGATGCCTCTAAAGGGCATTTGCAGGGATTTGAGACCAGATAGAGGTTTTGCCTTCGTCTTCTGCTTGAGATGTCCATAAGCAGTTGGTGGGCCACTGTGTGAGGGACAGGATGCTGACCTAGATGGGCCTGATCCATCAGTCTGTTCTTTTGTTCTTATGTCAGAAGCCCTTACCAAATATCTTCCCCTTTGTTTATTCCTTGTGAATAACTCCATGTACCTAGTCTTGTATATTCTCAATAAATCCTCCTAATTTCAGACTTTACAGTTGGATGCTATGGATTTGTTTCTTCAAGGTAAATATATTTGCCTCCTATGCAGGAACTGCAATCTTCCCTAGCGATTTCCCTCGTGGTTTCTTGCAGATGATTGATTCTTGAGAACCCTACAAACCCAGAGGGATGACTGAAAATCCCCCATGCATTCCCTCTTTAAATTCTGCCCTAGAGATAGGAGGAGGACTATTGCAAATCCATGTCTCGTGGCAGATGTTATCAAGCATTGCAGACTGAAAAAGGATCGCCAACAGAGTAGCACTGCCTCTGTCTCTCCCCTGTAATCAGCTTCATATTCATGCAAGTAGGATGTCTCCAAGTGTGTTTGGGTCTAATGTATTGAGTACAACATGTACAATTCTCTGCCCTCTGGGCAGAACTCATCGTGCGCGCTTAGTGAGTTCCTGGCCTTCAGAGAACCAGTTTTGTCTCTTGACTCCCTGGGCGTGAGCTATTCAGAAAGAGGACAGAGCAGTCCCATACTCAGAGTGACAACTCGTTAGCTCTTAGGAAGATTGAGGGGTGTGGAGAAAGATACTCAGTCTGAGAAGGAGGGTATGGCTCCTTCAGGTTGGTCTCATTACTCAAAGGGTGATCAGGTTTCCTCTTGCACTGAAGATAGTATTCCAGGTGAACTTCAAGTTCTGGTAATGGATAATTTAATCCTTAGAAATGCAGAGACTGGCTCTGTCATAGGCATGCTCCCTGCATGGTGACCTGTTTACACGGTGTGAAGACTGGATATAAGCGCCTCCTGGTCAGTCCTGGAGGGCGTGCCAGGAAAGAGGCAGTGGTTGTCATGTATGTGGGCACCAACTATTTTCAAAAACCTAACCAGAAAGTCCTTGTAAGTTCCATTCAGGTTGCCAAGCAGAAGATTGAAGATCAGGACCTCCAAAGTAGTTTTCTCCAAAATCTTACCTGTCCTATGTGCAGAGCTGAAACATCTTAGTACTTAGGTAGGATGATGTCCCTGGAGAATGAAATCAGAAGGATATTTGAAAGGAGACATCTTGTGACAATGGGACACTCCAGTTACCACCACCACCCCCATCAACTGAACGGCATGCTCAAATCGCAGCGGAGACATAAAGTTCCTAAGTTCTATCAGTGACAGTGAACTAAAGCAGTTGACTGTGGACCCAGTGAGGAGAGATGTGATATTGGACGTTGGGAGGGAAGCAAACATGGTTGGGAATATTAACTGTAGTGCAGTATAATATTTATAGGAGTGGTAGATTTGAAATGCATGGTCATATTGGACTTCATAAAAGGGAACTTTTCAAACTTGAGAGAAAAGTTGTGAAAAGAAAGTGGGAAATAAAGAAGAGTTGGCTTTTCTACCCCACTTTTCTCACCCATTAAGAAGAACCTTCTGTTCTTCTGCCCACAATAGACAACCTGTGAGGTAGGTGGGGTTGTGAGAGCTCAGAAGAGAGCTGTGACTAGCCCAAGGCCACCCAACTGGCTTCATGGAGGAGTGTGGAATCACACCTGGTATTCCCAGATAAGAGTCCATCTCCCTAACCGCTAGACCAAACTGGCCTACTAGAAGAGAACAAACGCTACCCAAAAGCTTGGTGGCTATTTAAAATCACAGTAATAGATGCTCAGCCTGATTGTATTCCAGAGATTAAGAAAAATCTTAGAGGACCTTTTGCTGAATTGCCCCATATTGTTGTTTTCACATGATCATGGTTGGGTCAGCTTCTGGGAACTGAATGAAAAGAACCATGCAGTTTTCTCATCCAATATAGAAGTGGTTTCCTCTCACCCTTGGACTCTTTCCTCTTCCACCAAATTGTGTAGAGTGTTGAAACTGGGAGGGGTTCTCTGCCCATTGGTGGATTGGACATCAAAGCGTCAGGTGCTGTTGAATGTGAACATGTGTCAACCTTTGCATGTTGGAGCACGCAGTTCTAATGACTTCTATGGGCTACTAGGATGAGCAGCGAGTGACTGTCTTGGGAAGAGATCTGAACAATGAAAGTGTCACTGACCATAAATAATGTCATTGGCATGTTAGGGACAATATGAAATGGTATTGGAAAATTAAAGTACCTGTTAGTATAATTTCCTTACATAAATCCATGATGCGCCACACCTGGAATATTGTTTATGGTTTTGATCATTATGCTTCAAAAATGAGATAGGAGAGATGGAAAAGAATAAAAAGAGGGCAATTAAAATGATTGCTAATCTAGAAGAGCTCACCTATGAGAAAAACATTACAACATCAGAAAGGAGGGACATGGAAATGGGACATGATAGAAGTGTGCAATATTATGCGTTATATGGAAATGTGTTGGAAAATACTTTGATACTGAGAAAGGTGGAAGGCAAAAGGAGAAGGGAGGCCAGAGAATGAGATGGATAGATAGTGTTGTGGAAGCAACGAATATGACCTAGGGCAAACTTCGGAAGACAGTAGAGGTCAGACGGACACGGTCCATGAAGCCATGAGGAGTCAGCCATGATTGAAAAAGTGAACTTCAACAAAGGGAAATCAACCCTGATTGTTCACTGGAAGGACAATAGTGAAGCTAAGGCTCAAATACTTTGGCCACATGATGAGAGGATGGGACTCGTTGGGAAAGGCCCTGATGCTGGGAAAGATAGAAAGGACAAGGAGGAGGATAGATAAGTGGAGAATGCGATGACTAGATAAGTACCACGGAAGGTCATGTGTATCATGAACATGGGCAAACTTCAGAAGGCAGGGATGGGCAGATGGGCCTGGTGTGCTACGGTCCATGGGGTTACGAAGAGTTGGACACCAGGGAACAAGTCAGCAACAACAACTTTGGAAACTGAGGGTAAGAAGAGATGTTTACAAAATATCAGAATATTTTCAGGTGGTTGGTTAACCTCCCCCTGCCTCATCTGGAGACCGAGAGGTGGAGCGTAAAATGCCCCACGTATAGTCTGGTAGCTCTACTCCACCTCAGTTTCATCTCTCGGTCGCCTCATTCCTTGCTGGTAGAAGATTCAGAGTGAGTTCCTCTACAAAGAATAGAGATCATAAAGAAGGCAGAGCCAAATATCGACAGTACAACGACTGAAATTTCTTTTGAGAGCCAAATTTTTTAAACTTAAACCATATAGGTAGGCACATTGTTATTAACTTAATTAGGGTTTGCAGACCCTTGGCCTAGGGCAGCGATGGCCAACCGATGACACGTGTGTCACAGGTGACACGCCAAGCCCTTTTGGGTGACACACATGGTCACCCTGGCACCTGGGCGTGTAGTGCTTGCTTGTTCTTGAAGTGTGTGAAATGCCAACTTTCAACTGAAGATTTAGCAAACGAAATTCAGCATCAAAAGTCACTAATGTAAAGAATGGTTCGTTTTTGCTTTTAATAAAATATATATGTCAAAAATATAACTTTTTTACTAGAGCTACAAATATCACAAAATTATGGATATTTCTAGAAGTGACACAGCACCCGAGTTAAACTAGGTTTTCTTGCGAATTTTGACACACCGAGCTCAAAAGGTTAGCCATCACTGGCCTAGGGCAAGGCTTTTCCAGCCCCTCAGCCCGGAGTTTAAAGGCAAGACTATTAAGTGGCGATCATCCTAGCAGAATGCAAAGTGACAGAGGAGGAGGAGGAGGGTTTGAGCGGTGGGAGCTGCCACAGGGCCAGAGGTTTACGGCCGCGGCGCTCTTAATGTAGCTGGCACACCGGAGCGAGGCATGCAGATGGGGCAGACCCCGCAGTCGGACTCCGGGCAGGGCCCTTCCCGTGCCGTTGAAACAGGGCAGAAGAGAAAGCGCCAGACCATTGAGGCTATTGAAACTTCTCACAAGGCTGAGGAAAGAAGATTGAGACCTCGAGGCTCCGCGGAAGAGGAACCCAGAAAGAAAAGCAACATCAGCGCGTTGTTCTTAAGCAGCCTTTTCTGCAGAGCAAAAGAAGGCCGATACTTGCCCTTTCCCTTTTACCCCAGTAGCCAGCACTGCAGGCGGGAGCGCTCTCCTCGGCAATCTCCTTCTTCAGTACCTGCTCCAGCTCTTCCTGCTAATGTTGTGACTCCTATACAAGAGGATCCTGCTTTGCCTCTTTCACCAGCTCAACTGCCCCTGCTCAAGCGCAGGATACCGCCTTACAAGAAATGTTAAGGAATTTATTGCAAGCAGAATTGGATAAACGTTTTTCTCCTAAAAGGAGAATGCCAAGAGGAAATCTAAGGCTAAAAAAAAAAGGCAAGAGCTGGTGGGGTCCAGTCCTCTAGCCACCGTTCCTCTACTATTGCTGCAGCTTCACTGGGACAGTCTCTGCGTGTGAGGGAAGGTCTTCTTCTTCTCCAGTGTGCCAGTTTTGGTCTAGTGATGAAGGGGCTGGAGTCTCCTCTGGGAATACCGGGTTTGATTCCGCCCTCTTCCATGAAGTCAGCTGGCTGACCTTGGGCTAGTCACAGCTCTCTTCCGAGCTCTCACGGCCACCTCATGGGGTGTCTGTTGTGGGGAGAAGAACGGAATGTTTGTCAGCTGCTTTGCGTCCCCTTAAATGGGTGAGAAAAGTGGGATAGAAAAGCCAACTCTTCTTCCTCTTTCTGAGGCTTCTTATAGTCAAGCATCCTTGGATTTGGCAAGAGCCGTAAGGGAGTCACTTGCTGAAGAGGGAGCATTTTGGATCTGGATGAGTCTTCTTCGTCTTCTTCCAATGAGCCAGTGGGAGAATCTTCTCCGGCGGCCAGTCAAAAGCCTTTTCAGCAGGAAGAATATTCCAGACTGGTTTAAGTACTCATGCCAGTTCTCCATATGGGGCCTGCTGAGCAGGGCGAACAAGGGAAGGAACAACTAGGATGTTCTTCTGCCAGCCCCAACTAAGTAGCGAGCGCGCCCATTTCCCTTGCCTTCCCAAATTTGGTTCGACAGCAATGGGATTTTCCTTCCGCTTCACATAGATTACCACAGAGCCCAAAGGAGCTCTTTGAAGTTCATAGGCCATCTGTGGCTATGTGGGGAGTTCCCACAGTTGACACCTGGACCTTCAGCTTTTGTTGAGCCACTTCCCCCCACCCAAAAAAACCAGGATGAAACAGACTTGCGGGGGGTGCTCGAAAGAAAGCAGAGGCCTCTTGCAACGTCTAGGCCTCTTCAGTCTGGAGAGACGGCGTTTGAGAGGGGACCTGATTGAAGTATATAAAATTATGCACGGCATAGAAAAGGTGGATAGAGAAAATTTCTTTTCTCTATCGCACAACACTAGAACCAGGGGGCACTCTATGAAGCTGATGGGTAGGAGCGTAAGGTCTGACAGGGGGAAGTATTTCTTCACACAGAGGGTCATCGGCCTATGGAATGTGCTGCCAGAAGAGGTGGTGACAGCTACCAGTCTGGATGGCTTTAAGGTAGGGTTAGACAAATTTATGGATGACAGATGTATCAATGGCTACTAGAACGAATGCCTAGGTGCATCTTTCAGGCTGAGGGGGGGGGGAGGAAATGGGGCGCTTCTAGGGCCATCTGCTGGGACTCGAGAGCAGGAGAAGGTTTGTCCTTGTCTCTGCTTGAGATGCCTGTGAGCATTTGGTGGGCCACTGTGTGCGACAGGATGCTGGACTAGATGGGCTGTGGCCTGATCCAGCAAGGCTTCTCTTATGTTCTTATGTTCTTATGTTCTCTTTGCACTACAGCCGGAATGGCGGTAGTGAAGAAGGCTAAGACATGTGGGAACGCTTTATCCATTCACCCAGAGGGAGGCAGGAATGCGTCTACACGCGTTTCTTGCCTCCCTCTGTATGAATGGAGAAAGTGCTCCCGCCTGTCCTAGCCTGGAAAGGCCAGGATGTGGGCAGGACGCTCCTCCCCTGGCCTCCTGCCATTGGATCAGGCAAGACCCAGGGCGGGAGGCCCATTGGGTGCCTTCCCTGTGCTCTCGCTCGTTCCTGGGGCCCAGATCGGGCTCCTAGGGCCAGGGGGACCCACACCACACCCCGGGGTGCACATGTGTGAACGGGACTTACCTTTTGGTGCTGGGCAGTAACTAAGGCGAGGAGGCTTGCTGCGTCTTGCGCCTGCACGCTGCGCGTTCCCTAATTGGTCAGGGACCCGTTCCTGCGCAGATGGCCAGTTGAAGCCAGGCTGTGTGGCCAGTTGAACCTATGAGGGACCTCCTGGCGCGGCAGGCCTCCTCACCTTAGTTACTGCCCAGCGCCAAACAGGTAAGCCCCGTTCACAGGCATGCACCCCTGGGGTGGGGTGTAGGGTGTGGGTCCCCCTGGCCCTAGGAGCCTGGTCTGGGCCCCAGGAGTGAGCGGGAACACAGAGAGGGGAGGCGCCTGGGCTGCCCACCCCTGGCTCGAAGGGAGCCAATTGGGGCAGCCAGGAGTGGAGAGCGTGCAAATGCTTTCCCTCTGGTACGGCTGGGAACGTGTCGGGATGCCCCAAACGTGCTGGGACGGTTTCAGAGCACTTCTTTGTGCTCTGAAACTTGAACGCGTGTAGACACTTTGGGATAGCTGAGACGACTCGGAACAGATCCGGCCGCCCCTGAAGAGCGAATGCTCCGTCCCAACGTGTTCTACATGCGTTCCAAAACCCCTCCTGCGAAAATGCCTCAAGAGTCTCTTTTTAAGGGGGACTTTGAGGTCACAGCTTTGGTTGCCCGAGCTTCTTCAAGAATCTCTCTGTTCACCAGGGGCGCCTTAAAATGGATAGATTAAATTCTGATTCAGCCTTATCCAGACAGTCCAAGCAATTATTAAAGGCAGTCAGTTGCTTTCTGTGCTGATTCTTCCCTCGATGTCATGCAACCTATGTCCAGATCCATGGCTATTTTCAACGGATGCCAGGATCCACTCTTTCTTATTTCTAGTAAATTAACTGAAATGACCTCAGTTTGAGTCATATTTGTATATAGGGAAGCTCTATCTGTGGTCACCAAGATGGAAGCCCATGGAATCTGTAGGGAGAAATGCAGAAATCTCAAAAATCATTAGAATCCCTGTGATATCCGTGGATATAAATAAGTATATAGGTATGGACAGATACAAGTTAAATTTCAAGGAAAAACTTGCCAGTGTTTCTAATATAGAGCTGCGACTCGAGTTAGTATGTCTGCTGAGGACCAGATATATTGGTCATAGTCTGGAAGAAATCTTAGGACAGGGACCTGTGGTCCACATGCTAATCTGGACTTTGGGAGACCTCAGGTGTTTTTCCACCATGCTCCTTTAATCTGGATCTAAGAAGATCCAGATCTAGGGAATGGATACTTCCCTTAATCCGGATCTAGTAGATCCGGATTAAGGGAAGTACCCAATGTGTTTCCATGGGTGGTCTAGCACCCATTAGCAATGGGTACTAGCCTCCCTGCCGTGGAAACACCAGAGCACCCATTTGGAAATCCGGATCTACCCACGAGGGGTCTGCCTGTCACCCCAGGTGTTTGGGGGGACAGGGGGTGCAATCTCTGAAGTCACTTCGAAGTCCCTTTGAAGTTATTTTGAAGTCCCTTTGGTGTCAGTTCGAAGTTCACTCTGAAGATCAGCACAGACTTCAAAAACACTCCGGAGCTATTTTGCAGACTTCGAAGTGACTTCGAAATGCCTTTGAAATGCCTTCAAAGCTTAGGTTTTGGGGCTCACCCCAAGGGTGCCTCCTCCCCCTAGCCTCCTCTAGACCCCATTGTCAAACTAATGTGGAAATAGGCTCTCTTTAATCCGGATTTTCTGACTGAAGACCCCATTTTAGACCCCATTAATCTACAGAAAATCTGGATTAAAGCCCAAAAAGTACCCATATGATCCGGATTTCCCAAGGCGCGGTGGAAACAAATGTGCCCCTAATGGGTGCCATGGTGGAAATGGGGTCATCCGGCTCTCACCCAAATGGGTCCTTAATGGGTGCTAAAATGGGTACTAAGTGACCGTGGAAAAACACCCCTCACCTGAGGCCTGTTTCTTTAGCTTGCACTGGCATGTGGACAGCAGGGCCCTATTCTGGGACAAATTCCAGAACGAAGCCAAGTGCAAACAGGCCCATGTTCTTAATTTTGTTTGGCAAAAGATAAAACTGAGACACCTATCTCTGGATTCTAATTTTAAAAGTACATTTTTAAAAATTTCAGTGGCCAGATCATGAGGGCAGATAAAATGTGTGACTGCGGTTTTTCTGTAAGAAACTCTTCTCTCTTCATATTAAACCACAACTCCTTGTGTATCAACAGGTTTAAATATAATACCTATGTATGCTTTCATGTTTTTAAATGTCTTTCTTCTGTGCTTAAGTTATGCCACGTTTGTGGCTTATCCGCTTCAGTAGCTCTAATGGCTGCCTCAGCTAAGTCCTAAAATACTTTAAGAGGTTGGTTATTAGTCACCGGATTAAAAGGAGATTTGGGTCTAAAATCAAAATCTTATAGTCTCAGTACTATTTGTATCTTTATACAGATAGCTAATTTCATCTGCCTGAACATTGGTTGGGGCTTTGTTGTGCTCTTGAAGGAATCACGCCTGAACTAATTGAGTATTTTCGTGGTTTCGTCTGTGCGGCCTTTTTAAGGCTGCAGCATTATGATTTTGAAGGGTGGAGGCCAGAACTGTGCATGGACACTAGTATTTTAAGAAGCATGCTGACACTGGCAATTTCACTTTCATTACGTAGCAGTTAGGGATGGGCACAAATGGGCTTTTTAGCATTTGATTCATAATGAATCGAATGTTAGAAAATTTGTATTTGTTCGAATAGATCCCTTCGAACGTGGTAGGATTTTATTGAATACGAATGTATCCATATGCGTGCGTACAAATATCCGATATATATCCAATACGGATGAATACATAACCAGTAAGAACGCATACATATCTGATATGTATCTAATATATGTATCCTGTAACACAGCGTTTCCCAAAGTGTGGTACGCGTACCCCCAGGGGTACGGGAAGAGTTTGGTGGGGGTACGCGTTGCACCGGAGTTTGGTGGGGATCACGGGGGAATATCCACCGCACCGTGCTTAGCTGCGCCCACAGAACAAGGAAAGAAATAGGTGTGTATCGCCGTTTTTATACGGGAACCGGGGCCATCGGAGATCGTATCGCAACTCGTTATGGCGGGAACTTCTGCGCATCCTTCGCGCAGCTCGGGTTCGGCCATTTTTAAACTGCGGGAACATTAACGGTTGACGTTGAGCCGCGGAGCTGTTTAAACGCCGGAGAATTGCAGTGTTATCTAACGGTCTTGTGAGGCGTGAATATACCGCACTTGGTTACAGAGACAACTGACTTCTTTAATAGTTAGTTCCGGGCGCCTGCTATTGTGCTTTAGTAAGTTCCACTGATTTTGATTATTTTTATAAAATACAATTTTTATCCCTAATGTTTTTTATGAGGGGTACTCAGCGTTACGAAAATTATAGAAGGGGTACACGTGTGTCATAAGTTTGGGAAACACTGCTGTAACATATCCATTCTGAAAGTGTCAAATCCAACCTCAATCCACTTTTAATCCAGTCTCAATGTGTTGGCTGCTTTCCAATCTCCCCAGTTCAGTGAATGTCCAAACTAATCGTATGAATGTCCGAAAGATTTGTATTTGTGCAAATGTTAACGTGTGAATGTCCTAACATTTGATTTGTGTACGAATGTCCAAATCTGGATGCATTTGTACGAATAACGAATGTTACCGATATCTGTGTACATCCCTAAAAGCAGTAGCAAACTATTGGAGAACCTATTTAAGGTAATGTAAGATCAAAATTATGATTGGATACTACATATGGAGTTAAACAATCTTCCGACTATCCAACTGAAGGAAATAGTAGAAGAATTGCTAACACGTGCTCAAATAGTCCTAGTGAGTGGATGGAAGGACAGAACGAAATGGACCATTAGTAAATGGTATAATTATATAATTAATGTGATAGCAGTAGAAATATCGAATAGTCGTATGAATTATATAAGTAATTTGGACAGGGTTAGAATATGTAAACAAAAATGGATGATAGTTAAAATGTATTTAGATAACAAGCTTAGGAGTGAAAGGGAGAAATTGAAGCTGTGTTTAATTTTCTCAATGTAGTACTAGGAATTATGTAGCCTTTTCAATGAATGGTATAAAAACTTGGATTTATGTATTACCCTTGGGGGGAGGGGGGAGGAGGATTTAAAGCAATTGTAAAAAAATTAATAAAAAGATTAAAAAATATATAATTGGAAACTAATTTTCCATGAAACTCAGAGGTCAGTCATGTGCTCTGCAAATTAATTGTGGCCCTGGGTTAGAATGTTTTCAGTGTTATCACTTGTGTATTAAGAGGCCTGCATATTGTATACGTATTTATCAGTATCATCACACTGTCTGGCAGAGGTTATGACTGGTTTGCTACTCTTGACTATTGGATCCTTCCCAAAGACAGGATAATCAGAGATATCAGTGCAGAAGGTGTCCTGTATTATTGTTATTATTACTTTCATTACAACATGATACAACAGCTAATGGTGGCCTTCATTTTGCATTGAGTTCTTCTTGAGATATTATTCTTTTATTTATTTATTATAAGCATTTGTATCTCACCCTATAGTCAAAGGTCTCAGGGTGGGTTACAACATTTAAAACCAAATATAAACATATTAACACAATGAAAGTGTCTGAAAAATGGGAAGAAAAAGCTATATCTCCATTAGCTAAAGGCCGAGGCCAAGAGGTGTGTCTTTACTGCCCTCCTAAACATGTAAAGTGAGAGCATCTGACACACCTCAAGGGGGGGGGACTTTCCATAGCCTGGGGGCCATCACTGAGAAGGACCTTTCCCGAGTGTTTGCCCCTTTTGCTGCTGAGGGTGCTGGGACAACCACGAGGGCCTCTCCTCCAAATCTTAGGGCATGGGCAGGTCAGTATGGAACTTAGGATGATGTAATATATTGGTGCAAGATGTGTTCAGATCCTAGCAGTGGGGCCCTGTGCAGTTGACCAATGGAAATTTTGTCCACATGCAGATGTTCTAAGTGCAGAGTAAGGTCTTTCGGTATGGCAACCCGCGTGCCGATAACTCCTGGGACCATAACTGCTGGCCTGTGCCATAGTCATTCAGCTTCGATCTTCAGATCTTGACCTTTTGTGGTCTTCTCAAGTTCTTTGTCTTCAATTCTGTTTTTCCCAGATATTCCTAAGTTGAGAATCACAGAATGATAGAGTTGGAAGGGATCTCTAGGGTCATCCAGTCCAACCTCCTGCTGAATGCAGGATTTCCTAAACCATCCCAGACAGATGTTGGTCCAGCCTCTGCTTGAAGACCTCCAGCGAAGGGGAGCTAACCATCTCCTGTGGCAACCTATTCCATGGACTGATTGCCCATCTGCTTCTTCTTACCCATCGTTAGATCGGGGATAGGGATGTGCATGAATATTCGTAACATTCAAAATCCCTACGAATTTGGCCAAATTTGGACATCTGTATTCGAATTGAATGTTGGCATATACAAAGACTGACATTCGACTTCAGATAAAATATTTTGATACAATCCTATGAAGCTTCGTATGAAATTCGTATGCTTTTTGTTTGGGATTTTTAGGAGATTTGTATTTGTATCCAGTACGAATCCCACCATATTTGAAGGGGATATGTTCAAACAAATACGAATTTTCTTGCATTCAGTTCAATATGAATCGAATTTTAAAAAAAATATTCATGCACATCCCTTAATCAGTGACAACCTGTGAGGTAGGTGGGGCTGTGAGAGCTCAGAAGAGAGCTGTGACTAGCTCAAGGTCGCCCAGCTGGCTTTGTGCAGGAGTGCAGAATCAAACTGGGAGAATACCAGATAAGGGTAAGAGCTCTAACCACAAGACCAAACTGGCCAACAAGGCAAGCTTAGGGTGTGGAGGACAGGGCCACTCCCCACATTTTGTTGCTGAAGATGATCCTGTTACCTCTTTTCACACAAGAAAGTGAATGTAAGATCAGGCCACAGCCCATCTAGTCCAGCATTCCGTCTCACACAGTGGCCTACCAACTGCTTCCAAGCAGAAGACGAGGGCAAACCTTCACCTGCTCTTGAAGCCCAGCAGATAGCCTCTGGTTGCTCTTTCCACCTCGTCTGGCAGCCAATTCCACAGACTGATGACCCTGTGGGGGAGGAAATCCTTCCCCTTGTCTGGTCCGACTCTCCTACCCATCAGCTTCATAGACGCCCCCTGGTTCTAGTGTTGTGTGATAGAGAAAACACGTCCCTTTTCCATATCATGAATGATTTTACATGATTTTATACGATCTCCTCCTCCTCCTTCTCTTCCCCCTCTCCTCTCCACGATCCCCATTTTTTTTGAAATTACGCTTTATCTTGCCTGACATTGGAGCTTCCTGTCGAGGTGATTTCCCCAAATTGCACCCATGAAGATGAAAATTTAGGCCCGCGTGAGAAAACAAAGTGGTAAGATATTAAGACCATGTGGGTGAAAATCGGCACCTCACCAGTATGCAGATAAAGAGGGGCCTGGCAGCGTGCAGTTGTCTTCACAGCAGCTCAAACGCCGCTCCCGGCTCCTTATTAATCCTTCTGGCTTTTTCACGTTTCGGTGCCATCCTGCACACTGACTGTCGCTGCCCACAAGTCAAAGCAAAGCGAATTCACTCCCCATCCTTTGCCCGCCCAGAGGGTTTGGGATCCTGATTGACTGCTAGAGAAATGGCCGGCCCATTTTAAGGGAGAGTGAAATAGGTGGGAGTTCAGGTATCCCAGACCTTCAGTTGAAGTGACAACTTGACAGTTGAGAAGGAATAACAATTCGTATGGAACTGGCTGAGATCCAGAGAGGCAGATGGGCTTCCCGCAGCACCGTTAGACTTAAACCTCCAGAAGACAATTAAAAACAAATTCTCCCCCTCCCTTCTGCCCAATATACGGGCTCAAAATTAGTGGAAGAAAATGCATCTTTTAATTTTTTAAAAAAATCTGTAACCAATATTGTTCAGTTTTCTTTCAGGGCTGTATAGAGTGGGGTGATTTGTGTCCCTTTTGGTTAGGCAGCGTCCCAGTTTCTTTGAGATGAAAGGATCAGGTCACAGCCCTTGGTGTATTTGACTGTCAACCAAAGGCTGTCATGGACATCCTGGCTCGGTGGATGCTCTGACATTCTGTGTCATTGTTCTGTTAGGTACCACCTTTCCACCTTTAAACTGGCTTAGTGAATGCAGATTAGCTTGATCTGGATCAGCCACAAGCAGAGGCATCTCCATCGAGGTTCAATTCTGCACTCTTCCACAAAGGCAGCTGGGTGACGTTGGGCTAGTCACAGCTTTCTTCTGAACTCTCACAGCCTCATCTAGAATCTGCATGGCCTGTGGTTTACGGTGCACTAAATGTGGAAGGAATTTTACAGCCTGTCTGTCTGTCAAGTTATCACTTCAGTTGAAGGTCTCGGATAGCTTAACTCCCACAAGTTTGGTCTAGTGGTTAGGGAGCCAGACTTGTATCTGGGAATACCGGGTTCAGTTTCGCCCACCCGCATGAAGCCAGCTGGGCGACCGTGGGCTAGTGACAGCCCTCTTCTGAGCTCTCACAGCCCCACCTACCTAACAGAGTTTTCTGTTGTGGGGAGAAGAACAGAAGCTTTGTCAGCCGCTTTGAGTCCCCTTAAATGGGTGAGAAAAGCAGGGTAGAAAAGCTAACTCTTCTACCTACCTACCTACCTACCTACCTATCATCTTGCCCTACATCCAAAGGTCTCAGGGGGGGTTAGAACAATAAAAAACGGTCTTAAAAACCCACTAAAAACATGTATCTCTGGATTGGTGATTTCACCAGTAGCCCAAGGCTCAGAAGTTCTTACCTTGTTGCTCTGTGTGTCCCTGTAGAGGGAAATTACAATGTCCAAAGAACATGAAAATAACTGTGCATATGAACTGTGTTAGCATGGAATCAGAGAAATGTGAAACACATGTCGGTGGCACTCTTCTGACAGCTGGCTTTGATCGACTAGGAGGAAGCAAAGATGGCGTCACTGTGTAAAATAAGGCCCGGTTGGTTTTGTATGTGTTAAATTAATAAGAAAACCTCCAGGTTTCAGTTTGACAAAAACTAAAAGGAGGGGCAGAAGCTCTCGAACGGGCTGGAATTCTATCCCATATTTCAAGAGTTGTGCTTCTTGCTGCTAGAAGAGGTGGAAACAGCAACCAGCCTAGATGGCTTTAAGGAAGGGCTAGATAAATTCATGGATGACAGATATATCAATGGCTACTAGAATGGATGCCCAGGTACATCCTTTAGGCTGAGAGACAGGCAGAAGGCTTTTCAAGGCCATCTGCAGGGATTCAAGAGCAGGCGTAGGTTTTGCCCTCATCTTCTGCTTGAGATGCCCAGAAGTGATTGGTGGGCCATGGTGTGAGATAGGATGCAGGAGTAGATGGGCTGTGACCTGATCCAGTAGGGCTTCTCTTAATTTAGGGAGGACAGGTGTATCTATGGCTACTAGAAGGGATGTCTGGGTACTGCCCCCAAGTTGTAGAGGCAGGCAGGAGTCCTCTCAAGGCCATTGGCTGGGATTCAAGAGCAGGTGAAGGTTTTGCCCTCATCTTCTGCTTGAGATGCCCAGAAGCACTTGATGGGTCACTGCGTGGGATGGGTTGATGGACTAGTTGGGCTGTGGTCTGATCCAGTGGGACTCCTGTGACTTCATGGAGGACAGGTGTATCAATGACTACTAGAATGGGTGCCCAGGGACCATCTCCAGGTTGGAGAGTCAGACAGCATAGAACTAGATGGGCTCTGGCCTGATCTAGCAGGGGTGCTGAACTCGGTGGGTTGTGACCTGATCCAGCAAGGTTCTTCTTATGTTCTGTGTTCTTATGCTAATTAAGATATCAGGCCAGTGACAGAAGCTAGCCTATGTTTAACTTTTCTAGGATATTAGTTTTTAGAATAAAGTTACATTTGTATTTTGCAATTGTATTTATATACCACCCTTCAAGAAAAAATATATCCCCAAGGTAGTTTAAAACACCCCAAAATACAATGATTGATAAACTAGAATAATCTTTACAATAGAAGGGTGGTGTGTAAAATGGTCAGAAGTCATCATGGATGAATATTCAGTATTTTGCAAAAATAAGATGTTGGAGAAAGCTAAAAGAAGAAGATTTGTTCAGATGAGCCAGTTTGGTCTAGTGGTTAGGGAGCAGGGTTCTTATCTGGGAATACCGGGTTCGATTCCCTCCTCCCTGAAGCCAGCTGGGTGACTTTGGGCTAGTCACAGCTCTCTTCTGAACTCCCACAGCCCTACCCACCCCACAGGGTGTTCTGTTGTGGGGAGCACGTCTTATGGATCTTTCTGTGCTGGTCCATTGGAAGCACCAAATTAAATGGGTCCACCAGGGATCCAGATTAAGGTCTCCCTTAATCCAGATCCCACCCTGTCTTGTGCATTGAAGGGTGTGATCTCCATTATTAACACGTTGATATGGAGGTCCAGATATATCCTATCAAGGGGTGCTTTTCCACTGTCATTAAAAGTACCTATTAAGTACCTATTAATGGGTACGAAATGGCATTTTTGTACCCATTAATGGGTACTTAATGGGTACTTCTAGTGACAGTGGAAAAACACCCATAGATCCCTAATATGGATTAAAGAGCCTTGTAGAAAGGGCCAAAATAGATTATCGTGATAAATCACAGGAGAAAAATGCATTTTAAAGCCGCCTCCTTTGTTTTGGTGATTGGATATTTGTACCATACAGTGGAGCAAAATTTTTAATGGAGCCAGTGAGTGAAGTGACAACTATTAAGCAGCTTGTAGAATCTGTTCACTCTTGGATAAAATCAGGAGTTTCCAAAGATGTTTCACTGGCTTTGTCTTTTAGTTTAGGGTCAAAGGTCCACATATGGGGCACTCTGTCCACCTCCGAACGGCTGCTACAGGTTGGATATTCCAAGAGTTTATCATTAACTAGGTTTTTTTTGGGCAGAACTTACTAAAGCGTCTCCATAGGTCTAAGAACGATAGGGATTTGGAGCAAATGTTCCATGCCGTTATCCTTAAAGCAAACATTTCAGATTGCTCACTGCTATAGGCTTGGAGCTGCTGAGCTTTTTGAAAAAACTCATATTTTTTTTTAAAAAACATAGAGCTCTGGTTCTTAAAATCCGAACCCACTAGAAATGGGTTTTTGCATCCCACAAAATTTTATTTTCCCCTCTTGTATTGTTCTTGGACTTTGACTCGGGGGCAGGAGCTTGTCTAGTACTGCATTTTATAAGTCACTCAGGAAACCCTTTAGTAGATGGGATAAAATGCAGTTAAATATATATATATTTATAAATAAAAAATAGTAACTCTCTGGCTATTCCAAAGTGTTGTCCATTTAAATCATGGTTGACAGGTTGTGCTGAGATTTTCAGAAGCTAATGCTTATGGTCTCTTAGCAGTCTCTGAGTGGTTAGGGAGCCGGACTCTTCTCTGGGAATACCGGGTTTGATTCCACTCTCCTTCCTGAAGCCAGCTGGGTGACCTTGGGCTAGTCTCAGCTCTCCCTCTCTTTTTAATCCAGAATCGTTTATTGTACAGTTCCAGACCACTGGTATAATGTTTTTTTAATAAACTTTTTTATTTTATAATATGAGCAACATAATCTCAGCTGTGAGGCAGTTTGGTCTAGCGCAGTGGTTCTCAACCTGGGGGTCGGGACCCCTTTGGGGGTCGGACTACCCTTTCAGAGGGGTCGCGACGAGCCTCCTGCCTCCCTTCCCTCCCACCTCCAAGCTGCTCTGCCCTCATGGCTGGGGGTCTCCACAACATGAGGATCTCCATTAAGGGGTCCCAGCATTAGTAAGGTTGAGAACCGCTGGTCTAGTGGTTAGGGAGCCGGACTCTTATCTGGGAATACCGGGTTCGATTCCGCCCTCCCCCATGAAGCCAGCTGGATGACCTTGGGCTAGTCACAGCTCTCTTCTGAGCTCTCACAGCCCCACCTACCTCACAGGGTTTTCTGTTGTGGGGAGAAGAACGGGAGGTTTGTCAGCTGCTTTGAGTCCCCTTAAATGGGTGAGAAAAGTGGGGTAGAAAAGCCACCCCTTCTTCTTCCTCTTCCTCTTCCTTTTCTCAGCGGCAGCAGCAGCTTTGACCTCCCCTCTTTGCTGCCTGTAGCAGTGATATCCAAAATTTGCTCCTTAGCCTGTTATGACAAAATGAGCAAGATGGGAACATGTTACTTCTGACTTCAAAGCATGGAACCACACTTATGACTCTGGCATCCATAGCTTCCTGGTCTGGATAAAAGAGGAAACTATGGCTCATTGGAGACTCCTGTGTTTGTTTGCACGCGCGTGTGGCCTTAATCAAAAGGCTTGCATGTATGGGGTTGTTAAGCCGAGATATGATCAACCAGATGAGGCTGCACATTAAAGTAATGGGGAAATGATGTGTCCATGGGCGTTTTCTGTATGCATGTATGAGAGAGAGAGGAAGAGGCAGAAAGACAGACTCAGAGTTTCTCAAGGTAAAGCAATATTAGAATATTGCAGGTTATATATCTATTAGGCATGTGCAAAAATGGTTTTTTGTTGGCATTCGATTTGTAACAAGTGTTAGAAAGTTCTTATTCATTTGAATGGATCCCCTTCAAATGTGATAGGATTCTGTTCAATACGAATGTAGTCATACAAATTCATACGAAAATCTGATATGAACACACACGTATCCAGTATGTGTCCCGTAACATATCCACCCTGAAAGCACCAAATCTGACCTGAATCCGCTTTTAATCCACTCTCAATCCATGTCGAATGCGCTCTGGATCCATCGCAAATGTGACTGGCGCAGACGCTTTCTCACCTCCCCAGTTTCGTAAATTTCTGAACTTCTCGTACGAATGTCTGGAAATATTTGTATTTGTACAAATGTTAATATACAAATGTAACATTTGAATGTCTGAATTTGGCTGAATTTGTATGAATATTGAGTATTACGAATATTCGTGCACATCCCTATGCGTGTATGCATGTGTGTATGTGTGTGTGTATGTATTTATATATGTATGTATTATGTATGTATGTATTATATATGTAGGCATGCCGCTTTCTAGTATAAAATTCAAAGCAGCTTACAGACCATTAAAAGCAAGTGTGAAAACAGCAGTTAAAAACAGAGTGGATCAGGGGAGAGATAAATTTTCACAGAGGGAATGCCTGTGAAAAAAGAGAGGCAGGTGCCACCACTAAGGAGGCCTGACTGTGAGTTATTGTAAGATGGGCACGTCTGCTTCTTCAGATGCTAGGGGGCCTAATAAGCACATCTATTTCTTCAGATGCTAGGGTGCCCAATGGGCACGTCTCCTTCTTCAGATACTAGGGGGCCCAGTGGGCACGTCTGCTTCTTCAGATGCTAGGGGGCCTAATAAGCACATCTATTTCTTCAGATGCTAGGGGCCCCAATGGGCACGTCTACTTCTTCAGATGCTAGGGGGCCCAATGGGCACGTCTGCTTCTTCAGATGCTAGGGGGCCTAATAAGCACATCTATTTCTTCAGATGCTAGGGTGCCCAATGGGCACGTCTCCTTCTTCAGATGCTTGGGGGCCCAATGGGCACCTCTACTGCTTTAGATGTTAGGGGGCCCAATGGATACATCTACTTTTTCAGATGCTAGGGGGCTCAGTGGGCACCTCTACTGCTTCAGATGCTAAGGGGCCCAATGGACACGTCTCCTTCAGATGCTAGGGGGCCCAATGGGCATATCTACTTCTTCAGATGCTAAGGGGCCCATTCGGGGGCCCTAGCACCTGAAGAAGTAGACATGTCTACGAAAGCTCATGCCACCAACCCTTCTCTTGTTAGTCTCCAAGTGCTACTAACTACCTTGCTGGACTTTGCGCATTAGACTAACACAGCTATTTCTCTGATATCTTTTCTCTCTCAACATTCATTCTACAAATTCTGATAAGAGCATTAGGGAATCTGTAGCTTACATGGCTGACTGCATTAAGACCCAACTCCAGGTGACCTCAGGGTCCCAGGGTTAGAAAGGAACAGTTTTCAGTAGTGTTACACGTGTACTCAAACGTTTATAATACTTTTTGCATATGCATGCATGCACGAACGCACACACACTCTTTAGGACTGTTCAATAATGATTCATTTATATTGTACTTTTTATCATTAAACTGCACTGCAAAATCAAGAGCATATAGCAGTCAGGTTTCGGATTTCATAGCAAATCCTTTAGTCTTCCAGTCTTCAGATCTGGGAGAGAAAAGTGAAACCCCGTGCGAGTTCCGTGATAAGTGCCTTGCGACCCACCAGGGAGCTGAAGCTGACAATGTGCGAACCAAGGGTGTCTATGACGCTGCTCTGCTGTCTTTGAGGAAGCTGGGTGCTTTTCAAATGGATATGATTTTTCACTGGGGAATAATATTGCTGCAGGGGGAAAAACACACCATTCTTTCCTTCCAGAGGCGTCCGTATGGGTACTTCTCCTGACTGTAGGAATGATTTCGCCCACGATAACTGCTTGTTAAAATGTATGGATTTTGTGCCCAGGTTTTCGGGGAGAGAAAATTCAATCTGACGTGTTAAGAGAAGCCAATGCAGAGAATCAGGTGTGACTGACAATTTGGACAAAAATGTGAAAGCTGCTCCGTCAGAAATAGAAACGCTCTTGCACTACCGTTGTTTTGCAAGGGTTGCTAATGGATTCCTGCTGCTTTACATGCGGATCTCTAACAGAGAGAACAAAACCTGTTGTGGCCCTGAAGGGGAAGAGAACCTCAGCGTTGGTTCTGCAGGAGGCCCAGTTCCCGATGGCGATGGAAAGGCAGCTTCGTATGGGTGCAAGCCGTCCACGTGGAGGTCATCCAGGCACTTGGCCTTTTTCTGGAGTATATTTCAGGAAAGGGGTCTGTTGTCCACATGCTAATGCAGACTCCAGCAAGCCTCACTTGGGGCCTGCTGTAGCCTACACTAACTTGTGGACAGCAGGGCCCTATTCCAGGATAACATCGCAGAATAAAGCCAAGTGCGAATAGGCCCCTTGTATCGGCTAGTTAACATCCATGCCTTAAACGGAGCCTAAAATGAGTGGATCATGTGCCACAGAAAGTTGGTGCTTGTGGATTGTGTCAGTCTCCAGATCTGGAGTCATGCACAGAGCAGTGTGCCTCTAAAAGCCATTTGTGAGCCAGTTTGGACTAGTGGTTAAGGAACCAGACTCTTATCTGGGAATACTGGGTTTGATTCTGCCCTCCTCCATGAAGCCAGCTGGGTGACCTTGGGCTAGTCGCAGCTCTCTTCTGAGCTCTCCCAGTGTCACCTGCCTCGCAGGGTATTTGTTGTGGAGAGAAGAACAGGAGGTTTGTCAGCAGCTTTGAGTCCCCTTAAATGGCTCAGAAAAGTGGGATAGAAAAGCCAACTCTTCTTCCTACATGAAGCCAGCTGGGTGATCTTGGGCTAGTTACAGCTGCCTTCTGAGCTCTCTCAGTGTCACCTGCCTCACAGGGTATCTGTTGTGGGGAGAAGAACGGGAGGTTTGTCAGTGGCTTTGAGTCCCCTTAAATGGATGAGAAAACAGGGGTAGGAAAGCCAACTCTTCTTCTCGTAAGATAAGTACCAGCAGGGCAAGTGGCATGCTTATGCCTTGCTTGTCTTTGCTTCTTTATTACTTTTACATCCTGCTTCCTATTAAGAAGACCTAGGAAACCATACCATTATGCATTGGGTATGATGAGGAACAGCAGCCATTCATCCTTGGGGTGCCAGGTGAAGAGAGATGTCTTCAGAGAACTGTAATTGTAGGAAGGAATTCCACACATCCAGCATCTCAGGATGCCCAGAAGCCACTGGTGGGACCCTGTGTGAGACAGGAGGCTGGATTAGGTGCGTGGTGGCCTGATCCATCAGGAAGGCTCCTTTTATGTTCGCATAGAGACATTCATGGATCCAGGGCACCTAGAATGGATATCTAGGTACCACCTCCAGGTTGGAGAGACAGGCAGGATGGCTCTAAAGGCCATTTGCAGGGAATCGAGAGCAGGTGAAGGTTTTGCCCTTGTTTCCTGTTTGTGATGCCCAGAAGCACTTGGTCAGCCACTGTGTGAGACAAGATGCTGCACTAGATGGGGTGTGGCCTCATCCAGAAAGGCTCCTCTTCGTTCATGGAGAACAGGTGTATCAGTGGCTACTAGAATGGATGCCCAGGTACCACCTCCAGGTTGAAAAGGCAGGGAAGATGCCTCTGAAGGCCATTTGCAGGGATTTGAGAGCAGGTGAAGGTTTTGCCCTTGTCTTCTGCTTGAGTTGCCCATGAGCAATTGGTGGTCCACCGTGTGAGACAGGATGGTGGACTAGATAGGCTGTGGCCTGATCCAGTGGGGCTCCCCTTGGGTTCAGTTCTCTGAGATAGAAGCAAGAGGGATAGAATTACGTTTTTAGAAATTGTTTTCCAGTTGCCTTGCTTTGGCACATGCCTTGCTGTCTGGTACTATACTTTTGGGGTGACAATATATTGTGTACACCAACGTGAGCAGGAGAAGCACCAGAAGGACAGGGGACATAGATATTTGTATTTGTTGGCGTAAGGGATGCATTTTCACTGTGGTGTGGTGTAATGAATTGCAGGTGTCTTCTAAATAAGATTTCATTGCATGTTGATGATTGAAAAGCTACCTGGAGCAGTGGAGTTGCTGAGAGTGAGTTTAAGAGTTCGGCTGGGTGAGAATTTCTAGAGGCTCCAGGCCTATTTTATGTTTGCAGAACTGAGTCAAAATTTAGATTCCCCCCCCCCCCCCCCGCAGATTTGGTCAGGCACATACAGTTTTATTAGCGCGAGTTTTACCCTTCTGATCCAAGTGATCCGTGGTGGGTAGTTCTCACTTCATAGATGCATTTTGAGGTTAAATTTCAATCTTTATTGCTGTGTAACGTGACCCTGTGGTACCTTTAAAGGAAAGCTAAACCAGTTGGGCTACTTCCTGAAAGAGTGAGGCACGTGTCTGAGGCAGAAGTATTAGTGGTTGCTCTGAGGCAGTTTTAGGCCTCAGAAGATACCATTCCACGTGTGCCCTTTGGAAAGCTGAAAGCAATACTTGGCTTAAAGCTATAGATTCCCTAATGCTCTTATCAGAGTTTGTAGAATGAATGCCGAGAGATAAAAGATATCAAAGAAATAGCCTTGTTAGTCTAATTCGAAAAGTCCAGCAAGGTAGTTAGTAGCACCTGGAGATTAACAAGCTCATGCACTTGGTTGCATGAGCTTTCGTGGACACGTCTACTTCTAGCATCTGAAGAAGGAGACGTGCCCATTGGGCCCCCTAGCATCTGAAGCAGTAGATGTGTCTATGAAAGCTCATGCCACCAGCCCTTCTCCAACGGGCCCCCTAGCATCTGAAGAAATAGACATGTCTACGAAAGCTCGTGCCACCAACCCTTCTCTTGTTAGTCTCCAAGTGGTGCTAACTACCTTGCTGGACAGATAAAGGATAGTGAGTTTTGTAATTTTCCCTTGGGGGTGTTGGCATGAATAATTTGCAGCACATGGGTAGAATGTGCCCCCAGGCTGGGAAGAAGACAGGATGTCTCTCAAGGGCGTTTGCAGGTATTTGAGGGCAGGTCTTTGTCTTTGGCTCGAGAAGCAATTGGTGGCCACTGTGTGAGACTAGGTGGGCTGTAGCCTGATCCAGCATGGGCTTCTCTTATGTTGTTATGTCCTCAGGGTGCCCACGTTGTGCCTCCAGATTGGAAAGCCAGGCAGGATGCCTCCAAGGGCCCTTTGCAGGAGCTGAAGGTTTTGCCCTTGTCTTCTGCCTGAGAATAACCAGAGGCGATCAGTGGGCCACGGTGTGAGATGGAATGTGGGACCAGATGTGCTGCGTAGAGGGCTCCTCTTACATTCTTCTGTTCATTGAGATGCTGTGACAATTCAAAGCCTTCTCTAAACCTTTCATTGCTCCTTTCCCCAGGGCCAGCCTTTAGTGTACTGTACTTTGAGGGCTGTAGTCTCCAATAATAGTTGTGGATCTCAGAATTCCAGCGTAATCTGTCACGTTAATTTTAGCTTCTCTTGCTAAAATAGTGTGAGTTTGATTGTGTATTTCTCGAGTCTGTCTCTTTAGGGTGGGGAAGGTGACCATGGAAAGGTGGAATAGAAGCTGAGAGCTAGTTTGGTCTAGTGGTTAGGGAGCCGGACTCTTATCTGGGAATACCGGGTTGGATTCCGCCCTCCTCCACGCAGCCACCTGGGTGACCTTGGGTTCGTCACAGCTCTCTTCTAGATAGGACTTTTTCCTTATCTTCTTGCAGCCCCTGAAGTTCTGTGGCTGCCAGGGACGCTGTGACTTTCATCTTCCTCCTGAAGCAAAGATGATAGATGAATCAGCCCTTTTGTGGATTGCTGCATAACTGAGAGACACTCTGCCAATTGCTATAAATGGGAATACCTGCCCAGATCGATACAACTGGTCAGGGTGACCGGTTTCTTATAACTCAGCGTCCTTGTTGCAATATCAGGACCTGGAATCTGCCAGGGGGAAGAGGGCGGTGTGTGGGGTTTCGAAGAGCACAGGTTCTGCCTTGGTCTCGCCTCCTGGGCATTTTTGCCTCTGGCTCACATGGGCTGCCAGGCTGCCAAAGGCCTGCTCAGGTGTTTTGCCTGCACAAAGGGAAAGGGAACCAAACCCGCCTTGTTAGCTGACATCCTAAAAAAATAACATCAGTGCAAAAAGACAGCCAAGCCCAGAGCAGCAAATTGGATGAAGTGGATTAGAACAGTTGAAACGAAGAATAGAAGCAGTTTAAACCGTTAGATTCCCAGCCAAGACCAAAATGGGGAGTTTTTCGAGGCCTGTTTGAAATGTGGTCAGCGTGCTTGTATCCAAAGTGGACTTGCTCAGGAGATGAAGCGCACATTGAATGCTTCTTCGAGTGAGCCACTTTGGTCTAGCAATTAAGGAGCTGGACTCTTATCTGGGAATACTGGGTTTGATTTTGCACTTTTCCACGAAGCCAGCTGGGTGACCTTGGGCGAGTCACAGCTATCTTCTGAGCTCTCACAGGTCCACCTACCTCACAGGGTGTTCTGTTGTGGGGAGAAGAACAGAAGCTTTGTCAGCTGCTTTGAGTCTGTTTCAGGGTGAGAAAAGCAGGGTATATATGCCACCTCTTCTCCCTCCATGAAGCAAGCTGGGTGACCTTGGGCGAGTCACAGCTCTTTTCTGAGCTCTCACAGCCCCACCTACCTCACAGGGTGTTCTGTTGTGGGGAGAAGAACAGAAGCTTTGTCAGCTGCTTTGAGTCCGTTTCAGGGTGAGAAAAGCAGGGTATATATGCCACCTCTTCTCCCTCCATGAAGCAAGCTGGGTGACCTTGGGCTAGTTACAGCTCTCTTCTGAGCACCGAGTTTGGTCTAGTGGTTAAGGAGCTGGACTCTTATCTGGGAATACCAGGTTTGATTCTGCCCCACTCCACAAAGCCAGCTGGGTGACCTTGGGCTAGTCACAGCTCTCTTTTGAGCTTTCACGGCCCCACCCACCTCTCAGGATGTCTTTTGGGTGGAGAAGAACAGAAGGTTTGTCAGCCGCTTTGAGTCCCCCTAAATGGGTGATAAAAGTGGGCTAGAAGAGCCAACTCTTCTTCTTTCTGTTCAGGATGGAAGCTGTTTCTGCCTTGTATATCTTTTCACAGTGACAGAAATATGGCTGTGCAGATGGGCTGCGTCAGGCAGACGGTTACATAATTGTGACACCAGGACTGTGATAGCTTAATGAAGTGAAGGAACCTGCCCTATTAACCCAGTTTAAAAGGCTACCTGCAGGTAGTGGCGTGAGCGATGTCTTTCGTGGAAGGCTTTTCCTGTTGAATTCCTTGCAGGCAGCAGCTGTTGCTGATTGTCTGCTAGGAAAAGGCAGCAGCCTTTAAATTTAGGCCCCGTTCCCACCGGGCGAGGTTAATCCAAATCAAAAGTCCCCAAGGACCAAGTACACGTTCTGGCAGTTCCCGCATGTTACTGATAAAACAGACTAAATTTGAGTTTCCTTGTTCCCCCTGACAATGGTTTCCATACTTGGCATGGGGAAACAGAATCTTTTTCTCTCTTCCCCTCTTCACGTGGCCTTCACACTCGGCTCACCGATTGAATTTGCCCCTCGTCCCTCAAATCATGACTTAGCTGGGGTGGGAAGTTCCTCAAGCGGATGGGTCACCACCAGGTGATCCGGGCATACATGCAGGATCGATGCACCCAAAGTCTGGAATAAGGCCAGGAAGTGTGGTGACACTTTGGGTACATCGATTTGTTTTATTGGGCGCACTTTCCATTTCATTCAGCTCCATCTGCTCCCCTGATTCCATGAACAATTCCTATGACAGACAACATTCACTGGAGGCTGCTTCCCTCTCTGCGTTACAGTGCAATAGCACAGCAGTGTAAGTGCTGCTGGTTTGGGGCAGCTGTATTTGCCCAGCTGGTCCCGTGGGTCTCCTTCCCCTTAAAAGGCAGCAAGATTGATGGTTTCTACTGATGGTAATCCGCCCCTGCGTGGCCTAGCCCAAAAAGGCTGGCGCGGAGGAAGAACACCCCTCCCAGGTCTGCTGCCATTGGGTCAAATTCGACCTAGGAGTAGGCAAGCCGGTCCCGTCCCGTCCCCGGGTTCCTGCGGGGGGGCCCTGCCCACCCCTATTCCGGGACACACACCTCCCTGGACATGCATGCGCGAGGGACTTACCTCCTTGCCGCCGGAGTTTGGACTGGCAAGCCCAGGGGCAGAGCTTCCCGGCGCGGTCGGCGGCGCTCTGCGTCTGCGTGTGCTGTCAACTCTGATTGGCCAGCGGCCCATCCCTGCGCGGAACACCCAGTTCAATTCCAGGCGTTCTGCGCAGGCGTGAGCCGCTGGCCAATCAGAGCTGGCAGCACACACTGATGCCTAACACTGCCGACAAGTTCCCCCCCCCCCCAGTCCGGACTAGGGCGGCGAGGAAGTTAGTCCCTCGTGCGTGCGCCTCCCCCGGTGGGGGGTGGTCCCAGAGGGCGTCCGTGGGGCTAAGCCACCTAAATCGAGGTGACTGAGCCCCAGAGAGGCCGAAGATCCGCCCTGATGCACTGGCAGATGTGCCGCTCCGTACGGTAGATGGGCCCCACGCTGTCAGCACATCGGAATGGGGGAGTGCATGATAGTAGAAGGGGCCCATGGGCAGCCCCACCCTCGAAAGGGACGGGGGGGAGACCCAACAGGGGGTGCTGGTGTCCCACCGACTGCTACAGTCTCGATTGGACTGCGCAGCCAGCAGTGAACCCTTGGGTGTGCAGTGGCACCCCCCCCTTATGCGTGCGATCCCTCACCTTCTCAGGACTGGGCTTCAAACTTTGCACGACCTGGAGAGCGATGTGTTGCTCACTGTGCAGGCGCGCACGCTCCAGTGGACAGGGCCCACGCTGACCTGATGTGTCAGCGTGGGGTCGGTCTACTGGCGTGCACGCCTCCGCAGTGAGCGACACGCCGCTGTCCAGGCCGTGCAAGGAGCACCCTGGGGCCCACAAGGTAAGGTGATTGCGCAGGCTGACAGCTGTTGGGCCGATTTCGGCCCAAAAGCGGCCACATGGGGCGAGGCCCGCAGCTGTCTGGGAAGGAGAGTGAGAATGCTCTCCCTCCTGTACAGCTGTGGAACAGATGGGAATGGGTGTAGAGTGCGGTTTCTTGCTCTACACCCAGAACACGATTAGGCTACCCTGGGACAGGCTGGGGCGTTTCCGAATGGAACTGCCGTCCCAGAAGAGCGAATGCTCTGTCCCAGGGTGTCCTACTCTTGTTCCAGAGGCCCTAGTGCGAATAGGCCTCTGGAGCCAACCAAAGCCTACAACACCCCTGCAAGGTTGGCTAGGCTGAATTACAACCCCATGTAGAAACAAGGCCTAACGTAAATGACGGAGAAGCTATTTCCATGTACTTACTGAGTGCATGGCCAGGCTGTTTACTCCAACCTTGCGACATAGCTTACATCAGATTATACACCAAGCTGAAGACCACACGAAATGAAAGATACAAGGGAGATTGAAGCTGCAGATGGAATTGCATAACATTGGCTGAAAACAGGCCGCAAGGATGTGGGGGGAAAACACATCATGATCTTTGTAGGCAGATAGATGGGAGCCTGGCGACGGCGGCTGCATCGAAGGCTTTGCGCCTCAGCATTGCTGTTCTCGTCTGCGGAAGTGAAGGGGCCACATCGAAGGGAAAGAAAAGGTGGGGGAGAGAAAATGTCTCTTCTCTATCACACAACCCTAGAACCAGGGCCCTTCTGTGAAGCAGATGGATAGGAGAGTCGGATCAGACAAGGGGAAGCATTTCTTCACCAAGAGGGTCATCGGTTTATGGAATTTGCTGCCGGAAGAGGTGGTGACAGCAACCAGCCTAGATGGCTTTAAGGAAGGCTTGGACAGATGTATAGACCACCGATGTATCAATGGCTACTAGAACGGATACCTAAGTACATCCTTCAGACTAGGGGGACAAGCAGGAGGCCTCTAAGGCCATTTGCTCAGATTCGAGAGCAGGAGAAGGTTTTGCCCTTGTTTCTGTTTGAGATGCCCATGGGCAATTGGTGGGCCACTGTGTGAGGCAGGATAATGGTCTAGATGGGCTGTGGCCTGATCCAACAGGGCTCCTCTTAGGTTTTTAAGGCTTACGTAGTAAAAGCATCCTTTCTGGGGAGACTAAATTCATCTCTTAGCTCTTAAAGTAAGGGTAGATGTTAAAAACATACAGATGCACCCTGGGGACTTTGGCTTTTCATATGAGGCTTTGCTCCTGATTAAGAACTCTGCCAACATGGGTCCTGCTTGCATCATCTATAACCAGAATGATGATCTGTACAGCACTGGGCAAAAATTCTCAGTTTATTGGAAATCTCAGCGGACTTTCACCTTTTTCCTTACCTGGAAGGCAACTTTTACTGTACGAATGCTCAGGGTGTGGCTTGGGAGAGAGATGCAGTGATTGCAGCTGATTTATTTAAGATGTTTTGATACCTCTTTCTGTTTAATTTATATATATAAAAGCAGTCTACAGAGCATCAAAACAGAGTATAAACAACCGTTAAGACACATTAAAAAGTGAGTGAGCCAGGGAAGCGACAAACTTTCACACAGGGGATGTCTGTCTGGGAACATCCTGTAGGTCTTTAATAGGCACCTATAAGTTGTAAGTGTGGGCTTCTCTTGGACAGCAGAGGGGAGGGCATTCTAAAGGGAAGGTGCCACCACTGTGAAGGCCTGACTGCGACCTATTGTAAGATGGTGTCTGTCTGTCTAGCTATCTAGCTATTCTGACCCATACCCAAAGGTCTCTGGGCAGGTAACAACCATTAAAACAACAGATTAAAAACAGGACATACATTAAAAGCACTTTAAAAATTCAACAAATTTAAAACAGTATACTCGTGATAATAATAATAATAATAATAATAATAATAATAATAATAATAATAATAATAATAATAATAATAATAATAATAATAATAATAATAGTATCCAGGATTACATGGAACTGGCAGATGACCTCAGTGCTTTTCCAGGGTTTTAACAGGGGAGGCATTATTTAAGGTCCCAAGATGTCCTGGGGTTTATTTGTCAAACCTAAGAAGAAGAGTTGGCTTTTCTAGCCCGCTTTTCTCACCCATTTAAGGGGACTCAAGGCAGCTGACAAACCTTCTGTTCTTCTCCCCACAACAGAACACCCTGTGAAGTAGGTGGGACTGTGATTGCTCAGAAGAGAGCTGTGACTAGCCCAAGGTCACCCAGCTGGCTTCATGGGGGAGGGTGGAATCTAACTCCGTATTCCCAGTCCGGCTCCCTAACCACTAGACCAAACCTAAAACCTTGCACCTGGCCCAGTCGCTACGTCACCAACTAGAATGAAATGATGGGCTGGTATATAGGAGCCCCACGGGCTACCCAGATGCCTGTGCAAAGGGCGTGTGCCTCCATTGGTCAGCTGCATTCCCAAACACAGAAACCGTCCACCCATGATGCTTGTGCGGACCAAGCCTGCCAGCTGACATCTGTCCTTTGCTTGCTGGATTCCTCCTGATTCCAGAACAATGGGGAGGGAAGGATGGTGCCATCTGTTCCCAGTGAGCCATCACCCAGCAGATTTGTGGAGATGCGAAGGGAAAATTGCCCTGAAAAGCTGCAGTCAAACGTTTCTGCAACTCGTTTAAACAGCAGGTTTTACATTCAAAGGGAAGAGGAGCATCAGAGAGTTTTCAGTGTTGTGTTGTGGTTGTTCTGGTTCTGGCAGATGAACCTTTAAAAGACAGAGAGTTTTTCAGAGAAGGAGCCAAGCTTTCCCACGTTTGTGAGAAGTGCAAAATCCGGCAGTAGCCCTGTGGTTCCTTTTTGTTGTCCTCCTTTATTACCAGCCTGAATCGCTTTGAGAAAGGATTAGATTACATGGATGACAGAGGTATCAGTGGTTACTAGAATGGATGCCTGGGTACATCCTCCAGGCTGGGGAGACAGGCAGGAGGACTCTCCAGGCCATTTGCTTGGATTTGAGAGCAGGTAAAGGTTTTACCTTTGTCTGCTGTTTGAGATGCCCGGAAACAATTGGTAGACCATTTGTGTGAGATAAGATGCTAGACTAGATGGGCTGTGGCCTAATCCATCAGGGCTCCTCTTAGGTTCTTATGGACCAGATGGGCTGTGGCCTGATCCAGCAGGGCTCCTCTTAGGTTCTTTTGGACTAGATGGGCTGTGGCCTGATCCAGCAGGGCTTATCTTAGGTTCTGATGGACTAGATGGGCTTTGGCCTGATCCCGCAGGGCTCCTCTTAGGTTCTTATAGACCAGATGGGCTGTGGCCTGATCCAGCAGGGCTCCTTTTAGGTTCTGATGGACTAGATGGGCTTTGGCCTGATCCAGCAGGGCTACTCTTAGGTTCTGATGGACTAGATGGGTTGTGGCCTGATCCAGCAGGGCTTATCTTAGGTTCTGATGGACTAGATGGGCTGTGGCCTGATCCCGCAGGGCTCCTCTTAGGTTCTTATGGACCAGATGGGCTGTGGCCTGATCCAGCAGGGCTCCTCTTAGGTTCTCATGGACTAGATGGGCTGTGGCCTGATCCAGCAGGGCTCCTCTTAGGTTCTTATGGACTAGATGGGCTTTGGCCTGATCCAGAAGGGCTCCTAATAGGTTCTTATGGACTAGATGGGTTGTGGCCTGATCCAGCAGGGCTTATCTTAGGTTCTGATGGACTAGATGGGCTTTGGCCTGATCCCGCAGGGCTCCTCTTAGGTTCTTATGGACCAGATGGGCTGTGGCCTGATCCAGCAGGGCTCCTTTATAGGTTCTGATGGACTAGATGGGCTGTGGCCTGATCTAGCAGGGCTCCTCTTAGGTTCTCATGGACTAGATGGGCTGTGGCCTGATCCAGCATGGCTCCTCTTGGGTTCTTATGGACTAGATGGGCTGTGGCCTGATCCAGCAGGGCTCCTCTTAGGTTCTGATGGACTAGATGGGCTGTGGCCTGATCCAGCAGGGCTCCTCTTAGGTTCTGATGGACTAGATGGGCTGTGGCCTGATCCAGTAGGGCTACTGTTAGGTTCTGATACACTAATTCATGGAGGACTGGCAGCATGCCTCTAAAGGGCATTTTGAGGGAGTTGAAAGCAGGTGAACGTTTTACCCTCATCTTCTTCTTGAGGAAGCCTATAAGCAATTGTTGGGCCACTGTGTGCAACAGGTTGCTGGACTAGATGGTCTGTGTCCTGATTCAGCAGGGCTCCTCTTTATGTTTTTAGGGGCTCAGTAGGCGAAGAACGAAATGAAACACTGACAATGTGGGGAACCCGATCTGAAAAAGATTTTAAAATCCAGCAGTTTGACCCCAGACATCCCGTCCTTGTGACCTTCGGCTTTTGAAGATGTGAAAAGATGTATCTGGCAGACCTCCAGAGCAGTTTTGCACAAGCCATTGTCCACTAAGCTTGTTTTATTGCTTTATTTATAGATGTTAGTTTCCTTAAGAAAACAAATAAGGAATTTGGGAGTTTTTTAATTTCTTATTTTACTTGAGAATTTATATCCCTCCCTACACCAAAAAGATGGATCACAATCATAGAATGAAATATATAGAGTATTCCTAAAAGCTGCTTAAAATATACCTCTTCCTCTCTCCCTGTCAGGGCAACACCCAGAAGAACTAAAGGTCAAAGGCTGGATGAAGAGTATGTTTTTTAGAATCACAGAATCATAGAGTTGGAAGGGACCTCTAGGGCCATCCAGTCCAGCCCCCTGCTCAGTGCAGGAATTCCTAAACCATCCCAGACAGATGTAGGTCCAGCCTCTGCTTGAAGACCTCCGGTGAAGGAGAGCTCACCACCTCCTGTGGCAACCTATTCCACTGACTGATCACCCTCACTGTCAGGAAGTTTTTCCTAATATCTAATCTGTATTGACTCCCTGGAAGTTTCATCCTCCCATCTAGTCCTCGCATCTTGTAAGCTGATCTGAGACCAACCAACCAACAAATAAATAACCAGATGCTGAAAAGCAAGCATTTAATGTAGGTGCCTGGCCAACTCCAGATGGAAGCTGTTCCACACCACAGAAAAGATCCTCTTCCATATACCTCCTTCTTGCATCTCTGAGAGAGGAGGAACTCCAAGAAGACCATCACCTTGAGCTCTTCCTACCTGTGCCTCCTTCTGTTCCTGAACGTCTGCTGTTGCAGCAGTATCAAAGTTGTGAATATGTGGGCGTTCCACCTTCTTTTGGTCATGAGTAATGAGAGATGGTATTATTAACTCCTCACTTGCCATTAGAGAAAGGTCACAGAGAAACCCATTAATATCTAGGGATAACTTACTTGGAATTTTCCAAGGCTTGTTGGATATGCTTAACTCTAGGCCTAAGTGTTTCTTTGCTTGTCTGTGGCCACATCCCCACTGCAAGCTTATATTGATTTCAATACGGTTTCAATCCTTGCAGACCCCACGTCAGTTTGGCTTAACACGCTTTCTGCGTGTTAAATCACCCCAAAGCGTTGTAAATGTTAACCCTCATTTCAACAGGTCTCACTCCGGTTCCTGCGCTTGATACGTGTTACATTTTTTACTGTGGGGACTCTACCATTTTAAGGGATGAGAATCCATGTTTAGGGTTTCCCTCTCCCAATCGCTTGCTTCCAAAGACAGTGATTTCAGTGTAAAAATCCACTTAAAAGCGATCAGTGCACTGTAGCGATGGAACCACTTCACACCTGATAACAATGTTTCAATTTTGTGCAATTCTAAAAGTTCTGACTTTTACAAAGTGAAAGAGAGGGAGGAAAGCAGCTGAGATTCTGTGTGAATGTTTAAAGCAAAGGGGCTTTAGTTGCCGCTGCTGCTGTGTGCCCTGAGCAATGGGGAGAGGAGGAGAAAGAATCACTGGTTGCCCGCTGCCATTTTTCCTCCATCCATGGATGCGGCAGCCACCCAGCTAGGCTCCCTGAAGGGGTCCCTTATGGGTGGTGCGTCCTTGCCAGGAGGAAGAGGGCAGGGCAGCCCTGAAAAGCAGCTTTTAGAAAGTAGCTACTTGAGTCCCCCCTTGAGTCACATACCCCACGTACGATCCTCAGAATCCGGATCGAACGCAATTAAGTTAAACGTAATGGGAACAGGCAAATTCGCGTTTGCATCCGGTTCTCTTATTTCCGTTTAGGGAAAGCGAAATAAGCTTGTAATGGGGATGCGGCCTGTTATTGGAAACTCTATGAGTTGACCTCGATTATTGGTGTAGACTGGTTTATGGCCCCGCGGAAAGTATTTGCAAAGCATGCCTTTTGTCTTCTTTGGAGATTGGAAACTTGGAGTCTGTCAAGATGACCATTCTCAGGCCCAGGGTCCAAGAACATGGAGAATTGACTTCATACTGTAGCAGCCTAACAGCAAATATATCCCTCAGAATTCCCCGCCCACTGCTGGCATGGGCAGCCCTTAGATCAAACACCCAAGTTAACTCCCAGTTTTCTGTTGGTCTCCCAGTGGCCTTGGGCCAGCACCAATTCCAGGTATTTCTCAACAGTTACAAGCTGATCTCTGCAGCAGAGGAAAAGCAGAGTCAGTGAAACGCGCAAGCTGGCATGGCTTGGAATCAGCAAAAAGCTTGGATCAGCAAAACGCTTGGCCAGGTTGAGTGCCAAGGAGATTTGCGTACAAGAAATGTGATCAACCAGAGTCCAGATAATAGTCAGTCTAGAGGAGGGTGGAAGATCGGTCAGAAGATCCATTGAAATTATTTCCAAGGATTGTCTGATTTCCAGATAAGACTAGACCCTCAACTTCACGGATGCTAGAACAGGGGTCAGATTCCTCTCCCCAAAAAACAGTTATATTGTGATAATAGACTGTTGGGCAGCACAGCGCCCTTACACAACTTAAGAACATAAGTGGAGCCCTGCTGGATTAGGCCATAGCCCATCTAGTCCAGCATCCTCTCCCACACAGTGGCCAACTACTTGCCCATGGGCATCTCAAGCAGAAAGAAGGGCAAACCTTCTCCTACTCTCAGATCCCAGCAAATGGCCTTAGAAGCATCCTGTTTTCCCTCCCAGCCTGAAAGAGGCACCTAGACATCCATTCTAGTAGCCATTGATACATCTGTCATCCACAAATTTGTCTAACCCTTTCTTAAAGCCATCTAGGCTGGTTGCTGTCACCACCTCTTCTGGAAGCAAATTCCCCTTGTCTCATCTGACTTACAGAATTGATCCATTTTGGTTGCATTTCCACCGGAGCAAGGACCATTAGCTCCAGACACCACTGTTTCTGGAGAACCCTCCCAAGGGAAGCTGGCTTGACATCCCCTGGAATACCTTTCAAGGCAAGCAGTAGTTGGTGGGGTCTGTCCCCATCCAGCATCAACGGAATTCTTCCCCTTCACGATCCTTTCCCCACCTACCATCACCGCTGAAAATGTACCTGTTCACCTGGGCCTTATCTCTCCCCAGCATAAGTGGATGCCTGCCTCCTTACCCCACCCACATTTTAAATCACTGCTTTTTTGAGCCAACTTGGTATTGTGGTTAGAGTGTTGTCCGTTAGAATGGAGTCTTATCTGGCAGTCACCAGGTTTGATTGTGCACTCCTCCACAAAGCCAGCTGGGTGACCTTGGGCTAGTCACAGCTCTCTTCTGTGCTCTCACAGCTCCACTGGCCTCACAGGGTGTCTGTTGTGGGGAGAACAGAAGGTTTGTCAGCAGCTGTGAGTCTCTTTAAAAGGGTAAGAAAAGTGAGTTATAAAAGCCAACTCTTCTACTACTAGTTATATTGCTTAATACTCTATTCTAATGGAGTTCAAAGCCCCTGAAGAAGAGTTGACTTTTATACCTCGCTTTTCTTACTATTCAAAGGGACTCAAAGCGGCTGACAAAGCTTTCTATTCTTCCCCCCACCACAGACACCTTGTGGGGCAGGTGGGGCCGTGAAAGCTCAGAAGAGAGCTGTGACTAGCCCAAAGGCACCCAGCTAGCCTCATGGAGGAAGAAGAACAGTTGGCTTTTCAACCTCACTTTTCTCACCCTTAAAGCGGCTCAAGGCAGCTGACAAACCTTCTGTTTTTCTCCCCACAACAGAACACCCTGTAAGATAGGTGGGGCTGTGAGAGCTCAGAAGAGAGCTGTCACTCGCCCAAGGTCACCCAGCTGGCTTCATGGAAGAGTGCAGAGTGAAAACTGGTATTCCCAGATAAAAGTCCAGCTCCCTAATCGCTAGACCAGACTGGCTCACTGAGACGCCCCGCGGGCCGTAGGTCCACCACCAAGACGAGCACTCTGCTTTCCCCATCTTCACATCGCTGGGCCCGAAGCCAAAGTGAAATGAATCCAGGACCTTCGTAGAGACAGCCGGTCGCTGGAGAAGATGTAATTCCAGCGGTGGTGTTTGTTCATTCTCCTGCGTGGCTTCAGATCAAGGAGTGTAGATTTGCCTTCGGGGTCATGCGGCCACATGAGGTTAACCTAGTGCTCCGAGCTCCTCTTTGCCTTTTCCTGGATGGCGTCGCCTTTTCAGTTCGGGACTCGCTTCACATCTGTAATGGCAGGAATTGTCGTAGCGCCTGGTCCATCCTGTCGCTGGGAGCCCGGGTTGGTGTTTCTCTTTGTTTTCAAGTGAAATGCGACGGTTTTCCTTTGGCAAGGGTTGACAGGATCCATTTTTAATTATACGTGTTGCATGTGAATTTGTAAGCCCCTTAAACAGATGTTTCCGTGTCGCGTCTCCTTGGGGGAATATCCGCCCTCCCTGTTCTGAAATGGGTCTCTCTCCAAGGGTTCCTTTGCATAATCTCTGATAAGTAGCATTAGAGGCGTCCTGTAAATGTGCTACGGTGCTTACTCAGCAAGTTGCTTTTGCCACGAAAGAAGGAAGACTGGAAGCCCTGCCTAGGAAAAGGAAGAAAAGACTGGCATGTTTGGAAGATGCAAGCCACCAGGCCCCTTCCTGGGTGCTTTCAGTCCCACCTCCGTTTTGGTGTGAAAATTGTATACCACTAGTATACAACAGTACAACTAGCTGATTTGTGGTGGACTGCATGGGTGCTCCTATGTGGTTTTCTTGCCAGTGTGGCTGTGGTCACACCTAAGGTTTAATCCGGCTTCAGTCCACCTTCAGAGTGAGAGAACCCATCAACAAAGTGACCAGAATGATTAAGGGTCTGGAACACCTCCCTTTCGAAACCAGGCTGCAACGTCTAGGCCTCTTCAGTCTGGAGAGACGGCGTTTAAGAGGGGACCTGACTGAGGTATATAAAATTATGCATGATATAGAAAAGGTGGATAGAGAACATTTCTTTTCTCTATCGCACAACACTAGAACCAGGGGGCGTCTATGAAGCTGATGGGTAGGAGAATAAGGTCTGACAGGGGGAAGTATTTCTTGACCCAGAGGGTCATCGGCTTATGGAATGCGCTGCCGGAAGAGGTGGTGACAGCTACCAGTCTGGATGGCTTTAAGGTAGGGTTAGACAAATTTATGGATGACAGATGTATCAATGGCTACTAGAATGAATGTCTAGGTAGGTGCATCTTTCAGGTTGGGGGGGGGGAACTGGGGCGCTTCTAAGGCCATCTGCTGGGACTCGAGGGCAGGAGGTTTGTCCTTGTCTCTGCTTGAGATGCCCATGAGCATTTGGCAGGCCACTGTGTGCGACAGGATGCTGGACTAGATGGGCTGTGGCCTGATCCAGCAGGGCTTCTCTTATGTTCTTATGACCGGTAATTTTCTTTCCACGTTAATCTATCCCAAAGGTGAATTTTCTGAGTTATGTAACAGTGAAGGAAAACTGCTTGTTGCTTTGCTGATGTATTCTCTCACTCCAAAAGTGGACTGAAGCCGGATTAAACCTTAAGTGTGCACACAGCTCTTGTCACTTTGTGATGTGTTCTTTCACTCTGAAAGCGGTCTGGAGCTGGATTAAAACACCAGCTGTGGTCACACCTAAGGTTTAATCCAGCTTCAGTCCACTTTCAGAGCGAGAGAACCCATCAACAAACTGATCAGTAATTTTTTTTCCACACTTATATATCCCAAAGGTGAATTTTCTGAGATTGTGACCTCAACCTTCCATACAGTTACACGCCAGCGCTTCCTGGTGTGTTTGTTTCTGCTTTTCACGTCGGGTCACATGGAAGGCCTTTCCCAAAGCGGCGTGGCTTCATGTGGCGGGCGACATCTCCCGCACACCGATGTGGCCGCCAGAGGTGTGGCGGTCTCTCTCGGGCATTCCTTTGGTCAGGCTGGCCCGGACAGTCAAAGTTTCCTGCGCAGGAAATTCAAGGCTTAATTCATTTCTTAAAATGGCTTCAGATCTGCACGCTGCTCACTGCAGGCATTCCAGGGCTGCCTTTTGTTGCTTTTTAAATATCGCTTTCTCCGCTTCCACTTTGCTCCAGGGGCGCCAAAGGGGGTAACCGAGAGAAGTGATTAAAAATCTAGACTTTCCAGTATTTCCGTGTCGCCGTGACGGATAGCGGCGTGTTTCAAAGCAGCTCCGGAGAAAGCAGAGATGATTAGGTTCTGCGCTCTTTCTCTTTGCTTTCGACGTTTTCTTTCTTTTCTTCTCCGGGTCTCTTCTCCGGCTCTGCTTTCAACCCTCCTGGCAGAGCCGCCTCCCCTCCTGCTGACTCATACCAGGCCTTCCTGCGGCCCAGTTTGTGGCCGTAGCATGACAGTTTTCCAAACATGCATGCCAGATCGGCCATAAAAGTTATTTCTCAAAGATTCCCGCAGTTTCCTCTGTGAGTAATCCGCTCACGGGGGCTGGAGCGCGCATGAAAAGTGATTTATTGCTTGAAATGAAACCGAGGCGGACGGCACCTATCGATCTTCAGAAAGTGAAAGCCCCCGATGGCTGATTCAAAGGAGGATAACCGGTGGGTAAGTACATCGAGCTCTGAGCATTTTACGGGAAGAGGACTTGGCAGGCTTGCTTCCTATTATCCTGAACTTAAAAGGCCAAATATAGTACCTCATTCTGCTGTGTTTTATTGACTTTACGTAACAGGGCTTTGTTTTGCACGCAGCGCATACTTGAAAGGGTTGCATGGGCCCGATGGCGCATTTACCTGCTGAACCACTTGCCTGTGGACTGGAGACGGTGCACAATTGTTTTCTGGTGCCTGGGTGTGTGTGTCTTTATTGTCACAGATTAATGATTTTCTTTTAGAATGCGCGTGATGGCGCTTCCCACGATGGGGATTTATTTATTTTATATTTATATTTATATCTCACTCTATACCCAAAGGTCTCAGGGTGGGTAACAACATTTAAAATCAGACATATCTAAAAATAACAACAGTGTCTGTAATGCGGGAAGCGACAGTTTATTCCCATTTAGCCAAAGGCTGGGGCAAAGAGGTGTGTCCTCATTGCCCTCCTAAGCATAAACAATGCAGGGCCATGAGAGGCCTCAAGGGGGAGACTATTCTGGAGCCTGGGGGCCATCACTCAGAAGGCCCTCTCCTGGATGCATACCCCTTTTACCACTGAAGGTGGTGGGACAAGCAAGAGGGCCTTCCCTCCAGATCTTAAAGCATGGGCAGGTTGATATGGGAGAAGGTGTTCCTTTAGATATTTTGGGCCCAAGTCACTTAGGGCCTTATAAGTCAAAATTAACACCTTGAATTGGGCTTGGGAGTGAATTGGCAGCCAATGCAACTCTTTTAAGACCGTCATGATGTGCGTTCAGCAAGCTGCCCCGGTTAGCAGTCTAGCTGCTCTATTCTGTACCAGCTGCAGCGTCCGAACTGTCTTCAAGGGCAGCCCCATGTAGCGCATTACACGGAGCATGGATAACTGTGGCTAAGCCATGTTGGCAGCATTTCTGCTGGGTGTTCTAACTCTTTGAAATCCGGTTCTCACCTAACTTCTGGCCTTGCTGTGTTGGAGTGGCAACATGGCACATCCAAAGAGGAGCATTGGTGGGGCTTGTTTTGTATTATTCCAATGCTCTGTGTGTCTGCTACACTTTCTGGCTGTGCTTTAGAAAGCATGGTTGAGAGTGTGTTGCACGGAAGTGGTTGTGATCCTGCCTTGGGTACGTTATGGCATTCTTAGAATACAAACCAAGATGCTGAGTGGCAGAACAAGAGGATGGTGATAGGCACACAGAGTTCTGTATGTTCAGTTTCTCATGGGGATATTTGTGCTATCTTGGCTGGCTAATCTTTATTACAACTGACAATGTGCTAAAAAGATGGCTAATCTTTGGCCGCTGAAAAGTTGGACTCATTTAGAGCTGTTCTTTCCCTTTCCCATTCCCTTTCCCACCAGCTTATCCTAACCCTGACCTCTCCAGCTATTTTGCAGGAGCCAAACATATCCATCTGAACGACGTTGTTTTTCTGTTGTGAAGGCACTTATGGCCAACCAACAACTACGGCTCTCAGCATGCTGGCTGGTTGGCAGCCATCTTGGGATCTTTTTTTTGCTGCTTTTTGTTTGAAATCTTGAAAGGACTCACAAAGGAATAGAAACGATCAGTAAACATTCCCCGCCCGCCCCGGTCAAAAAAATTAGCTAAGACAATGGATCAATATTATTATTCATCGTTGGTATAATTATTCACAACTCCCTGTTTTTTGAAAATTGTCTACCTTCTCCATTGTGGACAGCCCCTTTGCTCTATTCTGGTCTCTGGGCCATCATTTTTCATGCATGGCAAGTCCACTTCTCTTTCAGACTTTTTATTCTGGAAATAATGTCATCTCTCTGAATCAGTCTATATCAGTGATGGCCAACCTATGACACGCGTGTCACAGGTGACACGCCAAGCCCTTTTGGGTGACACACCTGGTCACCTTGGCACCTGGGCGTGTAGTGCTTGCTTGTTCTTGAAGTGTACGAAATACCAACTTTCAATTGAAGATTTAGCAAATGTAGAGAATTATTTGTTTTTGCTTTTAATAAAATACATATATCAAAAATATAACTTTTCTACTAGAGTTACAAATAGCATAAAATTATGGATATTTCTAGATGTGACACAGCACCCGAGGTAAGCTAGGTTTACTTGCGAATTTTGACACACCAAGCTAAAAAAATTCACCATCACTGGTCTTTATAAACCATCATCTACCTACCTACCTACCTACCTACCTACCTACCTACCTTCCTACCTACCTACCTACCTACCTACCTGTCTTGCCCTTGGTTAATTCCTGCTATATCTAGTCAAAAGGACATTCAGATGCTTTTTGGCTAGACGCTGGAGAAAAGCTGCCGACCAAAACAGATTCAGGGAAGTTCTCAGCTTTGTGTGCAGGTGGTCGGTCAGTTGGATGAACTCACGATCACTTGCGGTGCCCTGTATTTGCCAGTCCCACTCCTGGTGCGCGCGTTGGATTCCTGAGGGGCACCGAGAGTAGCAGTAAGTGCGTTGATTTCTGTGTTCAGAAGTTGTGTGCTTTGCATGTTCAGGCGACGTGATTGTCTGCCGCTGGAATGCAGCCCGAGGGGAGATAGATAGATAGATACCACATGTTAACTCTTTTATCTCCCTGAACGAAGGAAGACCCCCTCCAGAAAGGAAGCTGCATAGAATTGTTTTTATCTAACCAGATATATCCTTGTATCCCTTCACTAATCATGATTTGTTTTGCTAGCCGCACGGCATCCATGTCTGTGATCGAGGAAACTGTTGCCTTGAGTTGTGCTAAGAAAGACAATGAATAAATTTGGCCCTTTCTGTCCTGGACATTATTCCAGGATAAGTATCCAAGAATAGGCGCCCTCCATCTGCATGCTAGGACAGACGACGACAGGTCTCAGGTGCGGCCTGCTGTAGTCTGCACCAGAACGTGGACGGGAGGCCCCTATTCCACAATATATATCCTGGAATAAAGCCCAGTGTGGAAAGGACCTATTCCTGTTACTAGAAGACAACTTGCATTCTGGCCCTTCTCCTCCTAGAGCTGCCTGGAGGAAAATTTGAAATCTCTAAAATTAGAGGCGAATCCCTGAAAACTGGATCAGGGACTTAGGTCCTTCCTGCACCGGGGCTTATTCTGGATTATATCCCGGAATAGAGACCTGTCATCTATAGTCTGCATCAGCATGCAGATGGTGGGTCCCTATTCTGGGACATAATTCAGAATAGGACCTGGTGCAGAAAAGGCCGAAGGCAGAGAGACCTACACTGTTCCTGGTTCCTAAAATGTACGTCATTGGCACATCGGTGCAGTTCACATTTGTTATCCCAGCAGCCTCAAATGTGTCTTCTCAGCGGAAGGGGCATCATGGGGGGTGGGGTGGGGGGTCTTGAAGGATCAGGTAGACTGCGCCAAACCAGTGATGCTTCCTTCAGGAGCTCCTTACACCTGCCCCGTTGGCAGCCTCTCCTGTTTCCTTTGCTTGTCGCTTTTGGTGTAAGAATCCAAATTGCCATGGCAACGTCATAAAAAAGCGAGGCGCTGATGGGGCACGCTCTGCCGCAGTTTTCCCCAGGCAGGAATCTACGGTAACCTCCCCGCCTTCATGTTTGATGATTGTCACCAGAAGAAAAAAGGTCCTCTTCTGCTTGTGTGAAACGCACGGTTTGCCTCTGCCTAATGGTGGAAAGTGGGGAAGAACATCAGAGGAGCTCTGCTGGGTTGGGCCACAACTCGGGTACGGGCAGGTCAGTATGGGAGAGGGGGTTCCTTCAGATATTCTTAATCAGGGCGGATTAAGATCAAGCGGTGAGGCCCTCCTGGTTGTCCCACCACCTTCCGTAGTGAGGTTGGTGGGCACCCGGGAGAGAGCCTTCTCTGTGATGGCCCCCAGACTATGGAATAGCCTCCCCCTGGAGGTGCGTCATGCCCCTTCCTTATATATATATTTAGGAAGGCGGTGAAGACGCACCTCTTTGCCCTGGCCTTTGGCTGAGCTGCTTATGTTTTCCCCCCAGTACAGACACTGTTATTTTAAACATATTGTGTATTGTTTTATATTTGTTGAATTTTTACAATCTTTTAATGTATACTCTGTTTTTAACCTGTTTTAAGGTTGTTACCCACTCAGAGACCTTTGGGTATGGGGCGGGATAGAAATGTAAATAATAAATAAATAAATAAATATTTGGGGCCCAAGTCATTTAGGGCCTTATAAGTGAATGTTAACATCTTGAATTGGGCTCTGTAGCAAGACAGCAGCCAATTCTACTCTTACTAGCATGATGTGTGTCCAGCCAGCTGTCCCAGCCAGCAGTCTAGCAGCTGCATTCTGCACCAGCTGCAGCTTCTAGACTACCTTCAAGGGCAGCCCCATGTAGAATGCACTGCGGTAGTCCAATCTAGAGGTTTAGATGCCCCTTTTATCCTGGCCTGTGGCTGCAGCAACGGCTTTCTTCCCCCTTTCAGGCATCCTTTCTTGATCTTTTACTCGGTTCATTTTAGATTGTGTTTTAAATTGGTTTTATTCATTCGCTCAGCCATTTCTATGCCGCCCTTCCCAATCTAGATCATGCTTAAAATATAACCTTCCCTTCCTGATAGGATGACACTCAGAGAAAGCCAAACATCAAAGCCCTGGATGAAGAGGTGTGTTTTAACCAGGCTCTGCAAGCCATCTGGCATCTTGCAAACATCCTCGAGGAGGCTGTATAAAAGCCTGGGAGCTACCACAAACAAGGCCCTATCACAGTGATGGTGAACCTTTTGAGCTCGGTGTGTCAAAATTCGCAAGAAAACCTAGCTTAATTCGAGTGCTGTGTCACATCTAGAAATATCCATAATTTTGTGATATTTGTAGCTCTAGTAAAAAAGTTATATTTTTGATATATGTATTTTATTAAAAGCAAAAACAAATAATTCTTTACATTAGTGACTTTTGTTGCTGAATTTCATTTGCTAAATCTTCAGCTGAAAGTTGATATTTCATACACTTCAAGAACAAGCAAGCACTACATGCTCAGGTGCCAGGGTGACCAGGTGTGTCACCCAAAAGGGCTTGGTGTGTCACCTGTGACACGTGTGTCATAGGTTGGCCATCACTGCCCTATCATGTGCCCCTATTCTCCTTCTCTCCAGAGTATGCTGAAACTTCAGGAAGGGCCGGTCGCGTGCTCTCTCAAGATTTCTGGGTTATAGAGTGGGATGGAAATGCGATAAATAAATTTGTAAAGTTCGGTTGCTGCTGACTACTTGAACATGTGCCCATCCTTCTGGCCTTTCCCTGAAATATTCCGTAGCTTTTTCAAGGACATTTCATGAGTCTCTGGCCACATCCCCATTACAAGCTTAATTCGGTTTACATGCAGTTTCAATCCTCACAGACCCCATGTCAGTTTGGCTTAACACACTTTCTGCATGTTAAATTGCCCCAAAGCGTTGTAAATGTTAGCCCTCATTTCAACAGGTCTCACTCCTGATTGTGCGCTTGATACGTGTTACATTTTTTACTCTGTGGACCGTACTGTTTTAAGGGATGAGAATCCATGCTTAGGGTTTCCCTCCCCCAACAGCTTGCTTCCAAAGACAGTGATGTCAGTGTAAAAGTCCAACCTTCACAGCAGCCGTTACACTGTAGCAATCCAGGCACTTCACACCTGATAACAATGTTGCAATTTTGTACAATTCTAGCTCTTTGGAGTTCTGACCTTTAGAGAGGGAAAGGAAAGCAGCTGCCAGTTATGAGAGATGTGTGAATGTTTAAAGCAAGGGGGCTTGAGTTGCTGCTGCTGCTGTGTGTCCTCAGCAATGGGGAGAATCGCTGGCTGCCCGCTGCCATTTTTCCTCCATCCAGGCAAGCGGCAGCCACCCAGCCAGACTCCGTGAAGGGGTCCATTATGGGTGGCGCGTTCACGCCAGGAGGAAGAGGGCAGGGCAGCCCCGAAAAGCGGCTTTTAAAAAGTAGCCACTTGAGTCCCCCCTTGAGTCACGTACGCCACGTAGGATCCTCAGAATCCAGATCAAACGCGATTAAGCTGAAAGTAATGGGAACAGGCAAATTCACGTTTGCATCCAGTTCTGTTATTTCGGTTTAGGGAAACTGGATTAAGCTTATAATGTGGATGCGCCTCATGAGTCTCTGTGATTCCAGCTTTCCTGCAGTAAGTTAACGGTTGCACGTTGGAATCCTTAGCAGCAGAATGAGGCGGGGACGCCATTAGAATTCCCCGGAATCCGGTTTAGAGGTTTATATTGGTTTGCTTGTGCACCAGGCAGAGATGAACGCATTTTGGATTGGATGCACATTCAGCGTTTGGGACTGATGAGAGAAGCATTACTAATGCCGCCGCTTGCTGCTTGTAAGAACGCTGAGAGTCCTGTGAGAACACGCTTGGCTGGCTGAGCCACTGGCAGAGGGCATCTTTCACGGGGAGCCATCGCATTACCAAGTGAAGAGCAGGGCAGCATTTTTCTTTCATCACATGCTAAGGGTGGGGAAATGCAGAAAATGTGAGCGATCCCTGGGCAGGATAAAGTTGCCACAGGTGCATCTCTTGAATGCTCATGCTGTGCTAGAGCCCTTGGAAAAAGGCATTATTGCCCTGCCTGACGCTTTGGAAGAAATACCGAATTTTACGGATTACCAGGACACTGTGAAAGAAGCAAGTGCGGTCCAGCTGATCAGCACCCGTGGCCACAGGGCTGTAAAAACCAGCATTTGTGCAGTAGAAGCAGAAGATGGAAAAGCTGAAAGCACCCTGACATCTAAAGAGGGGACTTCCCAAACCGCATCAATTTGGTCTCGGGCTTTAGAGTGCTGGATTCGTTTCACGTAGTCACCGGCCTTGATTCTGCGCTCCTCCGCGAAGCCAGCTGGGCGGCCTCCTGTGGGGAGAAGAACAGAAGCTTGGAGTCCCCTTAAGAGTGAGAAAGCCGGGGTATAAAAGCCAACTCCTCTTCTTCCTCCCCCACAAAGCCAGCTGGGTGACCTTGGGCTAATTACAGCTCTCTTTCTGAGCTCTCACAGCCCCACCTACCTCTCAGGGTCTCTGTTGCGGGGAGAAGAACAGAAGGTTTGTCAGCCATTTGTGAGTCCCTCCGAATCATTCCTTGTAACCTTGTTACACATGTCTGATTTATATCTTGATTAAGCCCACATCACAATACTTTGCAGCTTAATATCTATCCCAGAGGAAGCACATGGAAGCTGCTACTAATAATAAAATGATGAAATGCTGGTCTTGCACAAGAACAGGTGACCTGGCTTATGAGAAGGAAAGATTTTTGGAGGGTTTTTTAATTTTTTTGGAGAGCACCAGTAAGCAAATGGATTAAGGTGAACTAATAGACTGGTTTTTTTTTCCGTGTGTGTGTGTGTGTTTGCTTTCATAAAGGTTTCGATCCAGCCCATCACCCACGGTCACACCTTCATTTTAAACCTTTTCATTTCTATCTGTTTTATTTGTGGACTTTCCACCTTCCATTTGGACTTCCCTGCGTTGAAAGTGCACAGATAAAACTTAAATGAGCAGTCACACCCGAAGATGGACTGAAGAAGGTTGACACTGAAGGTGCGACCACCTCCTCAATGTAACCGTGGTGGAAGGAAAGGACAGGACTTGCGTTCTCTGCACATCCCAGAGCATCCCTTGCGCCACCCGGGCGTGGAGCAGTTACAACTCCTCCAAGCCTATGCCAGCAGCAGGCCTAGTAAAGCCCTCCATCCTCCTTCTGCACGTGACTAGTGGCGCAGGCTCAGTTATGCTCCGGGTTGCCAGGTCACCCTGGCAGTGGCGCTGCGCAGGCATGCTGATGCCGTCACTGTGGTTCGGCCTTTCTTATGTTCTTATGTTTTCTTATGAATGAGCAGGTGGATGAGGAATGGAAAGCAGAGACATTCCCCACAATGGAGAGCTGTAACAGATGGGCTCGTCATCAGTCTATGGAGTTTGCTGCCAGAAGAGGTGGTGACAGCATCCGGCCTAGATGGCTTCAAGGAAGGGTTAGAACAATTTATGGATGACAGATGTATCAGTGGCTACTAGAATGGATGCCTAAGTACATCTTTCAGGTTGGGGGGACCAGCAGGACACTTCTAAGGCCCTTTGCTCGGATTGAAGAGCAGGAGAAGGTTTGTCTTTGTCTCTGGCCCATGGGCAATTGGTGGGCGCCAATGTGAGTCAGGATGCTGAACTAGATGGGCTGTGGCCTGATCCAGCAGGACTCCTCTTAGGCTCTTATGTCCTCATGGAGTTGTATGGCGATGGTTTAAGCCAGTGATCTAGAGGCAGGAGGGAGTGGTCAAATGAGTGAGGTGTTGTGAAGACGACTTACGAGTATCTCTGCGCATAATGTCCAGTGTGGATAAATGTGATAACGTGACGTATATCAGGGCAGGTTCACACTTTGCCTCCCGTCACTGAGGCGCTATAACGCTTTTGGTGTCCACACCTGCAGAAGCCCAAAGCCTTTGAAACTTAGCTGGCAATTAACTAAGTCCTGGCTAGGTGTGAGTGGCTGTCTTTACAACGGCCAACCCAGAGCCACAGTGACGGCATCAGCCTGCCTGCGCAGCGCCACTGCCAGGGTGACCTGGCAATGCAGAGCATAATCGAGCCTGCGCCACTAGTCACGTGCAGAAGGAGGATGGAGGGCTTTGCTAGGCCTGCTGCTAGCATAGGCTTGGAGGAGCTATAACTGCTCCACGCCTGGGTGGCGCAGGGGATGCTCTGGGAAGTGCAGAGCTGTTTCTGGTAAACGGACGGCTCCATGAAGCGCAGACACTCCATCCCATTGTGTCCTCGGGGTATTCTTACAATGCGAGTGCAAAAGGGCTCTTCGAGTAAAACCTCTTTCCTCATCTAGAGCTGCCTGTGGGTTGACCAGAAAGAGGTTTTGGCAGAGTGTTAGATGGCTCAGTGGAAGCATCGACCCCACATTACCGGCGCTGGGTTCTGTGCGTTTTTTTTTAATTAAAGGACAAATGCATGCTACGGGTCATAGGAAACACAATTGAAAATAAACTGCCCACGCCGCGTTTTGCTTCGCCTGTGCAGAGCCATTTGTCGGTGCCCGGAATTCTGTGCTTGGGTTGCCACTTCTCTTAAGGGATGGAGCGGAGTCAGGAAGGGTTCAGACGAGGGCAGCTACCACGCAGCAGGGTTGAAAGGCTGCAGGCTTTTTAGCTGAGAAAGGGGAGCGGTGAGGTGGGGCATAATAGAGGCGCATGAAATTACGCTCGCTGTGCGCGGACGGGATAAAGGGATGCCTTCCTTTCCTTCTTAAAACCCTGTAAGCAGAGGGCATCTAGTGAAGCAGAATCTCGAAAGAGTCAGAAGAAGGTGAAACCCTCCCACCCACCCCCAAGCTTAGGGAGAATCGTCACAAGATGGCGTGATGGCCGCCTGCTTGGAAGGTGTCCAGAAAGGGCTCGGATCCTGTTCCTGATGGCCGGGGGCCTTCCTCTGACGTAGGCGGCTGCATGAGGGCTTTTGAGGAGAAGGAAGCCGGCCTCGCTGGTTATTCCAGATTAGAGATGTGCAAGTTTATTAAAAATGTTCAAAATTCGAATTCATTTGAATTCGAATGGAATGTCTGTACGTTCATTTTTTAACGTTTGAACGAATTTCAAATGTTTTGAATAGTTCGTATGCATTATTAGCACATTCCTACGTGTATGAATACGTACGCATTAAATACGTATCCGTACGCATCTTATTCGTATCCATTTGCATTTGTACGGATATGTACGAGATGAAAACGGGATGCGTACGGGATGAAAACGGGATGCGTACGGGATGAAAACGGGATGCATACGGGATGAAAACGGGATGCGTACGAGATAAAAATGGAATGCGTAAGGGTGTGTACAGATGCATACGGCCACACATGAATATTGTTGACATTTATATTCAAATATGAATTGAAAATTCATATGAATAGATATGAATGTATTCGAATCGGATTCAAATTTGAATATACCTGTTTCTTCTCTGTTTGTTCAAATTGGAACATTTGAATATTCAATTCAAATTGAATCCGAGGATTGCATTTGGGCACGCCCCTGCTTCAGAGCGCAGTCGGGTCCCCGTATCCACGGCAGCAAGGGATAGGTTCCGGGCCTTAACGTGGTTGCTGAAAGCCGTGGATATTTCACAGAGTGGGAAATTGCAGTCACTTTCACAGGATTCCTCTGAAATCCCATTAGATTTCACAGGCATCATGGGAAGTCTTGCTCAGTTTCCCATGATTCCTGTTGAAATCTCGGGGAGATTTTAACGGAATCATGGGAAATCTTGTGCTATTTTGCACTGTATTTCTCACTGCCTCAGGCCTCCGGAAACCTCCGGCAGGCCTAAAAAGGGGTGGTGGTGGTGAGGCTGGTCCTGTCATCGCGTATACGCAGGTCAGGCTGTATTCGATGCAGGTGGAAGCTGTTCGTGTTCTTTGTGCTCTTGTACAAACTCTTGCGGCACTGGGTCAGTCTGGAAGCCCTCGCAGTCTTCTTCACTGCTTGGATTTACTTGTGAGGAGCAGCTTCCCGAAGCCCATGTGGTTGATCTTTGTACCTCTTTTCCAGAGGATCCTTAGGTGGGCTGGGAGACCCTTCTGTCTAGTCTTCCTCATGCCGCCATTTCCTTCCCCAGAGGGCTTCTCTAAACTATATCAGACTGGTGTCACTTTCATCCGAAGTCCCCCCCCCCCATGGTATATCTTATGGTCTGATGCCTGACTTGTAGGTCAAGTATGTGGTCAGGCATTTGGAAAAGTACGGTGCAGTCCAAGAATGCGGAGCCCTTTCATGGTTGAATTGGGCATCTGTGTGAGTTTCACAGCCGGAATTTCACCTGCTCCTTAGCTTGGCTGGACATGATCCAAAGGGGAATGGATGCTTAAGGACCGCCTGCAGGTTGGAGAGACAGGCAAGGAGAGGCCATTTGCAGGGAGTCTAGACAGGTGAAGGTTTTGCCCTCATCTTCTGCTTGAGATGCCCAGAAGCAATTGGTGGGTCACTGGGTGAGACAGGATGCTGGACTAGATGGGCTGTGGCCTGATCCAGCAGGGCTCCTCTTAGGTTCTTGTAGACAAATTCATGGAGGACAAGGATACCAATAGCTACTAGACTGAATGCCTAGATATCACCTCCCGGTTGGAGAGACAGGAAGGATGCCTTCAAGGGCCATTTGCAGGAGTCAAGAGGTAGTGAAGGTTTGCTCTTGTCTTCTGCTTGAGATGCCCAGATGCAATTGGTGGGCCTCTGTGTGAGAGAGGATATTGGACTAGAGAACATAAGAACATAAGAGAAGCCTTGCTGGATCAGGCCACAGCCCATCTAGTCCAACATCCTGTTGCACATAGTGGCCACGAGTTACCCATGGGCATCTCAAGGAGAGACAAGGACAAACCTTCTCCTGCTCTCGAGTCCCAACAGATGGCCTTAGAAGCGCCCCGGTTCCTCCCCCCCACCAGCCTGAAAGAATCACCTAGGCATTCGTTCTAGTAGCCATTGATACATCTGTCGTCCATGAATTTGTCTAACCCTACCATAAGCCGATGACCCTCTGGGTGAAGAAATACTTCCCCTTGTCTGATCTGACTCTCCCACCCATCAGCTTCATAGATGTCCCTGGTTCTAGTGCTGTGCGATAGAGAAAAGAAATGTTCTCTATCCACCTTTTCTATGCCATGCATAATTTTATATACTCCAATCAGGTCCCCTCTTAAACGCCGTCTCTCCAGACTGAAGAGGCCTAGACGTTGCAGCCTGGTTTCGTAAGGGAGGTGTTCCAGCCCCTTAATCATTCTGGTTGCCCTTCTCTGCACCTTCTCTAGTTCCACAATATCCTTTTTGAGGTGTGACCAGAATTGGACTAAATTAATAAAGGATGGATACATCAATGGCTACTAGATGGGCTGTGGCCTGATCCAGCAGAGCTCTCCTTATGTTCTTGTGCCTGAGAGAACTGGGATGTCCAAAGTAAATTACATTTTTCTGTACTTGGACTTTCATAACTGGCTGCTGCAGGTTTCTATAAATGGGTGTCTGTCTTAGTTTATCTGTCTCTTGCCCAGGCCTGTTCATCAGTGGGCAGCTTTTGCTCTTCACCTAAGTATGGAAAGTAGTGAAGGATGTGGCTGAACTGATGAGAGTCAACATGGGGAAATCCATCCGTTTTCGCTTCTCTGGTTTTTAGTCTCTGAGCGTAACCACAAACACATGAACTGATTCATGGTTTGCTGTTAGATTTCTCTGCAGAATAATCCTCTTTTGGGGGGGGGGTGTCCTAGTCCCGTGACCCACCTTTCAGAGCTCCCATCTTCTGCTTTCCAGATGTTTCTTCCCTGTCCTCTTTGCTTGCCACTAAAACCTGCTGGTGATCCTGTTCTGTCTCTCACGGTCTTTCCCACTTAGCGCTTGCAAGTGTGAGGGCTTCCCCGTGCATGCTCTCTTCTCAGAGATCTGGAAGTTGGTGATGAGAGGTTTCTCGAAATCAAGGGTTTCATGTGATGCAAACCGACTCTGCTGTTGCGTGGCGGAAAGAGTTGGTTCTTACAAGAGGAAAATAAGCAGAGTTTTCTAATATCTGAGTTAATTGACTTGATGAAGAGAAATGGGAGCGGAAAGTACAGTAGACAGAAAACCCTGAGGGAAATGCAGGCCACGTACATTTTAAATACGTTTTGCTTTGCCATAGGCTCATTTGGCTCTAGGGTGCATGGCCTGTACATATTTCTAGAGATTAGCTATTGACACTTCGTTCACTTTGGGGAACAGTTTAATACTGTAGTTTTATGGATTAATTGTTTCCCCTTCCCCCCTTTTTATCTTGCTGTGAAAGCCTTTGTCAGCTGATTTTGAAAATTAAAAGTTTTGAACATCAGATGCAATCTGTTGTGTTCTATCACCACAGACCTTTCAGGTTTTGTCTTTAAAGCTCGAAGCCATAAGAACCTCATAGGAGCCCTGCTGGATTAGGCCACAGCCCATCTGGTTCATAAGAACCTCATAGGAGTCCTGCTGGATCAGGCCAAAACCCATCTAGTCCATCAGAACCTAAGAGGAGCCCTGCTGGATCAGGCCACAGCCCATCTAGTCCAGCATCCTGTTGCACAAAGTGGCCCACTAATTGCCCATGGTCATCTCAGGCAGAGACAAGGGCAAACCTTCTCCTTAGAAGCATCCTGCTTGTCCCCCCAGCCTGAAAGATGTACTTAGGCATCCATTCCAGCAGCCATTGATACATATCTGTCATCCATGAATTTGTCTAACTCTAACCCTTCCTTAAAGCCATCTAGGCTGGTTGCTTTTGCCACCTCTTCTGGCAGCCAATTCCTTAGACCGATGACCCTTTGGGGAGGCTAGAGAACATCTTCCACTGTAAAAATAAAAAATAAATAAATAAAAGAATCTTTTGGCTCTAATTTTTCGGTGGTTCAGTCAAGCAGGTGAGCCAAAAGCCACTGATCCTGAGGCTGATGGGTTATGGGAACGTTCCTGCAGAGGAGGCAGGTTTTGTAGGAGTAACACTTGGGCAGCTTCTACCGAAATGCAAAGCACATAAAACGTACCTCCGTAAAATGTTGAACCGGATTCGTAAGTGTGGGCAGGGGTTGACTGAGGTGGTCACTCAGGTCCCGCCCGTCTCATGTAGCGTATTGTGTGCTTTTATTTTATTTTATTTTATTTATTTGTGTGGCTCCCAAAGTGGGGAACTGACTCACATGAGAGGGACGGGAGAGGACAGGATGGAAATGACCTCCCTGCGCTGTTCTGATCATCTGGGTCCTGTGGTTCTAATACTCCCCTTCAGTCCCTTCCTGTTATGGGCATGGGCTTTTCCTACCAATGCTGGGTTCCCACTGCTGAGCCTGGGCAAAGTTTCCCTGACTCTCGAATTGCACTGTGGCGTCCTTGCCCAGAGGTTTTGATGTTAGACTGAAAAACTGAAAGCTCCCTTGTTGGTAGCAGAGTTGTGTGCACCAGTCTTATTCAGTTTTTCTAGGGCCAGGCAGGGTATTCTTCAGCAAGAGGCTATGTGTGTGGGCATTATGAAAGAAGCAGCAGCATTGCCTTTTCCACCCTGCTTTTCTCACCCATTTAAGGGGACTCAAAACAGCTGATAAACCTTCTATTCTTCTCCCCACCACGATCACCCTGTGAGGCAGGTGGGGCTGTGAGAGCCCAGAAAGAGAGCTGTGACTAGCCCAAGGCTACCCAGCTGGCTTCAAGGAGGAAGAAGAATTGGCTTTTCTACCCTGCTTTTCTCACCCATTTAAGGGGACTCAAAGCGGCTGACAAACCTTTTCTGTTCTTCTCCCCACACCAGACACCCTGTGAGGTAGGTGGGGCTGTGAGAGCTCAGGAGACAGCTGTGACTAGCCCAAGGTCACCCAGCTGGCTTCGTGGAGGAGTGCGGAATCAAACCAGATAAGAGTCCAGCTCCCTAACCCCTAGACCACAGTGCTATTGTAGCAGTGGCATTCTAGTGGTGGCCCAGAGGTAATGCTGGGCCTGTACATGGATGTGGTTCAGAAGAGGGTGAGATCTTTCCTCTTCTTTTCTATTTGTGATTCTTAGGGCCAGAAATCACTGGTGGCTGCAGTTGCAGCCTTGAGAAGTGTACAGAGGGCAAAGAGGTGCCCAGAGATCTAGAGGCAGAAGTAGCATGGGCCAGTCTGCACTCACCATGCACTGTACATGCACTTTGGGCTGTGATCAGCCTTTTAGCAGGCCGAGTGGTGCTTTTGATTCAAATAGCTTCTCAAAGTTATGCGCAAACCCACCCAGTAGCAAACAGTTGAGTTCATTTGTCCTTCCATCCATCCGTCCATTCACAATCAACAGTTTATATCTTGCCCTTTACCCAAAGGTCCCAGGAAAGGTCACTCAGCAATAAAACTATAAAATATATAAAACATGCCTAATAACATATTTAAAATTTAACACCATTTGCTGGGACTTGAGAGCAAGTGAAGGTTTTGCCTTTGTCTTCTTCAGATGCCCAGAATCAATTGGAAGGGACAGGATGCCAGACTTGATGGGCTGTGGCCTGATCCAGCAGGGCTCCTCTTAGGTTCTTATGGACTAGATGGGCTTTGGCCTGATCCAGCAGGGCTCCTCTTAGGTTCTTATGCACTAAATGGGCTGTGGCCTGATCCAGCAGGGCTCCTCTTAGGTTCTTATGCACTAAATGGGCTGTGGCCTGATCCTGCAGGGCTCCTCTTAGGTTCTTATGGACTAGATGGGCTGTGGCCTGATCCAGCAGGGCTCCTCTTAGGTTCTTATGCACTAAATGGGCTGTGGCCTGATCCTGCAGGGCTCCTCTTAGGTTCTTATGGACTAGATGGGCTTTGGCCTGATCCAGCAGGGCTCCTCTGAGGTTCTTTCTTATTTATTTATTTATTTATTTATTTATTTATTTATTTATTTATTTATTTATTTATTTATTTATTTATTTATTTATTTATTTATTTATTTATTTATTTATTTATTTATTTATTTACATTTCTATCCCGCCCCATACCTGAAGGTCTCTGGGCGGGTAACAACAGATTAAAACAAATTCAAACAGATACAGATTAAAATGAAATACAGATTAAAAGCAAGATACACGGTTAAAACACCTTAAGAATTGAACAAATTAAACCCAGGCATTCCCTAGGACTAGATGGGCTGTGGCCTGATCCAGCAGGACTCCTCTTAGGTTCTTATGCACTAAATGGGCTGTGGCCTGATCCAGCAGGACTCCTCTTAGGTTCTTATGCACTAAATGGGCTGTGGCCTGATCCTGCAGGGATCCTCTTAGGTTCTTATGGACTAGATGGGCTTTGGCCTGATCCAGCAGGACTCCTCTTAGGTTCTTATGCACTAAATGGGCTGTGGCCTGATCCAGCAGGGCTCCTCTTAGGTTCTTATGCACTAAATGGGCTGTGGCCTGATCCTGCGGGGCTCCTCTGAGGTTCTTATGGACAAGATGGGCTGTGGCCTGATCCAGCAGGGCTCCTCTGAGGTTCTTATGGACTAGATGGGCTGTGGCCTGATCCAGCAGGGCTCCTCTGAGGCTCTTATGGACTAGATGGGCTATGGCCTGATCCAGCAGGGCTCCTCTGAGGTTCTTACGGACTAGATGGACCGTGGCCTGACCCAGCAGGGCTTCTCTTAGGTTCTTATGGACTAGATGGGCTGTGGCCTGATCCAGCAGGGCTCCTCTTAGGTTCTTATGGTCTAGATGGGCTGTGGCCTGATCCAGAAGGGCTCCTCTGAGGTTCTTATGGACTAGATGGGCTGTGGCCTGATCCAGCAGGGCTCCTCTGAGGTTCTTACGGACTAGATAGACCGTGGCCTGACCCAGCAGGGCTCCTCTGAGGTTCTTATGGACTAGATGGGCTGTGGCCTGATCCAGCAGGGCTCCTCTTAGGTTCTTATGGACTAGATGGGCTGTGGCCTGATCCAGCTGGGCTCCTCTGAGGTTCTTATGGACTAGATGGGCTGTGGCCTGATCCAGCAGGGCTCCCCTGAAGTTCCTATGGACTAGATGGGCTGTGCCGTGATCCAGCAGGGCTCCTCTGAGGTTCTTATGGACTAGATGGGCTGTGGCCTGATCCAGCAGGGATCCTCTTAGGTTCTTATGGTCTAGATGGGCTGTGGCCTGATCCAGAAGGGCTCCTCTGAGGTTCTTATGGACTAGATGGGCTGTGGCCTGATCCAGCAGGGCTCCTCTGAGGTTCTTACGGACTAGATAGACCGTGGCCTGACCCAGCAGGGCTCCTCTGAGGTTCTTATGGACTAGATGGGCTGTGGCCTGATCCAGCAGGGCTCCTCTTAGGTTCTTATGGACTAGATGGGCTGTGGCCTGATCCAGCTGGGCTCCTCTGAGGTTCTTATGGACTAGATGGGCTGTGGCCTGATCCAGCAGGGCTCCCCTGAAGTTCCTATGGACTAGATGGGCTGTGCCGTGATCCAGCAGGGCTCCTCTGAGGTTCTTATGGACTAGATGGGCTGTGGCCTGATCCAGCAGGGCTCCTCTGAGGTTCTTATGGACTAGATGGGCTGTGACCAAATCCAGCAGGGCTCCTCTTACTTGCAGATCTACCATTCCTTTACTTTGGGAACCCTTCTCTAATTTTGTTTATCTTCCAGCTGTGAGATTCATCATGTGCTTAATCACCTGCTCCTTTCATCATTTTTCATCATGGTTCTGATCCTGTCCCATGACGTCCCCCTGCCCACCCTTCAGCCCATTCCGTAGTCTGGAAGTTATTTAAACTTCCAGGATCCCCACTGGCTGAAAAACATGTTAATTAAGTTCTGCTACACCAAATCTTAATAAAATAAAATAAATAATAAAACACTTCTGGAGCTTTGTAGCTTCAATCTGAAAAAAATCATGTATGTAAGCTCCTGCCAATACTGGGTGACTGTAAAACACATGTTCTGGTTTATTTTTTTAATATACTTTTTATTAGATTAAGCACACCAAAGAGTGCTATAAAATGAATGCATGTCAGAAGACTGTTGGCAGGAGAATTAAACCTCAGAACTCTTACCCGCTTCCGTCTCCATTGGTGCACATAAGAGACTAACAGCTTTCTTTGGGTTGAGGGGGCGGTGGGACCAAAGAGTCAGACAAAAGTGTAAATGTTTCAGGCCTTCTGAAGCTCACAAACCGCGGTACATATTGAGCATTGATGGCCATGTTTCTGCAATGATTTGACATTGAACCGTCCCATCGGAACAAAAAACAGAGCCATTTTGCTTTCTTAGGGCTCCATCTATTTACTTCCAAGGTTGTCATTTCATGGAAAGTCCCTGGCAGGTAAGCAGCTACAAGAAACAACAGGTGTGCTGTGCGTTTTGAACTTCTAAGCTTAGAGAACTTAGAGGCGTTCTTTAAAATAATTACTTAAGTGACTGTACTTGTTTGGCATGATAGATTGATAATTTCATCAAAACAGACTCCTTTGAAGAGTTGATGGATGTGATTCTAAACTAGCAAAAGCCCGTCTTCAGGAAGGTTCAGAAACCTGTTCCTTTTGCTTAATTTATTTTTAAAATCCCAGACTTTGCAACCTAATTTTGTGCAAATAAGGAAGGAGATATATTAAAGGGCCCAGCTACATACACATTTCCTGGGGCACATGATCTCAAAATAAGGTTCCCTTGTTTCTGCTTGAGATGTCCATGGGCATTTGGTGGGCCACTGTGTGCGACAGGATGCTGGACTCGATGGGTTGTGGCCCGATCCAGCAGGGCTTCTCTTTGGTTGTCTTAGGTTCTCAAGTTCATTGCACCTCAAGGATGCTCACGTTTCATTTTTTGTATTCTAGATGTTCTTGTAATGGCTTGTGCTGAACTGAGAGAGCTCTGGGGGCCTGGGAGAGGCAGGAAATTGCCTGAAATGGTGCCAGATTTCCCACAATTCCTCAGAAATCCCATGAGATTTCACAGGAATTATGGGAAATGGGGTGCATCTCAAGCAAGATTTCCCATGATTCTTGGGAAATCTTGCAGGATTTCAGAGGAACTATGGGAAATTGAGTGCAGTTTCCTCATGTTTCAAATATCCATGGTTTTCAGTAACCATGGTAGGACATGGAACCAATCCCCCATAGATATGGGGGTCCAACTCTACAGTTGGATCCCTGTATCCACGGGGGACATATTCCAGGTCCTCGTGCAATTATTGCATCATTTCCTGCAATTGTCTGAGTGCTTCAGACCTCTGAGAGTTTCCAGGTAGGCCTAATGGCACTGGCTGGGATTGGGGGGCTGATCTGGTCACTGCGGAAAAGTGAAACTATGGTAATCAGCTCAGTGGACACGGAGGTCCTACTGTATAGAAAGGGGAGGACAATGTGGTGGTAACCTTGCTGTGAGATTTCTGGAATTTCCGTGCAAACATTACATCCGTCTGGTGGGAATTGGAGGTTCTCTCTGTAGGTGGTTAAGGGCATGAACGTGCTCCAGGGTAGCATGAAGTTCCCCTGGCCCACTAGTTGCAGAAGGGGATGTTGGTGTGGTCTCAGCAGACGACAGGGAAGCAAGGTGAGGCATCATTGCTACGTTCACATTGTAGTAGGAAAAGCCTGGATTTATTTGTTCAGTGAAGGTCCCAGGGCCAATCGCAACCATAAAAAGATAAACTGTAGAGACTGTAAGTCAAACATATATAAGCTATAACCCTCCTTGGTTGGGCCTTTAGTTAATGATCAGCGTATAGCACAGATACTTCCAGGTGTTATAGGCGTTCATAGGTGGTATCCAATTCGGTCTAAGCCTAGACTCCAACTTGTTGTGAGTTCTGGTGGGGAAGAGGAGAGAGAATCTCCACAGCTGGGTTTTCCAATGGTGGAATCAGGAACCTCTGGCAGGGCCCAGTTGAACATTACAGCATGGTATGGATACAGCACTGTAATGGTGGATCATGTGTAAAAATATCTTAAATGTTTCCAAGCTGTGCTCTTCTAGTGTGGTGCACCGTGAGTGAATAATAGATTCGGTACCTGTGAAATAGGAGCTTTCTTGTAGCTTGTGTGCAGAGTGACATGGTCTGCAGACTGTGTCAGTTTTTGGCATCTCTTTATCCCAGGCTTCCCTCCAGGTTTCACGCGGACTTAACCCAGGATCTTGTTTTCAGTGCTATGGTTGAACTTTAAAATTCATATAGCAGAAAACTTTTGCAGGTCAGGGAAAGAAGAAATCACCTGAGCTGAATGCTGCTTTTGTGTGTGTGTGTATGTATTTGCAATACAGTTTATTAATTTGGTTTTGTTATTGTTTTGCTGCCTTTATCTTTTTTAATTAGTATTTTGCTTTATTTAACAGTAAACAAACAACAAAATGAAGCATACAATTGAAACTGCATAACATTAAACTCTTAATGTTGCTCTCTGTATCTTGCAAGGTGTTTGCTATTGCTTGTGCTATCTGTAACCTAGGGCTTGTTTCTACTGCACAATTTACGGCGGGTTTTACTCCGGGTCTTTTAAATCAGCAGTGAGCTCTGTACTGTTGCGATCCCACTGGCAGCTTATTATGCAGACCTGCAGGGGGAAACTCCCTCCCCCCTCTCTTTTCCATCATACCTTGAGTGAGGATCCAAGCCCCACCCCTGTATAAGCCTGATTCAGATCACCATGGGGAAGCAGAGAGGGTGGCAAAGGGGTGGGTGGAAAAAAGGAGGGGGGCAGCAGGATCATGATAGCTGGCAGAAGAGTCCCTCTTTGCCAATTGGGCCTGGTTCCCGTTACAAGCTTAAAACAGTTTTCCTAAACCGAAATAATAGAACCAGATGCTAACACGAATTTGCCTGATCCCATTACTTTCAACTTAATCGCGTTTGATCTGGATGCTGAGGATCGTACATGACTCAAGGGGGGACTCAAGTGGCTACTTTCTAAAAGTCGCTTTTCGAGGCTGCCCTGCCCTCTTCCTCCCGGTGTGAATGTGCCACCCATAAGGGACCCCTTCACGGAGCCTGGCTGCCGCTTGCCTGGATGGAGGAAAAATGGTACTGGGCAGCCAGCGATTCTTTCCCCTCCTCTCCCCATTGCCAAGGGCACATAGCAGCAGTGGCAACTCAAGCCCCCTTCGCCCATTCACCGCCACAGCCACAGCCTTAAAAACAGAACCTGCAGCTGCTTTCCTCCCTTTTCCCTTTCTAAAGGTCAGAACTTTTAGAATTGTGCAGAATTGCAATATTGTTATCAGTGTGAAGTGGCTGGATTGCTACAGTGTAACGGCTGCTTAGGGAGTGGATTTTTACAATGAAATCACTATCTTTTGAAGCAAGCTATTGGGGGAGGGAAACACTAAACATGCATTCTCATCCCACTAAAACGGTAGGGTTCCCACAGTAAGAAATGTAAAATGTTTCAAATGCACGGACCGGAGCGAGACCTGTTGAAATGAGGGTTAACATTTACAATGCTTCGGGGCGATTTAACACGTGGAAAGTGTGTTAAGCCAACCTGACGTGGGGACTGTGAGGATTGAAACCGTTTTGAAACCGTTTTAAGCTTGTAATGGGAACTCCCCTTTGGAGGTACGAAGTAGGCACCAGTTTTGCACAGCAAGGGCACAGCGTGAATGGCAGGCATTTAAAAGTCTTTCCAGTCCCTGTCTAAGCAAAATCAGACTCTCCCAGGGCTATGGCCTGATAGCTCGTAACACTGTATTGTCTGATCTCTTGATACATTTTACTCACACTTTCAGCCAAGCCCGAACCTTAGCACGTAATGGGGAGAGGGAGAAAAGGGAAGGAAATCACACCTTATCATTGGACCTGATAAGCTGAAAACTCACAGCCTTTTAAGAGCTGACACGTTTTTGCAACCCCCAAGAGGAAAGCTGCCAATTTGAGCTTCGGGTGGGAGCCACAAGGCAATAGGCTTCCTCCCACCCTCCTTTGATTTCTCTTCTGTAGCTGAAAGTGGAGATGGAGTGCTGAACGGCACAATGCAGCCAGATCTCATTAGCAAACAGCCGGGGGGATAGGGGAGGAAATCACAGCTTATGATTGGATCAGGGGGAACTGAGGAGGACGCCCCTAGATCATGCTTGTGTCCCCATTGACAAATAACTAGGATTATTTCTAAATCCCGCAGCGAGAGTTCTTTTGATTTGAATGCAGATAATCCAATTTCCAGGAGCTTTAATCCTCGGAAACTACGGATTCGTCTGATCCTTTGGGAATGTTCAACTTTGAAAATGAATTCAAAGCTCTTTAAATTTTAAATGGGGACACACCCCTAGTGTACACTTTAAAATGTATATTTTTTTCTTGTGTATTCTTGCTTTAACGATTATTGCATTTTTGCTCTGTTATAAACCACCTTGGGGAATTTTCTTTCCATTCAGAAGATGTTATAAAAATCTAAATACAAATATAGGGCATTATTGTAACCTTAGGAGGAACTAAGGTGACTTTCCAGGAGGGGTGAAATGGTAAGAGAAAAACATTGGTATGAACAGATTTGTAAGGGAAACTAGGTAGACTTTTCTCATACTCCAGGGGGAAGTTTGCACTTTGCTTCCTGTCCTAGCACACATGCGTCAGGACACTCATCCAAGTGCGGATGGTGTCTAGGTGCCAACATCGCTGTCCCCTGATATTGATGCCAGCACACATGTGCCATGACCATCACCAGGGCAGCTGTGAACGTGTGCAGTGCATCACGTGACGTGAAAGCGTCACCCCGACGTTGGCACCAGTGTACATTTGCTGGTGCCATCATTGAGGCAAGTGTGACGGCCGCTCACGTGCGCTTGCGTGGCGAATGGTGTGATGTGAAAGCAGCTGGGGCAGTGTTCACCACACGTTTCCTTGCAGTGCGTTCCTCCACAGAAGGACCGGTTTCTGCTTTGGATAGAAGCACAGATAAGTTCTGTCTTGAAGCAAACTGTGAGGTGACTACTGGGCCAGGTGCGCAGAGGCCCCAGGGCTAGTATCTGTCCTCGCAATTTAATTTGCCCCTCCTAGGGCTGTGCACAAATGCAATTTTTCACATTAGATTCGATTCAGATAGAATATTCGAATGTCTGAATTCATATGAATCGAAAAAAATGAATGTACTAAAATTCAAACAGATTTGAATACATTTGTATCTATTTGTACGAATATTATATTTGTATTTGATGATACGAAGGTCAACAACAATTGTCCAAATTTGATCAGATTTGATCAAATTTTGAATGTTTTTAATATTCTTGCCCGTCCCTAGCCCCTCTGTATTGCATTGGCATTTTGGCAGCCTTTTCCCATCGCTCTTTTATTTGAGGACTTTTGTTCGGCTCCAGAGCAGGGTTGGGATGGAAACAGCGCAGGTGAAGTGGTGTATAATGTGTGGTGTTTTGGGCTCTTCCTGAGGGAGGGGACTCACCTCTTTCAGCATGGTCCTCCCAGGTGCTGCTGGAAGTGGAACACAGCGGCAAAACTGTCAGGCTGCCACATCGACACGGGAAGGAGGGAGCGCACAGAATTAGGACGCTGCAGCAGCCTGTTCCTATTATTGCAAGAGAAATTCCTCTCTTCAGAGGAAAAGCTGCTAGAGAAATGCAAGTAGAATAGAAAGGAGGGAGGGAGGGAGGGAGGGAGGAAGGAAGGAAGGAAGGAAGGAAGGAAGGAAGGAAAGAAGGAAGGAAGGAAGGAAGGAAGGAAGGAAGGAAGGAAAAGGGAATGGATTCCAGATCTCTGCAGCCAGGTTGGTTTGGTTTGCAGCATTTCTGATCGGGGCTTTGGGATTCCTCCATTTGCTCTGTAGGCTTCAGTTAACTTGCTGGAGATCCGGTGAGGAGCAAGAGGCATTTGGCTTGATGGGGGAAAGCAGTCACCTGGGGCCAGAGGAGTCCCTTACCTTTTGACTACCTGTTTTTGCTGATTCTGCATAGAAGTGAGAGCTGTTGTGCGATCCGAAAACCTGTCCAGAATCGTGGCGAATTCAGAGCGGCAGGGTCAGTTTGAGAGGTGCAAACGATACGACTGCTTTCGTAGGATGACTGAGAGCGCTGAGGCTCAAAGATGCTCCTGCCGTGAGCGCTCAGTCTCTGCTGCTGACCTGTGATGGGGCCAGAGGTCTTCTGGAGTCATCGCAAGGGCTGCCGAGATAATGTGCTGTTCTCGGAGGGCACAGAGCGCTTTAAAGGCCTCAGCAAGGCTGCTCCGGAGCGCTTGGAGTGATTCCAGGCTCGAGTCTCTAGATGCAGGGAGCCGTAAACAAACGCACCTCTCTGCATGGCTCAGAGAGAGGCTGTGGGGTTCTTTATGAGCACAGAAAGGCCCAGATCTAGTCTGGAATCGGAAGTGCAGTGAAATGCTGAAATGCAAGGAGAGGCTGATTTTTCTGGGCTAGACTGCTGTAGGTTCCTGATGCCCGGTGTCTACATTCCCACTTGGGAACAATCCAGTGCGCCACAGATTCCAGTAGTGATACAGTGAAATAAATCAAAGGGGAAACGATGCTCTCAGGGTGGTCTCAGGAGACTAAAAAGAACAGCATGCTTCAGTGGTCAGATTTGCACTCCTGTCTGGACAGCGCGGGGCAAATTGCTGGCAAACCTTGTGAATCAGCTCTGCAAATTGGCTTTCTCCTTCTCTGGTTTTAAGTGTGATATGAATCATTTGATTTTGTTGGTGATTAATGCAAGCCGGCCTACACAAGCAAACGCTGATCCTCAAAAGGCGCTGTTGACATAAGCTTCGCGTCGGCAACCTGAGTGTGAAATCGCACAGAGATTCGGCCTTCCTGGAAACTTGCTCTTTATGCTTTCTCCAGGAGTGGCAGGCAAGATACCCTTGAGGCACTGAGTAGCGGCACTTTGTCGGATCGGGTGAGGAGGGTAAATATTTGATCCTTTTCTTCTGCGTATGACCGCCAAGGCGCCTTGCCTAGAAATGTGGAAGCCTGTTTTTAAAGTTGTTAATAGCTCTTGTTGTGGCTGGCGAGGACGGCTTTGGAGCGCGGCAGATAACCCAGCTTGGGTTTTTGTGGGTACCTACCTGCACGTGTTTCCTTCCGCTTCCTGCTGATTATCCTTGGTCTGTCTTTGCAGGGCTTGAGGCATCTCTAGGTGAAGGGGAGGCTCCCGAGCAGTGTGTGCAAAGAGGCTTTTCGGTGGCGTCTCTGGAAATGTGCATTTCCCTTCTTGCAGGATAAGAGGTTGGCAGAGAGTATGGTTTGTGCTTGGCCAAGAGGCAATTAGAATGAAGTGAATTTGCTTCAGACTTCAAACACCAGGGAGTTAATGTGCTTGTAGCCAGATGGAAAACACAAATAAAACATTTGTGAGTGGCTTGCCCTGGGACAGAGGAAGTCGGCCCAGGGTGCCAGGGTTCTTTTTTAAAACATGCAAATGTGCTTTTGTAGTTTCATCCTCCTTCAGGTATTTATGCAGAAGCAGGTTGGTGCACGAGCTGCTCCCAGTGACTTCTGGGCACCCACGTGCACCTGGATGCCATCTTTGTTTGTATGCCGTGTCTGTAATTACAGGCCTCCATCCCTAGACGGAATGTCAAGAAGGGTGTTGTACAAGTGAATCAGTGATATTTGTACTGACTGCCAATTAGCTACCGGGCCAGATTCAAGCTTCTGTCATTGGCACACAGAGCCCTTAACAACTAGGGACCGGTCTGCTTGGCAAGCCGCATCTCTCAGTATAGACCTCAGTGAGATCATTAAGGGTGCATCCCCATTATAAGCTTAATCTAGTTTCCCTAAACTGAAACAATAGAACTGGATGCAAACGCGAATTTCTCTGTTCCCATTACTTTCAGCTTAATCGCATTTGATCTGGATTCTGGGGATCGTATGTGGCGTACGCGACTCAAGGGGGGACGCAAGTGGCTATTTTTTAAAAGCCGCTTTTCTGGCTGCCCTGCCCTCTTCCTCCTGGAGTGAACGTGCCACCCATAAGGGACGCCTTCACGGAGCCTAGCTGGGTGGCTGGGTGGCTGCCGTTTGCCTGGATGGAGGAAAACTGGCAGCGGGCAGCCAGCGATTCTTTCTCCTCCTCTCCCCATTGCCCAGGGCACACAGCAGCAGTGGCAACTCAAGCCCGCTTCACAGCCACAGCCTTTAAAACAGAACCTCCAGCTGCTTTACTTTCTTTTCCCTTTCTAAAGGTCAGAACTTTCAAAGAGCCAGAATTGCGCAAAATTGCTATTGTTATAAATTGTTATAAGGTGTGAAGTGGGTAGATCGCTACAGTGTAGCGGCTGCTTTAAGGAGTGGATTTTTATAGTGGCTGTTTTAAGGGGTGGATTTTCACTATCTTTGGAAGCAAGCTATTGGGGGAGGGAAATCCTAAACACAGATTCTCATCCCTTAACACAGTATGGTCCCCACAGTAAAAAAATGTAAAACGTTTCAAGCGCACGAACCAGAGTGAGACCTGTTGAAATGAGGATTAACATTTACAATGCTTTGGGGTGATTTAACATGTGGAAAGCGTGTTAAGCCAAACTGATGTGGGGTCTGCGAGGACTGAAAACAGTTTGAAACAGAAATAAGGTTGTAATGGGGATGTGGCCTAAGAGATTCAAAGAGATTCTGCTGGAGGCAGATGACTGGATGTCATCTGATGACAAGGCCTTCTCTGTGGTGGCACTCACTCTCTGGAAACGTCCGTTTTTAATGAAAGAAATTGTTGCTTTCCTTGTGCGTTGCCGAAGGGAAAGGGAGGAAACGTTGTGCCTTTCTCCTTTCAGGGAGGGAAACAAAGGAAAATGGAGGCTACGCTGTCTTTCTCCTTGCATGGATGGGAGAGGAAGGGGATGGCATGCATTTTGGGAGTGGACTGTGGTCTCTGGCCAACTGTGGAACAGGGCAGCGCCCAAGACAGACAAATCGTAATTTCCATGGCATCTTTTCTATTGTTAAGAAATCAAATTACAAAACGTAATTTCCATGGCATCTTTTCTATTGTTAAGAAATCAAGTTGTTCAAAGGCGCAAAACAGGACAATATATTCCAGGAACCAGGAAATATATGCTGGGTGCTGTACTCTCTTCTCATTCCAGTACTGCTGTTCTCACCTTCCCAAACACAGTGCTCACAACAGAATCTGTCATTGGATGGAAAGAAATGGGGAGCACGCCCCAAAAAGTACAGGTCCTTCCCAAAATAGTCATAATTGTGTGTTCTCACTTCATGGAATGAAACAGGCTGATGATCTGGAAAGTCCTCAAAATTCACTTCCTCTGAATGCAAAACGGTCCAATTTTGCCAATTTAATACAGGGGAAAAATTAAAAACAATGGAAAGGCATTATATTGTCAGAATATGTGGAAGCGAAAACAGCCTCAAGAACTGATTAAGTGGCATGTCTGACTGCATACCGGCTGTATTTTTTTCACCAAGCAAAATCCAGCAATTCATAAGGGACTGAAATAGAAAGCTGCAAATTCAGCATATCTCTTGAGAGGTTTTGAGAACATAGAACATAAGAGAGCATAAGATGAGGCCATAACCCATCGAATCTGGCGTCCAGCCTCACAAAGCGGCCCACCAATTGCTTATGAGCATCTCACGGAGAAGGCTTAAAGGCAAAACCTTCTCCTGCTCTCAGTTCCCTGCAGATGGCCTTGAGAGGCATCCTGCTTGTGTCTCCAACCTGAAGGCAAAATCTAGGCATCCATTCTAGTAGCCATTGATATATCTGTCCTCCATGAATTTGTCTAACTCTTTCCTAAAGCCATCTAGGCTGGTTGCTGTTACCACCTCTTCTGGCAACATAAACCAATGACCCTCTGGGTGAAGAAATCCTTCCCCTTGTCTGATCCTGACCAGAATTGTACACAGAGCTCCGCACAGAATTGTTCTGCAGGCAAACAGGGTCTGCTTGAACTTTCTGGACCTTTTTGGAAGGTTTCAAGATTAGCAAGTGCTCTGGACCAACGCTTGCTCTGCTGTAGCGCTTTCTGTTTCTGCTTCCAACCTGTTATTATTTGTAGCCTGCCTTTCCAGGAAAAAAAAATGCTCAAGGCAGTTTTCCACAAACAGAAGAAAAAAACGCCATGTGTTTGAGCTTGAAGGAGAACTGGCGTCTGCTTCCCCATTCCAGAACAGCCATTGAAACTTGCAATTATCCACAGCGGCTCAGGTGATGGTCGGTAGCTCAGCTGTCGTCCTGTGAGCAACCAGTTCAAAAGCTCTCGTGCTGAGGATAATAAATTATGTAATTTGGTGGGATGCTGAAAAAATCTCAGTGCTTATAGCATGCACGCTGTGCCTGACTATTTTAAGGAGATGGTGAGGGGGTGAATAATAATAATGATGATGATGAAGATGATGATGATGATGATGAGTTGGCTTTTCTACCCCACTTCTCTCACCCGTTTCAGGGTACTCAAAGCTGCTGACAAACCTTCTGTTCTCCCCACAACAGACCCCCTCTGAGGCAGGTGGGGCTGTGAGAGCTCAGAAGAGAGCTGTGACTAGCCCAAGGGCACCCAGCTGGCTTCGTGGGGGAGTGCAGAATAAGCCCAGTATTCCCAGATCAGAGTCTGGCTCCCTGACCACTAGACCGAACCCTCTGAAACGGGAATGCGAAACTGTCTTCCGCTGTCACGTCGAGAAGCTTTTTCTTCCAGCTTTGCAGGAAACAGACGTCACAGACAATAGGATTCCTTTTTTATAAACTGCAGGCTCTTGGGGTGGCTCATGATCACAAAACCCTCTGCCTCTAGCTGTATGGAGAGGGTTGGCTAGATAATGAATTGTGGCCCCCATCTTCTTTGTTTAGTTTAGGGTCTGGATGTGCACCAATATTCACTACGTTCGAAATTTGTGCAAATTTGTCTTGAGTCCGGACATTTGTATGTGAATCGAATGTTGGCACATTTGAAGATTGACATTCGAATTCGAGTCAGATGTTTCAGTGCGTTCGTATGAAGCTTCATATGGGATTTGCATGGGATTGAACATTTGTATTGAATTTGAATCCCACTGCATTTGAAGGGGATCTATTTGAAGGAATACAAATTTTCTTGCATTTGATTCAATATGAATCGAATACAGAACAACAACAACATTCATGCACGTCCCTAGTTTAGGGTGATTTGATGGGAGGCTTTAAGGGGCTTCTGTTAGCTTGCTGTTGCAGTCTTTCTCGGCAGAATTCAATACGATGTACGGTTAAACTGAAGCTAAAGCAATTCCTTCCTTAATAAGTAATAAAAGCCCCTGGAAGCCTTGGGTTATAAAATTAACAGCTGGGCATAAATATATAGGACAACCTCGTCATTGATTCTGAAGCTTGTTATTCTTAAACGAGGAGGGAAAGATCAGGGTCTCCCCGTGGAATCTGAAAAGGGTTTGATCTGCCTTCAGACCCAGACCTGCTGCCCCCTCGCCAACACCTCTGCCACTGACCCCGTACCCCCTTAATGTCCCCCAGATTGTTGTCACTTCCCAGCATTGTTGCTGCCACCGCCCCCCCCCCCTCGGTTCAGCGTGGCAGAGCCCCCCACTCTGCTCCCCCTCTGAAGCTGACCTTTCACCAGGGGGACCACAGGGGCTCGAGGGGACAGCGGTGGCAGTGGCACGCTAGGCGTGACCAGGCTGGACAAGGCCGTCCCAGAGACGGACTCGGCTTTTAGAAGTATGTCCGTGGCCCTGCTTGTTCTGCCGCCCTTCGCCTCCCTTTCCACGCAGTGTGTTCTGATCACGTCTCACCAGCTTTCCTGGCTGTGCTTCTGGAGTTGCGTGCAGGCCTTGGCTGCGATCGCGTCGTGGGGTTGCGCCGTTGCCGGTGTTGACATGTGTGCGGTAATCCTCAGTTGGTCGTTAAACAACTCCAGTTTGTACTCATAACCTCTCTGTTTATATGTTTGATCTGTACAGTTATGGCATTACGAACATATGTAAATCTTTCTGCTAGTGGTGGCAAAGAAGGAAGAGGAAGAGGAGGAAGTAAAGGAGGAAGAGAAGAGGAGGAGAAGGAGAAAAAGGAGAACGGGATGAGGAGGAGAAGAAAAAGGAGAAAAGGGAGAAGACGAAGGGGGAGGAGGTGAAGGAGAAGGAAGAGGAAGAGGAGGAAAGGAGAAAGGGAGAAGTAGAAAAAAGGAGGAGGAGGAAGAGGAGAGGAGAAGGAGGAGAAAGAAGAAGAAAAGGAAGAGGAGGAAGAGGAGGAGGAGGAAGAGGAGGAGGAGGTGAAGCAGGCGCAAGAGCAGGAAGAGGAGCTGCTTTTTAATTTTTGACTTCCCAAGTTCCCCAGAAGTGCCACTTGTTTTGCACATGTCCATTGTGCCATTTCTTTTCTGGAGGTGTTTCTGAGTCACCTGCTTTCTGCCTCTTTGGCCTCCTCCTTCTGAAAGCGATTCCACGTAATCGAGGCTCCTCCAGTGGAGTGTTTGAGTGCTTCATGGCCCATCAGATTGGCTCTTCCACCGAGGGGAGATAATGCTAATTCGGTGTGATGGCAGTGCTGTCTGAATGGAAGCCCTCCCTTTCGCTGGAGGGCCTGGCCTAGATGCTCTGGATAAATTAACTCGTGCTTTATTCCCCTTTGAAGCACTTTCCAGAAGACATGCACAGAGCCCAGTATTTTGCTCTGGGAAGGGATGAAATTCCTATTCCCCTCTTGCCATCAGAGTCGTTTGCCGAATCTTGCAAACAGTGGAAGAAATTGCCTCCCATGAAGCAGAAACTTAGAGCAAGGCCTACCTGCAATGTTTTAGGAATCTTAAGCAATTGCAGTCCACAGCCAGTGTGTCCAGTGCGTGCTGAGGGCGAGGGCCAGTTTGCTTGTACTGGGGACTGACTGGTACTTCTGCCCAATTACGTCTTTACACCTGTGCAGAGGAGCAGGCGCGCATGGCTGTGCTTGTGTCAGAAGCTATGGGTTAGCACATGGATATCAGGGTTCCCTGGATGCCTTTTGGTGCCCACCTTGATGCCATTGCCTTCTTGCCTTTGCTCCCCTCTACCCTTCTCAGCTGATGAAGGACTTGCATTTTTCATTGCCACTTATCTTGCTCTTTTCTTCTGCGCTCTGCTGGAGAGAAAAACAAGCAAGAGGGAGCTCAGGCCCTGTCCCCACGCAAGTTTGGTACGGTTCTGAGAGCAGGATCGGCGTTCTCTGTCCCTATGGGTTTTGGATTTGGTCCACGAAAAGCATGCCAACCCCTCCCAAACTATGCCAGAAGGGTGCCAAATTTGATACCTGAAAAAAAAAGTCTCGGCACGCTTTGGGGAACCGGTACGCATTGCTCAGCGAGCCGGGAACGCACGTGGGGACACTAGCGGGCTAACGGGGAGGAGAATGGCGCTCACGTCATTGGAGGGTGAGGTGTTCTTGCTGTCCCTGCCCTGTCCATTGAAGATCGCGTACGCTGACTTTTTAAAATGCCGATCGCAAAGGCAGGCTGGAGAACGGCTTGCTTTTTAATTTTTCTGCCATTTCCATGGAGGTAATTCCAACCCCGTTTTAAGAATGCCAAGGCAGGCTACATAATGGCTTGATTTCTGTTCCATTTGCAACCCCTGTTTCCCCGATCTGCAAGGCGATCATAAATAAAGGCTTGATTTTCAGTTTACCGCTGTTCTCACGGTCCCCGGTGGAGCGGAGGTGTGCACAACTGCTCAAGCGCTTACTGCCACTAAACCTCGTAGCGGATTTCAATGTTTTTAATTGTTTTTTAAAGTTATTTTTATGAATGAAGCTTTATTTTAACTTGTTTCTGTGCCTCCCACCCCAGTCCTGGCTGTCCGTGCTGCTAAGGGGGGGGGGATGAGGCACAGGGGTGGGCTGATGACAGTCCGGCTGCCAATGAGGAGAGAGGGGGTGGAGAGGAGGTGGCGCTACTCCGCTGTACCAGAGTTCAGCATGGTTCTCATGGGGACACCTTCATCCGTGCCCAACCTGTACTGTCCCATGTTGCTGGGAATCTCATGGAGATGCCCAAAATGCATTTCTGGTCCCATACCTGGCCCATGCATGCCCAAACAGCACCCAAAGTGTGCCAGATGGCCAGCAAGGGGGGGGGGGGCTCAGATTCCTAAAAAACCAAAGAGGAAGCAGAACAAGTTTCTTGGAAGGAGTGTGTTCAGAATTTGTCTCATTCAAATATCTGAAGGAACATCTACTCCTATACTGACCTGCCAGTGCCTTAAGATCTGGAGGGGAGACCCTACTGGTTGTCCCACCACCCTCGATAGTAAGACAGGTGGGCACTCGAGAGAGGGCCTTCTCAGTAGTGGCCCCCAGGCTGTGGAATAGCCTCCCCCTCGAGGTGTGTCAGGCTCCTTCACTGTATATGTTCAGGAAGGCGATGAAGACGCACTTCTTTGGTCAGGCCTTTGGCTAAATGTGGCATAGCTTCTCCCCACTTCAGACATTATTGTTTTATACCGTTTTTTATATATGGCTCAAATTTAACATGTCTGCTTTTAAATACTGTAACCTGCCCTGAGACCTTTGGGTATAGGGCGGGATAGAAATGTAAATATAAATAAATAAATTCAAGAAATTGTCTCTTACATGCTCTCTCACACACATTTCTTCCCTTTCCCTTTCCACTTTTTTGCTCCATGGATGGATGGAAGGAAGGAAGGACGGAAGGAAGGAAGGACGGAAGGAAGGAAGGAAGGAAGGAAGGAAAATACAGGAAGTAAAGTAAGAAAATAGATATAGGAAGGAAGATACAGAAAGAAAAGAAGGAAGATACAGAAAAGAAACAAAGGAAGATAGATACAGGAAGGAAGGAAGGAAGGAAGGAAGGAAAATACAGGAAGTAAAGTAAGAAAATAGATATAGGAAGGAAGATACAGAAAGAAAAGAAGGAAGATACAGAAAAGAAACAAAGGAAGATAGATACAGGAAGGAAGGAAGGAAGGAAGGAAGGAAGGAAGGAAGGAAGGAAGGAAGGAAGGAAGGAAGGAAGGAAGGAAGGAAGGAAGGAAGGAAGGGCACAGAGAGGGGAGGGGAGAGAGTATGAAGTGTGTAAGAGAAAAAACGTCAGCCGGGAGCCCATCCGTACGTATTTTCTTTTGCAGCATTTCAGTTGTGACACTTCAGAGCTGTGCCCCTTATTCTTCTATTAACCAGTGAAGCAAATAAAGAGGGAAGATACCAAGGCCCTCTTCCCTGCTTAAGACCTGCCTAATCCTCACAGCCTTCCGTTGTATATCTGGGACATGAAAGTGCCGAACATTTCCTGACAACTTAAACCTCTTCAGCCTAGAAATGTTCTACACTGTCCATGTAGAGGGACTCTTGCCAAAACCAAGGAGGCCAAAGTCTTGCTTAGCGCCAGTTGTTGACTGCATTTGCTCTAAAGCCCTGACTGTATTTTCTGTGCTAAATTTTTCGTCTTTCAGGAGAGGTTGTGGGTGCATTCTGTGTCCCCATTATGAGAAGTAGATGAAAAAAGGGGTACGAACTTGATTTGAACTGTAAGGTATAGATGGAAACGCAGAGTGTTTTAGTTTAACGCTGAGCGTTCTTAGAATGAACTCTGCCTTGCATCTGAGCAGACAGAAGTATAATAATTTGGGGCACGTTTTATGAGCCGCAGTTCAGTTTGAAATTCCTTTCTCTGTTAGGAAGAGGAAGAAGCCCTGCTTTTGGCTAGGAAAATGAGAATATTGCTATATGGTTGTTCAAAATGAAATGAGTCGCCGTCAAAAGGGCTTTCTAACAATTGCACGCCCTCTTTTAGACTGTACGCCCTCAGCAGGTTTTTATATTTTTATATAAATATATATATTTTGTTTCACATCTGTAAAGCGCTGAGTACATGGACAGCGCTGTAGAAATAAACTAATAATAATAATAATAGACAAATGGGTTGGGACAGGTGTGAAATTTGGAGGTACTCTTGGACTCTGCACTGATGCTTGAAGCTCAGGTGGAGGCCGTGGCCAAGAGTGCCCATTCCTAACTACGGTTGGTGTGTCAGTTGGAGCCCTTTTTGGACAGAGATGACTTGGCCACAGTTATACAACTTTATCGACCTGCCCATGCCTTAAGATCTGGAGGGGGGGGCCTTCTTGGTTGTCCCACCACCTTCAGTAGTAGAAGCGGTGGGGACCCGGGAGAGGGCCTCCTCAGTGATGGCCCCTAGGCTAAGGAATAGTCTCCCTATTGAGGTGTGGCAGGTCCCTCAAGGAGGGCAGTGAAGATGGCAGCTCTTTGCCCTGGCCTTTGGTTAAATGGGAATATACTTTCTCTTCCCGCTATACAGACACTGTTGTTGTTTTAATATATGTCTGGTTTTAAATGTTGTTACCTGTCCTGAGACCTTCGGGTATTAGGTGGGATAGAAGTACAAACAAACAAACAAACAAATAAATAAATAAATAAATAAATAAGCAAGCAAGCAAGCAAGCCAAGAAATGTCTTAGGCTTGGCTACATTAAAACTGTTGTTAAGCACTTGCCATCCAGCTTCAGGATTTTAACAAATTAACTTTCCCTTTTGCTTTTGGCCGTATGAAAAAACCCAGAAAGTCCCACTTCTTTCAAAAGTTATAACATTTGGCAGGGAGAATGACAGTGACATCTGTGCTGGGCTGCTGGGCTGTTGTTAAAAACCAAATCTTAAATCGTGGAGGGAGCGAGGAAAATTCCTCTTCAGAGTGCTTTACCATATTCGTAATACAAAATGCAGCTGTTTGGAACCTCAGGAGTTTGAATTTCAACATGGCACCGTCCGCCTGCTCTTCCTTCTGGCACATTTCTTTCTCTGTGGAGCCCTCCACGCAGCCAGGAGTGATTTTCGTCCTTTCGTTCGTTCGGCCGGCAGTGTAGCCTGTAGAGGTTAACATTCCGCTTTTAGCCGATGGGATTTTGAGATTATTGAGTGAATTCTTCATGGATTACTTTGCTCGGATGCCAATTTTGTTGAGCTGTTTAAATAGATGAGATCGGTTGTGGTTCATTGAATAAAAATGCAGGGTCCAAGAAATCTGGGTTTTGAACTTCTGCCGTCCACAACCTTGGACCATCCAAAGTTGGTGTGTATGTGTGTGTGTGTGTGTGTGTGTGAGAGAGAGAGAGAGAGAGAGTCTTTGTAGCTCAGTGGTTGTGATGGAGAGTAGTACGTTGTACAAATTGTTACTGGTAATTAACTGAAGTGAGGTTTCTGTCCCACCTTTCAGCGTATGGAAAGAGCATTAAGATGCCTCTATAAACTACTCTAACTCATCTCTGTTGAATCACTTAAAAGGCAGATGACTCGAGAAGCAGCAACTGGGGCTCATAGTCATGTTAGGAAAACAAAGGGCTGGACACTCATTGGTGTGTTTAAGCAGTGATAGATAGAAAAGAGAGTGGGAGGGAGGAAGCAGGCAGGCAGGCTTTTACACAAAAGTCAAAACAAAAGGAGCTTTGTGCTGGATCGCTACAGCAGATCAGTGCAGAATGGCAGGGATCGAGGCACAAGGCATGGATGGCAGAGGCGATGCTGGAAGGAAGGAGGAAGGAAGCAGGCAGGCTTTTACACAGAAGCCGAAACAAAAGGAGCTTTGTGCTGGATCGCTACAGGAGATCAACGCAGAATGGCAGGGTTCAAGGCAAAGGCGTGGATGGCAGAGGCGATCCTGGAAGGAAGGAGGGAGGAAGCAGGCAAGCTTTTACACAAGAGCCAACACACTTTGCAACCCCAGGACCGAAGCCACCAAGTTTGCTACATTGATCTCTTGTTACCTCGTCATCCCACCCCCCTTTCAGCCAGCCTGATCTCCTTAGCATGTAATGGTGGAGACCCTGGGGAAGAAGAGACTAGGGCACAAGAAATCACGGCTTATCACTGGATTAGAGGAAACTGAGGAGAACACTCCTAAAGCTAGGTTACCTCCCCGCCCCCCCAAAAAAACCCTGCTTGTTTCTGACTTTGCTAAATAGTGTGGAGTATTTCTAAATCCAGCAGCAAGACCTCTTGTAATCCATATAGGGATATTCCAGGTTTGGGGACCTTTAATCTGCAGAAACGGCGGATGTTGGAACAGGGAGAACTCAAACCTTCTTTAAGCCTGCTTATATCCTGTATTATTGTGCGCACAGAGAAAAAGAAAGAAAACTGTGGATTACTAAGGCATCTTTTGGCAATGCAAAGACTTCCTTAAGGGAGGGTATGAGCAATCCAAGCCCAATAGGTGTTTAAGAACATTTGTGCAATTAGATTTGAATTATGCTATAAGACATTCCTGGGCCATGACAGTATTCTCCATTCCTGCTAATGATCGTAAGGAGACAGATGGCTCCCAAAGCCGTCCCTGATTTTGCTAGGTGGAGACTGTAAGGAGGCAAGTCTTTGCCGACTCTGAAATCAAAGTCACCCCTCCCTCACTGGCAGGTATTGATTTTTCTGGGCAGCTAGAAGTCCATTGGGCAAGGTATTTGTAAAATCAACGCTGCGAGGGGAGCCTGTCTTCTGTGAATCTAGAGTACCGTACTCCAGAGAATCGTTTGAGTCTTGGCACAGGTATGGCACTAAGTGAAGACTGTCTTGGCGTTACTAAGGGTGTGATCAGATGGGGCTTTTAAGAGTGGTCTCTTTAAGAATAAGCACCCCGACATCAGATGCACAAAAAATCCCTTCCAAACAGTTGTCCCAATTATACAGCTCATATGTACCTTACTTCATCGCATCCAAGTCAGTCTAAGTTTACATGGGAACGCCTCTATCCGCGCCCAACCCGTACCTAGCCCGCATTGCCGGGAATGGCATGGACGGGGAGCATTCTTGGACCCGGTCCCGGTCCCATGCGTTCCGATCCCGCTCCAAATGGGTTGCATGGGGACGCGGTCTCAGTCGGCCTAACCTGACGGCAAGGGTGCTGCCCGCGGATTGGCCACCGGATGCGAAATGTCCACCTCCTTGCTTATGCGGTTTGCTGAGCAACCTGGCGAGGAAGTTTCGAAAGTCGAAGACGCACCTTTCTCAGTCTTCAAGATGGGGCCTGAGCTTTCTGCAACACACCAGGAAAGGGATCTCGGGGTTTTGGTGGACAGTTCAATGAAGGTGTCAACCCAGTGCACAGCAGCATTGAAAAAAGCAAATTCAATGCTGGGAATAATTAGGAAGGGAATAGAAAATAAGTCAGCAAGTGTCATTTTGACCCTTTATAAATCTATGGTGAGGCCACATTTGGAATATTGTGTACAATTGTGGTCACCTCACCTCAAAAAGGATATTGTGGAACTAGAAAAGGTGCAGAGAAGGGCAACCAGAATGATTAAGGGTCTGGAACAAAATCCCTTACGAAACCAGGCTGCAGCGTCTAGGCCTCTTCAGTCTGGAGAGACTGCGTTTGAGGGGGGACCTGATTGAAGTATATAAAATTATGCACGGTATAGAAAGGGTGGATAGAGAAAATTTCTTTTCTCTATCGCACAACACTAGAACCAGGGGGCACTCTATGAAACTGATGGATAAGAGAGTAAGGTCTGATAGGGGGAAGTATTTCTTCACCCAGAGGGTCATCGGCTTATGGAATGTGCTGCCGGAAGAGGTCGTGACAGCTACCAGTTTGGATGGCTTTAAGGTAGGGTTAGACAAGTTTATGGATGACAGATGTATCTATGGCTACTAGAATGAATGCCTAGGTGCATCTTTCATGCTGGGGGGGGGGGAAACTGGGGCGCTTCTAAGGCCATCTGCTGGGATTGTAGAGCAGGAGAAGGTTTGTCCTTGTCTCTGCTTGAGATGCCCATGAGCATTTGGTGGGCCACTGCGTGCGACAGGATGCTGGACTAGATGGGCTGTGGCCTGATCCCGCAGGGCTTCTCTTATGTTGGTATGTTTTTATGTAAGTCTGGAGGAGTGTGCCTGTCTCATCAAGCCCAAATGTACCCAGAAGGCACCTTTTTAAGTGCATCTGATCGCACCCTCCGTTCTCCATGTGGCAGTTCCACATCAGTCTGGGCTTGAACTCTTTTCTAGTGCTGGTGATGGGGCTGCTGCTTCTGCGTTTGGCTGTTTGCTAATGGGTTCTGTTGGACCTCTGCTTAGATGGAACTGTGCTTTCTTGGCTCCTGAATTGCTAACATGGTCACTTGAAACGAGGCCCGTGATACAACCAGTAGAGGAGATCTGGATAAACACTGCGGACTGCATCTCATTTGCAGTATTATTACTCTGCTCTTAATAAAATTAACCTATCAAATTTCTTAAATACAGCATATGGCTGGGTGCCAGGTGGGCATCTTTAATTTATCCGACAGGGTTTTTCTTCTGAAATGGCTACTGCCCAAAGCAAAATATTTTGATCGCTCTTGATAAATGAACAAATATAATTACTAATTCAGTAAACAGGACTCCTTTTCTTATTGTTTTAATGTACTTCACCATCCAGATGGGGAGAAGCCATAAAGAACTATAAAGATGTATTACTTACTCTAATTCTGGAAGCGTGTGGTTGTTTTCACTCTTCCCAGGGGTAAGGGCCTTTCCACACTTGGCTTTATTCTGGAATATCTTCTGGAATAAGAGCCTGCTCTCCGAATGCGAGCGCAAACTACAGCTTGCCAAATTTCACCTTCCAAACAATTCCTATGACCACCTTAAAATACCCACAACCAAATAAAAATCTTTAAAAGAAGAATATGTAACGGAAGGACTACTAAACCGACTGTGGGAATCTGTTTTAGAAGGATTATGAAAACCCCTTAAGATTGCCATTTTTAGTAATAAATGACTTAAGTGGAAGAGCCTGTTACTAATGATGTGGAGAGGTTAACTTCAAAGGAAAGCCCTCGGATGACTTGCTTTGAGTTTATACCTTTCTGGAGATTTCTGGATGCTTTGACTTCTAAACCAGCTCTCTTCAGCAGAAGCCCAGAGAGCAAATATCCAAGACAGCACAAAAAACATGGTTTTATCTGCAACAGTGAAGAGGGGGAGTTGGCTTTTCTACCCTGCTTTTCTCACCCATTTAAGGGGACTCAAAGTGACTGACAAACCTTCTGTTCTTCTTCCCACAGCAGATACCCTGTGAGGTGGGTGGGTCCGTGAGAGCCTAGAAGAGAGCTCAGTGGCTACTAGGATGGATGCCTAGGTCTAGTGGTTAAGGAGTCGAACTCTTCTCTGGGAACATCGGGTTTGATTCTGCCCTCCCCCATGAAGCCAACTGGGTGACCTTGGGCTAGTCACAGCTCTCTTCTGAGCTCTCACAGTCCCACCTACCTCACAGGGTGTCTTTGTGGGGAGAACAGAAAGCTTTGTTAGGTGCTTTGAGTCCCCTTAAATGGACGAGGAAAGCATGGTAGAAAAGACAACTCTCCTCCTCCTCCTCCTCTTCCTTCTTCTTCTGTAGGTGCTTTCTCTTGGTTGCAGTGAGTTGCAGAATGCTTCAAAAAGGCCATTTGCAGGCAGATGAGAGTAGGTGAAGGTCTTGCGTTTATCTTCTGCTTGAGATGCTCAGTGCAATTGGTGGGCCACCATGTGAGTTGAAGTGCTGGATCAGATGGGCTGTGGCCTGGCTCAGCAAGGCTGCTCTTACGTGCTTACGGGGTTAGACAGATTCATGGAGAACACGTGTCTCAATGGCTTGTTGAAAGGATGGCTAGGTACCACCTCCAGGTAGGAAAGACAGACAGGATTCCCCTAAAGGCCGTTTGCAGGGACTGGAGGGAGGTGAAGGTTTTGCCTTTGGTAATACATTTTTAGGTGTGTAGACAGTGGCTCCAAGAACTTCAAAGGTTTGCATTGAGACCTTAAAAGCACTTCCTCCTTGTGTGGCTCCATTTCTGCGTTCAGTATACATTCACCACCAGAAAGTACAATTTATTCATAAAAGATTCCTAAGCTGCGCTTTATCTGTAAAATAAGAAACGCCCTGCTGGATCAGGCCACAGCCCTTCACAACCTGGAGGTAGTACCTGGGCATCCATTAAAGGAGTCATTGATTCATCTAACCTCTTCTTAAAGCCATCTTGGCTGGTTGCTGCTATCACCACCTCTTCTTGTAGTAAATTCCACAGATCGATGGCCTTCTGGGTGAAAAAATACTTCCCCTTGTTGCTCCTAATGCTTTTACCCATCGGCTTCATAGAGTTCCCCCTGGTTCTAGTGTTGTGTGATAGAGAATATATATTTTCAGACCATGCATGGTTTTTTAATACCTCAGTCATCCCCCCTTTTGTACTGTATATAAAATCTAGTTAACAGACATAAAGTTTAAACTGGCATTGAAGTCCTCGGTCACTGGGTTAATTGAAATATTTCTTCTTTTCCTTTCCAGAATTCGGTCATTGATGCTGGACTCTGCATCTGACAGCTGCCTGTTGCAGATAGATGATTCTGTTTGCTGAAGTTCTAAAATTCCTTTGCTTATGTGACTCACTGAAGAAACTGACGTGGGTTCCTGATGAGTTATCTTCTATCCTTGGGCAGGTAGAGGTAAGTTCATTGCTTTACTTGTGTTCTCCTTCTGTTCTTCTTCCACTTCATTTATTTAATGTTGTCTAGGGATTTGCACAGATATTTGTAATGTTTGATATTTGTACAGATTTGGACATTCGTATACAAATCAGATGTTACGACATTCGTACATTGACATTCGTATCTTTTGAAACATTAATACGAATGCTTTGGAACATTTGTTAACCTGTGGAGGTAATATCCTGCGCCAGTCACATCCACAGTGGATCCATAGTGCATTCGACATGTATTGAGAGTGGATTCAGGGCCGATTAGACGCTTTTAGAGTGGATATGTTACAAGATATACATTGGATACATATGCGTTCATATCGGATGTTTGTACGAATTCATACAAATGCATTCATGTCAAATAGAATCCTACCACGTTCAAAGGGGATCTATTCAAAAGAATATGAATTTTCTTACATTTTATTTGATATCAATCAAATGCAGGATAGAAATACAAATAATAAGTAAATAAAAGAAGTAATGTTGCTGGCATATCAGCTGTTTATGATTTGCAAATGTCCAATTTTTTTTCATTAGCCTGAGTTATCAGTGCTTTACTGGTTTTTGAGCACATTAATAAGCATGTAGAGGATGGTGACCAGGTGGACCTCATTGGCCTGAACTTTGAAAAAAAAACCTTTAACTAAAGACCTTCATCCAAGATTCCACAGTAAGTTTGGCAGCCCTGATATGAAAGAGGAGGTCATTGGATGGGTAAGGAACTGAGTGAGAAAGATTTAACAAGAGGGCCTCCTCAATGCTTCAACGTTCTCCACCAGACCTGGAGGTTTTTAAAGTGTTTGTAAATGATCAAGAGTCAGGAAGGAGCAGTAAAATAGCCATATTTGTTGATGTCACCAGGGTGTACAGAATGGTAAAAAGGAAGAGGGATTGTAAAGAGCTTCACAAAGATCTCCACTCAGTGGTGGAGCAAGTGGCAGATGGTGTTCAAGTGATGCACATTGGAGCAGAACATCTTACCAAACATATACTCTGAGGAGGCCTGAGCTGTCTGTTACCAACTGGGGTTTGACAGGGGCATTAGTGGGTAGGATAGTCCTAATCCAGAGCATCAGTCTTCAAGGGTCTTGATCTCATGTGGTAAAGATTGGCTAGTATGATGCATGGGTCTTCAGTACAGGTCCTCAGAAGGTTGATCTCATGTTGTAAAGACTGTCTAAGACAATGCTAGTGTGGAGCATGGGTCTTCAGTGGTCCACAGAAGGTTTATCTCATGTGATAAAGATTGGCCCAGGACAACTCTAGCATGGAACATGGGTCTTCAGTGTTGGTCCTCAGAAGGTTGATCTCATGTTGTAAAGACTGCCTAAGACAATGCTAGTGTGAAGCAAGTGTCCCCATGGGGGTTCCCGGCTCGCTAAGCAAGCGTACTGGGCTCCCCAAACAGTGCCAAGACTTGTTTTCCAGGGTGCCAAATTTGGTGCACTGTTGGTGTTGTGTGGGGGTATTTGGCACCCTTTTCCAATGCCAAATAAAAAGCCTATGCAGACAGCCAGTGCCGATCCCGCTCCTGGCACCACACCTTTTTGGCATGGGGACGCCCCCTGTGTCAGAAGACACTCGGGAATGTACAGATAGGCTGAGGAGGCAGGCTGTCAGAAGAACCCGCCGTCCCTTTGGCTGATGGTTCCTGAAGGCCTTCTTCTTCATTGCTCTTCTAGTCCCTCTCCATTGGGCCTAGGAGGACTCTGGCCTTCCTTGTTTCTCTGACCCCAGATGTATTTCTCTCCAAACCCTCCAAGACCTAAAAATCCAAGCAGTATCTTCTGTGTGGACACTACAGAGGGCCCGTGTTTACACTTCTCTGCCTGCCTTCATGAATGGAAGCAGTATCTAAATGTCGATATTTTTAAACTTTATTTCAGATAAATGCCTGGCGTTCTTTGCACAAGCCATAATTAGCAAGATTTTGAAAAGACTTTGCTTAATCTGTATGCTTAGTTGTCAAGTGTGCCTGGAAGAAAATGTGATGTGTTGGAACCTTAGGTGAAGGTGTTTTTAGGCTGGATGGGAGGGACAGAGGGTTATATTTTAAATATGTTTTAATGTTTTATATATTTTAGGTTTTCCTACTGTGACTTGCCCTGAGACCTTTCGGTGAAGGGCGAGATATAAATTATTAAATAAAAATTAAAAATGAAAGAAACTCCTGGCCACACATAGCAGCTAACAAAGTTCTGCGTGAAAAGCTAGGTCTGGTAACATTAAGATTTGCTTTGCTTGTAAAGGCTTTCGGGTTTCTTTTGTGCTCTATTAGCCATTGGGATGGGCATGAATGAATTCATGTTAGAACGTTTGATTGAATTGTTGAATCTGCAAATTTTAGCATCAAAATAAATCCAGCAAGGTTGTTAGTAGCACTTGGAGACTCACAGGAGAAGGGTTGGTGGCATGAGCTTTCTTAGGTACGTCTACTTCTTCAGATGACAGGGGGCCTGAATGGGTCCCCAGCATCTGAAGAAGTAGGTGTCGCCATTGGGCCCCCTAGCATCTGAAGCAGTAGATGTGCCCATTGGGCCCGCTAACATCTGAAGAAGTATATGTGGCCATTGCCCCCCCCCCAGCATCTGAAGAAGTAGGTGTGCCCATTGGGCCCCCTAGCATCTGAAGAAGTAGATGTGTCTACGAAAGCTCATGCCACCAACCCTTCTCCTGTTAGTCTCCAAGTGCTGCTAACTACCTTGCTGGACTTTTTGAATTAGACTAAGACGGCTATTTCTCTGACATTGATCAAAATAAATGTAAAGACATTCAAATGTCTGGACTATTGAATGAAATGAACAACATTCTGGACTCTCCGATATGAAGATTTGATCAAATTTTTGCACTTCAGCACTATTATACCTATGAAAACAGGCTTTTTCCATTACAAAAAGCTCAGAGAACGTGTTTCGCTACAAATGCGAAAGTGTGAATGTTTGACAGGGAAATCAGATGTTCGGTTTGACTGCGAAACGAATCTGAATTTTTCATTTGTTCGTAACCCTAATTAGCCAAGAACGCCTCAGCTTAGCAGGAGGAATGGTCAATCATTTTAGGGCAACCTGTGTGGTTGCTAAATTTGCAATAAGCCCAACAGCAGCAACCTTAGCAGATCTTTGGAGTTTACAAGATTTCTATTTTCCTCTGTTTGTTAATGTAATTAAAAGGGTGGGAAAGTGCATGAGGTAATTGGTAGTTCTTAGCATTACTAAAATCTGAGAACCCTGTCTAATTTTTTTTACGTTCTCTGTTTTTTACTTGAATCTTGAGAACCCTGTCTAATTTTTTGTGTTGACGGTTGCATATTGGCACATTCTTGTATTTAATCCTATAAACTATTTTAATTTTGTTCTGTCTGGCACCCTCTTTCATGATGTTCTCAGGTTTTTGTAAGTTCAAGCATGCTTCTGCAATGAGATAATAAAATTGGTCACTATTAGGTTTCTGCTTCACTGTCATTGATTTGAGGATTTGTGGGGAGGAACTGGGGTGCTTCAAAGGCCATCTGCTGGGACTCGAGAGCAGGAGAAGGTTTGTCCTTGTCTCTGCTTGAGATGCCCATGAGCATTTGGTGGGCCACTGTGTGCGACAGGATGCTGGACTAGATGGGCTGTGGCCTGATCCAGCAAGGCTTCTCTTATGTTCTTATGTTCTTATCCTGCCTTTCATTCGAACATAAGAACTTGAGAGGAGCCCTCTTGGAGGAGGCCACAGCCCATCTCGTCCAGCATCCTATCTCACTCAGTGGGCTACCAATTGCTTCTGGGCATCTGAAACAGAAGAAGGAGGACATAAGAACCTAAGAGAAGCCCTGCTGGATCAGGCCACAGACTATCTAGTCCAGCATCCTGTCGCACACAGTGGCCCACCAGTTGGCCCATGGGCATCTCAAGCAGAGACAAGAGCAAACCTTCTCCTGCTCTAGAATCCCAGCTGATGGCCTTAGAAGCATCCTGCTTGTCCCTCCAGCCTGAAAGATGTGCTTAGTCATCCATTCTTGTAGCCATTGATACATATATCATCCATAAATTTGTCCAACCCTTAAGCCATCTAGGCTGGTAGCTGTTACCACCTCTTCCGGCAGCAAATTCTATTAACTGATGACCCTCTGGGTGAAGAAATACCTGCCCTTGTTGGATCCGACTCTCCTACCCATCAGCTTCATAGAGAGAACCCCGGTTCTAGTGTTGTGTAATAGAGAAAAGAAATTCTCTATCCACCTTTTCTATACCGTACATGGTTTTATATAGTTCAACCAGGTCCCCTCTTAAATGCCGTCTTTCCACGCTGAAGAAGCATAGATGTTGCAGTCTGATTTTGTAAGGGATTTTGTTCCAGTGCCTTAATCATTCTGGTTGCCCTTCTCTGCACCTTTTCTAGTTCCACAATATCCTTTTTGAGGTGTGGTGACCAGAATTGTACACAATACTCCAAATGTGGCCTCACCATAGATTTATAAAGGGGCAAAATGACACTTGCTGTCTTATTTTCTATTCCCTTCCTAATTATTCCCAGCATTGAATTAGCTTTTTTCGCTGCTGCCGCACACTGGGTTGACACATTCATTGAGCTGTCCACCAGAACCCCGAGATCCCTTTCCTGGTGTGTTGCAGAAAGCTCAGAGCCCATCAGTTTAGAGACATAATTTGGATTCTTGGCCCCTAAGCGCATTACTTTACTTTTATGGAGATTAAAGCACATTTGCCTCTCGGTGGTCATCTAATCAGGGATCTAACCAGGGATCCAGATTTGAAGACCAACCCTGGAGATGGTTGTCCAGCCTGTGCTCAGACGCCTTTGCCTGTGACCCACAGGCAGCATCCACCCCTGGACTCTTTGCCTTCCCGCAGGACTTACTTTTATTCCACCGTTCTCCCTGGAAGCCATCCGGAGGATTTCTCACTCTCCATCTCAAGCGTCAGAAGGAAACTCAGCCAAAACATGCCAAAATGTGTTCATTGCAAATTACTCGGGACTTGTTATTTTAATCCTTTATTGACCAAGAAGTCTTAGTGTGGTTATCGTTTGACAAACGTCCTTTATTAACATCCTCTGTCAGCTCTGCTTTGCCAGAAAAAACCCTGAGATTATGATGCATAACTTGGCTCTGGAAGATCAAGGCAGCTTCAAATGTTGTGCAAGATTAAAATATTTGATGACTCATTTAAGTGAAGCGCTTAAAAAAAAAGGAAGAAAAAAGCTCACGGCTTTCTGTAGCCGCATATCTGTTATCTATGCCAAACTGTATGGAGTAAATAATTCTAGTGGCCAATATAAACTTATCTTATTTAAACAATTAAAATGCCTCATCGGGTAATTAACAAATATTTAATGGCAGCTATTTAATGCTATTTAGACTTTCACAATATCAGAACTCAAGAGTCTGATTTCAGGAGTTTGTTTTCCCGGACAAAGTACCAGAGGTAGAATCAGGTGGTGGGGAGTCTGATTTGTGGAGCGGGGGGGCTAATTTGACATTTGGTGGTCCACCAGATATTTTAGTTGCTGACATCGGGGCAGGGAAATAATCTCCAACCAGGGAGCAAAATACCTGCTAGGAACAAAACCCTTATGCATATGTTCTTATGCATGCATTTTTACTTCCTAGGAATAGGCACCATTGACCACAATGGAAATTTTATTTATTTATTTGCATTTTTATCCTGCGCTGTACCTGAAGGTCTCAGGATGAGTAACGGCAATAGAAACAAAATATAAAATGAAGATACTAAAAATAATAAGGTGCTAAAGGAATGACTTCTTCCGTATCGACCTGCCTGTGCCCTAAGATCTGGAGGGGAGGGCCTTCTGGTGTTACCGCCCCTCACAGCAGCTAAAAGGGTGGGCACCCCGGATAGGGCCTTTTCAGTGGTGGCTCCCAGACTGGAATAGTCTCCCTCCTGAGGTGCATCAGGCACCTTCACTCTATGTGCTCAGATGAGCTGTGAAGATGCCCCTTGTTGCCCTGGCCTTTGGCTCAGTGAAGGAACAGCCTTTTCCTCCCCACGTTGAGACGCTGCCAGGGTTTTAATAGGTTTAATTTGTGATTGGGTTTAATGTGTTTGTTTTATATGTTGTGACCTGCCCTGAGACCCTGGTCATGCTGGATGATGTTGCAAGGTGCATAATGTGCACCACGGTGTCTCTAGACTCTTTCATCTCAGTCACAAGTTCTCTGTGGCTGCATCCCCATGCTGGCTGTTTGGCACACTTTGGGCACCATTTGGGCACACATGGGCCGGGTGCGGGACCAGGAACGCATCTCGGACATCCCCGTGTCATTCCCGGCAGGTACGGGTTGGGCGTGGATGAAGATGTCCCCGTGAGAACTGTGCCGTACCCTGGTACGGGGAAGCAGTGCCACCTCCTCTCCATGCCCTCCCTCCTCCTTGGAAGCCAGATTGACGTCAGCCCACCCCTCCCTTTGTGGCACTGAAAGCCAGGACTGGGGTGGGAGGCACGGAAACAAGTGAAACAAATAAATAAAGCTTCATTCATAATAACAACTTTTTAAAAAATTAAAACACCGAAAGCCGCTGGCGGTAGGCGCTTAAGCAGTTTTGTGTCCCTCTGCTCTTCTGGGGGCTGCGAGAACGCCCGTCAGCTTTAAAATCAAGCCTTTATTTATGATCGCCTTGATGATCGGGGAAACGGGGCTTGCAAATGGAACAGAAATCAAGCCATTATGCAGCCTGCCTTGGCATTCTTGAAGCAGGGTTGGAATGACCTCTGTGGAAATGGCAGAAAATTAAAAAAGCTGTTCTTTAGCCTGCCTTTGCAATCGGCATTTTAAAAAGTTAGCGGGTGCGATCTTCAATGGAGGGGGCAGGGACAGCAAGCACACCTCACCCTCCAATGACATGAGCGCCGTTCTCCTCCCCGTTAGTCCGCGATCGTCTCCATGTGCGTTCCCGGCTTATTGAGCAATGTGTACTGGTCCCCCAAACTGTGCCAAGACCTGTTATTTCAGATGTCAAATCTGGCACCCTTCTGGCACAGTTTGGGGGGAAAGCGTGCCAAATCCAAAATGCATGGGGACGGCCCTTGCCAGTCCCGCGCTCAGAACTGCACCAAAGAGCCATGGGGACATGGCCTGTGTGAACCCGCTCTCATCTGTGAAAAGAACGGGCACCAGTGGTGAACCTGCCAATTCTGGTGTTTTCTGATGAATGATGATTGGACTGGATGATTCTGGGCTGTAGGCACAGGCCCCACGACAAGACACCAGGCCCTCAGGCCACCCTCATGGAGCCCGTTTCTGATAGTTTGATCAGAACACGCACACCTGTAGCTCTCTGGAGGCCATTTTGTAGGGCTCTGGCTGTGTGCCGCCTCTTCCTCCTCACACAAAGAAGCATTACCAATCCTGATGTTGGGTTGATGGCCTTCCATGGCCCTGTCCAACTCTCTTTGGGTGACAGCCTGTATCCTGGAATCTACTCCATGCTCTTGAGACTGTGCTGGGAGGCACATTGAACCTTCTTACAACTGCATGTGTGTATGTGCCATCCCGGAGGAGATAAGACTACCTCTGCAACCTGAATGGGCTGTAGGGACCACCTCATGCTACCAGTAGTGACAAGGACACTAGCAGAATGCCACCAGGGCAGCTGTCCTCACTTTCATTTGCACCACAGCAGGTGGAATTAAGAACAAGACAGGCCCCAAATAGGGAATGAGTTTGCGGTCGTGGCCACAGACAATACTCTCTCCTGATCTTTTCTTGACTCATTTTTCCTGGGAGATTGAACAACTGTTGTTGCATGACAGATACTCTTCATGTATCAGGACTGGGGTAGGACTCATATTGGGATGTGGGCTACAGGAGGCAACGTTACCCGCCCCCCGCCCCTTTGGTTGATGTTCTGGGCACAATGAAGGGCCCTTTCCATTTGGAGCTGCATTTGAAGTGGCAAGCAGTGGTTTAAGATCATAAGGGGGGATCCCTACTGGATTGGGCCAAGGCCCATCTAGTCCAACATCCTGCCTCTGTTTCTCTCTATCCACCTTTTCATACCATGCCCAGTTACCTATACTTCAGCCAGTTCCCCTCTTAAATGATTGCTGTTGGTTCTTCCGCGAGTCAGTCAAAAGACGATGTGGTTGGCAGAATTAGTCCCAGAGTGAGCCATCCAGGCTTTACATCAGATCTGCATCCTCTAGCTCAGAGGTTCTCAAACTGGTCCTCCCGCTGCTGCTGAGCAAGAACTCCCAGCATTCCATTCTCCCTTTTCCTTTCCCAGGGCAGCATTCCCTGTTAATCCCACTGGGGCCCAAAATGGAACACTGGCGGTGAAGTGTTGGGGCGTTTTCATTCAAGAACATCTGGAGGACCACGGTTTGAGAACCATTTCAGGCTAATGAACTCTGGTTGGGTAGGATCCATCACAAAAGGGTTGCAGAATGAGCTTCGCGGATTTTAAAAAAAAGAGAGTAATATTTATCATTTCTCAGACTACATACAGAAGTCACTCCCTTTGAGCCTGGATCTATTTCTATTATACCTTTATATAGGAGCCAACGAGGACTTCCCGAAAAAAGCTCCCACTGGTCTTTCTCCTTATTGCAGCCAAAAACAATCTTGCCAGATGCTGGAAAACTTAGTTATTTCTAAACTGAAAAGAATGGCATGGAACAATATGGAACCTGGCCTTGAATGGATTTATTACTGTTCAAGCCATAAAAATAAAACAGGAGATGAGATGAAATCCCAGTAAAATGGATAAAACTTGGAAGCCCCAGAAGGTTTCATCTAGGGGGTTGTCGATCTCTGAAATTTACTACCAGGTAGTGGCAGCAGCCATCCTGAATAGATTTAGGAAAGTATTAGATAAATTCACTGAGACCGGTGTATCAGTGGGAACTAGAATGGATGCCCAGGTGCTGCCTCCAGGTTGGAGAGAGTCAGGAGGCCTCTCAAGGCTGTTTGTTGGGAATGGAGAGCAAATGCTGTTGTCTTCTGCTTGAGATGTCCAGAAGCAGCTGATAGGCCACAGTGTGAGGCAGGTTGGTGGACAAGATGGTCTGTGACCTGATCCAGAAGGGCTCTTGGGGGCACTCCTTGAAGCTGATGGATAGGAGAGTCAGATCAGACAAGGGGAAGGATTTCTTCACCCAGAGGGTCATCGGTCTATGGAATTGGCTGCCAGAAGAGGTGGTAACAGCAGTCAGCCTTGATGGCTTTAAGGAAGGGTTAGACAAATCCATGGACGATAGATGTATCAGTGGCTACTAGAATGGATGCCTAAGTACATCTTTCAGGTGGGTGGACAGACAGGATGCCTCTAAGGCCATTTGGTGGGATTCGAGAGCAGGAGAAGGTTTGCCCTTGTCTCTGCTTCAGATGCCATGAGCAATTGGTAGGCCATTGTGGGAGACAGGATGCTGGTCTCCACGCATCAGTTATGGAGATAGGAATAAGGAATGCCAAAGCTACAAAATTCTCCAGGGCCATAATAGCAAAAGGGATTGCAAACAGTTCCACGTGTGGAGATAGGCGCCAAAATAGAAAATGTAGCTTGGTTTATACAAGCAACGCGCACTGGAAGAGAGAGCAGTAGGTCAGCAGCTGACCAGAAAAAGAGATTTTGGAGGTGCTGTTGGTGAAGAAAAAGAGATTTTGGGGTCCTGTTGATGAAACTGGTCCTCCAGTTTGATTCGTGTGGAAGAAAAGGAAAATTCCATATAACCACTTGAAAGTATCCGAAGGTTTTTACATTCCCTGTGGCTGGGCTTGAGTTTTCCATACAGCTTTTCATGGTCATTTTATTGTTATATAAAGTGCTTTGCATTTTTTAGAAATAAATGGAAAGCCTTATGTAAATAAATTGACCGTGGCAACTGTATTTTTATTGCATTCTTTCTTATACATTAAAAAGGATGTAGAGTTGATAGAGGAACAGACGGAAGGAACCAGAGTGATCAGACAACATAAGTACCATAATGGGAGGCCCTGTGGCTTTGGCTGTGCCTGGGGGAGGGACCAAATAGCAGTTTGCGCTTAGTCCTGGCGCTATTTAAATGGCAGCAAAATGGCCTTTTCTCAGATACGGAAACAGATCTGAGGCCTATTTGCACTACGACCTCTAGTGCGTGATTAGTGAACCTGTGGTGAAGAGTGTATACATGCGGAGTAGTCTGGTTACAGCCTCCAAGTGTGCCCCCCCCCACCAGAAGTTCTGTAATCATTGATTTTGTGCTCCACACATAACCAACATTAACCGGAGACTTACCTTAAGCGTCCGGGCAAAGACCATTCACTCTTCTTCCGGTGCTCAAGGGTTGTTTCAAGTGCACTGGCAGCTCAGGTGACCACAGACGCAACTGTGACTGCGCAGAGTGTCTGCGTCATCGAGGTGACAGCGCTGACGCATGCACAGTCGTGGAGGGCGCCACAGCCACAATGGTGGTGCCCAGAGTAAGACTGGCCGTTGTGCAAAAAACATGAACACGGAGAATTTTCTCCCCCTCTTACAAGATGTACTAGAGAGCAGGTGTATAATGTTGACACCTGGCATATGTCAGCTGGGAAGTTATTCCACAGTGCTGGGGCCACCACAGAAAAGGCCTTCTTGTGTGCCCACCTCCATCGTTGCATCTCTGAGAGTGATAGTACTTCTAGGAGGGCCTCTCCCCCTGTGATCTTGCTAATGTTGTCTCCTGGTCCATGTCTGAGTTTCTGTGAGCCTGCTGGTCACACTCCATGAGTCCCAAAGTGTTTGCCCCTTTGTGAGGCTTGGTGCATGTGTAACCTACAAGAAAGCCCGTTTGACCTGTTTGGATTTTTCCATTTTTCCTTTGCGACTCATCCTTGCTAGCACAGTGTCCAGCCTTTACTTTTTTTAAAGGAAGGTTTGAGCATACGGGTGGCACGATTAAGCATTTTTCATGGGTGCCCCAACACCCCTGTGTGTTTCTGCTTGATCTTGTGAATAGTAAGAGGCGTTCCTCGCTGTGACAGGGATTAGACCCAAAATCGATGTGCGATAGCCGATGCAGACTTTGCCTTTCATTTAGAGACTCAAGCGGAGATTATTTTGAATGGGCCTCGTGTAATACGAGAGAGGACTGAGAAGAGGGGGATCAGGGACTGGGTAATATTAATCAGCCCGTCTTACCCAGAGGAGGCCTGGAGAACCGTGGGCGCAGCATTGCCAGCTGGGTCGCCTGGGGGGTGAGCCTTCCACCCTGTCTGCGGCGGGAGGCACAGGGGCTGCTCATCGCTTGCCTCTTTCAGTGAGTTGAGGACCCAAAGTGAATGGACACGGGGGGACATTTGACGGGCACGAAGCCAGGTAGGGGCTTCTCCTTCTTGCATTTCTCAATTAGGGAAATTGAATTTGTGAATGTTTCTCTGCTCTGCACCTGTTAAGGCACAAATACCTTGGCCTTTTTGCACTGCATTCATAAAGGAAGCATGTTTAGTCCTCTAATAACTACTGCACAAGATTTGTTGCCCAGCCAGCCAGCCAGCCAGCCAGCCCCTCTTACCTTGCAGAGTCTGCATTGTGGGGAGAAGAACAGAAGGCTTGTCAGCCGCTATGAGTCCCCTTAAGGGTGAGAAGAGCGGGGTATAAAAACCGAAATGTGGTTGCCAGATGGTTTGCCATTCTAGTTCCAACACCTGCCCTTGCATTTTTGCGTACATACAGGCGACGCATTCAAGTTCTGCAACATGCCAAATCCTTTGGTACCAACAGCTTATGGCTATTAGATCTTGGTCATTCCAGCCCTGAGTAGGGAGGCGTACAGATGGGTTTTTAAAAAATTCTGTACGTATTGAATTGAATCTTAAGAAAATTCGTATTTGTTCAGATAGATCCCCTTTGAATGTGGTAGGATTCTATTCGATACGAGTGTATTCGTACAAAAGTGTACAAATATCCAATAAGATTGCATATGTATACGATGCGTATCCAATACATATCTCGTAACATAATCCACTCTGAAAGCAGCAATCAGCCCTGAATCCACTTTGAATCCACTCTCAAACCACTTAGAATTCACTCTGTTGCAGATGCGACCGGCGCAGCTGCTTTCCCACCTCCCCGTTTCACAAATGTTCTAAAGCTTCTTATGGGTGTTTCCAAACATGCATATTTGCACGAATGTCAATGTGTGAATGTCGTAATGTTCGGTTCGTATATTTGCGCACATCATCACCCCTGAGCAATACATTTCTGTGGGGCAGAGAGTGAAATGTCTAGAGCAGCGGTTCTCAACCTGTGGGTCGCGACCCCGTCGGGGGTCGAACGTCCTTTTTGGCGGGGTCGCCAAAGGTTCCGCAGGCCCCCCCGTGTCCCCCCCAGCCACGCCCCCACCACGCCCCCCGCCACGCCGTGAGATCGCCATCAGCCCGAGCGTGCCGCTTCCTCTTCCTCCTCCTCCTCTTCTTTTTCGGCCGGCTGTGTTGGGGATTCCCGGCCGGACCGGAGCCCGCCCCACCTCGCCTCGCCCGCTGCCTCCTGCTCCTCCTTGCGTGCCACTGCCGCGCACTTTCAAGAAGTCTCCGGCGGCGGCGGGAAGAGTCCCCAGTCAGGCAGGCAGTAGTGGCTCCCGCTGATGTCCTGCGGCAAGTGCCAGCGCCGCCTGCCCTGAAAGAGCCCGCGGGCTGCTGCTGCTACTCTTGCCGCCGCCACCACCAGCGCCACTCGCCGGGCGGTGGGAAGGAGCAGAAGCAGCAGCAGCAGCGGGAGGGCTCGTCATGAGCGCCGAGGCGCTGCCGCCGCCTTCCCACACCTCCATGCAGCTCCGTGCCCTCTTCTACTTGGCCCCGCCTCTGGCCCCTCCCCTCCCCACCCCTGGCCCCTCCCCTGGCCCCTCCCCTGGGGTCCCTGAGGCATGGCAAGCTGCATTCTGGGGTCTCGGCCTTGGAAAGGCTGAGAACCGCTGGTCTAGAGGGGTCCGGAAAGTTTTTCTGTGAGGGTCTCCTTTCCAGCATTCGAAGAGGAGGGGGCAAAGTCGCTTCTTAGAATTCCTTTAACCTCTGAAATTATTAGTTTTCGGGACTTTTAGATCGCTCCGCAACTCCTTCCTGCATGAGTGTGATGACTATATGAAATCTAAATTGGGGTGCAGTACCGTTTATGTTAAAATTTAAGATTATTGTCAGGAATACTCGGAAATATGGAGCGTGACTTACGTTGAATAATCTGTCGCCAATCTTTCTCAGTTAATGGACTTGACAGTTCATCATCCCAGGCTAGTGTAAGAGGACTTGGTCCAGAGATCCATTCTTTTGCCATTGATGGCTCTGTCTTCCACTCATTTGTCTACCTTATAAGAACATAAGAAGACCATACCTGGGCGTCAGTGCTAGCACAATGTAACTCTCATTTTGCCGGTGACACCTCACTCCACTTTACGGCTAGGCAGTATTGCAGTGTTCCAAAGATCTACTTTGATCCAAAGCTTTCGGATATGGCTATGGAATCCATCTTAAACGGTGTGACGCTTTAAATGACTTTCCTTCTGCATTGATTGAGGAGCTTTTTAGTGTTTCCTTTTACCGTTTCCTTTTGTGGACAGTAATTCTCTTTGGTCAAGACTGGCTTCTTGGCCTGGAAGATGGAGAGCTGTTTAAAATGGAGTGGGGTGTCTTCTGCTGCCTTCTAGGTTTCCTTCTGGTTGAAATCCAGAAATCTGGTTGAATTGACCAAAGCCCCGATTACCATCATGGGCTAAAAAATATGGAGAGGAGAGAAGAAGGACACTTTTCTTCTCAGAAAGTCAGCCACGGGTTGGTTGGTTGGTTTTGTTTTTTTGCTGTACAAATTTCTGGACAAGCCTGGAGGTGACATTTAAAAATTGCCCTACAGAACAAAACATCCAGTATACCTCTTTTGGCCCCAGCTGAAGAAATGCCTTGGGAGGTGATTTTTCATATATAATTTTGAAAACTGGGCCTTTGCTGTTTATTTCGTGGGCATTTTTCAACCCTATTGAAATCTGTCCTTTCCTGCAAGTTTCCTTTTTGTTTTTTTTTAGCTTTTGCTTTAAAACTGCTTTTCATTTCTTTGTCTTTGTGCTCTTTGGTCGCATCCCCATGCACTCTATAGTCTAAATCGAATCTGAGTTCAACATGGAGCATCCCCATGCAAAGCCCCCAAACTAGGATACATGCGGAACAAATTGGCCAAATTCACGGTCAATTAACTCCTGAAGAAAACTGTTCTCGCTACAGTTCGGGAGGCAAGCCCGCACTATTTTGGAGGCTTGGGGATGCTCCCATGTTATTAGGGGAAGAGACTGACGCTCACGTCATTAGCAAGCAGGTTTCACGTTCTCTGCTAAACTGCCTCTAATTTCAGAATCTGCTTGTCCAGGAGTGGGGGTGGATTTCGAATCCGGATCCAAATACAGATTTTTGGAAATCTGATATGGATTTTTGAATAATTCGAATGTGCAGATCCGTATCTATCGCATCCAACTCTGTGTGAAAATAATGCGGATTATTGTATTTAATATGGGATGAAAACGGGTTGTGTACGGATTATACACGCAATAAATACACATTTGCGCAAATTCATGTTTTCGGATACAGACCAGAATACTAATCTTGACGTTCACATATCTGAATACGGATTGAATATGCGAATGTGCAGATCCGGATAATCTGGATCCGAATCGGATTTTTGAAAATCCAAATTTTTAAGAACATAAGAACATAAGAGAAGCCCTGCTGGATCAGGCCACAGCCCATCTAGTCCAGCATCCTGTCGCACACAGTGGCCCACCAAATGCTCATGGGCATCTCAAGCAGAGACAAGGACAAACCTTCTCCTGCTCTCGAGTCCCAGCAGATGGCCTTAGAAGCGCCCCAGTTCCTCTCCCCCCCTTCAGCCTGAAGGATGCACCTAGGCATTCGTTCTAGTAGCCATTGTGTTCTTATGTTCTTGAAATCTTATGTTTTGAAATCCGTTCCGAATCAAATGTTCAAATATTTGATTCGAATTGGATTCAAATGCAAAAAAAAAAATGCATTCATGCATTTGAATCTTTTGTTTACAGGATTATTTATTTATTATTTAAGAAATTTATATCCTGCCCTTCTCCTCTTCCTCCTCCTCACCTATGACTCCTAGCGTTCTCGTTGCAATTGGAGCAGCCCCATTGGTGAATATTGTACACAAAGATGAGTGTGATATTTCAATGCAACGAGAGGTAATGGAGAGGAAAGCTGAGGCAAAGGATGCTTTACAATGTAAAGTAGTGTTTCCCAAAGTGTGGTACGTGTACCCCCAGGGGTACGGGAAGAGTTTGGTGGGGGTACGCATTGCACCGGAGTTTGGTGGAGATCACGTGGGAATATCCACTGCACCGTGCTTAGCTGCGCCCACAGAACAAGGAAAGAGGGGTACTCACCGTCATATGTGGTGACAGTGTCCAAAAGTGAGAGATTTTGGAGATAACATAAACGAGGACACATGGAAGGTCTTCCCAGGTGTGCCACCTAAAAATCTGAAGATGGTACACCTGCCATACGATCTCTCTGTTCTGAAACTAAACAACCACCATGAGATATTGGGTACGGAAGGTGGGTAACCACACTATTGTTCTGAGCATTTTGTGGGAAGTGAAAGTAAGGGAGGCTGTGGTCAGGTCGCCTCTGATATGTCAAGAAACTCTGTCATAGGAGGAGCATAATGGCGCTGTATTAGTCTGTTTAAAGGTCTTGCCACATTCCATGCCTCGGCTTCAGTGCGTGGATTGCCAGGTGACCTCATTAATTCTCTGCATCTGCTTTTATATGCAACCGGTGCATGGGACATCTTGCGCTACCTCCTTTGCATTTGTTTTGCCTGTTGTATTTTACTTCACGATCGCTTGGTCCTTCGAGTCCTTTTGCCGGCATTTATTGTTTCTGGATCATAGAAACTAGAAAATCAAATAATTGCTCGGGGGAACGGGAGAGATTTTTCTGTTTTATTTTGCTGCGATTTGATGTTTTCTGTGCTTCCAGTTTGCCACCCAAATTTGGAACAGATTGCAAGATCAACTTGTGAAGTTTCACTGGATTGAGAGAAGCTCATTAAATTTTGGTACATTGCACTTTCAACCTTGTTTTATTTGTCTTTCAGCTTAAACTGAAACAGAGATGGTTTCATATACTGTATCACAGAAGCAACGTGTGAGCCAGTTTAAGCTTTTTCTTGTGACAATACATCTCTCTTAGCAAAGGTTTGGAGGTAAAAGGACTTCCAAGGCTTTGAAATATCACCATAGCTAAGCTGTTTTCTTGGAGCCCAAATTACAAAGAATCAATACAACCGGGTCATTTGCAGCAAGGACTGGTGCAAAGGCCTGATCCTGCTGCCAGCTTTGCACAAGATTTCCTGTTGCAAAACTTATGATCAGAAATGGAAGATCCCTTTTGCAATTCTTTTTTACCCTGTTTTATTATTATTAGACGCATAGGACTCATCAGCGTAACAGCAAAGAGTGACATACAGCTCAGCAGAAAGACCCAGCAAAGAAAGAACAAACCAGATTTCAAACCATCTATCTTTGTGAAAGCCAGTAGTCTCCAGGAAAGTGCAGGCTTAGGTAGGAGAACGTAAGAACATAAGAGAAGCCCTGCTAGATCAGGCCACAGCCCATCTAGCCCTGCATCTTGTCACACACAGTGGCCCATCAGTTGCCCATGGGCATCTCAAGCAGAGACAAGGGCAAACCTTCTGTTCTCAAATCCCAGCAAATGGCCTTAGAGGCATCCTGCTCGTCTCCCCAGCCTGAAAGATGTACTTAGGCATCCATTCTAGTAGCTATTGATGTACCTGTCATCCCTTCATCCAACCCTTCCTTAAAGCCATCTAGGATAGTTGCTGTCACCACCTCTTCTGGCAGCAAATTCCAGAAACCAATGACCCTCTGGGTGAAGAATTCCTTCCCCTTGTCTGATCTGATTCTCCTACCCACCAACTTCATAGATGCCCCCTGGTTCTAGTCTTGTGTGATAGAGAAAAGGACATCAGGAGGCAGCTGAGGAAATAACTTTATAGCAAGTGTCCCACATTCATGTCTTCTCTGTGGTGGTGCTTGTCCTCCACACAGCTCTGACATTTGAGTAGGGCTTAGCATTCTGACTACCATCTTGCAGTGCCTACCTCGAGACCTTCTCTGTGGTGGTGCCTGTCCTCCAAACAGCTCTGACATTTGAGTAGGGCTTAGCATTCTGACTGCCATCTTGCAGTGTCCTACCTCGAGGCCTTCTCTGTGGTGGTGTCTGTTCTCCAGACATCTCTGACATTTGAGCAAAGCTTAGCGTTTTGACTGCCATCTTGCAGTGTCCTACCTCAAGGCCTTCTCTGTGGTGGTGCCTGTCCTCCAAACAGCTCTGACATTTGAGCAGGGCTTAGCATTCTGACTGCCATCTTGCCGCGTCCTACCTCGAGGCCTTCTCTGTGGTGGTGCCTATCTTCCAAACAGCTCTGACATTTGAGCAGGGCTTAGCATTCTGACTGCCATCTTGCCGCGTCCTACCTCAAGGCCTTCTCGAGGATGCTTAGCATTACATCTTTTAGCCCCCTCCTCCTAAGTACCCAATTCACAGCTTTTAACATGGATTTGAAAGACTACTTTATATTGTTTTAAAATGTTTGGGCTGTGCTTTTACAATCTTATAAACTTTATACATACAGAGTTTACACTTTAATACAGAACAATCCAAGTGAAACTGAACAAGCCAGAGAAATAAATGTAGAAGGTACAGGAGAAGAAATCCTTTACAAAACCGCCAGTAATTAACATGTCAGATTATCAGTGCCTCATCTCCTAAACTGTGTAGCCTTTGAACGATGCATCGCCAGATGATGGAAGATGCTGCCACATCTGTGTGATAACAAAAATGACGAGTAAAATCCATCTAATTTATTAGCATATTTATTAATGAAGGGGACAATGAGTCTAAAACGTAAATCCTCGTAAAACAAGGAGAGATCCACGATGCATGGATTCAACTCCAGGTTTTTTTTTATGTTCATGTTTTAGATGCTCTGGGATTTTATATTAAATGAGGAAAACAGGGCATAAATATTTCAAGGAAAATAAATAATAAAGCATAGCAATGTGTTATTTACAAACCCGCCGAGGTATCTCCGATTCTTATCAGATTTCAATTTGGCCGTGACAAATTCTATTAACTGTTAATGTTTTATGGTGCAATAATAGCTGTGAAGTTTAATAAGCACAGTTTTGGATAAGAGCTGTTAGCTCCTGCAATGTCAAAAGAATTTCAGCAAAACAAAACAAAACAGAAACCAGCCGACATCCTCCCTGAGGGAACATAGGAGGAGCTCTGCTGGATCGCTCCACAACCTGTCTAATCTGCCAGTTGCTCCTGGGCATCTCAAGCTGAAGCTGAAGGCCAAACCTCTACCTGCTCTTGACTTCCTACAGATGGTCTTCAGAGGCACCTTACCTGTCTCTCCAACCTGGAAGCAGTATCTGGGCATCCATGCTAGTAGCCAATGATACACCTAACCTCCATCTGTTTGCCTGACAGTGCAAGAACCTAGAAGGACCCTGCTGGATGAAGCTACAAGCAGCATCCCATCTCACACAGTGGCCCACCAGTTGCCTCTGGACGTCTCAAACAGAAGGCCAAGGCAAAACCTTCACCTGCTCTTGACGCCCTCTGTAGAGGTATCCTACCTATGTCAAGGCTTGAGGAAGGGTATAATCAGGTCCTGAAGGTATACCCTCAAGGCTTAATTTAAGCAACTTTTGCTAATCTGACCTCCTCATGGATATTTGGGCTGTTTTTCAATAGCAGCGAAGACCCTGTTAGGAACCCAACAGGTACTTGATTGGTACGGATCTCTTTTGTACCGTCTGCTCACAAGACCCCTTAAGTACCCCATTAGGACCCCATTCTGAATGTGCTGTACCTACGAGCGCCAGTGAAATCCGGATTTAATATAGGGTCTTCGAGCCCTTAAATCCAGATTAACACTACACACTCTTAATGGTGTTTTCCAAGCGGACGTATGGGGTCCTCGCCATGGCCTTTTTGCACATACATCACTTAATCCGAATTTAGAAGATCTGGATGTTTGGTATCCGGCCCTCATGGAATCCAGCCCTTGAAAATCCACATCATGGTGAGGGTCCCATGCATCGACACGGGCCATCTAGCGCCCGATGGCAATGGGTGCTAAACAGGGCCGCCGTACAGACCCCGTAGCACCCATCCCAAAGATCTGGATTGAAGACACCATTAAAGGGGTCTAGCGTTAATCTGGATTTAAGGGCCCAAAGACTCCATTCAATCCGGATTTTGCCGGCACTTGTGGGTGCAGCACGTTCAGAATGGGATCCTAATGGGGTCCTTAAGGGATCTTGTGTGCAGAAGGTGTGTAGCTGATCCATACCAATTGCGTACCTATTGGGTTCTGAATGGGGTCTTCGTTGCAAGGACTGGATTCCAGTGATGACCGCATCTCAAAGGTCCGGATCTTCTGAATCCGGATTAACAGAGTTAAGTGCAAAACCAGCCTTGGAGTGCACTCTTCTTCTGCGTCAGGAACCTTTATAAATTATATTAAGAAAAACAGCTCTGCTCCCTTCCAGGCACTGTTATTATTTTTAGGGGGCTCATTTCAAATTTTGTTTTTACTGTTGTAACCTGCTCTGTGACCTTTGGATATAAGGTGAGATAAAAATACAAGTGAAACAAGTGAGCAAACAAATAAATACACTTGTATCAGTTCAAGCCAGCAGAAGTCTTCAGGTTGAGGTTGATGGGAATTGTAGTCTGCAGTGCGTGTGGAAGTGGTCAAACTGAGGGATGAGGGTTGATATACTGGTAATAAACTGTAAATGGTACCCACTGCACTTCCGGTTTGGTCTGACAGTCTCCCTATTGGATTCTGCACTCCTCCGCAAAGTCCGCTGGGTGACCCTGGGCTAGTCACAGCTCTCCTGAGCTCTCATAGCCCCACCCAACTCACAGGGTATCTGTGGTGGGGAGAATAATAGAAGGTTTGTCAGGTGTCCCCTTAAAAGGGTGAGAAAAGCAGGGTAGAAAAGCCAACTCTTCTTCTTCCTCCACAAAGCCAGCTGGGTGGCCTTGGGCTAGTCACAGCTCTCCTTTTGAGCTCTCAGAGCCCCAGCTACCTCACAGGCTGTCTGTGGTGGGGAGAAGAACTGAAGGTTTGTTAGCTCCTTTGAGTTCCCTTAAGGGTTAAAAAAGCAGGGTATAAAAACCAATTCTCCTCCTCCTTCTCCCCCATGTTCCCCAAAACACTCAGAAAGATTAGGGTTCTCTGCCCTAGAATGAGGAAAAATCTCCTTTCCAGAAAAGCAGAAGAGGTGACTTTTCTACCCCGCTTTTGTCACCCTTTTTAGGGACCTCAAAGTGGCTGACAAACCTTCTGTTCTTCTCCCCACAAGAGACACCCTGTTAGACAGGCGGGCCTGTGATAGTTCAGAAGGGGGCTGTGACTGGCCCAAGGTCACCCAGCTGGCTTCGTGGAGGAGTGCAGAATCAAACCCAGACAAGAGTCTGACTCCTTAACCCAGTGATGGCCAACCTATGACACGCGTGTCACAGGTGACACGCCAAGACCTTTTGGGTGACACACATGGTCACCCTGGCACCTGGACGTGTAGTGCTTGCTTGTTCTTGAAGTGTACGAAATACCAACTTTCAATTAAAGATTTAGCAACAAAAGTCGCTAAAGTAAAGAATTATTTGTTTTTGCTTTTAATAAAATACATATATCAAAAATATAACTTTTTTACTAGAGCTACAAATATCACAAAATTATGAATATTTCTAGATGTGACACAGCACCCGAGTTAAGCTAGGTTTTCTTGCGAATTTTGACACACTGAGCTCAAAAGGTTCGCCATCACTGCCTTAACCACTACACCAGACTGGCTCTTTCTTTCTGGTTTTGCGTTTTCTCCTGGACTGGGACCAGTGGTGCCTTTTCCCAGTGCCCTCAGGGCAGCTTCCTGAGTGCTGATGTGGTAAAAAACATGCCACCCATGTTTATGGAGAAAGTAGCGCATCTAGTCAGTCCAAGAGATTGTGAGTAATGTTGCATCACGTTGTTGGAAGCGGACAAAGCTAAAGGTGCTAAAGCTAAAGCTATAGTGTGGTCCTGCAGTTCTAGCTCCAACCTTTGGGTAATTCTTGCGTTATCTTCCTTGATAGCTTTTGAAACAGATGGTGCATTCTTCGACCCTTGCATGAAATAAGAGCTTGGCTGGTTCAGAGTAGGTTTTTATCCAGAACTTTTTTAAAAAAATATTTTCCTTTTGCCTTGCAGTTGCTACAGGAATGCATGGAATGAAAAGCTAATGTTTGCTGGAAGGTTTTTCTTGTGTGTGTTTTTAAATACAATCCAATGTAATAAATGGGATTAACATTCTGGATGGTTGAAATTGGCCAAAATTGTTACGTGTTGGGTTTCTGCGTTTTTTTTTTTTAAACTGAGCTTTCGTACAGAACACATTTACATCCTCACCCCCCAACACACGCTCATTTGTGAGAGCTTGTTTGTGTGACATTTAATTGCCTCCAGCTGTTTGCACTAGAAGCGGCTTTCCCCAACCTGGTCCCCTCCAGCTGTTTCCGGCCACAGTGTCCGTCAGATCCAGGAAGTAGCAGCTTGCAGGATAGGAAATTGCCAGAGGCAGCCCTGAACCTAAAATCTCTGCCAGTCAGAAGCCTTGTGGGTCTTCACAGGACATTGTATTTCTGAAGGAACGTCTACTCCCATATCTGAGGGAAGGTCTCCTATATCAACCTGCCCATACCTTAAGATCTGGAGTTGAGGCCCTCCTGGTTGTCCCACCACCCTCAGCAGCAGCAGGAGTGGGCACCCAGGAGAGGGCCTTCTCAGTGATGGCCCCTAGGTTATGGAATAGTCTCCCCCTTGAGGTGCGTCTATCTCTTTCACTGTACACATTTAGGAAGGCAGTGAAGAGGCATCTCTTTGACCTGGACATTGGTTAAATGGGGATACACTTTCCCTTCCCACTCACAGGTGCTACTAGTTTTAATACATACTGTAGTTGTTTTAATGAACTTTGAATTTAGATGTTCTTTCCTGTCTGGAGACCGTTGGGTATATAGCGGAATAAATATGTATGTATGTATGTATGTATGTATGTATGTATGTATGTATGTATGTATGTATGTATGTATGTATGTATGTATGTATGTATGTATGTATGTATGTATGTATGTATGTATGTATGTATGTATGTATGTATGTATGTATGTATGTATGTATGTATGTATGTATGTATGTATGTATGTATGTATGTATGTGTTTTTCGTTTCATTTGAGATTGGCGCACTGCTTCATGGCACACTGCTCCAAGATGAATAAAATAAAAATAAAGCTAGAAGAGTCAAATGAAGAACCTCAGACACCAAGGCTGCCTCCAGACTGAGGAATAAATCCGCAGTTAAAGTAAAAGGCACTGCTTTGCAGCGACAACCGGCCATCCTGATTTAAAGGCAGCTCTGTAGCTTCCTCTTCAGAAGCTCCGAGAGCTGAGTCGGCACGCGCGGTCACACATGTTGAGGCAGCCAATCAGATTTGAGCGGCCCTCTTACTCACATCTTGCTGCTCTCAGCATTCTGGCCGGACTGGCGAGAAGGTTCAAATTTTCATCACACTGCGCAGCAAGTATCCTCTTACTAGCGTTAAGCTAAGTGCGCAGTAGCGATCTGATGACGATCCATGGGTTGTGTGTGATGCCCAGATTGTAATTGCACATTCTGCTGGGCAGTATGAATAAGTCTGGACACAGCCCTAGTGCCTGGATAAAACGGTAGTCATTTACCAGGTGTTGGAACATGGCCGGCGTGGTTGCCTGGTGCACATCTATGGAAAGACTAATTCCATAGATTTTCCGGGCATTTTTTTCTCTGTTGTCTTGCTTTTTGGTTTGCCTAGCAGAAAATCTTTTCCCTTGGGATTCTTTGCCAGATCTATCAGCACATCTAGGCCTTTTGCGGTACAGCACAGCTTGTTTTTAGCTCATGTGTTGCTTACTTCAACTGACCCATGTTCTGAAACTGTTCATGATTTCATGTCACTTGATCATCCACCTTCTCTCCATGAGCACTTGCTGTTGGGTACCGTCGAGTTATGACCAAGACATAGCTGACTGGATTGGCACCTCCATCCAGTGCAGTTTTCTTGGCAGAGGTATAGAAGTGGTTTGCCATTACCTACTTCCAAAGAGAAGCTGGGAATCAAACTGGCAACCCTCTAGTTTGTTCTTCCACTGAGCAACCCCTCCCAGACTCCATGGGCCTCCCAGGAATTTTTCTTGGCAGTGATACAGCACCAGTTAGCCCAGTGATGGCGAACCTTTTGAGCTCGGTGTGTCAAAATTCACAAAAAAACCTAGCTTAACTCAGGTGCTGTGTCACATCACATCCATAATTTTGTGATATTTGTAGCTCTAGTAAAAAAGTTATATTTTTGATATATGTATTTTATTAAAAGCAAAAACAAATAATTCTCTACATTTGCTAAATCTTCAATTGAAAGTTGGTATTTCATACACTTCAAGAACAAGCAAGCACTACACGCCCAGGTGCCAGGGTGACCAGGTGTGTCACCCAAAAGGACTTGGCGTGTCACCTCTGACACGCGTGTCATAGGTTGGCCATCACTGAGTTAGCCATTGCCTAATTCCAGTTAGACGCTGGGTATCAGACCAGCAACCCTCTGCTTCCCAGGTAGTTTGCTCTGCCACTTTCTTTAATAAAGTACAGAGAGGCAAAAGAAGGTATGTAGGTAGGTAGGTAGAGACAAAGAGGATGGATGGATGGATGGATGGATGGATGGATGGATGGATGGATGGATGGATGGATGGATGGATGGATGGATGGATGGATGGATAGATAGATAGATAGATAGATAGATAGATAGATAGATAGATAGATAGATAGATAGATAGATAGATAGATAGATAGATAGAAGATGGTAGGTATGTAGGCATTAGGTAGATAGATATTCAGACAAACATGCAAAAATAGACAGACAAAGAGACGATGGATAAACAAAAGATGGTAGATGGATGGATAAATAGATGTGAAATGGCTTAACATGAGTGAACTAGTGTGGTGTGCCTGTCCTCCCTCCCTCCCTCCCTCCCTCCCTTCCTTCCTTTCTCCCTTCCTTCCTTCCTTCCTTCCTTCCATTCCTCTCGGTCAGTGCCCACCTGCAGCCCAACAAATGTCCCTGAGCATGCCACTCACTTCAGGAACATCGGGCGGCTGCAGCTGAGCATCTCCACCCTGTGCTGAGTTGCAGAGCCCTTGACTGGGTGCTTTTACTGGCGGAGAAAGAGGTGCCCGCCTTGTGCCTCTTCCGAGCGCAGGGCTTTCAGTTCTCCTTTTTCCTCCCTCCCTTCCGCTGCCTCTTTCCTCTGTGGAGGCCAGCACTTTGACCAGAGGGAGTGGTGCAGAAAAGGGCTGTGATCGTGTGGCGTCTTCCCTTCTCCCGGCCACCGCCGCGGAATGTTGCTTGATAAGACAGAGGCTAAGGCGCTGTGACGGTGGCAGAATCTCTTCCCGCTCTTTGCATCGGTCTTGCATGGAGCTCAGGAACCATTTCCCAAGGTAGACGTGAGCAGGAGAAGGTAGGCTGTGCAAAAACAGACTCCGTGGCTGGGAAACGTAGATTTTCAGGGTGAAATCCTATCAACGTTTGCAGAGCGTGACGGAACGGTATGTGGGGGGCCAAATTCAACTTTCTCTTGTGTCTCTGGGATCTGGTTACTTTTATCTGATGGCTGGAGCCGAGCCCACATTCATCGAATCCCTCGCTCTGTCTCTGCCAGCCGACGAACGCGAACCGGCAATCTTCACCAGGTCACCAGGCAATCTTCTTAGAACAGAATAAAATAAATAAGGTTTGGGTTTAGCTTTGTTTTAAAGCAATTTTTTTTAATCTCATGTTCAGGATAATTTTAACAGGAACTTCTGAAATACGTTATGGAAACAGCTGAAATGTGTTTAGAATCTTTGTAGGGTATCTTGCCACACTTTTAATGATGGTAAATAAAATGAGGCCTAGAAAAGTTCTGAAACCAATGGGAATTGTGTTGTTCTTTATATTATTATTATTATTATCATTATGTAAAAATAGCAGTTACACACAGCAAACGAGATGACTATGCTGGATTTCGTATTATATCACTAGTCGGGCACTTCCTATGTGGCGAATTATGCGAGCAGACCCCAGTAAAGTGGCTTTTTGTAGTTGGCAGATGGATATTTTGTCAATGCCAATGGTTTTTAGGTGCCCGCTGAGATCTTTGGGCACCGCGCCCAGTGTGCCGAGGATGACTGGGACCACTTTCACTGGTTTTCGCCAGAGTCGCTGAAGTTCAGTTCTCAGGTCTTCGTATCTGGTGAGCTTCTCCAACTGTTTCTCCTCAATTCTGCTGTCACCTGGAATAGCGACGTCGATGTTCCACACCTTCTCTTTCTCAACAATTGTAATGTCAGGGGTGTTATGCTTCACCCACTTTTTTCTGGCTTGTGATCCCACCTGTTCTTTGCCACTGGCAGGTGATACTTTTGGCACAAGTTCCAGTGGATCATTTGTGCTACAGCATTGTGTCTCTGCTTGTAATCAGTTTGTGCGATCTTCTTGCAGCAGCTGAGTATATGGTCGATCGTTTCATCCACTTCTTTGCAGAGTCGGCACTTTGGATCTTCTCCTGATTTTTCAGTTCTGGCTTTGATGGCATTTGTTCTTATTGCTTGTTCTTGTGCAGCAAGAATCAGTCCTTCTGTTTCCTTTTTCAATGTTGCATTCGTAAGCCAAGACCAGGTCTTTTCCATGTCCACTTTCCCATTACCAATTGTCAATGCCAATGCTTTTCAAGTGCCCACTAAGACCTTTCAGCACTGCCCCCAATGTGCCGAGAACCACTGGCACCACCTTTGCTGGTTTATGCCAGAGTCACTGCAGTTCTGTTTTCAGGTCTTCGTATATGGTAGGTTTTTCTGTTTTTCATCAATTCTGCTGTCGCCTGGAATAGCAGTGTCTATTATTATTATTATTACTATTCCAGCTTAATTAAAACATTTGTAACCTGACTTGTAGCTTGAAACAACTTAAAATTGCTATTTATGATAACAGTTGTCACAAATTGCTTCTTTTTTTCTGCCCCATGAAATGTTTTTGTAGGGGGAGGTAGAAGGTTGGTAGTTTATTAGAATTTTTATACACCACAAAACCACAAAACCACAAAGATGTTAAGAATATAAAAAACAAAAAGGACATTTAAAAACAGCCTCACAGCTGTTATACTATAATCTCTTCCTTCCTTCCTTCCTTCCTTCCTTCCTTCCTTCCTTCCTTCCTTCCTTCCTTCCTTCCTCTTTCTGCTCAGCGCTATACCTGCTGGTCCCAGGCAGGTCCTAATAAAATCCCCATGGACATAGATCAGTTTGTTGAGCTAGAAGAGCAGCGGCCGAAGACCTTTTAGGAGGTACCTCAGCAGCGTTGTCCCATTGCCACCTTCAGAAAATGGCTCAAGGGAGAAATCCTTGACCTGAAGTAGACATGTGAGGAAGGTGGCAGCGGCAGCTTGGTTGAAAGCAGAAGGAGCAGTGAAGGGCCAGGGCTCGATGTGGGTTGAAAAGATGACAAAATAATCACATTATTCGACTTTTCAGCTTGTCATAATTAGTCCCTCTGGCCGCCGTATGTGGAATCGGGAAGGACATGGCCGAAGAGTCTAATTTCAGCTGAGAGCCATAATTTGGGATCCTCGCAAGGGTCAGATTCCCACAGAAAAGGGAGCAGGGTGATGAATCCTAATCTTTTCCTCTGAAGCATTGAGCTTAAAATCCTTCTGGGAACTCAAAAATGCTTCATGGCAGTGGAGGTGGGACACATTCCACTTGTTAGAGCCTTACAGATTTTGGGTTGATCTGAGCAGGTTTATGTAACCAGGGGTTACAGGAGGTGGCCCTATGGAAGCGCTCCAGTCGAGGGCTTGGACCAAAGGAGCTGGTAGCGGTATTTTTGCAGTCTGTTCTGGAGGCACTGCTCCTTTGGTTTTATGCATGTTTAAATGACATTGCCAAGATTTTTATGCAGGTTTTTCTGGCGAGAATACATTTGCACCTGGACTCAATATGGATGTAAAGACAAAAATGAGAGTACTTTGAAGGCTATGCTCCCATGACTTAATTGACATTACAGGGCCTTCTCTCTGGTAGCCCCTAAACTATGAAACCATCTCCCCCTGTGCATTTAGAAGATTGGCAAGGGCAGTTTTCACTCTGGCCTTTGGCTGAGGAAACAGCATCCCCTTCCCACTTTCAGGCACTGTTCTTGTTTTTTTGTGATCTTTTTAAAACCTTGTCGTTACTGTTCTGATCTGCCCTAAGAGATCTGCAGGTATGGGGAAGAGAGGGGAAAATAAAAATATGTAATACGTAAATAATGGTGACATAGTGGGTGAATCCCCACAGCACGCTTATTTCGGATTCAATACGGGTTCAATCCTCGCAGACCCCACATTAGTTTGGATTAACACGCTTTCCACATGATAAATTGCCCCAAAGCATTGTAAATGTTAACCCTCATTTCAACAGGTCTCACTCCGGATCGTGTGCTTAATATGTGTTACATTTTTTACTGTGGGGACCCTACCGTTTTAAGGGATGAGAATCCATGTTTAGGGTTTCCCTCCCCCAACAGCTTGCTTCCAAAGACAGTGATGTCAGTGTAAAAATCCAGCCTTCACAGTAGCTGCTACACTGTAGCAATCCAGCCACTTCACACCTGATAACAATGTTGCAATTTTGCGCAATTCTAGCTCTTTGGAGTTCTGACCTTTAGAAAGGGAAAGGAAAGCAGCTGCAGGTTCTGGGAGATGTGTGAATGTTTAAAGCAAGGGGGCTTGAGTTGCTGCTGCTGCTGTATGCCCTGGGCAATGGGGAGAGGAGGGGAAAGAATCGCTGGCTGCCCTATGCCGTTTTTCCTCCATCCATGGCAGCGACAGCCACCCAACCACCCAACCAGGCTTCGTGAAGGGGTCCCTTATGGGCGGTGCGTTCACGCCAGGAGGAAGAGGGCAGGGCAGCCCTGAACAGTGGCTTTCCACATGATAAATTGCCCCAAAGCATTGTAAATGTTTTGTAAATTGCAATTTTGCGCAATTCTAGCTCTTTGGAGTTCTGACCTTTAAAGGGGAAAGGAAAGCAGGGGCAGGTTCTGGTGAATGTTTAAGCAAGGGGGCTTGAGTTGCTGCTGCTGTTGTGTGCCCTGGGCAATGGGGAGAATTGCTGGCTGCCCGCTGCCATTTTTCCTCCATCCAGGCAAGCGGCAGCCACCCAGCAAGACTCCGTGAAGGGGTCTCTTATGGGCAGCGCGTTCACGCCAGGAGGAAGAGGGCAGGGCAGCCCCGAAAAGCAGCTTTTAGAAAGTAGCCACTTGAGTCCCCCCTTGAGTCACGTACGCCATGTAGGATCCTCAGAATCCGGATCGAACGCAATTAAGCTGAAAGTAATGGGAACAGGCAAATTTGCGTTTCCATCCAGTTCTATTATTTGAGTTTAGGGAAACTGGATTAAGCTTATAATGGGGATGCGCCTAGTGACTTGTGACTTTCAGTTTCAGATAAACCTGTCAGGATATAGAGCAATAGGGCCATTCCTGAGAATTTCCCCATATCTTTCCTGGCTCGTGTTGAAACTGGGTGAGCAAAATTTAGCAATGCAAGAGACAACGCAGCCCCTAAAACACAGTAATTAAAATGCCACTAAATTATATTCTTTTAGCTGCAAAAAATAAAATAAAATCCTAATTAATTTAACATGAAGCAATGATTTGTATTTATTATTTATTAATATTTTGGTGAAAAGGAAATAGACGTTGTTTTATACAGAAACAAGAATATAACACGACACTAAACATGTCAATATTATTGTTGTTGTCAATATTATTAATTATTATTTATTATTATTCCCACCCTACACATGAAAGTACAAAAGAACCTATTAAAAGAACCTAATAAGAGTGCCTGAAAATAGGGGAGTTTGCAGGTTTTTTAAAAAAATTAATAACATATCAAACCCAAATAATGAACAATTTACATTCTAAACAGATTTTCTTTAATGGCCTTTAATGGAGATTCCACACTGGTAAGTATGCAGCAAGCACACTAGGAACCTCCCTTCTGGCAAAGTCTAAGAGAGGCCCTGCCCCATAGGCCCCACCCATAGACCACTCCCTGGGGGCGGGGCCTCCCGTAGTCTGTCCCAGTGTGTGAAAAGGAGGGTCCTAGTGTACGTGCTGGTCCAGTATATTGGCCAGTGCAGAATCACCTGCACATTCTGCCAGTTCTGTTAAAATAATGCGTCATAGGCAGGATTAGAATATATTCATGCAAAGGGCTCGTCTCCATGATCAGAATACTCAGAGGTGAATGTGGGTTCACCTTGGGAGAGTCCCCCTGCAAACCCCTAATTCAGGCTACATGAGGGACAAAAAGCAAAAACCCGGAGCAAAAAAAACCCCTTTGTAACTGTTCTCACCCCGAATTAGGAGGCAAAAACGGATTATCTGGGGGAGGATTGCTGATCAATCGCAGCATTAGCAGGCGTGGTTTCACTGTCCCTGCCACTTATGCTGCGATCACAACTGTCCCCCCTTGCCTGACAGCACAATCTCCTAGGTAAGGGCTTGATTTACCCCAAACGAACAGATTAGGGTAAAATGATTAAAACAGTTGTGCGCTTGACAGCCCCTGTACCTGCCTGACAGCTGCTCAGCTGACTCCAGGCAAGCTGTCAGGCGCTCGTTTGGGGTAAACCAAGCCCTTACCTAGGCGATCGCGCCATCAGGCGAGGGCTGGAGGAATCCCGATGCAGGGATTTACTGCTGTTTTCATGGGGACGGGCGGGTTTGGCTTGAACCTGCACTCTCCTCCATTGCCATGGGGACTCCTTATGTGAACTACGATTCGCATTAAGGCTGCCCCGAATCCACCCTGAGGTATTGGCAGCCCATGGGGACAAGACCAAAGTCTGATAAAGTAAATCAGGATGCTGGGATTTGAGAGCAGGTGATTTTGCCTTCATCTTCTGCTTGAGCCACTGGGTGAAACACGATGTTGGACTAGATGGGCTGTGGCCTGATCCTGCAGAAAGGCTCCTCTTAGGTTCTTAACTAGACTGGATACCTAGTACTTTCTTTAGACTAGATGAAGGTTTTGCTTTTGTCTTCTACTTGAGATGTCCAGAAGCAGTTGGTGGGCCACTGGGTGAGACACGAAGCTGGACTAGATGGGCTGTGGCCTGATCCAGCAGGGCTTCCCTTATGTTCTTATTTATCGAACACCTTTAATATGCAGTTAGTAAAATAAAAAGTAACTTATTCAGTTTATAACAAGCCCGGCTGATTTGAGGTCACGTTTAGCTTTTGGTTACTGTCTGTGTGTGTTTTGTAACTATAAAAATTTGTGTGAAAAATAAATTATTTAGGGACCAGTCGTTAATCGAGGAGATGCTTGGGCGATGGCCTCATTAAAGTGTACCGTGGATTATCGGTGGTGAGAATTGCATTTTGGGTTTTGTCCAAACTCCAAAGGAGGATTCTCAGTTATGTGGCATCCAGTCCTAGCAATTTTAATGCTGCTTCTAATGTTACTTGGAAGTTGTCGTTGGAAGTGAGGGCTAAAAGGCAGGTACGCAGAGTTCAAGTAGAGGATTAATTGCTGGTAACGAAAGCAAGCTTGTGGGTGGGAAGGAGCCCCTCTAGAATTTCTCCGTGAACCGGGATGCACATGGGCATTTCAAGGGGGCCACTTAGTCCTCTCTGTATCTTTCGATCTTGTCTTATGGCCTGGCGCGTGGTGTTACATTTTGCAGCAAAGCCAGTGGTGTTATGCAACAGCCATGTGTGCTAAACGAACTTAAACTCCCTTGTCTCGCATACTCTGGCTGGCCTGCGGTCATCTGGTGAGCCTTTCGCCTCTGTGAGATTAAAAGCTGAGATTTTTCCACCTCACAGTCCTGACGGACACGCCGTTCCAGTTCTGGGTAGAACCACGGACTCAGGATCGTGTGAATCAAGGTGGAATCACGTTCAGGACCGTGTGAACAAGGCAGCAGGTCAAAAGTCTGAAGTCATTCTGCAGGAGAGGTCAGTGACCATTACTGGAGTCACTTGTCCTTGGATGCTATCAGGCCTGGTCCCGCCCGTTTAACCGTTGCTCCTGGGCTTCTTGCAACAAACTTTTTGCAGTGGCATCTTTACTTTGGGAGAAGATCCAAGAGCATGCAATGCTAGGAAGAGTAACAAGGATAAAGCAGGAAGCTGTTGGTTCATAATGAAGTCAGGAGGGTCGCCGTGACCTATCTTCCTCTCCCTACAGTGTGCTATGCTTCTGTCATCATATGAGTGCCAGACCACCTAGGTCCATGGATGTTCTAATCTTCTGGTAGGTGGACTGTCCTGGGACATTGGGACAAAGTCCCGTAATATCGCTGTTGTGAGGAAAGCCTTATCGGATTTACCGTGTCAGTAAATCTTGGATGTGTGGGGCCAAAGCAGGATGAAAATGGCGGCGGGGCGGGCGGGGAGTGACCATGCACTTCTGGCTATTTTGTGCAATTGAAATACCTGGGTGTCCATGCTGTGCCATCATGAGAGCAAGCATCCAGACAGGTAAGCATCTGCCCTTGCGCTGCAATTTTGCCATGCTGTCCGGCAGGGATGGAGAGAGGTGATGGCGTGATCCAAGCAAGATTCCGGATTTTCCTCTTGCCCTCTGGAGATGTCCGAGAATCCCTTGTTCATCCCAAGCAGAAATGAAGGGGCAGGTAGCTTGTAAAGGTGACCCCCAGATTAGACTATCGCAATGCGGTCTACTTGGGGCTACCCATGAAAATGGTTCAGAAGTTGGAACTGGTTCAGAACGCAGCAGCTCAACTGCTGAAGGGAGTCTCTGGCCAGACTCACATCACACTGGTCTTAAAGGATCTGCACTGGTTACCTATTCGCTACCAAGACCAATTCAAGGTGTTGATATTCACATATAAAGCCCTAAATGGCAGGGGCCCTGGGTCTCTGAAGGAGCGCCTTCTCCCATAGAGACCTGCCTGGGCACTGAGATCTCAAGGAGGGGGCCTTCTTGGAGTTCCTTCTTTTGCAGATGTCCAAGGCAGAGGAACATGAAAAAGGTCCTTTTCTGTGTTGGCCCCTAGAGTCTGGAACAGGCCTCCTCTTGAGGTTTGTCAGGCCCCTATGCTGTATAGATTTTGGTGCCTGTTGAAAACGTGTTTTTTCACTTAGGCCTTTGCCATTTAAATGGCTTCCTCAGGATGCTGTCCTGTTAGGGAGGGTGAGAAGGAGGGTGGGGGTGGGAGGGAGGCGGTTATATTTTCAATTATGTTTTAATATTCGATATGGTTTATTCTTATTGTAACCTGCCCTGGGACCATTTGGAGAAGGGTGTGATATAAATTCATCATCATCATCATCAATGTTATCACTTGCCGGGCTGTTCCCAAGCGCCTAGGACTGAGTGATGTATCGGCGAATGATACACGCAGATCCCAGCAAAATGATAACAACTGCCCAAACCAGCATAAATATCTTGTTTGCTGTGTGTTACTGCTGTGTTATGTCAATAATAATAATAATAATAATAATAATAATAATAATAATAATAATAATAATAATAATAATAATAATAATAATAATAATAATAATAATAATAATAATAATAATAATAATAATAATAATAATAATAAACTACTTTGGGACTTCAGGCTTCAGACTGACCGAAAATTGGAGCATAACACCCCTGACATTACAATTGTTGAGAAAGAGAAGGTGTGGATCATTGACGTTGCTATTCCAGGTGACAGCAGAATTGAGGAGAAACAGTTGGAGAAGCTCACCAGATACGAAGACCTGAGAACTGAACTTCAGCGACTCTGGCGAAAACCAGTGAAAGTGGTCCCAGTCATCCTCGGCACACTGGGCGCGGTGCCAAAAGATCTCAGCGGGCACCTAAAAACCATTGGCATTGACAAGATATCCATCTGCCAACTACAAAAAGCCACTTTACTGGGGTCTGCTCGCATAATTCGCCGATACATCACGCAGTCCTAGGTGCTTGGGAAGTGCCCGACTAGTGATAGAATACGAAATCCAGCATAGTGATCTCGTTTGCTGTGTGTAGCTGTTGTTTTACATCATCATCATCATCATCATCATCAAGGCAAAGTAAGCAATGTCACACTACATCTAGCAAGTCCTAAGCTGAGCCTCCTTCTTTAGGCCCTTTGCACGCCTTAGGTGGCTTTGCTTCGAATTTCACCCTTGCGGTGTCTTACCTGTGGTTAGCACGCCGATTCTGCTTCCCCAGCCCCAGTGGGAACCCCCGCCCCCCCCCCTGCCTCCCCCCCTTGGGGAGAAGGCCGCTTTGCAGCCTTGGAGTGCCTTCCTTTTTTCAGTCTCGGCGCTTTTTGGAGGAAGGTAAAGACATCTGGTTATTCTGCAGAGCTGAGATCATTGTGTGAACGGGAAGGAATTTTCATATGCTTTTACTTAGATGTACTGCAATCGGCGTCGCTACACGTTCTGCACGTTGGAAGAATGGCACCTTTTTTCTTGTGAAGAATGGGGAAGGTTTGCGGGGTGTTGTTTTTTTAACAAAAAACAACAACTGGGTTGGAAGCCCACGTTTTCTTTGCACAGAAATAGGCAAGTGGGCAGGTAGGTAGATAGGTAGGTAGGTGGAGATGCCAGCGAATGCATTCAGGCAGTAAACAAAGCAGAGGAGAGTGAAACAGAAGCTCAGAGGGTCCTGCTGAAAGGTCTGCTTTGAAGAGAACGTCAGGATGCGACCTTCCAGGCTCTCCTGGGGTGGCTATTTTTGTCTCGTTTCATACTGCTGTTGCTGCCTTTGTACGTTTCTTTGCCGTTGCGTAATGCGTTACTTTCCATTATTTGTGATTTTACAGTGCATTGTTTAATATAGTACTATATGCTTCACCTTTTCTGTTGTATGCAAACGGCCTTGGGCAAATTTTCTTTGGTTTAGCTTGTTGATTGTATATGTTCATTGTTCTGCCCTTTGGTGGAAAGGGCATTATAAATAAACTTTGCTGTTGTTGTTGTTGTTTGTTGTTGTTTCTCTCCCTCTTATTTGGGGCAGATGCTGCTGACAGGAGAACACGTACACCTTCACTGTCCTTTCACTGCCTGACTTGAAAAGTGGGCAATGCAGTAAGAGTTGGTGGAACCACCAGAAATTGTATGAGCCCTTCTAAGATGCTGCCGTGACCCCCATGTCTGCTGGTCCGGTAACCAAGGCTTCACTTACGTATGGTCACCCGGACCAGACTCCTACTCTTCGACCCCGGAGGTTTCTCGGAGGCCTAGGGCAGTTGGAAATCGCATTCAATTGCATGAGATTTCCCAGGAAACTTGGGAAATTGTGCAAGATTTCCCAGTGTTTCATATATCTGTGGTTTCCTGGAACCACAGTAGGAACTGGTATATATAACCCAGGAGTACAGGGGCACACTCCTTCCTTCCTTCCTTCCTTCCTTCCTTCCTTCCTTCCTTCCTTCCTTCCTTCCTTCCTTCCTTCCTTCCTTCCCTCACTCACTCACTCACTCACTCACTCACTCACTCACTCACTCACTCACTCTTCCTTTCTTATCGCTCTTCCTTCTCTTCGTTCTTTCCCTCTTTCTTTCTTTCCAGCTGAGACACTGTCTCTCAGGATGGTTGAGGCTTTTTCAGTGTATCAGTGGCTACTAGATGTATCAATGGCTACTAGAATGAATGCCTAGGTCAGTGATGGCGAACCTTTCGAGCTCGGAGTGTCAAAATTTGCAAGAAAACCTAGCTTAACTCGGGTGCTGTGTCACATCTAGAAATATCCATAATTTTGTGATATTTGTAGCTCTAGTAAAAAAGTTATATTTTTGATATATGTATTATATTAAAAGCAAAAACAAACAATGCTTTACATTAGTGACTTTTGCTGCTAAATCTTCAATTGAAAGTTGGCATTTCGCAAACTTCAAGAACAAGCAAGCACTGCATGCCCAGGTGCCAGAGTGACCATGTGTGTCACCCAAAAGCGCTTGGCGTGTCACCTGTGACACGTGTGTCATAGGTTGGCCATCACCGGCCTAGGTGCATCTTTCAGGCTGGAGGGGGGAAAGCGGGCACTTCTAAGGCCATTTGCTGGGATTCGAGAGCAGGAATAGGTTTGTCCTTGTCTCTGCTGGACTAGATGGGCTGTGGCCTGATCCAGCAGGGCTTCTCTTATCTTCGTACGTTCTTTTGTTTGTGCCGATACGGCTACCTTAGATGGCAGGACAGGGAAATCCACCGTCTTTTCTGTGCTTTGGCTTTTGGCAGTGAGTTCCGAGATTTCTTCTCTGCCAGCTGATGCCTGGATCCTGAGCTTGAGGCTGGCCACAGAGTGGGTTCTCCCAAGTTAGATCTCCCTGAAAGTGCTGGTTTGTCCTGGTAAATGTATAATCAGAGTCCTAGTTGGGGCATGCTCGGGTATCGCTAAAGAATCATCTTTTGGGGTCTACTTTTATCTTCCAGTTATGGGGAAAACCTTTTCTTGCTGATGTGGTCAGGGGTCAAGGGTCTATTTTTTCCTTCCTGGGGCTGCATTACAAATGTCACCAGAAACGACCTGATTTAGCTGCATTCGTATCATTCACACGGGCTCCAGCCTGTCAGGGATTGATGACAGGTGGTGACTGTGATGGCGTTAGTTTAAGTTGCTTCCAGAACTTGGCATCTTCTTGTGAAGGAGCCTGCTGCTTTCTTCTGACTAGTTTTTTCTGCCGGGTGGCAGTTGGGGCCCTCCTCCGACCCCCCCTCCTACCCTTTTTTTCCTGCTGATGTGCTCTTTAGGTGTGGCGAAGGTGGCTCCTAGGATCTTCCTATCCGTGGTGTGGGGCAAACCCTGGGACCTTTCAGCTTTTCAGACGTGTACTTAGAGGAAGGGCTGATGTCTCACAGTCTTGCTCACTGCCACAGGGATAAAAATGAGGTGGGAATTGTCTCCATGAGGACTTCTACTATCAGGGTAACCACTGTGTAACAGCAAGAGCAGCTCTCTTCCTTTGACGTTGGGGAACATCAGAACTCTTGGTTTCAGCATGCTGTTGGCTGAGCGCTCACCAACTTGTAGTTGCTTCAGGTCTTCTTGTTCCTTGTGGCTAGAGCAGGAGCCCTCCACTCTGTCTTGTAGGCGGCTCCAGATCTTCTTGCTCTTTGTGGCTGGAGAAGCAGCCCTCCGCTGTGTCTTGTAGGCGGCTCCAGATCTTCTTGCTCTTTGTGGCTGGAGAAGCAGCCCTCCGCTGTGTCTTGTAGGCGGCTCCAGATCTCCTGGCTCTTTGTGGCTGGAGAAGCAGCCCTCCGCTGTGTCTTGTAGGTTGCTTCAGACCTTCTGGCTACTCATGGCTAGAGCAGGAGTCCTCAGCTATGGCCCTCCAGATGTTCCTGAATGATTCATCCTGGCAATACACTTGCATAGAATACTAGGATCCTGTCCCCATGCAATTGAAAGTCTGCTGGAACTCTTCTTTTGCCTCTGAGCGGCCCCATTCCAGGCTTTACAAGGCGCTTAGGGAGCTTAGGAAAGTGAGACACCCGCGATAAAATACGTGCACTTTAAATAAGAGTTCCAGCGCTTTTTCGGCGATTTGCGGGTTTTGCTCGCTATATCTGCCTTGAGGACGCTCCGTGTCAAAAGGGGCGGAGATTGCTTGCCTGCACACACAGCCAAAAAGCATTCACACATCTGAGAAATGCAGCAGGTTCGCTTCCTTTCCTTTGTAAAAAGAGCCAGAATTGCTCAGAATGGCAACATTGTTATCAGTGATCTGTGAAAGCCTTAAAAGAGAATGAGCGAAGGATCGCGCTGCCGATGCCTGCAGCTGCTGACTTTGCCGGGGCAGAAAGCCTTTTCTAACAGAGAACTGAGTGAAAGTAAGTGCTGAAAGTGAATGAATGAGCAATCATCTGCCTTTGCTAGGGGCGGGAAGCCGTTTCAGGAGCCGGAGATCTGGCTATTTTTCCTTTTAACAAGAGAGGGGGCGGGGGGGAAAAGATGCCCAGAAAGAGAAGACGGCTACCATGGGGATGGAAAGTCCGTTTAGATCGCGGCTACCATGGGGACGCTTATTCCGGAAGTGGAGGGGACTTTTAAAGTCAGCTATAACAGAGTGACGGCAGAGGAAGCCGAGAGGGGCTAATAAGTCTTTTGGGGACAGGGCCTAGGAGATGTAATTCCGGAATATTTGGAAGGCTGTGGTTTCAAACTGTGGTGCTGGAAAAGACTTTTGGGAATCTTGCCATGGCCTGGGACCCTTGGGTGAAGGGTGGGATGTGAATACCTGAATGAACGATGAACAGATGAACCTGTTGACTGAGACAGAGTGGTGTTTTTTCTTTCCTTTTGTTTTTTAAGGAAAGTCAAGACATAAACAGAGTGAGAACCTGATATTTTTGACTTTGTGCAAACCAAACACCTAGGTGTACTCCTAGAGTTGTGGAGGATGCTTGTCGTTTGGATTGTGGCTTTGAGGCTTGAGGTTGGAGTTGTGGTCAGTTCCTGCACTGCTCACCATCTTAAGGCGTGCCGAGTGTCTTTTCTTTCCTCAAGTGACCAAACAAACAATTCTATTCCTCCTAGAATACAGAGCACCCCATCTTTGAGGGGACATTTCATATGTGGGCATTGTTCCACATGTAGGAATAGTGATAATGTGAAACGCTTCATTAACCCAGTGGATGGCAGGACGTATGAAATTTACAAATTTTTCACATGTGCCAGCAAAAATGTTGTTTATATTATTGAATGTCCATGCAAACTTTTATATGTGGGCATGACTAGCCGATGCATTAGATTCAGGATTGTGGAACATAGAAGCTGTATTAAAAACCAGAAACTACAGGCTCCTATGGTTAAGCATTTTATAGAACATAACCACCCTGTTGATTCCTTTAAATTTTGTTGCATTGATGGACTATCCTACATTAAAAACATTAAACAATTACAGCTTTTGGAACTCAAATGGATCCACCGTTTGAATTCAGAATCCCCTAGAGCAGGCATGTCAAAGATACGGCCCACGGGCCGGATGCGGCCCGCGGGGGGTTTTAATATGGCCCGCGGCCGCCCGCGGCTGCCACCACAGCAGCCTGTGGCCCACGCCCGCCGCGGCCCACCCACCTGCCCGCCGCAGCGGCCCACCACAGCGGCCCACCACCCGCCCACGCCCGCCGCCCACGCCGCCGTCCTCCTTGGGCGCGAAGGAGGCGAGGCGAGGCGACGCGAGGCGAGCGAGCCGCGGCAGGACCCTCCATTGCCCGGGCGCCGCCATGGACAGCCAGCCCCTCCCTAGCCATGCCCCGGCCACGCCCCTGGCCACGCCCCTTGGCCCTCACAGTATATATTTTTTTTTAATCTGGCCCTCGGCCGGATTGAGTTTGACACTTCTGCCCTAGAGGTTTGAATGAAAATGTTAACTGATTTATTTAATGTCTTTCTGGTTTACACCCTTATTCATCCCTGATGCTTGTTTGAGTCTTTGCAGGATTTATCCCCTTTTGGAATTAGACTATATAAGAGACTCTCTGGTAGCACCAGCACATTACTGATATTGCGTTTGAGAGAGATACACATACACAGCTATTCTTATATATATTTTAATATTGGCCACTGAGGAAGACTCCTAAGTCGAAACGCGTTTGGCCTATTTTTATCTACATTATCTTTATTGCTCACATTTTAAATATACCTTTTGGCTGTTACTTTTTACTCCACAATTGCTTTTCTTGCAGTAAGTTTTTTTTACTTTTGGTGCTCTATATTGTATTATCCGATTCAGTTCATTTATTATTGCATTATCAGTGGGGTCATTGTAACCCTTTGAGTAATATTTTTTTTTTCCTTTTGGCATAGAACCCAATTGTTTGTTTGGTCACTTGTGGTGTGTTTGTTTGGGTGTTTTTTTTTTGGGATTTTTGGTTGTTCCTGTCTTTTCTTTCCTCCCTTTCCCCAGAAACACCTTCTTTTCCACGATATTCACTGATCATGGGGGATCAGGCCCAGTATCCCTGAACATAGTCCAGGAAGGACTAGCTGTATCTCACATCAGTTCTGATAGCCCTGTGGGGAAATGTCTCTGGGAAGAACGGTCTGGGTTTCTTCTGAAACCAGAACGAGTCCTGTTACGGAAGGCGTTCTGTCCTGTCCTCCAAATGCTTGGAACGCTCCATTCAGGCTTGGCGTGTTCAGAATTTGGAACATGTCGAGCACCCCTGCTGTTCATTGCTGCCCTGGCTGTTGAAATGGTTTCTATGCAGGCAGAGATGGAAATCCACAGGAATCCATTTCTTGGTGTACCATTTAGCAATCAGTGTGTCTTTTTCCTTGTTCCCTGGAGAGGGGTGGCAATCCGGATGAAGTTAGGTTGGCGATGCCTTTTCCCTTTCGTTTTGCTATGGAGGTGGAAGCAGCAATGCGCTGCGGCGAATCTGTGTTCCCAGGAAGTGGTTCAGCTGAAAAGCCCCGTGACTTTGGTAACATACAGGCGATTCTGCTGGAAATGCTGGGAAATGGGTGTCCTGATGCCTGGCCTTTTGCGTTTACGTTTTTCTTGCCAGGTGGTCAGTGAAGGTCGGAGCGCTTCAGTTTGTTTGTTTCATTTATATCCCACCCTTCACCAAACGGTCCCAGTGCGGGTTGCAGTAAGAATAAAACATATCAAATAATTAAAAATAATTAAAAATATCACCCCCTACAGGACAGCACCCTGAGGAAGCTATTTAAATGGCAAAAGCCTGGCTGAAAAGATACGTTTTCACCAGGTGCCAAAAAAACTATACAGGGTAGGCACCTGGCAAATCTCAAGAGGAAGCCTGCTCCAGAGTCTAGGGGCCATGACAGAAAAGGCCCCCTTGCCTGTCCCTGTGCCTCATACCTCTGCAAGAGAAGGGACTCCAAGAAGGCCCTCTCCTTGAGATCTCAGTGCCTGGGCAGGTCTCTATGGGAGAAGGCGCTCCTTCAGATACCCAGGGCCCAAGCCGTTTAGGGCTTTATACATTAGTGTCAAGACCTTGAATCGGGCTCGGTAGCAAATAGGTAACCAGTGCAGATCCTTTAAGACTGGCATGATGTGAGTCTGGCCAGAGACTCTCGTCAACAGTCAAGCTGCTGCATTCTGCACTAGTTCCAGCTGCCTAACCGTTTTCAAGGGTAGCCCCACGTAGAGCATATTACAGCAGTCTAATCTGGAGGTTACCAGAGCGTGGGTCACTGTTGTCAAGTTATCCCGATCCAGGTAAGGCTTCAACTGGCGGACTGAATGAAGATAATGGTAGGCACTGCTGGCGGTTGCTGCCACAGGGGACTCAAACGACAGCGATGAATGCAGGAGGCAGAGGACGGAGGAGGAGCCAGGAAGCAGAGGGGTGGTCAGTACAGTGGGCTGTCTAGAGAGAGCCGGCTTGGGGGGGGGGGGGCGTTGGCTTTCCAAAGCAGGGAACCTGGTCCAGTGCCTTCTCTTTGTCCCTCCCCTCCCCCAACTGATATGATTTGAATGTTAAGATGTGCAAAACGTGAACCAGAAAACCTGAGGCAGCCACCCACGGATAGGAGAACATGTGAGGAACGGGGGATGCACTTCCGTTCCTCCTTTCCTCTTCCGGTCTCTTCCCTCCTCCCCCTCCTCTCTCACACAGACATCTTTTGGAACTTCCTCCTCCTCCTCCACTTTCTGGCTTGGCTTTCAACACAAGAGAAAGCCACAAGCTTCTCTCTGGCTGGGTGGCCCACGCACCCGTAGTGCCCGGCATCTGCAGGAAGCCCAACCTAAGCCGTCCTTGCAGTTTGCACAGCCCAGAGAATCATTACAAGACGTGGTTCAGAAGCCAGGGTGGTTGCTTTCCTTCCTGGGCGATGCACATCTCACCACCAACCCATGAGCTGTATCCCTTCCCTTCCCTGCAGCCGGCACAGAGAGAGACAGGAGCCTAAGAACCTAAGAGGAGCCCTGCCGGATTGGGCCACAGCCCATCTGGTCCAGGACCTGTCTCACAGAAGCTGCATCCCCATTATAAGCTTAATCCAGTTCCCCTAAACCAAAATAATAGAACTGGATGCAAAATGCGAATTTGCCAGATCCCATTACTTTCAACTCAGTTGCGTTCAATCGGGTTTCTGAGGATCGTACTCAAGTGGATACTTTTTAAAAGCCACTGTTCAGGGCTGCCCTGCCCTCTTCCTCCTGGCGTGAACGCACCGCCCATAAGGGACCCCTTCACGGAGCCTGGTTGGGTGGTTGGGTGGCTGCCGCTGCCATGGATGGAGGAAAAACGGCATAAGGCAGCCAGCGATTCTTTCCCCTCCTCTCCCCATTGCCCAGGGCACACAGCAGCAGCAGCAACTCAAGCCCCCTTGCTTTAAACATTCACACATCTCCCAGAACCTGCAGCTGCTTTCCTTTCCCTTTCTAAAGGTCAGAACTCCAAAGAGCTAGAATTGCGCAAAATTGCAACATTGTTATCAGGTGTGAAGTGGTTGGATTGCTACAGTGTAGTGGCTGCTGTGAAGGTTGGATTTTTACACTGACATCAATGTCTTTGGAAGCAAGCTGTTGGGGGAGGGAAACCCTAAGCATGGATTCTCATCCCTTAAAACTGTACGGTCCCTACAGTAAAAAATGTAACACGTATCAAGCGCATGAACCGGAGTGAGACCTATTGAAATGAGGGTTAACATTTACAACCCTTTGGGGCGATTTAACGCGCGGAAAGCGTGTTAAGCCAAACTGACGTTGGGTCTGCGAGGATTAAAATCGTATTGAAATCGAATTAAGCTTGTAATGGGGATGCGGCCAGAGTGGCCCACCAATGGCCTCTGGGCATCTCAAACTAAAGACAGAGGGAAAACCTTCTCCTGCTCTCAGTGAGGTGGTACTTGAGCATCCATTCTACAGTCTCAGCCATTGATACACCTGACCTCCATGAATTAAGAGGAACCCTGCTGGATCAGGCCACAACCCATCTGGTCCAGCTTCCCATCTCACACAGTGGCCCACCAGTTGCTTCTGAGCATCTCAAGCAGGAGGCAAGGGCAGAACCTTCACCTGCTCTCCAGTCCCTGCACGTGGCCTTTGGAGGGGAGGGGAAACTCCCCAGGGACATCGACATGGGAGCAGGAGGAAGGCAGGGCAGAGAAGGGAGAGTGCCAGAGGTGCCACTTCAGGAGGAAGGCAGTCGCCCACCAGGAGGGCAGAGCAGGGTGCCCTGAGGGGCAGATCTGTAACCCCCAGCAAGCAGCCAGGGGTCTGGTAGGTACTGATAAGCAGAGAAGGCTCCACAGGATGTGCTCATCTCTATGGCCTGCTGGGGCTGTTCCTGGAGGAGGAAGGAGCGTGGGGCCTCCTTGGGGCAGGGGCAAGGAAGTGCAGGAGGGAGGAGTGTGGGATGCCCCATAGTGCAAAGACAAGCGGCTGAGCGGGGGGCATTTGCCACCCTCCCCTCCCTCCCTTTCCCTTCCTGCAGCTGAGCTCACTCAGACACCATGCAACCACCTGGAGCACACCTGGCCGCTCCCAATCACCACCCTCTTTGACCTTAACACCTATGAAGAAGAAGAAGAAGAGTTGGCTTTTCTACCTCGCTTTTCTCACCCATTTAAGGGAACTCAAAGTGGCTGAAAAACCTTCTGTTCTTCTCCCGACAACAGAAATTCTGTGAGGTAGGTGGGGCTGTGAGAGCTCAGAAGAGAGCTGTGACTAGCCCATGGTCACCCAGCTGGCTTCATGGAGGAATGCCGAATCGAACCCAGTATTCCTAGATAAGAGTCTGGCTCCCTAACTAACAGACCAGTGATGGTGAACCTTTTGAGCTCAGTGTGTCACAATTTGCAAGAAAACCTAGCTTAACTTGGGTGCTGTGTCACATCTAGAGATATCCATAATTTTGTGATATTTGTAGCTGTAGTAAAAAAGTTAAATTTTTGATATATGTCTTCTATTATAAGCAGAAACAAATAATTCTTTACATTTGCTCAATCTTCAATTGAAAGTTGGTATTGCGTACGCTTCAAGAACAAGCAAGCACTACGTGCCCAGGTGCCAGGGTGACCAGGTGTGTCATCCAAAAGGGCTTGGCGTGTCACCTCTGACACGCGTGTCATAGGTTGTCCATCACTGTACTAGACCAAACTGGCCCACGTAGCCATGGGTTCTGTGCGTTCATCCATAAGGCCTGCTCTGTGCCCTGCGCATTCAGAGCTCTCAGATCTACAATCTTCAGGATGGGAAGAAAAAAGCCGAAAGTAGAAGGGCTGAAGGACCTGTGTTTTGGCAGGACCTCAGGTTCTCTTCCAGAACCTTGGCAGTGCCAGGCTTCCAGGGCCAGCAACAGCAGCATGGAGGGAACTCCTGCAGTCCTGTGTCGGGTGTGCAAGTGGTGCTTCCGCATTCCCATTCTTGCGCGCATTTACCCTCCCCTCCAGCTGTTATCCTGCTGGCAAACAGTTTGTGTCCTGGGAAAGGACTCACGGAGCGAACGGAAGGCAAAGTACTGGGGAAGGAGGGAAGCCGAAACCCAGCAGAAGAAGTTTGTTAAAACTTTCTGCTTTATTTGAGATCTCTTTGCTCTGCCAGTTCTCTGCAGGGCCCTCCTCAAAATGCATTAATCAAAGCCTGCCTCTTTCCCGGCCCTCCGCAAGAGGCTTCACGCCAAAGCTTTAAACAGTCAGGGGCAGGCAGAGAGAACAGAGCCGTCGGCGGCTGAGTTTCCTCTAATGATGTTCACCCCCAAAATGCAAAGCACACTTTGAATGCAGGAGAAAGAGAAGGCGCCCGCATGCAACGCCACCGTGCCGTGGCCCAGGGTGAATGAGACCCCAGCTAGGATAGAAGTTGGTGTTGTAACAGGAAAGGGGGTGAAGCTGGGCTTCAGGTTGCCATATCCGTGAAGAAGAAGAGTTGGCTTTCCTGCCCCGCTTTTCTCACCCATTTAAGGGGACTCAGAGCGGCTGACAAACCTTCTGTTCTTCTCCCCACAGCAGAACACCCTGTGAGGTAGGTGGGGCTGTGAGAACTCAGAAGAGAGCTGTGATTAGCCCAAGGTCACCTAGCTGTCTTCGTGGAGGAGTGTGGAGTCAAACCTGGTATTCCCAGATAAGAGTCCAGCTCCCTAACCACTAGACCAAAGGGGCTCATGGGAAACAACTTGCCTCCCACTTTGTTATCCACTGTGCCTGGCGGAGGCCTTTACCTTGCCGGGCCCTTCATCAACGGCAGAGAAATAACCACATCGGTAAGCAGGCATGATTGTCTAGTGCCAGTTATTAGATCAGCAGATGCTGTGTGGGGGGATATTTATTAGAGCATGCCATGTTAGTAATCCCAAGGTGTCATTAGACTTGCAGATTTCCCCGGCTTCTACAGCACTGATAACACGCTCCAGCTGCTCCGGACGGCGTGCGTGCGTGCTTGTGCCGCTGCTTGGGCGCATTAGGCGTGTGGCACAGGTCTCACCAACAGTTTTAAAAAGCAAAGCGCTGCCGGAGAGCGGCAGGTTTCACGGCGGGCTTTGGGGCATTTGCGGAAAACTTGCGTGTGCCCATTTGCGGCTTTCGGGTTTCTCTCAGCCTTCCGTTGCAATCGGTTGGCGGCGGTCTTTCGTCCCGCCGTTGGGTTTGATGGTGTGAAAGCTGGCTGCAATTGCGTGCTCCTCAAGTGTCATTGAAAAGTTGGGAAACAGGATGAGCATTCCCCCCCCCCCCGAACTGGAGTGCCTGTTTACAGAATGCGCTTCTAATGATTATGATTATGATTTTTCTTCTCCTGGAAAGATGGTGATCATGATGATTAAATCACTTGTCTCGCTACGCAAGCACTTCATTATTTTATTTACCTGAGTTCCATGGTCCTCTCTGCTTCTCCAGGGACGGTGTGTCTGGGCGGTTGGGGGATCTTTGGCAGAGCTCCGTGTTTATGCTGAGCTGCAGGTCTGCTCCCTATTCTTCCGTATGCGTGAATGTTTATTTGTTGTATTCAGTTTGTACCGAATCGAACACAGGAAAATTCATATTCGTTTGAATAGATCCCCTTCTAATGTGGTAGGATTCGTATTCAATCCTGTATGAACCCATACAAATGCATATGAATCCCAGACAGATCCCATGCAAATTGTCACGTTGCAGGCTGGTCAGACAACAGGCAAACACTTGCGCAGCTGCTCAGTCCCAAGGGTTCCAGGCGTATTCGTGGTCAGTTCCGGTCTGGGGTCTAGGAGTCCAGAAAGTCAGCAAAGGTCAGGCAGTCCAAGGGTCAGCAGGTCACAAGGAGTCCAGGATTTCAAGCTCAGGTAATACGAGGCTGCTAAGATGTTGTCTGCAGCGACTTGAGGCAAGGTGAGCTTGTTCTTAAATAGAGGAGTCAGAGCCATGCCCACGGTGCAGCAGGGCTAATCGCTCTGATCTGCGTCTCACCTGCTTCTGCTGCCTAAGCAGGCGATGAGAGAGCCTTTGATTAGGCTCACTGCTAGTGGATTCATCATCAGAGCTGTCTGGCTGCTCACCTGGGCCCAGCCTTAACTCTTCCATGCCTGCAATGCCCTGCTGTGGCTGTTCCTCAGCCTGTGGTCGCATTGCAGGCATATCCTCCTCTTCTGATGAGGCCAAATAGGGCATGGCACAAATGGATACGAATCCCATACGAAGCTTCATACAAATGTATCAAAACATTCTATTTGAATCTGAATGTCTGTATTCGGCTGAATTTGTATGAATTTTGAATGTTATGAATATTCATGCACATCCCTAGTGCAAACCCAGGAGGGTTAGTCTCTCCTGGAAAGTATGCGCAGTCCCCAGGAGGGTATCCGCCCACAAAAGCAGAGGAAACGCTTTACTGGGGGATAAACAGAATCATTTTGGTCCGACAGCATTTCCTTGACTTGACGTGTCCCTTTGTGGCCTGTTGGCTTTGCCACCGCACTTGGCTCCTGGCTCTCCATGTGTGTTTTCCCCTGCAACCCTGCAAACAAGGAGACACCTGGCATCTCATTCAGTGTGGTAGCAATCAGGCACTCACTTGGGAAACATAGAGCCTGCTGCATGAATTATCAGGGCCAGTACTTGCTTGACTGGAAACAGCTGCTGCTGGGCAGCTGCGACCGCTTCCCCATACTTTCCAGCCGCAGGGCCTGTAAAGGTCGTCCTGTGGAAAGGATAGGGAAAGGAACACAGCGATCACCTCTTCCTCGTTTGTCCAGCCCTTAAGGGGCTGTTCAGCACCAGCATGTAGCCGCCGCCCCCCTCTGAGCATGCACAGAGGGCAGGAGACGTGCTTGGTTTCAGGGGAGGAGGGCAGGGAAAGACGACGGAGCAACAAGTCAGGAACAGTTCAGGGGGGGGGCCTCTGTGGTTGGGGTGGGCATGAAGCGAATGGGACGGAACTTCGCACCCGTGCAAACGGAGCCACTCCGAATGCGCTGGGCTTTGAATTCACTTTGAAACCCTGCCGCCACCCGCTGTGCCTCCGTATCGGCCCCAAAGAGCCTTTGAATGAAGGTACAGAAGCTTTTGCTCTGCATGCGGAGGTCGGTCTTTGAATATAGCTGATCATTTGATTTGAACGCGAAATTTCAAAGTTTTGCCATTTTTCGCAAATTGCGAAGGCGGCGAGCCTTTTTTGCCCATCCCTATTCCAGCCAGTTGGGTCGGCTCCTTTAAGGCTGGCCTATCAGGGAAGGGTTTCTCTCCTCTTCCTCATTTGTTGCGTTCAGGGTGGGGCAGGAATGGAGGAACGGCCGGTGAACCGGCCCCTGGCAGCAATTACTAGGCGTTTGCACAGGGGAGTGAACGGTGGGGGAAAGAAGGATTTATGGAGCGAGTAATGCCTGTGGCTGTACAAAAGCCAGATCGAGGGTTTGACTTTCTGACTTCCCTGTGGATGACCATAAATAGTGACATAGCAAACAAGGCTGGCTTTGCGGAGAGAGAGACTGAAAGGCGCTCTGTGCGGACGGGGCCTAAGACACAGCAAACAAGGCCCTTCATATGATGCTCTTACTGAGACGTTCAACTGTTTCCTCCGCTCTGCAATACGGCGTCTCGAAAAACAACTTAATGTTAGGTCCCCGAGCTTGGATTTTCCCTCCCATTCCAGCCCTCTTGATTACAGGTAGTCTGAGCAATTGCAGAGAGGCACCAAATAGAGTTTGTAGATACGCTGGCTTCACCTTGGGCCTGCCGCATCTCGTCCGGGGTGATCCACCCAGGGCTCTGCTGGTCGGGAGAGGTTCTCAAGTGGGAACGTGCCTCGGTAGATCGGACCCTTGACCCATCCAGGCCTGCATCCTGCATCCTGTTCTGACACCAGGCACCCAACTGCCCAGGGGAGCCCACCAGAAGAACACAAGCACACAGGTTACTCTGCTTGCGGTCTCCGAAGCTGGCCTTCAGAGGAAGACCATGTCCTGCTGCCCATGGAAGCCCACCAGCAGGACTTGAACCCACGATGTGCTCTGCTCACAGTCCCCTAGCAACTGGCCTTTGGAGGCAGGCTCTGGCCTTGATATACCCAGAGGCAAGTCACGTGACCTTCAGGGCTAACAGCCACTCATGATAAGTCTGACTTCCATAAATATGAGAACGTAAGAGATGCCCCGTTGAGTAAGACCTGTGGCTCATCTAGTCCATCAGTTCTCATAACAGCAAACCAGCTTCACAGGGAAGACTGCTAGTAGAACATCAGCACACACACCTTACTCTGCCCACACACTCTCAATAGCTGCCCTTCAGAGACAGGCTGCCTCCTACTGCCATCAGGGCTAATACTTTGGTAGCCCTGACTTCTATGACTATAAGAAGTCCCTAGCAGATAAGACCCATGGCCCATCCAGTCCAGCATTTTGTCCCTGCTTGAGATGCCCATGAGCATTTGGCGGGCCACTGTGTGCAACGGGATGTTGGACTAGATGGGCTGCAGCCTGATCTAGCAGGGTTTCTCTTATGTTCTTATGTATGTTCTCATGCTCACGCTCTCCGAGCAGCAGGCCTTTGGAGGCCAGTCATCGCCTTGCATAACCAGAGAGAGTCACCTAGCCACCAGGGTTAACAGCCATGGAGAGCTTCAGATGATACCAGTGGTAACTCAGGTTATGTAAGTAGAAATTCCATGGCAGCACCTGCTTCTGGCTGCCAGAGGTTGTGTCATTGTCTAATTCCTGATGCCACTCAAGAGGGAAGCAAGAGGACCACATTCCTGCGTCGAAGGGATAAATCCTGCCTGGCGTTTTGCAACTCAGCCCAAACCCAGAGTGGTGTGGGCGTGGACTTGGTGTGGGAGTGAGAGCCAGTTCAAATCCAGATCTCAGTGGGTGTGCAAGTCTCAGGCTTGTGTGATGTGGGCGGTAAGATGGTTCTGTGAATCATCGAATCCTAGAGTTGGAAGGGACCTCTGGGGTCATCCAGTCCAACCCCTGCTCAATGCAGGATTCCCTAAACCATCCCAGACAGATGGAGGTCCAGCCTCTGCTTGAAGACCTCCAGTGAAGGAGAACCCACTACCTCCAGGGGCAACCTTGGTGGCAACCACTTGCACGGCCGGAAAGGACTCCCTAGCCCCATTTCAGGGCAGTTGCCATCAGAAACAGAGGCCTAAGTCACAGATGATGGATAGTGGAGCCCCAGTTGTGAACTGGGCGGAAAGTGAAGTCCTCTTGTGAGATCGACTCTGTTGAAACCCTTGCTCCCAGCATTCTCTCTGTTGGGTTGGGACAGGAGAGGCCTGACTTAGGCCAGAACCGTTCCTCTGGGCCGGATGGTGGAGATCACAAGACTCCTTGGAGACTGAGCGTCCTCTGCTTCTACTACGTTCATCTTCACGGTCCTGGGTTATTGCCTTGTCTCTGCTGTGGGCCTCATTGCCTGCTTATTCCGCTTCTTGCTTCCTCTCTTTCTAGCATGCTTTTGGATCGTCTGCTTAAAATAACCGATGAGCCCTCCCTACTCATCCTGCTCTGCCCTCCTCCTCCTCTTCCTCCTTTCCACACACACCGCCCCCGCTGCTCTTAACGTCTCTTTCGAGGAGGGAAGTCTTCCAAAAGGGCTTCTTTTGATTTTATGTTTGAAATTGCCGTATAAAAATATGCAGTAAAGAAAAGACAGAAAGCAAAGCGTGCGGATAGCACCGTGGGTGTGTTCACACCTAAGTTTTAATCCAGCTTCAGTCCACTTTCAGAGTGAGACAACTCATCAGCGAAGTATCAAGCCGTTTTCTTTTGGCATTAACTCAGAAAAAAACTCCTCCGGAATAAATAAAGAGGAAAGAAAATGACTAGTTGCTTTGCTGGTGTGTTTTCTCACTCTGGAAGTGGTCTGGAACCATGGGTGTGAACACAACCCATGTGAGCTACGCCTCAGCTTTACCAAAGACTGATGAAAACCTCCAAATGTGTGTAGATGCAATCTGTACGGCTTAGATTCAAGTGTGGACGCGTCCTCAGTTTACCGGTTAATGCAGAGAAAGACTTCCACTCCCACAATTCCAGGCACTTGGCAATCGAAAGGTCATGGGGTTATATTCAGAGTTATTGCTTTTGGTCAGGATCTTGCGGCAAATACCCAGAAGTGCACATCCCCACCACTGTGTGTGGATGGCTGCCAGTTTTGGCCACCACACGTGTGCGGTGAACGGGGCGGCGATTGCTGTGGTTGAGTTGCCACAGGTATACGTGGCAGCCCTAGCATAGCTGTGCCGTATTGGCACCATATTAAGATCTGGAGGGGAGGCCCTCCTGGTTGTCCCACCACCTTCAGTAGTAAAAGGGGTGGGCACCCAGGAGAGGGCCTTCTCAGTGATGGCCCCTAGGCTATGGAATAGTCTCCCCCTTGAGGTGTGTCAGGCTCCTTCATTGTATATATTTAGGAGGGCAGTGAAGACGCACCTCAAAGGGGAGACTATTCCATAGCCGAGGGGCCATCCCTGAGAAGGCCCTCTCCTGGGTGCCAATGGCCTTGACCTTTGGTTAAATAGGAATATACTGTCTCTTCCCACTTCACAGACACTGTCATTGTTTTTATAGTGTTGTGGTTTTAATATATGTCTGATTTTAAGTGTTGTTACCTGTCCTGAGACCTTTAGGTATAGGGTGGTTTGGAAATACAAATAATAAACAAACAAATAATAAACAAACAAACATTTCCCCTGTCTGGACAGAGCCAGTAGGTCGTAATGATGTTCCAGACGTGCTGAGCCTTAAAATGTTGCATTTTCTGATACGGGACCGGGGTACCACTGGTTCCAGCCAGGGAATCGCAGTTGGATTGATTTGTGTCAGAAGACAAACCGAGCCCTGCTTGTGCAAAATTTGTCTCATTAAAGAGTGGGAACTTTGACAAGGCAACATATTGAAGCGCCCGTGTTTTCTCTAAAAGGAGAAAAGGCGCCATATGCAGCATGTTATACCTCTAATTATCAGGCGAGATGATTGCTAATTAACAGCTAAAATCACATATTTTTAAGTATATGTTTAAAACCCTTTTTGGCAGTTCTAAAATTACTGCTGCTGCTGCTGCTGCTAACCATTTGAAAAGAACATTTAACGGGGAAGCGTTTCACAGTTGCTTGTCTCATTAATTTCGGTGTCCACTCTGGGAAGCTGGCGGCTGCCGTTCTCACACTTCGGCCAGGGAACTGAGGTTAAATGATGCCGACTTTGGTGTTAGGCTTCACGATGAATGGTGGGCTTCACTTTGTGGGTGCAACGCTATTTATTTTCTTTTAAAAACTAATTTTGTGTAGCTACCCAACAACCAATCAATTGAAAGGAAGCCAACCCTGACTGTTGACTGGAAGGACAAATAGTGAAGCTTAGATGCTCCGGCCACGTCACGAGAAGACGGGACTCGTTGGGAAGGATGGGAGGCAGAAGCAGGGGGAGGTAGAGGATGAGGTGGACAGACGGTGTCATGGAAGCAACAAACACGAGCTTGGGCAAACTGTGGGAGGCCGTGGAGATCAGAATGTGCTCGTGTGGCATAAGTCCAAGACACCACAAAGGGTCAGGCACAACTGAATGACCAGACGACAACAGAAGACCTTTGAGAGGTCCCTTTGTGTGCGAGGAGCTCCAGTTGGTCAACACTAAGGGAAATCAGCCCCAACATTTCATTGGAAGGAGAAATCCTGAAGATGAAGCTCACCTACTTTGGCCACATCGGGAGAAGACGGGATCCATTGGAAACGCCCCTGACGCTGGGAAAGATGGAAGGTAGAAGGAGAAGGGGCGGCAGAGGATGAGATGTGCAAGTAACGCCATGGAAACCACAAACATGAGCTTGGGCGAACTCTGGGATAGTGTAGAAGACAGAAGGGCCTGGTGCACTGCTTTCCGTGAGGTCACAAAGAGTCAGGCATAATGGGTCGACTAACCACAATGGTAACCTAAAGCAGAATCCACACAGCACTAAAATAGTCCTGTGTGAATTGGTTGGAGGTTGTGGGGACTGCAGGTCTTGCATTGATCCAGCGGTCATTCTAGTGCAAGTCTGTTATCAGTGCCTTAATGCGAAAAAGCATTTTCATAGTGCTTTCTTGTGATTGTCTACCCTGCCACCAAGGCCACGAAATCTATACGTGCCTGCCCTTGGTACCTCTGAGCTGAAGAGCATGGTACTATTTTAGGAAGCACACAAAATAACCGACTTCCGGGGGGCATTTTCAGTGTTTTCCAAAATGGCCCTGGCCAAAAACATTGAAGCCAAGGAATGAAAGTTCCTCAGCTTTGATGTTTGCCTGAATGGAAGTGTGTGTGTGTGCGCGTGCAGATAGCCTGCTTCCCAGTCTCAGGGCTGGAGCACTCACTTGAAAGCATGCCAGTCCTGAAATTGTTTATTTATTTGTTTACATTTATTTGTTTGTTTACATTTCTATCCCACCCCATACCTGATGGTCTCTGGGCTGGTAACAACAGATTAACAAAACAGATTAAAAACAAGATATGCATTAAAACTAGAAGAAGAAGAAGAAGAAGAACTTCACTGGTAAATGCTTCAACAACCAAAAGTCATTCAGCGTCCACATTTTAGGATTACGTAGTTATTTGGCTCTAGCTCACGTGCGCTCTTGAACTACTTTTTGGCTGCCTGGCTTCCCAAGATGTGTGCTGGTGGGAACATGTAAACGTAAAATAAATGGACTTCTACATTGTGCAGCTTCATGACATATAAAGCTGCCCTGACTTGGCTGAAGCAAGCAAACAGGTCCCATAAGACGAGGAAAAGCATCATTGGCTGGGGAGGTGGGGAGGAGATACTTCAAAAATAATATCTTCCTTGGGGGGTTGTATAGCAGTTTTGTCAAGCGAGTGAACAACATGAAAGAAAATGAAGGCCCTGAGATTCTTAACATCCCTTGTTTCCCTTATGCTGAATCATTCTCTTGGTCCAAATAGGGCTCTTCTGCCTGATGGGCGCTCCATAGGATGTTAGGGGAAAAGGAGCGCTCTTCCAAGCCCACAGGACAGGATTTGGGGAGACCCTACAAAGGGGAGCGGCTTTTGTCCGCTTATATGGCGTTCACTTGTTTGCAACGTTGTCCTTGCTCTGTCCTTCACTTAGTTCATCGGCAAGATGCAGTGGGGACCCCTCACAGGAGTGTCCCATCACATAGTGCAGTTCCATCTTCTCTTCCTTCATGACTACTAACTGATACCTTCAGCCTCAGCCTTTCATTAAGTTGGTCACAACTTTACAGATTTGAATATCAGGTACAAAGTAAAGCCACAGTCTGAAGCTAATGGTTGTGGGGCTAAAGCGCTGTTAGAACATAAAAACATAGGAAGAGCCCTGCTGGATCAGGCCACAGCCCTTCTGGTCCAGCATCCTGTCTCACATAGTGGCCCATCAAATGCCCATGGGTATCTCAAGTAGGGCAGAACATTGACATGCTCTTGAGTCCATGCACGTGGCCTTAAAGGCCTCCTGCCTGTCCTCCCAGCCTGGAGGATGGACCTGGGCATCCATTCTAGTAGCCATTGACACACCTGTCTTCTGTGAATTTAACCCTTTCTTGAAGCCATCTAGGCTGGCTGCTGTCACAACCTCTTGTGGCAGCAAATTCTAAAGGCTGATGACACCTTTCAACACAGTGGGATTCCTTCCCACCCCCTATTTCTAAATAGGCTTTATTAATGTGGTGGTGGTGGTGGATTGTGCATGGACAACAGAGGGCAGGACCTTTCATATTTTACTTCTAGCCTGAAGCAGATGGGGAACTAATTGCCTTATGCCATCTTTTTAACCAGTCTTTAGCTGTTAACAACATCATTTTATGCTCCACTCAAGTTTCTACAGTATCTTTGTTTTTGTTGTTTTCAAATTACACTTTTATTATTTCAGTTTGTTCATTTTTGTGTGTTGTCCATCCTAGAGTCTTAAGGTAAAGGATAAGATATTGTGAAATCTTGTCTGTCTTCCTGAAACACCAATGCTTATCTGTATTCCTGAGAAAATACAGGAATAATGAAGGTAGAAAAAAAACTCTGGCAAGTGTTCTGTGCTGACATTAGATGGCGCTAAAGACAGATGCTGCTGGTCTCGGAATTCAGAGTGACTTAAGAACCTAAATTTGTTACCAGATTAGTGCCTGCTTACTTTCTTGCACTATCAAATGCTGGCAGAAAATGCTTGCAAGAGTTTTATTTTTCTTCTCTCACTGTTCTTTACTTTTTATGTCTATTTTTCTGTTCACCTGTGAAGAAGAAAGCCCCAATAAGTGTTATAACTTTGAGAGGGGCCTGAGCCCTTGCCCAGCTCCAGTAAATAAGGCAAAAGTATCTTCATGATAATTATGATTTTTAAATCCACTTTTTAATGTAATAATTTGTATCTCATCTTTAAGAAAAGAAACTTTTCAGAGGATAAGCATAATAGGCAGTTAACAATCATTAATACAGTAGTGATAATATCAATTCACAGTATTAAAAAAACACAGTTCTTCATGGTTGTGGAAACTTTATTTTCACCCTCTATATTGTTTACCCCATTGAGCTAAATAGCAAAATTTAGGTTAACTTCCCTTAAGAATGGATGGTTACAAGTCATGATAGTAGTAGTATGTTAAGAGCATAAGAACCTCAGAGGAGCCCTGCTGGATCAGGCCACAGCCCATCTAGTCCATAAGAACCTCAGAGGAGCCCTGCTGGATCAGGCCACAGCCCATCTGGTCCATAAGAACCTCAGAGGAGCCCTGCTGGATCAGGCCACAGCCCATCTAGTCCATAAGAACCTAAGAGGAGCCCTGCTGGATCAGGCCACAGCCCATCTGGTCCATAAGAACCTCAAAGGAGCCCTGCTGGATCAGGCCACAGCCCATCTGGTCCATAAGAACCTAAGAGGAACCGTGCTGGATCAGGCCACAGCCCATCTATTGCAGCATCCTCTCGCAAACAGTGGTCCACCAATTGACCATGGGCATCTCAAGCAGAGACCAGGGCAAACCTTCTCTTGTTCTCGAATCCCAGCGAATGGCCTTAAAAGCATCGTGATGCTTTTAAAGCCACTGATGCACCTGTCCTCCATGAATTTGTCAGCCAATCCCATAGACCAATGACTCTCTGGGTGAAGGAATCCTTCCCCTTGTCTGGTCTGACTCTCCTGCCCATCAGCTTCACAGATGCCCCCTGGTTCTAGTGTCGTGTGATAGGGAAAAGAATTTTTTTCTATCCACTTTTCTATTCACTTTGGGCATCCACATTATTATGTCAGCGTTGTAATTGCTCTTGCCAAAGATGTGACCCCTTAACAGCTTAAGTGCCACTTTTCTGCAGCTTGCCAGCGGGTGTAGGGCGAGATAGAAATGCAAATAATAAATAAATAGGTAGGTAGGTGTCCTGTTCTCCACGCGTTTTCATAAGACTGGAAAGACTTTGACCAGAGAATCGCCATGCAAAGTTGTATGAATTCCAAAAGTTTGGTAACCTTTAGATAGATGAAGGTCTTTCTAATGAAGGATTCCGTGAGTTGATTTTTTTTTTCTTTTGGAAAACTTGGTTCTGTGGCGGCTGGCAGAGATTTCTTGTTTGAATTTGATGCTGGGCTTTTTTTCGGCAAACCTCTGAGATTAATTGAGCGCAGGGCTCGTGTGACACAGGTGGTTGGAGAAACGCCATCAATCTGGTCCAGTCCCCCGGAGATCAGATGGTGCAATTGTTACACCATTTGGCTAGGCGGCAATTTATGTCTGGCTAATTAGTCTCTGGGAGGGAGAGTGGCTTTCTCTTTTCCTCCTCCTCCTCCTTCTTCCTGTAAAGGTACGTAAAACGAGGGCATGAATTAAACTGTGGAAGAAAAACAGCTCACAATTGCAGGTTGTGGGAACCGCTTCAAAAAGGGTGGCTGTGAAGTCGCACGTTTTTTCTTCTGAGCCTTCCAGCAGTTCAGGTTAGGATAGGAGATCGTGCAGATTTGTGTTAATTTGGAACATGCTGATTTGTGTGAATTAATTCCCATTTAAAATAACCATATGGAGGGAGGGCTCCATGCCTATTGTTTGTGAGTTTCTCTGCCAAAAAAAAAAGTATATTCAGCAAAACTTTTCACAATGCTAAAAGAAGAGTTTTTTTCCCCACCACTTTCTCCGAAACCGGGACTAGCTCCCAACATTTCTGTACTGGAGACGGAACACCCATATGGCTTCCTTGCAGACAGAATAAACAGAAGGCACCATCCGCGAGCAACATTTTCCACAGCGAGTCTTGCTTGCGCCAAGAGCCTTCGGTGCCGAGCACTTGGATCCATTCACCTCCCATTCTGGCGTCCAAGATGTGCGCCCATAAAGTCATAGCGAGGCTGTCTCTGTGCAAGCTGGCAGGTGATTTGGCAGCACATTCATGCATTAGCGCAAGTCCCAATGTTTGAATAGATCCCCTTCGCCTGTCGTGGGATTCGGAATCGATACGAATGTTCAGTCCCGTACGAATGCATATGAACGCATGCGAATCCCATACGTATCCCGTGGGAATGATTTCTCTCTTCTAGCTGCTTTCTGAAGTTACGGTTTTGTATATATGGTAAGGAAGGGCACGAATATTCGTAGCATTCGAAATTCGTACAGATTCATACGAATTTGGCCGAGTTTGGACATTCCAGTTTGAATTGAATGCTGCTACATTCGACGATTGAAATTTGAATTCTAATCAAATGCTTCATTACATTCATATGAAGCTTTGTATGGGATTGAGCATTTGTATTGAGTGTGAATCCTACCACATTCGAAGGGGATCTGTTTGAACGAAGATGAATGTTCTTGCGTTCGATTCAGTATGAATCAAATACAAAAACACATTTATGCACATCCCTAACATACAGCAATGGTCTTTTTAGACTATGGGTGTTTTTCCACTGCGCTCCTTTTAATCTGGATCTAAGAAGATCCGGATCTAAGGAATGGGTACTTCCCTTAATCTGGATCTAGTGGATCCGGATTAAGGGAAGTCCCCAGTGTGTTCCCATGGGTGGTCTAGCACTCAATAGCAATGGGTGCTAGCTTCCCTGCTGTGGAAACACCGGAGCACCCATTTGCATATCCAGATTGACAGGGGTCTGCCTGTCACCCCAGGTGTTTTGGGGGACAGGGGGTGCAAACTCCGAAGTTGCCTTTGGAGATTAGCAAAGACTCCGGAGTCCCTCCAAAGGCAACTTCAGAGATTAGCACAAGCTCCGAAGACAACCCCCTTGTGAGAGCAATGCAAGAGAGGTGCATATTAATTAGCTCCTTGTGAGCACGGATGAATCACCCTCATTAATATGCACCTCTTTCCATGCCTGAAGGTAACCGGATGAGTCACCCTCATTAATATGCACCTCTTTCCATGCCTGAAGGTAACAGGCAGCTCCCAGATGCATTGCTCTCACAAGGGGTTTCTCCAAAGTTGCCTTCAGAGGGACTTCGGAGCCTTTGCTACTTTGGAGGGATTTCGGAGCTGCCTTCGGGGTGACTCCTAAGTCTTGACTTTGGGACACCTCCCCAAGACTCCTCTAGACCCCATTGCCAGATTGTAGTGGAAACGGGCTCCATACAATCCAGATTTTCAGGCTGAAGACCCCATTGTAGACCTCTTTAATGGGGTCTACACGAAATCTGGAGTATAGGTCCTGAAGGACCTGTTATGATCCGGATTTCCCTAGCTGTGGTGGAAACAAATGTGCCCCTAATGGGGTCATCCGGCTCTCAGCCAAATGGGTTCTTAATGGGTGCTAAAATGGGTACTTAGTGACAGTGGAAAAGCACCCTATGTCTAAAATTTTTCAAATCTTTATATAGAAAGGGTTGTACAAATTTTTGAAAACTACGCCACACCAACGATGTTGCCGCTGAGAGTGGCATGCAGCCTGTCCCACCAAAGAACTGCAAAGCAGTCAAAAGGGCCACAACTCAAAGCCACTCTCCCCTGTGGCCAGAACATGGGAGCGCATGCCAGTGTGAATAAAATTGGCAACAGAAGGGGCGCATCAAACTGTGGCCTCCGTTCAGTCTAATTGTTGGGAACAGGTGCGTGCTGAAAGAAGCCTTTTCTGAAAACCGTGATGGTAGCAACCCGAAGCGGAGGTGTTTTATGGCAGCGGTTTTATACATCTTTCCCCGTTCTCTGTATACATCTGTTGCCATGGAGATGTTTTCCGGCCTGAGCCGGGGATGCTTTCTTTGTATTCCTTCTGCAGGGTTGCGGTAACAACTGCGCTGTGCGCACGCAGGCTGGACACGGGATTCTTAGGCGCCAGTGGTGTCCCTGCTGACCCCAGGGTGCACCGTGCGCGGCTGGGATGACCTGTTTCCAGCCGCGGCCTCACCGCAAACGCAGCTTGAAAAATTGACTGTCTCCCGTTTGAAATGGGGCTGGAGATCGGCGTTGGGCAAAGGAAGACGCGTCAGGGAGCCAGAGAAGCCCACAAAGAGTGCAGCAAGTGGCGGGAATGAGAGAGGGTTAAATGCGAAGGCCGTAGATAGGCGGAGCAGCAGGGAGAGAAATAAAATTGGAGACTTGGCAGTTGTGTTGCAACCGTCTTATCACATCTCGTGTCGCAGTGCAGCACAGTACGGTGCTCTGGGAATGATTTCAGGCGCCTCTCTTTTGAACATTGAAATGATCAGAACGGAAAGTGACTTTTTTTCTAATTTTGCTTTATTGCCTTCAGATCTGCAGGGAAATGGAGCCCCTCCTATTTGAACCGTCACCATCAGTAGTTAAAGGGATAGGGACTTCTCAGTGGTGGCCCCCCGGACTTTGGAATAGTCTCCCCGCTTTACTTCACATGTTCAGGAGACGGGTGAAGATGCAACTTTTTGCCCTGGCCTATGGTTGAGGAAACAGCTCCCCCCTCACCATTTTCAAGCAATGTTCAGGTATAAGAGGCAAGATCAAAATGCAAATAAATCAACAGAAGCTGAGTTGAGCTTCAAGACCAGCTAGTACGAAGGCAAGCGGTCAAGAGGCAGTGACCGTCAAGCGGATCCAGCAGCCCTAACCCCAAACAGTCGGCCGTGCTCGGGGCTACAGGAGAGCAAGCCACCGCCCCGGGGCTCCCAAAGCTAGGGGCTTTGAGGCCACAGTGATGTGGCCTAGGCTGATCCCACCCATGCCTTCCCATGGCCGGGATCAGTGGGCCGGGCTATTCCATACCCATTGATCCCAACATACTCCAGGTAAATGCAGAATGAGCACCTAAAAGCCGTGTGCGTTTGTGTGTCCGTAATGGCATCCCTGCTGTAAACTATGTTTGACCTCTTCCCACGGGTAGGAAGATTTTAGGGGGGAAAGTACGGTTGTTGGGCAGACTTCAGGGTGTCACCGAGAAGAACTTCTCTTTAGGCAGCAGAATCTACCCCACTGATTGGTTGATGTATATAATGCCAACATGTAAATAGAGACGCTGTGAAGGCCAGGACACTCTTGAGTGTGAATATGTTCTTATCAAATAGAGTCCCACCACATTCGAAGGGGATCTCTTCAAACAAATGCGGATTTTCTAACATTCAGTTCATTACAAATTGAATATCAAAAAACCAATTCATGCATGTCCCTTATTGTAGTGAAAAGTATGCAGTGATGAGGCCTTTAACTTAGTATCCTCCCTCCTTCCCTTCCCAGTTCAATGATTTAATTAGAATAAAAGTGCCTGATATTTCAGAATGAACCCAGTGTGAAGGTAAGGTAGTGTACTTAACACCTGAGTAACCAGCCAGACGTTGTTGCACCTGGCTGCAAAACTCTATTCAGCCAGATGTTGGCTGTGGCTGAAGCCAGCTGTTCAGCTTTTAGTTTTGTCAGAAAGCAAGCTGCAGTTTAGCAATTACTGGATGTTTCCAAAACTCGTTCAGCACGCAGGTGGGATAACCAGGGGCCTCCTCCCGCGCCACCAGTGATGTCCTGCCAATCTAGGCCTCTGCTCCATCGCGCCGTTAACGTATTGACAGGGTCGGATCCGTTCCACTATACTGCTGACGGACGTTGCTAGTCTGGGCCTGCCTGGGTCCCCCAGGCCCCGGGTTTCCGTAAGTGTCCATTCTGTCCCATGCCGCCACCTGCCTGCTTCGGCCCCAATGGCTGCCACCTGTCACATATTTCTGGAGCACTGTTTCTGGGCACATGTCTTCTGGGATCGCAAGAGCCAACATATTGCAGGACTCACATAAGCGGAAGTCGTGTCCAGACCTGGGTATTGAATCGCGCCATTCCCTGACTAGTAAAAATAAATCACGCAGTTACAAGTCGTTATGCTGCCTGAATTGCTTACACTATAAACCCTTGTCTGTGGCCGGGGGTACCTTTAGAAGGTAGCCAGGAAGGGGCCAGATTGAACATCCTTCAAAATTAAATATCAGTTACTAGCTTGCAAACACGGCCAGGAGCTCTCTGGTTTTTTCTGGCTTCGGCACAAAGCTTAAATTGTGCCCTGATCAGAATTGTAAAACCAGTTGGCATTTACTCTTACAAAAACTATGTGTGTGTTTCCAAGCTGCTGAGGGAGTATGGTTCCAAGTAGTTATTGCAAAATTGTCTTCAGCATACTAATGTATAGAGTCCCACAAGGCCTCCTGTAGTGAAACGGGTGTGCCTGGATCTCGGAGGCCTTGAGAGGAAATTTAGGAGGTCCCCTCCTTCTCCCTTCTCGAAGCCATTTTGTTTCCTTACTCATACAACTCTTTGGAAACAACATCATCAACAACGAACTAAATGCTGTGCTGTTTTATTGGAATTGCTCCAGGGTATGTGGTTTTCAAGTGTAAAATAATCTGTGGGAGCATGCCTGCAGAACCCACGAGACTTAAGAACACAAAAGGAAGCTTGCTGGATCCGGCCAGATCATCTCTGGTCCAGGATCCTGGCTGTTTTTGCACTAGCCCATTAGGAACCAGATAGGTACTGGATGGGTGTGGGTCTCTTACGTACCGCCCACACACAAGACCCCTTAAGGACCCCATTAGGACCCGATTCTGAACGTGCTCTAGCCACGAGTGCTGGTGAAATCTGGATTGAATGGGGTCTTTGGGCCTTTAAATCCGGATTAATGCTAGACCCCTTTAATGGTGTCTTCCATGCGGCTGTATGGGGTCCTTAATTCGGATTTAGAAGATTGAGATCTTTGGAATCTGGTCCTTGAAGTTCTGCATCACGGTGAGGGCCCCATGCGTCCACACAGGCCATCTAGCACCAATGGCACTGGGTGCCAAACAGGGCTGCCAGGTGGCCGCCATAACACCCATCCCAAGTCTCCGGACTGAAGACACCATTAAAGGGGTCTAGTGTTAATCTGGATTTAAGGACCCAAAGTCTTCATTAAATCTGGATTTTGCTGGCACTCATGGGGCACAGCACATTCAGAATGGGGTCCTAATGGGGTCCTTAATAAATTGTGTGTGCAGAAGGTACGTAGCTGATCCATACCAATTGCGCATCTATCAAGTTCCTCATGGGATCTTGGTTGCAAAGACTGGATTCCAATGAAGACCGCACCTCAAAGATCCAGATCTTCTAAAACTGGATTAAAAGAGGTAAGTGCAAAAACAGCCCCTGTCTCACATGGTGGTCCACCAGTTGCTTCTGCTTATTCTCCAGTAGAAGACATAGGCAAAACCGTCACCTACTCTGGACTTCCTGCAAATGGCCTAGCTTGTCTCTGCAACCTGGAAGCATTACCTAGGCGTTCATTTTAGTAGCCATGACGCACCTGTCCTCCATGAAGGTGTTTATTAAGATCATAGGGAGGACCTTGCTGGACCAGACCGCAGCCCTTCTAGTCCAGCATCCTGTCTCACACACCAGTTGCCCATGGGCATCTCAAGCAGAAGACAAGGGCAAAACTGCCACCTGCTTTCGACTCCCTGCAAAAGCTCTTTAGCAGCATCCTGCCTGCCTTTCCCACCATGGGGCAGAGGCTTAAATAAACTCAAAAATGACAGAGTTGCCTGAGCCTTTTATCACAGTGGCTTTGTGTGTTTCCCTGTGCTGCAAAATGCAAAGACCAGACACTTGGGCGTTTGGGTGAGGAGATTGGGTGTGGAGTTTTTTTTTACCCCCACGTTCATCCTTGTGGCTGTTTTGCCAGTTTGAGTATAGCGTGCAAAACTAGAGAGACCCCTGATCTGCTCCCGCTGGGTCCTACTAATGTCCCTCAACATCGTCCATGAAATCAAAGCCTCTACAGCTGCAGTTCCACGGAGGCTGCAAGATCCATTCTGCAATGGTCCTCACGCACCTGTTCTCAGTGCCTGCTGAGACGCCAATTCCGGTTGCGTATTTTATGCTATGAAAAAGATAGCAGCCAGGATTGGTATGTCAGCAGCCATCACAATCAGGTGCTGGGCGTTGCAGAATGCGTGCAGGCTGTCTGTCGCCCCATTTTTGCTCTCAAGCACCTGGGTGATGACCAGAGGCCAATGTGCACTTAGGCCTCCGGTCAACAATTAGTGCAGCTCTGGTGAAGAGCATACGCAAGCCTGCTTGGCTGCTACAGCCTAGGAACATGCCTGCCCACACTAGAGGCGCACTAACTGTTGATTAGGTGTGGAGCATGATTTCAAGACTTACCGACAGCGTCCGGTGGCACGACTGTTTGCATGTCTTCTGGCTCACTGAGTAGGGTGAGCGGGGAGCAGATCATCTGTGCAGGCGTGGCCGCATTGCTGGGTTGATTGATGGCAACTGCCGCGATAGGGAAGCTCTCCGCATGCCGGCGCTGCACTGCCAGGGACCGATCCACACGGCGTTGGGGCACACCTCCCAACACATTGCCGGGATCGATCCTGCCCCTCTGTATCGGCCTGCAGACGTGTCACGGAACGTGTGCCGCGGCTGGTGGCGGCCAATCATGGCAGTGAGGAGGTGGGACTTCCGGCTTTTGAGGTGGCAACAGCAGGACCATTCACATTTCTGGCCGGTAAGGGACGCTTTGTGGGAGCGTCCCTCCTGGCAAGTGGGCGTGGTCCTCCTGTACCCGGCGTTGACCAGCCCTAGTTCACAGCGGCCTGATAAGATAAGTGCTGAAAGGGCTCCATTTGCATCAATGAATGCTTTTGAGTGCTCAGAACGGGCGGTCTGAGGGCAGCGCTTTCACCCTCTGGAGCCCTGAAACGCCTCGTTCTTCAAGCATTGGGGTTAAGTGCGCGTACAATCTCGTCTCCCTGTTGCTTTTGAGCGTGGTAAGACTCGGCTATTAATAAGCACAATTAGTTTCAGTCTTTGCAGCTGTGCCTCCGGTGGATTTTCTTCGCCGGCCCGTCCTCTTGCTGAAGAACTCGGCTTCCCCTTTGCTCCCTGGGAGCGCACGCTCACCGTCCTCGGATCACACAGGCCTAACAGCCTCTCAGATCGGTGCTGACGTCAAGGCGGCCGCGTTCTCCGCTCTTGGTTTTTAGGAGTGCCAAAATATCCTGTTGCTGTCTGAAGTGTGCCAGGCACCCCAGTCTTCCTGGACAAGAAAATGGCAGCTGGAAGCGAACCAGTGTCCCCCTTCCATGCCTTGCCTCTTAGCTCTTCAGGACTGACAGAGCCGTAGAACTGCACTATAAGGTCTGGTTGTAGTAGGACAACTTGAGCGCCACAGCGTTGCTAAGCTTCCCCATGCAAAACGGACATTAAAAGAGATCCTTTGGCAATAATATTCTTGCTAGTTACAGTGCACTAGATGTGACCCAGGCCCTATATTGACCAATATAATATAATACCGGTTTGTTAGGGCATCTATGTGCATCTATGTGAATGGTGGTCCGTTCAGTAGGCAGTGTCTCTGCACAGTGACCATGATGCTGGCCCAGAGTTCACAGCTCGACCAAGAGAGGCTGGCGCACCCTCTTTTGGATGCCACATTGGGCATGGTTGTGGTGGCGTGACTGCAGTGCCACAGTTGCTCGCTGTGTCCAGATTGTCATGACCGCCTCTGAGCGTGTCAGAATGGAAGGATCTAAGAGGAGCCCTGCTGGATCAGGCCTCAGCTCATCTGGTCCTGCATCCTGTCCCACACGGTGGCCCACCAGTTGCTTCTGGGTGTTGCAAGCCAAAGACAAGGGCAAAACCTTCACCTGCTGTTGACTCCCTGCAGGTGGCATTGAGAGACCTCCTGCCTGTCTCCTCAGCCTGGAGGATGTACCTGGGCTTCCATTCTAGTAGCCATTGGTACACCTGTCCCCCGTGAATTGATCTGATCCTTTCTTCAGTTCAAAGTGGGCGTGAATGCGGGGAGGAAGTTTTATTCCGGTTGTTGAAGAGGGAAAACATCTACTCCCTTCCCATGCACCCTCCATAGTGTTTGCACAAGAGCTCTTTGTCAGGGGGCCTCTTGAGTTTCACATGCGCAACTTCAGATGAGATGAGCTGTGAAGCCTTCCACGTCCTGGGTCAACAGCAGGCACTTTCCCGGAAGGCTTCTGAGTTCCATTGCCAATTGATTTTGCCATCTTCTGTTAAGTGTCGAAGAAACAGTTTGGGCAAGGGAGAAAGATCAATCCAGTAGTGAAGGCTTGCTGCTCTCCTTCTCGGGGCACATAGATTTGTTGTTGAGAAAGTGCATCTGTTTGGCCCCTCTTCCCTTTGGTTGACACGGGGAACAAGTGAGCTGGTGTCACTTTCTGCCCATGGACACCTGGGCAACTGGGATCCTTTGCCTGTATCTGAGGGGTGTCTGTTTTTAGTGTCTGCCAAGATTTTTCTGGTGACTTTGTCTGGTTTTAGTCAGCTGTGCCAATGTGTGGAGAGATCAGTCATGCTTCATTTGTTCTGGCATCTTTGGAGGTCTAGTGATGCCCATTTTAAATAGGTTTACTGCTGCCATATTACTAGTAAACTGGCCCTTCCTTCCTTCCTTCCTTCCTTCCTTCCTTCCTAAGAACCTCAGAGGAGCCCTGCTTTATCAGGCCACAGCCCATCTAGTCCAGCATCCCATCCCACACAGTGGCCCACCAACTGCCCATGGGCATCTCAAGCAGAGACAAGGGCAAACCTTCTCCTGCTCCCTCTTTCCCTTCCCCTTCCCCTCTGCTACAGAATTATCTATACACTTTCAGCTCTCTTATTTTCCATGCTTCCTATGGGAAGCCATCCTCTGCAATTGAGAAGCTAGTACTCTCAGGAGAGGCCAACTGTAGGTCCTTCTATCATTTGATGCTTTTACCTGTATGCTGTGTCTCCATTAGAGCTCAGAGTTATTTATGCTTAACCCAATATAATTAAAAGAAGAAGAGTTGGCTTTTCTGCCCCGCTTTTCTCACCCATTTGAGGGGACTCAAGGCAGCTGACAAACCTTCTGTTCTTCTCCCCACAACAAGGTGCTCTCTGGTACCTCTGAAAGGGAAGGAACCCCAAGAAGCCACTCTCCCTGAGATCTCAGTGCCTGGGCAGGTCTCTATGGGAGAAGGCGCTCCTTCAGATGCCCAGGGCCCAAGCCATTTGGGGCTTTAAATGTTAGTGTCAACACCTTGAATTGGGCTCAGTAGCAAACAGGTAACCAGTGCAGAACCTTTAAGACCGGTGTGATGTGGATCGGGCCAGAGACTCCCATCAACAGTCAAGCTACTGCATTCTGCACCAGTTCCAGCTTCCGAACAGTTTTCAAGGGCAGCCCCACGTAGAGTACATTACAGTAGTCTAATCTGGAGGTTACCAGAGCGTGGGTCACTGTGGCCAGGTAATCCCGATCCAGGTAAAGCTTCAACTGGCGGACTGAATGAAGATAATGGTAGGCACTCTTGGCGGTTGCTGCCACATGGGACTCAGATGATGAATCCAGGAGCTAAGAATTGGGTGCCCCTTAACTGACTGGCCATCTAGTTGTCTTGGACCATTTTGGGATAACTACATGGTGGTCGGGGGGGCGCACTTAGTGTTTTCCATTGTGTCATTTTCCTAGTCTGCCTTTGGTGCCGCAAGCGGTTTGCTGAAGTGGGCAAATCATCTGGATTGATAGCGTTTTCCAGGGGAATATAGATGGGGAACGCATGCGCTCCACTGCTCCGGCACAGCTTGGGCGCACTGAAACTGTTGTCAAATGAAAATGGAACTCTCCCATCATGAATCTCCCGCCTAATGTATACTTTGGTCTTTAAATAAATTCTGCTTGGTTGCAATTCTTGCTGCTCTCCGTTTTCACTCTGAAAGAAAAGCTTATCATAGATAAGAAATTAAACTGCAGATTACATTACTGTGACATAAGCATTAATATATTTACTCTAGATATATTCACATTTAAACTACTCTACGTGACTGGGAGATTCCTGATTGGATGCTTCCACTCATGCTATTCATTCCTAGGTATTTCCTTCAGGTTGGAGAGACAGGCAGGGTGCCTCCAAAGGCCATGCGCAGGGAGTCGAGAGCAGGTGAATGTTCTGGCTTTGTCTTCTGCTTGAGATGCTCAGAAGCAACTGATGAGCCACTGTGTGAGACAGGATGCTGGACTAGGTGGGCTGTGGCCTGATCCTGCAGGGTTCCCCTTAATTCATGGAGGACAGGTGTATCAATGGCTACTAGAATGGTTGCCTAGGTACATATTCCAGGCCGGGGAGACAGGCAGGATGTTTCTAAAGGCCACTTACAGGTGAAGGTTCTGCCTTTGTCTCCTGCTTGAGATGCCTAGAAGCCACTGGTGGGCCACTGTGTGAGACAGGATGCTGGACTAGGTGGGGCTGTGGCCTCATCCAGCAGGGCTCAGCTTAATTCATGGAAGAACACTATAATGGATGTGCGGGCACTTCCTCCATCCTGGGGAGAGAGGCAGCCCTGGATTGCCTGGTGGGATCCCGTGCTCACTTGTGCCTCACACTCTGAACAGAGCATGTGGACCTCTGAGCATGTGATGAGTGCTGCATAGCCTTCCCCCAACCTCCCTCTGACCTGTCAGGAGGAATGCAGCTTTGAAGAGCAATAGGCCCGCCTTGTTCTTTCCTGAAACAGTCTCAGGGCTGGGATAATCCAGTTACAGGATAAGTCTGATCGGGGAGGGATAGTCCAGAAGAGGAACAGACAGAAGCGAAGAGAGGACGGCCTGAAAACACACCCTAGGTTATAAACATAGGGTGTGACTGCAGGCCTAGGGATAATTAATCTGTCCGATTTAGATCAGAAAAACAGGAGAGGATGCATAAAACCCAGAGAACTTAGCAGCATGATTTTCTCTTGTCGCTTAATTGAACCCCAAGGTCTCCTTTGCTCCGTGGAAAGCAAAATACATATAATTATTTCTGTTGCAAAACCCCGCGTGAGGCATTAACTTTACAATAATAAGGGCGGTGAGGCATTGATCCCTTGGCGGGGAAGCGGTTGGCGTGGGGCGGGCGGCGGCGGCTAGGTGCCTTTGTTTGTGAAGTGGCCCCTCGGCACGGAGGGCTCTTGGCGCTAATGGGAGTAATAACCGATCGCGGCTGCGTAACTGTGGAATTAGCCACACAAAGGTTAAAGAAACACATAATTGACTCGAGCAAAAATAGGGTGGTTCGGGAGCCAAAGGGAACGCAGAATCCAAACAGCCAGAAGAGCTCCGGAAGAGCCTTCGTAATACGCCCAGTCCCAGAAATACGTACTTAACCTTCTGCTGCTGCTGCTCAGAGGTGGAAACAACCTCTCCGTGCAACAGATGTTATGGCGGGGTGTGACCGAAAACGTGATGCTCCCACCGCCGCCTGGAAGCTGTAGGGAGACAGATGCCTGTTTGCAACTGGCTCTTTATTTTGGCAATATGGCGCCATAAGCCGGGGTGGCCTAGTGGTGGTGAGAGCACCGCTTCTGGGCCCTGGGATCCCTCGGTTCGAATCCCCGCTCTCCCCCAAAAGCTCGTTGGGTGACCGTGGGCGAGGAGCGATCACTCGGCCTGAGCTACCCCACAAGGTTGTTGTGGGGAGGAAACGAAGGGAGGGGGGACAGTGGCGTGTAGTACCTGGGCTCTTTGGCGGAAAGGTGGGAGTAGGTCACGTAGAGTAGTTTAAATGTGAATATATCTAGAGTTATTTATCGATTTAAGAATTTATATCCTGCCCTTCACCAGAAGGCCCCAGGGTGAGTCGGAAGAATAAAAAATAAGATATATAGAATACTCTAAAAACATATTTGAAGTATAACCCTCCCTCACAGGACAGCAGTCAGAGAAAGCCGAGCATCCAAGGCCTCAGGGAAGAGATACGTTTGACTAGATAATGTAGGTACCTGGTAAAACTCCAGAGGGAAGCTGTTCCAAAGTTTGGGAGCCACCACCGAAAAGGCTGTCTTCTGTATCCCTGCCCCTTGCAACTCTGGGAGAGGAGGAACTACGAGAAGGCTCTCTCTATGGCTACATTCCCACCCAAGTTTTAATCCAGTTTCAGTCCACTTTCCGGGTAAGAAGACGCATTGGCAAAGCGCCAGGCTGTTTTCTTCAGCATTCTCTGACTCAGAAAACCCGCCTTTGGGCTAGATAATGCGGAAAGGGAATGGCCAGGGATTTGCTGACGTGTTTTCTCAGTCTAAAAGTGGAGTGAAACCGAGGTAAAGTGTAGGTGCGAACACAGCTCTGGGCATCTAAAGCAAAATGAACCTGGTTAAGAGAGCCGTCTTGCTTTCATGAGCTTTCTGTTGCCACCTGGGCCACAGTTGGTGCGTCTTCATGGCATAGTTATCTCGAATTCAAAACGTTTTGAGTTTGCGCAGTTCAGACGGCACTTCGGATTAACACGGTATTTCCGTGTTAAAGGACGTTATCCCGATTAGAAATAAATCCTGATCTCAACAGGTCTCACTCCGGATCGTGCGTCGATACGTGTTTCCTTTTTAACTGTGTGGACAGTACCGTGTAAAGGGAAGAGAATCCGTATTCAGGGTGCCCTTCCCCCAATCGCAATCTACCCAATGGCTGTCCGTATTTTGCGGACGTCATTGGGGGGGGGGGGTGTTTCCCTGCCTGATCTGAAGCAAAAACTTTTTTGGGATCACTTCTTGCAAGCCTGAACTTCTTGGAGCAGCCTTCACACAGCAGCGCTACAGCTCCGGAGTGTGTGCTGAGAGTTGTTGGGGGGAGAGACGGAGAGGAGGGGATTGGGCAGGAGGAGGCTATCAGCGTTTTGGATTCCCCTGGGGCGGGCAAGAAGAATTTGGCTGAGGGAGCCCGGCCGCAGAAAGCCTAGCTAGTCTTCCCCTCCTGGGGAGGGAGCGAGCCGGTAGACACACACACACACACACACACACACACAGAGGCAGGCTTTCATGACACCCTCACACATGTTTAGGATTCCCTCCCCCAATAGCTTGCTTTCAAAGAGTGATTTCATTGAAAGAATCCAGCCTCCAAACACCCACTACCTCCAAAGTTACACTGTAGCGATTTAGCTTAATAACAATGTTGCAGTTTTGCGCAAGTTCTGAACTCTAAAAAGGGAAAGGAAAAGAAAGCCCTGGAGCTTGTATTTTAAAAGCTGTGGCTATGAAGGGGTTTTGAGTTGCTGCTGCAGCTGCTGTGTGCCCTGTGAGGCAAAGGAAAAGCCCCTCGGTCCCCTCCAGCCCAGCCTCTCGGCGCCAGGGAAGCAGGGGTGGGAAAGAGGGATCCAGACATCTTCGGAATCGCCTAAGTTCTGAACTTTAAGGGAAAGGAATGGAAAGCCCTGGAGCTTGTATTTTAAAAGCTGTGGCTATGAAGGGGTTTTGAGTTGCTGCTGCGGCTGCTGTGTGCCCTGTGAGGCAAAGGAAAAGCCCCTCGGTCCCCTCCAGCCCAGCCTCTCTGCGCGAGGGAAGCGCGGGTGGGAAAGGGGGATCCAGACATCTTCGGAATCGCCTAAGTTCTGAACTTTAAGGGAAAGGAAAGGAAAGCCCTGGAGCTTGTATTTTAAAAGCTGTGGCTATGAAGGGGTTTTGAGTCGCTGCTGCGGCTGCTGTGTGCCCTGTGAAAGCAAAGGAAAAGCCCCTCGGTCCCCTCGGGGATCCAGAGCTGCACAGCGATGAGGGCGGGAGGTCTGATCTCTGTTACTTTGGGGCTGATCCTGGGAGGGAGCAGGGCGAAAGGCACCGAGAACGTGGCAGCGGCGGCAGCGGCGGTGGCGGGCAACGAGGAGCGCCAGGATGGATGGACGGACGGATGGATGGATGGATGGCTGCTGCTGCTGCTGCTGCGGCTGCTGTGTGCCCTGTGAAAGCAAAGGAAAAGCCCCTCGGTCCCCTCGGGGATCCAGAGCTGCACAGCGATGAGGGCGGGAGGTCTAATCTCTGTTACTTTGGGGCTGATCCTGGGAGGGAGCAGGGCGAAAGGCGCCGAGAACGTGGCAGCGGCGGTGGCGGGCAACGAGGAGCGCCAGGATGGATGGATGGATGGATGGATGGATGGATGGATGGATGGATGGATGGATGGATGGATGGATGGATGGATGGCTGCTGCTGCTGCTGCTGCTGCTGGGAAGGGGGAGGGAAGAGAATGGCCGGATCGGACAGTGAATCCCCGGCGGAGCATGGATGATGCAAAGGGAAGGGAGGGTGGGATCCTGGGAGGGAACACCAATCAGAGAGCAATGGGCGGGAGGACAGGGCTGCCGTCCGGACTCCCAGCATTGATTCCGGGTTAAGGCTGGAATCGGAATGCCACGGAACCGGTTTAACTTGCAAGTCGTCTGGACAGCTTTGTTCCGTTTCTTTTATTTCGAATTCTTTAAACCGAAATAACACATGCCATGAAGACGCGCCCAGTGAGAACATAATCCCAGATAATGTCAGCCCCTGGTATGATCTGTCGGGTTTACTCTTTCGTTCTTTCAGAGCTCCTTGCCAGTAGAAAGAAGGATTGTTTCACAATGATTGTCTTATCCGATCACAAACCCAGCAGGGCAGCTGAGCAAGAAAATTCCTCCCAAGTGGGCAAAGGCGCCACTGTAGTCGGGTTTCTGCCACCAGGTAAACACCTGTACTCGCCCTCCGCTTCACACAACCTGGAATACATAGGCCATATATTATTCTTTGAATAAATGCCCTGTTTTATCTCAAAAACTCAAGAGGCGAGGCGCTGAAATCCAGTTGAAAAATACCGGCATATTTGCCAGCCTTAACCAGCCCAGATGGCTTCAAGGAAGGGTTAGACAAATTCATGGATGACAGATGTATCAATGGATGCCTCAGTACATCTTGCAAGCTGGGGGCACAAGCAGGATGCTTCTAAGGCCATTTGCTGGGATTCAAGTGCAGGAGAAGGTTTGCCCTTGACTCGGCTTGAGATGCCCATGGGCACTTGGTGGGCCACTGTGTGAGACAGGATGCTGGACCAGATGGGCTGTGGCCTGATCCAGCAGGACTCATCTTAGGTTCTGATGTTCTTACGTCCGGTCTTCTTTTTCTCTCTCTTGGGTTCAGTTTTTGGAGATGGAACAATACATGTTCATCTATGGGTAGCCACTCCTAGTTTTCACCTGGCCCGGAAGAAGTTGATTATCGATTTGTGCTTTTTATAGTGTGTGTTAATGTCAGGATTTCCACTTTCGTTCCGCTTTGGTTCCACTTTCGTGACACTTTGAAAGTGGAATGAGTGCGCTTTGGAAGCAAAGCACTTGGAGTCACAGAAGTAAAGGAGGCTGCTGAGTCATCCAAAAGAGGAGGGTTATTCTTGTGGTTGCAAGTCAGCACTAGCTAAACACACAAGTGTATAATACAGATAGATGTGTGCAAGTATGAAAATAAAGGTAAAGCATACAACTTACAAACTATCTAATGTTCCTGCTTCCTGCAATACAGACAGGGGAAAAAACCACACAGGAACAGGCAAAGGTAAGATAAGATACAAGGCAAGGTAGCAAGGTAAGGTTTGGCATCAAAGGCAATGAACTATCGCAACACCAAGACATTTATACAGAATTATTACATGCTGAAATAAGTCTTGACCTATCCAAATGGAATCTCTTTCCCAGGTGCTTTACAAGCCAATGTGACCAATTAAGGATACTACCATTCTATCAAATTGACCAGCTGTTTTAGATTAACAAAGCTAGGCAAGTCCGGACAAGTCTTTGTATGCCTTAAGCAGACAGTGAGCCCAAGACCTTTACAATTCATCCTCTGACAGTTAATACCCTAATTTCCATTTTTAATTCTTTTTAAGGGCACTTCTGCACTGGCTGGTATACCAGACATAAGAATCGAACGCAAGCTTAGAAAACAAGCAGGCGGAATTTTCCTGCTCCTTCCCTCGTGAGCCTGGGAAATGGGCCACTTCCAGAGCAAAAGAAAGCACTGGGGTCCATGCTCCTCATTTCGTACCTTTCACAAGCAGAAAATGTCTCCATAGGAATCATAGTTGTGGCAGCTGCCAGTTAGGGTCATCAGCGAGAATGGGTGTTTGCATCAGAGCTGCGGGCAACCTGGGAAGCACGGATCCTGGTGACTTTGGCTGTTTTTGCGCTTACCGCCGTTAATCTGGATTTAGAAGATCTGGATCTTTGAAATCCGGTCCTCGTTGAATCTGGTCCTAAAAAATTCACATCTCGGTGAGGGCCTCATGTGTCTGCACAGGCCGTCTAGCACCCGATGGCAATGGGTGCTACACGGGGCTGCCATGCGGATGCCATAGCACCCACCCTGAGGCTCCAGTTAGGCCAGAGCAGGAAGGTCTGCCCGTGGCATGGCATAGCGTGGCGCGATCGGCCCGCATAGCTGTCAGTCGGGGTCACTTCCGGTTACAGTAGGCGTGGCGAAGAGACACAGCTTTGTAGTTTCCTTCGTAGCCACTACGAAGCTGGCACTCAGCTTCGTAGACAGCTGCGAATGGCGTGCGGGCCTACGTAGCATGTGTGTTGAGAGGTGGAACCAGAGACCCCCCACTGCCAATGGTGGCCTCTAGGTCCGCCACTGGATCCCATTGCCATTGAGTCTGCCTTTAATAAGGATTTAAGAGCCCCAATGGCCCACATTAAATCCAGATTTCGCTGGTGCTTAAGGGCCTTTGTGCAGACAGTGCATGGCTGATCTGTACCAATTCGCGTATCGATTGCACTCCTAATGGGTTCCTAATGGAGTCTTTGTTGCTCAGTATTTCTGTTGCATAGAATTACACCGCATTAGGCATTCCAGTATGCATTCTAATGAAGGCGGGAAAGACAAATGCGCCATGCTTGCTGATCCAGACTAACAAGGCTACCTCTTTGAATTGATACACCTGTTCTCCGTGAATTAGTCTAATCTTATAAGAACATAAGAGGAGCCCTGCTGGGTCACTCCACGACCCATCTAATCCAGCATCTTGTCTTACACAGTGGCCACCAATTGCTGCTGGACATTCCCCAGCAGAAGACAAAGACAAAGCCTTTACCTGCTCTCTAATGCCTGCAAAATGTCCTTTAGAGACATCTCGCCTGGCTCTCCCACCTGGAGAGGGTACCTAGGCCTCCATCCTAGTAGCCATTGGTACTCCTGCCCTCCACGGTTGAAGAGCAACTCTGCTGGAGCAAACAAATTTACATCCAATCCAGCATCCTGTCTCACACAGGCATTGATCTACCTGTCATCCATGCATTTTCCTGACCCTTTGTAGAAGAAGAAGAAGAAGAGCTGACTTTTCTGCCCCGCTATTCTCACCTGTAGAGTTTTCTGTTCTCCCCACAACAGAACACCCTATGAGGCTGTGAGAGCTCAGATGGGAGCTGTGACTAGCCCAAGGTCACCCAGCTGGCTTCATGGAAAGGGCAGAATCAAACCCGGTATTCCCAGATAAGAGTCTGGCTCCCTAACCACTAGACCAGACTGGGCATCATCCAGGCTGATTGCTACCACCACCTCTTCTGGGAATAAACACCATAGCTCAGTGACCCTCTGAGTGAAAACCACCCTCAGGTTCCTGCCCAACTGCTTCCCTTTTTTGTGTACCGCTGTGAGTTCTGGTTGTGGATCGGAGCCCTGGAGCTGCTGGGCATTTCAGTCTCTGAGGTCTCTGAGGTCTCCCTAGGTTGACTGGTTTAAAATAACCAGAGCACAAAAGGAAGAAGAGACAGTTCAAGGCCTCATTAAAGTCTGTCAAGCAAGATGTGGACTCCAGAAACAGATTCCTTTCAATTACAAAGACTGATTAGAAAGGGTAATTACTGCAGCTAAACAAGGCCAGTGATGCAACAGAGCTCAACTTCTTCTTTCCATCTGGGAGGCAGGTGTTGACTGAGCATCCCTGGATTTGGGGTGTTCTGGAAGGTGGTAAATTGATGCTTTGCAGTTTCTGTAATCTTCATGTAATACCTCTGTCGTTTGGAGTACCTTCTCCTTTTTTAAGGTCATGTTCCACTTTCCGTTATTATTGCATTTGAGTGAATCTAAACCATTTATTCCGTCTTCAGGAGTTTAAAACTCAGAGCAAATACAATGAGTGTGTAGATGGTATTATACTCCTAACACCCTTTTGAAAATGATCCCACAAATGTCCCCTTTGGCCGGGTCTCCGCTTGGCAATTTAATCCAATTTTAAACCAGGGGTTTTTTTAATCAGCAGTGAGGTCTGTTTTTTTTTTTGTGTGTGTGTGTGTGTTCTCACAAATGTGGACTCACTCTCCATTCTTCAGTGCAAGGCAGAGGAGGAACCCCCTCCCCTCTCTCCTCCCCGCAGGAAAACCCCCTCCCAATGCAGCCAGCAATTGGACACTGTCATACCCTGACTTCATTGGGGCGGGAAATTCAAACCCCACCCTCTATATAAACTTTCCCCGGCAGGAGATTATGGAGTCCTTTGGCAGTAGTTTTTGTTCACCGCTCCCCCCCCCCATCTTGTATCCACTATAGGGATCAAGGGGAAAATGTGTGGATGAGGCAATTGGTAAGGGAGGGAGGGGCAATCAGGCTTTTACACAGGAGCTGACAATGGAGCTTTGCACTAGATCTCTACAGCAGATCAGTGCGAAGTGGCAGGGACTGAATTCATCTCTATTGGGATGTTTCTATCACCCTTGTGATGCTCCTCAAGTCTAGTCTTCCTCTTGGGAAGAGATTCTGGCTGTTTCTGCACTAATCACTTGGAATCTGAATTAAGTAGATCCAAATTGTAGAAATCTCTGCTGGGGAATCCTGGATGGCATAGTTCCGGATCAAAACGTAGACCCCTACACCCACACAGATCATCTTGGAAGAGATGTTGATGGATGCTAAAGGTGTAGGCCGTGCAGGCGCTGTAGCACGCATCCCTAGATGGGAAAGAAATCTGTTCTGAAAACGCCACCCAGAACATTGCATGATTGGACCCAGCAGCTGTTGCTCAAAGTGCGCATCTGGGTGCAGTAGGTGTGGCAGAGAGGTGCTGGTTGCAAAGGCACCGTAGTAGTCTGCCTAGCGGATCTTGGGGCATTAGCACAGATTGTAGACCCCTTTTGGGGGAGGTCTCCAGCTATTCCGGATTCGAGGACCCGTAGATCTCATTTGATGCCCATTCGGACATCATGGTGGCCTTCCTGGGGGTCACAGTGTGGAAGGTACGTAACATACGCGTATCATATGCATTCCTGTTGGGTGCTTAATGTGGTCTGGAGTTGACCATGTGGAAGCAGCCTCTGTTTTAAAAAAAATCAATCCCTTTCTGTTCCCCTTTTGCATTTGTAATTAAAATTAATTTCCACTTTAGTGAGCATGCTTGCGAATTGTTTAAAAAAAGAGAAAAAAACAGCTGAATGATCTTTCCCCTTTGCCTGTCATATTGGCACTCACAAAACACAACAACAACAATAATAAAAATCGCTAAGAAGCCCTTCTTGTATGAGTGGCTGCATGTTTTGTTCCACTAGGCCAGTGATGGCCAACCTATGACACGCGTGTCACAGGTGACACGCCAAGCCCTTTTTGGTGACACACATGGTTACCCTGGGACCTGGGCGTGTAGTGCTTGCTTGTTCTTGAAGAGTACGAAATACCAACTTTCAATTGAAGATTTAGTAAATGAAATTCAGCAACAAAAGTCACTAATGTAAAGAATTATTCATTTTTGCTTTTAATAAAATACATATATCAAATATAACTTTTTTAAACTAGAGTTACAAATATCACAAAATTATGGATATTTCTAGAAGTGACACAGCACCTGAGTTATGCTAGGTTTTCTTGCGAATTTTGACACACTGAGCTCAAAAGGTTAGCCATCACTGCACTAGGCAGAAGGTAGAGCTTGTTCTTCAAAGAACTTCCTGTAACGCATCGCAAGCTGGTTTACAGCTTGAGGCATAAAAAGAAGAGTAGAAATTAAGCTCAACTGAGAACACGGTTAAGAACCTCAGAGGAGCCCTGCTGGATCAGGCCACAGCCCATCTAGTCCATAAGAACCTCAGAGGAGCCCTGCTGGATCAGGCCACAGCCCATCTAGTCCATAAGAACCCAAAAGGAGCCCTGCTGGATCAGGCCACAGCCCATCTAGTCCATAAGAACCTAAGAGGAGCCCTGCTGGATCAGGCCACAGCCCATCTGGTCCATAGGAACCTAAGAGGAGCCCTGCTGGATCAGGCCACAGCCCATCCAGTCCAGCATCCTGTCTCACACAGTGGCCCACCAATTGCCCATGGGCATCTCAAGCAGCGACAAGGGCAAACCTTCTCCTGCTCTTGAATGGCCTTAGAGGCTTCCTGCTTGTCCCCCCACCTGGAAGATGTACTCAGGCATCCATTCTAGTAGCCATTGATAAATCTGTCATCCATGAATTTGCCCAACCCTTCCTTAAAGCCATCCTTAAAGCCACCACCTCTTCTGGCAGTACCTTCCTTCTGGGTCCGTCCAGTTTCTTGCTTATAAAGTAATGACATGTTTGTAATAAGCTAGGTCCTGATGACTCTAAGGGTGCTTTCACATTGTTGTTTAAGTAGCAATAAAGGAGTTGCTGGCCCTTGACTTCTTCCAGGGGTATGGACAGCAGATGCTCCATCACTGAAGGACCGTCTACATCCATGCTTTAATCCAGCTTCAGACCACCTTCAGACCCAAAAGCGAATCTTCCACCATCAAACCCAAAGTGACTCTTCTCTGACAGATTATGCTGAAAGAAGGTAGCTTGGCACTTTCCTGATGTGTTCTCTCACTCTGAATGTGGACTGAAACTGGATTGACTCCAAATCTGCACGTACTCATCATTGAGTTTAGACATTTGGATGGATTTTTGGATTTCTGAAAATCCGATACAAATATTTGAATAATTTGAATGCACAGATCCGAATTTATTATGCATATTTATAATACGGGATTAAAATGGGATGCACACTGGAAAAATACGGGATGAATATGGAATTATGCATATTCGAATCACAGATACGAATGCTGTTGACGAATCAAGTCGAACTTTCGGAAAGGATTTTCAAATGCATGGATTCAAATAATCTTGATTCGAATCAGATTTTTGGAAATTTGGATTTTCTACATTCGAAACAAATTGAATTTTTGAATATTCGAGTCGACTCAAACTCGAATCCAAAAAATACATTTGTGCACAATCAGACTGTGAGGCAACGAGAACGTTAGCAGAGGTGTTGAAGCTCCACGACATAGGAGGGAAAAGGATTTATGGGCTTTATCTTTTTATTCCTGGAACCTTTGGCTGAAGGGGGAAATATGGACACAGATAAGTTGCCTATTTGCTGCCAATCCCAGTCCGAGGGATTGGTGTTAACCCTAAACGTAGGCCTGCCTGTGCCCCGAGATCTGCCAGTGAGGCCCTCCTGGCAGCCCCAACACCTGCCGTAGTTTAGGGAGGTTGGGAACACGTGGGAGGGCCTTCTTGGTGGTAGCCCCCAGGCTATGGAATAATCTCCCCTCTGAGTTGCGGCGGTGTGAAGCGGCACCTCTTTACCTTGGCCTTTGGCTGAAGGAGCAACATCCCCTGCCCATGCAGACACTGGGATGCTTTTTATCTGTTTTATTTATAATTGCACTGTAACCTGCCCTGGGACCTCAGGGCGCAAGGTAGGAGAGAAAGATAAATAAATAATTTTAAAAAAAATTAGAATAAATAAAGCCCTTTTGCTTGGAAGGGGAGAACATGTAGGCCGGTCTCAGCTGGAGAAGGCCTCAGGTTGGGGAGGAACATCACTTTTCTGTCACATACCGAGTAGAGGCTCTGTGTGTGCGTGTGCGCGTGTGTGTGTGTGTGTGTGTGCGCGCATGCATGCGCCTTATTTGGTCTCCGGTCTGCATTTCCAGGCAGTGAGATGTTTTGGCCCGTGTGTTGTGTCTCCCTGTCCTCTTTGTCCTCCTCTGCCCGCCATTATCCTCTGGCCAGGTGATTGATGAGCAGCAAAGCACCCATTGAACAGGAGGGAGGCACCGGAGGAAGCTGCCCGCTTCTTTGGTTTCCTTGAGCTTTGCCATCCTTGCAATCAATCACGCTGCCCGGTGGAATGAAAGCGGGCAAGGATCGCGGGTGGCAGCCTGGCAGCGGCCCCTTTCCCGTTGCTCGGCTCTGTGCCGGAGCAGAGAAAGTTTGGAACACCGAAGCAAATCCGAGGGAAGCTCTGCTGTCCAGAGAACCCGTTAAATGCCCCTCGTTTTGTATTTTTATTGACACTGATGATCAAGCTTTCTGCAACACACCAGGAAAGGGATCTCGGGGTTTAGTGGACAGTTCAATGAAGGTGTCAACTCAGTGCGCGGCAGCAGCGAAAAAAGCAAATTCAATGCTGGGAATAATTAGGAAGGGAATAGAAAATAAGTCAGCAAGTGTCATTTTGCGTCTTTATAAATCTATGGTGAGGCCACATTTGGAATATTGTGCGCAATTCTGGTCACCACACCTCAAAAAGGATATTGTGGAACTAGAGAAGGTGCAGAGAAGGGCAACCAGAATGATTAAGGGGCTGGAACAAAATCCATTACGAAACGAGGCTGCGACATCTTCGGTCTGGAGAGACGGCGTTTAAGAGGGGACCTGATTGAAGGATATCTATGAAGCTGATAGGTGGGAGATCTGGATCAGACAAGGGGAAGGATTTCTTCACCCAGAGGGTCATCGGCCTATGGAATTGGCTGCCGGAAGAGGTGGTGACAGCTACCAGCCTAGATGGCTTTAAGGAAGGGTTGGACAAATTCATGGAGGACAGGTGTATCAGTGGCTACGAGAATGAATGCCTAGGTGCGTCTTTCAGGCTGGGCTGGGCTGGGGGGAACCGGGGTGCTTCTAAGGCCATTTGCTGGGATTCAAGAGCAGGCAAAGGTTTGTCCTTGTCTCTGCTTACGATGCCCATGAGCATTTGGTGGGTCTCTGTGTGCGACAGGACCCTGGACTAGATGGACTGTGGCCTGATCCAGCAGGGCTTCTCTTATGTTCTTATGTAAGTGTAGAATATGTGTGGTTTCCGTATAATATAGAATGACATCATACAATAGCTCGTAGCCAGGCCTTCTCAGTGGTGGCACCTTCCTTTTGGAATGCCTTTCCCCCTTGCTGCTTTTGAGGTGCCTACCCTTACAGCTGACAGGTGCCTATTAAAGAGCTCCCTTTTTGTGCAGGCATTCTCTGAGGGTCACTCAGGTTATTTATTTATTTATTTATTTATTTATTTATTTATTTATTTATTTATTTATTTATTTATTTATTTATTTAGTCAATCTGTCAGTCAGTCAATCAGTCAATTTTTATCCCACCCTCTACCTAAATTTCTCAGGGCAGGTTACAACATTAAAAACCAGTGAGCATACAAAATGAGCATTAAAACTATGACAGTGCCTGAATGTGGGGAGGAAAGCCATTGTCTTTTAAGAGTGGTTTTCAGCTTTCTTTTTTAATCCTCTATAAAACGGCTTTGGATATGTTTTTTGAAGAAATAAAAAGTGGTATAAAAGCATCTTAAATAAATAACAAATAAAATATATTTAATTGCCCATCTGTTGTGTTGAAGTGCCAGATCCTATCATTGTTATATGAGGTCCTTTTAGCAGTGGGCAGACATGGGAATTTAGTAAATGAAACATTGGAAGCACTATGTGGAAGGGCAGAAATAGAAGAAACGGAGGAAGAAGCTTTTTTTGTTTGTTTTTTAGAACACTGGCTTCAGATCTTTCCCATGAACTCAAAGATCTATTTGGTCTAGTGGTTAGGGAGACAGACTTTATCTGGACCACCAGGTTTGGTTCCCCACTCCTCCATGAAGCCAGCTGGGTGGCCTTGGGCTAGTCACAGCTATCTTCTCTCACAGGTGTTTTGTTGTGGGTGGAAGAATAGAAAACTTTGTCAACCACTTTGAGTCCCCTTTAATAAGTGAGAAAAGTGGGGTAGAAAAGCCAACTCTTCTTCTTCTTCTTCTTCTTCTTCTTCTTCTTCTTCTTCGGGCACATGTCTTAGTTCTGGAGTCCATCAGCAGAAGATGTGCTATTGGGCACCAGCTTGGATTGACTGAAGGAGGTCCAGGCAGCTTTGTGGACAGTTTGGCTTTGAGTGGACACTTGGCATCATGGCTGCCTCTAAACACTGTTGCACACTGTCTCCTTCTAAAGACCAGGCGGTGTTGAGGGACTCTGAGCAAGGTGCCACTTGTGGTAGCATGTAGGCTGTGGTGTGAACAGGCTGCTCATAAGAACATAAGGCGAGCCCTGCTGGATCAGGCCACCATCAGTATGATCTAGCATCCCAACTCACATGGTGGCCCACCAACTGCTTCTGGGCATCTCAAGTAGAAGACAAAGGCAAAACATTCACTTGCTCTCGTTTCCCTGCAGATGGCCTTCAGAGGAATCTTGCTTGTCTCTCCAAACTGGAGATGGTGCCTGGGCATTGATACGCTTATCCTCCATGATATACCTGCCCTCCATGATACACCTGCCCTCCATGAATTTGTCTAACCCTTCCTCATCGTTACCCAAGCTGGTTGTTGTCACCACCTCTTCTGGTAGTAAATTCCATAGACTCATGATCCTCTGGGTGAAGAAATACTTTCGCTTGTCTGATCTGACTCACCTGCCCACCAGCTTCATAGGTGCCCTCTGGTTCTACTGCTGTGCAATACACACAAAATATTTTCTCCATCCACCTTTTCCACACTATGCATGATTTTATATACTCCAACCTCGTAAACACCACCTTTCAAGGCTGAAGAAGCCTAAACATTGCAGTCTGATTTGTTCCTTCAGCCATACTTTGGAGATGTGAGGTTTTGAACCTGGGACCTTTGGCATGTTCTGGCACTGGGAAATAAAGCTCACTAGGGGTCTGCTGCTATCTTCCTTAGACAGCAGATCTGGCATGCTCTTGGAATGGTCCTGGCGATCTGTAAGTAGTTAAATGATTACCTGGGCAAACCTCATAAGCTTCAAACACAAACTGTGACAGACAGTTCCTTCTCCTGTATTTTATCATCAAAAAGGGTGGGACCTGATTTATTATTTGGACGTAAATGACTTTGGGCGCGTCCTCATGCACGTTTTGGTCTGAATCGAAATCACGTTCAGCAAGGGTTTTCACCATGCACTTTTGATTTGGTCCGATTTCCGCGGACCAAATCGGCCAAACCAGGACCGAACCTGTGCCAAATTTGGTACTGGAAAAAACAGGTCTGGGCACAGTTTGGGGGTTTGGCACGCGTTGCTTTGTGAGCCAAGGCTGCACGTTGGGACAGTCCAGGGCTATTTGGGAAAGAGATTGGGGCTCGCATCGGTGGGAGGTGGGGTTTCATGTCCTAAGATTGCTGTTCCTGCCCTGTGCATTGGAGATCACAACCGCTGAGTTTTTTGGGAGTAAATAGTGTTAAAGCCGTAACAATGACGGGGTTGAATGGCCTTCATTGCCCCACGAGACTCTTTTATATAAGTATTCCACCTCCCGTTTCCCGATCACAGGATAATGGCTTGATTTTTCTCCCTTTTACATGGAAAATATTCCACCCCCATTTTCCGATCACCAAGGCGGACATGATTATGGCTTGGTTTTTCTCCGTTTTATGCTTGCTAGGTGTTCTCGCAGTTCCTGGGTTTAGCAGAGGTGCACAAAACTGCTCAACCGCTCAACTGCCGCCAAACCTCGTAGCAGCTGTGGTTTTTAAAAATTATTATTTTTCCATTTGCCCCTTCTAAGGGGGGGGGGATGCAGCATTTGCAGCAGGCGGCACAGGAGTGGGGTGACGTCAGTCTGGCTTCCAGTGAGGGGAGAGGGGGCGGAGAGGAGAGGAGATGGTGCTGCTTCCCCGTGCCAGGGTTTGGTGTGGTATGCACGGGGATAGCTGAATCTGCACCCAGCCCGCATTACCGGGAATGGCATGGGGGCGAACACGATTTGATCTCAATCCCGCACCCAGTCCAATGCGTGCCCAATCAGGCCCAAACGGCTTGCATGGGGATGCGCCCTTTGATGGGAATTGTCTAAGAGCATATGAGGAATACATGTGAAAGAACATATGCCACTTTGGCTGATCTGCACGTAGCTCCATTAACCCAGATTTAGAAGATCTGGATCCTTGATATCCGGTCCTTGTCCTTGTTTAATCCGGGTCTTGAAGATCTGCATCGTGGCGAGGATCCCATGTGTCTGCCCAGGCTGTCTTGCGCCCGATTGCAATGGATGCTAAAGAGGGCTGCCGTGTGGATGCCGTAGCGCCCATCTCAAGGCTCCCATTAGCCCCAAGCAGGAAGGTCTGCCTGTGGCGCAACACAACTGGCCCACGTAGGTCAGTCGGGGGTCATTCCCATTACAGTGGCCGTGGCGGAGAGATACGACTTCGCAGCTGCCTACATAGCCGCTACAAAGCGTCTGCTCAGCTTCATAGACCACTGCGAAGGATGTGCAGGGCTATGTAGCGTGTCCGTTGAGGGGCGGAGCCAGAGCCGCACCTCTGCAAATGGCGGGCTCCAAGTCCCACCGTACACGCAGACACACGGCTTCTGATCCAGTCTTCACAGCCGAAGACCGTATTGAGGACACCATTAAGGGGATCTACCGTTAATCAGGATTTAAGGGCCTGAGGACCCCATTAAATCTGGATTTCTCCAGTTCTCTTGGGTACAGCCCATTCAGAATGGGATCCTAATAGGGTCCCCGTGTGCAGAAGTTATGTAACTGATCCGTACCAATTGCTTACCTGTCGGGTTCCTGATGGGATCTTCGTTGGACGAGCAAAAACAGCCTTTGATGGAGCCAAGCAGGATTTCCCTGTACTCCGAAACGGAGCGTTTCACGGCAGAATATTCGCAGTGCATTCCTCTTGTGAAACGCTGTGCTCTTCAAAAGCCAGCCGATTGCTGCGATCCTTTTGACATCCGCTTATCTCTTCTCCGTCAAAGAGACCAGCGCCCTGCGCTTAGGGCTGGAGTGAGATGACTAAGAGGAGCCTTCTCTTACCTTTCCAAAAAGGGAAAGGAAAAAAAAAAATTGCAGCCAGGCGATAAAATGAAGGTCCCGTCGTAAACTCCTCCACGGTCCAGCAGAATTTCCTTTCCGCCCTGCCATTGGTGCAATGCATCCTCGTCGCTTTCTGGAGTTGTATAAATGGGGAAGGGGAAAAGATCGGCGGTGAAGGATCCTGCCACTTGAACCAGTTTGGACTTCAGGACGGTCAAAGGGCTCTTGACGCTTGGGATATCAGAAGAGTGTCTAACAGGTCCTGCCCATGGGTGTTTCTTTATGTTACGTGCATAACCAGCTCAGATTAAAGCATGGGAAGATGTCCTGTGACAGCAAGTACAGTCAGTGATCGCCGTGGGCCATATTTCGCTTGGCCAGCCTTAGAAGGTAATTCTGAGTGTGGCACACGGGGTGGGAGAATTGCCGGATCCACAAAAGACCAGGGGGCTGGTGTAAAGTTGCGTGCAGGTTGTAGGGGCTCCCTTCCAGGGGTCTTGCGTAGTTGCAAGCAGCTTCTTGGGGCTCCCTTCCAGGGGCCCTGTGTAAAGTTGCGTGCAGGTCGTAGTAGGGGCTCTCTTCCAGAGACCTTGTGCAGAGCTGCATGCAGGTTGTAAGTTGCTTGTAGGTGTATGCTCCCTGGGACCTTGGGTAAAGTTGCAAGCTGCTTGCAAGTTGCATCCTGCCTGTAGGCGCTCACTTCCAGGGGCCTTGCTTAAAGTTGCATGCAAGTTGAAGGTGCAACCTCTGCATGGAAATAGAAATGTAGACCGGCTGCCAGAAGTAGTTACCCAGAGAAGCCTCTCTCTCTCTCTCTCTCTGTGTGTGTGTGTGTGTGCGCGCACACACACACACACACACACACACATCTTTCAAACAGGAGACAAGGGATTGGTCCCACTTTTATTTACACTCTCCTGCAAAATTGCAGGTGTTGTAGAAAGTAAAGATAAAATTAGACTATTTGATGACCTCAGCGGTTTGGAACATTTGGTGTCAGAAGAGAGGCAGCTTTTCCACTAAAGGATGCCTGTCCTAGCAAACATCCACCTGATTGCCTCTCTTGAGTGGATTTCCCAGCGCCAAACAAAGCCACCGGGATAGGGGAATTGAACTTAAAGGGGCTGGCAAGGGGCATTGGTCCCTGCGGGTGTTAAAGAGAAACAGGAGGAGGATGGAAGATTGTTCTGAGCGAAAGGCAAAGCAGCTTCTCTTCACTATGAAACCTTTTACTGAACTGTGTCCTCGCTGAGCTATTTGGCCTTTAAAGGGAGGGGGGCAGGCGAGAGACAATTAAAAGCCCAGCCTGCAGCATCTTAGGCGCTGGCTCATTTGGCTTCTTCAGTCGTACGCTTTCGTAGGAAGTGGACAGACTCCAAGTTGTGTCTTCTGCATGTATGAACTTCCATGTTCCGCGTACGGAAAGCTCAGCTTCAGCATAGAGATGTGCCTACATTCCCCCCCCCCCCCGCCAGTGTTTGCTTTTCATTGAAGCGAAGGCAAAGAAAATCCCTATTTGTGAGAATAGAGCCCTTTTGAATGAGGTAGAATTTGAATCTGCTACAAATGTTCCTCAAATGCTGTTTGAGTCCGATTCGAATCCCTGCTGCCAGTCGCGCCTCCAAATCTGCTTTGGATCCACTTTGAATCCGCTCTCAATCCATTTTGAATCTGCTCTGAATTCCCTGGAGATGTGACCTGTCAGCCACATTGCCACCTCCCCACATTTGCAAGCAAACTTTCGAAAGAATGCGCAAAAGCATTTGCTTCACATTTGAATGTCAGTCTTTGTACGAATGCGAATGTACAAACTCGTACGAATTTTGAGTGTGACAAATTTTGAGTGTTATGCTGAACGGTGCAGGAATGCGCATCTTGCTGGGTTTAATGGGAAATAGGTCAGTAATACAGATGTGCCAAGTTGTTTGCTTGGTTCACAGTTTGCAGGGAACTGGGTGGTATGAAACACTTTGTAGTTTAAAAGATTCTGAACCAAGGAGTGGCCTCACAAACAGAGCAGAACATAGCAAAGCAAGGGTGTTTCCCTTGTGAGACAGTTTGCTCTAGTGGTTTGGACTAGCCGGCCTCTTATCTGGGAATACTGGGTTCGATTCCACCCTCCCCCATGAAGCCAGCTGGGTGACCTTGGGCTAGTCATAGTTCTCTTCTGAGCACCTACCTCACAGGGGGTCCTGTTGTGGGAAGAAGTATAGAAAAGCTTTGTCAGCCGCTTTGAGTCCCTTTAAATGGGTGAGAAAAGCAGGGTGGAAAAGCCAACTCTTCTTCTTCCTCCTCCATGAAGCCAGCTGGGTGACCTTGGGCTAGTCGCAGCTCTCCTCTGAGCTTTCACAGCCCCTCATACCTCACAGGGAGTTCTGTTGTGGGGAGAAGAATAGAAGCTTTGTCAGCTGTGTTGAGTCCCCTTAAATGGGTGAGAAAAGCAGGGTGGAAAAGCCAACTCTTCTTCTTTTCTTCTTCTTCTTCTCCCTATGTTCACTTGGTTCTAATGCAAACCCTTTAGTTGAAAACAAGCAATCAAAAAGGTTCAAAGTGAACCTGAACTGAGGATAGGTGGTTCAGTTAGAACCAAACCACTAAATTTCACTTTGTGCAACTCTCTGATCAATGACTACTAGAATGGATGCCTAAGTACATCATTCAGACTAGGAGGACAAGCAGGAGGCCTCTAAGGCCGTTTGCTGTGATCCGAGAGCAAGAGAAGGTTTGCCCTTGTCTCTGCTTGAGATGCCCATGGGCAATTGGTGGCCCACTGTGTGCAACAGAATGCTGGACTAGATGGGCTGTGGCCTGATCCAGCAGGGCTCCTCTTAGGTTTCTTTGTTCTTATGTAATAATTCTCGAGCAGAAAGATGTAAGAGGCCATCTTAAGGCTCCACATGGTCTTACAAGACTGAGTTTGCACCAGAGAGTACGTACAAAGGCCTGCACACATAGGCCATATGCCTGTGAGCCAAAATAGGAGGGCAGGAATGTTTAGTGATGGATAAAAAGTTGACATGATTTGCATAACTGAAACCTGATGGACCAGTGAAAACCAGCAGGATGTGGTTTTTCCAAGGCCGGCTACAGGGAAGCTGTGTGCTCATGTTCCTCTGTTGGGTTTTCATGTGCTGCTAGTGGCCAATGTGAGAGGAGACTGCTGGACTGGAGGGGCCAAGGGTCTGATCCAGTGGGGGCATTTCTTAAGGTCTCATATTCACGGAAATCATGGCAATCAATGACTGTTACCCCTGATATCAGTAGGAAGCCGTGGTAAATGTGTTCGAATCTGACACCTGCATTGCGATGTTCAGAGAAGTAAGAACGTCCTAATTTTGATTCTCATACCAGCGGGGGACGTGAAGTTTTAGAGACGCAGATTCCTAGCTAACGAATACATATTTGCACGCTTCTTAATCTCTGGCTCACAGTTTAGCACAGGCATTCTAGCTCAGCACGGAAACAGGTGATTTCGTGCGGGATATGCGATAATTGTGTTATATTGCAATGAATTATATTAGGGATTTATATCCCACCTTTCATCCCACGAGCCCAGGGTGGTATGCGCCATTCCCCTCCCCTCTCTTTTATCCTCACAGTTGATGTGCAAGGTAGGCTGAATTGACAGGGGGTCGCTGGCCGAAGGTCTCTGGTGACCTCCTTTGGCCAAGAGGAGCTTTGAATCCAGAAGACCCTGAGATCCTAGCCTGACAATGTAGCTACTGCTCTGTACTGACAGTTGCATGCCATTCTGGCAAGTTCCACAGGAGATAGCCATGGTTCTGCACCTGTTGAACTTTCCAGACTGCTTTGAGAGGCATGAAAGCCTGTGAGAAGGACTTTCCAGGAAAGAGAACTTTTCTGTTCTGGAGGCCCTTAAGATACCAGGTCCTGAGCAGAGAGCAGACCACATTAAAATCAGTAAGTTGAGTATTTTGGGTCTGATGTAAGGGGCCCCCCAGAGTGAAAACACAGAATTCCCTTGTGATTATATGGGAGTACCACACAAATCTGTGGAACTCCAATAGGGTTCTGATTTAGTTGATTGAAAATATGGAGCATTGGTAGTACAGAAGATCCACCTGATGCCTGCTTTTCTGTAATACCAGTGCCTTACATCTGTCTGGTGTAGTACAGGAAGAACTCAGAAGGAAGTTGTCAGGCTGAGATCCAGGTATTTTGACCAGGAAGAGCAGCAGATACAGGTAAGGAGTAGAGATAAGAACCTAAGAGATGCCCTGCTGGATCAGGCCACAGACCATCTATTCCAGTATCCTCTCTGACACAGTGGTCTACCGATTGTTTATGAGCGTCTCAAACAGAAGACAAAGGCAAACTCATCACCTGCTTTTGACTCTGCAAATGGCCATTGAGGCACCTCCATAAGGTGTAACACCATAAGAACATAAGAGGAACCCTAGACCACTAGACCGAATTGGCTCACAGCCCATCTAGTCCAGCAACCCATCTCACACAGTGGTCCACCAATTGCTTCTGGGCGTCTCAAGCAGAAGACCAAGGCAAAACTGTCCTCCATGGGCTTACTGTATGTAATCCTTTCTTAAGCCAATCCAAAGGTAGTAAGAAGCAGGATCTGGAGAAGATCTTCCTATTTCTTTGTGCTGTCTGTGGCGTACCCTAAGACCCTTCCCTTCCCCGCTTGCCCTGTCTCCAGGTGAAGGAGGACGGTGAGCAAGATACAGGTGAATGAGGGTGCTCTGTCAGGATGGCTGTGCGATCACAAGGGAGTTTGGGGAGGCACACATCTTCTGGACATCGAGGTGGCGTTTGCCTGTAGATTTCCTTCGCTACCTTTTGAGGCCCGTTAGGCTTCATCTTGGAGGAGGCAAAGATGAGCAACATGTGAGGTTTTCCCAGCTGGAAACCCTCCGTCGCCGTCTCCTTGGTCTACTTCTGTCAGTAAACGAAGACTGTGGCCAGCTTATCGGCCCGTAAGATCAGACCTCCAGCAGAAGTTTACGAGAGAAAAGAAAACAAAAAGAATATTCCACTAGGACGCCCGAGTGGGACTGCCTGGTGGCGCTGGTGGCATCGCCTTGTGGTGTTGACCGAGCAGGGCTCCGGGGGCTTCCCTGGGATGCCGCCGCTTCATCAGAGCAGAAGGGGGGGGCGACTCCCCAGTGTCCCGGAGGCAGAGCCAGGGAGGAGTGAGACGCTTCTGTCATCCTCTCCCCTTTCCTCTTCCTTTTTGGCTTTCGGAAGGGCCATCTGACCACGAGATGCCTTCCCTTGCCCTCCCTCGGGTCCTCTGAGCGAGTGCCCAGGGAAGCCCACCCCCTCGCTCACCTCCTCCCTCTGTGCCCCCTGCCTGGCTCCCCCTCCCTGTTGTTTTCCAAAAGCAGGAGCGGGCTGTTTCCCTTGTGTTGGGCACCGCCTGCCAGGTGGCACTGGGGATCCCAGGAGCGCCGCCGCGCTTCAGTGGCTCTGGCAGCATGTGGGCACTTCAATTATCCAGTCAGCTGGTGTGGGAATCGAGCGGCAGCTCCACAGCTCGGCTGGCGCTGAAGCCCTTGCCTGTCACCGCCGCCGCCGCTGCCGCCGCTGCAACACCAACAGCAGGCAACAGAACCGCGAGATGTATTCCACGCCGGGCGGAGCACGTGGAGAGGGCAGAGGGTGAGCAAGAGAGGCATGTGGTGGCGGCGGCGGCGGCGGCCTGGCCCTCCGGTTGTGGCCGTGCAGCCCTGGGGCACGCTGGCTTTGCTGGGAGTCACACAGGTAAGGCAAGGCTGGGCGTTGAGGCATTGGACCGGGGAACAATAGGCGGATCCCTTCTGCGTTTTCCAGCTTCACAGAGTTGGTCTCTTCCCCAATCCCTTTCCCATGCCCAGGTCCTGCCACTGGCTGGGAGGTTGGCCGCGGGCAAAGGGACCCTTGGTTGCCCAGTATCAGTGTATGTAACAGTGCAAAGAGAAGCCACGGTCTTTCCTCCCTCCCTCCCTTCTCCGTCTCTCCTTCCTTCCTTCCTTCCTTCCTTCCTTCCTTCCTTCCTTCCTTCCTTCCCTCCCTCCCTCCTTCCCTCCCTCCCTCCTTTCTTCCTTCCTTCCTTCCCTCCCTCCTTTCCTTGTGGACTGAATTTTGATAGCTCCCCCACCACCACATTTCCTCTCTTTGGCTCCTCTCACTCTGTTCTCTTTCTTGTACCTCTTGAATTCCATAGGCGTCGGGTAGTTTTGGACAACGTGGGTAGGTGCGCCTGTGTGCATTTTGACGCCGACCTTGGAAACGAGCGCATTTCTGGTTAAATTCTGCAACTCGCCTCGGACCCGCTCCGTGGCTTGCGGAAGCGGATACCGGACAGCATCTTCTGGCGTGTTTTAAAAGCGGGGGGGGGGGGGGAGAAACTAAATAAACTCTTGGGAGAAATCTGCTGGTTGTGTTGCTAATAACCGAGGAGAGTGAAAGCAGGAACAAAAGTTAATTATTTCGGCTTGTTTTCTCCTAACGAGCAATCGCGCAACACAATGGAAGTTCTTCCTCTGGCGGAAGTGTTGTTGAGCTGGGAACGTTGCACCCTTTGATCTGCATTAAAGTTGGAGAAAGTGTCAGGACTCGATTCTGATCGCACTTTAAATCAAAAAGGCCCTATTGTCCTTTCTACGTAAGAGTATTATGTGCACAGTATGTGTTGATTTTGTATGGCGCAGAGTGGCTTACGAACACTGTGCGTGTCGCTCCTCAGCGGCCAGCGTGCAGCACTTTTGCTATGCTAACGTGTCGCTGGCAAAGTCCCATGTGCCAGGGGGTGGGTGCCACGGGGCGCGCAGGGGGAGAGAGGTGGCTCAGTGACGCTGTACCGCACGAGCCCTCTGGTGTGGCAGATGCAGATGTGAGCTTTCGCAGTTACTTAGGGTGTGTTCATGTACCGGCAAGGCATGGGGTTGTGGCTTTGCTGGCATGCTGTTAGTTCTTTACAAGGCTTGTGTGTTAGAGCACAGAACGTGGTCAATGAGAGACATGCCCATGTACGGTGTTGGTAATCGTGTGGTGAAGTCATGAAGTCTATGTGATGGCTGGCATAGGAAGCTAGGAGGAGCCCTGCTGGATTGGGCCAGAGCCCGTCTAGTCCAGCATCCTGTGTCACGCAGCGGCCCACCAATTGCCCGTGGGCATCTCAAGCAGAGATAAGGGCAGACTTTCTCATAAGGACATAAGAGGAGCCCTGCTGGATCAGGCCACAGCCCATCTAGTCCAGCGTCCCGTTGCACACGGTGGCCCACTAATTGCCCATGGGCATCTCAAGCAGAGACAAGGGCAAACCTTCTCTTGCTCTCAAATCCCAGCAAATGGCCTTAGAAGCCTCCTGCTTGTCCCCCTAGCCTGGACGATGTACTTAGGCATCCATTCTAGTAGCCATTGATATACCTGTCCTCTATTAATTTGTCCAACCCTTCCTTAAAGCCGTCTAGGCTGGTTACTGTTACCACCTCTTCTGGCAGCCAATTCCATAGACCGATGACCCTCTGGGTGAAGAAATGCTTCCCCTAGTTCAAAAGTACGAGGTCTCGGTGGACCCAGTGATGGTGTGTGTAAATGACAGTCCAAAGTTGTGTCTGATCAGCACTCGGCGTGAAACTGCTTAGTAAAGCAAGAGGGAGAGGGAGGGCGGGAGGGCGGGAAGGATAGGAGAAACACTGGACAGAATGATTCCATGTGCCAGTGTCTTCCAAAGCCCCCTGACTCTATTCCTCTCTGTGCATTATGTAATCAGCACCATTGGCCCTGTGGGCTTCCCTGCGCCGCTCTTGAAAAGAAATAGCCTGTTTAAGTACCTGTTAAAATCGCCGCTCTTCTCCGGTCCCCGTCCCTTGGAAAACCTTCTCAGATTGACTGACTATCAGCCTGGGAACCCAAACGGATCGTTGTGGGGCGTGTTCAGCAGCGTCTTGGTATTTTGCAGAAATGCAGCCGCATGAAACCTTTGCAAGGTCAGCATTTCCACTCTCAAAGAGTTTGAGCTTTTGAAAACTGCCTCACAGGCACGGGTTTCGCTTGCTGTGTTTACTTCGCCATCCAGCCAGCAGAATTCTCCTGGTAGCCGACATCTTTTGTGGGTTATCTCTTTGAAATCTTCCAAACAGCAACGGTGGAGAGGCCAGGAGCTGGAGGCGGCCATCAGAGCTGTTTTCTGCCTGTCCAGAAAGGACTCCCATTCAAGCGGAATTGTGATCTCCGAAGTCTGGTGCTAGGAAGAGAAAACAGTTCACGGCTGATCTTCCGGTTTCAAGTGATGTTTTCTGGGACCCAACCCTAGGAAGGCTTATTGGCAAGATACACATAGCTGTGTTTTCCCTTTCCCTTTTAATTCTTTTAATAATGTTATCGTTAAGCAAACCCGTTGGGTGTGCAGGAGGAGGGAAATGGATTGTTACCTGTGTGTCTTATCCATAACAATCCACGGTTGCTTATTGGATTCACCCTTCCCTTAATCTCCAGTGGAAGCCTAGAGGTTGATAGCCCAAAATTGCATTGGGGTACGGAAAGCAGAGGCTCACCGGTTCAGTCCTCCATCTCTCCCCAGAAGCAGGCAGTGGCAAACCACTTCTGTAACACTGCCAAGAAAACTGCACAGAGATGTATCGTTTGAGTTGCTGCAACTCAGTGGTAGAGCAGACTGCCTGGAAGGTGGAGGGCTGCTGCTTGGATTCCCAGCCTTTCCCTGGAAGTATGGCAATGGCAACTACTTCTGTATCCCTGCCAAGAAAACTGGGAAAAGTGGCACATCAAGTCTCAGAGTGCCTGTAGTTCAGTGGTAAGCAGAGGTGTGCTGGTTCGATACCCAGCACTTCTCTTCTGTATTCCTGCCAGGAACGGCCTAGAGGTGCCCATGTGGTCAGCCATGGGTCATCCATAATTCAGTGGCACCCAACACAACAATGCGCTTCTGCTAGAGAAGATTTTCCTCCGTTGTTTTGCGTCCGGTTTCCCCTAACAGGGTGGGCTTTCAGCTCCATGAAAGCATTCCAGACAAGCATGGAAAGTCTTTACAGTGGAGGAAGGGAAGCATAGATGCATGCGTAAATCGACTGATGGCGTTCTTCTGCGCGTGGATGAATTGAGAGACGTGGATGCTGCTTGCTGTGAAGAGTTTGGAGCAGAGCTTTCACGGTGCCCTGTTGGAGCGCCATTACAGAATTCCTAGGAGGGCCCCAAGTGGAGCCGAACCAGCCGGCTGCCTTTTGCAGCGCACAGAGAAATGCGCTTCACAATCAAGTGGCCCCTTCCCTCAATGAGCCGTTTCCACGGGCCGAGGAAGAGTCTAAAATGACCTCATTGTACCAGCAGGCGCTTGTGATTGCGAAAACGGGATCTCTCAGGGCTTCCTGATGGGGCCCCCATTTTGTGACAGCGATCCAGGGCTGGATGCAAGTGTTCCTAGCAGGGTTATGTGCAGCCAAGCTGTGGCAATGCGTCTCGCTCCATAGGCTTGACTCAGGCCTGGCTGACATGCGCATGGAATTGGGAACATGCCCAGATCCAAAGTTTCAGCTTTTCAGCGTCCTATCACAGAGACGAGCAAAGATAACCTTCTTTCTATGTGTTTTGCCTTAGGGGATGGAAGGGAGGAAGAAGGAAAATTATTCGGTGTGTGTGTGTGGGGGGGGGGGAATCTGGACTTCTAGATCAAAGCTTCATGCGCTACCCTTTTAAGAACCACTATAGCTTCTGAAAAAAATAAAGGAATTCATCAATATGCCTAGATGGGGATTAGGTAGGTAAGTGTGGTGTAATCTGCCCTCCATTTCAGAACACCTCTGCAAGGTGACCGGTAATTTTCATTCCACATTATCTCTCCCAGAGGTGAATTTTCTGAGTTATTTAACAGTGAAAGAAAACAGCTTGCCACTTGGCAGATGTGTTATCTCACTCTGAAAGTGGACTGAAGATGGATTAAACCACAGTCTGAGAACACATGAGCAAAGAGACTAGGCCGTTTTCTTTCCACTTTCAGTAACCCTAAGGTGAATTTTCTGTGTTGTTTAACACTGAAAGAAAACAGCTTGCCACTTTGCTAATGTGTTCCCTCGCTCTGAAAGTGGACTGAAGTTGGATTAAACCTAAGGTGTGGATGCAGCCTTTCTGCAAAGTTTTCTCCAGTACCCAGGACTGCCCAATCTCAGAAGATAACTTGAAACAGTTTGGCATCTGTGCTTGGGCAAATGCCAAAGCGTAAATGTCATCTTCTCTGGGGGAAAGGGTGGTAATTTTTCATAGCACTAGGGAAATGTTCATTTGTGACTGGTGGTTTTGATGCTATTTGTGTCTGTTTTCTTTTAGTCAGCTGTTTGGTAAGCCAGTTTGGTCTAGGGGTTACAGAGCCAGACTCCTATCTGGGAATACCGGGTTTGATTCTGCACTCCCTCATGAAGCCAGCTGGGTGACCTTAGGTGAGTCACAGCTCTCTTCTGAGCTTTCACAGACTCACCTACCTCACAGGGTGTTCTGCTGTGGGGAGAAGAACGGAAGGTTTGTCAAGCCGCTTCAATAGACGTCATTTTTAAAAATAAAATACAGATAGCAAATAGTTTACAGGGAAAATAATCATAATTTTTCTGAATTTTGCCCAGAAGAGGATGTAAGACCCTCATGACCCTTCTCTTCTCTTGCTCAGGACAGGCCACAATTCCCTAAATGCACATCTTTTGCTCGTGTTAACAGTTCAAATGTGCGTGCATAGTAGCCTTCAAAGAGCATTTTCCGTATTTTTGTAGCTGTCTTGTGGAATCCTTGTAAACTGCTATGATTTCATGTGGTTGAAGGACTGGATCTTTTATCAACTTATAAGCAGTTTGTCTGTGGCCTGGCCAAGATATGAGCCCTGCCACTGAACACACAAGTTCTCTGGGGCATGTTCAGAAGACTGTGGCACCTTCAAGATAGAGGAAATACAGCACCATTACAAGGCCACTGTGGCGGGGTTGCCTCATGTGTCTGACACAACCTCACCATAGCCCCGCTTCCCCGCTTACTCCTCAAAAGCACTAGAAACTATTGCTGGAAAGCCCAGCACTGGTCATGGGTTTCCAGCAATTGCCAGCTGCTGCCATAGCTCTGTCCAGTGCATAGAGGCAGAAACAGCTCTCCGTGCATGCGCAAAGGTGCTGATGCAGACATCCGGACCTTTGACACTGGTGCTGCCTCACTAGCAAGGGATGATGGCAGGTGATCAATATCCTGCATTGTTTCTTGCCAAAGGGTTGGACTATGCTGTTGTCACTGATTGACCACTCAGGTCATTAAATTTGTATTCCACCCTTTGCCTGTCACTCCCAGGGCCTGGAAGTCCCCTCTGCCTCAACATGCCCATCCCTGAGGTGGACTTAGGCAGAGATGCTGTAGAGTCACCTCTGCTGAATGGCTGTTGGTGTCCAGGGGACGCCATTTGTGGTGGCCCAAGGGGAGGTAGACATCAGCAGTGACCTTTGTGCTGAAGTTCTCCCTGTTCCTCCCTACTTGCTCCCCAAGTTTCTCTCTTTCTTTTGTGGAAAGAGGGAGCAGTTCTGCTGTTTGGTCAAAAGCAGAAGTAGAGGACACTGAGCCCAGCCCCCTGGGCAAGGCTTCCCCCCCAAAAAACCCCGGGAAGGACATCTTGCCAGGGGAAGGAAGTGGCAGCAAATGGCATTTCTGTGACAAAGATTTCCTGGTCCCAGGTGGCCTTCATAACTTTGCAGCATATAGAACTCTGAAGACACTTCACTTTTCACATTCCCTTACTTCACTTCACTTTTTACTTCACTTCACTTTACTTTTTACTTCACTTTCTTCAATTTCCACTTCTCTTCCCTTCCCTTTTTACTTTACTTTTTATTTTACTTCACTTTTTACTCTATTCTACTTTACTTCACTTTTTACTTCCCTTCCCTTCCCTACCCTTCCCTTTTTATTTTACCTCACTTCCCTTTTTACTTCCCTTCTCTTCCCTTTTTACTTCACTTCACTTCACTTTTTACTTCCCGTCCCTTCACTTTTTACTCTCTTCTACTTCACTTCACTTCACTTTTTACTTCTCTTCCCTTCCTTACACTTTTTACTTCACTTCACTTTTTACTTCCCTTCCTTTCACTTTTTACTTCACTTTTTACTTCCCTTCCCTTCCTTTCACTTTTTACTTCACTTCACTTTTTACTTCCCTTCCTTTCACTTTTTACTTTACTTCACTTTTTACTTCCCTTCCTTTCACTTTTTACTTTACTTCACTTCACTTTTTACTTCCCTTCCTTTCACTTTTTACTTTACTTCACTTCACTTTTTACTTCCCTTCCCTTCACTTTTTACTCTATTCTACTTCACTTTCCTTCACTTTTTACTTTCCTTTCCTTCCCTTCCCTTCCTTTTACTTTTTACTTTACTTCACATTTTACTTCCCTTCCCTTTTTACTTGACTTTTGGGGTGAGGAGAGGCTTCAGAGTCCTTTGAAAAGGCTTCAGAAGAGGCCTTGTTCTTTCTCTTCTTTGGCTCTGCGCTCCATTTGACTGTCGTGTGAACACGCCCTGGTGAAGGAGGACCCAGAGCAGCCCGTTTGTGGCTTGGAGAGGCGCCCTGAGGCCCACCAGGACCGAAGCAGCAGGAGAAGTTGCTGAGGAGCCTCAGGGAGCCTCATTTGACTTCCACTCCCCAAGCTCTGACTTGGTCGCTGCCTTTGGGCTTGTCTTCTCTGCCTCCCTCTGTAAACTTGCCTGATATGAAAAGGGAATAATTGGAGCAGGTTAAGAGCGAAAGCTTCCCGGGCGGCGTGACGGCAGGAACTTAGCTGAGCTCTCGCTCGGTGCCACTGGGTGTAGATAATTCTCTCCTCTTCTTCCACCCACCCAGGCTGTCAGAGTGCTTGAATGATGGGCGATCACAGCAGAGCTCGCTCAGGTGGGAAACAATAGGAGCTGCATTTGCCACAGAGAGCTCAGCACAGAGACTCACAGAGTCATGGAGCTGCACCCACCCAAGGGAAGGGTGGGATGGGCCAGCTTAACGGCAGAATTCGTATTCCTTTTGCTCAAAGAGGAAAAGTTGGCTTTTCTACCCTGCTTTTCTCACCCATTTAAAGGGACTCAATGCGGCTGACAAAGCTGCTGTTCTTCTCCCCACAACAGAACACCCTGTGAGGTAGGTGGGGCTGTGAGAGCTTAGAAGAGAGCTGTGACTAGCCCAAGGTCACCCAGCTGGCTTCATGGGGGAGGGCGGAATCAAACCCGGTATTCCCGGAGACCAAACTGACTTACAATTGCAGAAGACTCAGAAGCAAAACAAAGGGTGCAGAACAGTGGCACCTCCTTGCATTCCGCTACGCACCATTGTCCAGCATCTCGCTGCTTTGCTCTCAGTCTGGGAAGTGAGGCGGGTGCTGGGCTGGTGGCCTGAAGGTGTGCAGAAGCTGCACTTTTGCACGTGCCAAAGGGAAAACAGGGCGCAATGGTAGAGGCCCCCCGTGTGGCATACGGAAGGAACCGGGGACAGCCCTAGCGTCCCTCCGTCCCGGAAGAAGGGGAGAGCAAACCACTTTTGTACTGTTGCCAAGAAAGTGGAGTGCTTGACTCCAGGAAGCCATTATGAATCAGGTTCAACTTGAGGGCATTTTAGCTTTGTGGATCTAATTCAGCAAAAGAAAAAGCAGCTATGATTGGGTTCAGGCTGTTTTCTCTCCCCTCCCCTCCCCTCCCCCCTCCCCTTCCCTTGGTCTAGTGCTGAGGGAGCTGGGCTCTTATCTGGGAATACTGGGTTTGATTCCTCCCTCCTCCATGAAGCCAGCTGGGTGACCTTGAGCTAGTCACAGCTCTCTTCTGAACTCTCACAGCCCCACGTGCTTCACAGGGTGTCTGTCATGAGGAGAAGAACAGAAGGTTTGTCAGCCGCTTTGAGTCCCCTAAATGGGTGAGAAAAGTGGGGTAGAAAAGCCAACTTTTCTTCTTCAAAAAAGTGAGCCAGTTCGGTCCAGTGGTTAGGCAGCCACTCATCTGGGAATACTGGGTTTGATTCCACACTCCTGCCACCTGGGTGACTTTGGGCTAGTCACTTCTCACAACACTCTGACCTCACAGGATGTTCTGTGGTGGGGAGAAGAACAGAAGGTTTATCAGCTGCTTTGAGTCCCCTTAAATGGGTGAGAAAAGCAGAGTAGAAAAATCAACTCTTCTTCTTCTGCCTCCCTAAAGCCAGCTGGTTGACCTTGGGCTAGTCGCTGCTACCTCACAGATTTTCTGTGGTGAGGAGAAGAACAGAAGGTTTGTCAGCCACTTTGAGTCCCCTTACGGGTAGGAAAAGCAGGATATAAAACCCAACTCTTCTTCTCCTCCTCCCCTCCCCTCCCTTTCTCTTCCCCTCCCTCCTAGGTATCAGTTTCTTCATGCTCTGTTTATGGCACCCATGGGATTGGGATTGGCTTTCTGGCTCCCGTGTGGCATCTTTCCACTACCGGCGTTTGCCACGGGCCCTGGTTCCCTAGGCTGGTTTTCCTTCCTCCCCCTTTTACCATAATGGGGGTTGGTGGCAGCTCTTTGTTACCTTGCTGGGCCCACCTGCTTCTCCTCCCCCCCCCCCCCGGGCAGTCTGTGAATGTGGCACATCAGTCCGGGCCAGGGGGAGGGAGCCATCGGAGGCCGAGGCCAGCCCCACGCCGTCCGCGCTCGCGAGCGCTTGCGTTCCAGGAGGTGAAGGGAGAGCGGGGGCCCATTTAACCTCTGATGTTCTTATAAGAATTTAATAAGTGCGCTGCTTATGCAACGCTGGATCTATAAAGTAGTCCCAAGGGACGACGTTGGCGCTTTCTCACGGTTCCCATGGTTACATCCAGTTCTTAACAAAGGAGGAACAAGTGTGAATTCAATTATTCTGATTTCAAATGCAGCACAGCACACTTATCTAAATGGCCTGTAGTACAGAAAAGCGCACGGGGATAAGCAGGCGTTTATATAATAGGGCCGGCCGCACTTTATCTGTAGGGGCAGGAGTGGCAGGCTGAAATGCAACAGGCTGAAGCAGGGGTAGGATTCCTGGGGGCCCAGGGTTTGCTCCGTGGTGGCCCCCTCCTCCTTCATGTGGGGGCTGACGCTGCTTGATGGCTGCAGGTGGGAGCACTGTGCAGCTGCCAAGGAGAACGCAGTCCCAGAATGCCTTGCAGAATTCCAGATTAGCCTTGGTGTCCGCCTCATGTGAGCCAGTATGGTCTAGTGCTGAGGGAGCTGGACTCTTATCTGGGAATACTGGGTTTGATTTCGCACTCCTCCGTGAAGCCAGCTGGGTGACCTTGGGCTAGTCACAGCTCTCTTCTGAGCTCTCACTGCCCCACCTACCTCACAGGGTGTTTGTGGTGGGGAGAAGAACTGAAGGTTTGTCAGCTGCTTTGAGTCCCCTTAAATGGATGAGAAAAGCGGGATAGAAGAGCCAACTCTTCTTCTTCAGATCAGAGAAGCATCTTCCCAGTGTCCACCTGTTTCCTGGTCCTCTCTCCTGGATGGGTTTTGTGCTCAGAGATCTTTCTGCTGCCCAAAAAAGAGTGTTCAGAAAGGCAGGTGATGCCTAGGCAATGATGCCCAAGTGGCACCTCCAGTTTGGGGGAGACAGGCAAGATGCTTCCAAAGCCATGTTCATTAAATGGAGAGCAGGTGAAGGTTTTGCCCTTGTCTCGTGCTTGAGACAGGATTCTGGACTAGATGGACTGTGTTGTGATCCAGTAGGTCACCTCTCATGTTCTTCTCAGGTAGATCAGTGGCTACTAGAGGCACAGGTAGTGCCTCCAGGTTGGAGACACAGGCAGGATGCCTCGATAGGCCCTTCTGCAGGGAAGGGAGAGCAGGTGAAGGTTTCACCCTTGTCTTCTACTTGAGGTGCTCACAAGCAATTGGTGGGCCACTGTGAGAGACAGGATGCTGCACTTAATGGGCTGAGATCTAATCCAGCAGGGCTCCTCTTTGGTTCTTATGTTCAGTTCATGTGCAGGACGAGAGTGAAACAAACAACTTCTTGCTGGCTTTGTTTTCCTAGACCAGTGGTCGGCAAACTCATTAGTCAAAAGAGCCAGATATCAACAGTACAACGACTGAAATTTCTTTTGAGAGCCAAATTGTTTAAACTTAAACTATATAGGTAGGTACATTGTTATTAACCTAACTAGAGTACTCCTAAGCTGGAAGAGCCACACTCAAGGGGCCAAAGAGCCGCATGTGGCTCCCGAGCTGTGGTTTGCCTACCCCTGTCCTAGACTATCTTGCGTCTTTGGGCTGATGCCTCAGTTGGCTTGTGACTGTTGAGGAGGCAGCTGGGCCCATTTCAGCCCGTTTCACGGTGGCCTCTTATACCTCAGCATCTGCCGCAAACGATACTCAACCTAGCAGAGAATTTATAAGAGGTGACAAACAGTCTGTTTACACCTTGACTCTTGTCCCTGTTACCAGCTTTGATTTGGGACAGGTTGCAAAGCACTCCTTTGGCTCCTACGCATGCCTTATGTGAAACCAAGCACATTATAAGCTGTAAAAATTGCCAGGAATCAGAAGGATCCTAGGGCCATTGGTCTCTGAGCATTCCCCATGCGCCCATGTGGTGTGCCCCCAGCTGGTACTTGAACCAACCAAGGAAGAAAAATGGGGAAACGTTGAAGAAGATGTTTCATAAGCCAAGTAAATATCCCTGCAAATGGTGATGGGACCACAGGGAGGCCAGAGGTAGGAGGCAATGTCAGGATGAAACAGTTCTAGTCCAAGGGAAAGGGGCAGACTGGAGAGGCCAGAACAGCCAAGGAACTAAGGCAACCAGCCTGGACAAACTCATGAAAGACAGGTGTATCAGTGAGTTCTAGAATAGATGCCTAGGTACATCCTCCAGGCTGGGGAGATAGGCAGGATGCCTCTAAAAGGCCATTTGCTGGGATTTGAGAGCAGGTGAAGGTTTTGCCTTGGTCTTCTGCTTGTGATGCTCAGAAGGAATTAGTGGGCTTCTGTGTGAGATGGGAGCCTGGACTAGATGGGCTGTGGCTTGATCCAGCAGGGCCCCTCTTAGGTTCTTCTATTCCTGGCTGATGGCTGTGATGTTCAGAGGGTTTCCCAACATGGTACCCATGTGATAAGCAGGATCCTGGTGGCTTAGGCAGTGTCTACAGTTGAAACAGCCAGTCTCCACCAGTGCTTATGTTCAAGAAATGTTCAGGGTTTGCATTTCACTTAGTTCTTTTATTTATTTATATTTATCTGCTTGTTTATTATTTATAATAAGATCATGAAAGCAGCTGAAAAGGTTTCCTGATGTCAGCTGGACATTGGAGGCTTCCAAATTTGCTGGCTGGCTGGGACATACACAGAAGATGAAAGTGAGCCAGAGTGAGGTTGTTCAAAGGATTTCGGGGCTTGTGCAGGATTAGCAGTGGACAGAGCATGGTCTTGGAGAGATCAGGACATTCTGTCTGTGGTTATCGGGCCTTTGATTCACCCAACTAAAGGATGACCGCTGCTCGATCGTATATGTCCGAAGCTTTGTGGTTTGAGATTCAACTGCAGAGATGGAAACTGCTTTGATTTCAGCTGAATGGTTGAAGGGACGGATTATTCAACGTGTTTTTGAACTTTTTCCCCACGTGGTGCTGCTGAAAAACTTCTGCGTGGGTCCTTCTGCAACTTCAAACAGAGAATCTAGTAGCTTCTTAAAGGACCGAGTTACTGATGCCGTAAACTCTCAGCCCATCAAGATTTCACAGGTGGGTTCAGCAGGCAGGAGACACTTTGAGAGTAGGGTGAACAGCTTTTTTATTTTCTAGCACAGATTGTGAGCAGGATCAGGCAGAAGGATTCGGCTCATGCACTTCTCTATTCTGGAAGGTAACTGCAAGAAAAGTGGACAGGGGCAGAAAGTGAATCTGGGAGCTCTCTATGGCCTTTGGGACAAAACCCATCTTTTGCTGCAGAGCAGAACAAATGAATATAGCAGCATAACAACATAAGAGGAGCCCTGCTGGATCAGGCCACAGCCCATCTAATCCAACATCCATGTCTTGCCCCAGTGGCCCACCAATCGCTTCTGGGCATCCTAAGCAGAAGACTGAAGCAAAACTTTCTCCTGTTCTCAAATCCCTGCAAAGGGCCTTTGGAGAGACACCCTGCCTGTCTCTCAACATGGAGGTGGTACCTAGGCATCTATTCTTGTAGCCATGGATACACTTGCCCCCTGTGAATTAAGAGGAGCCCTGCTGGATCAGACCACATTTAGTCCAGCATCGTGTTTTACACAGTGCCCCACCAATTGCTTCTGGGCTTCTTAAGCAGAAGACTAAAGCAAAACTTTCTTCTGTTCTCAAATCCAGGCAAATAGCCTTCAGAAGAAGAAGAAGAAGCGTTGGCTTTTCTACCCCGCTTTTCTCACCCATTTAAGGGGACTCCAAGCGGCTGACAAAGCTTTCTATTCTTCTCCCCACAACAGAACACCCTGTGAGGTAGGTGGGGCTGTGGGAGCTCAGAAGAGAGCTGTGACTAGCCCAAGGTCACCCAGCTGGTTTCATGGAAAGGGCGGAATCAAACCCGGTATTCCCAGAGAAGAGTCCAGCTCCCTAACCGCTAGACCAAACTGGCTCATAGAGGCATCCTACCTGTCCTTCAACCTGGAAGCAGCATCTAGGCATCAGTTTTTGTTGCCATTAATGTACTCTCATCCATGAATGGAGGGGGGCTGTTGGATCAGGCCACCGCCCATCAAATCCAACATCCTGTCTCATGCTCAATGGCTTCTGGGTATCTCAAGCAGAAGACAAAGGCAAAACCTTTACCTGCTCTCGATTCCCTGCCAAGGGCCTTTAGAGCCTTCCTACCTGTTTCTCCATCCCAGAGAAGGTACCTGGGCATCCATTCTAGTAGCCATTGATACACCTATCCTCCATGGATTTGTCCATCCCTTTCTTAAAGCTTGTCCAGGTGGGTTGCTGGCTTTTCCTCTGGTTGCAGTCTCTGGTCCTCGTGGAACTTTGTGAGTTTTTCCAAGCCAGAATCTACCAAAAGAAGTTCAGCATTACAAACTGGGGCCCTGAGATAAGGATAAAAATTTAAAAGGTGGTACCCTGTGTAATGAATAGAGGGCTATTTCTATCCCCCGTGTCTCTCGAGCTTACATTGCTCCCAGTGAATCTTCTTCTTGGCATTTTTAAGGACAGGTAATCTAGCCTTCGGGGAAACATCGAGTAAAGTCATTCTGACTGCTTCTTAGTGCGGACTGTTGCAAACAAGAGCACTTTAAGGAAAACACTGGGCTGCCGCGCTGTGCGCAGATGCAGAGTCTGAAGACAGCACCTTGGGGTCTCATTGCCAGCAAAGTACTATAATTTGATCTGAAATTCCACCTGGAAAACGTGGAGGGCACCATTTAAGGGAAAAACACCTGCCGGGTGTTTTTCCCACCGGTCAAGCCTATGAGAATCCGTGTGAGGTTGAAAAGAAAGGCGCATGTAACTTTGCATGAATCAGCTGGCTGTGACCAGGGGCTCTCATAAAATCCTAAATGCTTTTCAATTTGCAAGCTGACTCGGCTAATAAAGTTCAAATCAAAAGTGAAGCAAAAAAATAGAGGGTGATAGAAGAAGAAGAAGAGTTGGCTCTTCTCTCCCACTTTTCTCGCCCATTTAAGGGGACTCCAGGCGGCTGAGAAAGCTTTCACCCAACAACAGACACCCTGTGAGGTAGGTGGGGCTGTGAGAGCTCAGGAGACCTGTGACTAGCCCAAGGTCACCCAGCTGACTTCGAGGAGAAAGAAGAATAGTTGGCTTTTCTACCCCACTTTTCTCACCCATTTCAGGGGACTCAAAGCGGCTGACAAACCTTCTGTTCTTCTCCCCACAACAGACACCGTGTCATGTAGGTGGGGCTGTGAGAGCTCAGAAGAGAGCTGTGACTAGCCCAAGGTCACCCAGCTGGCTTCGTGGAGGAGGAAGAAGAGTTCCCCTTTGGACTTTGTTTTTCTCGCCCATTTAATGGGACTCAAAGCGGCTGACAAACCTTCTATTCTTCTCCCCACAACAGACACCGTGTGAAGTAGGTGGGGCAGTGAGAGCTCAGAAGAGAACTGTGACTAGCCCAAAGTCACCCAGCTGGCTTCATGGAGGAGGGTGGAACCAAACCCGCTATTCCCAGATAAGAGTCCAGCTCCTTAACCACTAGGCCAAACTGGCTCACAAGGCTGTTCCCTGCCTGGCTGTAGATTGTGTTTTGTTTTTGTAAATCTCAAATTCAGGGGTTTGTGATTTGAACATTAGGCACCTGCTGCCCTTACCACCTTGGACACATCATATATATATATTTAAAAAAAGCAAAAAACAAGGGTGTGTTTTCCCCATGAGTTCACTTAGTTTGTTGCCTGGTCGCTTGGGGGTGGCCGTGGGGGAAGCAGCCATGACTTCACAATGAGGGACTGTGGGGAATTGTAGAAGGAGCTTTATCATTGCAACTGCCTTTGTTTATGCCTTGAATATGCTCTAGGGATGTTCATGAATGGTTTTTGGTTTTTTCTGCGTTCGATTTGTATCAGACTGAATGTAAGAAAATTCGTATTCGTTCGAATCGATCCCCTTCGAATGTGGCAGGATTCTGCTCAGCACTGATGTATTTGTACAAATATCCAGTCCAGATGCATATGTATCGATACGTAGCCGTAAGTATCCGATACATATTCGATACTTATCCAATACGTGTACTGTAACATATCTGCTCTGAAAGCGTTAAATCTGCCCTGAATCCACTTTGAGTCCTCTCTCATACCGTGTCAAATGCACTCTGGATCCGTTGCAGATGTGACTGGTGCAGGCGCTTTCCCATCTCTCCGTTTCTCGAATGTTTTGAAGCATTTGCACAATGAACGAATGTCGTAACATTTGGTTCGTATACGAGTGTCTGAATTCATACAAATATTCATGCACACCCCAGTATTCTTCTTCATAGAGGGAATCCCTCCAAAGACCAGTGACTGGGAGACTGGGACCAGAGCAAGCTGGTGGGCCACCGGGATGACCGGCTGCTGGACGAGATGGGCTACAATTCTGACCCATCGGAGCATTTCTTGCATTCTTAGAGTCATGGTAGTCAGGGCTGTCGATAGCTGTTAGCCCTAATGGCAGCGGCTGGAAGCCCACATGCAGTGTGCTCATGCTCTGCTAGTGCTGGTTGTCCCACCACCCTCAGCAGTGAAATGGTGGGGACCCAGGAGAGGGCCTTTTCAGTGATGGCCCCTAGGCTATGGAATAGTCTCCCCCTTGAGGTGTGTCAGGCTCCCTCACTGTATATGTTCAGGAGGGCAGTGAAGACGCACCTATTTACTCTGGCCTTCAGTTAAATGAGGACACACTCTCCTTTCCCACTTCCAGACACTATTGTTTTATTATATACTTTTATCTGTTTTAACATATGCCTGATTTTAAATGTTGTTACCTGCCCTGAGACCTTTGGGTATAGGACGGGATAGAAATATAAATAATAAAATGAATGAATGAACAGTAGCAGCAGCAGCAGTGACTTTTGTACCCTGACCCATTTAATGGGACTCAAAGTGGCTGACAAACCTCCTGGTCTTCTCCCCACAACAGACACCCTGTGAGATAGATGGGGCTGTGAGAGCTCAGAAAGAGAGCTGTAACTAACCCAAGGTCACCTAGTTGGCTTCGGAGAGGAGTGCAGAATCAAACCAAGTGACTAAGAGATATGATCCTGTCACTCTGACCACGAGGCCAGCTGGGTTGAAGAGACACCCATGAAATGATCTTTATCAGTATAATTCCATTATGATCCCATGGCCGTCTGTGTGGGAGATGCTGAACTTAAGAAGAACCTAAGAGGACTCCTGCTGGGTCAGACCACAGCCCATCTCGTCCAGCTTCCTGTCTCACCCAGTGGCCCACCAGTTGCTTCTGAGCTTCTCAAGCAGAAGATGAAGGCAAAACCACCTGCTCTCAGGTCCCTGCAGATGGCCTTGAGAGGCTTCCTGCCTGCATCTCCAACCTGGAGACAGTACCTGGGCATCCATTCCGGTAGCCATTGATCGATCTGTCCTCCATGAATTACAAGGAGCCTTGCTAGATCATGGCACATCCCATTCCGTCCAGCATCCCACATCCCACATCGGCCCACCAGCTGCTTCTGGGCATTTCGGGCAGAAAGCAAGGGCGAAATTCTTCCCTGCTCACAAATCCCTGCAGACAGGTGTCAAAAGCTCCCCGCTTGCTGGAGCGAACTTGGGCACTTGAGTTTCTGGGGCCCAGGAGGGGGTGCCCGTCCTTTCTGCCTTCCTCCCCTGATCTAGCCATGCCAGTTCAGCTGGGGGACTGTGCCCTGCCCACACGGGGCAAGAAGAAGCCGTTGCCACAGGACTCAAGGGCTCCTCTGCAGTTGATTGGAAAGGAAGAGAAATGCCAGGAGGGTGGCGTTCTATGATTCTATGATTCTTCCATTCCACCCTGCTTGCAGCCTCACCACCTGCCAGGACTGGCATAGTTTTAGGAAGGAGTATTGCCGTGCCGATCTGAGAGCCCCAGGCTGTTGATCATTGAGTGCCTCCATGCCGTGAAACAGTCTAAGCCAGTGAAAGGAGCTCCCCACAGAGGTAAAAGAATCCGGGCAGCTCTGCAAACATGACAGAGTTTGACTTTGCAAATGGAAGAACAAGCATGTGGGAAGTGTTCTCTGTGAACTGCAAAGATACATGAGCTTGTCTCTTTGCTTTCTCTCTCTCTCTCTCTCTCGTGTGTGTTGTGTGTCTGATTTTCCTGAGCGCAGCTTTAGAGTCATGAAGCCATTTGGCATGCGGCAGCGAAGCAGCTGTTGGTGTGAAGCAGATTTGAATTTCTGATGACTTCATTGCGAGTAACGTGGAATCTGATGTTCAGCGAGCGTCTTGGTGGCTTCCATCTGAGCGCAGCTGAGACCGTGTTTTCCACGAGAAGCTGGAAGTGGAGTTAAGGGGAGGTTGAACCTAGTGGTCAACACAGCACGGTCTAGTCTGATGCTGCGGTCACACCTAAGGTTTAATCCAGCTTCAGTCCACCTTCGGAGACAGAGAGAACCTATCAGCAAAGCGGCCAGTAATTTCCTTTCCACATTATCTACCCCAAAGGTGAATTTCCTGAGTTCTTTAACACTGTAAGAAAACAGCTTGTCACTTTGCTGATGTATTCTCTCGCTCTGAAAGCGGACTGAAGCTGGATTAAACCTTAAGTGTGACCACAGCCCAAGAGCCCATTCCCAGGGTTGGGAACCTTTTGTAATGCCTACTCAAGTAAATCCTGTTCACCTGATGCTTTATAAGGGTCACTGTGCCCGACCCTAGAATTGCTTTTTTGTTTACTGCTTCCTGTCACTCCTAGAGAATAGATGAAATTTAATTTCTTGCTCCCTTGCAGGACTATTGTTCTATTGTTATGGTTAGAGTGTAGAAAGGATGGGGCACTAGCAAAGTGCTCAAATATTTGTAACATTCGAAATTCATACGAATTTGGCCACATTCAGACATTCAAACTCGAATTGAATGTTTCATTACATTCGTATGAAGCTTCATATGGGATTCCTATGGGACTGAAAGTTTGCATCAAATCCGAATCCCACTACATTCAAAGGGGATCTATTCGAACATATACACATTCCCCATGATTCCTGTGAAATCCCGTAGGATTTGCATTATGGGAAATTGTGCACCATTTTGGGCCATTTCCTGCCTGTCCAAGGCCTTGGAAGAGTTTAAGGTAGGCTTAAGGTAAATGGTGTCCGCAGTGTGTACTCTGATCTAGTCACCGTGGGAGACTGAATCCGTGGTTACAGGATCAGTGGATATGGGGGTTGAATCCCAACCGGGATTTCTAGAAAGAGTTGGCCTTTCATCCTTCCCTTTCCCCTGTCCTTGTAGCGTCCACAGGAACCAGAGTGACTCTGGAGCATTCTGCCGCCCCCCGCGAACTCAAGATCGCTTGCTTGAGTGTTTTCTTTTATGTACAACTTGACCTACTTCTGAAAGAATTCCCTTCCTTATCTTTCCTATAGAGTTTGTAACCAGGGGTAATTGGATCTCAGCAGTTCTCGCTGAGGTTCTGCCGCTCCGCGTGAGACCCCCACTGTCCAGTTTAAAAGCTTTTCAGCTCCTCTTTTTTAAATTTAAAGTGCAGCTCTTTGGTCTCGCAGTGAAATCGGTCTCTCCTGTACAGGTCCAGATTTTCCGACAGGTATGAAAATCACCTGTCTCACTGAAATGTTTCACCTCTGCTTGAGAACATAAGAGCCTTAAGAGGAGCCCTGCTGGATCAGGCCTATCTAGTCCAGCCTCCTATCTCACACATTGGCCCACCAACTGCCCATGGGCATCTCAAGCAGAGACAAGGGCAAACCTTCTCCTGCTCTCGAATCCCAGCAAATGGCCTTAGAAGTGCCCTGCTTCCCCCCTCCCCAGCCTGAAAGTTGCACCTAGGCATCCATTCTAGTAGCCATTGATACACCTGTCATTCATAAATTTGTGTAAACCTTCCTTAAAGCCATCTAGGCTGGTTGCTGTCATCCCCTTTTTTGGCAGCCAATTCCATAAACGGATGACCCTCTGGGTGAAGAAATCCTTCCCCTTGTCTGATCTGACCCTCCTGCCCATCAGCTTCATAGATGCCCCCTGGTTCTAGTGTTGTGTGATAGAGAAAAGCAATGTTCTCTATCCACCTTTTCTATACAATGCATGATTTTATATACTTCAATCAGGTCCCCCTTCAAATGCCGTCACTTTGTGATGTCAAACTACTGGCTTCTGGTATTCTGAATCTCCACCACTCTTTTGTTGTGGCTGTATTTGGCACACTGGAATTTGCCTGCAGATAAATTCATGACGAACAGAATCTACATGCAATAATGTTATGTAACAGGAAGTGCCGTGCGCCTTCTACAAATGCTGCCAGGCACCTCCAACTCTGGGCTGACCTCTGGGATTCCATAGAGACATCTGTGCAGCTTTCTTGGCAGAGATGGATTGGCTTATTCATTTAGTTATATTTACATTTATATGCCGCTCCATACCCGAGGGTCTCCGGGCGGCTCACGACATTGAAAAACAGACATATAAAAATTATATCAGCCCTTAAACCAGAAACAAGTTTAAAAATGCAGCTTTAGAAAAATACAAAAATAGTTAAAAACAGCTTGCAACCCTCTACCACTGAGCTACAGCCACTCCCAGACTCCATGCAGTTTTCTTGGCCGTTCTTTTGGGCAGAGGCCTTTGCCTGCATGATAGTGAAGACAGAAGCTATGGGGAGGCCAGCAGGGGCAGCTGGGTGACCTTGGGCTAGTCACAGCTTTCTTCTGAGCTCTCACAGCCCCACCTACTTCAGGGGATGTTCTGTTGTGGGGAGAAGACTAGAAGGCTTGTCAGCCACTTTGAGTCCCCCTTAAAGGGTGAGAAAAGCAGGGTAGAAAAGCCGCAGCTCTTCTTGGTCTAGTGGTTAGGGAGACGGACTCTTATCTGGGAATACCAGGTTTCGATTCCGCACTCCCCCACAAAGCCAGCTGGGTGACCTTGGGCTAGTCACAGTTCTCCTCTGAGCTCTCACAGCTCCACCTACCTCACAGGGTGCTTGTTGTGCGGAGAAGAACAGAAGGTTTGTCCGCCATTTTGAGTCCCCTTAAATGGGTGAGAAAATCCAGATAGAAAAGCCAACTCTTCTTCTTCTTTGTAGGCCATGGTCACACCTTCATTTTAAACTTTCTTCAGGCCATCTTCAGGCCTGACGGCTCACACCTTTTCATTTATGTCCGTTCTATTGGTGGACTTTCCATTCGGGAGGGTGGAAAGAAAAAGGTGTGAGCCATCAGACCTGAAGATGGACCGAAGAAGGCTGAAAGGGAAGATGCAACCACCGCCCTAGCTTCTGTCCCAGCCAAAGACCTCTGCATCAGAAAACTGCCCGGGCTAAAACTGCAGGGGAAAACATCCTTTCCCTCTATGCAAGCGATTGGGGGATTTTTCTCCTCTCTGGTTTTCATTTTCAACGTATTTGATGTTACATTACTTATTGACCTGCGGTTGCTGTACCTTGCTTGGTATTTTGTGCATTCTAGTAATTTCTCCGTATTTGCTTAATTGATTGCAAACCCCCTTGAGCATAGTGTCAAAAGGCAGTGTGGAATACAAACTGACAGTGACAGGTAGGGATGGGCAAGAATATTCGAAACATTCAAAATTCAGTCGATTTCGTTGAAATTCGGACATTCAGATTCAAGTTGAGTGTATAGATATACATTAGTTTTCAACATTTGAACGAATTTGAATGTCTCAAATCATTCCTATGAATTATTCAGACATTCATATATGTACGGATACGTACGCATTACATATGTACCCATACGCATTTGTACGGATACGCACGCTACGAAAACAGGATGCATATGGGATAAAAATGGGATGCATACAAATGTTTGCCGGTCCGTACTGATGCATATGGACACATACGAATGTTGTCGATACTCGTATCTTCAACTATGACTCAAATATTTGTATGAATATATATGAATGTATTCAAATCGGTTCAGAGTTGAATACATTTGGGGCGAATCCCCACGGCAAGCTTATTTCGGATTCAGTACGGGTTCAATCCTTGAAGACCTCACGTCAGTTTGGCTTAACACGCTTTCTACGTGTTAAATCGCCCCAAAGCGTTGTAAATGTTAACCCTCATTTCAACAGGTCTCACTCCGGTTTGTGCGCTTGATACGTGTTACATTTTTTACTGTGGGGACCCTACCGTTTTAAGGGATGAGAATCCATGTTTAGGGTTTCCCTCCGCCAATAGCTTGCTTCCAAAGACAGTGATGTCAGTGTAAAAATCCAACCTTCACAGCAGCCGCTACACTGTAGCAATCCAGGCACTTCATACCTGATAACAATGTTGCGATGTTGCGCAATTCTAGCTCTTTGGAGTTCTGACCTTTAGAAAGGGAAAGGAAAGCAGGGCAGGTTTTGGGAGATGTGTGAATGTTTAAAGCAAGGGGGATTGAGTTGCCGCTGCTGCTGTGTGCCCTGGGCAATGGGGAGAATCGCTGGCTGCCCGCTGCCGGTTTTCCTCCATCCAGGCAAGCGGCAGCCACCCAGCCACCCAGCCAGGCTCGTGAAGGGGTCCGTTATGGGTGGCGCATTCACGCCAGGAGGAAGAGGGCAGGGCAGCCCCAAAAAGCAGCTTTTAGAAAGTAGCCACTTGAGTCCCCCCTTGAGTCACGTACGCCATGTACGATCCTCAGATTCTGGATCCAACATGATTGAGTTGAAAGTAATGGGAACAGGCAAATTTGCGTTTGCATCCGGTTATATTATTTCGGTTTAGGGAAACTGGATTAAGCTTATAATGGGGATGCCATTCATAGGAGTTTGAACATTCAAATGTTTGATTCGAATTGAACATTGCAAATTGCATTCTTGCGCACCCCTAGTGATGGGCCTCGTCTGCGGGGGGGGGGGGGGAGCCTCATTTGCCGTACCTTTTCCTGACTTCTTTTTCCTGGCCACCAGCTGCAACACGGACTTCTCAAAAAGAGCCTCATGACGTTTAGACGGATTGGTCCAGACAGAACATTATGGTAGCTGATGTTGAAGTTTTAAATGCCTGTTGGAGAGGTTTTTAAAAGGTCTTGCTATCATCTCAAGCACGACGGCATTTTGTTAGTCACGGGGGCTCGTTCCTTTGTTTTTTTTTCATCAGTCGGATGCGCTGAATGTCATCGCTTAGAAGGGCAATCATTGCTGAAACGTTGAGTCAGATTTGGGAATCATCTTGCAAGCAGTCACCTTCTAGTGGAAGGAGAGGAGAGCCCAAAAGACAGGGTGTTTGAGCAGGACGCATCTGAGTTGACGGATCACGTTGCTGCTCACTTAAGTCTGGGCATAGCAGAGCCGCAGAAATGATGCTGGAGAGATTGGATGGAGCGAGGGCTGCCTGAGAACTTCAGTCGGGGCAGAAGACTCACCTTTGGCATAAAACCATGCATGGTGTAGAAAAGGTGGATGGAGGGAAATTATTTTCTCCTTCCTACAACATTCGAACCAAGGGCCCCTCTATAAAGCTGGTGGGTAGATCAGACAAGGGGAAGTATTTCTTCACCCAGAGGGTCATCGGTCTGTGGAACTTGCTGCCAGAAGAGGTGGTGATGGCTTTAAGGAAGGGTTGGACAAATTTATGGAGGACAGATGTATCAATGGCTACTAGAATGGATGCCCAGGTACATACTTCAGGCTGGGGTGTGGAGACAGGAAAGATGCCTCCAAAGGCCATTTGCTGTGATTTGAGAGCAGGTGGTCTTCCGCTTGAGATGCCCGGAAGCAATTGATGAGTCACCTTGTGAGATGGGATGCAGGACTGTAAGGGCTGTGGCCTGATCCAGCAGGGCTCCTCTTAATTCATGGATGGCAGGAGTATTAATGGCTACAAGAATTTCTACCTCAAGGTTGGAGAGGCAGGTAGGAGGCCTCTAAAGGGCATTTGCAGGAATCCAGAGCAGGTGAAGTTTTTGTCTTTGTCTTTGTCTTCTGCTTGAGGTGCTGAGAAGAAATTTTTGGGCCACTGTATGAGACAAGATGCTGGACTAGGTGGACTGTGGCTGATCAGCAAGGCTCCTCTCATGTTCTTATAGGGTGAGACAACTTTGTTGAGTTCAGGTGTATAAATGGCTACTAGAATCTATGCCTGAGTACTGTCCTCAGGTTGGAGAGACAGCATGCCTCTTATGGCCATTTGCAGGGAGTTGAGAGCAGGTGAAGGTTTTGCTCTTGTCTTCTCCCTGAGATGCCCAGAAGCAATTGATCCACCACCCTGTGAGACAGGATGCTTGTTGTCTGGGCTATAGCCTGATCCAGTAGGGCCTCTTCTTACCTTCTTATATACTTCCCGTTCCTGTAACATCTGCATCCCAGTGGATCTTAAATGCTGAGTCAATACCTGTCTGTTCGGCCTTCACATCTCCAGCCAGGTGGGTGGATTTCTCTGCATAGGGTGCCAGAGTGGGAGAAGAGCCTCCCACTGACTATGCCCTATTTGACCCTTTCATTTTCCTGGTGGTCAACATGTGACCATCACCTGTGTTTATGGTAAGCTTCCATCAGGGACAAACCAGCTCTCTGCCTTTTACTGGTGGCTTAAAATCCTGTTACACTTTTCATCTTCCTGGACCTTAGTTTGTTCTCTGCATCTAATGGAGAAGTTGATTTCTCCTGCCCTCCCTTTTTGACTCCTTCATTCAACGTATCTCCAAAGGGAGTTGTGGCTTGATAAGACCCATGACGAGTGGCCAAGGGTTGTCTCTCAAGGGGAAATCATGGCCCCTCCTTTGCCAGAGGCCCTTGATGACGGAAGTCCCTTGAGTGCCCCCAGGACAGACGCCAAATAGTGTTATTCTTTCCCTGCGGTAGTTAAACATAGTAATAATTTTATTTGTACTTGAATTTTGTATGTATTCTTCTGTGCTGCGCTTTGTCAGGATTTTGGAACAGTGCGCCACATGCACAAAAACTGAAATCTCTAAAGCCATAAAAATGCGTTCCTGGAGAACCGTAGAATCTCACTTCTATCTAAATCCGAGAGTCAAGCCTAGAATCCATAAACTGCAAGATAAAAATCAGAATATGAAAGAAGAGACCTTTCACTGCACCCCTATCTATGGAATGCGCATTCCCTTGCCTATATAACAGTTGCTTCTCAGATAAAATATCACTTTATGGGCTTTTAGCATGCTTGTAAAACCTGCTTCCCAAGTGATCCGCTGCCGCCTCTCTGATGAAAGAGCCATTAGCAATTGCATCGTAACCAATGCATGAGTTCCAGTTTTTAATCCAGAACATGTGAAACATCCCCTGGGTATTGCATACATTTCTAGGATATTTTGCACGAATGGGGTTAATATAGAATTCTCGTGCAAGGCATGCCTCATCTACTCTATTCCCAGGTCCAGAAATTCCCTAAATTAGCGCCGTCATGTGTGTGTAGAGTTGGGAGCCCTCCTCTTGTTTCTAACTACCATTTAGTGGAATATCTTTACGAGCATCTGGGCTTTCTGGTCGAATTTTGGGTGAGTGATTGAGCAGGCACAATGTCTGATCCATAGTGCCAACGCAGAGCTGACCGTTTTTATCTATTTACTTGTTTATTTTATTTATTTAAGGACTTCTATCCCACCCGTCACTGAATGGTCCCAGGACAGGTCACAGTTATAAAAAGATAAATGCTTTAAAAGTGCTTTTATAGACCAGTGAACCACAGGTGTCTTATGGCTCTACTGAAGTGAAGAGGGATGCAAATATCTAAAGCAGTGTTTCCCGAAGTGTGGTACGCGTGCCCCCAGGGGTACTGGAAAAGTTTGGTGGGGGTACACGTTGCACCGGAGTTTGGTGGGGATCACGTGGGAATATCCACTGCACCGTGCTTAGCTGCGCCCACAGAACAAGGAAAGAAATAGGCGCGTATTGCAGTTTTTACACAGGAACCGGGGGCATCATACATCGTATCGCAACTCATTATGGCGGGAACTTCTGCGCATCCTTCGCGCAGCTTGGGTTCGGCCATTTTTAAACTGCGGGAACATTAACAGTTGACGTTGAGCCGCGGAGCTGTTTAAACGCCGGAGAATTGCAGTGTTATCTAACGGTCTTGTGAGGCGTGAATATACTTCACTTTGTTACAGAGACAACTGACTTCTTTAATAGTTAGTTCCGGGCGCCTGCTATCGTGCTTTAGTAAGTTCCACTGATTTTGATTCTTTTTATAAAATACAATTTTTATCCCTAATGTTTTTTATGAGGGGTACTCAGCGTTACGAAAATTATAGAGGGGGTACACATGTGTCAAAAGTTTGGGAAACACTGATCTAAAGGAATGCCTTCTCTTATTTTGACCTGCCCGTGCCTTAAGATCTGGAGGGGAGGCCCTCTTGGTTGTCCCACCACCCTCAGTAATGAAAGGGGTGGGCACCTGGGAGAGGGCCTTCTCAGTGATGGCCCCCAGGCTACGAAATAGTCTCCCCCTTGAGGTATGTCAGGCCCCTTCATTGTATATGTTTAGGAGGGTAGTGCGGACTCACCTCTTTGCCCCAGCCTTTGGTTAAATGGGAATATAATGTCTCTTCCCACTTTACAGACACTGTTACTGTTGTAGTGTTTACCGTTGTTGTTCGGGTATAGCACAGGAAATAAATAAATAAGCAAATAAATAAGTAGTTGCTTTGGGAGGAGGATAGCTCTCAGTTTTGCTTTAGACTAGTATAGACTGTGCCCCACGGATAACCTTCTCTAAATATCTTGCAGTTGTCTTCCAGATGGCTGTTTTTAAGCATCCATTACTTAGCACTGCCTCTTGGCTCACCTGTTAGCATCTCCGTAATGCTTAGCATGAGGGAAAGTTAAGAGGAGCCCCACCTTGGGAATGGTGAAGAGCTACATGGAAAAGGTAGATAATGAAATGTTATCTTCTCAATTGCACTGCACTAGAACCAGGGGTCCCTCTATGAAGCTGATGAGCAGGAGAGTCAGATCAGACAAGCAGAAGTATTTCTTCACCCAGTGGGTCATCGGTCTGTTGGTAGCTATAAGAAGGGGATAGGCTAATTCATGAATGATAGGCATATCAGCGGCTTCTAGAATGGATACCCAGGCACAACCTCTAGGCTGGAGAGGCAAGCAGGATGCCTCTGAAGGCTGTTAGCAGGAACTTGAGAGCAAGTGAAAGTTTTGCCTTTGTCTTCTACTTGAGATGCCCAGAAGCAGTTTGTGGGCGACTGTGTGAAATAGGATGCTGGACTAGATGGGCTGTGACCTGATCCAATAGGGCCCCTCTTATCAATGGCTGTTAGAGGCAGGCAGGGTGCCTCTAACGGCCACTTGCAGGGAGTCAAGAGCAGGTGAGGGCTTTGCCTTGGTCTTCTGCTTGAGATACCCAGAAGCAATTGGTGGCCACTGTGTGACTTGGGACGGGCTGTAGCCAGATCTAGCAAGGCTTCTCCTAATTCAGGTAGTACCCGTGTATCGGTGCTTACTAGAACAGATGCCTAGGTACAACCTCCAGGTTGGAGAGACAGGCAGGATGCCTCTAAGGCCATTTGCAGGGAGCCGAGAGCAGGTGAAGGTTTTGCCTTGATCTTCTGCTTGAGATGCCCAGAAGCAATTGTTGGGCCACCGTGTGGGACAGAATGCTGGACTAAGATGGGCTGTGGCCTGATCCAGCAGGGCTTCTCCTACGTTTTCTTAGGAGTCTAATCTGGACCCTGATGTTATTAATCATACAGGAACCAAGTAGCCAGTTATGCAGGGAGATGTTTAATTTGCCCTTTTACAGGAAGGAGTCTTGTGAAAGAGGCGTGAGCCGAGTTTGGCACAGTTTTCTTCAGCTGGTGATCTGGATTGCCTGTAGACGACTTCCTATTAATTGGAAGCGGAAGACATAAAATTCTGCTTGCAAAATGAATCTGGCAACCTGGTCTTTCTGTCACAGGTGAGCAGCTTATATAGTGGTTCTTTCCTGTGCCAGTAGACTATTTCAGCTTCTTGGAATCTCCAGAACTGGGAAAGAAAAATGTCATTGACCCCAATTAGAAAGGTTGGCAACCCATACAGAGGTTGTTTTAAAACTCTCTGGTTGCTGCGTGCTTTTGATCTTCATAAGAATTTAGATAGATGAATTTAGAACAATGCAAAATATTTGAATGTTGGTGCCCAGGAAAGACCCTTTCCTGCATCTTAACACTAGTGTTGTTTGTTTGTTTGTTCATTTCACTTACTCACTTACTCATATTCCATCTTATACCATCTCAGGGGACATTACAATAAAATCAGTATAAAAGCAGATAAGTGAGCTAAAACCCTAGGTAAAAGCAGTTCTCTGGTTGACTTCCCTAATTTTGTTCCTGAAATTCAGCAGTGACAGGTCTGGAACACAACAGTTTTCTCTCCGGTTGCTTTTGGAGTCGCCAAGGGTTTCAAGAGGAGCACGTAGTGAGGCCCATGCCTGTGAGATCCAAAACCTGCAGTAACTTTTCCTGCTCGATAAGTGGTTAATAAATAGCCTTTTCAACGGCAGTGTTTTTAAAATGTCAGTGACTGTTCTTTTATGCTGGAATGAAGGAGATACCTGGGAGGGCCAGCCCGGGACAGGATTCTGCAACAGGGAAGGAAAATAATGAGAGCCCTGGTTGGAAGCAAATTTGCTTAGTCAGGTCTTTCTGATCTGATTTCCATTTTTCTTGGCTCCTGCGCAGCATTGCAGAGCTCAGCCCTAGGGGAATGAGCAGAAGAAGGGTGCGCCTGGCGTTGGGCAAACGTGGCTCCTTTTGGAGAACTGGGGTGGCTGCTGAACTTTGTGTTCATTTCTGTTTGCTCTCTTGGACTCTCTCCGCATGACAAGGGCATCTATTGTGCCTTCTGTCCCAGGGACCTCTCTTTCTAGAACAGAATAAATAAATGATGGAAGGGGGATCCTGGAGAATCAAATAAAATCATGCATGGTATAGAAAAAGTGGAGAGAGAACATTTCTCTATCACACGACACTAGAACCGGGGGGCATCTATGAAGCTGATGGGTAGGAGAGTCGGATCAGACAAGGGGAAGGATTTCTTCACCCAGAGGGTCATCGGCTTATGGAATTTGCTACCGGAAGAGGTGATGACAGCAACCAGCCTGGATGGCTTTAAGGAAGTTTTAGACAAGTTTATGGACGACAGATGTATCAATGGCTATTAGAATGGATGCCTAAGTACATCTTTCAGGCTGGGGGGGACAAGCAGGAGGCCTCCAAGGCCATTTGCTGGTATTTGAGAGCAGGAGAAGTTTTGCCCTTGTCTCTGCTTGAGATGCCCATGGGCAGTTGGTGGGCCACTCTGTGAGACAGGATGCTGGACTAGATGGGCTGTGGCCTGATCCAGCAGGGTTCCTTTTACGTTCTTATGTTCTAATTTGGGAGAAGTCGTTGCAAAGGAGCCTCTTTACTAGCTCCAGGCATTCGCTCTTTTTACAGCCCTGCTTACAACCTGACCTGAAAAGGATTTTCTCTTGTAAGATGATTCTTCATTAGTGGAGACCACCCTTGACCTCAGTGCTGGATCCCAGGCCAAGAGTAGCCCGCGCTTACGAACGGCTGCCATCCACAACTCGGTTATTGCAGTCCAGACCTGAACCCATTCAGTCATCAAGCCAGTTTCAAAATGTTTTCAAATCTCTTCATTGGTTGGAAGCAAAGCGTCTGGCTTGTGTGTGTAGCCCACCCACTCACAGTTCATGGAGCCAGCAACGAAATGCTCATGGTTCCATTTCCCAGTTACTGGGTCTCTGGATGCTCAGCACTGTCCGGGTGCCCAACTTTATATACCTCCCATGCGCCCCTTTATGTTCCTCCTATGCACGGATCTCAGGACTGCAGGACTCAGTTTTTGCTCAGGGGTCAAATCGTTTTTCCGACTGAGCCATCAGAGTTATTTTTAGGAGGGCTTAAATTGTTCTTGGCTTGTCAGCCTTGGCAAGCAGAGTTACAAAATAAACTGGATTTACAATTTTGAAAAAAAACCCACTCGAACATATTACATCAAGGGTTTGGATGGAGCCAAATATTTCAGCAAAGCTTGCAATTCCGTCCATAATAACTTTGCTTTACTGTATAGGCAGTTTTGCCAAGGTCACAGTCAACTCTTTGTTGGGACTTAAAGCATTGGGGGGGGGAGGGTGTCAAGGAGATTCTGTGGGCCCGATCCTGCAAAGCCTTCTGGGTTGAAAGGTCAAAGGTTCATCAGTAGCGTTCCAAGACTTTATGGAGAGGTCTCCAGGCCTGCGTGAATCAAAGCCAGAGGTTTACACACTGGTGTAGTAATTTCTGGTTTGGATTTAAATTTGTGTTGTATCGAAGCCAGGGCTGGTCATAAGTAAGTGGAGCTTGAAACAAACTGCAGGGTTCCGAAGGAAATGGAGGAAAAAACTAAAGCTCAGTATACGTTAATGAACAAATAGCTCTTACACCTGGAATGAATGGGTTTTGCAGTTGTTCACTCAGAAGCCCCCATCCCTCAGCTCCTCCGATGTTTGGTTTGGCTTCACTTTAGACTTCAGCCAGGGATGAGGAATAACGTTACATCCAGTATCATCGTTCTTAAGCAATTGGTTTCTTGTTTCTTACTGCCATCGTGAGCCCGTTTGGTCTTACGGTTAGACTGTTGGACTCTTATCTGATAGTCTCCTGGTTCAGTTCCACACTCCTCCACGAAGCCATCTGGGTGGCCTTGAGCTAGTCACAGCTCTCTTTCTGAGCTCTCACAGTCCCAAGGAGTCTTTTGTGTGGAGAAGAACAGAAGGTTTGTCAGCCACTTTAAGTCCCTTAAATGGGTGAGGACAGTGGGGCATGAAAACCAACTCTTCTTCCTCCTCCACTTCCATGAAGCCAGCTGGGTGACCTTGGGTCAGACACAGCTCTCTTTCTGAGCTCTGTTTTGGGGAGAAGAACAGAAAATTTGTCAGCTCCTAAGGGTTAGAAAAGCTGGGTATGAAAACCAGTTCTTCTTTTCTATTGCGTCTGACATAATGGGCCATTGGAGATATTGACCTGATCTACACAGTGGTGTAAGGATGCATCTTCACAAGGTGGTGTAGACTCTCCTATAATTTTACTAAATACTGTGGGGCGGTTACTCATGTTTCCTGGACTAGCTTTACAGTGGCAAACATGGGAAAACAAATTCACCTGCTGTAGGTGGTGGAGACGGGGTAGCATTTTTCAGGCTGGGGCGGGGGGAACGGGGCACTTCTAAGGCCATTTGCTAGGATTCTAGAGCAGGAGAAGGTTTGTCCTTGTCTCTGCTTAGGATGCCCATGAGCATTTGGCAGGCCACTGTGTGCGACAGGATGCTGGACTAGATGGGCTGTGGCCTGATCCAGCAGGACTTCTCTTATGTTCTTATGTTCTTAACCATCCACATTCCCTGAAAAACATAAGGACCTAAGAAGTGTCCCACCGGATCAGACCCATGACCCATCTAGACCAGGAACCTGTTCTCCCTGTGGCCAATCAGAGAATCCCACCATCTCACAGCTTGTTCTGTTCGCAGTGTCCCAGGTACTGTCGTTCAGAGGGAGACCGCCTCCTACCACCACCTCTAGAACATGATGAGTGTCAAACTCACTTAATCTGCTCTGAGTAAACAATTTATTGTCTCTTTTCCATCTTCTTTACGCTTTTCCGTTTCTTCTCCAGGTGTGAACTAGGTCAACATGAGTGGCCTTGGGAATAACTCAACAGACCCAACGAACCCAGATTCACAGAAGAGAAAGGGGTCACCCTGTGACACTCTGGCCCAGAGGTAAGGCTGGTTTGTCAGATTTTGTCTTTTTAGGGGATGTGGGGCTGTTCTGTCGTTCTCATTGCCTCCTTCTGCAGAAGTTCACGCTTTCCAGTAAGAGTTGGCTTTCCGTTGTAGGAAGCTGTGGTGCAAAACAGCCACAGTCGCCCGTCTACCGGTGGTTCGTTGCTGAATTAGTTTCAACTTAGTGATAGATCCAGACCTCCCACGACACCCCCTATGATTGTTTCCACTTTAAGAGAAATCTGATTAATAAAGAAAACCATAGAAGAGGCTTTCTGACCATCTCTATAGGTGCTGTAGTCTTTTCGTTTGTTTGTTTATTTGTTTGTTCCTTCCTTCCTTCCTTCCTTCCTTCCTTCCTTCCTTCCTTCCTTCCTTCCTTCCTTCCTTCCTTCCTTCCTTCCTTCCTTCCTTCCTTCCATCAAAATAAAAATATCCCACCCTTCACCACATGGTCCCAGGGCTGATAACAATAAAAATAAAACATGTAAAATATTAAAATATAATTAAAATGATTACCTCCTCCCTCCCTAACAGGACAGCACCCTGAGGAAGCTCTTTAAATGGCAGAAGCCTGAGTGAAAATCATCTGTATGAATTATTCGGATACCGTATGTGTACAGATATGTACAGGATGCTGTTTCAGAGTCTTGGGGCCACCACAGAAAAGGCCCTCCTGCATGTCCCTATGTCTCCTGCCTCTGGAAGAGGACTAAAAGAAGGCTGTCTCCTAGAGACCTCATTGCCCGGGCAGGTTTATATAGAAGGTGTTCCATCAGATACCCAGGGCCCAAGCCATTTAGGGCTTTATACGTTAGTGTCAACTCCTTGAATTGGGCTCGGTAGTGAATAGGTAACCAGTGCAGGTCCTTTAAGACAGGTTAACCTTTGGTAACCTTAGTGAAACCTCTTGTCTGCTGGCCATCTTACCCAGTTCATGCGCATCTGTTATTATTTTACCACGGAAGACAGAACAGTTTTGTTATGGTATATGTTTTCGTGATCCAGCCGTTCCCTTCGCTGTCTGTATTAACTGTTACCTATAAATGGATACAGAAGGGAAGATGCCATTCATGATGTGTATTTTGCTATGTTTTCCTCTTCAGCTTTGGAAGTATCTCTTTTGGATGGCTAGCTACCACCACCCCAAGGTTGGAGGGCCAGGCAGGATGACTCTAAAGGCCATTTGTACGTGGTTGAGAACTGAGGAAGGTTTTGCCTTCACCTTCTGCTCGAGATGCCCAGAAGCAGTTGGTGGGTTACTATGTGAGATGGGAAGCTGGACTAGATGGGCTGTGGCGCGATCCAGCAGGGCTCCTGTAAATGTTCTTATGTTCAGATTCATGAAGGACCAAATATGTCAATGACTACTAGAATGGACTCTTAGGTCCTTCCTCCAGGCTGGAGAGAAGTCAAGATGTTTCTGAAGGCCACTTGCAGGGAACTGAGAGCATGTGAAGCTTTGCCTACATCTTTTGCTTGAGATGCCTGGAAGCTGGACTAGTTGGGCTGAGACCTGATCCAGCAGGGCTGCTCTTATGTTCTTGAAGACAAACTTCTTGATGGTCAGTGTCTACTGGAACTGTCGCCTAGGTATGACCTCTGGGTTGAAGAATGGGCAGGATGTCTTTAAAGGAGTTGAGAACAAACGAGGCCTTTGCCCATGTCTTCTGCTGGAGATGCCCTGAAGCAATGAGTGGGCCACTGTGAGAGACAGGATGCTGGACCATACTGATGGCGGCCTGATCCAGCAGGGCTCCTCTTATGGAATTACATTCGTTTGTCAGATTTTTAATTTAATTTTATATGGATACCGCTTCAGTTCCCTTTAGAAAATTGTAGAAGGATGTCACTGACATGGGAAAACATATGTTGGGTTTGAAAATGGGTCTGGTCTTGACTGGCTCCCATACACACACAGTGGATCTCTCTCTCTCTCTCTTTCGCCTTTGTTGGAGGTCTTCAAGCAGAGGCTGGACCTACATCTGTCTGGGATGGTGTCGTGTCTGAAGTGAACAGCAGCAATGAAACACAGACACACACACGGCTAACAGTAGCAAGTAGCCAAGTCAGTTCCAAGAGTTAGTTGGGATATAGAGTCAAATGTAGTCAGACGAGCCAGGATCAGGTTACCAGAGATTTGTCGTCATCAGTCAGTCAGTCAAGGGTCAGGAGTCCAAGGGTTAATGCAAGCAGGGGTTGCCAGGAAAATCCTTTGTTTGCAACAGAGATGGCTGGGTGGGACTTCCTTATGAACAGCTCTGACTGTCCGTCCCCCTCCAGCGCAGCTGTTTCGCACGGTGTCATGCAGAGCAACATAGGTGTTCTCTCTCTCTCTCTCCAGAGAGAACTCGTCTCTGGGCATTGCTCAGTGTCAGAGTCCGACCTTTCCGTATCAGTTTCCAAGGTGGGCCCCTGAGGTGTGGGTCCCCCAACATGGCTGTCACGGGCAGGGACCTCATCATCCCAAAAGTCAGAGAGGGTACAAGGCATGAAGTAGTTTATGCAGGGAATCCTTCATTGAGCAGGGGTTGGACTGGATGACCCTGGAGGTCCCTTCCAGCTTTATGATTCTGTGTACTAATCCTGGTTTCAGAGAGGAGGGACTGATGGTGTAACTGTCAGTCGGTCATGTTCCTTCCTCCTCCTTGGCCTGACCAACCAGCCCACCCCCAGGAGCTGGCCATAACTGCTTTAGAGTGTCTCAAAGAACAGAAAACAAAAAAATTCTGGATGCTTTGATATATACATCTATTAATGAGCAGTAAAACAAAGAATCAATATTTATACAGAAATCCCTGGGCGCAGCACCACCATCACACCTGTGCAAAAATCAGAGTCAAATGGACCGTTGCATCTGCTGATCCGGTAACCAGCCTTCCCTCCGCCCCCCTCAGGAAATTGCAGGAAATGATGCGAGATTTCCCATAATGCTTGTGGACTCTTATGGGATTTCACAGGAATTATGGGAAATTGAGTACATTTCCCTGTGTTTGGAATATCCACAGTTTTTCATTAACCACAGTACCTGTGGATAGGGAGGTCCACCTGTGCAACGCATGGAAGAGCAAGCACGGATCAAACCCGCCATGCTCCCAAGTAACTCTTGTGCTGGTGAGAAGGACTGGCCAGTCTCCCTAATTTCTAAACTTAAAATTTCCCTGCTTTCGTTTGCAACAGGCAGGAGGGATTTTTGCAGTAACTAGGCAAACGAAATCGAAAATTGTTCCTCCGTCCAGGTTGCAGCAACAGGCTTTATACAAGCATTTTAAAACATTATATGGTGTGTATATGCTTTTTTTTGGATTGCATCATTAACAGTTTTGAAACCTTTCCTGCAAAATGGGGAAAGAGAATGTTGCAGCGGAATGGCGCTTTTCTCTTTCTGGAATTGTGACACTCTGTGGGCCTCAGCAGGAATGATGAAAACCTGTACAGAACATCTTTTCCTCACAAAAATGTGGGCCGGACTGTCCGCCCTCTCAATGGTTCAGCAGTTAAAAAAAAAATTAAAAGGGTTTTATTTTGCTGCATTACAAGTATCTCAAGGCAGGTTACTGCTCAGCAGAAGGAGAAATACAATGGAATAGAACCTACAAGAACCTAAGAACCTAAAAGAAGCCCTGCTGGATCAGGCCACAGCCCATCTAGTCCAGCATCCTGTCTCACCCAACAGCCTACCAATTGCCCATGGCCATCTCAAGCAGAGACAAGGAGTGTTTTTCCACTGTCACTAGAAGTACCCATTAAGTACCCATTAATGGGTACAAAAATGCCATTACATACCCATTAATGGGTACTTAATGGGTACTTCTAGTGACAGTAGAAAAACACCCAAGGACAAACCTTCTTCTGCTCTCCAATCCCTGCAAATGTCCTTAGAGGCCTCCTGCTCGTCCCCCCAGCCTGGAAGATGTACTTAGGCACTCATTCTAGTAGCCATTGATACATCTGTCATCCATAAATTTGTCCAACCCTTCCTTAAAGCCATCTAGACTGGTAGCTGTCACCACCTCTTCTGGCAGCCAGTTCCATAGACCAATGACCCTCTGGGTGAAGAAATCCTTCCCCTTGTCTGATCCGACTCTCCTACCCATCAGCTTCATAGATGCCCTCTGGTTCTAGGGTTGTGCGATAGAGAAAAGAAGTTTTCTCTATCCACCTTTTCTATACGATGGATAATTTTATATACTTCAATCAGGTCCCCTCTGAAATGCCCTTTTAACTGTGTGAATGGTTACCCCTGTGGAGGGCAAGGCTATAGGGTGGCTCTCAGTTTAAGGGGAACAAGTCTGTTTCGAGCCTTTTAAAACCGGAGGGTTAGTTTCTGAGGTGCATCTCATGAATACAAGGCTACCTCCCGATGCCAGTCAAATGCTGCACAAATAAGCAATGTTCCAGAGAAAAGCTCTTCCGGAACACACACTTCTTGCGTAGGTGGTGCAGGGCCTGACTCTGTCTGAATGTGATAGATTGATGAGCCCATCTGGGTATTTCAACCAGTATTTAAGCCAGTTTGGTCTAGTGGTCAGGGAGCCGGACTCTTATATGGGAATACCAGTTTGACTTGTCACTCCACCATGAAGCCAGCTGGGTGACCTTGGGCTAGTAACAGCTCTCTTTATGAGCTCTCACAGCCCCACCTCCCTCACAGGGTGTTCTGCTGTGGGAAGAACAGAAGGTTTGTCAGCCACTTAGAGCCCTCCTAAATGGGTGAGAAAAGCAGGGTAGAAAAGCCAACTCTTCTTCTTTCTTCACGAAGTCAGCTGGGTGGCCTTGGGCTAGTCACAGCTCTTTTCTGGGCTCTCCTAGACCCACCCCACCTCACAGGGTGTTCTGTTGTGGGGAGAAAAATAGAAAGCTTTGTCAGCCGCTTGGAGTCCCCTTAAATGGGCGAGAAAAGTGGGGTAGAAAAGCCAACTCTCCTTCAACTCTTCTTCAGTGTCGCAGTCACATGTGCGGTTGCCTTTTTTGGGCCCAGTACAGGTGTGGTGGCCGTGCCTAGGATGGTGGCTGCGCCCGCAAGTCAGTCAGAGCTGGGTTTCCAGGAAATAGGTTATAGCAGTGTCCGAGGAGGGCGCATACCTGTTCCTATTCTGGTTAAAGGAAACTGCGGACGTATGAAACACTGCAAAATCTGGAAGGGATTTCCTATGATTCCTTGCCAATCCCGCAGAATTTCCCGTGATTCCTGAGAAATCCTGTGAGACTTCAAATCCCGCATGATTTCCCAGGAGTCATGGGAAATCCCACAAGATTCCGCACCATTTCCAACTATCCCAGGCCTCCAAGAAGCCTGCAGGGGGGCTAAAGGTACTGTTCGAGGGTGGGGTGGGGAGGCTGATTCAGTCAGCCATAGATGAGTGGATCCATGGTCACCAGATCAGGAGATGCGTCGGCAGGCCAGTGTTTCAGAGGGATATAGTGGGGCTGTGGGGGGGGTTCCATTATATTGCGCCAATCTCACCATAGCCCTGTAATTCCACCATTTGGACACGGCGTAAGTCACGGTCACAGCTGGAAAATGAATTCCTTCCATAGTTTGTAGTGGGCTATAAAACTGACCACAATTTTTTTATTAATCATTTCTGTGATTGTGACTTTTGTCGCAGGTTTACCAGCCCTGGTAGTTTCCGGGTCTGATCATGCACTGTTCTCTCGAAACGTCAGAGCAGTTTTCGGGTGATTTTTGACTTCATGGGAAGACCAGACCCCTGAAATACAATCCTTTCTTTCAGGGACTGCCTCCTGTTCTTTCCTTTCTGGTTTATAAGTTGCCACAGCAACAGGGGGATTGAGTTCTGTTTTTAAATCTCCAAATGAATGCCACACACAACTTTTCCCGGTGATTCTCTCTGCCGAAATGGCTGCACGCTCTTCCCTTTGGTGGCCCTTGGCTCCCTCGTCACCCTGGGATGTTTCCCTCCCTAGTCAGATGCCCTTACCTGGTAGAAGGTGTGGGTGGGATTGGGGTAAGGGCGAGGGGGCCTCCTGGCAGCTTCTTACTGAGGACTAATCAGTCCTCCTGCATTGAAACTGGAAAAGACTTAGGCCTGTTAGTCCTGATTGGGGTGTGCACAGATGCAGTCTTTGGGATTCAGTTCAATTCTAATCGAATACCCAAAAATTCGAATTGATTTGAAAGTTTAAAATTTGAATGTATTCACATTCGATTGGAATACATTCAAATCTATCCATGCGAATTTTCAATCTGTATTTGCAAATACCAACGTTGATGACGTTCGTATGTGCCGAACACATCTGTACGCATCTGTACACATCCCATATTTATCCCATATGCATCCCGTTTTCATCCCATACGGATACATACACATGTGTATGGATGCAGGAAACAATTGCATGGGTAGGTATGCATCCTGTACATATCTGTACACATACGGTATCCGAATAATTCATACAAATGATTTGAAAATTTGAAATTCGTTTGAATGTTCAAATTTGAATTTATAGATATTTCATTTGAATTCAAATGGCAAAATTCAAACAAATTCGATTGAATTTTTAATGTTTTGAACAATCATGCACATCCCTAGTCCTTATTAAGAGCCCACGAAGAAGAAGAGGAAGAGTTAGCTTTTCTAGCCAGCTTTTCTCACCCTTAAGGGGACTCAAAGTGGCTGACAAACCTTCTGTTCTTCTCCCTTTGATGTAGGTGGGGCTGTGGGAGCTCAGAAAAGAGCTGTGACTAGCCCAAAGTCACCCAGCTGGCTTCATGAAGGAAGGAGAGTTGGTTTTTCTATCCCACTTTTCACCCATTTAAGGGGGCTCACAGTGGCTGACAAACCTTCTGTTCTTCCCATAACAGACATCCTGTGAGGAAGATGGGGCTGTGAGAGCTTAGAAAAGAGAGCTGTGACTAGCCCAAGGTCACCCAGCTGGAATCAAACCCGTTATTCCCAGATAAGAGTCCGGCTCCCTAACCACTAGATCAAACTGCCTCACAAAATCCTCTTCCCAGTCCACACTTTAGTTCAGATCTGTGAGGCCCTACCCCTGTTGGTTTTCTCTGTCCACATAGGATGCCTTCACACGCAGGTAAGCGTGTGGCGATTTACCTGCTTGCTGCAAATGGTGTTATTGTCATGTGCCATTTGGGGAGGACTCTGGTGAGGAGGCAGAGTCATGGTGGATGGGAGCAACATGGATGTTCTGAAGGTAGTTTAGAGGTCCCAGAAGCTTAAATCTAGATTTCTAGGCAGGACGATGAAAACGGGAGGCGTTAAGGTAGCTTTCCAGGCAGTGGTCCATGCGGCATGCGCAGGGTGAGCTAAGCAAGCAGTGTTGCGCCAGCAGGAGATCCTGTAGGTGGATTGTTTTGCCTTCATTAGATGCTGGAGAACCTGTGAGGACAAGCTAGGCCTGTACCAGAGGGATGGGCTGCACTGGAACAAAAACAAGGACTGAACAGATGGCATCTAAAATATATTTTTCATAAGTTGGCTGAGCAGCTTTTAAGCTGATAGTGGGGGTGGCGGCTGGTGGAAGACTGTCAGAAATGGGGCAGCAGCATCCGATTCTGAAAGAGTCATCGCTTGATGGAGGGTTGGGAGAGGGGAGAGCAGAGGTGTAAATAAGCAGGGTGAATATAGGAGAGACCCAAGCAGACCGGTGACAGCTACCAGCCTAGATGGCTTCGAGGTAGGGTTAGACAAATTTATGGATGACAGATGTATCAGTGGCTACTAGAACGAATGCCTGGGTACATCTTTCAGACTGGGGGCGGGGGGCAGCGGAAGCAGGACGCTTCTAATGCCATTTGCTGGGATTCAAGAGCAGGAGAAGGTTTGCCCTTGTCTCCACTTAAGATGCGCATGGGCAGTTGGTGGGCCACTGTATGCGACGGGATGCTGGACTAGATGGGCTGTGGCCTGATCCAGCAAGGCTTCTCTTATGTTATGGTGAAATAATACAGATCATAAGAACCTAAGAGGGACCTTGTTGGATCAGGCCACAGCCCATCTAGTCCAGCATCCTGTCACACACAGTGGCCCACCAGTTGCTTATGGGCATCTCAAGGAGAAGATGAAGGCAAACCTTCACCTGCTCTTCAACACCAATCGATGGCTCTAGAGGTTTCCTTCCTGACTCTCCAACCTGGAGATGGTACTTTGGCATTCATTCTAGTAGTCATTGATATACCTGACCTCCATGAATTTGTCCAACCATATGAGAGCCTAAGAGAAGCCCTGCTGGATCAAGCCCCAGCCCATCTAGTCCAGCATCCCGTCTCACACAGTGCCCACCAGTTGCCCATAGGCATCTCAAGCAGAAGACCTTCACCTGCTCTTGGCCTTCAGAGACATCCTACCTTATCCACCCAGCCTGGAGGGTGTACCTAGGCGTCCATTCTAGTCGGCATTGAAATGAAAAAGATACCAAGTGGGATGCTGCCCAGCAATGCTTCTGTGCACCTACTAGAGAGAATAGAATATACAGTGGGCATAATTGAATATGGATGGATCAGTGAGGACTGATGGGAGATGGAAAATCGAGATGAGTATATTGGAGGAGGTGACGATTTGTACATAAAAGACCATGTTGAATCAAGGTACCATGAACTCTTCAAGGGGCCAGATATCAGGTCATCAACGTAGCTTAACAAGGTGGAGCAGTATCAATCTTTCTCTGCTCAGTCAACGGAAGATCTTGAGTTGAAGAAGTAGCCTCAAGTAGAGCATCCCAAAGAGGATGTCTGTTTGCAACGAGGGAGATTTTGATGTCTCACAGAGCAGTTGAGTAAATGTTTGCTCAGATTTTGACAGAGGTGATTTTCAGATCTCATTAGTTGCGCACTAGAGCAGTTGGTCGTGGGATTATAGTAGACGAGGTGGTTCCGCGCACCACGGATTGGCCGGCAAAGTGAATGTGGTTGAATCTCTTTGGAATAGTGATCGTGGTGCAGTAAAATCCAATTTTACAAGAGCAGAAGTTTGCAACGTACGGCCTGCCGGAGTCGCATTTGATTTCAACAGAGTGAATTTCTCAAAACCTAGAAGACTGCTAGAAAGGAAGTTGAAAAGGAAGGTCAAAAGAGCAAACTATCTATAGACCTATCTATTTGTTGCTGTTTCAAAACACAATCTTACATACTCAGTTGCGATCTACTGTGAAGATAAAGAAAGGACCACAGAGGCCAAGAAGTAGCTGGCGTGGTTGACCAGGACTGTCAGGAAAGCTGTTAGATAGAAGAAAACATCCGAGCAGTAAGAAAACATAATCCACAAAGTGGAAGGATTGTTCAAATAAAGAAAAGGAAAGGAAACATAAACATTGAGGTAGCAAACCCCACAGCTAGGAAGAGTGGCAAAAAAGAAAATTTAAGGAATTTATTGTGAAATAATTTTTAAAAATAGCCCCGGCCAAGGCTCAGCATAGAGTTGTGCAATTAGTGACGTGCAAGATGTGTTTTTTGGCATTGAGTTCGTAGAAATCGAATGTTAGAAAATTAACATTCATTCAAATAGATCCCCTTCAGATGTGGCAGGTCACTATTTGATATGAATGTATTCGTACATATTGGTACAAACATCCAGTGCGAATCCATACAGATCCTGCATAGGGATCCTAGCACTAGAATACCCATTAAGGACCCATTAAGGACCCTTAATAGGTACTTAATGGGTACTTCTAGTGCTAGTGGAAAAACACCCCTATACAAATGCATATATGGGTGTTTTTCCACTGTCAGAAAGTACCCATTTTTGCACCCATCAAGGACCCGTTTGGGTGTGAGCCGGATGATCCCATTTCCACCACGGCACCCATTTGGGACCCGATTGTTTCGACTGCCGCTGGGGAAATCCGGATCAAATGGGTACTTTTTGGCCTTTAATCCGGATTTTCTGTAGACCCCATTAATGGGGTCTACAATGGGGTCTTCAGGCAGAAAATCCAGATTAAAGGGAGCCTGTTTCCACGCTTGTGTGGCAATGGGGTCTAGAGGAGGCTAGGGGGAGGGGGCACCCATGGCGGGGGGGGGGGGGAGCCCTAAAACCTAAGCTTCGAAGTCATTTTGAAGTCACTTTGAAGTCTGTGCAAAATAGCTCCGGAGCGTCTTTGAAGTCTGTGCTGATCTTCGGAGTGAACTCCGAAGTGACTCCAAAGATCAGCATAGACTTCAATGGAGCTGTTTTGCACAGACTTCGAAGTGACTTCGTAATTTTATTTATTTATTTATTTATTTATTTATTTACATTTCTATCCCGCCCCATACCTGAAGGTCTCTGGGCGGGTAACAACATATTAAAATAGAATATACATTAAAAGACATTAAAAATTCACACATGTGTAAAACAATATACAATATGTTTAAAATGACAGTGTCTGTACTGGGCAGGGGGGGGAACATAAGCAGCTCAGCCAAAGGCCAGGGCAAAGAGGTGCGTCTTCACCGTCCTCCTAAATATATATAAGGAAGGGGCATGACGCACCTCGAGGGGGAGGCTATTCCATAGTCTGGGGGCCATCACAGAAAAGGCTCTCTCCCGGGTGCCCACCAACCTCACTATAGCAGGTGGTGGGACAACCAGGAGGGCCTCACCGCTTGATCTTAAGGCACGGGCAGGTTGATATGGGAGAAGGCGTTCCTTTAGATATTTAGGGCCCAAGTCATTTAGGGCCTTATAAGTCAGAGTCAAAACCTTGAATTGGGCTCGGTAGCGAATTGGCAGCCAGTGCAATTCTTTTAAGACCGGCGTGATGTGCATCCGGCTAGGTGTTCCGGTCAGCATTCTAGCGGCTGCATTTTGCACGAGCTGCAACTTCCGAACCGTCTTCAAGGGCAGCCCCATCTAGAGTGCATTACACACTTCGAAGCCACTTCAGAGATTGCACCCCCTGTCCCCCTAAACTCCTGGGGTGACAAGCAGACCCCTCACGGGTAGATCCGGATTTCCGAATGAGTTCTCCGGTGTTTCCATGGCAGGGAGGCTAGCACCCATTGCTGTTGAGTGCTAGACCACCCATGGAAACACATTGGGTACTTCCCTTAATCTGGATCTACTAGATCCGGATAAAGGAATGTACCCATTCCTTAGATCCGGATCTTCTTAGATCTGGATTAAAAGAGCAGGTTACAAGTTTTAAAACAACAGATTAAAACGACAATCATTTTAGATTCAAATCTGCACGTACGAACGTCGACAACATTCATCACCGTATGCATCTTCCTGACAGGCGTACGCATCCATACACGTCTGTACGCATCCTGTAGTTATCCTGTATGTAACCTGTTTTCGTCCCATATGGATTTGTACGGATGTGGGAAAGATGCAGAACTTTAAGTGTATTAACCCGTACACATACGAATGTCCGGCTAATTTGAACGAAGAGATCCAAAACTCAACATTTGATTGAGTTTATTCATGAAAGCTGGACTGAAAGTTGCTAATAGCACCGTACTTCAAGGTTGCTGCAGAAATATTCTGTATTAATTTTGCTCCTGTGTCCTGAAGAGAGGAAAAACTAATATATATATTTTCTCTGCTGTCTGTGCAGTGATTTTTGAAGAAATCTCCTTGCACTAGTTCTGCAGAATTACCCAGGGGGAAACCAGGGCTAATAATTGAGGCTTCTTTTGATGGGCAGCAATAAAGCATTACCGAGACGACTGCAAAACTCCCAGCAGCTATTTTTAGAACTAGGAAACAAAGCAGTTCCTTATCTTGGGATATGAAAATCTTGTTTTTGAAGAGATTGATTGCAGTCTGCATTAAGATATACTTCGTGATGCATATTTTTACTGTAGGTCATTTTATGTCGTTATTAACTGGTCTGCCGCTGGAACGATGCGCTCTGAACTCCACTTCTAACACATTAGTAGCAAGATGTTTGTTAGAGATCTGCACAGATTGTTGATCAGGTTCGGATTCATATTAACGAATTCCTGGTGGATCGGTCCACAACCCATCTAGTCCAGCATCCTGTCTCACAGAGTGGCCCACACATGGCTTCTGGGCACCTCGAGCAGAAGATGAAGGCAAAACCTTCGCCTGCTCTCGAATCCCTGCACAGGGCCCTGAGAGGCATCCTGCAGGAGACGCTTTGCGTTGAGGAAGAGCCAACTCAAAGTTCTCTCGGAAATTTTGTGGAGTGAAATATATGAACTGGAGTGAATGGTGCAGAAGGCAGCAGCTCGACTGCTGACCGGAGTCTCTGGCCGGACTCACATCACACTGGTCTTAAAGGATCTGCACTGGTTACCTATCCGCTACCCAACCCAGTTCAAGGTGCTGACACTAACCATATAAAGCCCTAAACAGCTTGGGCCCTGGGTCTCTGAAGGAGCGCCTTCTCCCATATAGACCTGCCCGGGCACTGAGATCTCAGGGAGAGGGCCTTCTTGGAGTTCCTTCTCTTGCAGAGGTACAAGGTATAGGGGCTTGCAGGAGGGCCCTTTCTGTGGTGGCCCCTAGACTCTGAGCCCTGGGTATCTGAAGGAGCGCCTTCTCCCATATAGACCTGCCTGGGCCCTGAGATCTCAAGGAGTGGGCCTTCTTGGAGTTCCTTCTCTTTCAGAGGTACGAGGCATAGGGACTTGCAGGAGGGCCTTTTCTATGGTGGCCCCTAGACTCTGGAACAGCCTTCCCCTTGAGATTCACCAGGCACCTACGCTGTATAGTTTTTGGCACCTGGTGAAAACGCATCTTTTTACCCAGGCTTTAAATAGTTTCCTCAGGGAGCTGCCCTGTTAGGTTAGGAGGAAAGGGGTTATATTTTTAATTACGTTTTACTATTTGATATGTTCTGATTTCATTGTAATCAGCCCTGTGACCATTCAGTGAAGGGTGGGATATAAATTTTCTAAACAATAATAATGATAATAAACAACTTTGTCCAAGAGTGCCCCATGCTATTTCAGAGGCACGGGCCCAAATACCTCAAAGGTGGTGGCCCCGTATTGATTGAGAGGCCCAGGAGACGCTTGGTTGGCCTGCCTGCTTGAAGTTACAGAGTTTTCCCACTGAAGGCAGGGCGCGAGCGATTCATGTTTCCGGTACCACAAATCTATTTGTGTCCATTTAATTTGGTGTCTATTTAGCTTTTATTAAAACTTTGATGAAGATCAGGCTGCAGTCATGCAGGCATCCAGATAACAGAGGGACTTTCACAACCGGGCGTCCACGCCTATCAGAAGCGGTTCCGTCGCATGGAAGCGAATAATTACAGTTCCGTCCGAGTGTGTCGTCTCATAGCTTTAGCTTTAGCAGCTTTTGCAAACGGATTGATTGCTCTTCCTTCCTTCCTTTCCTTTCTTTTATTTTAATTTGCTTCTGCCGTTTAGCTTATTAACTGAGTTTCCTGGCGTGGTGCCACGGCAACTTATTTCCTCTGGCAGGTGACCAATTTCTTTTGCTTTTACTGCCCTTCGTATGGCTCGATCAGTAGAGTGGCTGCTATGCGTTAATTGTGGTAAGTTAACCGGGCTGAGAAAAGCGGCGCAGCCAGGTACACAGGGGAGCCCCCAAAGACCGCTGAAGCTCAAGGGCCGACCTCAAAATGGTGAATGAAATCACCAGCCTGGAAATTGCAAAGCGGGGATGTCATGAATGGGTTAGGTCCACTACTTGGTTAAGAAAATACAAGCCATGTTCATGCGAAGATCCAGGTCTGTAGCACAAAGGACTCATCTGCTAATAAAGTATCACGGCGTGCGTGGAAGATGTTTTCCGTCACTGTTGTGACCTCCTCCACGTATTCGCTTCAGAAGTCCAGAAAGTGGCATCCCTGCTTCCATCCTAACAAGAAGCAGCACCATCAACCATGCCATCAGGATGCAAAATGCAACCTTTGTAGTTGCAGAATCCAGTCCAGGAGCCTGAGCTTGGGGGTCAGAGAGTTTACAGTGTGGCAGTGATCATTCTGAATTTGTTTGGGTATTTATATTCTGACTTTCATTCAAAAGTCACAGGGAAATTTGTTTCAAAGTCTGGGGGCCAGCACAGAAAAGGCCCCGCGTGTCCCTGTCCCTTGTACATCTGAAAGCGCCTTCTCCCATATAGACCTGCACATGTATTAAGATCTCAAGGAGAGGGCCTTCTTGTGGTTCCTCTCAGAGGTATAGAAGGTAGAAACATGAGGAGAGCCTTTTCTATAGTGGCCCCCAGATTCTGGAACAGCCTCCCTCTTGAAGTTAGATAGTCACCTACATTATGTAGTTTTTGGTGCCTGGTTAAAACATTCTTCTTCACCCAGGCCTTGGAGGTTTAGCTCCCTCTGGGTGCAGTCTTGCCGGGGAAAGTGGATGGGCAGGTGATTGAGAGGGTCATAATTTAAATGTTTTTAATGTTTTTTAAATCTTTACAGTTATAACCTGCCTTGGGACCTCTCAGTGAAGGGTAGAATATAAATTCTTTAATATAATATAAAGACCCTGTTGTTTTAATGTATGCTTTTATCTGTTTTAATATTATTTGATTTTAAATGCTGTTATCCACTCTGAGACCTTTGGGTATAGGGTGGGATATAAATATAATATAATATACCGTATAATCTGGCATATAAGACTACTGGGCGTATAAGACGGACCCCCAACTTTTCCAGTTAAAATATAGAGTTTGGGGTATACTTGCCCTATAAGAAGACAACACCTGGCATATAAGACAACCCCTGACTTTTGAGAAGATTTTCCTGGGTTAAAAAGTAGTCTTATATGCCAGAAAATACAGTAATTATAATATAATAATATAATATAATATAATATAATATAATATAATATAATATAATATAATATAATATAATATAATATAATATAACATAATATAAATTGACATGCCACTACAAGAAAGCCCTATTCTTGGGACTTTTCAAGCTAACAAAGATTTTTTTGGAAGGGCAGGATATAGAATGTGGTAAAACAATGTAAAATAAAATGGTCGTTAGTAGGTGAATCATTTACTGATACTGCATTTTTTCAGCAGGTAGTTGAAAGCCCTTCATTATGATCTGACGCCATACTTGTACCCTTGTAAGTCAGGGGAACAATGTGTCGCAGATGCCAAAGACTTGGTTGCATCTGCTCGGTGCCGCTGCATTGTCTTTGATAATGCTTGTAATGGAACAGAGCTGTACTCCTGGAACCTGGCGGGGCATCAGTTCCTGTTTAATGCTTGAGTGAGTTAGATTGTGGCAGAGGCTCAGGGCATGTTCACAAACATCTACAGGTGTTCAGGAAAAAAACAGGTTCTTTCGGAGGCTCTCCTGGGCACGAATTCAGGATTGTTTGGGGACAACGCCTTCATTAGCTGCAATTAACATTATGGAGAAGTTTGGTAACTGAGACTTGATTTTCTCTGGCAGCAATGAGAAACGGCGGAGAGAGCAAGAGAACAAATACTTAGAGGAGCTGGCAGAGTTGCTTTCGGCCAATATTGGGGAGATCGACAGCCTGAGCGTCAAACCCGATAAATGCAAGATCCTCAAGAAAACGGTCGACCAGATCCAGCAGATGAAAAGACTTGAACAAGGTAAGCTCCCTGGCCTCGTTGGCCCCGTAATGTCGGTTCCGAAGAGGTCTTCCAGTATCGTGGGATGCAGATTCGTTTGCGTGGTGGTAGAGAACACCTGAAGGGTTGCACACTTGGTAGAGTTTGATCTAAGCAAAAGGTTCAATTACTGGTGGTCAAGAACAAGAACAGACTTTAAAAATAAATAATAAAATAAACCTGCTAAAAACAAGAACGGTGCCTGTGAGTGGGGAGGGGGAGCTGTTTCTTCAGGCAAAGGGCAGGGAAACTTGGTTGCATTTTCACCAATTTTCTGGATGTCAAAAGGGAAGGTGAACAGTTGGATTTGGGACAAGGCATTTTGGGAAAGAAAATCATTCGATGGTAAGGTTCTAAAAGGAGCCTTCCCCACATACACTTAGGGTACATTCAGAGGCGTGGTTAGGGAGGTCCCCAGGGTGAATTTGCGATCCTAGAGGTATTAAAAGTATTAAAAGAAACCCAAGGCCTCCGTTTGTTTGCCCCTTTCACAGGCAGGATTTTCCAAGTCTCAGGGTGACTTGAAGTTTGAGGCAGATGGGGTGGGAGGCTACAAAGGCTCCTATAGCCAATGTAGATGATCGTAGCCTAGAAGCAGCCAACTGACTGGTCACTGCCCTGGAAAAATGGGCCAATGGTGGCCTATTTTATGCAAGCTCAGAAGACACCAAAAAGAAAGAGAAGCAAGATAGGAGGATTTTTAAACACTGAGGCCAAGTTCCGACTTGGTATGTTAATCTGGGTTGTAATCTGGATTTATTTAATCAGCAGCCAGGTCAATTTTTGGGCGTTCCCGGTTGTGACGGTTTCAGGGTGCAGGCTGCAAAGGGCAGTAATTGTGCCTTAGCCCCTTCGCAGACTGCATTGCTTTCTGTCTCTGCAAACCTTGTTGCAAGCAGCATTTTGCAAGCCCTGACTAGAGGCTGCAAAAAAGGCGGGAAACCCTGTCCAGGTCCGAGTGCAATGATTGGCCGCAGGTATGTTTTGGAGGGAAAAGCTGCCCGGGGACCTGGGAGCTTGATGGACAGGAGGAGGAGTTTCCCTGAGGAGCTTCAGGTTTCAGCCAATCAGGGCCACAGGGAGAAAAGGTATAATAAGCAGGGACAGCAGCTGGCAGTGTCTTTTGAATGGGCAATTTCAGAAGGGGACTGAGAGAGAGGATCTATCTGTTTCTGAAGGAGTCATTGCCAGCCACAGACCATTGGCCTTTTCTCTAGAGGGAGAACTGATCGGTCTGGTCTTGTTCTGGGGAATTGGGGGGCAGAAGGAGACAGCTGGACCGGCTGATTCTCTGAAGGATCCCAGGATAGAACTGACCAGGAGCAGGGACCTAATTGCTGATCTTTGGGGAGGCTTGGGTAATACTGAGCAAACCAAAGGAAGCTTGCTGTTCTATGAAACTGTTGATCTTTACCTTGCATATTTCTGAACATTCTATTTTCCCTTTTACTTCTCTAAATCTTATTCTTAATAAACTTATATTGGTTTTACTGTTTAAAACGCTTGCTACCGGTGTTTTGTGTTGAAACTGTAGTACTCACTCGGCCTAATGCACGCTTCTGGCAACCCATCAGATACTTTTTGGAGGGCAGGCACTGAATGGTCAGCTAGGAGATGTGACACCACCCCTAGCTTATAATGCGGACTGGCAGGGGAGAAACCCTCACCCCTCCCTCCTCCCCGTCATAGTCTGATGTCATCGGAGCAGAGCCTCCTCCTTTACCCTTTCACTTGTTTTCTCACCTCCCTGACGCCATTGATTAATTTTTATTGATGTTGTAATGCTCACCAGCTGTTTTATTAATGCAAATGGGAGAGGGGGGAAGAGACGAGAGTAAGGTGGAGGGTGAGAGAGCGAACGAAAGCAAAACAAAGCACCACCCGGTAGCATTGGGTCTTTTGTCTTGTTCAGTGGGGGAGAGGAAGGATGGAAGGAAACAGAGGCTTACAAGCCGACAATTGTGCTGCAGCAGAAGATCACAGTAGCACAAAATCCCAGGGATGCAGGCAAAAGGCGTGAGTGGAAGGAGGGAGGGAAGATTACACTGATCTCGTTACAAATGTCACAACTCTCCCGTGCCTCCGATCTCATGGTGGACAGCTGGGGGAAGAGAGGGGAAATCACACTTATCATTGGCTCAGGGGGAACTGAACACCCCCAAAGCATGGTTCCTCCCCTCAAAAAACCCAGTTGTATTCCCATTGCTAAATAAAGAGGATTATTTGTAGATCCAGCAGCGAATCCTGTTATAATCCAAATAGGGATTCTCTGCATTTTGGGACCTTTAGTCTGCAGACACGGGGGATCCCTTGCAAAGTGTCGGAACAGGGAGGGCTTGAGCTAAATTCAAGCTGGACTATATCTTGTGTCGAAACATGGCCTTATTTTAAAAACGATTACATAGGGTTTTTTTTCCTGTGATAGGGTGATCCTTAGTAAATAGGTACCCTCCAAAAACCCTGGTAACGTCAGGCAGCTCTTTGCAGGACTTCCCAAGAGTCTCTTTGATCTTCTGAATCCAACTTTTTCTGCTCCAATCATTGCCTCAAGGAAGAAGGAAAAGCCAACATCCTGTAGGGAAAAGCATGCTGAGGAACAAAAATACCCCAGCTATTTGTATGAAGGTTATGGATTTTATTTCTGCCTTCCTAACAGGGGAAGGGGGGGGGTAATAGGCCCTTTGCAGGCAGTTGGGAGCAGGTGAAGGTTTAGCCTTTGTCTTCCGCTTGAGATGCCCAGAAGCAATTGGTCGTCCATTGTGTGAGATGGGATGCTGGACTAGATGGGCTTGGCCAGATCCAACAGAACTCCTCTTGGGTTGTTGGTTTCTTACGACATGGAGCAGAGAGACCTGGGCCACTGGGACTCTTTTTTAAGTTGTTCTGTGGATATGTGTGTATTTCAAAAATTTCCAACTTGGGCAGAATGCAGAGCTTTATTCAAAGTGACAGAACGCGGCTGTAGTTGCTGTTCATATCCTCAAGTATGAAAGTTACCTGGTCTGCTGTGTCCTTCAACTGCAGTGCTTTATCTCCGCATTGGATCTCAAGAACAGAATAAATTGCTTCAGTTTTATTACTCAGCCCTAGTAAAATTACATGCTACACTATTTACATACTATTAAGTTACGGTTATGCTATTTACTTAGTAAGACTGGGAGTTGGACAAAGTTTGCATTTGTCTTGCAGACAGTAGTATCTTTGCCTCTTTTGCAGCATGTGTTTATAGAATACCGTCTTGCTTTTCGTAGTTCTAAGACATTACTTTTGCGGCATGGCTTTGCTTATTAAGAAAAAGTTTATAGGAATCAAATGATGCAGTTTGTACTCTAAAATACTGTCTGCTGACATTGGTCAAACGGGGCACACCTGCGCGGTGCCATTGAGACCATGGGAGAGTGGGTCTCCCCTTTGTAACACTGTTTTTATTGCACACTGCTGCCTTTTATTAAAACCTCAAGATAATTATATTTGATTTGTTCATGGTCTGGCTGTCCTTTCTGCAGGGCTACTGACCTGTATTGGTAGATTCAGAGTGTAAGCACACGGGTGTTTTGTTTTGTTTTGGCATGATTTTCCATGGACCTGATTGGTTGGTAGCTATAGCAGGCTGGAATTGGCTCAAGAGCTTTATGGCCTCCCACCCAATCCAGCTCAAACTACGTGAGTTCTCCTGGGAGTAATTATTTCTTGTCTGCAAAAGGGATGCATAAATAGAGAGGTTAGTGCACCGTAAAATGGTTTTTTAAAACATTTTTTGTGTGTCCCTTGGGTTTCAGATTTGCCCTGGGGGTGTCCCTAATCGCATTCTTGAATATACCCTGGACCTTCATGGTTCAGTTTGGTCTAGTGGTTAGGGAGCGGGACTCTTACTGGATTTGATTCTTCCCTCCTCCATGAAGACAGCTAGGTGACATTGGGCTAGTCACAGCTCTCTTCCGAGCTCTCACCTTAAAGGATGTTCTGTTGTGGGGAGAAGAATAGAAAGCTTTGTTAGCCGCTTTGAGTCCCATGAAATGGGTGAGCAAAGGAGGGTAGAAAAGCCAAGTGCTCCTCTTCTCTTCTTAACCCCCTGTTTGCTATAGACAGCAGTTAGTTGTAGCATTCCGCTTTGAAGTGGTCAGTGATGTGTCTGATGTAGCAGACTTTTTGAAATGTAGACTTTGTGTTGCATATAACACAGATAGGAGAAGATCCAGTTTGTCCTCATATTTGTGAACTGAATAAAATCCAATAAAGGAAATGGATAAATGGATACAAATTGCAACTTGGGTCCATGGGTGCGAACTGTCCCAAGGTTGAACAATAGTTCAGGGGCCATATTTTAGAGAGAAGCATCTACTTCATACAAGAACGAAGGAGCAAATGGCGTCCATATTGATGCCACAGAAATTTCAGTGGGGAGAAGTGTCTATGGCAGTGGTCCTCAACCTTCCTAATGCCATGACCCTTTAATACAGTTCCTCACGTTATGGTGACCCCCAACCTAACCCTAACCCTAACCCCCAACCATAAAATTATTTTCATTGCTACTTCATAATGATCTCTGTGAAAGAGTAGATCGACCCCAAAGGGGTCCTGACCCACAGGTTGAGAACCACTGGTCTATGGACTTGCCAGAGATGAGGTTGGCTGGAGAACCCCTGATTTTGGAGAGGCTGCAGATACATGAATGATTTTTTTTTTCATATCCATTTTATTTGTATACCGCCTTTCCAAAAGAATCTTTGCCCAAGGCGGTATACAACAATCAGGAAATGCGAAAAAGCAAAATAATAATCAAAACATTATAATAAAAATACATTCTAAAAACTGCACATCATACAAAACATTGCAAAATAAGCAAACACACACACACTTTGAGGCAGCTGAGGCCAAGTGAATTCCAGAGCAGCTGACCGAAGGCCCCAGTCCATTAAAGGATCACCTCCCCCAAGATGTCCGTGCCCAGCCAGAGTCATCCAGAGTGGTCTAGGCTGCCACCACTAGACACCACCCCTGGTGGGATGGCAAGGTTCTCTTGGGCAGGGCTTCCAGAAACAGAAAGCCACAAGCAGCTGTCCTTCATGGTCTCTGGTGTAACTGAGACCAGGTGGGGTCCAGAGCAGCTGAGAAGAAGGACCAGATCCTGCAAATAATCAGCTCCAAATAATCAGGGCCCATCCTGGCTGGAGAGTCATCCAGAGGGCTAGGCTGCCACCACTTGACCCTGCCCCCGCCTCCAGGAGAGATGGTAAGATTCTCCGAATGAATGAATGAATGAATGGCACCTTGACCCCTTTCCTTCTCCTTTAGCCTTTCCCAACATTCCTGCCCGTGGGTGAATTGTTATTTGGCCTTGAAGGAGTCAAATAGCACCATCCCATCTGCAGCTGAAGCCAGGGGCCTCTTTCTTCGTCTGCAGGCAGCCGCTGTCGGCAGGCTTCCACGGCCTATCGGAAGTCACAGACATAACCGAACCGTCCAAATGTAGGAAGCTCTGGATTTGTTACGGCTTGCAAACTCTTAACCTCTTTCGGCAGGAAGCTGCAAGTGTCTGCTGCAAACCTATTTCTTTTATTACAAACCTCCATCTCCTTTCATGGGCTGCTTCCTCCTGTGCTCTGCAGCAAAGCGTGCTGGAAAGCGAAGAATCTGCTCTCAAACTCCTCAGTATATTATTGTTCTGGCAGAGTATAAATAAGGAACCTGCTTGCCAGAGACAGTTCACTGGAAGGTCTGGAAAGGCGACTGCCAAGAAGAAAGCCTGTCTTTCCTTCACAGGGTGCTTCCTTCCCCTTTTGCAGCCATCTCGTTGAAAGACAGATTCTTTCAAGACACGGTAGGTCAGCTATAGGGATCCATTTTCCCAGAACTGCCCAAAAGGTGCAAAGATTGAAATAATAATAATAATAATCCAGCCGTTGCAAGAATTTTACATAAATTAAGCAGATGGTATTGAGCATTGTTTCACCGAGCATTGAAGACCTTTCCTTTAATCAGGAAGGGATCACACAGCAGAGCGCTTTTCCGGTTCTTCTGTGGATTTTCCCTCACCGATTAGGACTATCCCATATTTGGATTATCCCAGCCCTGGATTCATTTCAGCTACAGGAAAGGGACCCAGGAAGAGGGCTGCTGATCTCTGCCCACCTGTGCCTATTCCCAACTACAGATGGTTCAACAGCTAAGTCCCCTTCTGGACAGAGACGACTTGGCCACGGCTGTCCACGCTCTTGTAACTTTGGACTAGACTACTGTAATGCACTCTACATGGGGCTGCCCTTGAAGACAGTTTGGAATCTGCAGCTGGTTCAGAACGCAGCTGCTAGACTACTGCCCGGAACAGCTGACTGGGTGCACATCACACCGGTATTAAAAGAGCTGCACTGGCTGCTGATTTGCTACTGAGCTCAATTCAGGGTGCTAACCTTAACCTATAAGACCCTCAGTGATTTGGGCCCCAGATATCTAAAGAAACGCCTTCTTCTGTATCATCCTGTCTGTGGTTAAGATCTGCAGGGGAGGCCCTCCTGGTTGTACCGCCACCCTCAATAGCAAAAACGGTGGGCACTCGCGATAGGGTCTTCTCAGTGGTGGCTCCCAGATTGTGGAATAGCCTCCCTCCTGATGTGTGTCAGACGCCTTCACTTTGTGCATTCAAGAGACCAGTGAAGACATACCTCTTTGCCCTGTTGTTTGGCTCAACAAGGAAATGGCTTTTCCTCCCCATATTCAGGCACTGTCATGGTTTTAATGAGTTGGTTTTATATGTTCCCTGGTTTTTAATGTTGTAACCCACCCTGAGACCTTTGGGTATAGGTTGTGCCACTCTTGGAAGGGCATCGCGTCACACAAGTACGCAATGCGGAGGGCAGCCTGCCAGGCTCTGGGGTTCAGAGCTGGAGAGGGAAACCCAAGCTGGCCCATCTTGATGAACTCTCACTGAGCTGCTTCTGGCCATGACATGACTGCCTTGCCTTGCTCCTCCAAGGTGAGTGTGATCAGACTGAAAATGGCCAGCGTTCCTGGCCCATCCTAAGGCAGGCTCTCATTGGTGGTGTGAGCTTGGCCTTGGTGTTCTTCTGCACGCAGTCATAGCTGAGCTGATATGCTTTCCAGCTGCAGTTCATTCCAGGAGAGAGCCAAATTGGAACAGGGGACCACGGCCTAGGACTGCTGAACTCTGCCAGGGCTGAGTCGTCAAAGGGAGAGGTTGCACACCGAAAAGGATTATTTGTTCCCCAGCAAGGGTGATGAAGGAGCTCTTCCCTGGCACGGCGAGTGGAAAGCTGCAAAGTCGGTGGAGCTGCAGGCGGAATTTAGCCGTGCGTGGAAGCGATCCCACCGCCCAGCCTCCTCTTGGTAGACGTTCGCTGGGGCAGGTGCCTCCTGCTGATGGGTTCATAAGCTCTCCTCCTCAGCACCTCGTTTTCTTCCCTCGCTGGAAATCCCAGGAGGAAACCGGAGATCACGGGAAGCCTTCCGAATCCACCTGGCTTCTCCGCCTCTTAGCTGAGGCCCTTCCTCGGCCCCTGCTTTCCAGCTGGGGCTGTTGAAAAGGCCCCAGCAAATGCTTTTAGCATCGTTTCCCAGGCCTGGAACCATTCCAGACCTAGTAATGTACAGTTGGCAGAACAGAGAGCTTGCAGTGGTGGCAGCAAACTGCAGTTGAGTTGCCAAGACGGCCATAAACGCAGCCGACGGTGGGGCCAGGCGGTTCGCTTTTCAGCACTCGGCCGCCCCACCGAAATCCCGTGATCATTCTGAGCTAGAAGAGCGGTGTGTGAGCACTGCTTTTCAAGCATGCAGAGAGGAGACAGGAAAAGGCCTCTTGACTTTGTTTGTTTGTTTACACCCAGAGGTCTCCAAGCGGGTGACAGCATTTAAAATCAAACATCATTTAACATTATTAAAACATTAAAACAATAACAGCATCTGCCAGTGGGAAGAGAAAAGTATCCCCACATTTAACCAAAGGCCAGGACAAAGAGGAGCGTCTTCACTGCCTTCCTAAATGTGCACAGTGAAGGTGAAAGACACACCTCAAGGGGGAGACTATTCCGTAGCCTAGGGGCCATCACCGAGAAGGCCCTCTCCTGGGTGCCCACCCCTTTTGCTGTTGAAGGTGGTGGGACAACCAGGAGGGCCTCCCCTCCAGATCTTAAGGCACGGTCAGGTTGATATAGGAGTAGATATCCCTTCAGATATATGGGGCCCAAGGCATTTGGGCCTTATAGGTTGAAGTTAACACCTTGAACTGGGCTCAGTAGGGAATCGGCAGCCTGTGACCGGCATGATGTGCATCCGGCTAGCTGTCCGGTCAGCAATCAAGCTACTGCATTCTGCACTAGCTGCAGCTTCTGAACTGTCTTCAAGGGCAGTCCCAAGGAGAGCACATTACAATAGTCTATTCTGGAGGTTACCAGAGCATGGATAACTGGCCAAGTCGTCTCTATCATCATACTTTTGCTTTTGTAGGTGAATGAAGTAGAAGAACGAAGCCTCTGTGTCTTGGTGGAAGCCATGTCAACTTCATGCTGACCTTCTCAGGTGTTCTGGTTCTGTGAGGACTTTGCTGCTTAGGTCCATCTCTGTTTCAGGCCCAGCATTGTGTTTCCAACAGTGACAGGTGTCTGCCAGGGTTCCTAACCCAGGCATGGATTGGACAGTATATAGCCCTGTTGATCAAGAGCATTTGGATTTCAGGTGTGCCCTGCAGGATCAGGCCATTTGCAGGGAACTGAGGGCAGGTGAAGCTTTTGGTGTTGTCTTTTGCGTCAAGACACTCAGAAGCAATTCCTAGAGCACTGTGTGAGATGGCAAGCTGGACTAGAGGGGCTGTGGCCTGATCCAGCAGGGCTCCTTTTAAGTTTTAGAGGATAGGTGGAGAGGATCAGGTACCACTGCCAGGTTTGAGAGACAGGTGCGATGCCTCTCAAGGTGACGTTTTTGCCTTTGTCTTCTAGTTGAGATGCCCGGAAACAGTTGGTAGCCCACTGTGTGAGACAGGATGCTGGACTAGATGGGCTGTGATCTTTAGAGGAAGATCACTACATGAGATTAGATACCACAGTTCAAGGTTTGAAGTAGGAAACTCATGCATGGTATAGAAAAGGTGGATAGAGAAAAATAACTTCCTCTGTCACACAGCACTAGAATCAGGGGGTATCTATGAAGCTCATGAGTAGGAGAGTTGGATCAGACAATGGGAAGGATTTATTCACCCAGAGGGGCATCGGTCTATGGAATTTGCCGCCAGATGAGGTAGTAACAGCAACCAGCCTAGCTGGCTTTAAGAAAGACTTAAGTAAATTCATGGAGGACAGGTGGATCAATGGCTACTAAGATGGATGCCTAGATACATCCTCCACACTGAGGAGACAGGAAGCATGCTTCTGAAGACCATCTGCAGGAAATTGAGAGCAGGTGAGGGTTTTGCCTCCTCCTGCTGTTGAAATGCCCATAAGCAATTGGTGGAACACTGTGTGAGACAGCCTGCTATACTAGATGGGTTGTAGCCCAATCCAACAGGGCTCCTCTTACCTTCTTATGTTCTTATGAACCAGTTTGGTTTAGTGATTAGGGGGCCACACTCTTATCTGGGAATACCGGGTTTGATTCCTCACTCCTCCACAAAGCCAGCTGGGTGACCTTGGGCTGGTCACAGCTCTCTTCTGAGCTCCAACAGCCCCACCCATCTCAAAGGGTGTCTGTTGTGGGGAGAGGAATAGAAAGTTTTGCCACTTTGAGTCCCCTCAAATGGGTGAGAAAGGTGGGGTAGAAAAGTCAACTCTTCTTCTTCTGGGAAAACATGCTAAAAAAAGAGTAAATATCTTGTAAATAAACAATAAATGATAGGTAGGTAGGAAATTTATTTGACTAGTCGTGTGACCATTTCAAAGTACAATTACAATTAAAACAATAAAACAGTAAAACAGAAGTCCCCTGTATACAGTCAGGGTTCTACATTCAGGAGAATGCATAGCTTTTTTTAATAGCTTTGAAGAGGCTAACTCCTACTATAATAGATCTTTCATGACCTTGTAGAAGAAGCGCCATAAGCTCAGTTCTGTTTTGAGACTGGAACTCAAGATACTAATACGCAGGGCAATAAAAAAAACCATGTTCCATGTCTTCAATCGATTGATCACCCCAAACACAGAGTCTTTCTCATCTTGGCATGTTATAATAACGGCCACTTTGCATCATGATGCCAAGTTGGTTGAATCTGGCCCTAGTAAACAGTCTTCTTAGAGGTGGCGGAACCGGAATAGTCAGATATTTTTCCATCTTGGTATTCCCTTTGTGAGTGGATAAAAACTTTGTGGCAATTGACCTGGCTATGCTTGCTAGGTCTAATTGAGAGTATATATCCTGTATACGTTGTCTGAGGACTTGTTTGGCCCTAGGACCTAAGTCATTTAGAAAATGCAGTGGTAGGCCCAAACTGGCCAATTCATTATTTAGGTCCGCTGTCCATCATGATTTGTAATGACGCTGTGCTTGTAATAAATGATAGGGAAGTATATTTCACAATAATCATTATGCAGTCATAATGATGAAAGATAGAATTCATTCCCAGTCCTTTTTCCATCTCTTGCTCTACATGATATTCAGTGGGCTTGGGGTATTGAGGAGGCATCTTCTTGTAACACTAAACAGTGTGCTGGTACCCAAATAGTATGAAATATGGTAAAATTGTGACCAGTGAAATTCTTCCGTTGTCATAACTGTCATCCAAACGCGTTTTGATGTAGAAACTTAATGGCTTTTGAATACAAGTATAAGGAGACTTGTATGTGCATTAGCTTACCTGCAACTACATCCAATGTGCTTTGAAAAACAGTAGTATCTACAGAAATTTTGTTCTCCCCTCTTAGGCTAACGTTGTTTGCCAGGAGAGCCGTGTGCGTGCGTGCGCACCTGTGCCCAGGAGGCTAATGCTGGTCAGCATCCCCAGTTAGTAAGGGCTGGGGAGGTCCAGGGAGGTGCCGACAAGCTTTCGTGGCTGTGTTGTTAGAACGCATTGGGCACGGACTCAATGACCCTGGAGGTCCCTTCCAACTCTGTGATTCCCCCCCAAATCCTGCCTTCCCTCGCCTGTTTGCGCTTCGTGAATTGCAAGCTGAGCAGAGGGGATCTAGACCGGCTTCCAGCCGCAGGGCAACAACTGCTTGTTTTCTCCCGTATGGATTAATTCACATCCCCTAATTAAAGCCAGCTACAGTTTGGCGTAATTAAATTCCCAGGACTATCGACAGAATTTAAATCAATCAAATAAAATCAGGCTAAAGCAGTCCCCACTGGACGCGGGCACACTTGAAACCTGAACTCTGACCATCAGAAATCTTTCACACTGCTGAGAACGTAAGGGTTGCCTTGCTGAGCTGTGCTGTGACATCCAGCTAGTCCTGTCTCACCTGTGTGCTGGTGTCCTGCTGGATACACTTGGGGAGGGGGAGATGCGTCCCCTCCGACTTAATGTCCTGCATCCCTGGTAGCGTTCAAAGGGAGGGTGCTTCAGAAAGGCACCCTAACCCACGTGCGTGTCTGCCAGGGCCTGTCCCCAAGCAATTTAAAGTCTGCTAAAAATCTTCTTTTGCCTCTGAGCGCCCCCATGCCAGGGTTTTGAATGAGCTTCCAGTGCTACAAAAGCAGGAAAACCCGTGACAAAATACGTGCCCTTTAAAGAAGAGTTTCATCGCTCTTTCTGGATGTCGCGGGTTTTCCTCGCAACATTTACCTTGGGGATGCTCCGTGGCAAAAGGGGCGGGGATTGCTGCCTTCACACACAGCCATAAAGCATTCACACATCTCCCAGAAATGCTGCAGCTTCCCTTCCTTTCCTTTGTAAAGATCAGAACTTTCAAAGAGCCGGAATTGCTCAGAATTGCAACATTGTTATCAGGTGTGAAGTGGGTGATCTGTGAAAGTGTTAAGAGTAAATGAGCACTCGATCGCGCGGCCGATGGCTGCAGCCAAGCCATTTCGAACAGAGAACAGAGTGAAACTAAGTGCTGAGAGTGAGATCTGGCTATTTTTCCTTTGAACAAGAGAGGGGGTGGGGAGAAAAAGATGCGGGGAAAGAAAACACGCTTCTGTGGGGACAGAAGGTACGTTTTAAATGCACGTTTTGCTGAGCCTCATGCGGACGCTTGTTCTGGAAGTGCAGGGTGCTTTTAAAGGCCGCTTGAATAGAGTGACAGTAGAGGGAGACTAGAGAGGCAAATAAATCTTTTGGGGATTCAGTCCCAGCAAATTTGGAGAGCATTTATTTTGTGGGTTAAGGTGTGTCGTCATGCATAGGGGCCATCAAGCTGGCGGATGCTAGCAATGTGCACACATATTTGTAGCATTCGTTATTCCTACGAATTCAGACATTCATACACAAATCAGGTGTTGCAACATTCATACATTAACATTCAAACAAATACTAATGTTTCGGACATTAGTTAAACTGGAGGGGGGAACCAAGGGGGAAGCAGCTTTGGAGAAAGAGAGAGAAAAGCAGTGTCTGTATGTTTAAGATGGCAGGGCAAACAGGATCGGGGGCCAGGGGGTTGCCTTTAAGACAGGAGGGGCATCCATATCCGTTATAGATGCATTTCTATAAGATACATATCCGGAATACGTATGCATTCAGATATTGGTACAAATTCATACGGATACTTTCGTATCAAGTAGAATCCTACCACATTCGAAGGGGATCTATTCAAACGAATATGAATTTTCTAACATTCAATTCCTTACGGATCGAATGCCAAAAACCCCATTTGTGCACATCCTTAGTGGATACATAAGACAGACGCTTGTCGTTTTGACCCGTCTTATTAAAATCTCACCATACTTCCAAAGACCACCCTGCCCAGCAATATGTCTGGATTCCTTTTCTGCTTCAGCTTTCTGTTTTTCCATCAGTCACGGGTCATGAATACAGTGGATGCTGTCACTAATACCCCTCTACCTTGTGGGTCAGGCCAGCAGAGAAATATACAGGCTATAGGGGATTCATTTCTTCTCTGAGGTGGTGGGCTTGCTGTCAGAGTTCTGAATCTACTAAATTTTAGAGTGCAGAGCTGAAGCCCCTTGGGTGAGAATCAGGCATGCAGATGGAATGAAAAAGAAGCTTTCGGCTGAACTGGAAGATCTCACTTAGGGTGCAATCAGATTGGACTTTTTTCAGTCGCCTTGTTAAGGAAAGCACAAGAAAGGCAGTTGAAAGCCATATCTCATTCTTCCTCACTTCAGTGTTTTTTGCTTCATAGTCTGATTGGCAACTTGGCTGCCTGGATTTCCATGACCCTCATTGGTTTCTCATTAGCAGGATTTGCTCCTGTGCTGTGATTGGCTACATCTTCCTGATCTGTGCTTATGAAACTCCTTGCCCAATGCTACTAAAAGAAAGAGTTGCTCTTGGTGTTACGTTAACCCCATATGAGAAAGGGTCGCCCATTCCCAGGCTTCAGGATGGAGTAAGGTGATTTTAGAGATTTTATGTCTGTCCTTTCAGCCTCATATTTGTCCATTTTCTACCACCTTTTCAGAGTTGTGATCCCCACCAGTTCTTTGCTGTTGTGAGGTGGCAGTTTTTGTAAAGATGATGATGATTGTAATTCAGTTTTGAAAAGAAGAAGCAAATCCATACTGAAGTGAAGGAAGTTTGAATCCTTATCATTGTTCATTTAAGTTTAATCCAATTTGGGCACCCAGATAAAATCTGAAAATTACTTTTCACAGTTATGAATTTGCCTGTTTTTTCAGCAGTGCAATTCCCTTTCTAAAAGCCCATAAAACAACTGCTGTTGTTAAATTCTAGAATTCATACCCGGTTGCCTTTGCCGTGATATATTTAAATAATAATAATAATAATAAAGAACACCAAGAATGTGGCTTTGCAAGATACTACCTGTACCCTTTGGGCATCAGGTCCTGTGGAGGCTGGAATTTACTTGTGGGTGGTCACACCTAAGGTTTAATTCAGCTTCAGTCCACCTTCAGAGCGAGAGAACGCATCAGCATAGTGACTAGTAATTTTATTTCCACGTTATTTATCCCAAAGGTGAATTTTCTGAGTTTTTTAACACTGAAAAAAAACAGCCGGTCACTTTGCTGATGTATTCTCTCACTCTGAAAGTGGTCTGAAGCTGGATTAAACCTTAAATGTGACGCTCTGAAAGTGAACTGAAGCTGGATTAGACCTCAAGTATGACCACAGCCTTTGAAGAAGAACAGGATTCCAGGCGGCGTATTTCCTCTCACAGCAAAAGGAGGAGGCTGGGAAAAACATGAAACATTAGGATACTTGCGACACAGTTATCCAAAATTAGCATCATGAAAAAAAGGAAGAGGGGAAAAGGACCCTTAGGCCGCCTCCCGACGGGGGCCGGATATCACGCTAGGAAGCAATAATGCAGGATTAATCCCTGCGATTATCACTTCGTAGCTAGACAGCAGCATGGCTAGCGCTGCCTTTGTGCATTTTTGTGCCTGCAGTCTGACTCCCTGGTAGGCACAGCCAGAGTGGATGCATTCAATCACTGGGAGATGATTGGTCATGTAGGGCCTTTCTCCGAGTGGCCCCTACTTTCTGGACTCGAATGGTGCAGTGGTGCTCCGTATTTGGCTTTATCTGCAGGTCCCATCGGGCTCATCTCTTTAGAAATTGGGGTATGACACATAGCCAAAGGCGCTCTCTGACAGCTGTCTTTCTCTCTCTGCTCACCCACCCCTTTTTTATGGATTAGCAAGCTGGGAAGGTTTGCATGAAGCAGAGCTTTTTCATGGCAGCCCTTTAGTAGCCTTGCTCGCGCTCAGCGGGACTTCAGTGCGCATTGTGGCTTAGAGATTCACAGCCCACCCGTCTGCGCACATGCGCGTTACCCACCCAGGGTTTCCAGCATGCTCCAGCAACGTGCGTCCTTAGGAACGTGAGCCATCACATTCTTCCCTGGGTCATGAATTCCAGCAAGCTGACAAACTCCGCCGCTGACTTAAGTTGCCACCCACCTCTATAAACCTGCTCTGCTTGTCTCCTCCTCTTGAATCTGGTTTCTATCAGGCATTGATTTCAGATACAAACTCTGGTAAAACGCTGTAAAAATCTGCCTGCGCAGCAGCACTGGGCACTTTGCTCTTCATGTGTTTATTTTATAGAGCCGCCCCCACCCCACCCCACCCACCCAATAAAGCAAGTCAATAAAATTCTAATCTCGTCAGTGAAAGTTTCAGTCTAGTTGACAGATCAGTAAAAAAAGAAAAAAGAGGGGGGAAAGAGGTGGTGAATGCTCCATGTGAAGTATCTCGCCGTTTCCAGGCCTGGACAGCTTCTGGGTTGTGGGATGCTATGGCGTATCCAGGTGGTTCTCAGAAGTCATTGCCAAAGATAAGATATAACTTTCAATAGATAGAACTAGTCCCCATTCCCACTCAAAAAAGCAAGATTTAATGCCTCCATTAAAATTAAACAGTAACATAAGAGGAGCCCTGCTGGATCAGGCCACAGCCCATCTAGTACAGCATCCTGTCTCATACAGTGGCCCACCAATTGCTCATGAGCATCTCAAGCAGAACATAAGAACCCAAGAGGAGCCCTGCTGGATCAGGCCACAGCCCATCTAGTCCATAAGAACCTAAGAGGAGTCCTGCTGGATCAGGCCACAGCCATCTAGTCCATAAGAACCTACGAGGAGTCCTGCTGAATGAAGCCACAGCCCTTCTAGTCCATGAGAACCTAAGAGGAGCCCTGCTGGATCAGACCACAGCCCGTCTAGTCCATAAGAGCCTAAGAGGAGCCCTGCTGGATCAGGCCACAGCCCATCTAGTCCATGAGAACCTCAGAGGAGCCCTGCTGGATCAGGCCACAGCCCATCTAGTCCATAAGAACCTCAGAGGAGCCCTGCTGGATCAGGCCACAGCCCATCTAGTCCATAAGAACCTACGAGGAGTCCTGCTGGATCAGGCCACAGCCCATCTAGTCCATGAGAACCTAAGAGGAGCCCTGCTGGATCAGACCACAGCCCATCTAGTCCATAAGAGCCTAAGAGGAGCCCTGCTGGATGAGGCCACAGCCCATCTAGTCCATGAGAACCTAAGAGGAGCCCTGCTGAATGAAGCCACAGCCCTTCTAGTCCATAAGAACCTAAGAGGAGCCCTGCTGGATCAGGCCACAGCCCATCTAGTCCATAAGAACCTACGAGGAGTCCTGCTGGATCAGGCCACAGCCCATCTAGTCCATAAGAACCTAAGAGGAGCCCTGCTGGATCAGGCCACAGCCCATCTAGTCCATAAGAACCTAAGAGGAGCCCTGCTGGATCAGGCCACAGCCCCTCTAGTCCATAAGAACCTAAGAGGAGTCCTGCTGGATCAGGCCACAGCCCATCTAGTCCATAAGAACCTAAGAGGAGTCCTGCTGGATCAGGCCACAGCCCATCTAGTCCATAAGAACCTAAGAGGAGCCCTGCTGGATCAGGCCACAGCCCATCTAGTCAATGAGAACCTCAGAGGAGCCCTGCTGGATCAGGCCACAGCCCATCTAGTCCATAAGAACCTAAGAGGAGCCCTGCTGGATCAGGCCACAGCCCATCTAGTCAATGAGAACCTCAGAGGAGCCTTGCTGCATCAAGCCACAGCTCATCTAGTCCATACCCAGAGGAGCCATGGCAGATCAGGCCACAGCCCATCTAGTTCAGCATCCCATCTCACACAGTGAAAGAAATGAGTTTGCCACTTCACTAATGTGTACTCTTACTCTGAAAGTGGACTGAATTCGGTTTAAAAGTTATGTGTGAACGCAGCTGAAGACCTTGGTGGAAGAGATTGCAAGGGTGAGGAACATGCTCATCCATTCTCTTACCTTCTGCCCATTAATGTCCTGTGAATCACTGATGGGATTTGAGATGTAACAGAACAGTTCTCGGGCAGGGTCTGTTTCAGACCCAAGTGCACCCTGATGGATGTTCTCATTCGTACCGCTTGGGTTTGCTGCCTTGTAAAAAACTGCATGAAGATCCTCTACCCTGTTCTTTGGGAATGAAACGTCCCAGGACCTTGTCCTTTCTGGATAGATCTGTAAACGTCAGTTGCAAAAATAAGTAAACACCTTGCAAGCACTCGTCATGACCCCTCTGAAAGGTGCGTGGCCCCCAAAGGGGTGCGGCCCACAGGTTGAGAACCCCTGCCATAGATGCAGTGTTAGGGATAGGGATGGGCGTGAATGGGTTCTCGGGCATTCGATCTGAAACGAATCGAATGTTAGAAAATTTGTATTTGTTCAAATAGGTCCCCTTTGAATGTGTAGGATTCTATTCAAAAAGAATGTATTCATACGGATTCATACAGATATCCAGTACGAATGGGTACACATCTGATATGAACAGATATGTATCTGGTACTATTTCATATGCATCCCCAGTTTAACAAATGTCCCAACTATTTGTATGAATGTTAATGTACAAATGTCGTAACATTCGATTCGTGTACGAATAATGAATGTTACGAATATTCATGCACATCCCTGGTTGGGTTTTTTATTATTATTATTTCCATTTTGATGCTGTTATTTGCTTGCAGGCTAAGAGCATGATATCTAATAATGTAATCGTTGGTTAGCTGGCTTCAAATTTATCGTGATTTCTTGGAAGACATGCACCTGCTGACAAAATCTTACACTTCATTATTTAGGTAATTTCAATTTGTATTAGGTTCTAGAATGATTGTATTTTTCACACTCCCACCACATATGAACATTGCTCCCTTTACGTTTTCCACACCAAGTGTTTGACTAGATGTGTTAATAGAACAGATGTGCGACAGTTTCGTTTGAATCTCATTTAAGTTACTCAGGTGTGCGGATGGTTTTTGTTTTGTTATTTTCCTCAGTTCTTGTTTGGTGATGGGTATTTTCAAGTGGTCTTTGCGGTTGAGTTTTTGATCAGGGAATTTGCATTTTATCAGCTGTGCAAGGCAAAAAATGTGTTATATAAACCATGCTACAGAAAATAACTCATATTTTTTGATCAACCAGAAAAGTGCAAAAAATATCCTACACTGTATTTGTTTCAGAGACATGGATTCCTTATCAGCTCACGTCTTTAAATTATGTTCTACTTCATAATTCTGTGCTTCTCCATGAAGCCAGCTGGATGACCATGGGCTGGTCACAGCTCTCTTCTGAGCTCTCACAGCCCCACCTACTTCACAGGGTGTTCTGTTGTGGGGGGAAGAACAGAATGTTTGTCAGCTGCTTTGAGTCCCCTTAAATGAGTGAGAAAAATGGAGTAGAAAAGCCAACTCTTCTTCTTCCATGAAGCCAGCTGATGACCTTCGGCTGGTCACAGCTCTCTCCTGAACTCTCACAGCCCCACCTACCTCACAAGGTGTTCTGCTGTGTGTGTGGGGGAGAGAGAACAGAAGGTTTGTCAGCCACTTTGAGCCCCCTTAAATGGGTGAGAAAAGTGGGGTAGAACAGGCAACTCTTCTTCCACCTTAGTAGATTAATATCCAGAGTTGGTCAAAAGCAGGCATATTAAGAAAATGGATAAATGGAGGCAAAGGGACCTGTTTCCAGGCGCAGAGGGTCAGCTAGCAGGAACAGCAATGGCAGGCACAGTCTAGTCAGTGAGTGGCATGAAGTGATTGCTAAAAAGTAGGAGCCAAAATAACAGGAACGCAGTAGCATGCCGTTGAATTTTCAAGCCCTGGCTGAATAAACCAGTCATGTAGATTTCAACTCCAAAGACCAGATTTGTGGAGCCTTCAACACCTCAGGCAGCAACAATGCCACAAAGAGCAGGAAATCTTTTACACTCCACAGCACCGTCACTACCCGGGGCCATTGCATAGTACATCCTTTTTCATTCCGTCTGGTGCGGCTGTGCGTCTTGGTTCCCATGCGGGCTTTGGCCCTAGAGTTCTGTGCCGCTGCACAGCTGAGAAGTGTGAGGTGACGCTGTTCCAACTGCATCCGATCTCAATCAGCCTAGAAACCCTGCACTGGATATTCTGAGTCTGCCCTGCAAGGGTAGGTGTCCTTGGCCTTGTATTCGATTTAGGCTGTGTTTGCAAAAGCAACGAAGACCCCATTAGGAACCCAGTTGGTACGGATCCGTTATGTACCGTCCGCACACGGGACACCTTAAGGACGCCATTAGGATCCTATTCTGATTGCACTGTGCCCACAAGTGCCGGCAAAATCCAGATTTCATGGGATCTTGAGGCCCTTAAATCCAGATTAACGGTAGACCCCTTTAATGGTGTTCCCGCCTTGGTCCAGTCTCCTTAGCGCATAATGGCAGAGAGCTGGGGAAGCGAGGAATTATGACCGCTTATCATTGGATCAGGGGAAACTGAAGAGAACACTCCTAAAGCGTGGTTCCCTCCCCCCGGCTTGCGTTCCCATTTGCTAAATAGTGAGGATTATTTCTACATACAGCAGCAAGACTTCTTCAGATCCGGATACAAATAATCCATGTTTCAGGACTTTTAATCCTCAGGAACTGCGGATTCTTTTGAAACTTTGGGAACAGTGAGCTCTCAAAACGATTTCAAAGCTCTTTAAATTTTGAATGGGAACACAGCCTTTCTTCCATTTCCCCACTTTCTGGCCTCATGGAGTCAACCTGTAGATGCTTCATACTCCAGAACGCACTCAACCACCTTTTCAGAGTGCCACTGCCGCCCTAAAATCTGCCCCCTTGCCATGGTGTCTTTTGGCCTAAATCTCCAACCCGATCTTGGAGGGGCGGGATGTTACCTTTGGGGCTATTCCTGATCCGAATTCCGCTGCAGCCAAGAAAAGTCTGCGCCAGCCAAGAGATGGAAGGGGCTGCCGGGCAGAGGGAGAAAGCTGCAGCACCTCATTCTGCCAGCTAATCCTCTTGAATAATAGGCTTGGAAGGGCTGTATGAAACTATTTTGTTAAAGTTGGAAGAGGGCTCCACAGCCCAATTAAAGGATTAGAATGGAAAGCCATTGCATTTACTCTAAAGTATGTGGATGAATGAAGTTGGGGCTGGAGGGAAGAGAGAAATCTGTGTTCTTTCCAAGGCAGCCATCCCGGGCTCTGTTCTTGTCCTAGGAGCTGACTTTCAGTAACGCAACGCTTTTGTGAGCTATTGTGTGCGGGGGGCCTGCATTTTCGAAGGGGTTTTGCAGGTCTACCCCTAGCATGCGCAAAATTCCCTGAGAAAGTGAGAGGCGCGTATTTATTTACAGATGCACTTGGAGTCACAGAACTGGAAGACGCCCAACTCTGGCTCCCAGGGGTCCCTCGGTTGCAGGTGTCGCTCTGTGTGCTACACCCATTTCCCCCACAAAATGGTGCAGTTCATTGCATTGCATTTCCATTTTATTTCCATATCGCCTTTCCAAAAGATAGTTTGCCCAAGGCGGTTTACAACAAACAAAATATACAGTGCAAAAGTATGATCAGAGCATTATAATAAAAATACATGATAAAAATTGCACATCGTACACAACGTTGCAAAATAAGACACACACACACAAATTGAGGCAGCTGAGGCCAAGTGGAGTCCAGAGCAGCTGAGCAAAGGCCACAGACCCACAAAGAATCCCCTCCTCCCAGATGTCCCTGCCCATCCAGGCTGGAGAGTCACCCAGAGGGCAGAGGGGTCTAGGCTGCCACCACTAGACCACCCCCCAGGAACCAGCTGTCCTTGATGGTCTCTGGTGTATCTGAGACCAGGTGGAGTCCAGGACAGCTGAGAAGAGGGACCCGGTTCTGCAAAGAAGCAGAAGAAGCAGCTCCAAATGATCAGGGCCCTTGCAGGCTGGAGAATCACCCAGAGGGTAGAGGGGTCTAGGCTGCCACCACTAGACCACTACCCCCAGAGGGATGGCAGCGTTCTCCTCCTCCTCCTTGGGCAGTTGCACACTTGCCATCGCCTGCTGGAGAGACAAGCAGGAGGCTTCTCAAGTCCATTTAATGGGACTTGAGGAGCAGGTGAAGGTTTTGCCCTTGTCTTCTCCTTGAGATGCCCAGAAGCAATTGGTGGGTGGGATGGAATGCTGGACTAGATGGACTGTGGCCTGATCTAGCAGGGCTCCTATTAATTCAGGGAGGACAGATGCATCAATGGCCACTAGAACGGTTGCCCATGTACATCCTCCAGGCAGGAGGCCTCTGAGGCCATTTGCTGGGTTTCAAGAGTAAGTGAAGGTTTTGCCTTCGTCTTCTCCTTGAGAGGCCCATGGACAGTTGGTCAGCCACTGTGGCTGTAGTCACACCTTCATTTTAATCCTTCTTCAGTCTCTCTTTGGGCCCCACCGCTCACACCTTTTTAGTCCCATCTGTTTTATTTGTGGGCTTTCCTCCCTTCAGTCATACTTTCCTGGGTCCTGATTTTTGCAGGTCTGAAGCTGTTCTAGAGTGTTAATCCATTTCCATTTTTTGTCTGTGATTGGGGAAGACTAAAGGCGGCTGAACCGTACTATATAGTGGGTGGGTCCTGCATGAATTGGCCTTCCCTTTTGCCCAGTGTGTGATGGCACACCGTTGAGTGACAGAACTTTGATCCTATCAGAGCTCAGGGGGTGTTGTGATGGTGGCGAGGGGTGGAGATCTGGAAAGGTGAGAGTCTCGTAAAGGAGTCTCAGGACAGGAACAGAAAGATGTGAGCAGAGTGGGACGGACGAAGGACGGGCAGAGGAAAGACGATCAGGTGTGGGGTTAACATGTGATTGGGGTTAACATGTTTTGAGTCTGGTTTCTTAATAAGATGGATTATTTCAGCAAGGGGGGACCACGGCCTGCAGGAGAAGGGAGGCTGTGGCTGGATCCAGCAGGGCTTCTCTTAGTGGCTGGCCCAGTTGGGGCACTAGTGAATCCAGGCCCATTTCCTTCTTATTGATTTATTGATTTAGAAAGCGTATATTCTTCCTTTCACCAAATGGTCCCCGAGCTGGTTACAATGAAATTAAAACATATCAAGTGGTAAAACATAGTTAAAAATATAGCCCCCTTCCTCCCACCCCCGCCCTCCCTCCTAATAGGACAACACCCTGAGGAAGCTATTTAAACAGTAAAAGCCTTTCTAAAAGATACGCTTTCACCAGGTGCCAAAAAGTATACAGTGTAGGCGCCTGGTGAACCTCAAGAGGAAGGCTGTTCCAGAATCTAGGGGCCACTACAGAAAAGGCCCTCTTGCCGTGTCCCTGGGTATCATCTGTGTACTGATAACACCTGACTCCAAATCTCCTGAGAAGATGGGATACTCATGGACTGGAGTCTAGGGGCTACCACAGAGAAGGCCCTCTTGCCTGTCCCTGTGCCTCATACCTCTGCAAGGAAAGGAACCCCAAGAAGGCCCTCTCCCTGGGATCTCAGTGCCCGGGCAGATCTATATGGGAGAAGGCGCTCCTTCAGATGCCCAGGGCTCAGAGTCTAGGGGCCACCACAGAAAAGGCCCTCCTGCAAGTCCCTATACCTTGTACCTCTGCAAGGAAAGGAACCCCAAGAAGGCCCTCTCCCTGAGATCTCAGTGCCCGGGTGTGGGGGGCAGGTCTGTATGGGAGAAGGCGCTCCTTCAGATCCTCATGGCCCAGAGTCTAGGGGCCACCACGGAAAAGACCCTCCTGAAGGTCCCTATGCCTCATACCTCTGCAAGGAAAGGAACCCCAAGAAGGCCCTCTCCCTGAGATCTCAGTGCCCGGGCAGGTCTGTATGGGAGAAGGCGCTCCTTCAGATCCTCATGGCCCAGAGTCTAGGGGCCACCACGGAAAAGACCCTCCTGAAGGTCCCTATGCCTCGTACCTCTGCAAGGAAAGGAACCCCAAGAAGGCCCTCTCCCTGAGATCTCAGTGCCCGGGCAGGTCTGTATGGGAGAAGGCGCTCCTTCAGATCCTCATGGCCCAGAGTCTAGGGGCCACCACGGAAAAGACCCTCCTGAAGGTCCCTATACCTTGTACCTCTGCAAGGAAAGGAACCCCAAGAAGGCCCTCTCCCTGAGATCTCAGTGCCCGGGCAGGTCTATATGGGAGAAGGCACTCCTTCAGATACCCAGGGCTCAGAGTCTAGGGGCCACCACAGAAAAGGCCCTCCTGCAAGTCCCTATACCTTGTACCTCTGCAAGGAAAGGAACCCCAAGAAGGCCCTCTCCCTGAGATCTCAGTGCCCGGGCAGGTCTGTATGGGAGAAGGCGCCCCCTCAGATACCCAGGGCCCAAGCCGTTTAGGGATTTCTCTGCCCCTTCTCTTTGCATTCCGTCAAGGTTAATGAGTGTCCGGATTTTCTTCGAACTCTCAGCTCGGTGTCCCCTCCCTTGTAAAACGTTATGCTGATATGTTTTTAGCTCCTGGCCCTCTTGGCAGAAGGGAACCAAACATTTGCTTTTGTTGCTCAGTCCTGGAAAGCGAATTCTTCTCACTAATGCGAGTGACTTTTGCTTTATTGCAGAAAAAACAGCCGATGACGATGTCCAGAAGTCTGATATCTCCTCTAGCAGCCAAGGAGTGATTCAGAAGGAAACCTTGGGGCCTCTTCTCCTGGAGGTATGTGGTTGGGGCAGCTGGAGGGGGGGCAGGGAGAATAGGTGGTCCAGCGTTTCTAACTTCCCAGCCTTTAAATGCCCTATTCTGTTAAGGTTAATGAGGTGGAATCACAGCTCCTGCAGGTGGGCCATAAGCTTTAATAATAGAAACTTTATATTCATAGAATCATAGAGTTGGAAGGGACCTCTAAGACCATTAAGCCCATCCCCCTGCTCAATGCAGGATTTCCTAAACCGTCCCAGTTTAGCTTTAATAAAACAAATATAGCTTTATTTAAAGTTTGTATTAGGCTTAGCTTTAATAAAATGAATTTAAAAGTGATGGAGGCAAATGGATGGCACCACCTAGGGGAAGGATACTGGCTGTAGCTCAGCGGTAGAGCAAACTACGTGGAAGGCTGAAGACTGCCATTGAATTTGCAGCCTCTGCTCAGAAGTAGGCCATGGCAAACTACTTCTGTCTCTTTGCCAGGAAAACTGCACGGAGGTGCCCATAGGGTCTGAGTGTAGCTGTAGCTCAGTGGTAGAGCAAACAGCCTAGGGAGCAAAGGGTTGCTGGTTCGATACCCAGCCTCTTCTCGGAAGTAGGCAATAGCAAACCACTTCTGTGTCTTTGCCAAGAAAGCTGCATTGAGGTGGTCATAGCGTCTGAGTCTGGGGAGCAGAGGGCTGCTGCTTCTCCCCAGAAATAGACAGTGGCAAACCCCTTCTGTACCTCTGCCAAGAAAACTGCACTGAGATGCCTGTGAATTATCCATGCGTCAACTATGCGTCTGTGGTATCCCTCAACAAGAACCAAGTATTCCCAATCCTATTTTGCATCTAGGATACAATTTCCAGTCAAAGGCTGTTCCAGCAGAGCCCCTCCCTGAATTGCAACTTTTAAAACAAAAACTGTTGCCTAATGGTTGTTAGAGTTATTAAAAGAGGGAGAGAGAGAAAATCGTGGACTATTTGGATCCCAATACAAACTTCGTGTGGATATGTATAACGCATGCAAATGCTGTCGACATTTGTATCTTCAAATTCGAATCTAACATTGGAACAAATAGATTTGAATGCATTGGATTCAAATCAGTTTTTGTTGCATTCAGATTCTATTTGTTGCATCTGAAGTCTGTTCAGCTCAAATTCAAATGCAAAAAATAAAGCATGTACAGTACATCCCTACTGTTCATGCTGTTGTGGATTTTTAAGCGGCCTTTAGTCCGTCTGCTCTTTCCCCCCCCCCCCCCGCCCTCCACCTGCCCTCCACCTGCCCTCACCCTCTCTGATGAGCATACTCTGAGTATCAGGCAGTACCTGAAGTTTCTGCCCAGGCCTGTTTAAAACAGAGTTTTACAAGAACTTGCAGGAAGAACCAGCCTTAGAGAGCCTTGTTCATTTTGGCTGGGTTCCTGGAAACTTACCCCAGAAATTTGCACCAAGAAAGCCCCTGTTTGAGTTGAGTTGGATTATCTCCCTCCCTCTCTTCCTTCCTCTCTTCCTTTTTTCTATTCTTTGCAAATTTCTTGTGTATTAAAAACCTGGACTAAGGATGTGCACAAATCAGTTTTTGTATTCATTCAACTAGATCCCCTTTGGATGTGGTATCCAATACGCATCCCATAACATATCTGCTCTCAAAGTGTCAAGTCCGCCATGAGTCCACTTTTAATCCACTCCCAAGCCATGTTGAATGCACTCCTCTGCAGATGTGGCTGGTGCAGCTGCTTTCTCGCCTCCCCAAGTTCACGAATTTGTACAAATGCAAACAAATACGGAATGTTATGAATATTCTTCCACATCCCTTTCTGGACCTTTTATTTCCTTGTGACCTGGGTTTGGAAGAACAGAAGGTGAATGGAGCGACAGTTTCAAAATCTGCCTTTCCTCCATGTCCACAAGGGGGCAGCTAGGATAATGGGAGGTGGGAAGGTGGGATTTTCTTTTCTTTTTTTCTGATTTGGGCAATTTCTCACTGGCCAGTATGCCAGACCAGCAAGGTAGGACCTTCCTTCTGCATCCAGGGGCGTGGTCTAAGAGAGGGCTGCCCTGGGGCTGGGGTCTTTGGAGTTGGTATCTCAGGGGGCTGGAGCTCCCTTAGACCACCCCAGGTGCAAAAGGGAGGTTCCTTGTGGAGTTGCTGTTCCAGGATTCTTAGAAGGTTCCAGATGTGGCAAGAGGCCTTGCCCCTGATTTCTAGAAATTTGTTATTAGTTAGGTGAGTCAGTTTCATCATGTGGTTAGAGGGTCAAACTCTGGTCTGGGAGTCTCCAGGTTCGATTCCACATTCTTTCATGAAGCCAACTGGGTGGCGTTAGGCTAGTCACAGCTCTGTTTCTGAGCTCCCATAGCCCCACCTCCCTCCCTCCCTCCTTCCTTCCTTCCCTCCTTCCTTCTCCCCTCCCTCCCTCCTTCCTTCCTTCCTTCCCCCCTCCCTCCCTCCTTCCTTCCTTCCCTCCCTCTCTCCTTCCTTCCTTCCTTCCCTCCCTCCCTCCTTCCTTCCTTCCTTCCCTCCCTCCTTCCTTCCTTCCTTCCCTCCTTCCTTCATTTTGGAAGTGGAAGCTGAGCTCATAGAAAAGAATCCAACCTCTTTGCTCAGCACCCACACTTTCTTACATGGCACGGCAGAGTAATTTGGCTGGCTCTCCTTCCTGCCCCTCATGAGCTCCCTTCCTGTTTGTTGTTTAGAGCAGTTTCTTTTTAACTGTGTTTTCTGTCATTTTTACTGTAACCCTTTGGATGTAGAACAGAATTTAATATAAAGATTTAGATACAAATGAATAATTCCAGCAGGTGTTTTGCTTCCCTTTACACACTCCAGTGAGCCACTTTGGTCTAGTGGTTAGGGAGCTTGACTCTTATCTGGGAATACCAGGTTTGATTCCACCCTCCTCCATGAAGCCAGCTTGGTGACCTTAGGCTAGTCACAGATCTCTTCTGAGCTTTCACAGCCCCACCTACTTCACAGGGTGTTCTGTTGTGGGGAGAAGAACAGGTAAAGAAAGAAAGAAAGAAAGAAAGAAAGAAAGAAAGAAAGAAAGAAAGAAAGAAAGAAAGAAAGAAAGAAAGAAAGAAAGAAAGAAGCCTTGAGTCCCCTTAGATCGGTGAGAAAAGTGGGATATGAAAACCAGCTCTTTCCTTCCTCCTCCTCCTCCTCTTCCTCCTTCTATAGCTGTCTCATCTGCTCTACTGGAAGGAAATCAGTTTCTATTTTTTATGCCATGGGATGACTGCATGGTCTTCTCCTGAGTTTTCAGGGCCTCCTGGTGTGTTCCCATTCGTCAACCTTCTCATGAAGATCATGAAAAAGTTTCCATTCGTCTGATGTACCCTTGTGCTGAAAGGCCCGGCACATGTGTTGACGCCCCTCGTTCTGTTGTCTCTGCAGGCACTCGATGGCTTCTTCTTTGTCGTGAACCGTGAAGGACGCATCGTGTTCGTGTCTGAGAACGTGACCGGCTACTTGGGCTACAACCAGGAGGAGCTCATGAACACGAGTGTCTACAGCATCTTACATGTGGGCGATCATGCGGAGTTTGTCAAGAATTTGCTGCCAAAATCACTTGGTAAGAACCCTCAGTTTCTGGATTAGCTTCTCCCAAAGACGCCTTCGGATCTGTAAAGTTATTAATTAGTAATTGTATCAATCTTAGGGATATACATGTTTGCCCCTTACCCTCCAAAGACAGAAATCGGACTGGTGATTTTGTAATTTCGTTCGTTTGTTCATTCATTGATTCGTTCATTGTATTTCTATTCCGCCCTATAATACCCAAAGGTCTCAGGACGGACAACAACATTTAAAATCATAAGAACATAAGAACCTCAGAGGAGCCCTGCTGGATCAGGCCACAGCCCATCTAGTCCAGCATCCCATCTCACACAGTGGCCCACCAAATGCTCATGGGCATCTCAAGCAGAGACAAGGACAAACCTTCTCCTGCTCTCGAGTCCCAGCAGATGGCCTTAGAAGTGCCCCAGTTCCTCCCCCCCCCCCAGCCTGAAGGATGCACCTAGGCATTCGTTCTAGTAGCCATTGATACATCTGTCGTCCATGAATTTGTCTAAAACTACCTTAAAGCCATCTAGACTGGTAGCTGTCAGACATAGATTAAAAGAAAAACAGTATATATTAAAACAATAACATTGTCTGTAAAGTGGGAAGAGAGTATATTCTCATTTAACCAAAGGCCAAGGCAAAGAGGTTTGTCTTCACTGCCTTCCTAAACCTGTACAATGAAGGGGCCTTACTCATCTCAAGCGGGAGACTATTCCATAGCCTAGGGGCCATCACTGAGAAGGCCCTCTCCTGGGTGCCCACTCCTTTTACCACTGAAGATGGTGGGACAACCAAGAGGGGCCTCACCTCCAGATCTTAAGGCACAGGCAGGTCAATGCAGAAGTTGAGAGAATGTTTAAAATGAGTAAATATGTTAGCAGACAAAAGCATCAATGAGTGATTCAAGCCAATGCTAAGTGGTTCTAAAATCAGATGCCACTCTTCTGATTATCCAGTCTGATTGGGTACTTCCTCTAGGCTGGAGAGACAAGCAGGATACCTCTAAAGGCCATTTGCAGGGAGTTGAGACCAGGGGCCTTTCTGTACTTGACCTTATTCCGGAATATATCCCAGAATAGGGACCTGCTAGCTCCGTGCTAGTGCAGAATATGGAAGGCCCCATGTGTAGCCTGCCATAGTCTGCATTAGCTTGTGGCCAGCAGACCACAATCCCAAGTTATATCCCAGAATAAGGCCAAGTGCAGAAAGGGCCCAGGTGGAGGTTTAGACTGGAGGTGCTGTGACCTGATCCAACAGGGCTCCCCTCATGTTCTGATATTTTTACTTGGGATCCTGAAGAGTATTATCTGAACACCTTTGGGGCTCCAAGACTGCATCCCCATGCAAGCCATTTGGCTCAGAATGGGCACGCATGGGACCGGGAGCGGGTCCGAGATCGAATCTTGCACGTTTTTTGTTTCATTCCTGGTGGTGCAGCCATCCCCATGCAAACGGCACCAAACCCTGGCATGGGGGAGCAGTGCCACCTCCTCTCTTCCCCCTCTCCTCATTGGAAGCTGGATTGACGTCAGCCTACCCCTGTGCCGCCAGCTGCAAATGCCTCATCCCCCCTCCCTTAGTGGCACGGAAAGCCAGGACTGGGCTGGGAGGCACAGAAAAAAATTTAAATTAAATCTAGTAAATTTTAAAATAATTTTTAAACACCCAAAGCTGCTATGAGGTTTAGCAGCAGTTGGGCGGTTTAGCAGTTTTGCACACCTCTGCTCAACCGGGAGAACACCCAGCAAGCATAAAAGGGAGAAAACCAAGCCATTATCATGATCACCTTGGCGATCGGGAAATGGGGGAGGAATTTTTAGGGAAAGGGACAAAATCAAGCCATTATCCTGCCTGCCTTGGCAATCAGGATTTTTTCACTCCCAAAAAAACTCAGCGGTTGTGATCTCCAATACACAGGGCAGGAATGGCAAGCACACTCCACCCCCCAATGATGTGAGTGCCAGTCTCCTCCCTGAATAGCCCGGGACCATCCCCATGTGCAGGCTTGGCTCACTAAGCAGTGCGTGCTAGACCCCCAAACTGTGCCCAGACTTGTTTTTTCAGGTACCAAATTTGGTCCTGGTCTGGTACAGTTTGGGGCAATTTGGTCTGCGGAAATCAGACCAAATAAAAAATGCATGGGGATTACCCCTTGCAGAACCTGATTTTGGCGCCGGACCAAATGTGCATGGGGACGCGCCCTAAGTCTGTTTGGCTCGTCAGTAAAACAGCACCTGATTTTAGTGTTTCAAATATCAGTTCAGGGTTCTAAATTGGTTTGGATTTTTCACAGCAGCAGCAGCAGCAGCAGCCACCTGTAGCGCCATCTAGTGACAGTGTACACTATTTGCAGGCGCTTTTTTTCTACAGTCAAATTTGTTTCCTTTCAGTTTTCTTGTTATTTCAGTAATAATGAAAGTGTTGTAAAACCTTATTTCAGAGTGAGCCAAGCCTTTGCACTGCCTAAGTCAGTAAGATATCAGTAATAACAAGCTTTTCTAGCTGTAATAAGATCCTAGGTGTAGCTAATAAAGAAAGATGAGACAATACCATCAGTTGTGTTCTTCATGTAGAACAGTTTCAAGCAGTGATCCAGTTCAAAAAGAGAGGAATTGCTCTCTTAAAGCTAAAAAAAAAAAGATACCAGAAATAAAGTTGGGGTCTTTTGAACAGAGTATAGAAAAGAGAGGATGGAAGGACAGTGTGTGGTGGTCAGGCAGGAATAGAAGGGTCCATAGAACCATAGAATCCTAGAGTTAGAAGGGACCTCTATGGTCATCCAGTCCAACTTCTTGCTCAAAGCAGGATTCCCTTAAACCATCCCAGACAGATGTAGGCCCAGCCTCTGCTTGGAGACCTCCAGCCAAGGAGAACCTACTACCTCCCGTGGCAACCTGTTCCATTGACTGATCGCCTTCACTGTCAAGGTTTTCCTTACATCTAGTCTATATTGACTCCCTTGAAGTTTCATCCCACTGTTTCTAGTCCTCCCATCTTGTGCAAGTGAGTCCTGCAAGGAAGCATAAGCAGTTGTGCAAGATCTACTGGATCAGATCCCTGCCCTGCTTGGTTTCGCTACCCGTCCATGGCGTCTGCAGGAAAACCATAAGAATGGCAGAATGGAGGAAATGGGGCGCTTCTAGGGCCATCTGCTGGGACTCGAGAGCAGGAGAAGGTTTGTCCTTGTCTCTGCTTGAGATGCCCATGAGCATTTGGTGGGCCACTGTGTGCGACGGGATGCTGGACTAGATGGGCTGTGGCCTGATCCAGCAAGGCTTCTCTTATGTTCTTATGATATTGTCTTCATTTGTTATTTCCTAGCAATCAGTCTTCGTAAGTGTGCCATCTTGAACAATGAAGGCCATAATTTAAGGACTGCCTGGTTGCCTTGGACCATGACCCAGTTAATCCAGCACCTCTTCTCCCAGTGGCCAACCATTTGCATATGGCAGCCCATGAGCCAGGATACTAGCACCATGGCTTCTTTTGCTCAGAGTATCCCAGCAGCTGGTCTTCAGAGACTCCCACGGCAGTGATGGTCACTTGAAATTCACAGGATCTTCTCTTTGCAGCAAAACCCAAAGGGGGCGAGCAAGACAATTCCAAGGCCATTTGCTGGGATTCGAGAGCAGGAGAAGGTTTGCCCTTGTCTCTGCTTCAGATGCCCATTGATAGTTGGTGGGCTACTGGGTGAGATAGGATGCTGGACTACATGGGCTGTGGCCTGATCCAGTAGGGTTCCTGTTAGGTTCTCATGGGTTGTTTCATGAAATAGATGTGAGCGTGCCTGCTCTTCTCCAGTTCCTTCAAGCATGATCCTTTTTTGGCTTGAGTGCCGCTCAGCAGGTGAAGGGTTGACCAGGTGCAGGCTGCGCTCAGGAACATGAGTGGATGCTTGGGGAGATTAGGAAGCCATTGTGTATCGCAAGCAGGAGCCAATTTAATCCTGCCAAGGCCTGGCTTGCTGCTCTTCCCAGTGCATGCCACTTAATCTGCATTTAAGCTCATTTTTTGAATAATATGCTTACTCAAGAGCATCATAGTGTAATTCCCAGTTAAGAACCTTAGTTGACTACTCAACCAGAGATCCCAACAGATGTAAAAGCTTGCTTTCTGCTATGGTGGAGGCTGCAAGCCTAAAAACATTTGCAGAAGGGCTCAGAAGGACTTGCCTTATAGGCGGCTAAAGCTTTGCCCATCAGACAGAGGAGGCTCTCTGGTTAGCCCCTTCACATCCTGATAGAGGTCACAGTGGGCGTCAGTCAAGGGGATTGTTGTTGCCCACAGATCAGTGTTTTGTTCAGGGTAAGTCAACCTGGTGGCCAGCCAACCTTGCTGGTGTTTAATCAACCTGAGGAGAAAGAGAAGATTCAAAAAGATCTAGACGAGTTTGAAGAGGAGTCTGAAACTAACAGAATGATATTTAACGGGAAAATGCAAAGTCCTACATCTGGGTAAGGAAAATACAGAATGGGAGGAATCTGGCTGAGTAGCAGCACAAGTGAAAAGGATCTGGCTGTACTAGTTGATCATGGGTTGATCATGAGTCAGCAGTGTGATGCAGCTGCAAAAAAGGCAAACACCATCCTAAGATGTATCAAGAGGAGCATAGATCATGAGAAGTTATTATTCTGCTTTACTCTACCTTGGTTGGACCTCAACTAAAGTACTGTGACCAATTCTGGGCACCCCGATTTAAAAAAGATATCTATTAATTAGAGCAAATCAAAAGGAGGGCTACCAAAACGGTTAGTGGTCTGGGAGCCATGTCCTATGAGGAAAGGTTATTTATTTTATTTATATTTACATTTATATGCCGCCCCATACCCAGGAGTCTCTGGGCGGCTCACAACATTTAAAAACAGACATTTAAAGATTATATCAACCATATCAACCAGGTTGAAGGATCTAGGAACGTTTAGCAGAAGAGAAGACTGGGAGAAGAAGGGCTGTCACAATGCAAAGGGATCATCCCTATTCTCGCTTGCACAAGATGGGAGGACTAGAAACAGCGGGATGAAACTTCAAGGGAGTCGATACAGATTAGATACCAGGAAAAACTTCCTGACAGTGAGGGCGACCAGTCACGGGAATAGGTTGCCACGGGGCGGTGGTGGGTTCTCCTTGGCTGGAGGTCTCCAAGCAGAGGCTGGACCTACATCTCTCTGGGATGGTTTAGGGAATCCTCATTGAGCAGGGGGTTGGATGCAATGACCCTTCCAGCTCCATAATTCTGTGGCTCTTCTTGCTTAACACGGCTCCATTTATCTTAGTTACGGCCTATTAGCTGAAGCCTTAATAGTTGGCAAGCCAGTGACCCAGTAAACTATCACAGCTGTTTCAGTTGCTTCCTGTTAGTGTATCTGAATTCATACGAACGAAGAAAAAAAGAATGTCTGAAGATTCAAACCGATACAAATACATTTGTATCTGTTTGTATGAATATTTGATACATATTTGATGATATGAATCTCGTATGCATCCCATTTTCATCTGTACGCATCCGGAAACATGCTGATATGAATGAGATGCGTACGGAGACATAAGCAATACATACGGAGTTGTACACATACGGAGGTCTGAATTATTCGTACGAATAATTTGAAATATTCATATGCGTTTGAATACTAAAAAAATGTTCAATTCGGGTTTGAACGTCCAAATTCGTCCAAATTCAGTTGAATAATGGAGATATTGAATATTCGTGTGCATCCCTTGTGGAGATCTTTTTGCTGTGCCTGAGTGGAGTGGAAGTCCTACTGGAAACCCAAGGAAGAGGCTCACGTTAGGGGAAACATGGAGATGAAACTTGCTGAGGTCCATCTTCTTGCGGTTCCATTCGGCTGAGGAGCATCTAAGTCAGTGGTTCTCAACCTTCCTAATGCCAGGACTCATTAATGGAGCTCCTCATACTGTGAAGACCCCCAACCTTGGGGGGAGCGCAGGTGGGAGGTGGGAGGTAAGGTTGGCGGGAGACTCATCGCGACCCCTCTGAAAGGGTAGTTCGACCCCCAAAGGGGTCCCGACCCCCAGGTTGAGAACCACTGATCTAAGTGGAGATGCTGTCCATGGGTAAAATTAATGTAGTTAAGTGTTCGCTAGCTTCTGAGCATGCACCACCTTAACATTGATTTGAGCATCCTTTGTATCAAATTAGTTCCGTTCCAGTACCGAAATTGACTTAAGCTAATTCAATGTAAGGAAGGCTTAAATATCAATACTTCACTTTTAATTGGGTCTTAAACTGAATTTAGCATCCTGCTCGTGCATAAGATGGGGCTGATGGGGCTTCACCTTTTGTAGATTGCCATCATAATATTAAATGCATATATTAGCATTCTGGTTCCTAATGAGAACTGTAAAATTAAGGGGGGGTGCCCATAGAAAAGAAAAAACTGGATCTGGACCTTTGTACTGAATGTGATCCCCCCCCCTTCAAAAACAGGAGCATTGTTTTCAAGGAAACTGAAATGCTTCATTGCAATGTGACTGCCTTAAGATGGAAAGAAGTTGCAAATGGCCATAGCTCAGTGGGGTAACGAATCTTCCCATGGGGATAGTCCCAAATTCTCTCTTGCATCCCTTCACTAGGATTTTGCGTCGTGCGAGCGAAGGGGTCTCAGTCCAGTGTCAGGGCAGGTGCTTTTCACAAGTACCATGGCATGTCCGTGAAAAGCAGTTTCAGTGATGACTGGAAGGGATGCCTAGTGGGTATTGTCTCCAAATTGGAGTGACAGGCAGGAGATCTCTAAAGGCCATTTGCTGGGAATCAGGAGAAGTTGAAAGTCTTGCTTTTGTCTTCCGCTTGAGATGCCCAGGTACAAGTGCTGGCCCACTGTTTGAGATAGGATGCTGGACGAGATGGGCTGTTACTTCATTAATGGAGGACAGGTGTTTCAGTGGCTACTAGAATGGATGCCTAGGTACTTCCTCCAAGATGAAGGGGCAGGCAGGATGCCTCTCAAGACCATTTGCAGGGAGTTGAGAGCAAATGGAGGTTGTGGCTTTGTCTTCTCCTTGAGATGCCCAGGGGCAATTGGTGGGCCACTGTGTGAGACAGGATTCTGGACCAGAATGCCTGTGGCCTGATCCCTTAGGGCTCCTCTTACGTTCTTAGAAGCATGCATAGCTTAGGAGCAGACTCTATATCTAAAGGAGCGGCTTCTCCCATATCGACCTGCCCGTGTTTTAAGATCTAGATGGGAGGCCCTTCTGGTGATCCCTCCACCTTCAGTAGTTAGGCGGGTGGGCACCCGGGAGAGGGCCTTCTCAGTAGTGGCCCCCAGGCTGTGGAATGGTCTCCCCCTCGAGGTGCGTCAGGCCCCTTCTTTGTTCTTATTCAGGAAGGCGGTGAAAACGTTCCCCTTCACACAGGCCTTTGGCTAAATGTCCCCCACACTTCCCCCACTGAAAATTACTGCTGTTTTTAACAATTCTTGTACTTTTAACAATGCATTTTTAAACGTGTTTTGATATTGTTTTTATACATCTGTTTTTTAAATGCTGTGAGCCGCCCAGAGACCCTCGGGTATGGGGCGGCATATAAATGTAAATATAAATAAATAAATAAAAATATGTTGTGGATGCAGAATCTGAGCTTCAACCCCTGGAACTGGAGTTAGTTGGGGAAGGAACTCAGACTGAGACCTTGGGACCTTGCTACAACTACGTTTTAATCCAATTCCACGAGGGAGAGGACACGTCATCTTTCATTCCGTGTTATCTATGCCCAAAAAGATCAGATTTGGCTTAGATAACATAGGATGAAGATGGCTAGGTTCTTTGCTGATACATTCTCTCACTCCGAAGTGGGTTAAAATTTAGGTGTATTCTATGGCCTTGGAGAGCTTCAGTTCCTCAAACGTGCCATTCATTGGGCCAGATGAAGGTTCTGACCAGTCGACCATTTCTGTTATCAAGGGGCTTCTAGAGGTGGTCACCATTCCCAGTTCCTCCTCCGAAGCCCAGGCTTGGTCTTTTGCAGATGCGTTTTTCCCCCAAAGCGTTTCAGTATCCTTTTTGCCCTTTCAGTGAACGGCGTTCCATGGCCGCAGGAATCCACCCGACGCAACAGCCATACTTTCAACTGCCGGATGTTGATCCGTCCCCCGGATGAGCCGGGCTCAGAGAACCAGGAGGCCCGGCAGCGCTACGAGGTCATGCAGTGCTTCACGGTGTCCCAGCCGAAACTGATCAAGGAAGAAGGCGAAGGTAGAAGATGGGGCCCTCGTGGCTGCAAAGGCTTCTGGGTGTTTATGGGTGGGGAGGGCCGGAAGCGAGAACCGATCCTCCGCTGTTCTCTTGCAGGTCTTCCTCGGTAGGGGTGCCGCAGCTCTGCAAGGGTTTGATTGATCCCTTCCCATTTTTTATTTATTTGTTCATTTACATTTATGTCCCTACCTCCACCAGGTGGTCTCAGGGCGAGTTACAAAAGCAGAAACTGCCAGAGAGACAATGACCTGTGGTCCATCCCGCTGCTTTAGGGGTGACATTCTGGATTTTCTTCTGGGTTTCGGCCTTGAGCCTTTTGCCATTCCCAAGGGATTCACAAGGCAGCTCCATGTCAGATTTCCTCTTGGGGCCCACTCTTTTATCCTTCTGGCTCTTCCAAGGCCCTGACAGGGAATGGAGGCCATTTTCCCCATAGCTGGAAAGACCCCATGACCTTCCATAGCAGAGTGGGGATTTCCACTGGGGGACTCTTGCGTTCTAGCCTAATGCTCTTAACCAAGAAGATCTTGCCTCTATTGGGTGAAACTGGTGTCATGTGAAGCTCCTCACTTGCTCTTCCCAGCTATGGGGAAAATGGCCTCCCTGCCCTCTGGGGGCCTTAGGAGAGCCAAAATGGCAAATGGGTAGGTCTTGAGAGGAAATCCAGGATGGAGCCCAGAGGCTGTTAGATGAACCTCATTGCAGATGTCTAGTGGTGCAGTGGTCAAGAGCCCAACTATTCAAATTACTGCTCCACCAAGGAAGCTCACTGGGTCTACCCAGCTATGGGCCTCCATTCAGGGAAGGGTTCAAGGACGGGTTAGACAAATTTATGGACGACAGATGTGTCAGTGGCTGCTGGAATGGATGCCAAGTACATCTTTCACGCTGGGGGGGGGGGACAAGCAAGAGGCCTCTAAGGCCATTTGCTGGGATCCCAGAACAGGAGAAGGTTTGCCCTTATGCCTGCTTGAGATGCCCATGGGCAACTGGTGGGACAGGATGCTGGACTGGATGGGCTGTGGCCTGATCCAGCAGGGTTCCTCTTAGGTTCTTAGGTTCTATTCCCTGTCAAGGCCTTGGAAGAGCCAGAAGGATAAGAGAGTCAACTCTGAGAGGAGCCCTGAGGCTGTTGGATGGGCCACTGAGCAGCTCCTTACTGCAGCTCTCCAATGGCACAGTGGTTAAGAGCACTAGGCTAGAAGCCAAGAGCCCATCAGTTCAAATCCCCACTCCACCAAGGAAGCTCACTGGGTCTTCCCAGCTATGGGGGAAATGGCCTCCATTCCCTGTCAGGGCCTTGGATGAGCCAGACCCTGAAAAGAACCCTGACATGGCGCTCTACCAAGGAAACTCACTGGGTCTCCCCTTCTGTAGCTAAAATGGCTGCCCTGCCTTCTCAACGCTCCATTTTGGATTTCCTCTCAGGGCCTAACTCTCTGTTTTTTGGCTCTCGCAGGCCAGAGAGGCCTTTTCCTTTCCTTAATTGCTTTGGCACGGAATCGTTCCCTGCTCGGTAGGCATAGGGACAGAGGGTGTGCGTGTTCTGGCTTTGGGAGGCCAATTCATCACTGGCGCATGGCGTGAACAAGCTGATATGGGGACGAGAAATGCTTCAGGTCTGGCTCCTCAAGTACGCGCACACAGAAGTCGTCAAAGTTAGGAACAGAAGCTTGTAACCTGAGAAAGTTAAAAATAGCTTGGAGGACTGGAAACGCCCTCTTTCAGGCCTGCAGATAGTGGTTTTCACTATTTCCTCATAGACTTGGGGACATTTAATCGCTATTTGTGACCCCACCATCACAGATGGTAAGGACTTATCTGCACACCACATTATGCATTAATGGCCTGTGACATACAAGGGTCATGCTTGTGGTTGGGCCTTCTCTGTGGTGGCACCTTCCCTTTAGTATGCCCTTCCCTCTGGTGCTTTTGAGGCACCCTATTCAAGACCCATCGCTTTATCCCAACTTTCCCTGTGTGAAAATGTGTTCCTGCCCTGGCCAGTTTTTAATGGGCTTTTAATTGTTCTCCCCCCACCCCCCTTGTGTGTGTGTGTTTTACCCTTGCTTTTTCTTCTTCCTTGAGATTTTCTTAAAAATAAAAAGTGGTACATAAATACTTTGAACAAAGAAGTGCACCCTCTCGGTCTCCTAAACAACCCAGAATCCAGGACCGGGCCCTCTGAGTGGTTTCGATCTCGTGTCTCAGGGAACAGCTGCGCTTGAGCCGTTGCCTCGTAACGCCAGAGAGGCTCTTCCAGCAGAACATTCTCGGCTTGGATCTCTGCTGCGGCCATTTCGTTCCAGTGCATTAGCCGAATTAATCCATTGCAGCTTACATGGGAGATCATGGCTGGAGGAAATAAATCGCAGAGGGCTTTATGAGCAGGTCGTTTGTCCAGAGCTGATAGTTCTTGGCTTTTTCGGCTGTCATTTATTTCCCAGCCTGCCAGATCCAAACGACCTTAGAATTATTTCGCTCAGTGTGACTGGTTGTTCGGTTCATTTATGTGCCTCCGTTCGGCCTGAGAAAGACTCTTGGGGTAGGGATGGGCAAATAATATTTGCCATGTTCACAGTTGGTACAAGTTTGAAGGTTTGTTGGTGGATCGACAGGGCCCTGCATGTGTAGACCCCCATTCACCCGCAAATTGAATGTATCCAGCCCTCGTCGGAGCTTCATAGAAGCTTCAGTAGGGGCTGGATCGGCACATGGCTGGCCTTGCACCCGCCACCCACCCCCCAGCCAGGCCTCCTTGCCTTTAAATCCTGCCATCTCACCCTCCTCCAAGGCTCAGCTAGGCCTTCTGAAGGTGTGTGCACAGGTTTAGAGGGCACCCCATCTGGGAATCACAGGAAATCTCACGCCATATCCCACAATTCCCAGATGGGGGCGGCCTCTCCAGCTGTGCGGGCACCTCTAAAGGCCTAGTGAGCCTCGGAGGAGGGTGTGATGGCAGTGGGGAGCACGGTGGCAAAAGATTAGAACATAAGAACATAAGAACATAAGAGGAGCCCTGCTGGATCAGGCCATGGCTATCTAGTCTATAAGAACCTAAGATGAGCCCTGCTGGATCAGGCCACAGCCCATCTAGTCCATAAGAACCTAAGAGGAGCCTTGCTGGATCAGGCCACAGCCCATCTAGTCCAGCTTCCTGTCGCACACAGTGGCCCACCAAATGCTCACGGGCATCTCAAGCAGAGACAAGGACAAACCTTCTCCTGCTCCCGAGTCCCAGCAAATGGCCTTAGAAGCACCCCTCCCCCTCCCCGCGCCCCGCCAGCCTGAAAGATGCACCTAGGCATTCATTCTAGTAGCCATTGATACATCTGTCATCCATAAATTTGTCTAACCCTACCTTAAAGCCGTCCAGATTGGTAGCTGTCACCACCTCTTCCGGCAGCGCATTCCATAAGCCGATGACCCTCTGAGTGAAGAGGGGCAGGGGTGAGGCAGGGGATGGGGGTTCCTTTTGCGTGCGAACATTTGATGAATGTTCGCACATGAAGCCGAATCCCCCCACATGCATGGGGGAGGGTCGCACAAATCCAAATATCCTCCCCCCCCCTTTGGTCTGTATCAGGGCAGTTTGCAGCATATAGCAATGAGCAGCTGTAGAAACTGCAGCCAGTTTTCCTCCTCTTTAGCTTTCATGGCACAGTGGAGATCAGGAGGAGAAATGGACGCTCCAATTCTGCATCAGTTATGGGGCTGTGCCAGCCCTTGGAAGGTCTTTGCAAATCCAGTTGCCTACAAGAAAAAGAAGAAGAGTTGGCTTTTCTAGCCCGCTTTTCTCATTTATTTAAGGGGACCCAAAGTGGCTGACAAACCTTCTGTTCTCGCCCTTAAGGGGACTCAAAGCCATTTTGGTCTAGTGGTTAAGGAGCCCGGACTCTTATCTGGGAATACCGGGTTTGATTCCGCCCTCTCCCATGAAGCTAGCTGGGTAGCCTTGGCTGGGTGAGCTGGTCACAGCTCTCTTCTGAGCTCTCACAGCCCTACTGACCTCACAGGATGTGAGGAGAAGAACGGAGGGTTTGTCAGCCACTTTGAATCCCCCATAAATGGATGAGAAAAGCAGGGTAGAAAAGCCAACTCTTCTTCTTCTTCTTCAAAGCGGCTGACACACTTTCTGTTCTTGCCCTTAAGAAGGTTTGTCAGCTGCTTTGAGTCCCCTTAAAAGGGTGAGAAGAGCATGGCGTGAACCCCTGCTGGTACAGAACGGAAGGGTCTGTCTGTCGATTGATTCCGCGCTGTCAAGCAATGGACTTTGTCACTATGCAAATGTGAATATACTTCAGCAGATATCTATTAATTTGAAGCGATGGGCTTTGTCACTGTGCTAATACGAATATACTTCTATATCTCCATTATGAATTTGAAGCAAATATTAGCATGAAATAGGCATGAAATGACAAATAAAATCTCTCAATAGACAATACAACACGAGTGGTTTCATCAGTCCTTTCTTCATATTGCTAGACTGTCCCATTTCCACACCGTAGTGCAGAAGGAGTAACCTAGCTCATCCCTTGGGCTGGACTGGTGTGGACACAGTTCCCTTTAAGGCTCACATATCTCACACCTTATCAAAAGCCAAGAACATCGAAATATCCTCACACCAAGCCGTAGATGTGAACTCTTTCTAGTAGTCCATTTTTGGAGGAAGGTGATTCCTTCCATTATGAAGAGTTGAAGGACTTCCTACATCTCTTGTGGGTTCTCTTTATACAGGCGTGCCCCCCTCCTATATAAGCTGATCCGGTAACCACTTATCCGTGGTCAACCTGACCAGCTTCCCTGCACCGTCCCCTCCACACTGGCTGGTGCCATTGGGCCTCCCGAAGGCTTCCCAGAGGCCTGGAGCAGTTGGAAATAGTGTGACATGGCACACGATTTCCTGTGATTTCAGGGAAATCTCGTATGATTTCCTGAGAATCATGGGAAATCCCATGCAAATTCCTGAGAATCATGGGAAATCTCACACAGATTCCTGAGAACCATGGGAAATCTCACACAATTTGCTGGGAACCATGGGAAATTCACACAATTTCCCAGGAATAATGGGAAATCTCACAAGATTTCCCAGTGTTTCAAATATCCACAGTTTCTCATAACCACTGTAAGAACTGGTACCTCTGCCCCACGGATATGGGGTCCCGACTACTTGGGAAGCATCTTTTTAGATCATATGTGCTGTGTAGGACTGACTGAGCAGGCTCTGCTGGGCAAAGGGATCAGAGGGGTTTTGTGGATAGTACAAAATTGTATTTCTAAACCTGTGCTGGGTTTTTCCCCCCTTCTTCCAAACTTGCTTCTCTCCTCTTTCTTCCTCCTCCTCTGGCCCATTCCAGATCTGCATTCCTGCCTGATCTGCATCGCCCGGCGGTTGCCCCGATCGACGGCCGCTGCGACGTCAGAATCTTTCATGACCAAGCAAGATACCACAGGTACCGTTCAGAAGAACAGCAGGGCGTGGCTTTGAAGCATTTGTAGATCCTTTCACTTAACAGGGACGGGCACGATGATCCGTAACATTTGATATTCGTACAAATTTGGAGAGTCATATATGAATCCAATGTTACGATATCCGTACGTTGACGTTCATATTCCTACGAGTGTTTCCGAACATTCGTGAACCGGGGAGGTGGGAAAGAGGCTGCACTAGTCCCATCTGCAACAGATCCAGAGTGCATTCAACATGGATTGAGAGCGGATTCAAAGCAGATCTTCAGGGCAGATTTGACGCTTTCAGAGCAGATACGTTATGGGATCCGTGTCCGATACGTATGGGATATGTATTTGTTTGTTTCGGATATATGTACAAATTTGTATTGAATAAAATCTTTACTGCATTTGAAAGGGATCTATTCGAACAAAAATGAATTTCCTAACGTTCGACTCGATACAAATTGAATGCAAAAAACCCCCATCTGTGTACCTTCCTAGCACTTAATATATTATTCTTTCTCCCATATAGAAAACGGTGTTCAAAAAGAGCACTAAAAAGCCCAGAGAGCCTTCAGTTAAAATCCCCTAATGGCACACAGCGTTAGCAGCTCTCCATGTCGGAAGCAAACAGACGTCTCTTTGCGTAGCCCCCTAAAGTTAATGTCTAGAAATTCCCAGATCACAGACTGGGTGACCTAGGGGGACTCAGTCATTTGTGGTTTGTAAATTAGTCCCCTAGACTTGGATCTGGCAGCTCACAGGGCGGCACCACCATCATTCCAAGGTCATCTGGTTATTTCTGTTATTTGCCAACGGCCTGGCAGCTAAATTCTGCAGTGGCTATAGCTGCCGGTCTCTTCAAAGTTGGGCCCACACGTACTGCGCTGCAGCAGTCTAGCCTGGAGCCTAGGTTGTTACCATAGCCGGGAGGCTGTACCTGTTCCCAGAATCCTTGGGGAAATGATGAGCCAAGCTGGGTTCTGCACCTTTTGATCAAGGAGGAAGATGAGCTGCTCACTTGGCTTGGTTCAGCATTGCCCAGAGGAGGTTTGGGATCTGCAGCAAACCAGTTTGTTTGTGAATGCATCAGACCAAGTGTTTAGTTGTTTGGATATCCAAACATTTGATCAAAGCAAACCACTCTCCCACTTCAAACAGTTCACATTTGCTGGGTGTTTTTTCCCTTTTCAACTGAAAAAGTGTATTACTTGCTTATAATTAGCTGTTCAAAACTGACCACAAAAAAACTGTTTGTTTGATTAAGCGGTTCAGTTTTGAACTGATGTTCGGTTCAGTGGCAAAACAAACACTTGATTTTAGTTTGTGCCCATCTGTAGTCAGCAGCCTTTTGCAGAGGAGACCCCTGCCTCGGGGACATGGTCATAGGGCAGCCTGCTAAAGGGAAGGAGGAAGGGAGAAGGGAGGTGAGGAGGGAGAAAGGAAGAGAGAGAGGAGGGAGGGAAGGAAGGAAGGAAGGAGGGGGAGGGAAGAGGGAAGGAGGGAGGGAGGGAAGGAGAGAAGGAAAGAAAGAAGGGAGGTGATGAGAGAGAAAGGAAGAGAGAGAGGAGGGAAGGAAGGAGGGGGAGGGAAGACGGAAGTGATGAGAGAGAAAGAGGGAAGGAAAGGAAAGGAAGAAGGGAGGTGATGAGAGAAAAAGGGAGAGAGAGAGGAAAGGAGGGAGGGGGAGAAGAGAGAAGGAGGGAGGGAAGGAAGGAAAGGAAAGGAAAGGAAGAAGGGAGGTGAGAGAGGAAGAGGGAGGGAAGGAGGAAGGGAAGTGATGGGAGAGAAAGGAAGAGAAAGAGGAGGGAAGGAAGGAGGGGGAGGGAAGAGGAAAGGAGGGAGAGAAGGAAAGAAAGAAGGGAGGTGATGAGGGAGAAAGGAAGAGAGAGAGGAGGGAGGGAGGGAAGGAAGAAAGAATGTGAGAGAGGAAGAGGGAGGGAAGGAGGGGGAGGGAAGGAGGAAGGGAAGTGATGAGAGAAAGGAAGAAAGAGAAGGAGAGGGGAGGGGAGAGAGGGAGGAAGGAAGGAAGGAAGGAAAAAGAGAGTGAATGAGAGGGGAGGAAGGAAAGAAGGAAGGAAGGAAGTAGAGAGGGAGGGGGAAGGAGGAAGGAAGGAAGGAGAGGGGGAGGGAGAAGGGGAGAAGGAGTAGGAAGGGAGGAAAGGAAAGAGAAAGTCAAGAAGGAGGAAGAAAGATGAACTAATGCAAAGGAGATCGTAAATAGCAAAGGTTTTCAGGCTGTTGAGGCTCCTGTTCAGTGCCAGGCTGGGTCAGCCACGGCCTGGAGGTTCTATTCAGCCTGCCAGGGCGGTTGCGTGTGGCTGCCGGAAGCCCCAGAGGCAACTAACTGTGTTTCTTCCCCGCTTTGCTTCTGAAGCCTTTTTGTTTCCCCTCCTCTCCCCTCAGGTAAAATCATCTCCATTGACACCAGTTCCCTGAGAGCGGCAGGCCGGACGGGCTGGGAGGATTTAGTGAGGAAATGCATCTACGCTTTCTTCCAGCCGCAGGGCAGGGAGCCCTCGTACGCCAAGCAGCTATTTCAGGAAGGTAAAAGCCTCTCCTCTCCTTGCGTGCCCCTGGCATGGTTGCCGCTGAAGTGCTTTCCGGACCGAAAATAAAGAGCCCGATGGAGCGGGAGATGTATGTGCCAAAGGAAGTGGCTGAAAAGGCTGGCTCATGCCAGTGGCCTCCCTGACCGGCGAGAGAGGCTGGCCGGGGCAGTCAATAGAATTCCCGGGAGCCGCCTGTCATCTCTCGGCCCTGCCGTGGCAACCTGGCCTTCGGCTCGCGGTTGGCGTGCCAGGCCTTGCGGCCATTTCAGGAAGCCAAGGCCAAAGCCAAGCAGCTCAGTTATTCAGGACTGGCTGCCTTCTGGAGTCGAATGGAGGACAGGAGGAATGTTCCGGAGTCTTTTAGAATGGCATCTTCTGTGCAGATGGGGAGAATACTGAGCATCCACCATGCAGATCTGAAGATCCTGCAGATGACTTCTGCCAACCAGAATTACCACTGGAGGAGTGGGGAGAGGTCCCATGCTCCCTCTTAGATCACCTTTGAGGAAAGAGTAGAAAACCAGAGGACTTGGCGCTGGTGGGGCATTTCATGTAACCTCCAGGTTGGAGAGTTAGGCAAGGATGCCTCTAAATGCCATTTGCAGGGAGTTGAGGGCAGGTGAAGGTTTTGCTTTTATCTTCTGCTTGAGATGCCCAGAAGCAATTGGTGGGCCACTGTGTGAGATGGGAAGCTGGACTAGATGGGCTGTGGCCTGATCCAGCAGGGCTCCTCTTAGGTTCTTATGGGGTTATAGAGATTCATGAAGGACAAATGTATCATTGTGTACAATCCTGGTCACCATATCTCAAAAAGGATAGGGTGGAACTGGAAAAGGTGCCGAAAAGGGCAACCAGAATGATTGAGGGTCTGGAACACCTCCCTTACGAAACCAGGCTGCAACGTCTAGGCCTCTTCAGTCTGGAGAGACGGCATTTGAGAGGGGACCTGATTGAAGTATATAAAATTATGCACGGTATAGAAAGGGTGGAGAGAGAAAACTTATTTTCTCTATCACATGAGACTAGAACCAGGGGGCACTCTATGAAGCTGATGGGTAGGAGACTTGGATCCGATAAAGAGAAGTGTATCTTCACCCAGAGGGTCATCGGTTTATGGAATGTGCTGCCAAAAGAGGTGGTAACAGCTACCAGTCTAGATGGCTTTAAGGTAGGGTTAGACAAATTTACGGATGACAGATGTATCAATGGCTACTAGAACGAATGCCTAGGTACATCTTTTAGGCTGGGGGGGGGGGGAAGCAGGACACTTCTAAGGCCATTTGCTGATTCAAGAGCAGGAGAAGGTTTGCCCTTGTCTCTGGTTGAGATGCCCATGGGCTATTGGTGGACCACTGTGTGCGACGGGATGCTGGATTAGATGGGCTGTGGCCTGATCCAGCAGGGCTTCTCTTATGTTCTTATTGGTGGCTAGGAGAATGAATACCAAAGTACCATCTCCAGGTTGGAGAGTCAGGAGGGATGCCACTATAGCCCATTCACAGGGATTTGAGAGCTGGTGAAGGTTTTTCCTAGGTCTTCTCCTTGAGATGCCCAGAAGCACTTGGCGATCTGCTAAGTGAGAAATGATGCTGAAGTAGATGTGTTGTGGCCAGATCCCGCAGGGCTCCTGTTAACATCCTTGTGTTCATTTCTCCTTCTCTCCAGTGATGACACGAGGAGCAGCGTGCAGCCCGTCTTACCGGTTCACCCTTAGTGACGGAACTGTGCTGAGTGCTCAGACCAAGTGCAAACTTTGCTGCCCCCAGAGCCCAGAGATGCAGCCCTTCATTATGGGTGTTCACATCATTGAGAGGTGAGTGCTCAGAACCCTCAGTCTGCCTTAGATTATGTACTCCCTGGGAAGGGCTCTGTCCACTTCCCATCTTTCTAGACGCAGCATTCAGTCGTATCACCCCTGCTACTCCCTTTCTTCGCAGGCCTCGTCTCTTTCCGAGGTCTTTAATGTCCCTGTTATTTGTGGGATGGGATTTTACACATTTAACTGCAGGAGGGTAGTGGATGAACGGAGCAGTTGTGGTTCCGGGGAACTTCCTCCCCTGGGCCTTGTACTGGAATAGGGGCCTTCCTCCACTGGGCCTAGCACGTGGCTATTTGTTCCCCTATTCCAGGATTTAATCCAAAATAAAACTCAGTGCAGATAGGGCCTGGGAGAAGAGAGACGGACCTTGAAGCAAGCTGTTCTGGGAGCAGGAATTCAAAACATCAAAGTAGAATTCCCATCTCATAGACTGAGAACACGCTGGAGGAAGAATTCTACCAGCTTGGCCAGATTTGCTGAATTTCTTGCCGCCTCCACTGTGGGCATCAGTCATGCTAACAGGGCAAACTTTCAAATACCAGTAAAGCAGAAGTATCATTCATTTGATGAAGCTTTCCACGACTCCCCCTGCCCTGGAATAAATGCCACTGTGCCAGTTAATGGTAGAAATTCATCATCCTGTACTGTTTTCTAAAATTTACAGTGGATTTTCTTAGTGCCTTTTAAAAAAATTTCCTCCAGATTCCTTTTAGTGCCTTTTAGGTGCCGTTTGAAAGTTACACTTGAGATTCGTGAGCTGCTCTAGATTTTAGTCTCTCTAACATTCAGCTGGAAATTGTCAACAAAGTCTTTTCTTTCTTTCACGCTCTCTCTCTCCCCTTCCTTCCTCCCCCCTCCCCCTCTCTAGGTCTCCCTTCCTTCCTTCCTTCCTTCCTTCCCTCTCTCTCTCTCTCTCTAAGTCTCCTTCCTTCCTTCCTTCCTTCCTTCCTTCCTTCCTTCCTTCCTTCCTTCCTTCCTTCCTTCCTTCCTTCCTTCCTTCCTTCCTTCCTTCCTTCCTTCCTTCCTTCCTTCCTTCCTTCCTTCCTTCCTTCCTTCCTTCCTTCCTTCCTTCCTTCCTTCCCTCTCTCTCTCTTTCTAGGTCTCCTTCCTTCCAACTTTTTAGACTTCTTCTGTTGTAAAGATGCTTCTGGTGGCCTTGTGGGATTTTTCTCACAGAGTCCCTTGAACCAAAAGTAGCAATATTAATAATTAGAGATATTCACAAAACTAAAATTGCATGTTCGGTTCGCCATCAGACCCATGCTCAATTTTGAACTGGTTCAAAAACAAGAGATACATTTCTTTCCCTTGGGGAAAAAAAAAAAACCCTTTCAAGGGCAAAGACACAGCAAACGTGAACTGTTTGATCATATAGTTCACATTCACAAGTGAGGTGCAGGTTTAGTTTGATGGAATTTTGAGATATTCAAACAACCACATGTTAGGTTTGATGCAAACATTCACAGACGAGCTGGTTTGCTCCAGACCAGCTGAACCAGTTTGGCTCGTCGCTGCTATTAATAGAAACAGCTGAGGAAGCATTTCACTTCTTATTTTCAAATATCCTGAAGCTGGTTATAGTGTAAATCAAAGGTTTAGTAGAAAGCTTAAATAAATATAATTATTAAAGTTCATGACCTTGAAACACCTGCAAAGTTGTGCCAAGCTTATGACTGAGGTGAGGCCATCTTGTTTTTTTCTGGGACGGTCACAGAAGTACAAACTAAGGATGTGCACAAATATTCAAAAAAATCGTACAAATTCAGACATTCGCATACAAATCAAATTATTCATATGAATAATTTTGACATTCATATATGTACGAATCACAAAGATCTTGTATCTTGTCCACTGTTTCTTCACCCCCACCCACCCACCCAGGTTTGATGACGTATCAGTAAAATTTTTCCTTGTTCCACGCTCACTCTAGGTTAGTGGTTCTCAACCTGGGGGTTGGGACCCCTTTGGGGGTCAAACTACCCTTTCAGAGGGGTCGCGACGAGTCTCCCGCTGCCCTGCCCTCCCAGCTGCTCTGCCCCTGTGGTTGGGGGTCTCCACAACATGAGGAACTCCATTAAGGGGTCACAGCATTAGGAAGGTTGAGAACCGCTGCTCTAGGGCATAGGCATACATAGGAATTGGCCTTGGAGACCAGTTGTTCTGTCATCCTTATTTTCTTTTCTAGCCTTCCTGGTCTAAAATGCTGATTATTCTTTGGTCTTTAATCCTGCAGTCATATCTTTCAGGAGATAGGCAAAACCAGTGAGCAAAATCTGCAAAAATCAGCTTATTACCATACTATAAATAGTTTTGCCTCTAAGGGGGAAAAAAAGCTAGGATAGAAAACCAGTTCACCTTTGAGCCACATAACAATCATGAATACATCAAAATATACTGTATTTTCTGGCGTATAAGACTACTTTTTAACCCAGGAAAATCTTCTCAAAAGTCAGGGGTCGTCTTATACGCCAGGCGTCATCTTCTTATATGGTGAGTATATCCCAAACTCTAGATTTTAAATGGAAAGTTGGGGGTCGTCTTATACACCCAGTCGTCTTATACGCCGGAAAATACGGGTACTTCTTTTTTCTGTTTTTCTTTCCTACATTTGATTTTTGTTAAGTCAGCTGAGCTCAGTTTTGCAGACTTGGGGGCATCCAAAGGCAAAGCAACTAATTAGCTTGACCAACAGTTTAAAGAATGTAAAAATCACTGTTCAGCTGATGAGCAGGAGAGTCAGGTCCGACAAGGGGAAGGATTTCTTCACCCAGAGGATCGTCGGTGTATGGAATTCACTGCCAGAACTGGCGGTAACAGCAACCAGCCTAGATGGCTTTAAGAAAGGGTTAGACAAATTCATGGAAGATAAGTGTTAAGTGTATCAGTGGCCACTAGGAGTTGGAAAGACAAGCAGGATGCTACTCAAGGCTATTTGCAGGGATTAGATCGGCTGTGGCCTGATTCAGCAAAGCTGCTCTTAATTTATGCAGGACAGGTGTATTAATGGCAACTATAACTGATGCCTAGGTACCACCTCTGGGTTAGAGAGACGGGCAGGATTCCTCTAAAGGCCATTAGGAGAGAGTCTAGTAAAGGTGGGGGTTTTGCCTTTTCTCCTGCTTGAAATGCCCAGAAGCAACTGGTGGGCCGCCATGTGAGATAGGATGCTGGATTCAAATAGCCAAACAGTGTACTGTGGGCCTCCCTTCCATACATTAGCACAATTTCTGGAGAGGCCCCTTCCACTGCAGGACAGAGCATAGTCCAGATCAAGAGGCCCTTGATCTGGATCACCAGTGGACCTCAATATCCAGTTCTACCAGCATACCAGCAGGACCTCATCTGGAACACAGAGGCACACAGAAATTGCATACCTCCGAGTTCCAGCTACTGTCATGTCCAGAGTAGGTAGCAGCAGCAGACACACGCATGCACGTGGCTCGTGGTAGTGAGAAGCCAAGTCAGTTTCCAGAGTCAGTTGGGTTATAGAGTTACACATAGTCAGACAGGCCAGGGTGTTACTAGAGATTCATTGTCAGTCAGGCATCTGTCAGAGTCCAGAATCCAGAGGTTACACGAGTCAGTGGGTGCCAAGAAGATCCTTTGTTTGCCACAGAGGTAACAGGGTGTGACTTCCTTATATTGGGCTCTGGTTGCCCCACCCCTACTGGCACAGCTGTTTGGCATGGAGCCTGACTGAGCACCGCAGGTGTTCTCATTCTCACCAGAGAGAACTTGGCTCTGGGTGTTGTCCAATGTCTGAGTCTGAGGACTCCACATCTGAAGGGACCTTCGGGTATAGGGTGGGATAGAAATGCAAATAAATAAATAAAACGAACCCCCAGGGATTCTGAGGCCAGGAACAAAAGGCAGTAGAACTTGCACCGCCCAGCACCAAAGCTCTCACAAGCTGAGCTGGAACACGCCACTGCCTTGTGGACAGCCTTGTTCTGCTCGAGAGCAATCCCTCCCAGCCTTGAGACGGCTCACTCTCCTCCTGATCTCCTGGAACAGAACTGCACAGGTAAGTGTGGAAAGACCGTAGGCCTCAGATAGCTAACCCAAGACTCTCAGGTATTGTTGAACTACAATCCCCATCATCCTTTGTCAGTGCACTTGCTGGTTCATGGTTGAGAAAAGTCATAGTTAAGTATATGCAGGACCTCAGATTGAAGGCCAACCTCTGGAGGGTCCATGCTCTAAACTGAAGTGCCCTCTTTGCCAAGTTAGCACCGCCTATGTTCTGAATATTAATCACAGCCGTTGCTCGATTGGTTAATACCCTGAGAGCTTCCTAGAGTACACAAAAAAGCTGCTCCTGTTCTTTCCGTGTCAATGACTTTGTTTCTTTTTCTCTTCCTTGGTCCAGAGAGCACGCTACGCTGTCTCCGCAAGAGAACGCCAACCCTGGGATGCCTCTTCCCCGCATCAGTCCCTCCCTGAATCCCAACATCTCTCCAGGACAAGGCCTACCTGGCATGCCCTCACCACTCCCTCCTTCCAACGGTAGCATGCTAGCGGCTAACGCCAGCCACCCGCCCGGGCCCGGACTCCACAGCAGCAGCAACACTGCCGCTGGCCAGGTCGGTTTTGGATGCTCTCCTGGGAGTCAGATGGGAACGAACGTTGCCTTAAGCCAAGGACAGGCTGGTCCCCAGAACAGTAACCATGCTATAAACCTCAGCAGCCCCCCAATGAACAGTCCCGGCGTCACCCCTACACAGTTCATGTCTCCCAGGCATCGGGTAAGCCCCGGACTGGTCCACCGGCCCAGAGTGCCAAGTAATCCCTTTTCGCCCACAATGCCCAGCACACACTCCCCAGGGGGCATGGTGGGGAGCTGTGGGGCCAGCAGTGCCATTGGCAACAGGCCTTACCCAGGAACCCCATTAAACTCCATGCCGCAGGGCCTGGCCGAAGGCCCCAGCCCACCCGTGAGCTACTCCACGCCTCCTCCTGTCCTGCGGCAGCTGAGCAACCAAAACTCGCCCAGCCGGATGAACATGCCGCCCATCAAAACGGAGCCAAAGGACAGCAAGGAGATCAGCTCCATCTTGTGCGACATGATGCACTCTGACGGTGGCCCGAGCGACAGCAAGCCCTTGGACTCTGGCCTGCTGCACGGCAGCGACAGGCTCTCCGAGGGGGACAGCAAGTGCTTGCAGGCCACCAGCCACAAGCTGGTCCAGCTGCTGGCCAGCACGGCGCAGGAGCAGTTGCGGCACGCGGACGCGGACACTAGCTGCAAGGAGCCCTTGTCTTGCACAGGTTCTTCGGGGACCCCGGCCTCCGGGAATCCCGTCGGCAGCGCATGCCCCTCCTCTCACAGCTCCCTCACAGAGCGGCACAAGATCTTGCACCGGCTCCTGCAGGAGGGCAGTCCGTCCGACATCGGCACCCTCTCCATGGAGCACGAGAAGAAAGACGGCGTGCCCGGGGGAGCCGCACCGGCCGTCCCGCCACAGAGCCAAGCTCCGGGGACCCCGGACCACAGGCTGGAGGCCGACGCCTTGAAGAAGAAGGACTCTAAGGACCACCAGCTCCTTCGCTTCCTGCTTGACAAGGATGAAAAGGAGCTGGCGTCCAACCCTACCTTGAGCCTAGAAGACGTCAAGGTGAAAGAGAACCCAGAGCAGCTGGATCCATGTGCTGCCGCAGCAGCAGGCCATCTGCAGAAGGCCCCTGCCCAGGAGGACGTCAAGCTGCAGCCGCAGGGCCAGGTGAGTGTTTTCAGTGGTAGTGACTTCTTGTTGGATTGTCTATGTCAGTGGACAGGTACGGAATGTGGGCAGTGGAATGCTGGGAATTGGCATTCAGGAACATCTGGAGGGGCGGCAGTTTGTGCCCCGTGGTTTGTTCTGATGCTTGTGGTGCATGGATGGCCAGTGTTGCTCTGAGCTTCTTGGGGGAGTTCAGTTCGGTGTGTGTCCAAGAGCAGCCAGGCAGGTCTTCTCAAGAGCTTTCTCGAGCATCTGAGAGAGGTCTCTTGGAGTTCATGGAAGCCAGGGGAGATGGTGGTGGTGGGTTTTGACAGCAACGTGTTCATTGTTCTTCCCACATTGTTCTTTAGCTTTGACAACTTGAGGAAAGGGCCCAGCTCAGCAGGTAAAACAGGCTCATTGTATCTCCTGTTGAAATGGCTCACTGTCACACTTCAATGAACGTGAGACCATTTTGGGCCTGGGGCAAAGGTGAGGCAGCTATGGGATTGGCACAACCACATTGCTGCCAGCATAAGGTGGGTGAGGGCATGCCTGGTAGGCCAGCATGGGTCTTCCCCTCTGGTTCCAAGCCCCAGAGCCTGCTGGCTACCCTCATAGAATCATAGAGTTGGGGCCTCCAAGGTCATCTAGTCCAACCCCCTGCTCAATGCAGGATTTCCCAAACCGTCCCAGACAGATGTAGGTCCAGCCTCTGCTTGAAGACCTCCAGTGAAGTAGAACCTACTACCTCCCATGGCAACCTATTCCACTGACTGATTGCCCTCCCTGTCAGGAAGTTCTTCCTAATATCTCATCTGTATTGACTCCCTTGAAGTTTCAAACTGTTGTTTCTAGTCCTCCCATCTTGTGCAAGTGAGAATAGGGACGATCCCTCTGCACTGTGACGGCCCTTCAGAGACTTGAAGACCAAGATCATGTCTCTTCTCAGTCTTCTCTTCTGCAAGCTAAACATTCCTAGATCCTTCAACCTTTCCTCGTAGGACATGCTTTCCAGACCATTCACCATTTTGGTAGTCCTCCTTTGAACTCACTCTAGTTTATCAAGATCTTTTTTGAGTTGGGGTGCCCACAACTGGACACCGGACTCTAGATGAGGTCTGTAAAGATAAAGAGGAATCATTACTTCCCATGATCTAGACTACTCTCCTTCTGATGCATCCTAGGATGATGTTTGCCTTTTTTGCGGCTGCATCACATTGCTGACTCATGTTCATCCTGTGGATCCTCTGCACGTCCCCATATGAAATGGGATGCCCTTCACAGGATGTGGCAAGGTGTCTAGGTGTGCAATGCAGTGCATGGTTGATAGTGGCTAGCTCTGGTCTCTCCCTTCATCTCCAGGTGCCAGAGCCTGCTGGTTGCTTTCAAACACTGCTTCTGAGCTGGCACAGACTGGCATGACCTTCATGTGCTTCCATTTCTGGCAGCCGAAACAAATTCAGTGCTGGGATTAGCTCCCCAGGTTGGAAAGACAAGCAGGATGCCTCTAAGTCCATTTGCTGGGATTCGAGAGCAGGAGAATGTTTGCCCTTGTCTCTGCTTGAGATGCCCATGGACCACTGTGTGAGACGGGATGCTTTACTAGATGGGCTGTGGCCTGATCCACCAGGGCTCCTGTGAGGTTCTCATGGACTAGATGGGCTGTGGCCTGATCCACCAGGGCTCCTGTGAGGTTCTCATGGACTAGATGGGCTGTGGCCTGATCCACCAGGGCTCCTGTGAGGTTCTCATGGACTAGATGGGCTGTGGCCTGATCCACCAGGGCTCTTCTTAGGTTCTTATGGATGACAGATGTGTCAGTGCCTACTAGAATGGATGCCTAAGTACATCTTTCAGCCTGGGAGGACAAGCAGGATGCTTCTAAGGCCCTTTGCTGGGATTCAAGAGCAGAAGAAGGGTTGCCCTTGTCTCTGCTTGAGGTACCCATGGGCACTTGGTGGGCCACTGTGTGCAACAGGATGCTGGACTAGAAGGGCTGTGGCCTGATCCAGCAGGGCTCCTCTTATGTTTTCTTATGTTCTTATGCCTCAATTTTGCCTAAATATAAGGTGTGACCATGACCATGGTGTGGCAATCAGAGATGCTTCTACCAGAGAGCAAGGATTAGGCAGAGACATCACCAGGCTGGCTTTGGGAAAGACAAGGTCCTCTTTTTCTTAGGACTTGTGAGAGGGAGAAGGTGCATTTGTCACTGTGACCTGAAAGGTCCTGTTGAGTTTCCTCCACGGTAGAAGCTCCAGTGTTAACTGAAATGTTACATCTTTCAATGACAGCAGGCTCATCCTTTCCACTTACTCTTTTATCTACTGCCAGAAGAGGTGGTGACAGCAACTAGTCTGGATAGCTTTCCGGAAGGATTAGATAGGTTCACGGAGGTCAGGTCTATCAGTGGCAATTAGAATGGATGCATATTTTGTTTGTTTGTTTGTTTGTTTGTTTGTTTGTTTGTTTGAATTTTTTATCCCACCGTAGACCCAAAGGTCTCAGGGCGGGTTACAACATGAAAACCAATGGGCATAAAAAATCAGCTTCAAAACCATGACAGTGCCTGAAAGTGGGGAGGAAAGGCATCTCCTTGTTTAGCCAAAGGCCAGGGTAAAAAGACATGCCTCTCCTAAATGCATACTGTGAAGATACCTGATGCACCTCAGGAGGGAGACTATTCCACAATCTGGGAGCTACCACTGAGAAGGCCCTCTCCCAGATGCCCCTTTTACCACTGAAGGTGGTGGGACAACCAGGAGGGCCTCCCCTCCAGATCTTAAAGCACGGGCAGGTCAATATGGGAGAAGGCATTCCTTTAGATATTTGGGCCCAAGTCATTTAGGGCGTTATAGGTTAAAGTTAGTACCTTGAATTGGGCTCAGTAGGTGTTGTCTCCAGACTGGAGAGACAGGCAGGATGCCTCGGAATGACATTTCCAGGGATTCAAAAGCAGGTGAAGTTTCTGTCTTTGTCTTCTGCTTGAAATGCCCAGGGGAAATGGGTAGGATTCTGTGTGAGACAGAATACTGGACTAGATGGGCTGTGGCTTGATCCAGGTGGCCTTCTTTTAATCCATCAAGGACAGGTGTATCAATGACTATTAGAATGGATGCCTAGGTACCACTTCTGGGTCGAAAAGACAGCCAGGATCCCTCCAAAGGCAATTTGCAGGGAGTGGAGAATGGGTGAAGTTGTTACCTTTGTCTTCTGCTTGAGATGCCCATAAACAATTTGTGGGCCACTGTGTGGGACAGGAGGCTGGACTAGACGAGCTGTGGCCTGATCCAGCAGGGCTTCTCTTAGGTTCTTATGGACTAGATGGGCTGTGGCCTGATCCAGCAGGGCTCCTCTTAGGTTCTTATGGACTAGATGGGCTGTAGCCTGATCCAGCAGGGCTCCTCTTTGGTTCTTATGACTGGCGTGGGACATCTTTAGTTGCATTGTTTAAGATCGGTAGGAACATTAGGTTTGGTTATTGAAGTCAGCCATGGCTCCCCACGATTTGGGATGGTCTGTGGGGTTTTATCAGCCCCCTCTGCCTTCACCAGGAGGAGGAAAGTTTCCTGGCTTTAAAGAGCCTCTGAGCTTTTCATTCCCAGACTTTTCTGAATTCACAGTTCCAACTTGTAATATATCACTGAGGAGAGTGAGAATATCGGAGAACATTTCGTTTGCCTTCTATTTGTCGGCTGAGAAGTCGGGCAATTTTTAAAGCCCTGTAATAGAATCATTCAGCAGCTGCGACAGCTCCTCGCGCACGAGATTTCAGTGTATAAATATTCCTTTCAGGGCCACATGAATATCAGAGGGCTCTGCTTTCTTTCCGCCACCCCAAAACTCTTTCCCCGCTTTTTCAAAGCCAAGGGGGATGACATTATGGAGAACGCTGTTATCCTCGTTCTCCCCCACCCCAGGGATGTCCTCTGACAGGATGGGGTGCTGGGTGTGAATGCTCAAGGGTCTTTGGAAGAAAGGACGGCGTTTATATCCCGCTTTTCTCACCCATTTAAGGGGATTCAAAGCAGCTGACAAACCTTCTGTTCTTCTCCCCACAACAGAACACCCTGTGAGGTAGGTGGGGCTGTGAGAGCCCAGAAGAGAGCTGTGACTAGCCCAAGATCACCCAGCTGGCTTTGTGGAGGAGAGCGGAATCAAACCCACTGTTCCCAGATAAGAGTCCAGCTCCCTAACCACTAGACCAGCGGTTCTCAACCTTCCTAGTGCCGCGACCCCTTAATGAAGTTCCTCATGTTGTGGAGACCCCCAACTGTGGGGGCAGGGCAGCTGGGAGGGGGAGGGAGGGGTGGCGGGAGACTTTTCGTGACCCCTCTGGAAGGGGAGTTCGACCCCCAAAGGGGTCCCAACCCACAGGTTGAGAACCGCTGCACTAGACCAACCTGGCCCACTTCGTGTGTGTCAGCTTCCATCTGTGTGATGGCAGCGCTCATGGAGCATTCTGACTGTTTGGGAACATGCCCCTTGGTGGCAGGAGGACACTGAATGCCTGAAGAAGCACAGGAAGAAGGATTTGAAACGCTTCCTTTAGTCTCTGGAATAATCTTGTCTTGAAAAAGGCATCTCTGTTGTTGCGGCCTGGGGTTGCCATCTTGGGCCCCGTTCCAGCAGCCCAGTTAATCCATGGAGAGCCTCTCTTCAGAAATCTTTTTCCTGACAGTAATTTCAAATTCCATACCTTTTGAGAACCAAAGGTACCAAAACTGAGGCAAATGTATACTATTTTCATGCAGATTACATGAGTTTTCAGCCCAGTTCAGAGTGTTAGCCCGTTTTATTTTGGAAAGCTGGAATGAGTTCTTGGATATCGTGTCATGCGCAGCGTTGCTCAGTGGACTCCCCTTTCCTCTGTCAGCCTCTGAGGTTTACAGGATGTCTCTTTGCCACCACTGAACTTGGGGCGCTATAATCTAGACCTGTGAACCTAAACATTCTATATGGATTACTCCACGCTGTGGAGTCAAGCTGCATCCAGACCGGGCTGGAAATGGGAATATCTCCAGACTATGTTGGGATTAGGGATATGCATGAATATTCGTAACATTAGATATTCGTCCGAATTCAGACATTTGTATACGAATAAAACGTTACGACACTCGTATCTGTACGAACGTTTTTAAGAACGTTCATGAAATGGGGAGGTGGAAAAGCGGCTGCGCCGGTCACATCTGCAACAGACCCAGAGTGCATTCGACATGGATTGAGAGCAGATTCAAAGTGGATTCAGGGTGGATTTGATACTTTCAGAGCAGGTATGTTAGGGAATACATATCCGATATCTATATGTGCATATTAGATATTTGTACAAAATTGTACAAATACTTTCGTATCAAATAGAATCCTACCACATTCGAAGGGGATCTATTCGAACGAATACACATTTTTTAACATTCGATTTCATGCAAGATCCTACAAGATTTCACAGGAATCGTTGGAAATCTCACAGGATTTCGTGCAGTTTTGTGACCGCCACAGGCCTCCTTCAGGTAGGCCTGATGGCGCTGGCATGGAGGGGGTGAGTCTGGTGTGGTCACCATGGAAATGTGAAACCACGGTAACCAGATCAGCAAATACAGAGATCCGACCGTAGTTTTAATTTGGGCTCCAATGTGCCATAATGCGTTCCGTGGCGTCATTCAACTGGTGCCAGACTTGACATCATATTTATCGTTGGATGAATTTCTTAGCACAAGGCGTTCCTCTTGCCGTGTTTGAAGCATCTCAAATCTTGTTAGCCTCTTTTCCCTTCGGGGTCCTGCATTCTCAGGTGGGTCCCTGCTCAGGTTGGTCTCCTGGCAACAGGACTCTTCCAGATAGGGCAAGAAAGGCTGCCAGACTAACACCCCATCACAGTCTCCCAGGCTCCGTCTGTCCAGATGCTATGCAGCTACCACACTATGGGTGTTTTTCCACTAGCACCAAGTACCAAGTGAGGGACCCATTAGGCTCAGAGCAGGATGACCCCATTTCCACTAGAGACCCCATTAGAGCCACATTTGTTTCCATCACAGCTAGGGAAATCCGAATCATATGGGTCCTTCAGGACCTATAATCCAGATTTCCTGTAGACCCCATTCAAGGAATCTACAATGGGGTCTTCAGGCATCATATCTGGATTATAGGGCGCCTGTGTCCACTACAGTTGGGCAATGGGGTCTAGAGGAGGCTCAGGGGGGCACCCATGGGGGGGGGTGCCCCAAACTCAAAACTTCAGAGTCCCTCCAAAGTTGCCTTCGATGATTAGCACAGGCTCCAAAGAGAACTCCTTGCGAGAGTAATGCCACTGTCAAAGGCTCCGGAGGATCTTGAAGTTAACAGCAGATTGCTCTGTAGATTCTATAGAGCCGCTTCGGAGGATCTTTGAAGATTCACCAGAGATTGCATCCCCTGCCCCCCAAAACACCTGGGGTGACAGGCGGACCCCTCATTGGTAGATCCGGATTTGCACATGGGTGCTCCGGCATTTCCACAGCAGGCAGGCTAGCACCCATTGCTATTGGGTGCTAAACCACCTGTGGAAACACATCGGGTACTTCCCTTAATCCGGATCTACTAGATCTGGATCAAGGGAGGTACCCATTCCTTAGATCCGGATCTTCTTAGATCCAGATTAAAGGAGCTCAGCAGAAAAACACCCTGTGCCACATGCCATTACATCCAGAAGACCACCCAGGAGTGCGAGTTTCACGTGTATTTCTCAATCTGGGACAGTATACCAGTTCAGCAAGTACACTGGTACTCCTAGTACTGGTACAGTTTGAGAGAGTCAGGCCCCTTAGACCACTCCTAGTATGCTTGCTGGTAGGTATGTGCGTGAATATTGGTAACATTTCTTATTTGTACAAATTCAGACAATTTCAGACATTCGTACACAAATCGAATCTTACGATATTTGTACATTGACTTTCATACAAATACAAATTTTTGTGGACATTTGTAGGGATAGTTCAGCCATTCATTAAACTGGGGAGGGGGGAAAGTGGCTGCACCAGTCACAGCTGCAATGGATCAAGAGTGCATTTGACATGGATGGAGGACCTAAGGACATCTTTCAGACTGGGGGGACAAGCAGGAGGCCCCTAAGGTCATTTGCTGGGGTTTGAGAGCAGGAGAAGGTTTGCCCTCGTCTTTGCTTGAGATGCCAATGGACAGTTGGTGGGCCACTGTGAGCAACAGGATGTTGGAATAGATAGGCTGTGGCCTGACCCAGCAGGGCTCCTCTTAGGTTTTTATGGACTAGATGGGCTGTGGCCTGATCCAGCAGGGCTCCTCTTAGGCTCTTATGGACTAGATGGACTGTGGCCTGATCCAGCAGGGCTCCTCTTAGGCTCTTATGGACTAGATGGACTGTGGCCTGATCCAGCAGGGCTCCTCTTAGGTTCTTATGGACTAGATGGACTGTGGCCTGATCCAGCGGGGCTCCTCTTAGGTTCTATTATGTTCAGAGCTGGATTTCCATGTGGTTCAACGTTGCAAACTGGCCCTTCTGAGATCACAATTTAAATTGTGCAGAATTGCCTAAGGAGTGAGATGCCGTCCTGTGCCGCAGCTGGCATTGGTCGCATTAGATGGACGTTAATTTTCATTGCCTACTGGCTCCGATAAATTAAATGAATTTTTGAGGTGCAGCGATGGTGCGATTCCTTATCATATCACTTTCCTCTTAATTGCCTCGCTGGATCGCTTTCCCACCTTCAAGTACATTTTCTGGTGTTATTTCTTGGTTGCAGAGACGCGCTAAATTGCATCTGCCAGCAGACAGGGAATGAGCAGGCATGAACTGATCTGAGAGGACAAAGCTGTCTTCCTCAGTTCTCTTGTCATCCTTAATTCAGCATGGAGGGAAGTAGGAGCTTTTGATCTTTAAGGGAGAAAGGTTCTTGAATATTTGCTGCCTTCTACCCATGCTTATCTTGAGGGGAATGTGGAGGGGGGGGGGTGTTTCATGCGCATCATGCTCTGAAGAATTGAAGAGGCTTGACTTTTATGGAAGGTCAAGAACTTAAAAAATGACAACCCCAATCCCCCAAGATCAGCCACATAAGACAATTAAAAATATAATTAATTTGGTTGCCAATGGGTTCCACCAGGTTGTGGCTGGCTCACAGCAAAAAAACCTGTTTGGTGAATCCAGGTAAATCCTGTACTTACGTTTTCCAGCAATAACACTTTCTACTTACCTTCTAGATCTAGACACATGTTTGGGCATGGGATGATGCTCAGGTGTGTATAATAGTAAGTCGTGCAAAGACAGTGGTGGCCACAGTGTGTTCCATCTAGAGGTGATCAGGAGGATTTCCCGCATTATCTCCTCCTAGTAGGATATCCAGCTGCCGAATGGAGGTGGTCAAGACCATCCCAGACCGGTTGCTCTCAGCCTGTTTCAAGTCCTTCAAGGAAGAACGTACCACTTGTCCTTTGGCTTTGTGGCTAATGTGTCAGGTTCTTTTCTGTTAGTCTCTCGGTTTGATTCCGCACTCCTCCACGAAGCCAGCTGGGTGACCTTGAGCTAGTCACAGCCAGTTTGGGTCTAGTGGTTAGGGAACCAGACTCTTATATGGGAATACCGGGTTCGATTCTGCCCTCCCCCATGAAGCCAGCTGGGTGACCTTGGGCTAGTCACAGCTCTCTGCTGAGCTCTCGCAGCCCCACCTACCTCACAGGGTGACTGGTGGGGAGAAGAACGGAAAGCTTTGTCAGCCACTTTGAGTCCTCTTAAATGGGTGAGAAAAGCGGGGCGGAAAAGTCAACTTCTTCTGACTTCTCACAGCTCCACCTACCTCAAAGGCTGTTCCGTTGTGGGAAGAAGAACAGAAGGTTTGTCAGCTGCTTTGAGTCCCCTTAAGGGTGCAAAAAACAGGTAGAAAGGCGAACTGTTCTTCCTGTACAAAGCCAGCTGGGCAACCCTGAGCTAGTCACAGTTCTCTTCCTGAACTCTCACAACCCCACCTATCTCACAGAGTGTGTGTTGTGGGGAGAAGAACAGAAGGTTTGTCAGCAGCTTTGAGTCCCCTTAGCAGTGAGAAAGTGGGGTATAAAAGCCAACTCTTCTCCTCCTCATCACGAAAGACTGAGAAACAACTTTACTTGTTCTGAGGTCTTCTGCATGCCTCAGTAGAAATAAAATGTGCATTTTATTGGTGTGCGTTAAGGTGCGCGTTTTTTGCCGTCTGTGGCAGGTGCAAAAGCCCAGCTGTGTGCACAAGGTTGCACATGCTGCCCTGAGTCTGAAATCCTTTCCCTTCATGCGCGAGAGGCCGAGTCAGCTTTTCAAAACACCCTGACCTGTGGGTGTGAGAATTGACGTGCCCCATTCCCCAGCTGGAACAGTCCCTGCCCGTTTCACTTTGCCAAGGTTTTCACCAGAATGTTTCTGGATGTTCAATTTTCTTGAGCCTCAGAGGTGCTATCACAATACGGAATGTAGCAAGTGTCCTTATGTACTTTCTCTGTGTAACCAGTCAGATTATCTGATTAACCAGGCAGGGAATGTACCGCTACGCATTCAGGGTACATTCAGAGTGTCGCGTCTGGCAACTCTGAATGGTTACCTGCTGCTCGGGCCTGCTGGACCAGATGTTTCCCTGGAACCCTTTTTCCCACCCTGCTTTGTGCTATTAAGAAAACTTTTTATTATTATTAGTTCCTTAGGTTCAGTTGATTTTTTATCTTAGAAAACATCACATCAGGACTGAAAATCTAGCCTGCTGCAGTGCTGTAAGCAGCTTCTAGACCTTTAGGACAGAATTTCCCAAATCTTGTTGTTGTGGTTATTGTAGTCACACTGAAGGTTTAATCCAGCTTCAGTCCGCTTTCAGAGCAAGAGACTAAATACATCAGCAAAGTGACAGGCTATTTTCCTGCAGTGTTAAATAACTCAGAAAATTCACCTTTGGGGATGGATTTTTAGGATAGAAAATTACTGGTCACTTTGCTGATGTGTTCATAGAATCATGGAGTTGGAAGGGACCCCCAAGGTCATCCAGTCCAACCCCCTGCTCAGTGCAGGATTTCCTGGACCATCCCAGAGAGATGTAGGTCCAGCCTCTGCTTGAAGACCTCCAGCCAAGGAGAACCCACTACCTCCCGTGGCAACCTATTCCATTGACTGGTCACCCTCACTGTCAGGAAGTTTTTCCTAATATCTGATCTGTATTGACTCCCTTGAAGTTTCATCCCATTATTTCTAGCCCTCCCATCTTGTGCAAGTGAGAATAGGGACGATCCCTCTGCACTGTGACAGCCCTTCAGATATGTCAAGACCACTATCATGTCTAGTGTGAGCCAGTTCGGTCTAGTGGTTAGGGAGCCGGACTCTTATCTGGGAATACCGGGTTCGATTCTGCCCTCCCACATGAAGCCAGCTGGGTGACCTTGGGCGAGTCACAGCTCTCTTCTGAGCTCTCACAGCCCCACCTACCTCACAGGGTGTTCTGTTGTGGGGAGAAGAACAGAAGCTTTGTCAGCCGCTTTGAGTCCCCTTAAATGGGTGAGAAAAGCAGGGTAGAAAAACCAACTCTTCTTCTTCCTCGTTCAACATGGTTTCCAGACCACTCACCATTTTGGTCACCCTCCTTTGGACTTGCTCTAGTTTATCAATGTCTTTTAAAAATTGGGGTGCCCAGAACTGGACACAGGTCTGACCCAGATAGAGTAAAGAGGAATAATTACATCTCGTGTTCTAGACTCAGTGCTCCTCTTGATGCATCCTAGGATGGTGTTTGCCATTTTTGCTGTCCTCTAGCTCTGAAGGTGGACGGTAGCTGGATTAAACCTAAAGTGACCACAGCCTCCCATAAGAACCTAAGAGGGGCTCTTCTTCCACATCAACCACCCTGTGCCTTGAGATCTACAGGGGAAGCCCTCCTGGTTGTACCTCCTCCTTCGGTTGCTGAGGGAGTGTGGACCCAGGACAGGACCTTCACAGTGATGGCCCCCAACCTATGAAATAACCTCTCCTCTGAGATACATCACCGTTGTATATATTCAGATATTGGGTGAAGCCTGGGATTTGGTTGAGGAAACAGCATATGTAGGCACTGTCATTGTTTTTAGCTAACTTGTTTTATCTGTTTTTATATGGATTTTTTATTGTAACCTGCCCTGAGACCGTCAGGTATAGGGCAGGATAGTAATACAAACAAACAAACAAATAATATTGCCATTCAGCTACTGGGATAAGATTCCTCCCGGCTTTGACCTTAAACTTTACCACACATCTTAGTGAATGTTTTAGCTGTAAGCATTGTGTAATACAGCTCTTCCAAGCTTTGTTGCTGCTGTTTCTGTGTTTTTTTATCTTTTGAATTTTGCTTTGCCATCCAAAAGGGAAAGGGAATGGACTGGAACATTAATCCATTCTCTCGGGAGAGAAGGAAAAATGGCCTCAGGGATGGGCACGAATATTCGAAATATTTGTTATTTGGACGAATTCAGATGTATGTATAAGAAGCGAATGTCCGGATGTTCGGATTTCCAAATTTGAACGAATACGAGTATCTCGAGTTATTCGTACAAATAATTTGGACGTTCATATATGTACCGGTACGTGGCCATCTCATCCGTACGCGTCTGCGTCTGTACGGGATGGAAACAGGATGCGTGCTGGAACATAGGAGATGCGTATGTACCAGGGTGGATTTGATTTAAATCAAACTGATTTAAACCACGATTTAAATCACTAGTCAGTAAGGCTTGATTTAAATCATAGTTTCTACGTCAACTAATTCTTGCTACTTTAATATCCAAGTAGATGAAGATTTTTAGAATAACAACTTTGCAGATTAGTTTTTTGTAATCCCCAGTTTAACAGGTTAATCATTCATATTTGGGCGCAACTTTTCTGTTATACTTAGGAAGGAGAAAAATAATCATTACCTTAATAATAACAATTTAAATAGATTTATTCAACTGAAACAATAACATTACAGCATATGTTATTTGCTTAAACATCTATGTTTGTTAACTAATTTGGCTAAACAGTGTGTGTGTGTGTGTGTGTGTGTGTGTGTGTGTGTGTGTGTGTGTGTAAAGGAACTTAGACTGTCAACCCAGCCTACACATGAAAAACTTAAATACTGTCCTCAAAAAGCATTTTGTTTTTTTAAAAAATCCAATTTAAATTTAAAAAAATCTGATTTAAATAAAAAAATCTGATTTAAATTTTAAAAAAATCCGATTTAAATAAAAAAAATCCAATTTTTTATTTAAAAACAAAACATTGATTTTTATCCACCCTGGTATGTACCCGTAGAGACATGAACATCTGAATGTATTCGTATAGAATCAAATGTCCCGACACTCGTTTTTCCTTATTTGTACAAATTTGGATGTTCAAATATTTTTATTCGTTACGAATTGAACGTCGAAAATTGCATTTGTGCGCGCCCATCATCTCAGTGCCATTTTTAAAGGTAGCACTTCGTTGGCATGGTTCTCCCATTTTCCCAGTGTTAATATTTCATGTTTGTTGCAAGGAAAAGGGGCACCGTTAAAAGTCCCTTCCGGGTTCCCTCCGTGCCACCAGCAGCAAGCAGGACTTTCACTGCAGCATTAGATGAGAGCAATGTGTGTGTTGCCAGCCTCTTGTTTCAAGCGTTGGGCAGAATGACTAACCTATGGTCTTGCTTTCTCCTTTCAGTTTGGGTCTGATCTCGATCACATCCTCCCCTCACTGGAAAAAGCGCCGCAGTTACCACCTGGCCTGTGTGGAGCAGACGCAGCAGAAAGCGGTGGCGTCACAGTCAAAACAGAGGTCCTGAGCCCATCCCTACAGCCTACGACTGCAGCAAGGACGCCCACCGGGATGAACAGTATGTACTTTCCCATAACCTCATAGAATCATAGAGTTGGAAGGGACCTCCAGGGTCATCTAGTCCAACCCCCTGCTTAATGCAGGATTTCCTAAACCATCCCAGACAGATGGAGGTCCAGCCTCTGCTTGAAGACCTCGGTGAAGGAGAACCCACTACCTCCCATGGCAACCCATTCCATTGACGGATGGCCCTCACTGTCAGGAAGTTTTTCCTGATATCTGATCTGTATTGACCCCCTTGAAGTTTCATCCCGTTGTTTCTAGTCCTCCCATCTTGTGCAAGTGAGAATAGAGATGACCCCTCTGCACTGTGACGGCCCTTCAGAGACTTGAAGACCATGATCATGTCTCCTCTCAGTCTTCTCATCTGCAGGCTAAACATTCCTAGATCCTTCAACCTTTCCTCGTAGGAGATGGTTTCCAGACCACCAACCATTTTGGTAGACCTCCTTTGCACTTGCTCTAGTTGGTCAGTCTTTTTAAAATTGTGGTGCCCAGAACTGGACACAGGACTCTAGATGAGGTCTGACCACGGTAGAGTAAAGAGGAGTAAGTCAAGTCTGGCATTTGAGGACAGAACCCTTCTGTCCCTTCTTGGAAGCTTCGGACTCATTCACACCTTAATTTTGATTATGCAAAGATTAGAGGAGCATTTTACCGTGACCTCCCTGACATAGGTGGAAACTTGCACAGAGTATGTGTGTGCTTATACACATACCCATATACCCACACACCATAATTTGTATGTTTGCACAAACTCCCCACCCTCTCATAAATGTGCAACAGAATGACCCAAGGCACAGAGCCTGAAGCTGCTGTGTGGGGAACTGCATGTAAGCAGCACACAATAGAACTCCAAATGAGTTTATGTATCTTATGTTCACATTATGGATGTCGGGTGTTAGCTGACCATGAGAAGACAATGGAAATGTTTTTCCAAATTCTACAGTCTTTTCCTTATGGCTTTGAGATCCCAGCAGAAAAAACTGGGCACTTGTGAGATGCTAGGTGTTGGCTTGAGTCCTATGTTGGTGCGTTCCCATTCAAGATTTAAAGAGCTTTGAGACCATTTTAAGAGCTCACCGTTCCCAAAGTTTAAAAAGAATCCACAGTTTCTGAGGATTAAAGGTCCCAAAATGCAGATTATCTATATTCAGATCAAAAGAGATCTTGCTGCTGGATTTAGAAAGTGGGGATTTTGGGAAGGGAACCATGCTTTAGGGGTATTCTCAGTTTTCCCTGACCCAGTGAGAGGCCATGTTTTCCCTGCCCTAGCCCCCTTTCCCGGGCTATCCACCATTATGCACTACTAAGGAGATCACCCTGGCTGAAAGGGAGGTGAAGAATGAAGAGCCTGTGGTAGCTAACAAGAGATACAGGTATCAGGAGTGAGATGCAAGAATGTATCAGGGATTGAAGGGTCTGATTTTACAAAGGGATCAGCGATCGTGAAAGATGCAGAGCGGCAGGGTCTTGTGTATAGGGATGTCCACGCATTTTTTGCATTCGAATTCAAGTTGATGCAAATAATCAAATATTCTATTCGATTTGAAATTCAAAAATCCAAATTTTTGAAACTCCCGATTCAAATCCGGATTATCCGAATCCGTATTTTTGAAAATCTGATTCGAATCGAATGATATGAATATCAGGAACATTTGTATCCGATTTTTGAATTTGCGCACATCCTGTTTGTGTCCCACTTTTGTCCCGTTGTCATCCTGTGTTATATGTGCAAATAGACCCAATAGTCAGATGCGATATAAACAGATCTATAAAGTCGAATTATTCAAAAATCTGTATTGGATTTCCAAAAATTCAAAATTCAGTTGAATTCAAATCGGATTTTTGAATATCCATGCACATCCCTACTTGTGTAAAAGCCTGCCTGCTCCCCCTTTTGCCTCACTCCTTTAATCTTCTACTGCATTGTTAACATGAGAAAGAAGCTGTGTTGCAGTGGGGGGGCCAAGCAGTGAACAAAAGCTGCTGCCAAAGGACTCCATGATCTCTGGGAGCAGGTTTATATAGAGGGTGGGGTTTGAATTGCCTGTCCTGATGAAGCCAGAGTATGATGGTATCCAGTTGCTGACTGGATGGGGAGGGGCTTCTGCTGAGGGGAGGAGAGAGGGGTGAGGGTTCCTCCCCTGCCGGGCACTGAAGAATGGAGAGTGAGTCCGCATTATAAGCCAACAGTGGGAACACAAAAAATCAGACCTTGCTATTGATTTTAAAAACCCTGATTTAAAACTGGATTAAATTGCCTAGTGGAAACCTGGCCTATCTGTTATTGTTACATGAATAAACTGAAACATCTTAGGCCAAAATAGGTTTACTTCAAGTGTCTGCAAAATGTTAAATTTTATTAAAAAGAGTGGATAACTTGAACAGGAGGGGATTTGTCTTTCTTGCTCCTATTGTATAAAGAAATCCATTCTGGGACTTTTTTGCATCTACCGCTGACCGGTATGATATAATAATGCTACCATACCAGTCAGGTGAAGACCCAGCATGGCAGTGGCCATCCACACTTCACACGCTGGATAAACTCCATACTGGGACCAGCAGCACTCGATGTGTGGATGGCCAGCCCAGGTCAGACCAGACTGCCATGGCAACATGCACGGCAGCATTCTGCATGCACCCAGAAGTCTCCATGGCAGTCTGGACTCTACACAGAACTGTTGCAGGTTGCTTGTTGGGCCTACCAAATGCCAGGGAGACCCTTTGCTGTTCTCTCACCTGGGCTTCTCTATTCCAGCTGTCAATGGTGGGCAGAGCATGCAGGCTGGACGGTCGCCATTTGAGTTCTGTGACCCCATGGAGCCTGTGCAGCTCAGGACGGCACCTTTCCCTTCAACCAACAGCAGCAGTCCCCACCCTGGACTACCTTCTGAGCAAGGCCGGGGGGCCGTACCTGGACCAAGCCCCTTCCAGCCAGAGACAGGTATGTATGTATGTTTGTATGTGAGCCAGTTTGGTCTAGTGGTTAGGGAGCTGGACTCTTATCTGGGAATACCGGGTTCGATTCTGCCCTCCCCCATGAAGCCAGCTGGGTGACCTTGGGCTAGTCACAGCTCTCTTCTGAGCTGAGAAAATTGAAGATACGAATGTCGACAACGTTTGTGTGTGTTATGCGTATCTGTACACATTTCGTATGCATCCCGTTTTATCCCGTAATCATCCCGTTTTTGTTCCGTATTATAAGCGCAAATGCCTACAGATACGTATGATATTCGTACAAATACATATGTAATACATATGTTTCTGTACATTTGAATCATTCAGACGAATGCTTTGGAACATCTGAAATCCGTTTGAATGTTTAAATTCGAATGTCCACAATGGATCGAATTTAGAATGTTTAGAACATTCGTGCTCGTCCCTCACTTGGACTCACGCATGCTTCCTCTGTGGCCACGGCAGGGTGCCCTGTCCCATGGCTTTGCATACATCCAAGGCCAGCAGGAATTCTCCCTCTGAGATCAGCTGCCTCTCACAATTGAGTGTGAGCGTTCCTCTTCTCGCCGTCTCTTTTCTATAGGACTGCCTGAGCTGGAACTGGCCGTTCTGGACCATCAGTTTGTGCAGCCAGCAGTGGGGGAGCAGATCCCGTGGGCAGACAACTCCATGACCCCCATCGGCCGAGGAGCCCTGAGCAAACCGGATGAGTAAGTATCGGCCGGCCGTTGCATTTCCTCACGATCCCTGGCAGGCAGATGTTTAAAAGAAGCAAGAGAAAGACGTTCACCGTGGGGAGATTTAAATGCACAGATTTTGTTCCATGGAAAACACGCGTCCCCCTTGGTGCAGATTTGCCCAGGGGTGCCATGCGCGTTCTTTGGGCAGGTAAGCAGGCGAGTAAACCAGAGGCCAACTTGTGCTTCGGCCAGTTGTCAACAGCTAGGCAACATCTGGGGAAGGGGCTTTTACAGCCGCCAAGCATTCCCAGTACTTGCCTAAGTGTTGATTAAGTGGGGAGCATGAAATCGCACTCCACGAGCTACCTAACCTTTACCTGCCATGTTTGAAAGCTTACCTGGAGTGGCCAGCAGTAGGACCATTCACTCTACGTCCAGATCCCTGCATATGATGGGTGGGGAGTGCGTTGTCCACGCAGGCACGGTCGCGGTGGCAGTCGTGTTTGATCGCTGACCTCTGATGTGTCCAGGCCTCCGATCCCTGGGACCGCCTCCGGGCGTGGTGGGAATGGCGTCCGATCATAGAGTTGTGAGAGGGGTGTTTGATCAGCAACAGTGGGCACTACATGTTCAGTTGCAGCCGCGTTCAGTCACGAAACCCCCCCCCCCCCCAACCCGGTCACTGACATGATTGGCCGCAATACATCTCAGTGCTTGAACTCCCTTCTCTGCAATGGTTTCTGAGCATGCCACAGAACATGATGCTGCATCTGACAGTGGCCAATGACAGCAGTGAGGAAGTGGAACTTCCGGCTTCAGATGCAACGGCGTGGGCTGGTAAACGGGAGAATCATTTGCACTTCTGGCCAGTAATGGATGGAAGTTTTCCTTGTGGCAAATGCAAATGGTTCACCTTTACCAGGGGTTTAGCAGCCCTGGTGTACAGCAGACTAATTCAGTAAGTGTAGAAAGGCCTCAGGTAAGGTCTTCCATGTGGAGCACAGGTGAAATCATGGCTGCCCTGCAGATGTTGCTGTAGCGTGACTGCTGAGCATCCCTTGCTTTACCTCTTCTTGTCCCGTCCCGCTCAAAGTTTTCTGGGCGGTCTTTCCATGACTCTTAATTGCAAAGTATCCGGGAAGGGCTCTTAGCGATTCTGTGGAACCGCTCACTGAAGACGACGCGTCCTTCGCGCATGGGTAGCTGACCTGAACTGAGACTTTGTGGGGCGGCACAAAGCGCCCTTTTCAGCTTAGAGCGTTTGCCTGTGCCTCAGGGATTGTTCCTGTCAGCTTTCTGTCAGCGTTTTGTGACAGAGGCGCATCCCACGGGTTTCAAAAGAGGGGGAAATGTGGCCAAGCGCCATCCAAATGAAGCACCTTCGGCAATCAGTGGAGGGCATCCCATGGAGGTGGTACAGAAGCACCCGGCGGGCATGCTTTTGAACTATCGTGTGCCACAGGGGCAGAATGCCCCCAGATTTTTGTGTCTGGAGTGAGCAGCAGCAGCAAAGCACACACACACACACGGCTAGCGGTAGCAAGGAGCTAAGTCAGTTCCAAGAGTTAGTCGGGATATAGAGTAAAACATATTCAGACAAGCCAGGGTCAGGTTACCAGAGATTCATCGTCATCAGTCAGTCCGTCAAGGGTCAGGAGTCCAAGGGTTAATGCAAGCAGGGGTTGCCAGGAAAATCCTTTGTTTGCAACGGAGGTGGCTGGTTGGGACTTCCTTATGAAAGGCTCTGACCGTCTGTCCCCCTTTGCCAGCCGCATCTGGGGGGACAGAATCAGTTTCCAAGGTAGGCCCCTGAGGTGTGGATCCCCCATCTTGGTTGGCATGAGTGGGGATCTCATCACCCAAGGCGTCAGAGAGGGCACGAGGCATGACACAGATGGCCCAGAAAAGGCATTTTGAGCCAACACGAAGCTAACAGGGCCAAGACTTTTGGTTCTGTGTTATACCAGCCCCTTTGGTCCAACCATAGGACGTCTTGCATAAAACCCAGCCCAAAGCCTAGGCCTTTCTGCGCTTCAGTGATTGGGCTGCCGTGAACTAAAGCTGGTAAACTCCAGGTACAGGTGGAGCATTCGCTTTTGCTGGGAGGAAAGCTTCCCCAAAGCGTTCCATTACCATCCCGTTTACTAGCCCGTGTCAGTGCCTCTGAAGCCAAACGTTCCTCCTCCTCGCTGCCACGATTGGCCGCTCAGATGCCGTTGTGAGAGGGACACATTCGCTCACAGGCTGGCCCGTGATCGAACACCCCTCTCACAATTCTACGGTTGACCGCCACTCCTGGGCACGGGTGCGTGATCCATCAGCATGGGCAACACCGCCACGCCTGCGCAGACGCCGCGTTCCCCCGCCCATCAAACGCTGCCAACCGGAAATAGAGCGAATGGTGGCGCCACCAGGGGCTTCAGGTAAGCTTCTCGTTAACGCTGGTAAAGGTGTGGCGCACGAAATCATGCTCCACGCCTAATCAGCAGCTAGCGAGCTTCTGAGGAAGGAGCGCACATTTGTAGGCTGTAGCAGCCTAGTGGACGTGTGTAGGCTCTTCCCCAGACGTTCACTATTTCTACACTACCGGCCCAAGTGCAAATAGGCCTCCTATTTCGGCCGTTTACGCAGTTGCAATAGAAAATGGGGAGAGGAAGTAGAAGTGCGCAGGCAGAAAGGAAGCATGTCTTCTGCAGGCTGGATTTGGGGGCTAGAAACCCCTGTCTTCCCCCTCGCCTTAGGCACCTGTCCCATTTTTCCCAGATGCAGGCAGCATAAACTCTGGGCACAGCTTTGCGCCGGTTTATGAGCTCGGGCTGGGTGAAGATCCCGTTACAGATCGCTGGCCTTTTGCCCCAGATTTCCAGTTGACCAGCTGGCATGAAGCTGAAATGGAATCTGATAAGCAAAGCGTATTGTGGCCCTGAGAGATTTCGGCTAAGTTTCCCCCTGGAGGCCCGCAATGGCTGTTTACTGCGTGGCGCGTTGTGGGAAAGAGGCGGAGGGCTGCACCCTCCCTTTTGGGAGCGTTTCTTGCAAAAAAGGAGAGCAAAAGGCGCTTCCAGGGAGGACTTTGGCAGCCATGCAGCAAACCCTTAGAAGCCAGTTTTCCTCTTCGGCCTTAGAAGTGGTCAGGGAGAGAGAGAGAGAGCATGATTCTGGAGTGTGGATTATGTAATAGAGACAAGGAAACGTGTGGGTGGGGAGAAACACACTTTGCACGCGTCCCCTTCTCCCTGCAGCATGGCTTAAGGCTCCTTTTTTAAAAATATATTTTTTATTCTTTTATTATTTATTTATTTATTTTCTCCGGGTGGGTTACAAGATATAAAATGAACACATAAAAACCGTAATATATTAAACCTACTAAAACCATAACACTGCCTGGATGTGGGGAGGAGGAACTGTTCCTTTACTTAGCCAGAGGCCAGGGTAAAGAGGTGCGTCTTCGAGGCTCGTCTGAACACATAGAGTGGAGGTGCCTGACGCAGCTCAGGAGGGAGACTGTTCCACAGTCGGGGAGCCACCACTGAGAAGGCCCTTTCCCGGGAGCCCACCCTTTTGCTGTTGTGAATGGCAATACCATCAGCTAAATACAACTCTAAAACTTCTGTTTTCTCTAAATGAAATCTTTCATACATGGGGCTGCCCCTGAATATGGCTCAGAAGCTCCAGTCATCACTCCAGTCGTAAAAGACTTGCACTGGATGCCAATTTGCTACTGAGCCCAATTCAAGGGGTTAACTCTGACTTATAAGGCCCTAAATGACTTGGGCCCCAAATATCTAAAGGAACGTCATCTTCCACATTGACCTGCCCATGCCTTAAGATCTGGAGAGGAGGCCCTCCTGGTTGGACCACCGCTCACGGCAACAAAAGGGGTGGGCACCCAGGATAGGACCTTCTCAGCGGTGGCTCCCCGACTGTGGAACAATCTCCCTCCTGAGGTGTGTCGGGCACCTTCACTCTCTGTGTTTAGACAAGCTGTGAAGACGCACCTCTTTGCCCTGGCCTTTGGCTAGTAAAGGACCAGTCTTTTCCTCCCCACATTCAGACGCTGCCGTGGCCTTAAGAAAAGCTTTACAACTGGTTTAAGAAATGGAGCCATCCATTTCAACCCTGTCCGAACTTCAGCTGCCTCCAGGAAGCCTGCAACGAACAGAAAGGCAGCCACCCTCTTGCATCTGGCCTCTCCTGGAAACACTCATTTTCAAAATGTTCTTGCATCTGTTCTCCCACATGTACTGTGTGTGTGGAGCAATGCATAAGACTCTGGAGCTATTTTGGTCTCCCAGCTTATCATTTGTTGTGGGTTTCTGAAAACAGGGCCTGATTCCCTGAGACTTGGCCTGCGGATTTAGGCCCATCTTGTGCAAGAAACAAGTCCCTTGGGGTATATCTATTTTTTAATAAATCCAGCCATCCACTACTTCCATTTCATGACTTTGTAGATGCCCAAGTACATCTTCCAAGCTGGGGGGACAAGCAGGAGCCCTCTAAGGCCATTTGCTGGGATTGGAAAGCAGGAGAAGGTTTGCCCTTGTCTCTGCTTGAGAGGCCCACGAGCAATTGGTGAGCCACTGGGTGAGACAAGATGCTGGACTAGATGGGCTGTGGCCTGATCCAGCAGGGCTCCTCTGTGGTTCTTATGGACTAGATGGGCTGCGGCCTGATCCCGCAGGGCTCCTCTTAGGTTCTTATGGACTAGATGGGCTGTGGCCTCATCCAGCAGGGCTCCTCTCAGGTTCTTACAGACTAGATGGGCTGTGGTCTCATCCAGCAGGGCTCCTCTCAGGTTCTTACAGACTAGATGGGCTGTGGTCTCATCCAGCAGGGGCTCCTCTTCTGTTCTTACAAATTGCTTGGGAAGAAACATCTGTACCAGCAGTGCCTTGAAAACCAAGGTGAGTAACCAATGGCATCTTTCTGTCCTTTTCTTTTATATCTGAATGGCCACCCCGGTAGTCAGTGCATTACTTCTCAGCTGGATGAACTGCTGTGCCCTCCCACAACCCCTGAGGGTCGGAACGACGAGAAGGCCCTCTTGGAGCAGCTGGTGTCCTTCCTGAGCGGCAAAGATGAAAACGAGCTGGCAGAACTGGATCGAGCCCTCGGCATCGACAAACTGGTCCAGGTAGTGCGTTTGCTCCTTTGTCTGCATTCGGATGTCAGGCACTTATTCTTCTCTGTCTGGATGATCTGGAATAAAGTGTCGATTAGGGATGTGAACACATGGGCTTTGGGGCATTCAGTTCGTAATAAATCAAATGTAAGAAAATCCGTGTTCGTTCGAATAGATCTCCTTCGAATGTGGTAGGATTCTGTTCGATACGAGTGTATTCCCGTGAGTTCGTACGAATATCCAATATGAACGCAAACGTATCCAGTACGTATCCCATAACATAGCCGCTCTGGAAGTGTCAAATCTGACCTGAATCCACTTTGAATCTGCTTTTGATCCATGTCGAATGCACTCGGGACCCGTTGCAGATGTGACTGGCGCAGCCGCTTTCCCAGCTCCCCATTTCACGAATGTTCCGAAGCGTTAATACAGATGTTCTGATGCATTCGTATTCGGACAGATGTTCATGTACAAATGTCAGAACATGTGATTCATGTACGAATGGCCGAATTTGCCTGAATTCATCTGAATCACAAATGTTTCGAATATTCATGCACATCCCTAGTATGAACATTACAGAACATTCATGCTTTATTCCAGAGTATCCAAATACAGTGGAATAAGTAAGCGACGTCTGGATGCGGCCTTGGAGCTCAGGGCATGTACAAGGCCAAGATTTCTTGGACAGTTGCGGAAGTTCCAGCATCCAGAGATAGTGGCTGATGGATGAGCATCCAACACCCTGTTGAAACAGAAGTGGGAAATTTCCTTTTTTATAGGCTCAGCCCCTCTTCTGCACAATGGGGGGGGGGCTAATATTGCTGAGCACAAGTTGTGTTATACACTAGTGATGGGATGCACATTGCTATGTCCTCAATTCAGATGTTATTTTAAAGAGACCCACTTTGTTTACTCACTAAGAACAGGAATGGGGATAGGTTCCGGTTCCTACCACGATTACGGAAACCACAGATATTTGAAACGTTGGGAAATCGTGTGGGATTTCCCATGATTCCTGGGAAGTTGCATGGGATTTCCCAGCAGTCGTGGGAAATCACATGGGATTTCTCAGGAATCATGGGATATCGTGCAAGATTTCCCTGGAATGATGGGAAATCGTGTAGCATTTCCCAGAAATCATGGGAAATTGCATGAGATTCTGTGCTATTTCCAGCTTGCACCAGGCCCCTGGGAAGTCTCCAGGAGGCCTAATGGCACCTGTAAGGATGAGGGGAGGCTGACCCAGTGAAACCGTGGTAACCAAATCAGCAGATACTGGGGTGGCCTGTACGCATTAATCATGTGGCTGCACTATAGGAAAAAGAGTGTTAAGAAGTTAGGAGTGGAATAGTTGCAAGGCACCTTTGGGAATGTTAGGAGAAATTTGGAGAAACATATAGAAATCTGGCATTCTACCCTAGCTTCAGAGGTTTTGCACAGATAAAGAGGAAGAGGTGGCGTGGAGATGGTTTTACACTTAGACTGTGTTCACACCTACATTTTAATCCAGCTTCAGTCCACTTTCATAGCGAGATAAAACATGGGTAAAGTGATAAGCTGTTTGTTTTTTGTTTCATCTGACTCAGAAAATACACCTTTGAGTTAGAAAACACTGAAACAAAATGACAAGTCACTTTGCTGCTGTGTTTTTCCACAGTGAAAGTGGGCCGAAGCTGGATTAAAACGTGGGTGTGAACTCAGCCTTAAGAATAAAAAGAGCAAACATAGCAGTTTGAAAGAGAACCAAGGGCCAAACCTAGAACCCACAGCAAAGTCTCCATCTTCCCTTTCCCACTCCTTTGAGGGTGAGGGACAGACGAAGAGAGACGTTTTATCCCAGGCATGTCATGTGTGAAAGCAAGAGATGAATGCTTGCAAGAGAGCTTCAGTGTGCAAGCGCTCGTCATAAAGTCGAGAGAAGTTCTTCCTGCCATTTGCTGAGGTTTCCTGCTGACCGGTGCCGATTCAGCCATTCGGGCTGCTGCTTGACCGTTTGCTGCAGAGAGCAGCCCACGGACTTCATCTTTCCTTTCTCTCTTGGTGCAGGGAGGTGGTCTGGAGGCCCTGACGGAGAGGTTCCAGCCCCAGCAAGCCACGCCGCCGCCGCCGCCGCCGGTGATGGATCAGAAACCTGGCATGTACCCGCAGCCGTACCCCTCGGCTTCTCCCACCGCCAGCCTCCCTGGACCTTTCCCGGGCATGGTCAGGCAGAAGCAGTCCTTCGGGCCTGTGCCGGTCCAGGTGCCTCCGCCCCGTGGGGCCTTCCCTACCAACATGGGGATGCAACCACGGCAGGCGCTCAACCGGCCTCCGACAGCGCCCAACCAGCTGCGGCTGCAGCTGCAGCAACGGCTCCAAGGTCAACAGCAGGTGAGTCCAGGTGCGGGACCCCTGGGCCACGGCTGTTCTCTGTGTCTCCGCCTCGACCAAACAAGCCGCCCGTGTTCCTCTTCCAGCGCGCTCGGGTCTGTCTTAAGGATTAGGGAAGGACCTCTCGAAATGTTCCACTTGGCCACCATTATGCCTGGATCCCACCCAAAGCTGCTGCCCTCCCTGTCTTAGCCCAGTTGAGGCCACTGCTGGCCTCCATCCATTCCTGGGCTTCTCCTAGCCCCATTTTGGTGCCTGCTGTTTCTTGACAGCCCCGTGGCCAAAACAGAATAGAAGAGGCCATTCCAGTGCGGAGGACTTTGGTTCCACAAACAGAGAGGGGAGACGGCCTTCGCTCCTCCGGTGGCCGGTCGACGCCCCTCTTTAGATGCTCTTTCCAGCTGCCTGAATGACGCCCCCACCTGCTGCTCTTGCAGGGAGTGCGGTGCGGACTGACGGACTGACGGCAGGGCGGGTGGGCTGCGCGTAGCTGTCGCAAACCGTCGTCTGTAGAGCTCTATAAGGTCTCCCTCATTGCCTCACCTCTAGTTGATACACCAGAATCGGCAGGCTATCCTGAACCCGTTCGCAGCCAGCCCTCCGGGGTCCATCAACATGAGGACGGGCATGCAGCAGCAGATGGCTCCACAGGTAAATCCTTCCTGGCGCTGCGCTTCCTGGCGGCAGGACAGCCGCCAACGCTGAGCTCAAGATTCTGTAGAATCCGCCGCCAGCCAGCCGGGGCTTTGCACTTCGTTCTTCTTTTTTTGTCGTTGTCCGTTCTGCTTTTGCCTGCATGACATTGTGGCGCTTTTCCCCCTTCCCCTTTTACGTGCCTCGCTCTGTACAGAACCATAGCCTCGCCGGCTTGGAGGTCGAAGGCTGTTCGTCAAAAGGCGACAACTGGCTCGGGTGTAAGATGCCAGGAGATCTCCATCCTGGGCATTCTGCTTCCGAGGGCCTGTGTACAGGGGCAGGGCCGCATGAGCTGATCTTTGCTTGCCCTGGGGTGCCCAAGAAATCCAGCCGGTGAAGCAGTTGGCCTGAAGAGGCAGTGGGTTTCAGGCCGGGTGCCTGGGTGCAGCCGGAGTTGCTTTTAGATTCATAGAATATCTAAAGGAACACCTTCTTCCATATCGACCTGCCCGTGCCCTAAGATCTGCAGGGGAGGCCCTCCTGGTTGTACCACCGCCCTCAGTGGCAAAAGGAGTGGACATCTGGGATAGGGCCTTTTCAGTGGTGGCTCCCAGGCTATAGAATTGTCTCCCTCCTGAGGTGCATCAGGCACCTTCACTTTATGTGTTCAGAAGAGCAATGAAGACGCATCTCTTGGCCCTGGTCTTTGGCTAAACAAGGAATGGTTTCTCCTCCCCACGTTCAGGCACTCTTATGGCCTAATCTGTTCTTTTTATATGTTGGCTGGCTTTTAATGTTGTAATTCACCCGGAGACCATGGGGTATAGGGCAGGATAAAAATTCAAATAAATAAAATAAATAAATAAATTGGAGTATCTTGCTTTCTACCACCTTCAGTGCACCAAGGATCTTCTGCACGTTCATGAGGCACAGAAAGCAGGAAACACTTCAAACTTGTTTCCCAAAACATGAGAATAGGTTAACATTATGGGGCTAAAAGTCATGAGGACCTCCAGTGAGCACAAAGTCTCAGGTGTTCTTGATCATTTTTAAAAATTTCAGATACTGCAGCAAATGTTTGTTTTATCGGAGCAAAGAAAATGAAAAACATAATGTGCTTCTGGGAGCCTTGAGGTGCAATCACACAGGGCCTTTTTCAATTGCCCCTTTTAGAAAATGTCTTTTCTGTAGCAGCACACACACAAAAAGGCATTTAAACATTAAAACAAATAAGCTTACCCTATGTATCCACATGTGGTTCTTCCTTCTCCTTGGAGTCTGGCAATGCCTTCTTGACAAAAAATGTTTGCCTCTGATTGGCCAGTCACCTGCCCAGTTTTCTGGGCCCTGATTGGTTGCTCACCAGCAGTATTTGTTCCCATGCTGCAGCTGGCTATGTTTCCCTCCAGTTTGCTTATGGAGTTTCCTGCCCAATGAAAGAAGGAGTTGTCCTCGGTGTTATTATCTTCCATATGAGAAAGGGGTGGCCATTCTCAGGCTTCAGGATGGGAACATTTTAGGAATTTTATGTCTTGCCTAGGACTGTACTGGAAACATCTTGTCAAGTTTTCCACTCATACGGTTGCTGCATCCAGCGCCATCTCATTAAGAGCAATGCGTGGAAGGACCTTATCAGCGATGGAGTGAAATTCTGTGAGATATTGTGAAAACAGCTCCGTTCTGTTCTGTGTTTCTTCAGCATGGCCAGATGAATAGGCCTATTAAAGACAGCATTATTGAAAAGGGTAGTTGAATTAATCAGAAATCAAACAGCAGATGTAAATCCATACTGTAAACAAGGGGAAGGATTTCTTCACCCAGAGGGTCGTCGGTCTATGGAATTTACTGCCAGAAGAGGTGGTGACAGCTACCAGTCTGGATGGCTTTAAGGAAGGTTTAGACAAATTTATGGATGTCAGATGTATCAATGGCTACTAGAATGGATGCCTAAGTACATCGTTCAGGCTGGGGGCGGGGGGGAGCAGGAGGCCTCTAGGGCCATTTGCTGGGATTGGAGAGCAGGAGAAGGTTTGCCCTTGTCTCTGCTTGAGATGCCCATGGGCAGTTGATGGGCCACTGTGTGGGACAAGATGCTGGACTGAATGGGCTTTGGCCTCATCCAGCTTGGCTCCTCTGGTTTAAGAACCACTACTGTACTCTATCTATATATATGTCTGTCCATCTATATATCCATCTACCTTTATCTGGGTCACCCAGAGGGTCATCAGTCTATGGAATTTGCTGCTAGAAGAGGTGGTAACCGCAACCAGCCTAGATGGCTTTAATCATTAGTCCAGCGGTTCTCAGCCTTCCTAACGCCGTGACCCCTTAATGGAGTTCCTCATGTTGTGGAGACCCCCAACCACAGGGGTAGAGCAGTTGGGAAGTGGGAGGGAAGGATGGCAGGAGGCTTGTCGCGACCCCTCTGAAGGGTAGTTCAACCCCCAAGTTGAGAACCACTGCATTAGACAAACGTGTGGATGACAGATGGATCAGTGGCCAGTATAATGGATGCCTGAGTACATCTTTCAGGCAGTAGGGACAGACATCCTAGGATAGTGTTTGCCTTTTTTGCAGCTGATATGGGGGGCCCTGTTACCTCTTGTCCTGCACCTCATTCTGTTTTCCTTGTGCATGCTTGAACTTGGCTAGTGTGCACATACAGAGAGAGAGAGAGGGGGTACATGGCAAATCGGTGTGCGTCTTGACATTTCTGCTTTGATGTTATAAAGAGAAGTTCCACATCCGCCTCAGTGCGGTCTGGGCGCTGCTTTTGTTCAGCACCCAAAAATGATGTCATGGAAGTCATAGCGAGAGTGACATTCCCAGCAGCCATTGCTCCAGACCATACGGTCTCCAGTCCCTGATGCAACCCACAGCTGGCAGGCATTGGCTGTGGCTGTGGCTGTGACTAGCAGTGGCCAATTTCATGTTTTCCTCCATCAAGTCTCTTTCCTTTTTTCCTCTTCCCACTACCCTACTATTCAGACCTCAGCAAGTTCTAGTGTTTTCCAAATGGGAGAAATGCTTTAATATGTTCAGTTTTTCCGCTTCATGCATAATTCTATACATCTGCTACATTTATTCTCCTGGCTTTGCATCCTTCATTGAAAAGTCAAATCTGTTGTCTTATTTTGTTTCCTCCCCTGGGGGACTCACTTCACGCCACTAATAGTTTGGTCAAGCCTTTCTTCAGATTTTTCCACACACCGGTGCCCAATCTAGATGGCTATAAGGTAGGGCTAGACACATTTATGGATGACAGATGTATCAATGGCTACTAGAATGGATGCCTAAGTACACCTTTCAGGCGGTGGGGAGGGGAAGCAGGACGCTTCTAAGGCCGTTAGCTGGGATACGAGAGCAGGAGAAGGTTTGTCCTTGTCTCTGCTTGAGATGCCCATGAGCATTTGGTGGGCCACCGTGTGCGACGGGACGCTGGTCTAGGTGGGCTGTGGCCTGATCCAGCAGGGCTTGTCTTTAGGTTCAGCAAGTAGAACTACTTCCGGTTTTCCCAGGGTTGCAACAGGAACCAGCCTCCAGAGCTTTAAGAAAGGATTAGATACATCAGCGGAGGGCAGGTGTACCAACAGTTACTAGAATAGATATCTAAGGACCACCTCCAGGTTGGAGAGACAAACAGGTCTCCAAGAGCCATTTGTGGGGATTGGAGAGCAGGTGAAGGTTTTGCCTTCGACTTCTGCTTGGGATGCCCGGAAGCAACCGGTGGGTGATTGCAAGAGGCAGGATGCTGGACTAGATGGGCTGTGGCCCGATCCAGCAGGGATCCTCTTAGAGTCTTTTAGGATTGAACAAATTCAGGGAAGATATGTGTATCAACGGCTACTAGAATGAATGGTTAGGTCCTGCCTCTAAGTTAGAGAGACTTCTAAAGGCCATTTGCAGGAAATCAGGGTGAAGGTTTTGCCTTTGTCTTCTGCTTGAGATGCCCAGGAGCAACTGGTGGGCCATTGTGTGGGACAGGATGCCGGGCTAGATGGGCTACGGCCTGATCCAGCGGGGCTTCCTTTCGGTTCTTTTAGATGAAGCTAAAGGTTTGGCCTTTGTCTTCTGCTCGAGATGCCCAGAAGCAGTTGGCTGGTCACTGTGCGAGAGAGAATGTTGGACTAGATGGGCCGCGGCCTGATCCAGGAGGCCTCCTCTGAGGTTGGCATGTCTCTCTCTCTAGAGAGGCAGCCGACCTGCCCTACTTCATAGTTTGCCTGGCCCATGTCTGGCCAGCAGGGCAGAATGCTTCTTCACAAAGGCCAGCCCGGCATTCTCTTGTCTTTAAGGTTCTGGGAACGGGAAGAGGAATTTGGAGAGTTTCCAGGGCGACTGTTTTCAGGGATGCAGAGATTTGCGTGCAGGGGGAGATTCACGCATAAAGGGATGAGTGTTCATGGCTGAGAAGGCTTACGACAGCTGTTCGTGAAGGCGAGCGCTGGTGGAGGTGGAACAGGCAGCTGGTGTTGCCGCTTTCTGTTTGTCCCCCCCATGCAAGCAGCTGCACCAGAGGGGGAGAGAGAACAAGAGAGCAGGATTATTTGTCGCCAGCTTGCTTCGCTCTGAGGGTCTCTGAAATGGCTGGTTTTTCAGAGCTCCTTGGTGGAGCCTCTTGTCTTGGCCACAGCTCCTAGAATACTGTCTTCTGCTTGTCCCTAGAATACTGTCTTCTGCTCCTTCTCCTGTGGCCAGAGTTGATCCATCTTGAAGATCAACGTTTGGTTGAAAGATGGTTGCACAGCTGTTCACCCTTAAGATGGGTCAACACACAATGGTTGGAAAACCAGTGACCAGCGTTGGGCTCTCCAGCAGTAGATTGTAGTGCATCTTCAGCCGAGAAATAGCATGACTGTGGTGGGGCTGCCTCAGATACATGAGGTAACACCACCATAGTGGCACCATAACGATGCTACTTTTCCCGGTCTGGACGGGCCCTTGGGCTCACAAGGCCACAAGTTCGCGTTTTCCCATGTCCCTGAGGTGAAGGCTTTGTGAAGATCTCAGATGGAGCCAAGTGATGCTTTCCATTCTCTGTCCCTGCTCCAGTTTGGTCTAGTGGTTAGGGAGCCGGACTCTTATCTGAGAATACCCTGGTTTGATTCTGCACTCCTCCATGAAGGCAGCTGGGTGACCTTGGGCAAGTCACAGCTCTCTTCTGAGCTCTCACAGCCCCACCCACCTCACAGGGCATCCTGTTGTGGGGAGAAGAACAGAATGTTTGTCAGCCGCTTTGAGTCACCTGTAACAAAGGCAGGGTAGAAAACCCAACCCTTCTTCCCTTGGGTCCTGATGCCTGAGTGCCATCCTTCATCTGATAATCTGACCCTCTTTAGGGAAGAGAGGACTTCCTGCCGCCTGCTACCAGGTGTACCCGTCTAGATTGGAGGAACCAGAACTGTCATGCAGAGCTGGGTGGCAGGCAGGCACCATATAGCTTGAGAGCCATGGCCAAAGTAAGGGAGTCCATTGGCTTGGTCAGAGATCTGGCAAAACCCAGTGAGCTTGGAGGGCTGCTGAGCATTGGGGGAACACAAGAACCTCAGAGGAGCCCTGCTGGATCAGGCCACAGCCCCTCTAGTCCAGCATCCTGTCTCACACAGCGACCACCAATTGCCCATGGTCATCTCAAGCAGAGACGAAGGCAAACCTTCTCCTGGTTTCGACTCCTGGCAAGTGGCCTTAGAAGCCTCCTGCTTGTCCCCCCAGCCTGAAACATGTACTTAGGCATCCATTCCAGGAGCCATTGATACATCCGTTGTCCATAAATTTGACTAGATCCATGCTAGCCAGGGAGGTGTCGGAGAGGCAGAGACCATGGGCCCATGGACCACTAAGTCAGAGATGCAGGATCCAGGGTTAGGCATGGGGCATGGTGGGGGTGGGGGCGGGGGCTTCTCTTGCAGTCAGAGCTTTACTCGCCACAGCTTTCTATGCGCTCGGATTCTGGGGCTGGTTTTCTGAGTTGGGGCGAGGCCTCCAGGCACCTGGGGAGCCCACTTTGCTTGCCCAAAGCTCACCCCTCCTCCTGCTCTTCCTCTCTCCCCAGCCCCCCCTGAACGCCCAGATGATGGCCCAGCGCCAGCGCGAACTCTACAGCCAGCAGCACCGCCAGAGGCAGCTCATGCAGCAACGCGCCATGCTGATGAGGCAACAGCAGAGCTTCGGGGGAAGCCTCCCGCCTGGCGGCAACAGCGGAGGCGTCCCCGTGCCGCTGGGAGCCGGGCGCCTCCCGCAGGCCCCCCCGCAGCAGTTCCCTTTCCCCCCCAACTACGGTACGAACCCGGGGACGCCCCCGACCTCCACCAGCCCCTTCTCGCAGCTGGCGTCTAACCCGGAGGCGGCGGCGGCGGCGGCTGCGCTGGCCGGCCGCAACAGCATGGTGAACAGGGGAATGATGGGAAATGTCGGAGGACAGTTCGGCTCCAGCATGACCCCCCAGATGCAGCAGAACATCTTCCAGTATTCGGGATCGGGTGAGTCTTGGCTTGGGCCTGCAGAGGGGGAGACCTGAAGGTTTGTCAGCCACTTTGAGTCCTCTTGAATGGTTGAGAAAAGCAGGGTAGAAAAGCCAACTCTTCTTCCTCCTCCACAACGCCAGCTGGGTGGCCTTGGGCTAGTCACAGCTCTCTTTCTGATCACTCACAAACCCACCTACCTCACAGAGAGTGTTTTGTGGGGGGAAGAACTGAAGGTTTGTCGGCCACTTGGAGTCCCCTTAAATGGTTGAGAAAAGCAGGCTAAAGCCAACTCTTCTTCTTCTTCTTCCTCCACAAAGCCAGCTGAGTGGCCTTGGGCTAGTTACAGCTCTCTTTCTGAGCGTTCATAAACCCACCCACCTCACAGAGAGTGTCCTGTGGGGAGAAGAACGGAAGCCGTTTTGAGTCCCCTTAAATGGGTGAGAAAAGCTGGGTAGAAAAGCCAATTCTCCTCCTCCTCCTCCTCCTCCTCCTCCTCCTCCTCCTCCTCCTCATGTTTGCTAACCTGTGGCCGTGAAGCCAAGACGGCCCTTCGTCTTGCCTGAATCTCAAGCAGCTTCCCAGGCCTTTGTTAGCTTAACCCTGTCCACATTCAAACGATCACATCAGGATAATAGGATGAGCTCAGGCGCCAACTGTGGGTGGTGCTGCTAGTGGTCATTGCTTTTTGGACTGGGGTCTGCCCACCTTCCCCAGGGGTCCTGCAAGCGTCTGAATGCCAGGTGGAGTTCCCAGCCAGTCTCCTTCGGTCGCCGTCCCTGGGGCAAAGCCTGTCAGTCGCCTGGAAATGCGGGGCCTTGTCTGGTTGTGGCTTCACCCTGAGGCCCTTCTGCCCTTCTCTTGTCCTCTAGGAATGGGTCAGCAAGGGGAAGCGGCTTTCGCGCCTTCGCTCAGTCCCAGCAGCCCCCTGATGTCCCCGCAGATCCCGCCCTCGCAGAGCCCCATGCTCCAGTCCGCCCCGCCCACGCCCGGCTACCAGTCTCCGGACATGAAGACGTGGCACCAGGGAGCGATGGGCAGCAACAGGTAAGTCGGGCGTAGCGGTGCGGAGGCTCATGGTGGTCCCTGCTCGGTTATAGGACCCAGATCTCGCTCGCGCCTCCAGGCAGGTTCTGGGCAACTCCCAGCTTCCCTGCCTGGTCAACAGTTTGGTTTTGATATGGGGGGCGGATTTGAATTGGCAGAGAGATACCTCCCCCCCCCCCCCTGCAAAAACAAAAATCTGTTGTTCTCAAGGCCCCAGGCAGCCGGAGTGACTGTTTCACCTACTCCATTGTCTCTGAGCTGGAGCCTGTGTGTGGTCCATGGGGCAGCTGCAGATGGAGTGATGCCAAGATCAGCCTGGCTTGTTCACTCAGCCTCCCCTTTGCAAGACTCAGTGGGATGTATATGCCCCTGTGAGCCAGTTTGGTCTTGTGGGTGGAGTGTTGGTTTCTTATCTGGGACTCATGGGATTTGATTCTGCCCTCCTCCACAAAGCCAGCTGGGTGACCTTGGGCTAGTCACAGCTCTCTTGTGAGTTCTCGCAGCCCCACCTACCTCACAGGGTGCCTGTTGTGGGGAGAAGAACAGAAGGTTTGTCAGCCACCTCGAGTCCCCTTAAATGGGTGAGGAAAGGAGGGTATAAAAACTGACTATTCTTCTTCTTCCTCCATGAAGCCTACTTGATGTCCTTGGGCTAGTCCCAGCTCTCTTTCTGAGCTCTCACAGCCCCACTGACCTCCCAGGGTCTGTTGTGGGGAGGAGAACAGAAGGTTTGTCAGCCACTTTGAGTCCCCTTACATGGGTGAGAAAAGCAGGATTGAAAAGCCAACTTTTCTTCTCCTTTCTCTGCAGCTGCCCACAAGCGACCCCTGACCATCCCCTTGCCTTCACAAAACCTTTTCTTTGACCTGGGTGGACCCATTTCTGATAAGGTCCTAGTTTGCCACCTTGTATTCTTCTGAGCTATCATGGAAGGACTAAACGGGTGACATAGGGCCTTTCAGGAACCGCTGCTTAGGTAGGCAGCATCAGAACGGAGACTGTGGGCCTCCCACATGTTAATGAAGAGCACAGGAGACCCTAACCCATGCTTGTATGCGCTGTTTGCAGAGTGTGATCCAGACCTGGGGGACCTCGTTCTGGATTATGGAGAGGCCTCAGATTTTGAGTTCTTCTGATGGACTAGCTAGGCACGCTCCAGAACACAGAAGCAATGCACAGGGCACGCTTCCTTGCTCGGGCGGGACTCCTGGGTGACCCATTTGGGCCATACACAAAAGCACACTGGCAAAATGGGCCTCCCAGTGGTAAGAGCGAGGCAGGCACATGCGCACGCGCCCAGCTAGCGACAGTGAAACTCCACGTCAGTTTCCAGGGTTCTTGGGGATATAGAGTACGCGGAGTGGAACAGGCCAAGAGTCGGGGTAGCAGAGAGTCGTCCTAAGTCAGGAGTCAAGAATCAGGCTTCACACGAGTCAGGGGTTGCCAGGAAGATTCTGTGTTTGCAACGGCGGGTGCAGAGTTGGGCGTTCCTTACGTGGGACTTGGCAAGTCACGCTCCCACCAACACGGCTATTTTGCACGGAGGTGAGCTGAGCGGCAGAGCCGTTGTTGTTCTCTCCGGAGAGAACTTGGCTCTGGGTGTTGCACATCATCTGAACGCAAACTGTCCCCATCTGGAGTGTCCTGGGTGTCATGCCTCCTCCCCTCTCTGACTCCTTGGAGGAAGGCCTCGCCCCTGCCAACCAAAGCAAGGGAGGCACGCCTCAGAGGCCAAACTTCACAAAACCTCCAGAGCTTGTGCAGACCGGTTGTGAAATCCACACAATCTTCAGGATCAGGGCAGGGCAGCTGTTCAAGCTCCTACTGATCCATCCCAGACTTAGGACAGATTTTGTGATCCAGACTCACTAGGCCGGATCAGGCCAGGTAAGTGCGGAAAGGCCCTTCCGTCATTCTGGGCATAGCGGGAGGACCGTGGTGTGTGACACTAAGATGCCTTCGAAACACATTCCTTGCCTCTGCATAACTTCCCTCTCTTCTTCCTTTCACCCACAGTGTCTTTAGCCAAACTGGGCAGACCCAGCCGCCCCCAGCTCAGCAGGGAATGTACAACAACATGAGCATCACCGTCTCCATGGCCGGAGGAAACGCCAACGTCCAGAATATGAACCCCATGGCTGGGCAGATGTCCATGAGCTCGCTGCAGGTGCCAGGCATGAACCAGCTGGGCTCAGAGCAGGTCAGTGTCTGGACCGCCCAGGCTGGTGGGATTGGGAACAGACCAGCTCAAGGGATAAGGGCCAAAATAAAGAGAGTGGACAGTGAACATGAGAGAAGCCCTACTGGATCGGGCCACAGACCATCCAGTCCATAAGAACCTCAGAGGAGCCCTGCTGGATCAGGCCACAGCCCATCTAGGCAACCAAAAATCCCTAATAGAACCCAAAAAAAGCCAAAAGCAAAAAACCAAACTAGGGTATTATGCCAAAAATACAAAGAAATATAATAATTACTAAAAGGGTTTGGTAACCCCACTGATAGAAAAATATAAATGGTAAATTGCAACAGCACTCAAAAAGAAATAAGGTGTAAAAACATCAAACATAACAAATATAAATGCAACAAGTTAAAAACACACACCAAAATAAAAATCAAACTTAAAATATAAAATATAAAACAGCTGATAAAAACAAAGAATTTAGGGCCATACGCGTTTCGACTAAAGAGTCTTCATCAGTGGCCTGTTAGGTAAAATATAACTAAAATGCTGTTTGTGAGAATTGCTCTTGCATGAGGAACTTTTCATCTAGTCCATAAGAACCTAAGAGGAGCCCTGCTGGATGAGGCCACAGCCCATCTAGTCCATAAGAACCAAAGTCGAGCCCTGCTGGATCAGGCCGCAGCCCATCTGGTCCATACGAACCTGAGAGGAGCCCTGCTGGATCAGGCCATAGCCCATCTAGTCCATAAGAACCTCAGAGGAGCCCTGCTGGATTAGGCCACAGCCCATCTAGTCCATAAGAACCTCAGAGGAGCCCTGCTGGATCAGGCCATAGCCCATCTAGTCCATAAGAACCTCAGAGGAGCCCTGCTGGATCAGGCCACAGCCCATCTAGTCCATAAGAACCTAAGAGGAGGCCTGCTGGATCAGCCAGCAGCCCCTCTAGTCCATAAGAACCTAAGAGGAGACCTGCTGGATCAGGCCACAGCCCATCTAGTCCATAAGAACCTAAGAGGAGCCCTGCTGGATAAGCCCACAGCCCATCTAGTCCATAAGAACCTCAGAGGAGCTCTGCTGGATCAGCCAGCAGCCCATCTAGTCCATAAGAACCTAAGAAGAGCCCTGCTGGATCAGGCCACAGCCCATCTAGTCCATAATAACCTCAGAGGAGCCCTGCTGGATGAGACTACAGCCCATCTAGTCCAGCATCCTGCCGCACACAGTGGCCACCAATTGCCCATGGGCACCTCAAGCAGAGACAAGGGCAAACCTTCTCCTGTTCTTCTCTGCATATGGCCTTAGAAGTGTCCTACTCCCCCCCCCCCCCAGCCTGAAAGATGTACTTAGGCATCCATTTTAGTACCCATTGGTACATCTGTCGTCCATAAATTTATCTAACCCTTGCTTAAAGCCTTCTAGGCTGGTGGCTGTTGCCACCTCTTCTGGCAGCAGATTCCATAAACGGACGGGCCTGTGGCTTGAGGCTTGCAGTGTTGCATAAAGCAGGGATCCTACTCACTTCACTCAGTGGTGCCTCCCTTGCACGCACAAGGCTTAAACCAGAACGGTTGTAACGTCAACATAGAATCTGCGTTGGCAAAGGGCTCGTTCTTCTTGCAGCAGTGACGAAGGGGAAAGGCTGGGTGGAAAACCCCAGAGTTGTCGCTGCTGAGCAACTCTGTTTTTCACCGAAAACAAAGAGGATGGAAGCTGCAGGGGAAAACAGCAACATTCAGCTGAGACACACACACGCAGTTGGGGGGTTAAGATGCTGTCCTTTGCTTGCTGGCTGCACTTAAAGCCAAAGGGGCAGCAAGGGATTATGGGAGCCCTTTCAAAAAGTGTAGGGCTTCCCAGAAAAACAAGGGAATGATGGCTGCCGTTCATTTGGCTGTCTTCCTCCTCCTCCAGTACCAGAGCCAGTTTGGTCTAGTGGTTAGGGAGCCGGACTCTTATCTGGGAATACCGAGTTTGATTCCACACTCCTCCACGAAGCCAGCTAGGTGACCTTGGGCAAGTCACAGCTGTCTTCTGAGCTCTCACCTACCTCACAGGGAGAAAAACAGGTTTGTCAGCTGCTTTGAGTCCCCTTAAATGGGTGAGAAAAGCGGGGTAGGAAAGGCAACTCTTCTTCTTCCAAGCCTGGCTATGGCCTAAATGTTTTGCTCTGAGGCAGTCCTCCAAGGGCCGCTACCAGGGTTGCTGAAGAACTGGCCATCTTCTCAGTGGTTTCCACCATCCAGGGGTTGTGACAGGCTACATTGGTATTTTTTCAGCTGTTGGCTCAGGGTTTTCCTCAGGCTTATCTTGGAGAAGGGCAAGAACAGCCTAGAAGAAACTGTTGTACATTTGAGTGGCTTCCCATCAAAACATTCATCTTTGGTTTCCCTCCCCAACCTCCTAACCAGGTGAATGACCCAGCTCTGAGAACTTCGGGCCTCTACTGCAACCAGTTGTCTTCGGACCTGTTGAAAACAGAACCAGATGGAGCACAGGTCAGTAAAACTCTCCTAAGCCCAGAACCGCCTCAGGGAGGCCTGAGGTAGCCACCTTGGGCCGCTGGACTTCCTCTGATGGAGCTTGACCGAGAGCAAGGGCGGAGCTGTGGCCACAAGCGGATGGGAGGTTTCAGACTAGCCACTCCAGAAGCTGTCCTGGCTTAGAAGTCACTTTGACCAGAGATGGTGGTTATGGTTGAGGTTTTCATCCATGAACGCTGCCTGACACATAACGGCTACTTGACCAAGATCCTGGTGGCAGACCAAGGACCAAACCCCAGGCATCAGGATTCATCAGACTTTAGAGGCAGCAAATATCTCCTGTACTTACTATGAAGCAGCGGCCTATCAGTGTAGGAAGCATCTCAGGCCCTGTCCCCATGCAATTTAAAGTCTGCTAAAAATCTTTTGCCTCTGAGCGCCCCCACGCCAGGCTTTTCAACGGGTTTCCAGCGCTACAAAACGAGGAAAATCAGCGACAAAATACATGCCCTTTAAAGAAGACTTTCAGGGCTCTATTTGGAAGTCGCGGGTTTTCCTCGCAACATTTACCTTTGGGGACGCTCCCTGGCAAAAGGGGCAAGGATTGCTGCCTGCACACACAGCCAAAAAGCACTCACACTTCTCAGAAATGCAGCAGGTTCCCTTCCTCTCCTTTGTAAAAAGAGCCAGAATTGATCAGAATTGTAACATAGTTATCAGGTGATCTGTGAAAGTTTTAAAAGAGTGAATGAGCGAAGGATCGCGCTGCCGATGGCTGCAGCCGCTGACTTTGTAGGGACGGGAAGCCTTTTCTAACAGAGAACAGAGTGAAAGTACGTGCTGAAAGTGAATGAGTGAGCGATCGCTGCCTTTGCCGGGACAGGAAGCCATTTCAGGGGATGGAGATCTGGCTATTTTTCCTTTGAACAAAAGGGGGCGGGGGGGGAAGATGCGGGGAAAGAAAACAGGCTTCCGTGGGGATAGAAGGTGTGTTAAAGACGCACGTTTTGCTGAGCCTCCTGCGGACGCTTATTGTGGAAGTGCAGGGCATTTTTAAAGTCCGCTTGATTAGAGTGACAGCAGAGGGAACTCAGAGAGGCAAATAAGTTTTTTGGGGATTCAGTCTCTTAACCTGGAGGATCTGCATTCCCAGAATTGACTAAGGGGCCTTTTCGTTCTTACCTTGGACCTGTTCTCACTTCGCCTTTTTCTGGAGTATCTCTCAGGACAGGGGCCTGTTGTCCACATGCTAATTCAGGCTCTGTTAGGTCTCACTTGGGGCCTGCTGTAGCCTGCACTAACATGTGGACAGCAGGCCCCCGTTCTGGTTATATTCCAGAATAAAGCCAAGTGCAAACAGGCCTTCTGTGTCAGGATAGCCCACCAGAGAATTCACACAGCAACAGAAGTATAGCAAAGAGCCTCACTTTATTGAGCTGATAGTCAAAGACAGCAGCTTGTGGATTACAGCGCTCTAAGGAGCCTTATCGCCCAGTCCTCAAGGCCAGGCCTGAGAAAGTTTAAACAACTATCTCAGTTGCCAGGGGACCGCAGGGTCTGGCAGGAATGTGAGAAGGCAGGCTGCTCTCACGCCTTGTTCAGTTGCTCCCATCCTACCTGGCAGACACTGCAACTCTCCTGGAATTGTCTCAGCCCTCCCAGGAGCGATCCAGCTGTGGACAGCTGGAAATCATCCCACAGCTGACCAGGAGCAACTGGGCCACTCCTGGGATGAGCAATCTGTATCCTTTTCTGAGTGCTTCACGCCAAGGGGGCATGGGTGGCGTAACTGTGGCTGCCCAGTCATCTGCGATGGCCAGATCATCATGGCAGCATCCAGTGGATGCTAGCCAGGTACGGGGTTAGCACAGCAGCTGTAGTGTGAATAGCTGCCTCTGCACTTCCACCTTACCGGCCTGGTGTGGAGTTATTATTAGACCAAAAAGGCTCAAAAAGCGCACAACGGCTCTGATGCTCTGGAGGGAAGGAAGAAACAGGCTGATTTGGTTTTTGCCAATTGATTGTGTCCCAGTTTGCAAAATTCGGTTTGTCCTTTTCTGCCTGCAAACATGCTTTGACTAGAGGCATGCACAAATGCAATTTTCAACATATTTGAAAATCCTAATTCGTACAAATAAAGAAAAATGAATGTCTGGGCAATCGAACCAATAAGAATAAATTTCTATCTCTTTGTTTGAATATTCAATACGTATCCAATGATACAAAACTTGTATGCCTCCGGTTTTATAGAATCATAGAATCATAGAATGGTAGAGTTGGAGGGGACCTCCTGGGTCATCGAGTCCAACCCCCTGCTCAAGGCAGGATCTCCTAAACCATCTCAGACAGATGGCTGTCCAGTCTCTGCTTGAAGACCTCCATCGAAGGGGAACCAACCACCTCCCGTGGCAGCCTGTTCCACTGGTTGATCACTCTTACTGTTAGAAATTTTTTCCTAACATCTAAACTAAATCTTTTCCCCTGCAGTTTCACCCCATTGTTTCTAGTCCTTCCTTGAGAGAGTGAGAACAGGGCTGACCCCTCTGCCTTGTGACAACCCTTGAGGTATTTGTAGACAGCTATCATGTCTCCTCTCAGTCTTCTTTTTGTTAGACTAAACATTCCTAGTTCCTTAAGCCGTTCCTCATAGGACATGGTTTGCAGACCGTTCACCATTTTGGTAGCTCTCTTTTGAACCTGCTCCAGCTTGTCAGTGTCTTTTTTAAACTGGGGTGACCAGAACTGGACACAGTACTCCAGATGAGGTCTGACCAAGGTAGAGTAGAGGGGGATAATAACTTCACGTGATCTGGACTCTATGCTTCTCCTAATACACCCCAGGATTGCGTTTGCCTTTTTTGCAGCTGCCTCGCACTGTTGACTCATGTTCAGTTGATGATCTACCAGGACACCCAAGTCTTTTTCACATGTGCTGCTGCTCAGCCGAATTCCTCCCATTGTATATGTGCTTTTTTCATTTTTCTTGCCCAGGTGCAGAACCTTGCATTTTTCTTTGTTAAATACCATTTTATTAGTTGCGGCCCATTGTTCGAGTTTCTCTAAATCTTTTTGAATCCTCTCTCTCTCTTCTCTGGTGTTTGCAATCCCCCCTAGCTTTGTGTCATCAGCAAATTTGATCAGTTTCCCTTCAACTCCCTCGTCCAGATCGTTTATAAAAACATTAAACATAACTGGGCCCAGGACAGAACCTTGTGGTACTCCACTTGACACTTCCTTCCATTTGGATGTGCAGCCATTTAAAGCCACTCTTTGAGTACGATTACTAAGCCAGTTTTGAACCCACCTTATAGTTGCCTTGTCAAACCCATATTTGATCAATTTTTCATCCTGTATATATCCGTACACGTAGGAATGTCTGAATTGCAAGAATAATTCAAAATATTCATATGCGTACGAGTACTAAAGTACGAATGTTTGGACATTCTATTGTATACGAGTGTCGGAATTTGGCCAAATTCATACAAATAACTAATATTTCAAATATTCGCGCACGTCCCTCGCTCTGACCTTTGCGCCAGCCAGCTATAGTGAAGGCGCTGAATCAGGGCACAGCAGCAGTTAAAAAGTAGATTCAGGGCTAGAAGGAATTAGGAAGGGGATGGAAAACAAGTCTTTAAGTGTTGTTGTGAGGCCACATTTGGAATACACTCGGAACCCCCATGTCCACTGATTTGGTAACCATGGTTTCAGTTAACCGTGGTTACCAAATCAGCCCACCCCCACTGGCGCCATAAGGGAAATCACTCAGAACCGGAAGGCCTATTTTGGCCCCCTTAGAGCATTAGAATGGGTGTGTGATAACACCGGAGCCCATCCCTAAATGTATGGGGCGGGTTGGAGGCGACCGGTGGCACCGCACACCTACTCCATCGCTCTCCAGAGGCCAAAATAGGCCTTCCGGAGGCCAGAAAAGCACTTCCGGTCCTGAGTTTGCACAACCCCAGAACCAGAGGGTCCTATTTGCAGTTATCCATGGTTTTAGGTAACCACAAGAGGAGCTGGACCCTATTCCCAACAGATGTGGGAGTCTGACTGTATTGTGTACAGTTCTGGTCACCGCACCTCAGAAAAGGATCTTGTGGAACTGGAAAAGGTGCAGACAGGGGCAACCAGAATGATCAGACGGCGACATCTAGGCCTCTTCAGGCTTGGAAGAGGGTGTTTTTCCCCCTCTACTTAACAGGTAAATGAAGGTTTTTGATTTGGGTCCTTTCTGCACTTGGCCTTATTCAGCAATATTTCTCAGGATAGGGACCTGTTGTCCACATGCTAATGCACGCTGTGGGCGGCCTCAGCCGGGGTCTGCCATAGAGCGTACAAGCATGTGGACAGCAGGTCCCTATTCCAGGATATATTCCAGAATAAGGCCAAGTGCAGAAAGGCCTCTGGTTAAAGGACATACGCTCACGGCCTAGTGATTTGTAATGCTGAGTTGGTCTTGTTACCACTGTTTCCCTCATTTTTTCAGCCTCCCTTCCTGAGAAGGCAGGCTTGGGCTCAGGCATCTGCCCCAAATTCTGTGAAGAAAGATGTAATGAATCCATTCAGCTTCTCAGAACTACAGCACCTATCATACCTTGCTATGCCTGAGGCTCATGGGAGTTGTAGTTCAGGCTATAGTTCAGCCTTGGGTGGCCCGACCCAGACTGAAGGAGCTGTTAGCAGCAAAGAGGAGAAAATAGCAGAGGTGGAGCCCCGCTGGATCAGGCCACAGCCCATCTAGTCCAGCATCCTGTCCTGCTGGGCATCTCAAGCAGAAGACGAAGGTCAAACCTTCATCTGCTTTCCACTCCCTGCAAATGGCCTTTAGCAACATCGTGCCTATCTCTCCAACCTGGAGGATGTACCTGGGCATCCATTCTAGTAGCCATTGATAGGTCTCTCATCCATACATTTATCTAACCCTTAAAGCCATCTAGGCTGGTTGCTGTCACCATCTCCTCTGGCAGCAAATTTCATAGACTGATGACCCCCTGGGTGAAGAAATCCTTCCCCTTGTTTGATCTGACTCTCCCAACCATCAGTTTCATAGAGGGACCTCTGGTTCTAGTGCTGTGTGATAGAAAAAAAGATTGTTCTCTATCCACCTTTTCTATACCCTGCATGGTTTTATGTCCTTCAATCAGGTCCCCTCTTAAACGCCGTCTTTCCAGACTGAAGAGGCCTAGACGTTGCAGCCTGATTTTGCAAGAGATTTTGTTCCAGCCCCTTAATCATTCTGGTTGCCCTTCTCTGCACCTTCTCTAGTTCCACGATATCCTTTTTGAGGTGTGGTGACCAGAATTGTACACAATATTCCAAATAATATAAATTGTACACAATATTACACAATATAAATCTATGGCCTCACCATAGATTTATAAAGAGGCAAAATGAAACATTCACGGCGGGCCAAAATGGTCTCATCCTCCCAACCAAACTGGAACCCCATGAAAAACAGATTTAGAAAATGTCTCTGGGGCAATTTCTCAAGAGCAGAATGTTTGACTATGGAAAGCAACCCAGCCTGTTTCTCCTTTCTCTGCCGGTAGGATGACTCTGAAAGTAGCCCTCTTTTGCTTCCCGTTCTTCCTTTGTGTTGCTGATTGTCGAGTTCCTTCACACTTGGAAGCCTTTCATGGTTCAACTGTGTGTGTCTTTAGAGCAATGCAAATGAATGGTAGAATCTGCCAGTCAGGGTCTTGCTTCAGGCTCCAGGGTTCCGCAGCGCCTGCTGAGCTCACGTTCCTGCCCTGCACAAGAGGTCATTCTGACCATGAACCGGTTTGGATCCCACGTGTGGATTCACTCTTGCCAGCGTAAGAGTTGTGTGTGTTGTTGACCCAGCAGGAAATAACAAGGCCTCTTCTTCCCTGGGAGATACGTGAACTTCAGCAGCGGCCAACAGCCTTAAGTTTCCTGCTTCCTCCAGACCTAGGAAAGCTTCCTCTGCCTTCCACGAGAAAAGTTCCAAAGAACCATTTCATCAAGATGGCTGTGAGACAGTTTGGTCTTGTGGTTAGAGTATCGGACTCTCATCTGGTAGTTTCCCAGTTTGAGTCTGCTCTCCCCCATGAAGCCAGCTGGGTGACCCTGGGCTAGTCACAGCGCTCTTTCTGAGCTATCACCACCCCACTGACTTCACAGGATGTCTGTTGTGGGGAGAAGAACAAAAGGTTTGTTAGCCACTTTGAGTCCCCTTAAATAGATGAGAAAAGCCGGGTATAAAAGCCAACTCTTCCTCCTCCACCACCACGAAGCCAGCTGAGTGGCCTTGGTCTAGTCACAGTTCTCTTTATGAGCTTTCACACCTCCACCTACCTCACACAGTGTCTGTGGTGGGGAAAAGAATAGAAGGTTTGTCAGGTGCTTTGAGTCCCCTCAGAGGTGAGAAAAGCAGGGTAGAAAAGAAGTAGAAGAGTTGGCTTTTGGCTTTTCTACCTCACTTTTCTCACCCATTTAAGGGGACTCAAAGCAGCTGACAAAGCTTTCAGTTCTTCTCTCCACAGCAGAACACCCTGTGAGGTGAGTGGGGCTGTGAATGCTCAGAAGAGAGCTGTGACTAGCCCAAGGCCACCCAGTTGGCTTCATGGAGGAGTGTGGAATTAAACCCGTTATTCCCAGATAATAGTCCAGCTTCCCCACCACTAGACCAAGCTGGTTCTAGTGCTGGGGTATGACGGGGGCAGTAAGAGGTGGCTGCAGCACATGGAGGCAGCCAGAAGATGGTGAAGTGGTGACCATGACTGGATCATCATCTGGAGAGTGGTGGCAAAACAGACTCTGTGCTGGGATTATCTGAATTTAGAATAATCTTCTTCCAAGTAGGAAGTCCATAGAGAAAAACCAACTCCTCCTCCTCCTCCTCCTCCTCCTTTCTGACCATGGAAGGATTCTGTGGCCCTGTGATGGTGGCTCTTCAAGTCTAAGGCTATATACTCTGTTTCCAAACATTATTTTTAATAAGGACGTAGCATTACCTACACTCACCGTTGGCAGGTAGGAAACTAAGCCACATGCCTGCAGGATCAGTGAAGAAGAGTTGGCTTTTCAACCCCACTTTTCTCATCCATTTAAGGGGACTCAAAGCACCTGACAAGCCTTCTGTTCTTCTCCCCACAACAGAACACCGTGTGAAGTGTGTGGGGCTGTGAGGGCTCAGAAGAGAGCTGTGACTAGGCCAAGGTCACCCAGCTGGCTTCGTGGAGGAGATCAAAATCAAATCTGATATTCCCAGATAAGAGTCCAGCTCCCTAACCAGTTTGGTCAGTGATTAAGGAGTTGGACTCTTATCTGGGAATACCGGGTTCGATTCTGCCCTCCCCCATGAAGCTGGCTGGGCGACCTTGGGCTAGTCACAGCTCTCTTCTGAGCCCTCAGTGATGGCCCCTAGGCTATGGAATAATCTCCCCCTTGAGGTGTGTCAGTCACCTTCAATGTACACATTGCTCTGCCCTTTGGTTAAATGAGAATATAGTGTCTCTTCCCACTTTACAGACACTGTTCCTGTTTTAATATATACTGTTGTTTTAATATATGTCTGGTTTTAAATGTTGTTGCCTGCCCTGAGACCTTCAGGTGTAGGGTGGGATAGAAATGCAAATAAATAATAAAACTGGATAGCCTCACTGCAGCCCAAGAGATTCCAGGATCCCACCTTAGATATAGCTTTATCCTTTGAAGATTGGGCACGGAAGGGCGCATGAAAAGAGATGTCCATGTGTCTCCATTCTTCTCTGGTTCGCCCAGTTAGGGTCAAGTGAACATGCTTTTGGCTTTGACGCAGGCTTCCATGCTTCTCATTCCATATTACCTTGCAGTGAGAGCAGTCTTCTTCAACCCTAGGACACCTGGGCAAAGAAGGGCAGGTTACCCCTGAAATGGGGTGGGGTGGGCGGACCAGCGTGGGTCAGGAGGAACCCTGCTGATGTTGGAGGAACTGCAGGCCATGGGGCATGAAGAGAAGTAAGGGAGCAGCTCTGAAGCTGGAGGCCGAAAAGCTGGGGAAGAAGGAATCCAAGTTTCTCTCCACCTTCTCTGGCGTTGTAGGATGCTTTGGAATGTGGCAGGCAGCTTAAGTGTTGCCCATGAAATTGGGGTTCTCTGAGTGTTGCGGGCGGGTCCCATCATGGGAGAAATGCTGGATATAAACAAAATAATAAATAAACTGAAGGCACAATACGGGAAGCTCGAGGTAGGCAAAGGCTGATAAAATTTCGTGGGAAACGGCCGCTCTCCTGGTGGGAGGGAGCGTGGCACCGCGGGTCTGGCATTGAGTATCTCACAGTCAGATCTCGACTCCAGAGGCCTTCATCCTGCCCCATAATACCAGAAATGTGCCCCTTGACTGGGCAGATGGAGGTCTCTGGGTGTGAAGGTGGAAAGGACAGTCGCAGGAACCCCAAAGTAGCAAAACCTGAGAAGGTGTCATGGCTAAAGGACCGGCCGCTCCCTGGTGGGAGGGAGCGTGGCACCGAGGGTCCGGCATGGAGAACTTCTGACTGCAGAGGCCTTCCGCCTGCCCTAGAACGCCAGAGAAGCATCCCTCACCCCAGACACGCCACATGTTGTCACGCAGCAGCCAAAGAGTGAAGACCAAAGGGTGGACTTTGGCGTTTCTCTCTCCTGGCTTCCTCGCCTCCGTCTGCTTGCCTGACGGGCCCAGGGGGAGATCTTTCTGGCCGGTCCCAGTTGGCCCTGCCGGTGTGTGAAAGCCGCGGTGTCTCCCGTTTCCCTTGAATGCTTAGAACGCGTGAACATTTTGCCAACTCTGTTCCAAATGAGTGCAGCGGTTTTCTTTTTGTAGGGCAAGAAGACAGAAGAGTTCTTCTCTGTGGTGACTACAGACTAGAGGAACTCTCTCTAGTGAGTTTCCACTTCACCGTAGTAGCTGCTCCATCGGCCAGCAGGCCCGTTCCAGTGGGCAGCTAACGGCCTCTTTCCTCTCTTCTCTCCCGGCAGGTCCAGCAGGTGCAGGTGTTTGCAGACGTGCAGTGTACGGTCAACCTGGTGGGCGGAGACCCCTACCTGAACCAGCCGGGCCCCGTGGGGCCCCAGAAGAACTCCTCCGGCTCCCAGACCCCGCAGGCCCAGCAGAAAAGCCTCCTTCAGCAGCTACTGACTGAATAACCTGCTTTTCAAAGGAATGTGAAATTTAAATAATAAGACATAGAGATATATATAAATATATATATTATATATATTTTTCTGAGATTTTTGATATCTCAAAACTTGCAGCCATTCTTCAGCTCTCGTAGTGTTTGGAGCAAAACAAAAAGAAAACAACAACAACACAGGAAAAGAAACCCGTTTTCTCTCCCCCGACCTGATATTTTTAATTTTTCTTTGCCCTCTTTTTTATTTTCCTCCAAAGATGTCGTATGTCCGCAAAGTGACAAGGGAGAACAGATGAGCCAAAATGACAGATGATCCTTATTTTTGTAATCAGTTGCTTGCTTCTTATTCCTGATGGGGGTTATGGGGGGGTGGGGGGTCGGCGTGGTGGGGGGACGCTCCGGAAGAGAGAGGGAAGGTCTCTGATGGGGGGAAGAGGGAAGACCAGGAGGAACGGAATTCCCGGCTCCGTCGCAGGTGGATCTCTCACTGACGCACGCCTGAAATTCAGCAAGGCGGGTTCCGGGCGCATCACCCCGTCTCTTCTTCTCCGGGAAGGGATATTTTTAGCTATTCTTAAAATAATACGCACACCCTCGCCCGCCGTCTCCACCCTCCGACCTGTTTGTGCAATCAGCTTTTTCTAGCAATTGTGAGTTTGTCGGTTTTAAATAATAATAATAATAATGATGATAATAATAATAATAATAATGATAATAATAATAATAATAATGACAGAGTATTTTGACCCACCATTTTTTTCCATATTTTATGCTGGTATATAGACAGCCTTCTTAGTGAAAAAGAGGCCTCTGTGTATATGAAAATACTATGCGGGGTGGGGTGGGGGGGCTCTTGCGAAAACTAATATAATTTTTGAGACGAAAACACACACACACGGACATTTTGGGGAATAATTGCAATATTTTTAGGAGAGGGGGGAGGGACGCCGCGCGGCGCCGTAACGCCCCACCAAGGTGCGTGGGTGGCATGGCCGTTGTGCGGCAGAAGCACACGGCGAAATCGCACCCCCTGGCCACCGCTGTAGATAAAAATTAAAAAAAAAAAGTAGAAAAATCGGATTAAAAGTTAAGCAGTCCGCTCTATCTGCTTTGATTGTGTTTAACGGCCAAGGTAGCTTCAAACTATTTAAAATAATATTGATTATGTTGATTATAATAAAAAGGCAATTTCTCTGTGGAACGGGAGACACGTTCGTTCTTTGCCCCCTGAGGCCTTTCAGTGTATATAGCTCAGACCTCTTGTACAAATTTGGTTTCCTTCTCTTTTTAGTTTGGGGTTGCTCTTAAATAGCGTTGCTTTTGGATGGGATGTGGGGAGGGGGTGGGAGGGAGGGGGGATTACACTTTCTTTCTTTCTTCTTTCTCTTTCTGAAATTTTGTTGATGTGTGAAAACAAAACTGTGTAGCTTTTGTTAATTGAATTTGCAAGAGTTTAAAAAAACAAAGAGACAAAGTCCTCTGCCTGTGTTGCGTTATTGCTTTCGGAGAATCCAAGGAAGGGCGCTGGATAGGGAAGGGTCCTTGAGGGGGGAACGGGCTGAGGAGAAAATGATGAGCATTAGGGTGGGGAATGTGCAAGGCGCCGGATGTCACCAGACCAGACCCCCCCCCCCAAAAAAAATGGTTCCTTGAGCCATGCTGGATAAGGATTGTGGGACTTCGGTGGTATCTCTGTACTGTTTTGGTATGCCCAATCTGCCTTTGACCACGGGTCCTGCTTTGCAGAGAAGCCCTCTTTCTTTCCTAGTCCTTGCCTTTGGATGTACAAGATGGCTGCAGCTAAGAACCCAAGAGGAGCCCTGCTGGATCAGGCCACGGCCTATCTAGCCCAGCATCCTGTCTCATGCAACGGATCACCAGCTGCTTCTGGGCATCTAAGGCAGAAGACAAGGGTGAAACCCTCATCTGCTCATGTCTGCCAGCAGATGGCCTTTGGAGGCATCTTGCTTGTCTCTCCAAACTGGAGGCGGCATCTGGGCATCCATTTTACTTGACCTGGATACATCTGTCTTCCGTGAATTTGTCTAACTATATGAAATAAGCGAAGCCCTGCTGGGTCAGCTCCCAGCACGTTGAGCCCAGCATCCCGTCTCAGACGGTGGGCCACCAATATCTTCTGGTCATCTCAAGCATGAGGGCAAAACGTTCACCTGCTCTTGAGTCCCTGCAAATGGCCATGGGAGAAACACCCTTGCCTGTTCTCCAGAGGGGGTGAAGTGTTTCTCTCAGCCTGAAGGAGGAAGGGAGCAGGAAATCAGCTCTCTCCGTCTGTACGTGAAAAGGGATTTCATCGTTCTTTGGGTCTCCGAATTATTCGTTCCTAATCTGGGCTATTTGAAAAGGGTGTGTTTAGTGTTCCTTCGAGCCATCACAGTATCAGAGGAGCGGAACGGGAGCATCCTCTGAAACAAATACGCACATCAGCTTAACAGCCCAGGTGTATCCAGCATTACTCTCCCAGATGGAGCACCGGAAGGGGCCATTTCCAGCTCGTGCACTTACCTGTACCAGCGCCAGAGATGGTAAGTCTCTGGATGCCGTGTTCTCACCTCTTCCGGGTGTTGTAGGGTCATGTGACGTGCCGCACAAGGACATGGGTGTCGGATGACCCAGAGTGTGTGCGTGGTGCGTGGGTCACCATTCCTGGCCCTGGGACGAGACAGGAAGTGTGAATTTGCCCCTGATCATCCTGGGGCAGGTAAGTTGCCAGAACAGTCCCGTGTTACTTTCAGCTGGAACCAAGGTCATCGGGAGAAGCAATGATCTGCCCTGGAGATTTACCAAACGAATAGCCAGGGCGTGAATAAACTGTGGATGGTAAGAGACAGATCCTAGATCACGAGAATTATTCCTCTTAACTCTACCCTGATTAGACCTCATCTAGAGTCCTGTGTCCAGTTCTGGGCACCCCAGTTCAAAAAAGACAAGTCCAAAGGAGGGCTACCAAAATGGTGAGTGGTCTGGAAAGCATGTCCTACGAGGAAATGTTGGAGGATCTAGGAATGTTTAGCCTACAGAAGAGAAGACTGAGAGGAGACATGATGGTGGTCTTCAAGTACCTGAAGGGCTGTCATAGTGCAGAAGGATTGTCCCTATTGACACTTGCACAAGATGGGAGGACTAGAAACAATAGGATGAAACTGTTACATAATCAAGGGGCTACCACAGAGAAGGTCCTGCCCCGAGTACCCACTCTTTTAGTATTGAAGGTAGAGATACAACCAGGTGGGCCTCATCTGCCGTTAAATATGCAAACAACCAACCCATGCAAAGCCAGCCACTGAAGCTAGCTGTGGCCACGTCCCCATGCAAGAGATTTGGATCAGGACTGGTTCGCATGTGACCAGGTGCAGGACTAAACCCAAATTTTGCCCTCCCAATGCCATGACTGCTAACACGGGCTGAAGCCGAATCTCGCCATCCCCATGCACACCAAGCAAGCAAGCAAGCAGTCCCTGTTCACGATTGCAGCTGGCAGGGCAGAGGCTTGGGTTGCTCCCTTTTCCAGGCAAGCTGCGATCATGCTTGCTTGCCTGGAAGAGAGTAAACCCAAGCCCGGGACCGTCCCCATGCACAGGCTTGCCTCAGACCAAATCACCCAAACTGTGGCGAGAGAAGTTTTTTCCAGGACCAAATTTGGTCCTGGTTTTGACAATTTGGTCGAAGACAATTGGACCAAATAAAAAGTGCATGGGGACGGCCCCTCCCAAACCCAATTTGTTTGGCACCAAACGTGCAGAGGGACGCACCCTGTGTATTCTCTATCCTCTGGTTGGCCTCCATCTCTACATTTATGCCCAAGGATGAAGAATATGCCCTCCTCTTCCTCAAAAGATGCTGGAGAATGTAAACTCCATTCAGCCATCACCCTCGCTGGCCAACAGTAGTGGCTACCAGACTCCACTGTGACCCTGATCCAATCATCTAAAATAAATGCTTATTCCTAATACCCCTATGGCTAGAGGTCCCACCTAAGCAAACCCGCCCCATAAGGAAATCTCCAGGGAAGTTTTACTGGAACAGTTCTGTGCCACTCAGAAAATCTTCTGTCGGGCAACATTTTCTCCCCATCTTTAAATCAAGGTTGAAGAAAGGTTGGTGCCAAAATACGAGGACAGCACCAGGTCTTGCCTTTGTGCATCAGTCTTTAATGATCAGAAACACTTTGGATACATATCCGGAAACAGGCAGGGAGAGCAAGGTTGGCGATGGAGCGCTCAGATCTTCCAGGAGTAATTCTTGCAGAGGATGCCAGTGGTCCGTGTAGCCACAGGTACCCAGAGGAGAGACCCTCTTCCGGATCAGCCATGAATAGGATCGTCAGGAGCAGAGATCATTTCAGCAGCTTGAATTTCTTCAGGTAGCGGTGGACATGGTCTTTCGGGTACGGACGGAGGGCAATGCAGGTGGCTACGTTCTCCGGCTGTTCTATCCACACCTTGTGGTCAATGTTGTTCTGCTGCAAAGTCTCTGCTAAGGCGGTCAAGGAGTTCTCATCTAAGGCCTGAGGAAAAGCAGGAAAGGCATTCACAGCATTTGGAAGAATATAAGAGGGACCCTGCTGGATTGGGCCACAGCCCATCTAGTTCAGCATCTTGTCTCACGTGTTCTCAGCCCCCAGCAAACAGCCTTTAGCAGCATCCTGCCTACACCTCCGGCCCAGAGGCAGGACCTGGGCATACATTCTAGTAGCCATTGATACACCCGTCCTCCACGAACATAAGAGAAGCCCTGCTGGATCAGGCTATAGGCCATCTAGTCCAGCATCCCTTCTCACCCAGTGGCCCACCACTTGCTCATGGGCATCTCGAGCAAAAGGCCAAGGCAAAACCTTCACCTGCTCTTGACTCCCTACGAATGGCCTTTAGAGGCATCCCACCTGCCTACAGCCTGGAGATGGCACCCAGGCATCCATTCCAGCAGCCATGAATGGATCTAACCTTTCTTAAAGCCATCCAGGCTGGTTGCTGTCACTGATCGTATATTCCATAGACCAGTGAGCTTTTGGGTGAAAAAATGCTTCCCTTTGCCCTAGCTCCTCTTCCCATCGTCTTCACAGGGTGCCCCCTGGTTCTGTGTTGTGCAGCAGAGAAAATAATCTTCCATCCACCTTTTCCACATCATGCATGGTTTTCTGTACTTCAGCCAGGTCCCTCTTAAATGCTCTTTCAAGGCTGAAGAGGCCTAGACAGTGCCTGGTTGCCCTTTTCTGCACCTTTTCCAGTTCCACAGTATCTTTTCTGCAGTGTGTGGTGAGGCGACTAGAATTGTGCACCATATTCCAAATGAAGAAGCAAAACGGCACATGACAATTTGTTCTCCATTCCTTTTCTAATTACGCCTAGCATTGAAACGGCTTTTAACTGCTGCTGCCCACTGAATGGTTTTTTTCTTCATTTTTTCCCCCATTTTATTTGTATAGCGGCATTCCAAAGGGAAATTTGCCCAAGGTGGTTTATAACAAACAGAAAATGCAAAATAATAAAACATTATAGTAAAAATACATTATAAACATTGTACGCCATGCAAAACATTGCAATATAAGCCAAAACACACACATACCAAAAATAAAAATAAAAAATTGAGGCAGCTGAGGTCAATTGGAGTCCAGCGCAGCTGACCAAAGGCCCTAGTCCCACAAAGAATCACTTCACCTCCGCTAAGATGGCCATGCCCAGCCAGGCTGGAGAGTCATCCACAGGGCAGAGGGGTCTAGGCTGCCACCATTAGACACCACCCCTGGAGCGATGGCAAGGTTCTCATGGGCAGGGCTTCCAGAAACAGAAAGCCACAAGCAGCTGTCCTTCATGGCTGGTGTAGCTGGGGCCAGGTGGGGTCCTGAGCAGCTGAGAAGGGGGACCCAGTCCTGCAAGGAAGCAGCTCGAAATGAGCAGGGCCCATCCAGGTTGGAGAGTCATCCAGGATGCACTGGGCTCTAGGCTGCCACCACTAGACTGGGTGGGGTGGGGAGGAGAGATGGCAAGGTTCTCCTCCAGCAGTCTTATCTGGAAATACTGGGTTTGATTCCATTCTTCTCCATGAAGCCAGCTGGGTGACCTTGGGCTACTCACAGCTCTCTTCTGACTCTGAGCTCTCATAGCCCCACCCACCCAACTCCCAGGGTGTCTGTTGTGGGGAGAAGAACAGAAGGTTTGTCAGCCACTTTGAGTCCCCTCAAGTGGGTGAGAAAAGCGAGGTAGAAAATCCAGCTCTTCTTCTTCCTCCTCCACAAAGCCATCTGAGAGACCTTGGACTAGTCACAGCTCTCTTCTGAGCTCCCAAAACTCCACCCACCTCACAGGGTGTCTGTTGTGGGGAGAAGAACAGGAGGTTTGTCAGCAGCCTTGAATCCCTTTAAGTGTGTAAAAAGTGTGGTATAAGAGCTAACACTGTTTCATCTTCTTCTGAAATATAATCTGGATTAAGGACTGATGCAGAAAGGGGCCTGATCTTGTTTCTGTACAGCAAGTGGTCAAACCAAATCCATTATTTGGCAGTTGGCGGACATGGGGAGAAAGCCATTTGTCAATTACTCCGTTGCCTATGAACTTAATTGGAGCCACAGAATCTCTTTTTGCTCCAGGCCAAACAGGACCAGACTAGAGTTTGTTGCCAGGAGGGTGCAAAGGCTTCTGGGAGTTCCAGTCCGGAGCAAGGAACTTTTCCCAGGTGTTTCAGCTTAATGGACTCCCTGTCAGCCAACGCCGACGCGGGGGCTGCTGGGAACTGAAGTCCAGCCCATCTGAGCGGTTCCGCTCGATCCCCTCGGTCGGAAGCCCACGCCGCGCCCGGCTTCCGCCCATCGCCTAGCAACCGGACCCCGCCCGAGGCCCCGCCCCCTACCTCCAAGACGACGGTCCGCATGCTGCCGCCCTGCTCTAGGTAGGCCGCCGTGTCCGGGTGCCCGTAGTGCGCGTGCGCGACGGCCAAGGCCGCGTGACAGGCCTGCGCCACGAGGGCGCCCAGAGGCCACGAGAAGGGCTCGCCGCGGAGGTCTCCCCTCAGCACCACGTACTGCACCAGCGAGCGCGCCGCCATCTTGCCCACCGGAAGGCCCGTCGGAGGCTTCCGGCCGGGCTCCTAAGGGCGCCGCCATATTCGAGACGCGACGCGGACGGCCATTTTTTTTCCCGTACGGAAGTTCCGCCGGAAAAACCGCGGAGCCTGGGAGCGCGAGAAGCATGATGGGGATGTCGTCATCAAGGAGCGCGAGCGACGGCCGCGCACAGGCGGGAGTTTTGAAGCGGCGGCGGCGCGGTGAGGATGGATCCGCAGCCGGAGCCTCCCGCCGCCCTGAAGCCTCCTCGGCCGGCGGCGTCGGGGAAGGAGAGGGAGCGGCCGCACGCGGCCTTGGGCGAGGCCGCGGCCCCCGCGCTACGAGGAGGTGAGGCGACCCGCGCTCGAGGCTGCTCCGAGACATGCAGGCCGCTAGGCGCTTCTCTTCGGTGGATGTGGCTGAGGGGAACCGGCGCCGCGAGAAGCCAGATTCACACTTGGTTCTCTAAACAAACAGGCCGTTAATTCCCACAGCGGCTCCCCTAACGTTGCCCAGGGCAGAGCACGAGGAAAGAAAGAAAAAGAGTAGCTGGCATTTCTCACCCTTAAGGGGTCTCAAAGCGGCTGACAAACCTTCTGTTCTTCTCCCCACAACAGACACCCTGTGAGGCGGGTGGGGCTGAGAGAGCTCAGAAAGAGAGCTGTGACTAGCCCAAGGTTACCCAGCTGGCTTCATGGAGGAGGAAGAAGAAGAGTTGGCTTTTCTACCCGCTTTTCCCACTCTTAAGGGGCCTCAAAGCGGCTTACAAACCTTCTGTTTTTCTCCCCACAACAGACACCCTGTGAAGTAGGTGGGGCTGTGACAGCTCAGAAGAGAGCTGTGACTCGCCCAAGGCCACACAGCTGCTTTGTGGAGGAAGAAGAGTTGGATCTTCTACCCCAGTTTTCTCACACATTTAAGGGGACTCAAAGCAGCTGACAAACCTTCTCCTCTTCTCCCCACAACAGACACCCTGTGAGGTGGGTGGGGCTGTGAGGGCTTAGAAGAGAACTATTGTGGCCAGAAACCTGGAACAAGAAAAGTCTTTTATTTACACTCAGGCTTAAGGGTCAGAAAGCTATTCAGGCTTTCTGCAGTTTCACAAGCACACAAGCAGTTCCTTTTATCCCAGCTTTTACCCTTATCTTTACTCCTTCTGGTGGTTGATCAGGTGTCTAACTCCCCCCCCCCCCCCACATGCTTTCGTCACTTCTCACTTCTGAGTTTGTGTGCATACAGTTATCCCCAAAAGGAGGCATGTTGGAGGTGTGTTTTTACCTCTGTCATCATAAGGATATCTAAGGTTCACCCTATCCTGGATGCTCACCACTTTTGCTACTGAGGGTCATGGTACAACCATGAGGGCCTCCCTTGCAGATCTTCCTTTAGATATTGTGGCCCATGTCATTTGTGACCTTATGAGTTAAGGTTAATGCCTTGAATTGGGCTCAGCAGCGAATTGGCAGCCAGGGCAGCTCTTCTAAGACCAGCCTTATGTGCATCTGACCAGTCAGTGCAGTCAGTACTACAGAACAGCCTGTAGGAAATAACACAAAGTGAAAGGAGCCCCAGGGGTGCTCCTTCCCCCCTCTTAACAGTGGCTCAATGCAGCTCCAGGCAGAGGTGGCCTCTTCCTCCACACATCATCACTGCTTGGATGCCATTTTTAGTGCAGCGTTCCGTTCTGAGCAGCTTCTTTCAAGGAGAACAATTGGTATATATAACCTTCCCCCAAGCCAACATGGCCATGTACTCTATGCACTTCTACCTGTGCTAAAGCCTTGTGAAGTTGTCAGTATACTCATTTCCTGTGACCTGTTTTTATTCCTCACAACAACCCTGAGAGGTAGGCTAGGCAGGAGCGGCAGTGAGACGTCCAAGCACCCAGTGAGTTCCTTTGGCTGAGCATGGGATGGACCCTGGGTGCTCCAGCGTCTGGTCACATGCATCACCACATCAGGTATCATCTTGCCATTGGAAGTGACAAGGTGATGGTGGCAGGATAGTGGTCAGAAAGGGAGGCACTCGTGACATTAGATGGAAATGACAAAATAACTTATCTAAAATTTCTCTTGAAGCAAAATTGCAAATCACATTTATAAATAAGTCATGTTAAAAATTCTGTCCCAAACCCAGGTGGGCAATAAGCTTGAGGGGTGTGCACTGTACCTGCCATCTCCTCAAATCCTGACAATCGGCTGTTTTTGTTATTTTTGGTTTTGGTAGGGAGCCAGCAAAAAGGAAAACTGAGCAATTTGTATTAGAAAATAAAGGGCTGGCAAGTGTTTCTTGCTGCCACTAGATGGTGCCAAAAGCAAACGCAAATAGCAACCCACCATCTCAGATTGCTGACTATTTGGATAAGAGTTATTGAGGTGCTCATGTTTAGTGCCTCCTTGCAGCTGATCTTCAGGGCTTGGAGGAGCTAAATGCAGTGCACAACCTTTTTGTTGTATTGCTCAGAATGATTTTGGGGCATGATTCATGAACTGTGACGGCATTCCTTAACTTGGATATTGAAAGATACAATTTCTGGTTTGGTGTGTTCTAAGCATGTAGTGATGAGTTTCAAAATATTGGAGGGGTTTCAGTTCTAAGATTTGCTTAGAAGCATGCAGAAATACTCTAAACAGCTCTGCACCACTGAAATAGAGCATGGAATTTAGTTACAGTAGTGTACCTTGTCCAGGATTCTAAGAGAATGAAGTAGTCCATACATAATTGCACCTTTCTTATTCATGTATCCCACAGCCCTCTGAAGCCTGTGAGTGCAGAAAAAATATCATATCTTTGACACAGTTCTTACATAAGACTATAAGAGGAGCCCTGATGGATGAGGCCACAGCCCATCTGGTCTAGCATCCTATCTCACACAGTGGCCCACCAATTGCTTCTGGGCATCTCAAGCAAAAATAAAAGGCAAAAATTTCACCTGCTCTTGGCTCTCTGAAAATGGCTTTTAGAGTCATCCTGCCTGACTTGCCATAGAATCATAGAGGTGGAAAGGACCTCTAGGGTCATTGAGTCCAACCCCCTCGCTCAGTGCAGGATTTCTTATACCATCCCAGAGAGATGTAGGTCCAGCCTCTGCTTGGAGACCTCCAGTGAAGGAGAGCTCACCACCTCTCTTGGCAATCTATTCCATTGACTGATGGCCCTCACTGTCAGGAAGTTCTTCCTAATATCTGGTCTGTATTGACTCCCTTGAAGGTTCATCCCCTTGTTTCTAGCACTCTCATCTTGAGCAAGTGAAAATAGGGACAATCCCTCTGCACTGTGATGGCTCTTCAGAGATTTGAAGACCACCATCATGTCTTCTTTCAGTCTTCTCTTCTGCAGGCCAAACATTCCTAGGTCCTTCAACCTTTCCTCGCAGGACATGGTTTCCAGACCACTCGCCATTTTGGTAGCCCTCCTTTGGACTTGCTCTAGTTTGTCAGTGCCTTTTTTGAATTGGGGTGCCCAGAACTGGACACAGGACTCTAGTTGAATTCTGACCAAGGTAGAGCAAAGAGGACTAATTACTTCTCATGATCTAGACTCTATACTCCTCTTGATACATCCTAGGATGGTATTTGGCTTTTTTGCTGCTGCGTCACATTGCTGTTCATCCTGTGATCAACCAGTACACCTAAATCCTTTTCACATCTGCTACTACTCAGCCTGATTCCTCCCATTCTGTATTCATTTTTATCATTTTTCTTGCAAGATGTAGGACCGACCTGGAGACAGTACCTAGGCATACATTCTAGTAGCCATTACTACATCTGCCCATGGATGTGTCTAACCTTTTCTTAGATCTATCTAGGCTGCTGTTTTCAAACACTCCTCTTTTCTACGTGTGTTTTGCAGGCGTCTTATCCCACTTGGAAGCCTTGGAAGCTTCTGCCCATAAGGCAGCCCTGGAAGTAGGGGAGCGGACTCGGCATGAGCAGAAGGTGGCCTGGATGAAAGCAAGAATCCAAGAACTGAAAAAGAAGAGAGATGAGCTGAGAGCCAAACTGGATATGTGTCACCCTAAGGTAGGGGCAGAATGAACACGGATGCAGAAAAGACCTCCTGCTTCCATTAGACTCTATAAGACAAGCATGAACCATTAAAGATGTGCAGAACTGGGTTCAGCTGAGTTCAGGTCATGAGAAACCCAAAGTGGACCCTGGTCTGATGATGTCCCACCAAAATAGAATTGGTAGCGTCCACACAGCCCCCCTGCCAGGTCCCCTGGAGCTCTGGTTGGCCTGCAAGCAGCTGTCCTTTGGAGACAGACTTGACCTGGCAGGTAAGACTAAGATGCAAAGGAGAGAAGGAAGGAGATGAGCCAGATCTTTATGAACAGGCACGAACTTCAGTCCAGTAGAAAGGCTCACAGACACCCAGTGTTCACAAAGGACTGGTTCATCTAGTACCTAGTTTGGTTCATGTCTATAAGCCGTGCACTTGACAGGGACAGAAGCTTAAGATCTGGAGGGAAGGCCCTCCTGGTCGTCCCACCACCCTCAAGAGCAAAAGGGGCGGTCACCCGGGAGAGGGCCTTCTCAGTGATGGCCCCTAGGCTATGGAATAGTCTCCCCTTTGCGGTGCATCACTCACCTTCATTGGAAGGCGGTGGAGACGCACCTCTTTGCCCTGGCCTTCGGTTAAATGGGGATACACTTTCCCTTCCCTCTTTCAGATGTTATTGTTTTAATAATGTTTGATTTTAAATGTTGTTACCCGCCCAGAGACCCCCAGGTACAGGGTGGGATAAAAATGTGGGTGAATGAATGAACGAACAAATGAACGAACCTACCTGGGTTTATTGGAACAAATGTGGGCACATACAAGCGAAGTACAAATCCGAGGAGAAAATCTGAGTTTCCACCTTAAACCTGAGAAAATGAGATGTACATATGAAACGTTTCAGATGCCAAATCTTCAGAAAGTTGTGAGCTCTGGTCACCCAGCAAGGGAGTGGATAGCGGTGCCATCTTGCTTGGAGTGAGGTTTTTACTTTTATATATTTCATTAAAATATTTATAGTTCCTTTCATCATTTTAAAAATTCCAAAGCAGTTCAGAATTTAAACCTAAAAATATGGTCAAAAGCAAAGTCAGATGTCCCGGGCAAGTGAATTGGCTAAAATACTAGAGTGTGATTTTGGAGCCTCTGGGTTCAGGTTCCCACTTGGGGGCCTTCAACTCGCCGTTCCCCCAGGGCCTAAACTGCCCTAAACAGGGTCCTTGGGAGGATGAAATGGATAGGTAGAGACCCATGAGAGCCACCTTGCGCCCTTGGAGAGAAATGGACGCTATAATTAGGAATATGCGTGCATATTCCTAACGTTCGAAATTCGTACGAATTTGGACATTGAGATTCGAATCTCATTTTGGCACGTTTGAAGATCGACATTCGAATCGGAATTGAATGTTTTGATATATTCTTATGAAGCTTCATATGGGATATGTACAGGATTCATTTGCATCCGTATGGGATTCGTATGAGATTGAACATTCATAGGAAATCTGGATCCTACCGCATTCGAAGGGCATCTGTTTGAGCAAATAGGAGTTTTCTTGCATTCAATTCAGTACGAATCAGATACAAGAAATAAAACATTTATGCACATACTTGCAGGTAGCTATAAATGCCATAAACAAAAACCTATAGATGCAACCGAAAATTATTCTTGGATTTTCCAGGCTACAGGCATCAGCGAAGAAGCCCTTATGGAGTGGAAAATTGAGAGCGCCCGGGGTTTGCTGCAGAGCTTCCACCTGACAGGTACCTCCCTCCATGGAATTCTGGAGTTAAAACTTCTCAAGGTTTTGCTTTGATTGATTGTGTGACTTCTGCAGTTTTCAGAAGAGAATCTGGAGAGTGGCCCAGAGTATCTGGTCCGCTCTCATTGCTACTGTTAGAAAGTGCAAGAAAGATCCGAACACAGTAAGTACAACCTCACTACCTCCTGCATAGGTTGCCACAGGAGGTAGTGAGTTCTCAGCTGGAGGTCTTCAAGCAGAGGCTGGATCTACATCTGTCTGAGATGGTTTAGGAAATCGTGCCATGAGAGGGGGGTTGGACTTAATGGCCCTAGAGGTCTCTTCCAACTATATGATTCTTATGATTCCAAAGTGGAAGGATCTAGGAAAGTTTAAGCTTCAGAACAGAAGACTGAGAGGAGACAAGTATCTGAAGGGCTGACACAGTGTGGAGGAATTGTCCCTATTCTCACTTGCACAAGATGGGGGGACTAGAAACAACAGGATGAAACTTCAAGGGAGTCAATACAGATTAGATATCAGGAGAAACTTCCTGACAGTGAGGGCGATCAGTTAATGGAATGGGTTGCCACGGGAGGTAGCGAGTTCTCCTTCACTGGAGGTCTTCAAGCAGAGGCTGGACCTACATCTGTCTGGGCTGGTTTAGGGCAGTGGTTCTCAACCTTCCTAATGCCGCAACCCCTTAATGCAGTTCTTCATGTTGTGGAGACCCCCAACCACGGGGGCTGGGAAGCTGGGAGGGGGGAGGGAAGGCCGGTGGGAAACTCATCGCAACCCCTCTGAAAGGATAGTTTGACCCCCAAAGGGGTCCCAACCCCCAGGTTGAGAACTGCTGGTTTAGGGAATCCTGCATTGAGCAGGGGGTTGGACTAGGAGTGTTTTTCCACTGTCACTGAAAGTACCCATTAATGGGTAAGTAATGGCATTTTTGTACCCATTAATGGGTACTTAATGGGTACTTCTAGTGGCAGTAGAAAAAAACCCTAGATGACCCTAGAGGTACCTTCCAACTCTACGATTCTATAAGCGTGGAGTTTCAGGGCCACATCTCAGAAGGGTTCTGGCAGACCTTCAGGGAAGTCTAGAGGAGAGTAACTAGGACAGTGGTGTCAAACTCAATCCGGCCGAGGGCCGGATTCAACAAAAAAAAAAGTGAGGGCCGGGGGGGCGTGGTGGGGGGCGTGGCAGGGGGCGTGGCCGGGACACAGAGGAGGGGCTGGGGTGTGGTTGGGGGCGGGGCTAGGGCAAAGAGGAGGGTTAGGGGCGTGGCTAGGGAGGGGCTGGCGTTCATGGCGGCGCCTGCGCGCTCCCTCGCCTCGCCTCGCCTCCTTCCGGCCCAAGGAGGGCGGCGCGCGTCGGCAGGCGGCGGCGCACGTCGGTGGGCCGCAGCCGCAGGCGGGCCGCTTTGGTGGCGGCGGCGGCGGCATGCGAGCCGCGGCGGCGGCGTTGCGCAGTGGCGGGCCGCTTTGGCGGCGGTGGCGGCAGCATGCGAGCCGCTTCGGAGGCGGCGCGCGGTGGCGGGCCGCAGCCACAGGCGGGCCGCCGCCGCCACCGCCGCCGCGGCGGGCAGCCGCGGGCCGGATTGAAACGCCTCGCGGGCCGGGTCCGGCCCGCGGGCCGTATGTTTGACATGCCTGAACTAGGATGATCAGCAGGTTGGAGGAGCTTCTGTGGGGGGGAAACACTGTGATATATGGGGCTCTTCAGAAGGGAGAAGAGTCAGAGGAGATATCATAGACTTGTGTAAAATGATGCATGGTGCACTTTCGTGCCAGGGTTGGTCTTGCGCTCTCCGGGACGCTCCCTACACACTGCAGCATAGCCTCTGTCCCAGAGTGACCCGGAGCGTGTGAGACGGTCCCGATCCTGCAAAGCTGTGAAGTAGTCAAGACGGCTCCGCTTCCGGGTGAAAATGCAGTGTGGGGGCAGGGCAACTGGGGTTGTGCCGTTGCGCAGCACATCTTAATCGCCAGGACAACAGCCAGATGCACAGCAGAAGTTGCCGTGGCCGTTGCTATCGCAATTCGGGCAGTCTGGAACGGACCGTCTGCACTGCGAGCGGCCAGAGGCAAGTTGGGCACGGCGCTGGCGCTCTTGGCACAAACCCCCAGCCACCATGCCCACTGCAGTCAAGCGTGAAGTGGCCCACAGTGGACAGGAGGAAGTTTTCCTCCATTTCACAGAATACTAGAACCAGAGATCAGTGCTTGAAACCATTGTGGAAAAAGCAAGACAGACGAAAGAAAATATTCTTTTTAGCTCAGCGCGTCATTAAACTTTGGAATTTGCTCCTGTAAGATGTGGTGTTTGTCACCTGCTTAGATAGCTTCAGAAAGGAGCTGGATATCAATGGCTTCTAACCCTGGTGGCAGCAGGAGATCATGGGCCGTTTCCACACTTACTTTGTTAAATCTGGATTAAGGAGAATTGGGACCCAGTCCTCAGGGAATCCGGTCTGTCATGTTCTGGATCTTTCCAGAGACCCCCATACATTCACATGGGGTGTTTAGCACCCTGTGGTAATGGGTGCTGGAAGGGTTGCCTTGCAGATGCCATAGAACCCTTCCCTAGGCCCCGATTAGACTTGAGGAGGAGGTTCCACCGGTGTTGCGGAGCAATTGGCCCGCGCATGCGCCACTCAGGGTTCACTTCCTCTTGGACTCCACTGGGCCGATGCGCATGCGGAAGCAGGCTCCGCGATCCAGGCTTCATGATGGAAGACTGGATTAATGACATGGTTAAAGAGTTCCACCAAGAATCCGGCTCTAAGGGCCCCAAAGACCCCATTAGGACCAGAATCGGGAGGTCCTCGTGGGGTCATCCGTGTGGAAGGTAGGCAGAGTATCCATTCTGCACAAGTTTCTGTTGGGTTCCTAATGGGGTCTTCGGGCCCCGTGCGGAAACGACCACGGTCTGCTGTGCGCACAAATCCTGCTGACGGCCTTCCCTGGACACTCTGCCCCCGGTGAAGACCAGAGTGCTGGACTAGATGGTCTCACGGGTCTAATGCAGCGAAACACTTCTTAGTTCCTTCTCATTTAATGCACCTGGCAATGCCTCTTTTCAATGCTCGCTTGGCTCTTCTAGGCCTTAGCGGGGGTCTGACCAAGCGTGGCGTCTGCCTGCGCATCAGCACTGCCTTTGAAGGGACCTACCTGGACTCCTTCTGCCTGGAACTCATCCTGCAGCAGCCGGTCCGGATCCTGCGCCACTCCATCCCGGCCTTCATCCCTTTGAAGCAACTGGCCCAGGAGAATCTGCAGACGGATATCAAAGGCTTCTTGACCGCGCTGTCCGATCACCTGAACGCTTACGTGGGGCGGAAATTCCAGGCAGATCAGGTGCAGGTAAGAAGATCCCAGCGCAGGGTAAGCGCCTGCCAGTGTGTTTCCGAGTACAAATTGCCACCCGTGCTGGGAATCCAGAGTTATGATGTCTTTGCTGTTGCGCTTAGACAGATTCTAAATCCCTGTAATAATTAAGCGCATGGCTTATTAGTCATCTGTGTCAACCTGACCTTTTTCCACTTGGCCCTCTACGAAGGGTACACACAACTCCCAACACATGCGCACTTGCGCACTGCACGGCCACTTCTGTCCTGAGGCCTGTTTGCACTACAGCCTCTAGTGCATGATTAGTGATCCTCTGGTGAAGAGGATTCGCACACAGAGTAGGCTGCTACAGCCTCCAAGCGTGCCCTCCCTCCCCTGAAGTGCACTGATAGTTGATTAGGTGAGGAGCATGAAATAGTGCTCCATACGGTGCCGGAAGGGTCCAGGGCAGGAACATTCGCTCTTCTTCCGGAGTCTCTTGAGATTCCCATAGAGCCCATAGATGCAACTGGGCTTGCACAGAGTGTCAGCGTCGTCAGGGAGAGGAGGACCAGGCCCCGGGGCGAATAAGGCAAGTATTCAATCGCGGGAGGAAGTGAGATAACCAAAGTTGACTAGCTCTCCAAGTGCGAGCGCTAATCAATGTTGGTTAATTGCGCTCCTTTCCCGTCCAGCGGACAGGAAGGGAAGTGCGAAAACACCCCTGGAGCAGCTCCAATCAGGCTGGGCCATCCACACTTTGAGTGCTGGCGGTCTGGTTGGGGACTGTGCCAGCATTCGAAGTGGAGATGATTTTAACATCAGTGGGCTGGTACTGTTGTACCGTCCCACTGAATTCGGTGTGAACAGGCCCTGCGGAACAACAGCCGTCCAGCGCATATCACTCTGTAAAGGTAACAGCCGCATCTAGCTCGACGTCTGTTCGGAGATCGAACCGAAGCCGCATCCCTTCCTCTCATCTTCCCAGAGCAACCCAGAAGAAGGGCTTTGGTTTGAGTTATACCTCCAGCCCATGCCTGTCCAAAGATTTTCTCTGACTTTTTGCCACGGTTTACCCCAAAGGAGTATTGAGTATCCCTACTCAATGAATATTCATACTGTGCATGAATATTCATAACATTAGATATTCGTACAAATTTGGACATCCCATATACGAGTCGGACGTGACGACATTCGTTCACTGATATTCGTATTCGCACAAATGCTTCGGAACATTTCTGAACCTGGGGAGTGAAAGGGGCTGCGGCTGCCACATCTGCAACTGATCCAGAGGGCATTCGGCATGGATTGAGAGCGGATTTAAAGCGGATTCAGGGTAGATTTGATGCTTTCAGAGTGGATACATTACGGGGTACGGATTGGATACGGATGCCTTTGTATTTGATAGTTGTACAAATTTGTGCGAATGCCCTCATATCCAATAGAATCCTGCCTCATTTGGAGGGGATCTATTCAAACAAATATGGGTTTTCTTAAAAAATAGTGTGTTGCTCATCTGTAGTAGTGAGCACAGAGCTAGGCTGTTTTCCACAAAGAGGGAGGGGGGGGATAAGGCTGTCTCTCTGCCCCCCCCCAAAAAAGTTATTGCTCTTTACCTGCAGGAGCATTTTGCCGATTTCCTTGAGGGGCGTTTGCGGGGAAATTCCTTGTTCAATCTGCTGGAGTTTCAGTACCGTGTGGACAGAGAAGGCGAGGATTTCCCATTCGAAGCCAAACTGACTTACGAAGACCCGACGAGCCTGCTCCCGACGGAGGTTGCTCTTGTGTGTAAAGGTAGGCAAACATAGCTGATAGCAGAGCTCAGGGCGAGAACCCAGCGGCTTGGCCCTGATTAGCATAATTCATTCTTTCCACCCTCAAAAGTTCCCATATAGCTGCTGCCTGGTGAGCCAGTTTGGTCTAGTGGTTAGGGAGCCAGACTCTTATCAGGGTTTGATTCTGAGCTCTCACAGCCCCACCTAACTCACAGGGTGTCTGTTGTGGGCAGAAGAACAGAAGGTTTGTCAGCTGCTTTGAGTCGCCTTAAATGGGTGAGAAAAGCGGGGTAGAAAAGGCAGCTCTTCTCAGCTTTGTTTCTCGCTGCTGAGGGGCAAGACGTACCTAAAGCTCATGGCACAGGGGATCGCCTGGAGGGTGGCCGGCTTAGTCCCCAACCTCTCCCTGGAAGGAGGCAATGACAAACCACTTTTGTATCTCTGCCAAGAAAACTGCGTACAGCTCAAGTGGTAGCTCACAGCAACCAAGGTTCATTCTGTGAACAGCCGCTGCCGTTTTCCCTCAGATGTAGTCTTGTGGCAGTTCTGTTCGCTGGGTGGCCTCAGCCCCACGTGGCTGATGGATCACCAGTTTTCATAGCGCAGTAGCGCAAAATTGGGGCTCATTGCATACGCTTGGCCGTAACCTGGGATATACCTCAGGACAGGGGTCTGGTGTCCACTTGCTAATGCGGACTCCAGCAGGCTTCACCTGGGGCGTACTGTTTTAACAGTTGTTACCCGCCCAGAGACCTTCAGGGTGGCGTAGAAATGTAAATAATACATAATACTGTAGCCTGCACTAGCATGTGGACAGCAGGCCTTTATTCCAGGATATATTCCAGAATAAGGCCAAGCACAAACAGGCCCTGTTCAAGGTCTCTCACAACAACAGGAGGAAAAGAAAAGAAGACATCGAGGTCCTGTTCACACATAGCTTGCGGGAGCGCTTCCTGACGCTCCTGGGGCCTTGTGTCTGCACACCACAACACCATTCCAGAGCTCATTCCAACTGCACCCGTCTTCCCTAGCTTTGGGCAAGCTTGGCTGGAAACATCTAGTGAGCTCCTGGTCAACAGCATTCGCACCCTCTTCCGGGCGCAAAGCTGCGTGCGAGTGGGCAAGGCAGCCACGGCTTCACAGTCATGCGCAGTGGGTTGACCACCATAGCAACATCTGGGCGCAAGCTAGAACTCCTAGTACAGCCCCTGACACGTGCCCTTTCTGCTCTGGGCCTTATTCTGGATTATATCACAGGACAGGGGCCTTCCATCTGCATGCAGGGCCTGCCATTGTCTGTACCAGCATGTGGCTGGCAGGTCCTATGACAGTGATGGCGAACCTTTTGAGCTCAGTGTGTCAAAATTCGCAAGAAAACCTAGCTTAACTCGGGTGCTTTGTCACATCTAGAAATATCCATAATTTTGTGATATTTGTAGCTCTAGTAAAAAAGTTATATTCTTGATATATGTATTTTATTAAAAGCAAAAACAAATAATTCTTTACATTAGTGACTTTTGTTGCTGAATTTCATTTGCTAATCTTCAATTGAAAGTTGGTGTTTCGTACACTTCAAGAACAAGCAAGCACTACACGCCCAGGTGCCAGGGTGACCATGTGTGTCACCCAAAAGGGCTTGGTGTGTCACCTGTGATACGCGTGTCATGAGTTGGCCATCACCGTCCTATGATGAGGTACCATCCAGAATCAGGCCCCGTGCAGAAAGGCCGCAGCCTTTGCCCTTACAAAGACAGGGCAGTTCTGCATCACCTTGTCCAGTTGCTGGAGCCACAGCCCGGTGTCCGTGTCTGTTGATAGGGTCAGTCGGATCCTTTCAGGCAGGAGGGTCTGCACTTTGACAGCCCTAAGGTAAGAGCTGAGCAGCTTGGGGACAGGAGTGGCATTTCCAGTGCAAAAGCGCCATCTCAGGGAAGTTAAGAAGAAGAAGAGTTGGCTTTTCTACCCCGCTTTTCTCACCCATTTAAGGGGACTCAAAGCAGCTGACAAACCTTCTGTTCTTCTCCCCACAACAGACACCCTGTGAGGTAGGTGGGGCTGTGGGGGCTCAGATGAGAGCTGTGACTAGCCCAAGGTCACCCAGCTGGCTTCGTGGAGGAGTGCAGAATAAAGCCCAGTATTCCCAGATAAGAGTCCAGCTCCCTAACCACTAGACCACACTGGCTCACAGTTAAGTGCAAAACAGCCCAAGGTGTCGCTCACCCACAGGTCCGTGGAAGGGGCCCACCACGGCCTCTCATGCGTAATTAGTATAGGGGTGTGCACGAACAATCTTGTTAAATTTGAATTTAACAGGTTCGAATTGAATTTTTGGGTATTCAGTGTCAAAAAGACATTCTTGCTCATCCCTAAATAAGTGCACCTCTGGGGAAGAGCCTCTGCACCTCGACTAGGCTGCCACAGCCTCCAACCTGCCCTCCCTCCCTCCCTCCCCCCCCCAGAAGTGCCCTTAGCCAACGTTAACCAGTAACTTACCTGAAGCATCCAGCAGCCGGCCCTCTGGGGGTGTTTGAGGTCCCGCGCAAGCACATTGGGATCTCCAATGACCGTAGATGCGAGCGCACATGCACAGAGCATCAGCCTCAAGCACGAGCGCTAGTGGGCATTGGGCCATTGCGCCCCTTTCCCGTTCGGCGCACCGGAAGTTTTGTTCAAAACCGCCAAAGGTCTGCAGTCTTTTTCTCTCCACACCCTTCTTCCATTTCAACAGAAGACGCTCCTGGCGCTTTAACGGAGATGGCCAAAGCTCATTCCGCCGTGTTCCGCAAGAAACCTCTTCACAAGGTCTTCAGCGCTGTCACAGCCGCGGAAGAGGTGCTGGAATCCCCTACTTTCTCCACAAGGACCCCTTCTAAGACCCCTGCCATTGCCGCAGTGTGAACGTCCATCATCCGTCCTTCCTCTTTTCTTCATTTCCTTTTTTATTAAAGACTGTACAAATTGCATGTAACATATCAAACTTATGCACTATTAAATCCACCCTCCCTTCCTTCCTTCCACCTTTTTTCATGGGCATGGATATTTATCTGGATCCAATTTTAGTTTACAATTCTGGTACGTTGATGTTATTCTGCACCGCCCTGATCGAAGGCATCCAAACTTCCTTCCACATCTCTTGTCGTCCTTCTCCCAATGTCTGATTTTTCAAGATAGTCACAACTTCTTTCATTGCAATATCCCAGAGTTGTGCATACCAGTCTCCTATATTCAGTGCTTGTGCTTGCTTCTGTTTATCTATTATTACGTCTTTTGCACGAATCATGAAATGCAAGAGAGTTTTAGTCTGCCTTTTGCAGTGTCCTCTGTTAATCCAGATTTAGAAGATCTGGATCTTTGGAGGTGTCCTTGCTGGAATCCAGTGCTTGCAACAAAGACCCTGCTAGGAACCCAATAGGTAGACTATGGATCAGCTACATACCTTCTGTACACATGAACCCTTAAGGACCCTGCTAGGACCCCATTCTGAACACAGCCAACCAACAAGCACCTGTGAAATCCGGATTCAATGGTGTCTTCAGGCCCTTAAATCTGGATTAACACTAAACCCCAATGCTGTCTTCAATCCATAGCCTTGGGATGGGTGCTATGGTGTCCACACAGCAGCCTTGTTTAGCACCTATTGCCATTGGGTGCTAGACGGCCTGTGCGGATGCATGGGGCCCTCACCGTGACGTGGAACCTCAAGGACCAGATTCCACAAGGACCAGATACCAAAGACCCAGGTCTAAATCCATATTAAGGGAGGAGACCTGGCCCATCCGGTGTCACGCTTGCAGAGGAGCCTGGCCTGGGCAGATTGGACTGGGATCGTGGCCTCTTATGGACACTCTCATTCCAGAGCTGGGCACAAGGTGTGGTGTCCTCACACAGAGCGTCTCACCTCCGTACTAAATTTGAGGTTCCCTGCATCCAATGGACAGCACAGCCTGTTTTGGGGCACACAGAAATTACCCCGAAAGTCAGTCATCCCTCCATGTCACCCAGGAGGACTGTTGAAGAGCCTGGGAGGACCTGCCGGCCATGCGGGTGACGTGGCCGGCATCCATCTTGATGGTGTGATGTCCATCTTTGGAATCGCTTTGCCCGCTTTGCTGTGGGGGGGTCCTGTCTCTTAGGCCTCACCGGGCTTCCTCAGCCACCCACATGGATACAGCCTTCAGCATTGGTGAGCCCTGCAAATTCTTGGTTCTCCCTTGTTTGTGGTTGAGGTTGACCCCAGAGGGCTTCATGCTGAGCTGTTTGAAGAGGCCCTGTCTTAAATTCTTGCCCTTAACGTGAGCAACACCAGGAGACAGTGAAAGACGGGGCGACAATCATTCGACCTACCTGGGGCGCAGATGTGTTTCCAGGTGCCGCCACCCTCATCCCGATGGCCAGTGCGACTGTGTCTCCCGGTGCCTCAGATGACACACACACACCAGCATCGAAGCGGTGCTAATGGGCTCTACCAGAGATGGCAAAGGCTGTCTCTGGTAAACGCAAGTCCATGTGGAGCACAAAATCGTGTTCCACGTGTAGTTTGCATGCAGCACACCGCTGCATGGAAGTGCAAATGCTCCAGCTGGCTGTGTACTGCGTGCAGACTATGGGGCCATGTGCAGAAAGGCCCTGTGTTTTAGAGAGCTCTTATGTTCCAAAGGATTTGTTGCTCTGGAGCTATGCCACCCCCCCAAAAAAAACCCTGGTGCTCTAATGCCGTCCTTTCTGTAAATTGTTCACTTTCAAAGACACGGTTCTGCCTCTGTGTGCGGCACTCTTAGCTGAATGTCTGGAAGTTTTGGCACATGATGCTTCCACTGAATCGCCCCTGGGCCCCACTGTGGTGACTTTTTGCCAAAGGGGCGCTTCTGAGGTGCACCTGGACCTCCAAAGGCCCTTCAAGATGCCTTCTGCCCCCCTCTTGCATTTTAACACCGGTATTGGGTCCACAAGGACATGATGCGCTCAGAACACCTTGGTTTCTATAGTTTTATCCAGGGATAAAATAAACGCTCGCAGGGCTTGGCGTTTCCCCTAAGGCTGTGGGGCCTTTTTGCACTTCTGCTAAGTGCAAAGAACAGCAAGTTGACCCCAGCATCACCAAGTGCAAAGACTCCATGATGGTCTCGCTGTGGCAACAGCCAAGTGCTGGTCGCTGCTGCTGCAGCAAACAACTGGCGTAGCCTGTGGCTGCGGCTGCATGTGCCCACCCCCATGGACCCTTGGTGAAGGATGTGTGGCTAGAATGGGCCTTTCCACCTTGGCCCCGTAGTCGCTGGGTGCATGCCTGCACTGAGATGGAGTGTTTGCGAATAAAGGAACCATTTCCTAACCAGAAAGAGGTTCTTCTGTGCAGAAACTTCCCCAGGGCAGATGTATCAATGGCTGCTAGAATGGATGGCTAAGTACATCCTACAGGCTGGGGGGACAAGCAGGATAAGGCCATTTGCTGGGATTCAAGAGCAGGAGAAGGTTTGCCCTTGTTTCTGCTTGAGATGCCCATGGGCACTTGGTGGGCCACTGTGTGAGACAGGATGCTGGACTAGATGGGCTGTGGCCTGATCCAAAGTGACCAAACAATTGGGTTCTATACCCCCCCAAAAAATATATGTGATATTTACTAAAAGGGTTACAATGACCCCACTGATAATGTAAAGAATAAATGCACTAATAATGCAAATAATAGATGAACTAAATCAAATAATATAATATAAAGCACCAGATTTAAAAAAACTCACTGTAAGAAAAACAGTGGAATAAAAGTAAACCACAAGCCACAGCCAAAAGATGTATTAGAATCAAAGCAATAAAGAAAATATAGATAAAATATAGATAAAAATAGGCCAAACGCGTTTCGACTAGAAAAGTCTTCTTCAGTGGCCAATATTAAAATATATATACACAAATAGCTGTGTGTGAGTTTCTTGAATTTGAATTCGAGAGAGAAACACACACAGCTATTTGTGTAAATATCACATATATTTTTGGGGGGGGTATAGAATCCAATTGTTTGTTTTGTCACTTTTGGTGTGTTTGTTTGGGTTTCTTTTGGGATTTTTGGTTGTTCCTGTGGCCTGATCCACCAGGGCTCCTCTTAGGTTCTTATGGACTAGATGGGCCGTGGCCTGATCCAGCAGGGCTCCTCTTAGGTTCTTATGGACTAGATGGGCTGTGGCCTGATCCAGCAGGGCTCCGCTTAGGTTCTTATGGACTAGATGGGCTGTGGCCTGATCCAGCAGGGTTTCTCTTAGGTTCTCATTGACTAGATGGGCTGTGGCCTGATCCAGCAGGGCTCCTCTTAGGTTCTTATGGACTAGATGGGCTGTGGCCTGATCCAGCAGGGCTCCTCTTAGGTTCTTATGGACTAGATGGGCTGTGGCCTGATCCAGCAGGGCTCCTCTTTGGTTCTTATGGACTAGATGGGCTGTGGCCTGATCCAGCAGGGCTCCTCTTGGGTTCTTATGGACTAGATGGGCTGTGGCCTGATCCCGCAGGGCTCCTCTTAGGTTCTTATGGACTAGATGGGCTGTGGCCTGATCCAGCAGGGTTTCTCTTAGGTTCTCATTGACTAGATGGGCTGTGGCCTGATCCAGCAGGGCTCCTCTTAGGTTCTTCCCCTCCTCCAGAGCAAATTCCCGCCCATATCCTGGGCATAGTCCCCCATGTACCACATGCAAAAACCAAGACTCCATTTCCCTTCAAAACTGATTCTATTTGAGAAACTAGAGGAATAATTCTCTTTTTTGTATTTCAACATTGTAATAGACGAAGGCATTTAATAAAAACAGTCTTGGATCAGGCTATATAAATCTCTTTTAAAGTGTCAGCAAAGGGGAGGGCAGCAAAAATGTAATATACAACCTCAACGAGGCGCCTCGCTCCAGGAATTAAAGACACAATTTAAAATATAAATTTAATCTGTCTCTTCTTACATATATATATATATTTATATATATAATATCTATATATTTGAAATAGGATGTCTTTGTAGAGTCGAAAGAAAGAATGGCACACGTGTGTTTTTCTCCTCCTTCTTACCTATGGCGGCTTTATGGCAGATGCGCGCTCTCTTTGAACTAAAAAAAGCAGCAGCAGGAACCCTTGTGTGGCGATTTCTCCCAGGCTGCTAACGGTTAAAACCCACCTGAGTTTGCATGTAATATAGCAAAAGGCTCATCCTGGGAACGGGACGCAGCCCTGAGCCAAGCTCAACTAAGACGGAAACCACGGCCGAACGTGTCCCGGTGGCTCTGCGCCTCGCGTGGCCTTCCCAGATCCGGTTGTGTTACAGGCCACGTATTTGTGCAATAGGAGGAATTCCTCCATTCACCACCCCTTGCACCTCCCTGCCCCCTAAACCGCGAGTCAGACGGACGCTGATGTCAAAAGAAGCCCCTTTATAAATTAGGAAAAGAAAACCCTTTGAAGAAGAAAGGAGCAGGCGAAGGAGTTGGTATTCTCGTAAATCTAATGGCGCTAGTGGTGCGCTGCTCAACATCCCGCCTGAAGCATCGGGTGTTGCCGGCGGTTCGACTCTGGGCAGAGCAAAGGTGCCCCTCTTGCGTAACCCACATGCAAGGCCAGAGTACCATCAAGAGCTGTCAACCACCTGGTGGGGCAAAGTCACGCAGGAGCCGTTGACGAACGACCCTTGTTTCTCGCGTCCTTTCATGAAGTACGTTAGCAGGTTGCCTTTGCCTTTGACGTAGATGTGCCCCCGGCGGACGAAGCGGAAGCCATACTCCTTCAGAATGAGATGGGTCTCTTCCACCACCTGTGGAGGCAACAGAAGATCAGAAGAGGCACCACAGGCTCCCTTCAGCATGTTCTGCCTGGTGTAAGAACCTAAGAGGAGGAGCCCATCTGGTCCATAAGAACCTAAGAGGAGCCCTGCTGGATAAGCCCACAGACCATCTAGTCTATAAAAACATAATGGGAGCCCTGCTGGATCAGGCCACAGACCATCTAGTCCATAAGAACCTAAGAGGAGCCCTGCTGGCTCAGGCCACAGACCATCTGGTCCATAAGAACCTAAGAGGAGCCCTGCTGGATCAGGCCGCAGCCTATCTAGTCCATAAGAACATAAGAACATAAGAACATAAGAGAAGCCTTGCTGGATCAGGCCACAGCCCATCTAGTCCAGCATCCTGTCGCACACAGTGGCCCACCAAATGCTCACGGGCATCTCAAGCAGAGACAAGGACAAACCTTCTCCTGCTCTCGAGTCCCAGCAGATGGCCTTAGAAGCACCCACAGACCATCTAGTCCATAAGAACCTAAGAGGAGCCCTGCTGGATCAGGCCACAGACCATCTAGTCCATAAGAACCTAAGAGGAGCCCTGCTGGATCAGGCCACAGACCATCTAGTCTATAAGAACCTAAAGGGAGCCCTGCTGGATCAGGCCACAGACCATCTAGTCCATAAGAACCTAAGAGGAGCCCTGCTGGATCAGGCCACAGACCATCTAGTCCAACATCTGGACTCATACAGTAACCCAGCAATTGCTTCTGGGCATCTCAAGCCAAAGGCAAGAGCAAAACCTGCACATGCTCTTGTGTCCTTGCACGTGGCCTTTAATGTCTCCTGCCTGTCTCCCCACCCTGAGACCTATAGTGAATGTCTGGTGAAGAGCATATGCACATTGACGAGGCTGCTACAGCCTACAAGCGTGCCCGCCCTCGCCAAAAGTTCACAAGGTTTACCAGAAGCATCCAGCCCAACAACCATTCACTCTGAGTCCAGTTCCTTGTGTTTGGTGGGCTGGCAACACGGAATCTGTACCGGGGCGGTGGGATTTGCAGCCGTGATTGATTGCTCTGTTCTGGGAAGTGGAGTAGGCTGTTACAGGTCCACTGAGTATGCTCTTCACCAGAGGTTCACTAATCATTATTTCAAATGTGGACATCCGAATTCGAATAGAATGTCTATAAATTTGAATTTAAACATTCAAACGAATGTTGAATCTTCTACAAATTATTTGGACATTCATATGTGTATAGATATGTACACAATGCGTACTTGTCTGTATGCATCTATCCCATCGTTGACATCTGCGCACAGCCTTACTAATCATGCGCGGGAGGCCATACTGCTGCGCATAGGCCTCAGGTTTCCCATGGTTCCTCTGTGTTCTCCCAGGGTGCCTCCTCTTTCCTTCCTGCCCCCAGCAAGTTTCCAAAATCTCCTGCCATTTCCCGTAAGCGATGCCTAGGGGCCCTTTCCCTCCTGGCCCCGTAAAGACAACTGGGAGGCGTGTGGCTCACCTGGATATTTCCCATGACCCCTGTGGACTCCATCCGACTGGCCACGTTGACCGTGTTCCCCCAGATGTCGTAGTGCGGCTTCCGGGCACCGATGACGCCGGCCAGCACGGCCCCTTTATTCATGCCTACGCATACCGGGCAATAGGAAAGGGGGGGGGGCAGAAAACACATGAATGGTTTGGGTACCTGTGATTTTTTTTCCCCCCAGACCTTGGGCCTTTCTGCACTTGGCTTCATTCTGGAATATATCTCAGGATAGGGACCAGCTAAGTACATGCTAGTGCAGACTATGGTAGGCCCCAAGTGAAGGCCTGCCACAGTCTGCATTTGTTTGTGGCCACCAGACTGCTATCCCGGGATATATCCCAGAATAAGCCCAAGTGCAGAAAGGGCCCTTGCTTGAAGCCCCACCAAGAGAGCAGGAAGCTATACCATCTGCGGCCAGTGTCAGAGGCTGGGCCGCCCCCATGGACCAAATTGCACCACCAAAATGGGTCCCCCCAGGGATCTGAGCCAATGACTGTCATTCCTGGTGGCAGGATCCTTGCAGGAGGATCTCAAGCTCGTAATGCAGCCAGGGGCGGCCCCGGAGGTTCACCGGAAGTGTGGAAGGCCTTGTTCCGGGACAGATGGGTCGCTCACAGGGATGCGTGCAAACATTCGTAGCATTCGTTATTCGGACAAAATGGGGCGTCCAGACACAAATCAAATGTTACAATATTTGTAGATTTACATTCGCATGAATACAAATGTTTTGGACGTTGATATGAATAGTTCGGACGTCCGATAAACAGGAAGTTGGGAAAGGAGCTGCGCCTGTCACGAATGCAACGGATCCAGAGTGCATTCGACATGGATTGAGAGCAGATTCAGGGTGGATTCGACGCTTTCAGAGTGGATACGTAACGGGATACGGGTCAAATATTCGCATGAATTCATACAAATACATTTGTATCGAATAGAATCCTACCACATTTGAAGGGGATCTCTCACGTAGGCCTTTTATATTAGAACTAACGCCTCGAACTGGGCTTGGTAGTGGATGAGCAACCAGTGCAGATCTTTCAGCCCTAGTTCCGGCTTCCGGTCCATTTCCAAGGCTACCTGCACCCAGAGCGCATTGCGGTGCCCTCATCGGGAGGTGACCAGAGTGTGGACCGCTGTGGACGCGCTACCCCTATCCAAGAAAGACCGAACCAGTCGGACATGGAGGTAGGCACTCCTGGCTGTCACTCTCACATGACAGTGGGGAACCCAGGAGCACTGGCCCCTGACCCTGTGTGACCCTGTGAACCACAGAACCTCCATCTTGTCTGGTCAACACTCTGCTTTCTGGGCAGCTTCCTCTACCACTGGACCACAGCCATTTCCCTCACTTCTCCCCTCTACGCCCAAAACTTCCAAGTGCGATTCCCCTTCACCTCTATTCGACAGAAGAGGAGTTGGCTTTTCTACCCCACTTTCCTCACCCATTTAAGGGGACTCAAAGCGGCTGACAAACCTTCTGTTCTCCCCACAACAGAACACCCTGTGAGGTAGGTGAAGCTGTGAGAGCTCAGAAGAGAGCTGTGACTAGCCCAAGGTCACCCAGCTGGCTTCAAAGAAGAAGAATTGGCTTTTCTATCCCGCTTTCCTCACCCATTTAAAGGGACTCAAAGCAGCTGATAAAGCTTCTGTTCTTCTCCCTACGACAGAGCACCATATGAGGTGGGTGAAGCTGTGAGAGCTCAGAAGAGAGCTGTGACTAGCCCAAGGTCACCCAGCTGGCTCCATGGAGGAGGGGAGAATCAAACCCGGTATTCCCAGATAGAATACCACTAGACCAAACTGGCTCAAAGGTGCCCAGAGCCCAGGAATAATGGCAACATGTCACTTGCCTATCCGTAGCATGAAGTTATTGAAGGACTGATAGTTAATGTTCATCAAGGTCTCTTTCATAGCCAAGGCGAAGTCGGCCAGGTCAGCCAGGTGCTGCCAACGCTCCTTCTCAGACAGATCTTCCTTCTGAAGTGGAGAACCAAGGACAGTAGAATGCTCAATGCCCAAAGGATGCTTATGCCATAGACACACACAGCTCTCCAGGTCCTCTGTTTTCCACAGGACCATATTCTGAACCACAGTTCGTTCTGCATTTGGCCCTTTAGTTGCGTTTGAGTGCGCTCCCAGATGGAGTGTCTTCACTTGGAGGAGCCATTTCCAACTAAGAAATGTCTCCTTCCATGCACGAGCACACTGAAGGCAACTACGTGTGAGGCACAATTAAGTGCTCCACACAAGCACTTACTTTCACCAGAGACTGCCTTTCCCACTTCTGGCGAGCCTATCTGGACCACTATAGTGCCAGGCAGGTCAACTGATGGGCCACGCAAGTTCATTGGCATGTCAGGTGGGCTTGAATGCAAGCACCTGGTCTGGAAAGCATGTCCTACGAGGAAAGGTTGAAGGATCTAGGAGTGTTTAGCCTGCAGACGAGAAGACTGAGAGGAGACATGATGGTGGTCTTCAAGTATCTGAAGGGCTGTCAGAGTGCAGAGGGGTCGTCCCTATTCTCACTTGCACAAGATGGGAGGACTAGAAACTTCAAGGGAGTCAATGCAGATTAGATATTAGGAAAAGCTCCCTGACAGTGAGGGCAGTCAGTCAGTGGAATAGATTGCCACGGGAGGTGGTGGGTTCTCCTTCACTGGAGGTCAATATGGCTGAACCTAACATCTATCTGGGATGGTTTAGGGAATCCTGCATTGAGCAGGGGGTTGGACTGGATGACCACTGAGGTCCCTTCTAACTCTATGACTCTATGGTCATTGTCCTGATGACAGCACACGCCCACACGCACTGGCGCCCACATCAAGACTCAACATGCACCAGCACGTCACGTAAATCTGCGGACACATGGGAGGCAGGGAATCCAGAATAATCCAGAATGAGGCCCAGTGCAGAAAGGGCTTTGGTTCCTGGAGGCAAGCGAAGTGTGCAAACTGGTGTTCTGCAAAGAGAGCCCTGCCTTTCTTTCTCTGCTTACCTTTATCGCACTGTTGTAACCATTGGTGCTGACATCTGGGGTCACTCCAGAAGCTGCCATGTAGGTGCTGCCAATGGTTTTGATCTTGGTAATGCACCGGAACTGGGGGTCATCCAGGAGCTGTGTGAAGGAAGAGAGCAAACGGATCTTGCACCGAGGCAGCTAGAGCAAGGCTGTTAAACCAAGGCCTATCTGCACTACAGCCAGTAGTGCATCATTAGTGAATTTCTGGTGAAGAACATCATGCACTTTGAGGAGGCTGCCACAGCCCCCAAGCGTGCCCTGCTTCACCAGAAATCGTGCTCCACACCTTAACCAATGTTTACCAGGATGAAGCGTCCAGCGGCGCAACCATCCGCACCGCTTCCGTTGCTCCAGGGTCGTCTGAGGTGCTGTGCAAGTGCTATGACACCTCAGATGCCCATAGACGTGACTGCACGTGAACTGAGCGTCAGGGCGACTGTGCTAGCGCATCTGCATTTTGCTGTTGCAGGGCGTACCACGGCCAATACGGCAGTGCCCAGAGGAGGGCTGTGGCCTGATCCAGTAGGGCTCCCCTTAGGGTCTTATGTTCTTTAGAACAGCACATGGAAACTTGCAGCTCTTAGCAGCATGAAAGTCTATTTTATAAGAATCCACGTCTAAAACAGTACAGACCCAAGCAGATCTATTTCACCACCGCTCCCTGCCCTTGATTGTGCCCCGTGGTGAGTTACAAAACCACCCGTGAACACACCTCCCCTCTCCTTCCCACCCTTGTCTCTGAGGCACACCACGGGCCAGGTTAAAACTAACTGCCACTCTTCATCTCTCTGTGACAAGCAAATCCTGGATCTGAGAGGTAAGCCGACAGGGAAGGCCCAGCCTCGCAGTGAAGTAAGATGGCTGAGCAGGTGCCATCCTTACAGAAGAAGAGTTGGCTTTTCTACCCCGCTTTTCTCACCCATTTAAGGGGACTCAAAGCAGCTGACAAACCTTCTGTTCTTCTCCCTTAAGGGGACTCAAAGAGGCTGACAAACCTTCTGTTCTTCTCCCCAGAACAGAACACCCTGTGAGGTGGGTGGGGCTGCGAGTGCTCAGAAAGAGAGCTGTGACTAGCCCAAGGTCACCTATGTGGCTTCATGGAGGAGGGCGGAATCAAACCCAATATTCCCAGATAAGAATCCGGCTCCCTAACCACTAGATCAAAATGGCTCCTTGCTCCGATGGCTTAAGAGACAGTATGGCTCTGGTGGTCAGTTGCCCGGTTTGGGGGCCTCGGTGTGCAGCTCTCAGCTCTGCAAGAAGCGGTTGGGCTGCTGGTCCAATCTAGCCAGCCTCTCCTTAGGATCCAGTCCCGGCAGGGTGGGAGTGAGGAAGATGAGGAGGAGGCAGGAAAAGGCAGCTGGTCTTCTTTAGGCAGGGGCACAAATATTTGTAGCGTTCGAAATTCATACACATTCACCTGAATTCAGGCAGGCGAATTCAAACCGAATGTTGGCACATTCGAAGACTGATCAAATGCTCTGGAACATTCATGAACCTGGGGAACTGGGAAAGCAGCTGCCCGGTCACATCTGCAGTGGATCCAGAGTGGATTCAAAGCGGACTGAGACCTGATTCAAAGTGGATTTGACATATTCAGAGCAGATCTGTAGGGGTGATGTATCGGATACGTAGCAATTCATATAGAACATTTGTATCAAGTTTGGATCCTACCACATTCGAACAGGATCTTTTCGAACGAGTACAAATTTTCTCGCATTCGATTAGATACAAATCGAATCCCCCAAAACCATTGGTGCACATTCCTAGTCCTCTTAATATCATCACACACACACCCCTCCTTCTAGGGATCTTTAAAACAGGGCAACCCAAAAATGTTCCACCTGGCCCATGTGCCGCTTCTCCTGATGTCGCGGCGCAACTCACCGCGTCGAAATCGGAGATGATCTCATTGAGGAATCGGAGGCACTCAATGCCACCGTTGTTGATGCTCTCTTCGGTGTAGAAGTCCGCAAAGTTGGGGAGGGAAGCAAACATGACCCCGATCTCATCGTAAGACTGGCTGTACAGCTCCTGCGAATTAGAAGAGGAAGCTAAAAGGCAGGCGAGGGATCGGTTCTCCCAGGCCACTCAGGGTGCGCGGTGATCGTAAACAAACAGCACACTGAAATCTTCTAAAAGAATCTGAACGTTTGCAGTACTAGCGGAGACTTCCCTGGCGTGGCCCCCAGGAGTACAACCTTGTAATTTTTCTTAGAAACGTGGGGAAAGTTCTGTGTCATCAAACCAACAGCTGGATCACTTAAGCGTGGCGTGAAAGGGACCCTTAGGAAGCAAAGGGAGACCGAAGACAGGGACAAAGCCCACCTCTATGGGGTGAGCTTAAGGGAGGATTAAGGAAACTCACAGAGGATAAGACTAGCAATGGCTACCTCCATGACTGGCTGCCTCCAGACTAGCAGAATGACCAGGCGTAATGACAATGCGCAGCGATGACCAGGCGTAACAGCTCAGAAGGCAGCTCTGTAGCTTCCCCATCGGAAGCTGCGAGAGCTGAGTCGGTGCACACCGTCATGTGGGCTGAGACAGCCAATCAAATTTGAGCTGCCCTTCCTGCTCTCATCTTGCTGTTATCGCTGTTCTGCCTTCACTGGAGGGAAACACTGGATTTTGTTCATACTGCGCAGCAAGTGTCCTTAGATCAGCATGAAGCTAAGTGCGCAGCAACGGCCAGATAATGAGGCACCATGACGACGCACTGATCACTGTGTGCAAGGCCTCGTTCAGGACTGTGCAGTATAAACACGTCTGGACGCAGCCACTGTGGGTCACAGAGAGGGCTAGAGGGTTTCTTGCAGAGGGCGACTCACCAGGGCAGACCCTTGATCTGTCCAGAGGCGTTTCCATACTTATAGGTACCTCAGAGGGTGCTGTCCTGTTAGGGAGGGGGGGGTAGGTGGGAGGAAGGGGATGATATTTTTAATTATGTTTTACCACCTGATATTTTAATCTCATTCTTACCCGCCCTGGGACCATTCTAAATAAATAAGTTTTCTAAAATAAACCAATTTGTCTAAACCAGGGTTGGGAATATACGCTGTCTTAATACACACGGAATTTACCTCACAGATCCACACTATTAATGTGGAGACTGATCAGACCGAGTTGAGGACCTCAAGGTCCAAATGATTCCACTTCTCACTTGTGTCTCTGGCTCCATACACACACCTCTCTCTCTCTCTCACACACACACACAGAGTCTCAGCCTTTCCTTTATTTTTGGGGTGCGCTCTTCACCCACCAACACTCACCTCGTCCCGTTTCTTGGAGCCGAGGAAGTGGCGGGCAACGTGCTCCGGCAGCATGTTGGTGACCAAGGCCTCGTTCCAACGCCGCATCTCATAGACGCGCTCCTTCTGGTCATGGACGTCGATCTTCCACAGGAACAGGGTCCGCGCCAGCTTCTCCACCTGGCAGGGGGGGATAACCTCTGATTAGCGTTTCTTCCAGGAGCAGGGTAAATGAAAGCAGGTTGCAGACGGCCAGCGACGCAGGGAGAAACCGGATGGAACGGAAGGAACAACCTCAAGGGGTTTAACCCAATATATTAGATCAGGTGGAAACAAAACTCCCGTCTAGGGATGCGCAGAAATGGGATTTCAGCATTCGATCTGGATTAAGAGGCCCTTAGTCGGGTGGATCTGTTTAACTGGATCAGAGGAGGCGTGCTCAATTCTATCCCAATTATTTCAATTCTTTTTGCATAGAGGAGCAGACAGCCTTGTGGTTTGGACCGGTGTGCTAAGCAAATGTTGGGCGGCCCTTTTCTGGTTGTGGCTTTCCAGACTTCCAAAACACACTGCCAGAATTTATGTGGGACTTAAACTCTTTGGATCCAGGGGGTTTAGCAGCACTACTCACGTGGCGTGAGAAATAGTAGAAACTCAGCATCATCACCAAGATCATGGCTGTCATGGAGAACTTGGACGGAATCACAGAGTGCCTGCAGAGAAGAAAAGCAAAGTTACTTAGACCTGCAGCATCTCCGAAACGATCTTGACACCCTTAAGAAAGCCATTTCACAACTTCAGTTGCTTAAGATTCCAGGTGGAGGGAAGCATATTTTTGGTGATTTCATGGGTAAGGGGCAAATAAATCCATCAGGTGGAACAGTGATGGCGAACCTTCTGAGCTCAGTGTGTCAAAATTCGCAAGATAACCTAGCTTAACTCGGGTGCTGTGTCACATCTAGAAATATCCATAATTTTGCGATATTTGTAGGTCTAGTAAAAAAGTTATATTTTTGATATATGTATTTTATTAAAAGCAAAAACAAATCATTCTTTACATTAGTGACTTTTGTTGCTAAATCTTCAATTGAAAGTTGGTATTTCATACACTTCAAGAACAAGCAAGCACTACACGTCCAGGTGCCAGGGTGACCAGGTGTGTCACCCAAAAGGGCTTGGTGTGTCACCTGTGACACGTGTGTCATAGGTTGGCCATCACCGAGGTAGAACATCAGCACGTCAAGAACAGAGTTCAAAGACGTGGCTGTCTTAGTCTGTACAGCAAGGGGGTTGAGTAGCACTTTAGAGACTAAAAGAGAGAAATAGCTCTTGTAGACTGAGCCAATTTTATTAGATGCGTGGAGTGAAGTGTCTAGGGACAGATCTATATAGGTGAGCAGTGTGCATGGATGAAAAACTATGGGTGATCTGATGAGGTGAGAAATTAAATATAACAATAATTATTAAGGCTTTATGTGTAAATAGAAGTGCAAACTTGTCAGCGAGTTGTAATGTAGAGTGATGCTGCCTGGGAAACCAGGGAGAAGATGTGATGAAACGGTTCAAGGGAGCCTTCAAGAGAATGGGGTGTTAACAAGTGTTATAATATGTGCAGTGTGCCAACGAACCATTGTCTCCGTTCGAATCTAAGGACATTTGATTTGAATTCGAATGTTGAAATTCAGCTGAACTTCGAACGCCTTCGAATATTCGTGCAGATCCCTAGTTCAGACCACAGGACGGAATCACCTGGAACGCCACTGTCTGTGTCAGATGCTCTGCCAGATCAGCCTCACCCTAGGACAAAGAGCTTTCCTTCTGAGCCTCAGAGCCAGTGGGGGACTTCTTGTGGAGGACCACTTCATCCAGGAGTCAGGCTTGGTCTTCTGCACCAGGGCCCACTGCTCTGCCGGCAGAGCCTGATGCCATGGTCTACATTCCATCCATTGTGGGCCAATGAGCCCTGGGAATAGACTCCTAGCCAGGATTAAAGGCCTGTCTTCCCCCAAAGCCTTCAGACTTCTGCCTCTCCTTACCGAAAGAGCAGCAAAAAGGAACCTTCCAGGATGTCTGAGCCTTTGTCTGGCCTATTTCAGTTTTCCTTCCTGATGCCTCTGCTACCCACCTACTGCACCTTTCAAAAAACTTGCAACAGTTACGTACAACAGGCCAAAGCAGCAGTAAATGAGCCCCATTAAATGTATACAAGAAGAGGTATGCTCGGCCTGGGGGCCACCCCAAAAAGCCCATGCTCTCATCTTCACCTTCTGAGGGAGACGGAAGGGACAGACAATATTCCTTTTTTAAGCGAAATCATATAATTTCTTTTATGGATGGATAGATGGATGGATTGGTGGATGGATTGGGTGGGTGGGTGGGTGGAAAACAAACAGTGTTCCCTACTAACTAGGGTTGGAACAACAAGATTCAATTCTCCCTTTCTCTGTATGGACACGGCCTGCCTGTTAGATCTTCCCCCGCTACCATCATTGCGCATAGGTCCTCCCACGTGTCTTCTGATGCCAAAACGACTTATCATCCTTTTAAGGGGACTGAAAGCAGCTGACAAACCTTCTGTTCTTCCTCCACCACAGAAACCCTGTGAGGTAGGTGCAGCTGTGAGAGCTGAGAGAGCTGTGACTAGCCCAAGATCACCCAGCTGGCTTTGTGGAGGAGTGTGCAATTGAACCAAAAGACTATCAGAGGAGGAAGAAGAGGAGGAGGGGGAGTTGGCTTTTCTACCCCACTTTTCTCACTCTTAAGGGAACTCAAAGCAGCTGACAAACCTTCTGTTCTTCTCCCAAAACAGACACCCTGTGAGGTAGGTGAGGTTGTGAGAGCTCAGAAAAAGAGCCGTGACTAGCCCAAGGTCACCCAACTGGCTTAGGAGTGTGGAATCGAACCAGGAGAGCTGAAAACCAAACCGGCCAAGGCTCTTACCTGCTCTCTTGGTACCGCTCCTGGTCGTACGTGCGAAAAATGTGCTCCCAGGCCAGGATGTTGACCAGCCCCACGGCGCCCGTGATCATCACCATGAGGGTGAGCTTGACCATGTGGCTGACCTGCACCAGCATGATGGTGGCTATGAGGGCCAAGACGGCGATGTAGCTGTAGTACTCCGGGTTCTCCACGCAGCCGCCCGGAAACACCCAGGGCACGGAGCCATTGTAGGCGGTGCGGCAATGCTGGCAGCTGAGCTGGGCAGGTGGGAAAGACAGGAAGGGTCAGGAGCCAGGTGTGTCTGTCGCCCACCATCAACAGCCAGACCTTGGTGCCACGGGCAACCCTTCCCTCAAGGAAAGCACATCTCCCCAGAGGAAGGAGACTGGGTTGGACCACAGTCCATCTACTTATTGTATTTATTTGTCTGTTTATGTTTCCATCCCTGGCCTACACCCAAAGGTCTCAGGGTAGGCCACAATAAAACCACTGTAAAAGACTCCACGTGGTCTCAGCTGCACCAGAGACCATAAAGGACAGCTTATGGGTTTCAGATGCCGGAAGCTCTGACATCTCTCCTGGGGGTGGTCTACTGGTAGCAGCCTAGACCCTCTACCCTCTGGGTGACTCTCCAGCCTGGATGGGCATGGGCATCTTGGAGGAGATGATTCTTTGTGGGACTGGGGCCTTTGGTCAACTGCTCTGGACCCCACCAGGACCCAGCTACACCAGCGACTTATGGCTTTCAGTTGACGGAAGCCCTGCCTGAGGAGGAGCACCTTGCCATCTCTCCTGGGCATGGTCTAGTGGTGGCAGCCCAGACCCCTCCTCCCTCTGGGTGACTCTCCAGCCTGGATGGGCCCTGATCATTTGGAGCTGCTTCCTTGCAGGACTGGGCCCCTCTTGTCAGCTGCTCTGGACCCCACCTGGTCTCAGCTACACCAGGGGCCATAAAGGACAGCTGATCATGCCATACCTCTGGGGGGTGGTCTAGTGGTGGCAGCCTAGGGGATTCTTTGTGGGGCCTTTGGTCAGCTGCTCTGGACACCACTTAGCCTCAGCTGCCTCAACAGATATATGTGTGGCAGATCTTAGGGCATGGGCAGGTCTATACGGAGGACCATCCAGCCTCACACAGTGGCCACCAGTTGCTTCTGGGCATCTCAAGCAGAAGACGAAGGCAAAACGCTCACTGCTGTTGGTTCCCTGAACGTGGCCTTTAGAGGTATCCAGCCTGTCTCTCCAACCTGGAGGTGGCATCTCCGCATGTATTCTAGTAGCCATTGATACATCTGTCCTGCATGGATTGGTCTGACCCTTTATGAACCAGTGCCACAGCCCATCTAGTCCGGCATCCTGTCTCACACAGTGGCCCACCAATAGCTTCTGGGCATCTCAAGCAGAAGACAAAGGCAAAACCTTCACCTGCTCTTGACTCCTTGTAAATGGACTTTAAAGACATCCAACCCAGGCATCAATTCTAGTAGCCACTGACACAGCATCCTCCATGAGTTTGAAAGATAAAAGGGGCCCTCCTGGATAAGGCCCCACAGCCCATCTAGTCTAGCAATTGATCCCATCCTGTAGACTGCCAATTGCTTCTGGGCATCTCAGACTCTCTGTTCTCCTCAAAAGCCTCATACAGGCTGAAGGTGTTGACAATTCTACAGGGAATATAAAATCATGCACAGTATAGAAAAGGCGGATAGAGAAAAATTCTTTTCAGCATCGCACAACATCAGAACCAGGGGGCATCTATGAAGCTGATGGGTAGGAGAGTCAGATCAGACAAGGGGAAGCATTTCTTCACCCAGAGGGTCATCGGTTTATGGAATTTGCTGCCAGAAGAGGTGGAGACAGCAACCAGCCTAGACAGCTTTAAGGAAGGGTTAGAGGACAGGAGGACAGGTGTATCAATGGCTACTAGAATGGATGCCTAAGTACATCTTTCAGGCTGGGGGGACAAGCAGGATTGGAGAGCAGGAGAAGGTTTGCCCTCGTCTCTGCTTGAGATGCCCATGGGCAATTGGTGGGCCACTGTTTGCAACAGGATGTGGCCTGATCCAGCAGGGCTCCTCTGAGGTTCTTATGTTCTTACAGACGCTTAGCTCATCCCTACCCTGCAGGCCATGAATAAACCTGCAGCTCTGTTGAGTGAGGGGGGAGGCACGATCCACCAACGTAAATCAATAGCACTTCAGAACCCAGATCACATCACTGAACGCATTCAGAATTGCATTAAGGAAAGGAAGTCACCGTTTTACCAGCTGCCCAAGAGCAAAGCCATGGCCTTATGCCCAGGGAACGCCAGCTCCCCTATGTTAAGAAAACAGGGCTGTATTCTGTAGGAGGAGCAAGTGAGAAGTCAATACCTTTGCAAGGCATGCTCAGATACCCACACTCTGCTTTTATTCTACTGGAATCTGTCACAGTAAAAAGGGGAGTCCAAACATCTCAGGCGAAGGAATGCAGAATTGAACATTTTAAAAAATACTTTATAGAAAAAGAATGGAGTTGCTCAGGACGAGTAAGAGAACCTGGTGAAGATCTGTCATTGCTGACGGAGCACCTTCTCCCACGCTGAGATCTCAAGGACAGGGCCTTCTTGGGGTTGCTCCTCTCCTCTCGCAGGAGTGCAAGGGTCAGTGGCACGGAAGAGGGCCTTTTCTGTGGTGGCCCCCAGACTTTGAAACAGCCTCCCTATGGTTTTCCGCACCTGGTTTTCCTGCTTATATGGTTTTCCGCACCTGGTTAAAACATACCTCTTCACCCAGCCCTTTGATGTTTAGCTTCCTCTAAGTGTGGTTCTCCCATGAAGGGATGGTTATTATATTTTAAATATGTTTTAGGAATATTTAATATATGTTCTTTTATTGCTGTTGTTGTTCTGACTGGCCCTGGGACCTTCTAGGGGAGGGTGGGGTATAATAAATAAGCAAAATAAATTGTAGCTTCTGTCTCCATGTGACCCTAGTCCATAAGCCAAAGAATCCCAGGTTTCCATGGGAGACAACACAGCGTGTCTCCGTCTCCCATCTCCAGCCCTGCCCTGTTCCCTCTGAAAGAGGGAGTGGACAGAAAGAGAGAGAAAGAGAGAGAGAGATCTCGCTCTTCATTGCTGCTCCCAGGCGTAATTGCCACATTTACCGCCTTCTCGCCAAGGTCTCTCGGCATGGAAATAATCTTTCCACAGCCACGTCAAGCCCAGAAGGGTTCAAGGTCTGGCCAATGATTTATAGGTTCTAAAAATACTCAGCTACAGCTGCCCTTCTGCTAATTTCCCTTAATGATCCGCGCCACTCGGCTCTGTAAACAACCGCTGGTTCGCCCAGAAGGAGGGAAGGTTACCGCCGATGTCAGGCGCATCGCACGCCTAGGGCCCAGGGAAAGGAGAAAGTGGACCGTGGCGCCGGCAAATTTTGTTCCACGGGTATTGCCAGCTGCTGGACGCAGATGAATCACTTTGATTGTGCTGAACCAAACTTCAACTTTCCAAAATTGCATTTCAACTCATCCTTATTTATTTGTTTATGTTTCTATTCCGCCTCATACTTGAAGGTTTCAGAAGACGCCATGATAAAGGAACACTTCTCCTATATCAAACTGCCCGTGCCTTAAGATCTGGAGGGGGGGGAGGCCCTCCTGGTTGTCCCACCACCCTCAGCAGCAGCAGGAGTGAACACCCGGGAGAGGGCCTTCTCAGTGGTGGCCCCTAGGCTATGGAATAGTCTCCCCCTTGAGGCGTGTCTATCACCTTGACTGTACACGTTTAGGAAGGCGGTGAAGACGCACCTCTTTGCCCTGGCCTTTGGTTAAGTGGGGATACACTTTTCTCTTCGCACTGGCAGATGCTATTGTGTTAATATATACTGTCATTGTTTTAATGATGTTTGATTTTAGATGTTGTTAATGCCTGGGGACCTCCGGGTATAGGGCACCATAAAAATGTAGATAAAATGTAAATAAATAAAAGCAACAAAATCACAATTAAAATAGATAAAATAGAGGATTTAAAACCATGCCTGAAAGAGAAAGGAGGAGAAAAGAGTTGGCTTTTCTACCCCACTTTTCTCACCCATTTAAGGGGACTCAAATCAGCTGACAAACCTTCTGTTCTTCTCCCCAGAACAGAGCACACTGTGAGGTAGGGGCTGTGAGAGCTCAGGAGAGCTGTGACTAGCCCAAGGTCACCCAGATGTCTTTGTGGAGGAGGGCGGAATCGAACCCGGTATTCCCAGATAAGAGTCCAGCTCCCTAACCACTAGACCAAACTGGCTCACAGTTTGGAAGGGGTGCTGTTCCTTCATCAAATGGCCAGGGTAAAGAAGTGAGTCGTTACCGAAGTTCTGAAAATATACAATGAGGGTGTCTCATGCACCTCAGAGGAGAGGTTATTACAATTCCTGGGGGCTACCACTGAGAAGGCCTTCACTGGCACACTGTGGGGCACAGAAAGGAAGCAGGTGTTCCTTTAGATATTTGAGGAGGAGGAAAAATTAGGCAGTTTGTGGATGACGGAGGGCTTTTTCCATCCCACTTTCTTTTAATCACTGCAGTCAGATCTTACATGGCGATGACCCAATTTCTCCCTAGCAGGAACCTTGAAATTATTAAAATTATTCTATGTAATTGTGTGTTTTGAAGTACATGCAAAAAACATAAGAACCTAAGAGGAGCCCTGCTGGATCAGGCCATAGCTCATCTAAGTCCAGCATCCTGTCTCACACAGAGGCTGGCTTTTCTCACCCATTCAAGGGGACTCAAAAGCGGCTGACAAACCTTCTGTTCTTCTCACAACAGACACACTGTGAGGTGGGTGGGGCTGTGAGAGCTCAGAGGAGAGCTGTGACTAGCCCAAGCTCACCCAGCTGGTTTCATGGAGGAGTGTGGAATCAAACCTAGCATTCCCAGATAAGAGTCTGGCTCCCTAACCACTAGACCAAACTGGCTCACTGATATACCTGTGCTCCATGAATTTGCTCCATGAATTTGCCCGTAAAAACATAAGAGGATCCCTGCTGGATGAGGCCACAGCCCATCTAGTCCAGCATCATGTCCCACACAGGGGCCCACCAGTTGCTTCTGGGCACCTCCAAAGGTCTTGAGAGACCTCCTGCCTGCTTCTCCTACCTAGGAATCCAGTCTAGTAGCCAGTAATACACTTGTCCCCCATGAATTTGTCTAACCCCATAAGTACACATGGGCCACAGTCCATCTAGTCTCAAACAGTGGTCCACAAATTGCTTCCAGAGCAATGGACATGGATGCCACCCTATTAGGCTATTTCTAGTATCTCCTGGTTGGAAGGAGAATGGAACCTTCAGACATCTAGAACCTCATTTTCACAGGGCGCTGGGTGTAGGTACGATGGGAGAAGCGACAGGTTTTGTCTGCTCCACTGACTGAAGACTTGCTTACCATGTCCACGATATCTGCCATGGTCAGGATGAAGATGGCCGACATAGCCCAGGTGTTGCGGGCCCATCGCGTCCTGTCAATCCACGTGGAGAAAGCCACAAGCTTTTTAGGGAAGACCTGCAGTGAGAGGAAGTGTAAGAGAAGGCAACCTCTTTTCTTTCAATTGTCTGGCTTTCTGAGGGGCCTTGATTTCATTAATGGGATCTGGTAGAAGAACAGCAAATTATCATATGGGCTTCCTAGCTATCAGACCCGAGGGCAGGACAGCACCATGCATATCCCATAATATATCAAATCTGCCCTGAATCCACTTTGAATCTGCTCTCAAACCATGTTGAATTCACTCTGGATCCGTTGCAGATGTGGCATTAGTACGAATGTCCAAATTGGTACAAGTAACGAATGTTACAAATATTTGCGCACAACCTAATCCAATCCCCAAAATTATTAGTTTATTGGTTCATTTACACAGCTATTAGACAGCCAGGCTGCCTATGGCTGACAGAGGCTTTGCTGTAACTCAGAACCCTTGTAGCGAGCCAAGTGGCCCAAAACAGAGAACTTGGAAGAGGCGTTTCCCATCCACGCTGCTTCCTGCTGGCTCAGAAATGTGAAACTCTTCAGGTGTGGAAGCCTTGCAAGGCCTTCATGTTCAGACTGCCTTTCCACAGCTGTAATTCTGGTATTACACCAGTTGACAGAGTCAGAACCCATAAGCAGCTCCCACTGTTAGGAGTGTACCAGCCCTCCTCTGTGTGACCAGAGACAAACCATTGGGCAACATCTCCATAATGCTTCACAGGTTGACGACTCTGGGCAATTCTGCACTGGCTGATACACCAGATCAGTAAGCATAGGAGTCTCCTCTACCCATCCTCCACCCTCTATCATCCATCCATCCATCCATCCATCCATCCGTCCATCTGTCCGTCCGTCCGCCCGCCCGCCCGCCTGCCCGCCCGCCCGCCCGCCCGTCCATCCATCCAACCATCTGTCTATCCTCTACCCTCTATCATCCATCCATCCATCCATCCACCCACCCACCCACCCACACACACACACACACACACACCCATCCATCCATCCATCCATCCATCTATCCATCTATCCATCCATCCACCCACCCACCGACCCACCCACCCACCCACTCATCCATCCATCCATCCAACCATCCATCCATCCATCCATCCATCCATCCATCCATCCATCCATCCATCCATCCATCCACCCACCCACCCACCCATCCATCCATCCACCCCCCCACCCCCCCACAGAAAAGAATCCTGGCCATAAGAGAAGAATCACGCTTTCCCGGGCTATCAGCTAGAAAATGGTGATCTTGCCACCACTGAACTCCTTTGGGATTATGAATCAAAGCTTCCCATAAAAGGTCAGGAAAGGCTGCATTTTCTGCAGAGTCTGAGAAAGTTCCAACCACCTTTCTTTCTCTCTTCCTTCCTTGGTGGGGAAGGGAGACTGGCCATGTTGGCTAAGCATCATGGGAGCTGTAGTCCAAAGACAGCTTTCACAAACTCTGATGTACAGGGTGTGTGTCTGTGTGTGGTGTGGGCTAAGAATCCCTTACCCTGGGAAAGATGGCGGCCAGCGAGCAAAGGGTGAGGATGAGCAGGAGGACCTCACCCACGCCGAATGTCACGTAGTTCGTCAGCAGGCTGCATGGAGAAAAAAGCAACAGAGGCGAAAAATGGTGAGCCAGGATGCAGACTGAGGAGAGGGAAGGAGAAGGAGAAGGAGAAAAGTTGGCTTTTCTACCCCGCTGACAAAGCTTCTGTTCTTCTCCCCACAACAGACACCCTGTGAGGTAGGTAGGTCTGTGAGAGCTCAGCTGTGACTAGCCCAAGGTCACCCAGCTGGCTTCATGGAGCAATAAGAAGAGGTTGGCTTTTCTAGCCTGCTTTTCTCACCCGTTTAAGGGGACTCAAAGCAGCTGACAAACCTTCTGTTCTTCTCCCCACAACAGAACACCCTGTGAAGACATTCACCAGGGTCAGATTCAATGTACCTCCTACCCAGATATCAACTGGGGAGATTCAAAGGCGTCCCTGTTAATTCAAGAGTCTGCCCACAGATTCTTGAAACAAAAGATACTGAATTTCCCCCCAGATTTTCCATTTTAAAATACTTAAAATAATCTACGTTTGACCTCCAAATGAGGAGTGTACCTCAGTGACATGCGTTTGTTTATGAAAGTGAAAGTGAATGTTGAATGTTTATTGTTTGTTGATGTTGGAATAACATAAAAATAAAGAATCTGCCCACATAATGAGGAACCTGAATCCACTGAAGATGTTCTCTTGATATGCTCTTTCTACCACGGACAGCATGATGAGCTCATCCGAACTGTTATCCAACGTCTTTTGGGGAAACCCAGTCATGATATGGCCAAGTTTCTATCAGAAGATACAAACGCTGGTGTCACTTTTAGCTGTGGGGAGCTGTCTATCAACAGCCAGAAAGACCAAAGGCCAATTTGCACTATGGTCTCTAGTGCATAATTAGTGAAATCCTGGTGAAGAGCACAGGCATGCAGAGTAGGATGTTACAGCTTCCAAGCGTGCCCTCCCTCTCCAGAAGTTCACAAATCATCGATTAGGTGTTTAGTGCAAAATCACGCTCCACACGTTAACCAACGTTTATCTAACAGTTAGCTAAAGTGTCCAGCGGTGCCACCATTCACTCTTGCCGAGCCTCTGGGGTTGTTTGGGGTTCCAGTGCCTGTAGATGTGACCACCCATGTGCAGAGCATCAGCGGCATCAAGACTATGGTGCTGACACACGTGCAGTTGTGGAGGGCGCCGAAGCTAAAATGGCGGCACCAAGCAGAGGCCCGAGGCCCAGGGGGAGGGAATGGCCAATGTTGGCTAGTGCTCAAGTGTGACCGCTCGTCAACGTCGGTTAATCGTCCTTTCTAGCGGTTGAGACGGACTCTTATCTGGGAACCAGGTTCAATTCTGCCCTCCTCTACAAAGCCAGCTGGGTGACCTTGGGCTAGTCACAGCTCTCTTCTGAGCAATCACAGCCCCATCTGCCTCACAGGGTGTCTGTTGTGAAGAGAAGAACAGGAGGTTTGGGAATTGAACAGCAGGCCTTATCCAGCATGCCATGCTCTTCAGAACCCTTTGGTTCCCAAAGGCACATGGTTCCACCAATCTGCATCACTCACTAGGGGTCGATGAAGATCTCCACCAGCGCAGTAAAGAAGAGGACAACGCATGAGCAGCTGAAGGCCGCTCCGCTCTGCTTCTCCTTCTCCACGGAGTACCGGGTCTCCATCTCGGGATCGATGAAGCGCATGGAGAGGCGGTAGGTAGATCTGCCCTTCAGCCTGCCAAAAAACAGGACAGATTATCCTCACCCTGGAAATCTTAAGTTCTCCAGAACTTTGGCATGCCAACTCTGGTCAAGTCCCACTGAGACCTTAAGGCAGAACCAATGAAAGATAAAAACTGCCTTAGTTCTTGGTTGTGTTCTTGCCCAACCAAGTTCTACATGGACTATAGAATGGATGCCTAGGTCCTGGACCCAGGTTGGAGAGACAGGCCATTGATAGGGAGTCAAGGGCAGGTGAAGGTCTTGCCTTGGTCTTCTGCTAGAGATGCCCAGAAGCAATTAGTGGGCCACTGTGTGGGACAGGATGGACTAGATGGGCTGATCCAGCTGGGCTTCTCTTAAATCATGGAGGACAAGTGAATCAACGGCTACCAGAATGGATGCCCAGGTTCTTCCTCCAAGTTGGAGAGACAGGCAGGAGGCCTCTAAAGGTCACCTGAAAGCAGGTGAAGCTTTTGCCTTGGACTTCTGCTTGAGATGCCCAGAAGCAACTGGTGGGCCATTTGTGTGGGAAAGGATGCTCTTCCCATATAGACCTGCCCGTGGCCTAAGATCTGCTGGTGAGGCCTTTGATAGTTAAGGGGGTGGGAACGTTGTGTGAGATGGGCTGTGTCCCAATCCAGCAGAGCTCCTCTTAGGCTCTTATGGGAGCAACTGAGAGAACCACGTGCAAAGCGTCTGCAAAGTGTGGGGAGGAGGTGCTCACGCTTGGACGGACTCTCTCTCCAGCAAGGCCTCGTTGAGCAACTTGTTCAGCTCCTGTTCGTTCTCCGAAGCGTCCACCACCCTCTCGGCCAGGTCACGCAAACGCAGGCGCCGGCGAGGGTTGGGGAAAGAAGGATTCACCACCTGAGAAGAAGGAAACAGGCAGGTGAGATCACACAGCAGGAACCTGAAGGCCAGGAGGGTGGCAGGAAGGCAGTGGGGCAGCACCTCTTGGCCACCGTATTCCATAAGCACCACCTTGCAGAGGGCAGGCAGAGAAGACGAGGGGGAAATCAATACGCCAGAACTGCAGAAGGGGGTTATTGTTTTTAAAATATCCACATATCCACACATACACAGAATTGTACAAGTCTCCCTTTTACAAACAATCTCACCCTAAGGCCGATTCTTCACTGGCCAGTAAAACTGACCAATGAGTGTACAAGGAGTGAGGCAGTTTGGTCTAGTGGTTAGGGAGCCTGACGCTTATCAGGGAATACTGGGTTTGATTTCACACTCCCCCATGAAGTCACCTGGGTGACCTTGGGCTAGTCACAGCTCTCTTTCTGAGCTCTCACAGCCCCACTGAACTCAGAGTGTGTTCTGTTGTGGGGAGAAGAATAGAAAACTTTGTCAGCTGCTTTGAGTCCCCTTAAATGGGTGAGAAAAGTGGGGCAGAAAAGCCAACTCTTCTTCCTCCATGAAGCCAGCTGGGTGACCTTGGGCTAGTCAAAGCTCCCTTCTGAGCTCTCACAGTCACCACTACCTCTCAGTGTGTCTGTTGCGGGAAGAAGAACAGAAGGTTTGTCAGCCACTTTGAGTCCCCTTAAATGGGTGAGAAAAAGTGGGGTAGAAAAGCCAAATCTTCTTCCTTCATGAAGCCAGCTGGGTGACCTTGGGCTAGTCACAGTTCTCTTCTGAGCTCTCACAGCCCCACCTGCCTCAGAGGGTGTTCTGTTGTGAGGAGAAGAATACCAGTTCGCCTTTTTGGACATTTTGCTCAATATTTGTTTCAAAAACACCCTCCTCTTGTTCCCCATTCTACCATGGACAGCATGATGAACTCATCCAAACCATTATCCAACGCCCTTTTGGGGAAACCAAAAAACCCAGTCACGATATGGCTAAGTTTCTATCAGAAGATACAACTCTGGGGATACTTTTAACGGTGGGCAGCTGCCGTTCAAGAGCCCACAAATACCCATAGTTCTTGGTACTGTGTTCTTTGAAAACCGTCACTTTCTCCTTCTGTGAGTGGTACACTCTGTTTGCATTGGCCGGTGTCCTTGACCAGGATTAGTGGTAGACCTTCATACTGAGGTCCATCAGCGGACCAGTGTGGCCTAGTCTGGAACACAGAGGCATACAGAAGATGCGTATCTCCATCTTCCAGATTACCTGAGGACTCATTTTGGTGGCACACCAAAGCGCACCACTGAAATGGGTTCCCCAGTGGATCCAAACCTAGGAACATCCATTCCTAGCTTCTCACAGCACTCAGAACCCGGTCCTGAAGCACATGAAGGTTTCAGCACCACGATGAGGACTGATGTGGGCTAGTGGTGTTTCCAGCCCATGCCTTTCTGTGGTCCAGCCTGGTGGACCTGGCTGGCTCAGGCCCACTGGATCTGGATCACAAGGAGATGAGTGCAGAAAGGTCTTAAGGGGCTAAGGGTTAGGGTAACTGTTTATTCTTCTAAATAGTATATGTTTAAAAGTTAATGTTGGTTAATGTTTCACTACTGTAAATCTTTGCTGGTTTAACAGATTTATAATTATTGTTGTTGTTGTTAATGCTTTCATCAAATATTCTTGTTTCGGGTTAATGTTAAGTTTTTTATAAAGTCAATAAAGTTTGTTAAAAAAAAGAGATGGAGGGAGATGGACCCCCCCACCCCAGCCCTGCTCAGAACCTCCCCGCTGAAAAACATTCTTCTCCAAGTTCTGGTTGGTTGTTCTGGACTATTTATCAGTCCCACATGAAAGAACTTAGAAAATGCGGTTCATTTCCATCTATTGCGGAAGGCGGTTTTACTTGCAACGGACTCCATCCTCAAATCCACAGGATTTGGGGCATCGATTGGGCTCCTCTGCCGCTCACCCGGGTATCCAGCTCCTCTGTCTCATCCGGCGTCGTGCAAGTTGTATTGATGCTCCCGTTGCATTCTTTGGTGTTGATCAGCTGCGGCGAGTTCCCACGCGAAGATGAGACGGAAAGCTTCTGCGGAAGGAGAAACAAAGAAGCGTTGAGATGGGATGGTGGCGTAGGGCGCCTGACCAAGCCGTGGTCCAGGGACAAGACAGATCATCAAAGGCTAGTGTCCAATCTCACCTCCTGCTACCAGACCAAACACACCACCCTACTGACTTACCATAAGAACCTAAGGGGAGCCCTGCTGGATGAGGCCACAGCCCATCTAGTCCAGAAGAACCTAAAAGGAGCCCTGCTTAATCAGGCCACATCCCATCTAGTTCATAAGAACCTCAGAGGAGCCCTGCTGGATCAGGCCACAGCCCATCTAGTCCATAAGAACCTCAGAGGAGCCCTGCTGGGTCAGGCCACAGCCCATCTAGTCCATAAGAACCTCAGAGGAGCCCTGCTGGATCAGGCCACAGCCCATCTAGTCCATAAGAACCTCAGAGGAGCCCTGCTGGATCAGGCCACAGCCCATCTAGTCCATAAGAACCTCAGAGGAGCCCTGCTGGATCAGGCCATGGTCCATCTAGTCCAGCATCCTGTCACACACAGTGGCCTACCAATTGCCCATGGGCATCTCAAGCAGAGACAAGGGCAAACCTTCTCCTGCTCTCGAATCCCAGCAAATGGACTTAGAGGAGTCCTGCTTATCTCCCCAGACTGAAAGATGTCCTTAGGCATCCATCCTAGTAGCCACTGACACACCAATCATCCATGAATGCGTCTAACCCTTCCTTAAGGCCATCTAGGTTAGTTTCTGTCACCACCTCTTCTGGCAGCCAATTCCATGGACCGATGACCCTCTGGTTGGATAAATCCTTCCCATCTCTGATTTGACTCTCCTGCCCAACTGAACTGCTAGGCCATCGTCAAGATCAGTCTCTTTCTGCACTGAATCTTATTTTGGAATAAGTCCCAGTGCAGAAAGAACCCAATTCTCATTTCTTTCATTTTCAATTCCTCCTTTCTGCCTTTCCTACAGGCCCCAAATTTAGACTTAAGGCCCCTTCTGCATTTACCGTGGATCCAGAACTAAGGGGTCTCTTAGTCTCAATTCTGGGCCTCCCCATTCACACGTTAATGCAGATCAAGAAGACCCAGCTGCTGTTGGTTTTGCTTCGTCTGCATTAGATGGAGCAGGATCTGGATGAAGAGGCCCTCAACCCAGGAGCCTATTCGCACTACAGCCAGTGAACTTCTGTTGGAGAGCATCCACACATGGAGGAGGCTATGACAGCCTCCAAGAGCCCCCTAAAGCCCCCTAATTGTTGATTAGGTGTGGAGTATGGAATCATGCTCCACACCTTTACCAACGTTGACCTAAAGCTTACCTGGAGCATCCAGGCAGCAGCCATCTGCACCTCTTCCGGTGGTCCAGGGTTGTCCACACAAGTGCGTCGGCACCTTGGACAACCGTAGATGTGATTGTGACTGCACATGTCAGCATTGCCATGGCAACGGCGCTGACGCACACGCACACGCAGTTGCAGAGGGTGCCACAGCTAAAATTGGGGTGCTCAGGAGAGGACCAGCCCTGGGATCGGTCTCTGGGGAGTGACCAATCCCACAGGCTTAGGCACTTGTTACCTAGCACTTGTTCCTTTCCCATCCAGCATGCCTCTGTGTTCCGGACTACCATAGTCTGCCACCAAAAAGCACCACCCAGGCCCTGAATATAGGAACGTCCGTTCCTAGCCTTTGGAGGTGTGGGGGGCAGCTGTGAAACACATGTGAGCTTGGCAGTCATGGAGGCGCATGAACCACATCAGCAGCATCAGTGCAGACAAGGTTGGTCCATACCTCCCTCAAATTTGGATCTGCAGAGCCGGTTTCTCTGGACCGACTGATCTGGAATTACTGCAGGGAAATCTAACACAGGTAGTATCCAGATTAGCGGAATAAAACCCGCTGTTAGAGAAAAAAGCGCAGCTTACCTGCTGCGAAGGCACGCCACGCCATCCAGACTCCACCAGCCTCCCCACAGCTTTCTCAGAGAAAGCTGCGGTACTTCTACGGCGTGCGCGATAAGACGCGCATCACGTGGGATGGGGCAGCCAATGGGAGCTGAGCTGCAGGCTCAACTCTCGTTCGCTGTTCTTGCCATCCTGCCTGGACTGGCAGGAAACTTGTAATTTACCTGATACTGCAGAGTGAGTCCTCATCATTCCACCGTAGGTAAATCTGAAGTAGCCATGGCGTAATGCACCAACGCTATGCAGTATTGGGTGTCAGGTGTGATGTCTGGATATACCCATAATATTTGGTTTTTTAAAGTTTCAAAGATATCACTTTAAACTGCCAATATTGGTGAAGATGTCCTGAAGTTCTGCTCAGCTCCTGCAAACTCCAGGGGGATACCCGTGCAGTTTTCGGAGCTGCAATATGGAGGTGGTTTGCCATGCCCCACTTCTGTGGAGATGTCTGGCATACGCAAAACAAATCTCTTACCATTTACCAACAGCCAGTCTCCTTAAGCATCCAAGGAGATGGTTGAGGCCTGGGGACTCCCTTTTTCCCGGCAGCCGGCTGACCGTTAATCTCACTGTCGTAGGCTGACTAACGTTGTGAAGGCATCTTGAGATGTTATCGCTTCAGTAGTGATGCCATTAAGTGACTATTTTTAGCCGATGCAGGAAATTAAGCTTTCAGACAAACACAGGCTTAGAAATAAGGTAAATAAAACAAAACAGAAATGGCCAAAAGTAGATGGAAAGAGAGAGAGAGTTAAGGGGTCATAAGAATGTAAGAAATGCCCCAAAGCCCACCTAGGGGGTCTTCACACTTCCTTCCTGTCTGCTGGATGGGAAAGGAGAGCGATTAACCAACGTTGACTAGCGCTCGCAGTTGGAACGCTAGGCAACTTTGGCCATCCCCGCCCCCCGCAATGAATACTTACGTTATTTAATTTGCGAATGGGTCCTCCTCTGGGAACGACCATGCACCCTCTGCGACAATGCTGATTCTCTGCGCATGCGCAGTTGCGTCTATAGTTGTCTGAAGTGCCAACGCAATTGCGCACTACCTCAGACAACTCCAGAGTACCGGAAGAAGAGCAAATATTTACTGCCCAGACACTTCGGGTAAGTCTCTGGTTAATGTTAGTGAACCAGATTTCGTGTTCCACGCTTAATCATCAATTAGTGAGCTTCTGGTGAGGGCAGGCACGCTTGGAGCCTGTAACAGCCTGCTCCATATTAGGGGTGTCCACAAATGCAATGTTCAGGATTCGGTTCGAATCGAATATCCAAAAATTCAATTCTATTCAAATCTTTAAAACTCGAATTAAACCGAATTTGATTCGAATTTGCACTTACGAATGTCGACAACATTCGTATGTGCCCGTACGCATCGTTACGCAACCCGTACGCATCTGTGCACGTCCGTATGCATCCCATAGTTATCCCGTATGCAACCCATTTTCGTCCCATATGGATCCGTACAAAAGTGTACAGATGTGGGAAAGATGCAAATTTGCAAGCACGCACCATGTATGAATAATAATTCGAATTAATAGATCTGAAATTTGAAATTTGTTCAAACCTTTGCATGTGAATTTATGGACACTTGATTCGAATTCAAATGTCGAAATTTGGCCAGATTCGACCGAATTTCGAATACCTTTGATTATTCGTGCATAGCCCAACTCCACATGTAGATGCTCTTCAGCAGAAGTTCACTTATCATGAACTAGGGGCCGTAGTGTGAACAGGCCTCTAGCCCATCAACTTGCCCCCAAAGTGGTCAACCTGCTGTTCACCGGCAAAACTCAAGCAAACAGCTTGCTCTGCTCGCAGCATCTCAGAAGCTGGGTCCTTTCTGCACTGGGTCCTCTGGCTGCCTCCACTGCGCACCCAGACGGAGGGTCCGCACTGGAAGGTGCAATTTCCGACTCAGAAACAGCTCTCCCTCCACGCAGGAGAGCCCTGGAAGGCAACTCCACAAGGAGCACGATTTAGTGTCGAACACGTTGCACTTACCTTTACCAGAGACGGCCGTTCCCATCTCTGGAAAACTCATCTGCACCTCTATGTTGCAAGACGCTTCTAATGCCATTTGCTGTGGCCTGATCCATAAGAACATAAGAACATAAGAGAAGCCCTGCTGGATCAGGCCACAGCCCATCTAGTCCAGCATCTTGTCACACACAGTGGCCAGCCAAATGCTCACGGGCATCTCAAGCAGAGACAAGGACAAACCTTCTCCTGCTCTACAATCCCAGCAGATGGCCTTTGAAGCGCCCCAGTTCCTCCCCCCCTCAACCTGAAAGATGCACCTAGGCATTCGTTCTAGTAGCCATTGATACATCTGTCATCCATAAATTTGTCTAACCCTTCCTTAAAGCCATGCAGACTGGCAGCTGTCACCACCTCTTCCGGCAGCAAATTCCATAAGCCGATGACCCTCTGGGTGAAGAAATACTTCCCTTTGTGGGATCTGACTCTCCTACCCATCAGCTTCATAGATGCCCCCTGGCTCTAGTATTGTGTGATAGAGAAAAGAAATGTTCGCACTATAAAATGCAAAAAAAACCATTCATTCCCTGGGGTAGGGAATATGTGTACTAATGTACTAATACATGAGTGGGAAAGTTCACCTCTCCTGTACCCCAAGAAGCGGGAATTTGCCCCTGGTTTACAGAGATAAACAATCCCCATTATAAAGGCATTCACCCTGACCAGGAGCAGATAACTGGGTGCTATTCTGACACTCTTAAGAGCGCATGTTGGCACTTAAGCTATGCACTGACTGTAGACCACGCTGAGAAAGCTCAAAGCAGAATGCGGCACCTGGCATTTAAATTGTGACAACCTGAAACCAGAAAGAAAGCGTCCTTTTTAACCCCATATGACTGATGAGGCAGGCTATTTTAGCTTCTAGCTAAATGGAGAATCAGCCTTAATTAATTGGTTCTATTGATCTCTCCATCCCTGATGGAGATCCACTTCGTAACGAGAGAGCAAACAGGATGGAAAAGCAAGCGTGGACATCATTCACCTTTAGAGGAGCCACTGGGATTTTAACATTTAACAGAACGCAGAGAGGAGAAAAGACCAGAGCTGCCTGCCGTTTCTTTTCATGACTGATTAATTAGCTTTGCTAGTATTTAGCTCTTTTTATCTTGCATTTCATTGTAAGTATTTGTAACACTTTTGAATGTAGTACAATTCTATTTGATACAAATGTATTCGTATGTATTTGTTTGAACATCCGATATGAAGGAATACGTATTGGATACATAACCTAGATACATATCTGATACCTACCCTGTAACAAATCCACTGTGAAAGTGTCAATTCCGTCCTGAATCCACTTTTAATCTGTTCTCAATCCACATCAAGTGCACTCTGGACCTGTTGCAGATGTGACTGCCGCAGCTGCCTGCCCATCTCCCCAGTTCAACGAATGTCCAAACTATTTGTACAAATGTCAATGTACGAATATCGTAACATTTGAATCATATAAGAATATCCAAATTCGTACGAATAATGAACATTACAAATATCCATGGACATCCCTAATCAGTTATTGTATACTTTCTAGTTTTGACATTTTTGCAAAGCTTAATCGCCTTTTCTTGTTTTCATTATTATTATTATTATTATTGTTATTATATTTTTTTGCCTTATTGTGAACCACTTTGGGCCTTCCTTTATTTGGAAAGGTGATAAATAAATAAAATAGTGATATGCAAAGAGAGATTTTAGCAGTTAACCTGGCTGACTGATCAGAAATGGGGATAATAATATGCCCCCGACTTCCTCCTTTCCCTATTCTCAACTGCTCTGAAATTCAAAGTGCAAAGAAAGATAGTATAAAAAGATATCAGACACTTTCAACAGACTTTGAGTGTCAGTAACTGGTGGAAGACATTTTTATGGGCAATTGCAGAATTTTCTGCCTCTGCATCTGTCTGCTTAGCCACAAAACTGACACATGTTCCTTTGCAACGTTGCTGGACACCCCTGTTTTCCTTTTTAGCACCAGCAGGAACCTGACTGAAGTATATAAAATTATGTATGGTATAGAAAAGGTGGATAGAGAACATTTCTTTTCTCCATCACACAACCCTAGAACCAGGGGGCATCTATGAAGCTGATGGGTAGGAGAGTCGGATCAGACAAGGGGAAGGATTTCTTCACCCAGAGGGTCACTACATGACTTTAAGAAAAGTTTAGACAAATTCATGGCTACTAGAATAAATGCCCGGGTACTTCCTCCAGGCTGGGGAGATAGGCAGGATGCCTCTAAGGCCATTTGCTGAGATTTGGGACCAGGAGAAGGAAGGTTTCCCCTTGTCTCTGCTTGAGATGCCCAAGGGCAACTGGTGGGCCACTGTGTGGGATAGGATGCTGGACTAGATGGGCTCCTCTTAGGTTCCTAAGAAATTGAGGCTAAACTCTGCATATCCTTGGCAACATTTTTTTGTGACTGTGCACCCTCTTTTAGAATTTTTTGAGTGCCTGCAGAACCAGAAAGGCATCAAACTAAATTCATTGCTGAGCAGCTTGGAAAAGGATCACAAAGACACAAAAGCTTGGTTTATCTCCTCAAAAGCAACCTCCGGGCCACTCAAGAATGAGGACAAGGCTTCCCATAAGAATTATGACCGCCGCCACCCAACAAATCTTGACCTCAGGCCCCTCTGTCCCTGAGAGAAGAGCTTGAGAGATGTTATAGCAGCACCTTCCTCACCACAGACCCCCCAAATCCTGTCTGGACAATGACGCTAACAGAACTTATGTTAACCAGAGGTCTTGGGGTAGGTTAATTTGTTCCAAAGATCAGATCCAAATGAGGCCACCCTCTGTGGAGACGCTTTCAGAAGAAACCACATACACATCTCATGCCTACAGTGGTGATGTTTGGACTTCAAGAACTGAATGCGCAAGGAGCGAAATTAACCGACGTTCACTAGCGCTCACATTTGGAGCGCTAGTCAACTCTGGCTGTTCTCTCCCCGGCGATTGAATACTTACCTTAGTCAATCTGGGGCCTGGTCCTCCTCTGGGCACCGCCATTCTGGCTGCGGCGCCCTCCACGACTGCGCATGCGTCAGTGCTGTCACCTTGATGAGGCAAATGCTCTGCGCATGCGCAGTTGTGTCGATGGTCATTCAAGGTGCCAGTGCGCTTGTGTGGCACCTCAGACGCCACGCAGCACAGAAGAAGAGAAAATGGCCGCTGCTCAGGCCACTTCAGCTTTCGGGTAAGGTTGGTTAATGTATAGACTGTGTGCGGATGCTCTTCACCAGAAGTTCACTAGAGGCCGTAGTGTGAACAGGCCTAAGATGTTCTTATCATTCAGCCTGCCTGTATTGAGGTACTCACCACACCGTTGATCCCATTCTTCAGGGGTTGCTTGGGAACGAGGACAAGGTAGGTGACAATTCCCTTTTCCTTCAGGTATTCACACCGTGACCCACCGTCTCCAGGTTCCACCTCAAACTCTCCCTTCAGGCAGTCCATGGTACTCTGGGAAATATGCACACGCCTGCAAGAACCGCAGAAGAACCAGGTCAGCCAGGATCCAGCAAGGGAGGGATCACAGGCAGGAGACTCTCAACCACACTACAGTGGTTTGCTGTGCCGTGGGACTTTTGAAAAAGCAATCCAGCGTGGCACAAAAGAAGCACTTCTGCCCACAACTTCCCCTCACTGGTATCTGCTGATCAAATCAAAGAGGCATGAAGACAAGAAAGTGAATAGTTTGCAATCTGGGCCTGATGGGAGTTAAAACACCTCTGTGACGCTGATGGCCAGGAAAGTTAGGACCATCGTCTGGGGTTTACTACCAAAGGAGGAGATGCCAGCCAGCAGCCTAGATAGCTTTGAGAAAGGATTAGATAAGGAAGGAAGGAAGGAAGGAAGGAAGGAAGGAAGGAAGGAAGGAAGGAAGGATGGATGGATGGATGGATGGATGGATGGATGGATGGATGGATGGATGGATGGATGGATGGATGGATGGATGAGGTCAGGGCCAAACTGAACCCGCCCCACGACATGGGGTGTTTTCGCATTTCCCGAAAGGAGCACAATTAACCAACGTTGACTAACGCTCACACTTGGAATGTGAATCACCTTTGGCCGTTCCCCCCCACAATCAAATACTTACTTGATTAGATTCCGGGAGGGCCTCTTCTGGGTGCCACTGTTTCGGCTGCGGTGCCCTCCGCAACTGTGTGTGTGTTGCGCCATTGCCATGATAACGGTAATGATCTGCACATGCGCAGTCATGTCTATGGTTGTTTGAGGCCCCAACATGCTTGCGTGGTTGTCAGGCAGGGCTAGCTGCCTGCCATAATATTTGTATGTAAGATCTCTGCCACCTATGTGATTCTTTATATATGTATATAGTAGCTGCCTGTTGTTTTGGAAGTGACAGTTGACTCCCCCCTCCCTGCTGGGGTCGAGTGATACATTTTGGCTCCAAGTTTAAACTGAATTTTGAAAAACAATTATTGTTCATTGGTTGAAGGCCAAACCCTGCCCAGCTATGAAACGTATAAATATGCTGGGCTTTCTGTTCCAAGTTGCTCCCAACAAGAAATGCCCTAACGCTGAGCTGAAATAAATCACTGTTCATCTTTTTAAAGAAAGAGTCTTGTGATTATTCTTTGCCAGCCTGACAGTGGTACCCCATCGATCCTGGAGCACCCAAAGAGGTGTGGACGGTTGCACCACTGGACACTTGAGGTAAGTTTCTAGTAAATGTTGTTTAAGGTGAGGAGCATCATTTTGTGTGCCACACCTAATCAACCATTAGTGTACTTCTCGGTGAGGCAGGGCACACTTGGAAGCTGTAGGAGCCTCCTCCAAGTGCAGTGCTCTTCACCAGAAGTTCACTAATCATGCACTACCAGCTGTAGTGCAAATAAATTGAAGCTGAATCCAGACAAGACAGAGGTGCTGTGTGTCACAGGATCTTGGGTCTCTGTAGTCGGGAGACACCCTGACCTTGATGGGGTCACAATGCCCTGGAAGGGACAGGTGCAAAATTCCGGGGTGCTCTTAGACTCTGCACTGACACTTGAAGTTCAGGTGGAGGCCATGGCCAAGAATGCCTATTACCAACTATGGAACATAAGAACATAGAAGTCCTGCTGGATCAGGCCACAGCCCATCTAGTCCAGCATCCTGTCGCACACAGTGGCCCACCAATTGCCCATGGGCATCTCAAGCAGAGACAAGGGTAACAATGGCTATTGCACCAGTTGAAGCCTTTTCTGGACAGAGATGACTTGGCCACAGTTATCCATGTTCTGGTAACCTCCAGACTAGACTGCTGTAATGTGCTCTACATGGGGCTGCCCTTGAAGATGGTTTGGAAGCTGCAGCTAGTGCAGAATGAAGCTGCTAGGCTGCTGGCTGGGACAGCTGGCTGGATGCACATCATGCCAGTCTTAAAAAGTTGCACTGGCTGCCAATTTGCTACGGAGCCCAATTCGAGGTGTTTAACTTATAAGGCCCTGAAAGACTTGGGACCCAAATAGCCGAAGGAACGCCTCCTCCCACATAGACCTGCCCGTGCCTTAAGATCTTGAGGGGAGGCCCTCCTGGTTGCCCCACCACCCTCAGCAGCAAAAGGGGCGGACACCCGGGAGAGGGCCTTCTCAGTGATGGCCCCTAGGCTATGGAACAGTCTCCCCCTTGAGGAGCATCTATCGCCTTCATTGTACACATTCAGAAAGGCAATGAAGACGCATCTCTTTGCTCCGGCCTTTGGCTAAACGGGGACGCACTTTTCTCTCCACTGGCAGATGCTGTTATTGTTTTAAACGATGCTTGATTTTAGATGTTGTTACCCAAGAAGAGACCTCTGGGTATAGGGTGAGATAAAAATGTAAACAAACAAACAAACAAAGTTCCATCATTTCACTGTCCAACCATGATGCATGCCTTCTAGAACTGAATCCAGCCAACGTATCCAGTTCAATGCAATTCAGTTCAAATCTAGGGTTCAGGACACAGAGTAGTGGCATCTGAAGGAAGTGTAGCTATTGCTATGAATGGGTAACCCCCACGGCCTCCCACCAGGCGCACCAAAACCCTCCTGTCTCCAAACCACTTGGAAGAACGCAGATTTATTAGTCTCTCTGGCTTTCCAGCTCAGTGGGAAGGTCATTTGTTCAGCCGTTTCCTGCCCTGAAGCTATAATTTCTGACACCCAAAGAGCACGGCTACGCTCGGATTTATTTGCATTTCGTCACAACTGCCAGGAGACGAGGGAAATAGGGACAGGGAGGCGACACGCAGCCCACAAGAGAAGGCAAGGGAAAGTCCCTTCAAGGTGAGCTTCCTGGCTGGGTTCCCTAAAGTTGGGGAAAGCAGGACACTTCTAAGGCCATTTGCTGAGATCTGAGAGTAGGAGAAGCCTTGCCCTTGTCTCTGCTTGAGATGCCCAGAAGCAATAGGTGGGCCACTGTGTGGGATGGGATGCTGGACTAGATGGGCTGTGGCCTGGTCCAGCAGGGCTCCTCTTAGGTTCTTATGGACTAGATGGGCTGTGGCCTGATCCAGCAGGGCTCCTCTTAGGTTCTTACGGACTAGATGGGCTGTGGCCTGATCCAGCAGAGCTCCTCTTAGGTTCTTATGGACTAGATGGGCTGTGGCCTGACCCAGCAGGGCTCCTCTTAGGTTCTTATGGACCAGATGGGCTGTGGCCTGATCCAGCAGGGCTCCTCTGAGGTTCTTATGGACTAGATGGGCTGTGGCCTGATCCAGCAGGGCTCCTCTGAGGTTCTTATGGACTAGATGGGCTGTGGCCTGATCCAGCAGGGCTCCTCTTAGCTCATGGAGGAGAGATATATTAGAGGCAACAAGAGCACATTTCTTGGTAACACCTTCAGGTCTCACACAGTGGCCCACCAATTGCTTATGGGCATCTCAAGCAGAAAACAGAAGCAAAACCTTCACCTGCTATTGAATCCCTGCAAATGCTCTTTAAAGACAACCTGTCCTTCCCTCCAGCCTGGAGGCAGCGCTAGAAATCCATTCTAATAACCATGGAAACAAATGTTGCCAGAAGAGGTGGTAACAGCAACCAACCTAGATGGCTTTATGGAAACGTTAAGACAAATTTATGGGCGACAGGTATATCAATGGCTTCTAGAATGGACGCCTAAGTACATCTTTCAGGCTGGGGGGACAAGGAGGATGCTTCAAAGGCCATTTGCTGGGATTCGGGAGCGGGAGAAGGTTTGCCCTTGTCTCTGCTTGAGATGCCCATGGGCAATTGGTGGGCCACTGTGTGGGACGGGATGCTGGACTAGATGGGCTGTGGCCTGATCCAGCAGGGCTCCTCTTATTTTCTAAAGTGACCTGCATGTCTATAAAAACAAAGGGAAGTAGTTTTCCAAATCTTCTTGCAGAGGCATGGCAGGACAGAACGTGTGCCGCTCTCCATACTGAAAGGCAGCATCTCAGCTTGATCCGAAGCTGAAAAGTCACGAACCAGCTTTTAGCAGGGGGTAGGGCTTCCAGCTCACTCACCCACCAGTTATGGCCACATCACGCATCCCAGCGTTTCCCCATTCTTTCCCTCCATGTGCACTGGATTGTTCTAAAACACTGGGTCGTGACTAGCCCAGAATAACCAAGTGCATTCACCTGGAAGCACGTGGCAAATATATAAAAACATAAACCAACGCACTGTTGTTTTCTATGTCTTTTTATCATCTCTGCTAAACCCCCAAATCGATCTCTTTCTTTGAACACTAGCCCAGTTTCCTGTTTAAAACGTTACGTCCAACTGTGAAAAAAAATTAATTCCTGGCAAGCTATTTCCCCAGCTGAGCAGAATACATCCAGCTGCTTGTCTGAATAAATTATGCTGCAATAGTTAACAAAGAAAATAGTTTAAATCCAAGGCTGAAAGTCTGAAAGCGCAGACATGGGTCTCCTGTATGCATACGAAGAGAAACAGAACCTTTTTTGCAAAAGAAATAAACGAACACTGGAAAACCAGTCCATCAATCCTACATATCACCACAATCCATCTGTAACTAATGGCACAAAAGTGGAGAGAGCAAGGAACATACAACCACATGTGATGTGTTTGCCCTCAAGAAGAAGAACTGGCTTTTCTACCCCGCTTTTCTCACCTTTTTAAGGGGACTCAAAGCAGCTGACAAACCTTCTGTTCTTCTCCACACAATAGACACCCTGTGAGGTAGGTGGGGCTGTGAGAGACCAGAAGAAAGCTTTGTCTAGCCCAAGGTCACCCAGCTGGCTTTGTGGAGGAGTGCAGAATCAAACCTGGTATTCCCAAAAAGGCACGTCCAGTTCTGGGGCTGCACAACCCCAGAACTGGAAGGCCTGCTCACGATTATCCACGGTTTCCGGTAACCGCGGTAGGAACCGGAACATATCCCCAGCTGATACGGGGGTCCGGCTGTAATTAAAAATTAATTAATTAATTAAGTGCCTGAAAGTGGGGAGGGTAAGCTGTTTCCGTATTTAGCCAAAGGCCAGGCCAAAGGGGTGGGCCTTCACTGCTCTCCTGAACAAGTCACAGGGTGGACCTCACACAGTACATGCTGTTAAGTAACATAAACCACTAAGGCACTGAAGATGGTCCAACACTCTTTGAAACAGCGCACCTGTATATCATGGTACTGCCTGCATCCCAGAGCTGCCCTGATTGTTGACAGCTGTGGAGCAGTAGAAACTGCTCCGTGGCTTAACCCGGCTTAACTCTCATTGGTGCCAGATGCTTATGGATGCGCTGGGTTGCACCATATCATTGATTGCTATAACAGTTGGCCAGTGCGCATGGCCATTGCTATGGCAAGACAGACAGTCCTGTATAGGACAGTCTATACGTCAACGGAAGCCAGGTGAGTGTGGGCGAGGTTTGAGACGGGATGGTGCTCGCAGTGTGAACGCCCGCCACCACGCCTGATCTTAACTGCTGTGCAATACTTTCCCACGGTAGCTCAGTATGAAAACGCCCTGCACTTCTTACTTTTTAATTGATGTTTTGTTACTGTGTTAATTAATTAAAGTAAAAACTAAACAAAAAAACCAGTTGCTGTCCTCAAGACACACTCACCCAGGGATGCCACCAGCTTCCATCTTGTTAGCCACGGTCACATCGGTGGACCAAACATCGTACTGCCAACGTTTCTGCCCCAGCACTCCACCTAGAACGGTGCCACTGTGGACTCCGACGCGCATGTCCACATCTGTCCTGGTCTTCTCTCTCACGTACCTTGGAAGAAAGGCACCCAGAGCAATCAGTAACGCTCCATCCAGGGCTTCTCTTTGGATTCTCTAATTTTATTCATCCAGTTCCCACAGGGGAACAAATGTTGCTGGACTTTCTTGAAGGAAAGAAAAGTAAAATACATCGGACAAGAGGTACAGCAACCACCTTTGCAAGTCTGAAGGGTAAAGCGATGACCTACCTGAAGTGAAAAGTGGGGAGACCCCAGCCAAACAAGTGAAATTCCCAAAATGGAGCAAAATGAACTTTGAAATTTTTCGCCATGCAACCATATGGAGTACTGAAATGTGTCTCCCAGAGCTACAAAGACTAGGATGTTCATTCCTGGATTTCAAAGCATTCAGAAGACCCCCGTGCCATCTCCCAAGCTGGGGCAAAGGCTGGTGCAGAGCACGATACCCAAGGCAGACAGCCCTTCTTTGTACTAAGAACAACCTGTCACAGCGTTGGATAGAATGCCCATCTGAGACAAATGTATGGATGGCAGATGTATCAATGGCTACTAGAATGGATAACTAGGTACATCTTTCTGCCTTGGGGGACAAGCAGGAGGCCTCTAAGGCCATTTGCTGAGATTTGAGAGCAGGAGAAGGTTTGCCTTTATCTCTGCTTGAGATGCCCATGGACAATTGGTGAGTCACTATGTGGGACAGGATGCTGGACTGGATGGGCTGTGGCCTGATCCAGCAGAGCTCCTCTGAGGTTCTTATGGATGACAGATGTATCAATATCTACTAGAATTGATGCCTAGGTACATCTTTCTGGCTGGAGGGACAAGCAGGATGCTTCTAAGGCCATTTGCTGGGATTCAAGAGCTGGAGAGGGTTTGCCCTCGTCTCTGCTTGAGATGCCCATGGGCAGTTGGTGGGCCACGGTGTGAGGCAGGATGCTGGACCAGATGAGATGTGGCCTGATCCAGCAGGGCTCTTTTTATGTTCTTATGAGGCTTCTTAATCCTGATCTAGCTCCACCTTGTGCAGAAGGAGCAGGACCAAAAGGATGTGGCCCTTCCTTGATCTGCCCTTTTTTAAAACAAACTTTATTGACTTTATAAAAAACTCACATTAACCTGAGACAAGAATATTCGATGAAAACATTAATAATAATAATGCATTAAACCAACAAACAAAGGTTTACAACATTAAGAATAAGAAGGGGTGGCTTTTCTACCTCACTTTTCTCACCCATTTAAGGGGACTCAAAGCAGCTGACAAACCTTCTGTTCTTCTCCCCACAACAGAACACCCTGTGAGGTAGGTGGGGCTGTGAGAGCTCAGAAGAGAGCTGCGACTAGCCCAAGGTCACCCAGCTGGCTTCTTGGAGGAGGGCAGAATCGAACCCGATATTCCCAGATAAGAGCCCAGCTCCCTAACCACTAGACCAGACTGGCTCACATGATTAACTTTCAAACATATACTGTTTACAAAATAGATTACCAATAATGGTTTTGACTTAATGGAATACAGATCAGAATATACTAATTATAAAATTACTGATTGTATAAATGACGTTGGAGGGAGGGGGTCAACTTCCGATCTAGTCAGTTCGAAGATCAAGGGGGACCAAACCTCTAAGAAGGACATTTTTGGGGATAGACCTTGTATGAATCGATCTGCATCAATGTGCAGATGGGAGGCCCCCGATCCAGATTAATCCAGATCTAAAACAAGTGCAGAAAGGCCCTGATTTTTAAAAAAGAAAGCACAGCCAACGTGGTTCTCATCAACTCCCTTGGATGATCAATAATTATTGAGCTTGGAGCTAAATATTATTTGAAGGATCATTAATCCCTCCAGCAGCACAACCAAGGGCTTGTGCCAAAGATGACACCCGCTCGGGTTATAAAATATAAATGTCAGGAGACTACCAAGGAAAGAAAATTACTTTTCTACAAGGTGAAAGATATGAATTTGTAGCAGCCTCAAACTGGACCCTTTCTCGTTTGAATCTCTTGATGAATTAAGCCAGGGTTGTTTTTTTTAGGGGGAGGGGGGTAGAATGTATTATTTAATTTCCCATAGTAATTTTCCATAAACATCTAATTTTAGGGCCAGAATTTTCCATGCCTGACCCTTCAGCGGAGGATTAATTTCTGTTTTAGAAAAGCGCACAAATAATTAGCCAGAGAGAAACTGTTTAGTTAAAATCCTGAGTGCAAGAAGTCAACAAGGGATTTTCATCAAGCTGAAAATGCTAACTGACCACGAAAATCTACATCCCAGAAGGAGGTCCTAGTTTAGAAGAAGAAGAAGAGTTGGCTTTTCTACCCAGCTTTTCTCACCCATTTAAGGGGACTCAAAGCGGCTGACAAACCTTGTGTTCTTCGCCCCACAGCAGAACACCCAGTGAAGTAGGTGGGGCTGTAAAGGCTCAGAAGAGAGCTGTGACTAGCCCAAGGTCACCCAGCTGGGGGAGGGTGGAATTGAACCCGGTATTCCCAGATAAGAGTCCGGCTTCCTAACCACTAGACCAAACTGGCTCACAGTTTAGTTGGAAAGACTACTGGAGCCACCGGCGCAGAGCACACATGTGAGAAATGGCCGGGCTGAGATCTGTCGGGCTTCTTTGAAGATCAAATGGTGCTGCAAATCCCACCTGAATATGATACGCAATACATCGGGGCGATTTTGCACTTCCCTTCCCTATCCACTGGACAGGAAAGAAGTGCAATGAACCAGCACTGACTAGCGTTCGCACTTGCTCCTCTTATATTCTTATGTTTTTCTTTGGCTGAATCTGCACACTTCAAAAGCAGTTTAGAGATGGCATATGATAGCACTTAACGTGGATTAGGGACAACAGTGTGCGGATGCTACCGTCTCAAAGCCGCTTCCAAGCCGCTTCTCACTATGTGCAGATGTGGCGTTACTTTTTAAAGTTGTTGGTGGGAAAGAGAGACAAGTCTGGGTCCAACTGGAAGAGCCGCAACACAAGAGGCCTATAAGAAAATAGGAACCTAAGAGGAGCCCTGCTGGATCAGGCCACAACCCACCTAGTCCAGCATCCCATCTCACACAGTGGCCCACCAACTGCTTCTGGGCATCTCAAGCACAAGATGAAGGCAAAACCTTCACCTGCTCTTGACTCCCTGCAAATGGCCTTCAGAGACATCCTACCAGCCTCTCCAACCTGGAGGTGGTACCTGGGCATCCATTCTAGTAGCCATTGATACACCTGTCCTCCATGAATTTCTCTAACCTATAAGAACATAGGAAAAGCCCTGTTGGATCAGGCCGCAACCCTTCTAGTCCACCAACTCATCTCACAAAGTGGCTATCATGCTCTATCCTGCCAGTCCAGTTTCCTCGGAGGAAGACAGCGTGGTTTCAATGGCACAACAGACTGGGCACAGAGCAGACATTGAGAGCCAGGGGCCAGTTCTGGGGAAGCACATAGACAGTTCTGGGGACAAGAGCTCAGAGAGACGGCCCCAAGAACGCGCCTTCCCTCTGCTGCTTCAACGGCAGAAACAGGTGAGGCGCAGATCACAGCGTCTGGCCCAGCTGCACCAGCAAGACCGTGGTGCTGCCTCCCCTACTTAACTGAGCAGCACACGCCGGACTGGCGTTGCAGACAAAATACTTGTGCAACCCCCGTCCATGCCTTCACCTGTAATCCTGATTCTTGGACCCTGTTGTTACTTTGCTGTACTTCTGGAACCCTGACTTTGGACCTGACTCTTGGACCTTGCTGTGACTTTTGCTGAACTTCTGGAACCCTGACTTTGGACTGACCTGACGCTGACTACTCTTGAGCCCCCAATGGACTGCTGTAAGTGCGCCTGCATGTTTGCCTTGCTGCCGTCCCCGCCTGAGACACGACAGTGACCTACCAACTTCTTCTGGGCATACAAAGCAGACGGTGAAGGCAAAACCTTGACCTGCTCTTGACTCCCTGCAGATGGCCTTCAGAGGCATCCTGTCCATCTCTCCAGCCTTGAGGACGTACCTAGGCATCCATTCTAATAGCCATTGATATGCCTCACCACCATGAATTTGTCTAACCCTTTCTTAAAGATATCTAGGTCTAAGGAAGGTGCACTTACGAAATTGCTTCCACCATGGCAAGACCCATCAGGATAGAGCAAACAGCATGGTCCTCGCGGTAGTCCGGGAGCCCACAGATGCAGTAGTAGCAATCACCCAAAATCTTGATGCGCAGCTGGTGGTATTTCTAGATGAGAGAAAATTTTAAAAACAGTAACATATTACACCAGGTCAATGACTCTGACCTGGCTGGTCCTAACCAGGAGACCTGCAGTTCGTTATCTAAAGGCACCTATCAGCAAAGCTTTATTTTTTTAAAAAAGCAACTCAGATGGATTCTGAAAGGTTCTACATTAAAATACAGGACCATAAAATAGTGGAGTTGGAAGGATCTGCGAGAATCGTTCAGTCCAATCTTTTGTGATATTCACAATCTAAATTCAGCTTCAAACCTCAAACAAAGGTTCACCAGGTTCATCAGAACACCCATTTGTTCATTTTGCACTGAAACTGTTTTTGAACAGGCAGGTTGTTTGGTTCAAAATGCAACTTTTCCAAATACAATTAGAATTCTCTCCAAATATATTTTTGTTACAAATAATGCCAAAGGACAATATAGGAAAAAACAAAATTATCCTATTACATTTTCTATTGTTAGCCAGCAAAAAGATAATAGCCAAAAACTGGAAAGTGATCAAAACCTTAACAGTTCAAGCGTGGCATGATAAAATTGTAGATTTCGCTATTAATGAACTCATTACATTTCGACATAATAAATATATGGGCATAAAAGAGAAATATAGATATCTAGAAGTGTGGAAACTTTTCTTGATTTTTTACGGTCCAATCGAGAAGCATTTAACAAATCAGAAACAGCCATTAAATTTCTCTTAGAATAATTATGAATAATATAAAATTTTATTGTAATATAGTCTTATGATTTAGTATAGCAATAACCAGTAATCTTATAGATATATATAGCGGAATAGAAAAAGTATGACAAATACATAACTGGAATTTAAAAATTATGAGTTTGTTATTTTGGAATTGTTGAGGTTATGGTAGAATGTATGGTTTTAATTTGTATAGGAGTTTGTTAAGTGTGAAGTTTCTAATTATTTGGACCATTGTTGTTGAGTGTATTTTTAAAACTGAAATTAATTTAAAAAAAGAAAAAAAATGTAACTTTTCAAACTCCCCTTTTTGATTCAACCCAGCTGGAAACCAAACCAATTCAGCACACATTTCTAAAAGGAACCTCAAAACGACAGGCTAAACATCATACGTAGCAAACCTACTGCTGCTAGTTTGTCAAATCGAGCGAAGAGTTCGTTCAAAAGCTTGACCAGTTCTTGGGCGCTACAAGCCGATGACAGCTGCGTGAACCCCACGATGTCAGCAAAGAGGATACTGGGAATTGAAGCACACACGAAGGAAAGAAGGTAAGAAGTTAGCCCACATGGGGATGCTGGATATCTCAGGAACCTGAAGCATCTCCAAGTCCTGGGACAGGCAGGAAATCATGCAAAATCATGCAAGGTTTCCCATAATTCCTATGAAATCCTGCAAGATTTCATAGGAATTACGGGAAACCAAGTGCGTCTCAAGCAAGATTTCCCATGATTCCTGTGAAATCTCATGGGATTTCACAGGAATGATGGGAAATCGTGTGCATTTCCCTACTCGTTCAAAATATCTGCATTTTTTCATTAACCACGGTAGGTCCTGGAACGTTATCCCCCAAGGACACGGAGGTCCAACTGTATATAATAAAATCACACAGGGGATGGAAAAGGTGGACACAGAAAGATTCTGTAGAGGTGGTGATGGCGACCAGCCTGGATAACTTTCAGAAAGGGTTAGATAAATTCACGGAGGACAGGTATATCAATAGCTCCTAGAACTGATGCTTAGGTACTGTGTCTGGTTTGGAGAATGTTCTCTATAGGCCTTTTGCAAGTGAAGGCTTTGCCTTTGTTGGCCACCTGAGATGGCCAAAAGCAATAGGAGAGATGAGATGCTGGACTGGATGGGCTGTGGCCTGATCCAGCAGAGCTTCTGTTAATTCTTGGAGGACAGGTATAACAATGATTACTAGAAAGGATTCCTGGGTACCACCACCAGGTTGGAGAAACAAGCAGGAGGCTTTGCCCTTATCTTCTGCTTGAGAAGCTCAGAAGCCATTGGTGGGCCACTGGGTGAGACAGGATGCTGGACTAGATGGGCTGTGGCCTGATCCAGCAGGGTTCCTCTCTTACGCTCTTATCTAAGCGTCAAAAGGCTTACAAACCAGAGCAGTCCACGAGAGGGACTCTCAAAAGAGACTGGCCAAACTTGCCTGCCAGTAGGTCCACAAGGGCATGTGTGGAAAGGCTTCCCAGTCGAAGCCGCGTCTCTTACCTGACATTCTCATGGCGGTACATGTACATTGTGTTAAACTGCTGCATCTCCTTCTGGCTTGCGTCCTTCTTCATATCTTTCAGCATCTCATCAGCAACGTGTCTGGGCAGAATGGAAAGCATCAGCCGTTCCTGAGAGGGAGATACAAATGGAAAAAAAAGGCTTTGTAAAGAAGCTGTTGAAATGATCGACCAGATTCAGCTGCTGCAAAAAGATCACACAGATGGACTATAAACAGAGGCACAACGCAGTGGCGCAAATGATACACTGGAACCTATGCCAGAACCACCATCTGCCAGTGGCAAAGAACTGGTGGGACCATAAACCAGAAAAAGTGGTTGAAAACGAACAAGCCAAACTGCTGTGGGACTTCCGACTTCCGACTGATCGAACACTGGAACATAACACGCCAGACATCACAATCATGGAGAAAGACAAAGTGTTTATCATCGACGTTGCTATTCCAGGAGACAGCAGAACTGATGAAAAACTGTTGGAAAAACTTACCAAATGTGAAGACCTGAAAATTGAACTACAGTGACTTTGGCAAATATCAGCAAAGGTGGTCCCGGTGGTTCTTGGCACACTGGGGGCCGAAAGATCTTAGTGGGCACTTGGAAAGCATTGGCATCGACAACATATCAATCTGCCAGCTACAGGCAGACACTTTGCTGGGATCTGCTTGTATCATTCGCCGATACATCACTCAGTCCTAGGAGCTTGGGAAGGGCCCGACTGGTGATAACAATGACCAAAACCAGCATAAATATCCTGCTGTATGTTACTGCTGTTTTATGTCAATAACAATGACAACGTTGTTGTTGTTGTGCCACAACTACCACCTGCCTCTGGCCAAGAACTGGTGGGAACACAAGCCTGAAAAGAGTCACTGAAAATGAACACGCCAAACTGCTTTAGGACTTCCAAATGCAGACAGTAAAATCTTGGAACACAATACGCCGGACCTCATGATTGTGGAAAAGAAATAAATGTGGATTGTTGACACTGCCATCCTAGGAGACAGTAGAATTGAGGAGAAGCAACTCAGGAAAATGATGTGGTACGAAGATCTGAAGATTGAACTTCAAGGTCTCTGGCACAGAGGTGGTCCCAGTGGTGATCGCCACACTGGGTGCTGTACCTAAAGACCTCGGCCAGCACCTGAAAACCATCAGTGCTGACAAAATCAGTTGCAAAAGGCCACCCCGCCCGGCTCTGCACGCACCATACGCCGATACGTCATGCAGTCCTAAGTGCTTGGGAAACACTAGACATGTGATTTAACACAAAAGCCATATTATTATTATTATTATTATTATTATTATTATTATTATTATTATTATTATTATTATTATTATTATTATTATTATTATTAGAGTTGGTTTTTGTACCCCACTTTTCTCACCTATTTAAAGGGACGCAAAGCTGCTAACAAACCTTCTGTTCTTCTCCCCATAACAGACACCCTGTGAGGTAGGTGGGGTTGAGAGAACTCAGAAGAGAGCTGTGACTGGCCCAAGGTCACCCAGCTCCCTTCATGGGGGAGGGCAGAACTGAACCCGGTATTCCCAGATAAGAGTCCGGCTCCCTAACCACTGGCTCATCATCATCATCATCATCATCATCATCATCATCATCATCATCATCATCATCATCAGTAGTAGTAGTAGTAGTAGTAGTAGTAGTAGTGGTGGTGGTGGTGGTGGTGGTGGTGGTAGTAGTAGTAGATGATGATTAATAATAACAATACCCTGGAGGGTGGAGAATCCTCTGCTTCTAGAAGCATTAAAAAAGGCTTCAGCAGAGGGGGTAGGGAGTAATTCTTGCTAAATTCAGTCGGCCTCTCCTGTCCCCCCTCTACTACCGAACGCCCCCAATCTACAGAACGAGCGCCACGATTCACACATTACGATTCACTCCTCTGCTCCGGCTGTTCCCTCTCAAGAAACCACCTCTGCACTATTTGCCCCCCACGAAGCCCTCCCAAAATAATTCCGGGAGCACCAAGTGGGCTATCAAATCCCAAACCATTTTTATTTTGAGCAATAAAGAAGCAGACAGCTAAATATAATACATGGATGGAAGCACGCACCAGAACTGCACGACGCTTCAGCTGTTTTGACAGCCTCCTCCCACCCTTTCTATTCTGCTGGTGGGAAACCCAGAAATGAGCTTTCAGGAAGCGAGAACATGAGAACATGGGAACCTAAGAGAAGCCCTGCTGGATCAGGCCACAGCCCATCTAGTCCAGCATCTTGTCTCACCCAGTGGCCCACCAATTGCCCATGGGCCTCTCAACAGAGACAAGGGCAAACCTTCTCCTGCTCTCGAATCCCAGCAGATGGCCTTAGAGGCCTCCTGCTTGTCCCTGCAGCCTGAAAGATGTACTTGGGCATCCACTCTAGTAGCCATTGACACATCTGTCATCCATAAATTTGTCCAACCCTTCCTTAAAGCCATCTAGGCTGGTAGCTGTCACCACCTCTCCTGGCAGCAATTTCCAAAGGCGGATGAGCCTCTGGGTGAAGAAATCCTTCCCCTTGTCTGATCCGACTCTTTTACCCATCAGCTTCATAGAGGACCTTACTGAGAGGAGATATGATGGCAGTCTTCACGTATATGAAGGGCCATCACAGCGCAGAGGGATCGTCCCTATTCTCACTTGCACAAGATGGGAGGCCTAAAAACAATGGGATGAAACTTCAAGGGAGTCAAGACAGATTGGATATTAGGAAGCCTTCATACAATGAGGGCGATCAGTCACGGAAGGTAGTGGGTTCTCCTTCACTGGAGACCTCCAAGCAGAGGATTGACCTACATCTGTCTGGGATGGTTTAGGGCAGTGGTTCTCAACCTGGGGGTCGGGACCCCTTTGGGGGTCGAATTACCCTTTCAGAGGGGTCGCGAGGAGCCTCCTGCGCCCTTCCCTCCCACCTCCCAGATGCTCCGCCACCGTGGTTCTAGGTCCCCACAACATGAGGAACTCCATTAAGGGGTCGCGGCATTAGGAAGGTTGAGAAATGACCCTAGAGGTCCCTTCCAACTCTATGATCCTTGATTCTAAGTCTATAAAATTATACATGGTATAGAAACGGTGGATTGAGAAAAACAACCCTAGAACCAGGGGATGTCTATGAAGCTGATGGGCAGGAGGGTCAGACCAGAGCAGGGGAAGGATTTCTTCACCCAGAGGGCCACCTGTCTATGAAATTTGCTGCCAGAAGAGGTGGTGACAGCAACCAGCCTGGATAAATTTAAGAAAGGATTAGACAAATTCCTGAAGGGCAGGTGTGACAGTGGCTAGTACTATCGACGTCCAGATACTAAGGCCAGGTTAAACAGGCAGGCAGGATGCCTCTTAAGGCCGTTTGTAGGAAATCAGCAAGAAATGCCTGAAATATCTGGAAACAATTGCTGGGCCAGTATGTAAGGACAAATACTGGACTAGATGGGCTGTGGCCTGATCCAGCAGGGCTTCTCTTAGGTTCTTATGGACTAGATGGGCTGTGGCCTGATCCAGCAGGGCTTCTCTTAGGTTCTTATGGACTAGATGGGCTGTGGCCTGATCCAGCAAGACTCCTCTTAGGTTCTTATGGACTAGATGGGCTGTGGCCTGATCCAGCAAGGCTCCCCTTAGGTTCTTATGGACTAGATGGGCTGTGGCCTGATACAGCAGGGCTTCTCTTAGGTTCTTATGGACTAGATGGGCTGTGGCCTGACCCAGCAGGGCTTCTCTTAGGTTCTTATGGACTAGATGGGCTGTGGCCTGATACAGCAGGGCTTCTCTTAGGTTCTTATGGACTAGATGGGCTGTGGCCTGACCCAGCAGAGCTTCTCTTAGGTTCTTATGGACTAGATGGGCTGTGGCCTGATCCAGCAAGACTCCTCTTAGGTTCTTATGGACTAGATGGGCTGTGGCCTGACCCAGCAGGGCTTCTCTTAGGTTCTTATGGACTAGATGGGCTGTGGCCTGACCCAGCAGGGCTTCTCTTAGGTTCTTATGGACTAGATGGGCTGTGGCCTGATACAGCAGGGCTTCTCTTAGGTTCTTATGGACTAGATGGGCTGTGGCCTGATCCAGTAGGGCTCCTCTTAGGTTCTTATCTAGAATGGATACCTAGGTACTACCTCGAGGTTGGAGGACAGGCAAGAGGTCTTTAAGGGTAATTTGTGGGTTGTCAAGACCAGGGTACCATCTCCAGGTTGAATAGGGAGATGCATCTAAAGGCCATTTGCAGGCAGTTGAGAGCAGCTGAAGGTTTTGCCTTTGTCTTCTGCTCAAGATGCCCAGAAGCAATTGGTGAGTCAGTGTGTGAGACAGGATGCTGGACTAGATGGGCTGTGGCCTGATCCAGCAGTGCTCCTCTTAGGTTCTTATGGACTAGATGGGCTGCAGCCTGATCCAGAAGGGCTTCTCCTAGGTTCTTATGGACTAGATGGGCTGTGGCCTGATCCAGCAGGGCTCCTCTGAGGTTCTTATGGACTAGATGGGCTGTGGCCTGATCCAGCAGGGCTCCTCTTCGGTTCTTATGGACTCGATTGGCTGTAGCCTGATCCAGCAGGGCTCCCCTTAGGTTCTTATGGACTAGATAGGCTGTGGCCTGATCCACCAGGGCTCCCCTGAGGTTCCTATGGACTAGATGGGCTGTGACCTGATCCAGCAGGGTTCCTCTTAGGTCCTAAATTTCTAAAGTCAAAAGAGTTGTGCCACAGATGCTTCAGCCTCTGTTCCGTGACCCTCATGGGATTGTAGCACCTTCCTCCTTAAAAGCAAAGCATTCCATTATTCCGGCTGCATTTTCTCCACAAAATTCCCAAGAGGTTCCAAATGACAAGAGAGCAGAAGAAACAGTAAACATCCCCAGTTCAAACTCCAGGCAGAATTACCAGCCTCCCCTTTCTGCTTGTCAGAACAGAAGCACTAGAGCCTCACAAACAGCGCTAGCATGATCTCCTATAATTATGAAGCATCGAGTTATCCATACTCATCTACTGGCACTTTGTCAGTTAATCTCTCACACTCACACACAGAAGGCCAGTTTGGTTTAGTGGTTCGGGAGCCAGACTTTTTATCTGGGAATACCAGGTTTGATTCTGCACTCCTCTGGGAAGCCAGCTGGGCGACCTTGGTCTAGTCACAGCTCTCTTCTGAACTCTCACAGCCCCACTGACCTCACAGGGTGTCTGGTGTGGGGAGGAGAATAGAAAAGCTTTGTCAGCAGCTTTGAGTCCCCTTAAATGGGTGTGAAAAGTGGGGTAGAAAAGCCAACTCTTCTTCCTCCATGAAGCCAGCTGGGTGACCTTGGGCTAGTCACAGCTCTCTTCTGAGCTCTCACAGGGTGTTCTGTTATGGGGAGAAGAACAGAAGGTCTGGCAGCTACTTTGAGTCCCGTTAAAAGGGTGAGAAAAGCAGGGTAGAAAAACCAATGCTTCTTCTTTTTCTTTTCTAGACTCCACTTGGCCTCAGCTGCCTCAATTTTTTTAATTTTTTTTTTTTTTTTGTGTGTGTGTGTTTTGGCTTATTTTTCAGTGTTTATCACGTATTTGTATTATTATTTTGCATTGTATATTTTCTGCTTGTGGTAAACTGCCTTGGCAAATTTTCTTTTGGAAAGGCGGTATACAAATAAGGTGGAAATGAAATGATGCAGATATTACTAAAAACAAGCAATTACTGGCACATTTTATGATGCTAGCTACCAAAAAGGTTACAGCAAAAAATTGGAGGTATCATAGCTCTCTAAACAAAATAGAATGATATGTAAAAATAGCAGAGGTGGCGTTTACAGAATTAATCTCTTTACAATATAAAGAAATGGGACAAAAATCAAACCCTGTTACTCCTATAGGGATGTGTGGTACCCTTTTATAATGTCACTGTCTAGACTAAATGATGAAAATTTCCATCCCAACAAATATCGTGAACTTTTTCATTGGGTGAATTATATTTTAATACATATGCCCATTACAAGGTATATATAATCGTTGTGTTTGTAGTTATTATTAATGTTGGTTTTTGTTCTGTAATGTTGTTTTAAGTGTTTAATTTAAAAAATTATTTTTTAAAAAAAGAAAACCTGACATCTTCCTCCCACCAGAGTCTTGCTGGTGGTGGCCCCACTCTTCTTCCTTCCGAACTGCACTGTGTGCATTCTTCAGGTGGAGAAGAAGAAAAGAGTTGCCTTTTCTAGCCCCTTTTTCTCACCCATTTAAGGGGACTCAAAGCAGCTGACAAACCTTCTGTTCTTCTCCCTGTAACAGATACTTGTGAGGTAGGTGGGACTGTGAGAGCTCAGAGCAGTGACTAGCCCAAGGTCAACTAGGTGGCGTCAAGGAGGAAGCATTGGCTTTTTTACCCTGCTTTTCTCACCCATTTAAGGGGACTCAAAGCTGCTGTCAAACCACCTGTTCTCCCCACAACGGACACCCAGTGAGAGAAAGAACTGTGACTAGCCCAAGGCCACACAGCTGGCTTCGTGGTTGAGGAGGAGGAGGAGGAAGAAGAAGAGTTGGCTTTTCTACCCCTCTTTTCTCACCCATTTAAGGAGACTCAAAGCGGCTGACAAACCTTCTGTTCTTCTCCCCACAACAGAACACCCTGTGAGGATTGTGGGGCTGTGAGAGCTCAGAAGAGAGCTGTGACTAGCCCAAGGTCACTCAGCTGGCTTTGTGGAGGAGAAGGAGGAGGAGGAAGAAGAGTTGGCTTTTCTACCCCTTTTCTCACCCATTTAAGGGGACTCAAAGTGGCTGAAAAACCTTCTGTTCTTCTCCCCACAACAGAACACCCTGTGAGGATAGTGGGGCTGTGCGAGTTCAGAGCTGTGACTAGCCCAAGGTCACTCAGCTGGCTTTGTGGAGGAGGAGGAGGAAGAAGAGTTGGCTTTTCTACCCCTTTTCTCATCCATTTAAGGGGACTCAAAGTGGCTGACAAACCTTCTGTTCTTCTCCCAACAACAAAACACCCTGTGAGGTAGGAGGGGCTGTGAGAGCTCAGTAGAGAGCTGTGACTAGCCCAAGACCACACAGCTGGCTTCGTGGAGGAGTGCGAAACTGAACCTGGCGACCAGTAGATGAGAGTCTGACACTCTAAGCACGAGATACAACGGCCAGATCACACGTCCTGTATGTACTAAAGAGGACAGCAGCCTGTTTCATCAGAGTGATCATGAAATCTTTCCAGGAAAAATCTGTGTCATGCAAATGAGGAAGTATGTTGAAGTATGTTTTATTATTGGCTTATTAATTAGGAAGTTCCAAAGCCCATTGGTTTTCTTGACTTAATCTGTGTCCCTCCTCAGCACAAAGATCTATTAGGCTGAGAAAAATGATTTGGTTGCCTCCATTTCCCCTATAACAATCTCTCCATGTTCCCAGATAATCACTCCTCTACTTTGGTCTACTGGATAGGGAGCCGGTCTCTTCTCTGGGAATACCATGTTTGATTCCTCACTCCTCCATGAAGCCAGTGGGGTGACCTTGGGCTAGTCACAGCTCTCTTCTGAGCGCTCACAGCCCCACCTGCCTCAAAGGGTATCTCTTGTAGGGAGAAGAACAGAAGTTTTGTCAGCTGCTTTGAGTCCCCTCGAAAGAGTGAGGAGTGCAGGGTAGAAAAGCCAACCCCTACCCCTACTCCTCTTTCCCTGATAGTCTCTTGGTCTGATTCTACACTCCTCCACGAAGCTAGCTGGGTGACCTTGGGCTAGTCACACAGGTCTTTCTTGAGCCCTTGCAGCCCCACCTGCAAGAACAGCTGGGGAGAAGAACAGAAGGTTTGTCAGCCGCTTTGAGTCTCCTTAAATGGGTGAGGAAAGTGGGGTAGAAGAGCCAACTCTTCTTCTTCTTCTTCTTCTTCTGGCCTTCCACCTGAGCTTGGCACGGTCAGAGAGAGAGATCTGGTGGGAATGGGCGTTTGAGGTCACACATGGGCACATTCCCAGGTGAGCAGCACCTGGGCAGGGCGCTGGGCCTTGGGCGCTGAGGCCGCTGTGTAGACCAGTGCTGGATGCCGAAAGTGAAGTCGGGAAGGCTGCAGCTTGCTTCGGCGGACTGTCGCTGTGGCAACGTGGAGCGTCCATTTCCTCCTCCTGCACAACCAAGGATGCTAAAGTCAACATGTTGACTCTGTTGCCGAGGGCGCCGGGCGGCTGTGAGGGGGCAGGCCAGGCCGGACTCTGGGCAGCACCCGCCGCCTGGATGCTTGTTTCCTGTATTTGTAGACCATTTTTTCAGCTGCGCAGGACAATAAGTCTTTGAGGAGAGACTGGATTTGCTTTGTTAGTTTGATCGCCCTTGCCAGTTTGGCCTAGTGGTTAGGGAGACGGACTCTTATCTGGGAATACCTGGTTTGATTCCTCTCTCCTCCACGAAGCCACCTGGGTGACCTTGGGCTAGTCACAGCTCTCTTCTGAGCTCTCACAGCCCCAGCGGCCTCACAGGGTGTTCTGTTGTAGGGAGAAGAACAGAAGGTTTGTCAGCTGTTTTGAGTCCCCCTTAAGGGGGTCTAGTGGTTAGGGAGCCGGTCTAGTGGTTAGGGGCCCCCCGACTAGTAGTTAGGGAGCCAGTCTAGTGGTTAGAGAGCTGGTTAGGAAGCCTGCCATAGTCTGCAACAGCTTATTGTGGGGAGAAGAACCAAAGGTTTGCCAGCCGCTTTGAGTCCCCCTTAAGGGCGACTCCCCACAGTAATCTTGTGTAGACTATGGCAGGCCCCAAAAGGCCAGGAATTATACTCCTAAAATGCATTTTCCAGCTTGAGTGAGAATTAGAGATGGGATAGGAACACTACCATCCTCACACTATCATTTTTATGACCTTTTGTTAATGCACGCAGATGCGACCTGAAGGCCTCAACTTCCAATTGACTTTGGGAGAACATTCCTCTGTTCTCACACCCACACCGCCTGTGAGACATGAAGTTCCCTCCTTGCTCTGGGTGTGTGTGTCTGTGTGCGCGCGCATTGGTGCGTTGTGGCACCAAGCGGGGCATCTTGTCTGGAAACATTTGCCATTCGCTGTCATGGAAAATGGATTGCCATAGCAACTGTACCTGACATCCAGGTTGAATTATTACAGGGAATGGAAGGGGATGAAGAGAAAACAGGCACAGGAGAGAGAGTATCATCAACGTCTGACCGAAATTTCAACCCTTCTTTAAGAGTCGGACCAGACAAGGGGAGGAATTTCTTCTCCCAGGCGGCCATCGGTTTATGGAATGTGCTGCCGGAAAAGGTGGTGACACCAACCAGCCTAGATGGCTTTAAGGAAGGGTTGGACAAAGTAATAGAGAACAGGTATATCAATGGCTACTAGAATGGATGCCTCAATATATCTTTCAAGCTGGGGGGAGAAGCAGGATGCTTCTAAGCCATTTGCTGGGATTTAAGAGCAGGAGAAGGTTTGTCCCTGGCTCTACTTGAGATGCCAATGGGCAATTGGTGGCCACTGTGTGGGACAGGAAGCTGGACTAGATGGGCTGTGGCCTGATCCAGCAGGGCCCCCCATACTTTCTTATGGATTAGATGGGCTGTGGCCTGATCCAGCAGGGCTCCTCTTATGTTCTTACGTTCTAATGCTCTATCATCTTTCCCCTTCCTGAATAGTTTCAGACTGTGGCAGCTCAAGGTTTTAATAAAGGCTGAATGACCACAGTTACCGGCTGATTGATCGCTGGATGTGAGAGTGTTTGCTTTTCCTTGGCATTTCATCCACAGGCAGGCAGGCACTTTTTTAAATCCAACGTTTCTCCCGAAGGGACTCAAAGTGGTGTACAAATATTGACAATACAATATATAACATTGAAACAACCACGTTGTTATATAAAATCCGAATATAAAATCTAAAACATATAAAACAAGCTATATAAAACACATACAACAAGCTATTGGGGTATTGGAGAAACTTCATTCAAAATATAAGGAGGCCAACCTATCGGATTAAGAATAAAATTGGGAGGCCTCCTGGAATAAAAAAGTTTTTAATTGTTTGCGAAAGGACACCAGAGATGGGCGCCAATTGTGACTTGCACCTTGACTAACCTAATTCCTTACCTGGCACATCTAGCAGGGAGTATCCACACTTTTTTCGGTGCTCCAGGGTCGTCTGAGTTGGCACACAAGCGTACTGGCACCTCAGACGACCATGGATGCGTCATCATAGGGACAGCGCTGACGCACGCACAGGTGCCGCCGCAAGCAAAATGGCGGCACCCTGAAGAGGACCAGCCCGGGAATCAGTCACAGGGGAGTGACCAACTGCGCGGGACGTGGGCTGAAGCTACATTGAGCAGGCAGGAAGGGAAGTACGAAATCCACTACCCTGGATCAGTGGCTCCAGCTATTCGGGGTCCACTTATCCAGATCAAAGCCAGGTAAGTGCAGAAAAGATGCCAACATACTGGACAACAGTTACTCGTTTTAGAAACAACCAATAAAAGACATAAACTAATCCCTACACGTGTAGTTTTTTGCAACGGCAGCTTTGCACTTCCCCGGCAGCATTCGCAGTGCAGAGAAAAGGAAATTAAATTCAGAACAAGGGAAGATAACTCTCTCCGTTAGCCAAAAATTGATAGAGTCCCTATTGCAGAAAACTCTCGATAGGAGAAGCAGTGCGGATTGTATCACAGCCACAACACCTTCCTTTTGCCCAAGCTCTCTGGACGCCCTATTATGGTGTTTAGAGATGAAGCCTGACACCTTAATGAGCTCTTCTGTGGCTTGGCTAATTGGGCGTGTTTCTGATGAGGACTGAGCAACACAGGGAGGAAAGGAAAAAAAGAGATTGGGTCTTGAGGAAACCAAAGCTGCATTAGTCATCTGAAGATACAGAAGTTATGGGAAGCCAAAAAGTTAATAACAGCTGAAGCAGAGAAGGGACCATCAAAGAAAAAATAAAGTTCATTTGTAAAATGGGATCTCAGAGATTGTATCCTAAATTTCTGCCTCGATGGGTGATAGAACAAGAATCAGCTTTTCTACCCTCCTTTTCTCACCCATTTAAGTGGACTCAAGGTGGCTGACAAACCTGTTCCTCTCCCCACAACAGAACACCCTGTGAGGTAGGTGGGGCTGTGAGAGCTCAGAAGAGAGCTGTGACTAGCCCAAGGTCACCCAGCTAGCTTCATGGGGGAGGGCGGTATCAAACCCAGTATTCCCAGATAAGATTTCGGCTCCCTAACCACTAAACCAGACTGGCTTACAGCTGAGATTATATGTTGCTCGTATTATAAAATAAAAAAGTTATTTTAAAAAACTATAGCAGTGGTCTGGAACTGTACAATAAACAATTTTGGATTAAAAAGAGAGAGCTGAGACTAGCCCAAGGTCACCCAGCTGGCTTTGTGGAAGAAGAAGAAGAAGAAGGAGGAGGAGGAGGAGGAGGAGGAGGAGTTGGCTTTTCTATCCCACTTTTCTCACCCTTAAGGGGACTCACAGTGGCTGACAAACCTTCTGTTCTTCTCCCCACAATAGACACCCTGTGAGGTAGGTGGGGCTAAGAGAGCTCAGCAAGAGAGCTGTGACTAGCCCAAGGTCTCACACCTGGCTTCGTGGAGAAGTGCAGAATCAAACCGGGAGATAAGAATCGGGTGCTTTAACCAGAAGGCCAGACAGTGGCCAAATATCCCCTTAGCAAGACATAATGCTTCCTCCTGTCTGTCCATCATCATCCTATATGACCCAAGCAGCGCAGTGAGCAGCACTGTCTTTGTGCATTTTTCTGACATGCACTTCCAGCCATTCAGCCAGTGCCAAATACCCAGAAGTCCACATCACCGCCACCGCCCCCATGCACGCATGGCGGTCTGTTTTAGCCTCCACGCATATGTAGACAAAGCAATGATTGCTGCACTGTCCAGAAAGAAAGTAAATGTGCTATTGCTGGAGAGCCTGCACATTTACTTCTGACGCATGTGCTTCCCGGGGGGGGGGGGGGGGCATACCAGAACAGCCACTCCAAGTGCAGACAGCCCTGTCCCAGGGCAGTTGAGAGTGCTCCTGCTGGGAAACAGTCCAATGCCGCATTCCCAGCTTCTTAGATAACGTTGCAGAATTTCCCATGATTCCCAAGGGGAGCTCTGACCTTCTTTGAGACCGGAAATGGGGGGATGTACGGCCCACCCTCACATACCATGCATAGCAGCTGAGTGATGGGGACAGGGTCCAATCATGTGGAAGAGTGGGTGGGGCTTGTTCCGCTAGCACCCTTCACACATTCACACGGCCACGGGTGTTTCACTGTAACACTTGCATTCTAGTACGCATAATGCAAACACCACCAACCAGGGGCCTTTCTGCACTCAGCTAGTGAGTCTGCCATGAACTAGGGCTAGTAAACTTCTGGTAAAGGTGGACCATGCACACTTGTCATGAGGAAAGCTTCCCCAAAGTGTCCATTACTGGCCAGACATGCGAATGGTCCTCCCGTTACCAGCCTGTGCCGCTGCATCGGAAACCGGAAGTTCTGGCTCCTCCCTGCCGCGATTGGCGGTTCCGTGACACACTTGGACGCTGTTGCAGAGGGGCGTATTGCGGCGGATCACGTCAGTTCCCGTGACTGAACGACCCTCGCGCAACTCTACGACCGGACACCATTCCCATGGGATCGGTGGTTTGGTTGCGCCAGAGAGCGATGCAGTCAGCGATGGATGAATGGCTGCCAATCTCACTGCGCCTGCGTGGACACTGCCTCCCCCGCCCACCGACCGCAGGGAACCGGAAGAAGAGCTAATGGTTGCACCACTGGACGCTTCAGGTAAGCTTCTGGTCCAGGTTGGTAAAGGCGTGGAGCACCATTTCATGTTCCACGTCTAATCAACGACTAGTGAACTTCTGGTGAGGGTGGGCACGCCTGGAGGCTGGAACAGCCTACTCCACACGCGCATGCTTTTCACCAGAAGTTCACTAGCTGTTGACTACTGGCCCAAGTGCAAGAAACTGGACAGCCTGGACCAGCCTAGTAGAACCGCCCGCTAAGGTAAGCGTGGAAATAGACATTTAGCAAAAGAAAACCCGCTGTTAGAGAAAAAAGCGCAGCTCACCTGCCGCAAAGCCACGACGCGCCGTTCAGGCCTCCCCGTGGCTTTCTCAGAGAAAGCTGTGATACTTCCGTGGCGCGTCACGTGGGATGGGGCAGCCAACAGAAGCTGAGTTGGCAGGAAACATTGAATTTACCTGATCCTGTGGAGCGAGTGCTCATTCCACAGCAGGTAAATTCGGAGTAGTGGCAGAATAATGCGCCACCGCTATGCAGCATCAGGCATCAGGTGTGATGCCCACACCTGACTGCACTTCGGAATGCGCAGTATCTGTAAGTCTGGACAGACTCATAGTCCCAAGGTATTCGCCTTACCTCAGTGGTAGCCATGATAACAGAAACACGTGTTCAAATGATTGAAAACATTCAAAAGTTCAGTGATGGCTACCTATTACATACGTATCCGTACACATTTGTGCTGATAGTACGAGACAAAAACGGGATACATATGGGATAAAACAGGATGCGTACGAAATGCGTACAGGTACGTATAACACATACGAATGTTGTCGACCTTCGCGTCTTCAGATTCACATCTAACATTCAGACAAACAGATCTGAATGTACTCGATTCAAACCACATTCATGCGGATCCCTAGGCTAGAATCTTAGGGTGTTTCTCCACTGGCAGTAAGTACCCATTTTAGCACCCATTAAGGACCCATTTGGCTGAGAGCCGGATGACCCCATTTCCACTATGGACCCCATTAGGGACACATCTGTTTCCACCATAGCTAAGGAAATCCGGATCATACGGGTCTTTCAGGACCTATAATCCAGATTTCGTGTAGACCCCGTTAAAGGGATCTACAGTGAGGTCTTCAGCCATAAAATCCAGATTATAGGGAGCCTGTTTCCACTGCAATTGGGCAATGGGGTCTAGAGGAGGCTCACGGTAGGGGGCACTGATGGGGGGTGCCCCAAAATCAAAACTCTAAATTCCCTCCGAAGGGGTTTTCCTGCAGAGCCTGTGCTAATCTCCAAAGGCAACTTTAGAATGACTTTGGAGGGACTACGGCATCTTTGCTAATTTTCAAAGGCAACTTTGGAGAGTGCACCCCGTCCCCCAAAACACCTGGGGTGACAGGCAGACCCCTTGTGGGTCGATCCAGATTTCCAAATGGGTGCTCTGGTGTTTCCACAGCAGGCAGGCTAGCACCCATTGCTACTGGGTGCTAGACCACCTATGGAAACACATTGGGTACTTCCCTTAAACCAGATATACTAGATCTGGATTAAGGGAAGTACCCATTCCTTAGATCCGGATATTCTTAGATCCGGATTAAAGGAGCGCGGTGGAAAGACACCCTTAAATTTAGTTATTAAGAAGCACACTTCACTGAGCACAGGTTTATTTACTTATTTGCCTTTACCCAAAGGTCTCAGGGCAAGTTTACAGCCTTAAAAGCAAAATATAAAATGGACAAACAAATAGATATTTGGGGTCCAAGTCATTTAGGACCTTATAAGTTAAGGAAGGGCTACAAACCTTATGGCGAAGGGAGGCTACAACCCTTGAATTGTTCCATCCCAGCTTTCTGGAAGGACCATTTGGAGGGAGAGAAAAAAAACCTTTCCAGAAGATCCATTCTAGTCTTATTTTAGGCTTTTGCTCTGAATGTAAATAAGTCGGGTAATTAAGTGAGTTTTTACTGCGAGCCCACAGGGGTTCTGCTCTGGCAGCCATAAGAGAAGCAGCGGAAGAGAGAAGGTTGCTATGGGGACTTGATTTCCACCGGCAGCCTCCCTCTTGATTTCTCGGAGAACAGCTAATCTATAATATGATAAACAAGCAAAGGAAAATGGGTGGTGGTGGTGGGGGGGAATCCTTCCAGATAGGAACAACTGAGTTGCGGAGGAGAAAAAGAATGGGGGTTTGGTCCAATCACACCATAACTGTGGCGAAAGGTTCATCCCTCGCCTGCAGGGCACACAGCAAAATAAAACGTGGTGCTTTCAGTGCGCAGAATTCTGTACTCCAGCTAAAACAGAAAACTTCAAAAAGAAGAAGAGTTGGATTTTCTACCCCTTTTCTCACCCATTTAAGGGGACTCAAAGCGGCTGACAAACCTTCTATTCTTCTCCCCACAACAGAACACCCTGTGAGGATGGTGGGGTTGTGAGAGCTCAGAAGAGAGCTGTGACTAGCCCAAGGTCACCCAGCTGGCTTCATGTAGGAAGAAGAGTTGGCTTTTCTATCCCACTTTTCTCGCCCATTTAAGGGGACTCAAAGTGGCTGACAAACCTTCTGTTCTTCTCCCAACAACAGAACACCCTGTGAGGTAGAAGGGGCTGTGAAAGCTCAGAAGAGAGCTGTGACTATCCCAAGGTCACTCAGCTGGCTTTGTGGAGGAGGAGGAAGAAGAGTTGGCTTTTCTACCCCTCTTTTCTCACCCATTTAAGGTAACTCAAAGCGGCTGACAAACCTTCTGTTCTTCTCCCCACAACAGAACACCCTGTGAGGATGGTGGGACTGTGAGAGCTCAGAATAGAGCTGTGACTAGCCCAAGGTCACCCAGCTGGCTTTATGGGGGAGGGCGGAATCGAACCTGGTATTCCCTAACTACTAGACCAAACTACCTCACAGTCAAAAAGTCTCATGATTGAAGGCCAGACGAGACTATAGAAGCACCTATGGAAAAGGTTCAACATTATGGCACATTTTGATGGTACTCTATATCCTGCCGCCATGCCCAAGGCATACAGTAGAGTCAATGTGCCCTTTCACATGTACCTCCCTTAATCCGGATTAAGAAGAAGAAAAGTTGGCTTTTCTACACCACTTTTCGCACCCATTTAAAGGGACTCATAGTGGCTGACAAACCTTCTGTTCTTCTCCCCACAACAGAACACCCTGTGAGGTAGGTGGGGCTGTGAGAGCTCAGAGGGGAGCTGGGACTGGCTCAAGGTCACCCTGCTGGTTTTATAGAGGAGTGAGGAATCAAACCAGGTATTCCCAGATAAGAGTCCAGCTCCCTAACCACTAGACCAAACTGGCCCTTCGGTATCCGGTCCTCCTGGAATCCAGTCCAAGTAGGTCCACATCATGATGAGGACCCCATGGATCTGCACGGGCCATCTAGCAACCGATGGTAATGGGTCCTAAAAAGGGCTGCCGTCCGGATGCAGTAGCACCCATCCCAAGGCTCCAATTGAGCCCATAGCGTGACTGGCCCACGTGGCCATCAATCAGGGTCATAAGAGGAGCCCTGCTGGATCAGGCCACAACCCATCTAGTCCAGCATCCTGTCCCACACAGTGGCCCACCAACTGCCCATGGGCATCTCAAGCAGAGACAAGGGCAAACATCCTCCTGTTCTCAAATCCCAACACATGGTCTTAGCGGCATCCTGCTTGTCCCTCCCAGCCAGGAAGATGTACCTCTGTCTGTCTCTCACACTCACACACACAAGGCCAGTTTGGTCTAGTGGGTAGGGAGTCAGACTCTTATCTGGGAGTACTGGGTTCAATTCCCCCCTCCCCCATGAAGCCAGCTGGGTGACCTTGGGCTCATCACAGCTTTCTTCTGAGCTTTCACAGCCCCACCCACCTCACAGGGTGTTCCGTTGTCAGTCACATGGAGTCCCCTTAAATGGGTGAGAAAAGCGGGGTAGAAAAGCCAACTCTTCTTCTCCTTCTCCTGCTCTCGAATCCCAGGAAATGGCCTTCAAGACATCCTGCATCTACCCAGCCTGGAAGATATACCTGATATACCTGTATATAAGAACCCAAGAGAAGAGGCCTGCTGGATCAGGCCACAGCCCCTCTAGTCCAGCATCCTGGGCCTATTCGCACTTGGCCTTTTTCTGGAGTATATCTCAGGATAGGGGTCTGTGGTCCACATGCTAATGCAGACTCTAGCAGACCTCACTTTGGGCCAGCTGAAGCCTGCACTAGCATATGGACAGCAAGTCCCTATTCCAGGATATATTCCAGAATAAAGCCAAGTGCGAATAGGCCCCCTGTCTCACACAGTGGCCCACCAATTGCCCATGGGCATTTCAGCAGAGATAAGGGCAAACCTTCTCCTGCTCTCGAATCCCAGCAAATGGCCTTCAGGACATCCTGCCTGTCTCCCCAGCCTGGAAGATGTACCTAGGCGTCCATTCTAGTAGCCATTGATACACCTGTCCTCCATGAATTTGCCTAACTCTTCCCTAAAGCCATCTAGGGCCTATTCGCACTTGGCTTTATTCTGGAATATATCTTGGAATAGGCGTATGCTGTCCACATGCTAGTGCAGGCTATAGGATGCCCCAGATGAGGCCTGTCAGAGTCTGCATTAGCAGGTGGACAAGAACCCCCTGTCCTGAGATATATTCCAAAATACAGCCAAGTGCGAATAGGCCTCTAGGCTGGTTGCTGTCACCACCTCTCCTGGCAGCAAATTCCATAGACCGACGACCCTCTGGGTGAAGAAATGCTTCTCCTACACTCTTTCTGGTGGTCATCTGAGAGATGGGCTGAAAGTGAGGTCCTCCAAGTCTTAACACTTTCATCTTGCCTTCATTAAATTGCATTTCTTAAATTGCCTTCAAATTTTATCTCCCTGTCTCTCGCGGCATAGCTTGAATATCAGAAAGAGCCCCATAAAGTATCTTAAACAGCAACAAACACAGAACCATTTTTGGAAAGAGAAGCACTGAGTTGCTACAACACAAACTATTCTTGAACAGAGAGGGAGATATTTTGAAAATTACTTAAAAGACCCATCTTGCAGGGGCTTATTGTAAACTTGCTATTTATAAAAATGCATCTTGGCAATTGCAAACGTTCACTCTTGGAATGGGGTTTATTTTTTTAAAATGAAAAGAGAGCCGATAGAAATATACCAGAAGCAATTCTTTGCAATCGCGTCTCGGCAGCGTTTGAACAAAATTGCACCATATATGGAAAAGATCGAGAGAGAAATGAGATGTCAGCCCAACCTCGAGGTCTGGGTATCGCTTTGAAAGAATCCACAAAGACGTCGCTCATTTTAATCGCCTTTTTTTGGACTAAATAACAACCATTTTCAAAACATTCACCATTTGCGTTATTTATTGCCTAGGGCTTGTGAATCCGTCTATAATCAGCTGCAATATTCCCTATTTATTTATTTATTTATTTATTTATTTATTTATTTATTTATTTATTTATTTATTTATTTATTTATTTATTTACCACCCTATACCCAAAGGTCTCAGGGCAGGTAACAACCTTTAAAATCCAACGTACTGAACAAAACATTTATTAAAACAATAAGAAACACAACAACATTTAAAATCCAGCATGTTAAAAACAAAACAACGTCAGTTAAAACAATACTGTTTGCAGTGGGGGGGAACATGACCAACGTTTAGCCAAAGGCCTGAGCAAAGAGGTCCATCTTTACCGCCTTCCTGAACATAAACAGGGAAGGGGCCCGACACACCTCCAGGGGGAGACAATTCCATAGCCTGGGGGCCATCACCAAAAAGGCCCTCTCCCAGGTGCTCACCAGCCTCAATACCGAAGGTGGTGGGACAACCAGGAGAAGAAGAAGAATTGGCTCTTCTACCCCACTTTTCTCACCCATTTAAGGGGACTCAAAGCGGCTGACAAACCTTCTGTTCTTCTCCCCAACTGTTTTTGCAGGTGGAGCTGCAAGAGCTCAGGAAAGAGCTGTGACTAGCCCAAGGTCACCCAGCTAGCTTCGTGGAGAAGTGTAGAGTCAGACCAAGAGACTATCAGGGAAAGAAGAGGAGGAGGAGTTGGCTTTTGTACTCTGCATTCCTCACCCTTTTAAGGGGACTCAAAGCAGCTGACAGACCTTCTATTCTTCTCCCCACAAGAGACACCCTGTGAGGTAGGTGGGGCTGTGGGAGCTTAGAAGAGAGCTGTGACTAGCCCAAGGTCACCCAGCTGGCTTAGTGGGGAGGGCGGAATTGAACCCGGTATTCCCAGATAAGACACCTCCCCTGCAGATCGTAAGGCAGGAGCAGGTTGGTATGGGAGAAGGCGTTTCTTTAGATAAGAAAGCATCGTCTCTATGTCTAAAGAAAATGGAATTATCTATAATTTCACTCTTGGTCCAAGAAAGTAAAGCTGTTGCTAAATCTATTGCTGCTATTCCTATACAAGGTGGGTCACACTGTAGCAGAATAACAACTCTACTCAGTTACCATCTCCAGGAGGTTGGAGAGAGAGTCAGGACGCCTCCCATGGTTGTTTTCAGGGATTCGAAAGCAGGTGAAGGTTTCATCTTTGTCTTCTGCTTGAGATGCCCATGAGCATTTGGTGGTCCACTGTGTGAGCCAGGATGCCGGACTAGACAGGATGTGGCCTGATCCAGCAGGTCTCCTTTTAAGAACATAGGAACATAAGAGAAGCCTTGCTAGATCAGGCCACAGCCCATCTAGTCCAGCATCCTGTCGCACACAGTGGCCCACCAAATGCTCATGGGCATCTCAAGCAGAGACAAGGACAAACCTTCTCCTGCTCTCGAGTCCCAGCAGATGGCCTTAGAAGCCCCCCAGTTCCTTCCCCCCCCCCAGCCTGAAAGATGCACCTAGGCATTCGTTCTAGTAGCCATTGATACATCTGTCATCCATAAATTTGTCTAACCCTACCTTAAAGCCATCTAGACTGGTAGCTGTCACCCCCTCTTCCGGCAGCACATTCCATAAGCCGATGACCCTCTGGGTGAAGAAATACTTCCCCCTGTCAGACCTTATTCTCCTACCCATAAGCTTCATGGAGTGCCCCCTGGTTCTAGTGTTGTGCGATAGAGAAAATAAATTTTCTCTATCCACCCTTTCTATACCGTGCATAATTTTATATACTTCAATCAGGTCCCCTCTCAAACGCCGTCTCTCCAGACTGAAGAGGCCTAGACGTTGCAGCCTGGTTTCGTAAGGGAGGTGTTCCAGACCCTTAATCATTCTGGTTGCCCTTCTCTGCACCTTCTCTAGTTCCACAATATCCTTTTTGAGGTGTGGTGACCAGAATTGTACACAGTATTCCAAATGTGGCCTCACTATAGATTTATAAAGGGGCAAAATGACACTTGCTGTCTTATTTTTAAGATCTTATGTTCTTATATAATACATTAGTGTAACCTGGATTTGCAGGTGTTTTGGTAAAAACAGCCTTGCTCTCTCTATCCAAGATGGCACACAAGCTCTCGATAATGAAAGAGACTCCATACCACAGGGGGCATATGGGATTCTACCGATTCTCTAAATTCATGGAAGGCAGGTGGATCAATGGCTACTAGACTGGATGTCTGGCTCCTTCATCCAGGTTGGAGCAACAGGCAGGATGCCTCTAAAGGTCATCTGCAAGGAGTGAAGAACACATAAGAGTTTGGCCTTTGGTCCTTTCTGCACAGGCCTTTAACAGGATTAAGGGCCCACATAAGAAGGGCTGTGGCCCAATCCAGGGGCGGTCCTCTTTATTCATGGAGGATAGGTGTGTCAATGGCTACTAGAATGGATGTCTAGGTGCCACCTCCAGGCTAGAGAGATAGGATGTCTCTAAAGGCCATTTGCAGGTGAAGGTTTTGCCTTCATCTTCTGCTTGAGATGCCCACGGGCAATTGGTGGGCCACTGGGTGAGACAGGATGCTGGACTACATGGGCTGTGGCCTGATCCTGCAGAGCTCCTCTTAGGTTCTTATCTAGAATGGATGCCTAGGTACCACTTCCAGGTTGGAGAGACAGGCAGAATGCCTCTCAAGGCCACTATGGGGGACAGGCTGCAGGCCTAGATGGGCTGTGGCCTGATCCAGCATGGCTCCTCTTAGGCTCATAGGTTCTTATGAGAAGGTTTGCCCTTGTCTCTGGTTGAGATGCCTGTGGGCAATTGGTGGGCCACTGTGTGGGACAGGATGCTGGACTAGATGGGCCGTGGCCTGATCCAGTAAGGCTCCTCTTGGGTTCTTAGGTTCTTATGAGAAGGTTTGCCTTTGTCTCTGCTTGAGGTGCCCATGAGCAATTGGTGGGCCACCGTGTGAGGCAGGATGCTGGACTAGATGCGCCATGGCCTGATCCAGCAAGGTTCCTCTTATGTTCTCTTAAAACATAGAGCAGGAAGAACAATTTCTTCTCAATGTGCTTTGTGTCAGCCTACCAGCCATTCCCAGTGACCTTTTCTTCTACGTAAGCACAACGAGTGACGGTCAAATTCTGCAAATGCAACTCATGCTCTGACGTTCTCCGTTCCATACGGCTGCCATGAAACCCTTTTGCAACCCTCACAGGTACCCCGTTATCAACTCATCAGACACCTGCAGGAAGTCTCTGGCTGACGATACGTCATCCTTCTCAACACCTCGAAAGCGCCCCTTCGCAGACGCGTCTAAACACACTCTGATGACTGTGGGTTTATCCCCTCGCCTGATGCAGCAGGCTGACATCAATAGCACATTGCTGATGCTGCCTGGCAAGGTGTTATAAACTGTTAAGCATGGCAGAAACAGCAAGGAAGCTTGACAAAGCCCAGGAGCTGTGAATTGGATGCAGGAGCCTATAAAAAGGATATTTAAGCGTATTTTTAGCATCCTTCCAAATAGGCCCACAACGGCTGCGCGTGTCTTTCTCTCTTAGGTTTCTCACTATGTGATTCTATTATGGTGGGATATTGAAAGGGAATGACAAGCCCCAGGGATGGAGGGAGGAGAGCAGGATGGCTGTGATCTGTGAGATGAGGCCACATCCAGCACCACACACATTACCTTATCAGGGGTATCAATGGCTACTAGAATGAGTGCTTAGGTACTACCTCCAGGTTGGAGACAAGGGCAGGAGGCCTCTGAAGGCCAATTTGTAAGGAGTTGAGAGCTGATATAAGAACCTAAGAACTGAAGAGGAGCCCCGATGGATGAGGCCACAGCCCATCTAGTACAATATCTAGTCCGACAGAGTGGCCCACCAACTGCCCATGGGCATCTCAAGAAGACAAGGGCAAAACCTTCACCTGCTCCTGAATTCCTGCGAATGGCCTTCAGATGTATCCTGCCTGTCCCCCCGCTCAGCCTGGAGGGTGTACCTAGGCATCCATTCTAGTTCCCATTAATACACCTGTCCTCCATGAATTTGTCCATAAGAACATAAAAGCCCTGACGGATGAGGCCATAACCCATCTAGGCCAGCATCCCGTCACACACAGTGGCCCATCAAATGCCCATGGGCATCTCAAGCAGAAGACAAAGGCAAAACCTTCACTTGCTCTCGAATCCCAGCAAATGGCCTTAGGGGCTGCCTGCCTGTCTCCTACTGCCTTGGCATCCATTCCAGTAGCCATTGATACATTTGTCATCCATGAAGTTTTCTAGCCCTTTCTTAAAGCCACCTGGCAGCAAATTCCATAAACCGATGACCCTCTGGGTGAAGGCTCTTCACAGAGGTGAAGCTTTTGCTTTCATCTTCTGCTGGAGATGCCCAGAAGCAAGTGGACATACACTGTTTGATGCTGGTCTAGAAGAGATGTGGCCTGATCCAGCAGGGCTCCTCTTATGCTCTTATGTCACTTAAAATCAGATTTCTGAGCCACATTTGGAGACACCTATAATAAAAACAAACTATGGCAGATAGATCACAGGGTGCATTTAATCCAGAGTCACAGGGGCCTTTTGCACTTACCTTGGTAGTGTGGGGGTGGTGAGCTCCAAGAAGCGTGATATGCACATCAAGGAGTCATCTCTGGAGTGGAAATGGCTCCACGTGTCCCAGAGCATTCCAGAGATGACCACCCAGAGATGATACCCAGCTCTATCTCTCTGTACCATCTGAATCAGGAGAGGCAGTTGAAGTCCTTGACAGGTGTCTGGAGGCGATAATGGGCTGGATGAGGGTGAATAAATTGAAACTGAATCCAGACAAGACAGAGGTGCTGTGTGTCACAGGGTCTCGGGTCCGTGTAGTTGGGAGATACCCTGTCCTTGATGGGGTTGCAATGCCCTGGAAGGGACAGGTGCGCAACTTGGGGGTTCTCCTGGATTCCACGCTAACACTTGAAGCGCAGGTGGAGGCTGTGGCCAGGAGTGCCTACTCCCAACTACAGCTAGTCCGTCAACTGAAGCCTCTTCTGGATAGAGATGTCTTGGCCACAGTTACCCATGCTCTGGTAACCTCTAGATTGGACTACTGTAATGCACTCTACATGGGGCTACCCTTGAAGACGGTTCGGAAGTTGCAACTAGTGCAAAATGCAGCCGCTAGAGTGCTGACCGGAACATCTAGCCGGATGCACATCACACCGGTGTTAAAAGAATTGCACTGGCTGCCAATTCGCTACCGAGCCCAATTCAAGGTTTTGACTCTAACATACAAGGCCCTAAATGACTTGGGCCCCAAATATCTAAAGGAACGCCTTCTCCCATATCGACCTGCCCGTGCCTTAAGATCAAGCGGTGAGGCCCTCCTGGTTGTCCCACCACCTTCAACAGTGAGGTTGGTGGGCACCCGGGAGAGGGCCTTCTCTGTGATGGCCCCCAGACTATGGAATAGCCTCCCCCTCGAGGTGCGTCATGCCCCTTCCCTATATACATTTAGGAGGGCAGTGAAGACGCACCTCTTTACCCTTGCCTTTGGCTAAGCTGTTTATGTTCCCCCTCAGTACAGACACTATTATTTTAAACATATTGTATACTGTTTTATATTTGTTGAACTTTTAATGTCTTTTAATGTATATTCTATTTTAATCTGTTGTAACCCGCCCAGAGACCTTCGGGTATGGGGCGGGATATAAATGTAAATAAATAAATAAATAAATAAATAAATGCGGTACATGTGCGGAGCAATAAAACGTTCTCCACCCCTTCACTAGTGCAGGGCTGGTTGAGTACCGGTAAGCTCCTTCTGCACCTCTTCTGGGGGGGCCAGGTGTGGGAGGAGCACCTGATGTGTCACGCGATGCACCACATACCCATGTGACACACTGTGCGATGCTCCCACCAGGATTTGGACACGGCTGAGGTCTGGGAAGCCATCTGCATTAGAGGTAAGTTTTGGGAAGAGATTGGGAAGGGTTTGAATGTACTAAGCATGAACAAGTGCAGATGCTTAGTGCATTCTGGGCCATTTCGGCCAAGGCTCCCCATGGCCGTGAAATCAAAGGCCTGTTCGCACTTCGGCTGGTAGTCAACAATTAGTGAACTTCTGGTGAAGAGCGTCCGCACATGGGGTAGGCTGTGACCGCCTCCAAGTGTGTCCTGCCTCACCAGAAGTTCACTAATTGTTCACTAGCTGTGGCCTTTTCGCATTTGCAGTTAGGCTAAGACAGTTGGGGACACTTTCCCCATCTGCACGCAGGCAGGAAAAGAACATGTTTACACGCATTCCTACCTGCCTACGTGCGAATGGGGAAAGTGTCCCAAACTGTCCTAGCCTGAAAAGGCCAGACAGGGGCTGGGGCACTCCTGCCAGGGCTGCCCGCCACTGGGTGAGAACACTCAGGGATGGGCAGACCTGTCAGGGGCCTTCCCCGGGTTCCTGCGCATTGTAGGGGACCCAATAGGGTCCCTGACAGCTGGCAGGAACCCCCCCCCCAGCACCACCACCCACCCACCCCCGCTGGGGCCCGGGGACGAGCGTGCGCACATGCACCTACCTGCTGCCTGTGCTGGGTCATTCGGACCAAGCACAGGCAGCAGGTAGGTGCACAAGCGCACGTCCCCAGGGTGGGGGTCCCGAGGGTGAGGTGGGGGTCCCAAGGGCCATCTGTGCAGCTGAGCTGCCTGCATCCAGCCGGCTGAGCCCCGCAGAGGCCAGCGATCTGCCCCGATGGGCCAAGGGCTGTGAGGCCCCTTGGTAGACCGGGACCACGTGGTTCCGGTCTACCAAGGGGTCCCACATCCCCCGGACCATACACAGCTGGCAGTCCGACCTCCCCCCACCCTAGAAAAGGGCGAGGAGATGCCAAACTGGGTGTCTCCCCCTCTGCTTCAATCCCGCCAGAAGCGAGCCACCCTCCCCCCCACATGCACACGATCGCTTACCTTGCCAGCCCAGGGATTGCCATCTGCCACAATCCGCGCAGGCACGCGCACTCCCGGTAGACGGGACCCACACGGTCAGCCTGGGTCCCGTCTACCAGAGTCCGCACGCTTGCGCAGACAGCGGCAGATGGCAACCCCAGGCCGGCAAAGTAAGTGATTTGTGCAGCCCTACCACCTGTTTGGCCGATTTTCTGCCAATTGGGGCTGGAGGGTGTGTCTTGCAGCTGTCAGGGGGGGAGGCGTATGTGAACACTTCCCTCCCTGGACGGCCGGGGACGGCCAGAACACGCTAAGATGCGCGTGGTGCACTTTTTAGTGTTCTACATTTCGAACGAGTCTAGGACATGCCAGGACGCTTGGGGCGGCCTGGAACGGATCCGGCCACCCCAAACGTGCAAATGCAGCATCCCAGCTTGCCCTGGATGAGTTCCAGACCCCCTCATGCGAAAAGGCCTAAGCTTACCTGAACTGTCCAGTGGCGTACCCATTCGCTCTTCTTCCGGTTGTCTGCAGTCAGTGGGCAGGGGAGGTGGCGTCCACGCAGGCGTCATGGTGTTGGCGACCATGATCGATTGCTGATCTCTGACATGACCGGACCACCGATTCCCCGGAGTGGTGTCCGGTCATAGAGTCAAGAGAGGGGCGTTTGATAAGCAACCAAGTAGTGGGTGCTGCGTGTTCGATCATGGATGCTGACGTGATCGGCCACAATACATCCATCTGCCTGAATGTGCCCCTCTGTCACGTAATGGCCAATTGTGGCAGCAAGAAGATGGACCTTTGGGAGGACCATTTGCACTTCTGACCTATAATGGGGGCTTTGGAGAAGCTTTCCTCATGACAAGGTGAACATTCCACCTTCATCAGAAGTTTACCAGCCCTAGTTCACATCAGACTAATCAGCTAAGTGCAGAGAGGCCACAAAATGCTGCTGGGAACTCAACTAAATGGACAGAAATAAAATTATCCTCTCTTTCCTCACGTTCCACAGCACTTTTCCTGGAAGCCACCTGAATAAGGAGCCAATGACCACCTCATTGTCCTCTAGGAACCTGCCTGTAACCCTTGGAACAGGGATATTTGACCTGCGATCTGCAAGATGTACTGATGAAGATGGTTTCCAGGTCCAGTGATAAAGAGCCACACTAAGGCCAAATTCCAACTGTGATCTACTGTGGGACACAAACACTCCCACATCTGACCAAACCTGATTTGCTACAGTGCAAAGAAGTCACAATTATTGGCCAATCCCCATTTTCTCCATACACCAACCCATGGAGATGTGGCCTTCTAGGTGCATTCTGCCCCAAACATGCTCACGTTCACACACATCAGTTAAACAGCTGGACAACCATCAAGACGGAGCTATCCACCATGAATTCCCAGGTCCTGGCCAACTCCTATACATTGGACACCTATGGAGAAGACATCAGTTGCCGCTGACAAGTTTCACACCTTACCTGCTGCTGGCTCTGTTCCTCCAGGTTCAACTTGACCTCCAGAGACTGCCGCGCCTCCAGGAAAGCCTTACGGTGCTTACGGTCCGCCATGTAGTAGGACATGATGCCCACGCAGATGGTACATAGGTAGATGGCCACGTTGGACAAAATCTTCAGGAAACGAGAATGAACACTGGTAACTAACAGTCCTACAGGATCACTTTTGCACATTTATGATAAGCTCCTCATTATCTCTACATTATTAAGAAGGAACTACCAACGTAGCTTCTTTCACAAGCTCCTGATCTCAGCATCCCTTGAGCACAGACAGGCACCGGTGAAAGTCAACAATCAGTCATTTCCAGAAGACATCACATCATAGGTTTTTTTCCCACCAGCACTAAGTATCCATTAGGGACCCATTAAGGACCCATTAGGCTCAGAGCAGGAAGACCCCATTTCCACTGCAGACCCCATTAGAGCCACATTTGTTTCCACCAGATCTAGGGAAATCCACATTGAATGGGTCCTCCAGGACCTATAATCCGGATTTCCTGTAGACCCCATTAAAGGGCTCTACAATGGGGTCTTCAGGCATCAAATCTTGATTATACGGAGCGTGTTTCCAACGTGCTCGGGTAATGGGGTCAAAGGGGGGCTTCCCCAAAACCCATCTACGAAGACCGCATCCCCTGTCCTCCCCAAAACCTGGGGTGATGGGCAGGCCCCACGTGGGTCAATTCGGATTCACCACATGGGTGCTCCAGCAATTCCACTGCAGGCAGGCTAGCACCCATTGGGTGCTGCACCGCCCATGGACACGCATCTACTAGATCCGGATTAGTTGAAGGACCCATTCTTTAGATCCTATCATCTTAGATCCGGATTAAGGGAGGTCAGTGGAAACCTCCCATATTCCAAGTATGGAGTAAAGCCAGATGTTGAACTACAGCCTCCAGATGCTCTTGAATTACAATGCTCAACATTCATTGGCCAGGGCTGGCCTACAGCAAGGGAAGACATACTTCAAGAGCATCTCAAGGGTCTTAGCTGAGCCCCCCTGGAATAGAGAAAGGCAGGAGGCAGGGAAGGGAAACACGAGCGAGAAACAGGTAAGGCTGGCCATTTCCACAGATACTAGACTGACTCCTATCTGGTAATCTCCCAGTTCAATTCCACACCCCTCCATGAAGCCAGCTGGATGGCCTTTCTTTCCAGAGACTGAGCCCTCACAGCCCTGCCTACCTCAAAGGGTGTCTGTTGTTGGAGAGAAGAACAGAAGGTTTGTCAGCCACCTTGAGGGCTCTCAAGGGTGAGAAAAGTGGGATATAAAAACCAATACTTCTTATTCCTGTACAAAGCCAGCTGGGTGACCTTGGGCTAGTCGCAGCAATCTTTCTGAACTCTCAGAATGCCTGTTGTCAGAGAAGAACAGAAGGTTTGTCAGCCACCTCAAGGGTCCTCAAGGGTGAGAAAAGTGGGATATAAAAACCAATACTTCTTGTTCTGGTACAAAGCCAGCTGGGTGACCTTGGGCTAGTCCCAGCTCTCTTTCTGAGCTCTCAGAATGTCTGTTGTTGCTGAAGAACAGAAGGTTTGTCAGCTGCTTTGAGTCCTCTTAAGGGTGAAAAAAGCAGGGTATAAAAAACAACTAATACTAATACTTTCACTGTGGTTCCAGATCATGCCTCTCCATGATCTAGACCAGTGGAACTGATTGTTCTAGATTAACTGATTGTCTCTCTGGGTATCAGTAAGAAAAAAAAGCGGCTGACAAAGCTTCTGTTCTTCTCCGCATAAGAGACACCCTGTGAAGTAGGTGGGGCTGTGAGAGCTCAGAAGAGAGCTGTGACTAGCCCAAGGTCACCCAGCTGGCCTCCTAAAGTTGTACGGAATCGAACCGCGAAACTATCAGATAAAAGTCCAATACTCTAACCACATGACCTAAACTGCCATTGTCTCTTGACACTTTAAGGGGGCTCAAAGCAGCTGACAAACCTGTGAGGTAGGTGAGGCTGTGAGAGCTGAGAAGGAGAGCTGGGTGGGCCTAGCCCAGGGGCACCCAGCTGGCTTCATGTACGAAGAAGAGTTGGCTTTTCTACCCCACTTTTCCCACCCTTTAAGGGGACTCAAACCCACTGACAAACCTTCAGTTCTTCTTTCCACAACAGACACCCTGTGAGGTAGGTGGGGTTGTGAGAGCTCAGAAGAGAGCTGTGACTCGCCCAAGGTCACCCAGCTGGCTTCATGTACGAAGAAGAGTTGGCTTCTCTACCCCACTTTTCCCACCCTTTAAGGGGACTCAAAGTGGCTGACAATCCTTCTGTTGTCCCTACAACAGAACACCCTGTGAGGTAGGTGGGGTTGTGAGAGCTCAGAAGAGAGCTGTGACTTGCCCAAGGTCACCCAGCTGGCCTCGTGGAGGAGTGCAGAATCAAAAGACCACGCTGGCCATTTGTGCAAAATGTACCAAATCCCCAAACTTAATCTGCCCTTTGAACCTGTTCTCTCAAGCTTCCTGACCACGATGTCTTGTATTTATTTGAAACATTTCTTCTATACTGCCTCCTATATGACTTAAAAACAAAAACAGGAACACGCAAAGCCATTTACAGCATAGAAGATAAGAATGTGGGTAAAGCAAATAAAAGCTTTGCTCCACTGATTATTAAACACAACCTGAGTCTTGGGTGGGGATCATGTGAAGGCAGCTATTTATTTTATTTCTGGCATTTATATCCTACTTTTCCTCCTGGGAATCCAAGGCCAAATGCCCTGATCTCTTCTTCCCTTTCTGACTGTGTTTGCACTGGAACGTGTGGTTTGTCTGCACTAGTATTGTCTTGTGCAAAGAGTGACCCACTTCAAACAGGTCTACAAGGAATCTGGAACAGTCCCATGCGAACAAAGCGTACCAGGAAGCCGCTTCTTCCAAGATAATAGACAAATGTGGAACAATGTACCAATGGCTACTAGAATGGATGTCCAATTACATCCTCCAGGCTGGGGAGACAGGCACGCAGGAGGCCTCTAAAGGCCACCTGCAGGGGTCCAAGAGCAGGTGAAGGCTTTGCCTTTTGTCTTCTACTTGAGATGCCCAGAAGCAATTGGTGGCCACTGTGTGTGATGTGATGGTGGACTTGATGGACTAGCCTGATCCAGGAGAACAGTCTGGTCATTCATGGAGGTCAGGTGTATCAATGGCTACATGCTGCCTTCAGGTTGGAGAGACAGGTAGGCCATTTGCAGGGAGCCAAGAGCAGGTGAAGGTTTTGAGATGCTCATAAGCAATTGATGGGCCACCGTGTGAGACAGGGTGCTGGACTAGATGGGCTGAGGCTGATCCAACAGGGATCCCTTCAATTTATGGAGGTCAGGATTATCAGTGGCTTCTAGAATGGATGCCTAGGTATCACTTCTAGATAGGAGACAGCAGGAGGAAGCCCCTAAAGGTCCTTTACGGGGGGTCGGGAGCAGGTGAAGGTTTTGCCCTTGTCTCTGCTTGAGATGCCCATGGGCAATTGGTGGGCCACTGTGTGAGACAGGATGCTGGACTAGATGGGCTGCGGCCTGATCCAGCAGGGTTCCTCTTAGGTTCTCATGGACGGTGGCCAGATATGCTGCTGTGTGGTGATAGTGCAGGATATCTGGCCACCATCCATGGTAGCTTAGAGAGCACTGCAGCTGGTACTGTCTTTGTGCACTTCAGTTGATATGTGCCTCCTGGCATTCAGTGCTCCAGAACACATGGATGTTCTCATTACCACCTCTGCGCCTGTGGAGATGCCTGTTTCAGCTTCGGCACATGCGTTCTGGATGGTTGCTCATGCAGAAGTTAAGCAAACATGCTTCTGTTGGAATATCTGCTGCCTGCCCTGGGTTTCCCAGCACTAGTTTCTAGCGCATTTTCTTGTGATAAAATGGTGCGGTTGCCACAGATACGTGAAGCAAACCCACAACGGCAGTGCTGAAGGTCTCGGTCACCTTAGTAGCATCATGTGCAAAGGCTGGCCCTCTTCAACCAGGAGGAATGTGCACAGATATTCGTAACATGAGTAAATTTGGAGATTCGTATACGAATCAAATGTTACAACATTTGCACACTGACGCTCGTATTCTTATTAATGCTTTGGAACATTCGTGAAACGGGGAGGTAGGAAAGCGGCTGCGCCAGTCACATCTGCATTTGACATAGATTGAGAGCGGATTCAAAGCGGATTCAGGGCAGGTTTGACGCTTTCAGGGCAGATAAGTTACAGGATACGTATCAGATACGTACGTGTTTGTATCAGATATTCACACAGATTCATATGAATATGTTTGTATTGAACAGAATCCAGATTTTCTCAGATTCGAAACGATTCAAACCGAATGGAAACCCATCCACCCCCCAATTTGGGCACATCCTTACTTTATAGCTAATCCGGAATGGGATTTCCAAGGATAGCGATTCCTACACAGAGAAGAGCATGTTTGAATGATGCGTCTTCAGTGCATTAGGACCGGGCTGGTTGTCATGACAACTCCAAGGTGTTAAAAATAGCCAACTAATGATGCCTTTTTATGGGGTGTGGCACGCTTTCCTTCCACTTCTCTTCTCTCCTCTCCCCCCCCCCCCAAAAAAAAAATCAGTTCAATGGGATATTCCTCCTGCTGGCACTTTTCCAAACCTTTCCTATCTATCCCTGCCGTTCATCAGTACAGGTTTTCCAAACTTTGTGCTTTTTCTCCTGGAAGAGATGAGCAGTGAAGGTGCCAAAAATATACCTGGAATGAACACACTGGGAAAGAAGAAGAAGAAGGAGAAGGAGGAGGAGGAAGAGAAGAAGGAGAAGGAGGAGGAGGAAGAGAAGAAGGAGAAGGAGGAGGAGGAGGAGGAGGAGGAGGAGAAGGAGAAGAGTTGCTTTTTCTCCCCTGCTTTTCTCACCCATTTAAGGGGACTCAAAGTGGCTGACAAACCTTCTGTTCTTCTCCCCGGAAGAACCCCACCCATGCTGTGAGGTGGGTGGGGCTGTGAGAACTCAGAAGAGAGCTGTGACTAGCCCAGTGGTTCTCAACCTTCCTAATGCTGCGACCCCTTAATGCAGTTCCTCATGTTGTGGAGACCCCCAACCACGGGGGGGGGGCAGCTGGGAGGGCAGAGGGAGGGGCAGCAGGAGAGTCGCCGCGACCCCTCTGAAAGGGTAGTTCGACCCCCAAAGGGGTTGCAACCCACAGGTTGAGAACCACTGGACTAGCCCAAGGTCTCCACCTGGCTTCATGGAGGTGCGTGGAACCAAACCTGCCATTCCCAGATAAGAGTCCGGCTCCTTAACCACTAGTCAGCTCTTCCTTTCTCGCCAGGTGATAAGCCTGTCATCCATAAATTTGTCAAACTCTTTCTTAAAGCCATCTAGGGTGGTTGACGGAAGCCAATTCCACATAGACTGATGACCCCCTGGGTGAAGAAATCCTTCCCCTCGTCCGATCTGAGTCTCCCACCCATCAGCTTCACAGAGGGAATTTTGACCTTCACATTCTAATCTTGCCCATAAATTCCAATTTAAACATTCGAATGGATTACGAATTTTCAAAACTATTTGGTCGAATTATTCGGACATTCGTACGCGTACGGGTCTGCACACAACGCGTACTTGCACGGATGCAGCTTTCCCACATCCGTACGCATTTGTACGGATCCGTACGTGACAAAAACAGGTTGAACACAGGATAAATACGGGACGCATACAGGTGTGCAAGGATGAGCACCAATGCGCACGGCCACATACAAATGTTGCTGGCATTTGTAAGTGCAAATTCAAACCGAAAATTCAAAAGAATAGATTCGGATTTGCTGAATTTCAATCGAATTTGGGTAATTTTTCACCCTCCACCTTTTCTATCCCGTGCGTGATTTCGTCATCTTGCTTTTGGTTTCCTTTAGGCGAGCGTTGATAGCGAACAACCTTTGCTCGTGTGAAGAGATACAGTAGGCTACGAGAATAACTTTTCAATGATTTGGAAACATGGCTATTTAAAAGATAAACACAACACGCTGTTTATCGTCTCTTAGCAACGCCGGGGAAAACAGGCTCAGTTGCAAACCCAAGGGGGGAAGTAAAGAACAGAAACATACACACAGAGCCAGATAAGCGAAAGCGCTGGAAGCTGCCAGGTCAGGCTAAGACGGCAACGGGAAGAAGTTGTTTAGGGTCTGATGATGGCCCTTGAGCCTGGCTTCAGGGTCACCTTTTGGCTTGAAGCTGAATCCAGGCAAGACAGGGGTGCTCTGTGTCACAGGGTCTCGGGTCCGCGGAGTTGGGAAACACCCTGTCCTCAATGGGGTTGCAATGCCCTGGAATGGAGATGCAAAATTTGGGGGTTCTCTTGGACTCTGCACTGAGGCTTGAACCTCAGGTGGAGACCATGCCCACGACTGCCTATTCCCAACTATGGCTGGCGCACCAGCTGCAGCCTTTTTTGGACAGAGATGACTTGGCCAGAGTTATACACGCTCCGCTGACCTCTAGATTGTATCATAATGCACTCTACATGGGGCTAGGTTGGTTGGTTGTTCAGCCATATTCAGCTCTTCATGACCTCATGGACCACAACCAGGCTCATATGCTTTGCTTCCATGACACCATCTACCCATCTTATCCTCTGCCATCCCTTTCTCCTTTGTCTTCCATCTTTCTCAGCATCAGGGCTTTCCCCAATCAGTCCCATCTTCTCATGATGCGGCCAAAGTCTTTGAGCTTCAGCTTCAGGATATGCCTAGTGGTTAGGGAGCCAGACTCTTACCTGGGAATACCAGCGGCCTTTTCGCACGAGGGGTTCTGGAACGCATCTAGGACACGCCGGGACGCTGCATCCGCACTCTTGGGGCGGCCGGATCCGTTTCAGCGCCGCCTGAGCCGGGTCATTTGGACCCAGCACAGGCAGCAGGTAGGTACACACGCACACACATTCTTTTCCTGCCTGTGTGCAGATGGGGAAAGCGTCCCAAACCAGCCGGGTGACCTTGGCCTAGTCGTGGTTCTTTCTCTCAGCTCTCACAGCCCCACCCACAGTACCTCACAGAGTGTCTCTTGTGGGGAGAAGAACAGAAGGCTTGTCAGGTGCTTTGAGTCCCCTTAAATGGGTGAGAAAAGCAGGGTATAAAAGCCAACTCTTCTTCTTCAAATGGCCGCTTAGTGCAGGATACCAAGGAGTTCAAATGCGGCACATTTCTGTAATCCAGTTACCCTTGGGGGACCAATGCCCTCTGGCCCAGCATGGGTGCCGCCTGAGAACACCCATCTAAATCCGCATAACTCTGCTGCGGGACCACTGGACCGCTCTAGCTGGTGGGCTGCTTCCGGCTGATCCGGTCCCACTGACGCACTGTAGTAAAGGTCAGTGTGAAAAGGCCCAAAATTTCTGACCCAAAGTGATTAAGAGATGGGGAAGAAATGGGCCATTTTTTCTGAATGTCCCTTACTGTATCCCAACACTGGACTTGGGAAACCAATGAAAGGTAGAAGCCCTGTACTTTGCCCTCTGCCCTTCGGGCAGTTTCCACACTCCTCCCCACATTATCCCAGACCAGTGTGGGACGCTCCAGTTCAGGACAGGCAATGCGTCCCAAACTGAGATGGTTTGCGCTTGGCCACAGTACGAGGCCGTCTTCATTGGGACGGCCTGCTCTGCAGTGGCCCCTGTGGACGCTCCAAAGGTCATGCCAGGTCTTGAGCTGAGACAGGAGCCCTCAGAAGGCTCTCAACTTTTGTTCCCGGCCTTTGGAGCTCCCAGGGGGCCTATTTCAGTGGCACACCTTGCTGCGCCACCAAAATACCTCCCCCCACCCATGATCTGGTATACCACCATGTTCCAGTACGCCACTACTGGGTATACCAGACCTCTGTAACACAGTACACGATTTCCTAGTACACCGGTTGGCCCTGTAATCAAGATCTACCAGACAGGGCGCGTTCAGAGGGGGCCCTTGAGAAGAGTTGAAGAAGAAGAGTTGGCTTTTCTACCCTGCTTTTCTCACCCATTTAAGGGGACTCAAAGCAGCTGAAAAACCTTCTGTTCTCCCCACAACAGGCACCCTGTGAGGTAGGTGGGGCTGGGAGAGCTCAGATGAGAGCTGTGACTAGCCCAAGGTCACCCAGCTGGCTTCATGGAGGAGGAGTCAAACCTGGATCCCCTTTGAATGTGGTAGAATTATATTTGACACAAATATAGGCGTATGAATTTGTACAAATATCCAACGCATGTGTATCAGATACGTATCTGGAACGCAGCCAACACAAACACGTACATCTCCGTAACATATCTGCTCTGAAAGCATCAAATCCGGCCTGAATACACTTTTCAATCCACTCCCGATCCACATTGAATGCAGTTTTGATCTATTGCGGATGAGACTGCTACAGCCACTCTCCCACCTCCCCAGTTTAACAAATGTCCAAATTATTTGTACGAATGTCCGAACTATCTGTACGAATGTCCAAATCGTTCTATTTGTGCACGAATGTCCAAATTTGGAAAAAATTCGTACGAATAACGAATGCTACGAATATTCGCGCACTTCTCTAAAGCAGGCAGATGGGCACCAACTGACCCCTTCCGGCCCCATATTTCTGGTCAGTGTGGAAGTCTGAGAATACAGCAAAGGCTGCGTATCTCTCATGCAGCAGAGGGAAAGGATGCCCCTCTGCCTCCCCGTGGGATGGATTTCTGGGGGTGGCGACCGTGGGGTGCCCCTTGCGGGAAAAGGGGAGCGCGAAAGTCCTGACTCCAAGGCGGTCTGCAATGGAAGCCTTTGACGCAGAGGATTCTGTCACCTTCCATTATTATGTGTTATTATTGTCCCGGCGCTCGGCTCAGGAGGCGGCTGAATCCCCGCGGAGCCCATTGAGGGCTCCGGTTGCCCGTGTTAAACACAAGCAATTAGCTCTAAAGAGAGCGGAGAGACAGCCAGGTGAAAACACAAACACAACTCAAGCAACTGAAAGGTCTTCTCCGGAACAGAAAGAAAGCCGCAGGGGCCAAGGAGAGCCCACAGGGATTGGGAAAGAAACTTTCCACCCGCCTATAGAGAGACCAGAACTGGGCTGGGGGGGTGGGGGGCGCCGAGTCAATGGAAGCCCAACGCAAGGACTGGCGGCATCTTAAGGAATTCCCAGAAGTTTTCATGACATGCAGGAGGGCCTTTTCTGTGCTGGCCCCCAGGCCCCCTCTTGAGGTTTCCCAGGAACCCACACTGTATAGCTTTCGGCACCAGGTGAAAGCATACCTTTTCACCAAGGCTTGCGCTGTTTAAATAGGTTTTGTGGGGTGCTGTCCTGTTAAGGAGGGGGGAGGGGGAGGATGGGGTTATATTTTTAACATTTGTTTTAATATTTGATAAGTTTTATTCTTATTGTAACTCTCCCTGGGACCATTTGTTGAAGGATGGGAAGTAAATTTCTTGAATGGATGGATGGATGGATGGATGGATGGATGTTTACAATACTCTAAATCAAAGTGTCCTGCAATATGCCATTATATACCATCAACACAGTACACTGATACATAAGAACCTAAGAGGAGCCCTGCTGGATCAGGCCACAGCCCATCCAGTCCAGCATCCTGTCCCACACAGTGGCCCACCAATTGCCCATGGGCATCTCAAGCAGAGACAAGGACAAACCTTCTCCTACTCTCAAATCCCAGAAATGGCTTTAGAGGCCTCCTGCTTGTCTCCCTAGCCTGAAACATGTACTGAGGCATCCATTCTGGTAGCCATTAATACACCTGTCCCCCATGAATTAAGAGGAGCCCTGCTGGATCAGGCCACAGCCCATCCTGTCCCACACAGTGGCCCACCAAATGCTCATGGGCATCTCAAGCAGAGACAAGGACAAACCTCCTGCTCTTGAATCCCAGCAAATGGACTTAGAAGCGTCCTGCTTCTCCCCCCCCTACCCCCACAGCCTGAAAGATATACTTAGGCATTCACTCTAGTAGCCATTGATGCATTTGCCATCCATACATCTGTCCAACCCTTTCTTAAAGCCATCTAGACTGGTAGCTGTTACCACCTCTTCTGGCAGCAAAGTCCATACTGTAGACCAATGACCCTCCGAGTGATGAAATCCTTCCCTTTGTCGGATCCGACTCTCCTACCCATCAGCTTCGTAGATGCCCCCTTGTTCTAGTGTTGTGTGATAGAGAAAAGAAATTTTCTCTATCCACCTTTTCTATACCATGCATAATTTTATCTACTTCAATTGGGTCCCCTCTTAAACACCATCTTTCCAGGCTAAAGAGGCCCAGACATTGCAGCCTGATTTCATAAGGGATTTTGTTCCAGACCCTTCATCATTCTGGTTATCCCTTCTCTGCACCTTTTCCAGTTCCACAATATCCTTTTTGAGGTGTGGTGACCAAAATTGTACACAATATTCCAAATGTGGCCTCACCACAGATTGATAAAGAGGCACAATGATGTCTATCACAGTCCAAATTACTGTGCATCAGATTCAGGCAAACGTAATAAGTTATGCAAAACAGAGTCTAAGGGGAAGCCAAGAATTAAGAAACATGATAGTAATAAAGGGAAATAAAACTTAGAAGTCCGTCTGGTGGGAGGGAGCGAAAGAAACTGAGCATTTGTACCACAGTCAATTAAGACTGGAAATTAAGAAGGCGAAAGGTTTCCAGGGATGCATACAATACCAATTGTTTTTTTACCTTTTTTTAAAAAAAAAGAACATGTCATCAATTGTAAGTAGTAATATGAAAAATATATTTGCCAACCATAAAGCCATGATAGAAATTGATGCTGCAACAGCACCTGGAATTCTGATTGCATTTCCAGAGAAGGGTGAAAAAGGAGGAACTAAATTGTTCAAGTGAAAAAGGGAAGCCCCAAGAGAAAATCTACAATCTTGGGATTTTTTTAGTTTAGAAAGGGGATGTGAAGTATGCATAAGAAGGCACAGTGAATACCAAAGGAGAGTGAAACCACGGAATTGAATATTGGGAGAAACTGGACAAACAGAAGGAAGAAGAAGAGTTGGCTTTTCTACCCCTTTTCTCACCCTTAAGGGGACTCAAAGCTGCCGGCAAACCTTCTGTTCTTCTCCCCAAAACAGACACCCTGTGAGGTAGGTGGGGCTGTGATAGCTCAGAAAGGAGCATGATTAACCAGCATTAGTTGAGCACTAGTCAACTCCCGCCAGGATCGGATACTCACCTTATTCGATCCGGGGGCCGCCATTTTGGCTGCAGTGCAGTCCACAACTGTGCATGTGTCAGCACCATCGCCTTGACGATGCGCATGCGTAGCTGTGTCTACAGCTGTCCAAATGACCCCGGAGTGCCAGCAAGAGCACACGATCGTGCCACTAGATGCTTCGGGTAAGTCCCTGTTTAACATTGGTTAACGTGTGAAGCACAATTTCATGTTCCACCCCTAATCAATGATTAGAACCTAAGAACCTAAAAGGGGCCTTGCTGGATCAGGCCTCAGCCCATCTAGTCCATAAGAACCTAAGAGGAGCCCTGCTGGATCAGGCCACAGCCCATCTAGTCCATAAGAACCTAAGAGGAGCCCTGCTGGATCAGGCCACAGCCCATCTAGTCACTAAGAACCTAAGAGGAGCCCTGCTGGATCAGGCCGCAGCCCATCTAGTCCATAAGAACCTAAGAGGAGCCCTGCTGGATCAGGCCACAGTCCATCTAGTCCATAAGTACCTAAGAGAAGCCCTGCTGGATCAGGCCACAGCCCATCTAGTCACTAAGAACCTAAGAGGAGCCCTGCTGGATCAGGCCACAGCCCATCTAGTCACTAAGAACCTAAGAGGAGCCCTGCTGGATCAGGCCTCAGCCCATCTAGTCCATAAGAACCTAAGAGAAGCCCTGCTGGATCAGGGCACAGCCCATCTAGTCACTAAGAACCTAAGAGGAGCCCTGCTGGATCAGGCCACAGCCCATCTAGTCCATAAGAACCTAAGAGAAGCCCTGCTGGATCAGGGCACAGCCCATCTAGTCACTAAGAACCTAAGAGAAGCCCTGCTGGATCAGGGCACAGCCCATCTAGTCACTAAGAACCTAAGAGAAGCCCTGCTGGATCAGGTCACAGTCCATCTAGTCACTAAGAACCTAAGAGAACATAAGAACATAAGAACATAAGAGAAGCCTTGCTGGATCAGGCCACAGCCCATCTAGTCCAGCATCCTGTCGCACACAGTGGCCCACCAAATGCTCATGGGCATCTCAAGCAGAGACAAGGACAAACCTTCTCCTGCTCTCGAGTCCCAGCAGATGGCCCATCTAGTCCATAAGAACCTAAGAGAAGCCCTGCTGGATCAGGCCACAGCCCATCTAGTCCATAAGAACCTAAGAGGAGCCCTGCTGGATCAGGCCACAGCCCATCTAGTCACTAAGAACCTAAGAGGAGCCCTGCTGGATCAGGCCACAGCCCATCTAGTCCATAAGAACCTAAGAGGAGCCCTGCTGGATCAGGCCACAGCCCATCTAGTCACTAAGAACCTAAGAGGAGCCCTGCTGGATCAGGGCACAGCCCATCTAGTCCATAAGAACCTAAGAGGAGCCCTGCTGGATCAGGCCACAGCCCATCTAGTCACTAAGAACCTAAGAGAAGCCCTGCTGGATCAGGTCACAGTCCATCTAGTCACTAAGAACCTAAGAGAACATAAGAACATAAGAACATAAGAGAAGCCTTGCTGGATCAGGCCACAGCCCATCTAGTCCAGCATCCTGTCGCACACAGTGGCCCACCAAATGCTCATGGGCATCTCAAGCAGAGACAAGGACAAACCTTCTCCTGCTCTCGAGTCCCAGCAGATGGCCCATCTAGTCCATAAGAACCTAAGAGGAGCCCTGCTGGATCAGGCCACAGCCCATCTAGTCACTAAGAACCTAAGAGGAGCCCTGCTGGATCAGGCCACAGCCCATCTAGTCACTAAGAACCTAAGAGGAGCCCTGCTGGATCAGGCCACAGCCCATCTAGTCCATAAGAACCTAAGAGGAGCCCTGCTGGATCAGGCCACAGCCCATCTAGTCACTAAGAACCTAAGAGGAGCCCTGCTGGATCAGGCCACAGCCCATCTAGTCCGGTGATGGCCAACCTATGACACGCGTGTCACAAGTGACACGCCAAGCCCTTTTGGGTGACACACATGGTCACCCTGGCACCTGGGCGTGTACTGCTTGCTTGTTCTTGAAGTGTATGAAATACCAACTTTCAATTGAAAATTTAGCAACAGAAGTCACTAATGTAAAGAATTGTTTTTGCTTTTAATAAAATATATATTATCAAAAATAACTTTTTTACTAGAGCCACAAATATCACAAAATTATGGATATTTCTAGATGTGACACAGCACCCGAGTTAAGCTAGGTTTTCTTGCGAATTTTGACACACCGAGCTCAAAAGGTTCGCCATCACTGATCTAGTCCATAAGAACCTAAAAGGAGCCCTGCTGGATCAGGCCACAGCTCATCTAATCCAGCATCCCATCTCACACAGTGGTTCGCCAATTGCCCATGGGCATCTCAAGCAGAGACAAGGGCAAACCTTCTCCTGCTATCAAACCCCAACAAATGGCCTTAGAAATATCCTTCCTGTCCCCCCAGCCTGAAAGATGTCCTTGGGCATCCATCCTAGTAGCCACTGAGACATCTGTCATCCATGGATTTGTCCACCCCTTCCTATAAGCCATGCAGGCTAGTAGCTGTCACCACCTCTTCCGGTAGCCAGTTCCATAGACCAATGACCCTCTGGGTGAGGAAATCCTTCCCCTTGTCAGATCCAACTCTCCTATCCATCAGCTCCATAGACTGCCCTCTGGTTAGTAAACTTCTGGCGAATGCAGCCAGGAGTTCTCTAAGCATTCCCTACTGGCCCAATGCAAATAGGCCTTAGGTGGCTATTGTGGGTCTCCTCAACTAGCCCATGCTGTGTCCAATACAGGCTGCTAATAGGCAGACCGGACTCTCTAGAGCGGAAGAGAGAGACCCAGAAGAGGACTTGCCGGCGCAATTTGCCATTCTGCAGGTAAGTGCCCAAGAAGATACCCTATGAGCCAAAGAAGGCACATCATTAGCAACATTGGCTCCATAATAATGCAAAGTCTTCAGAGTGAATCGTCCAAAAGCCTATATACAACAATTATGACCGTAATTAATCAGCTCAGCAAATTATATTTGTCCTGGACATCACGTCCTGCTTTTTGCAAGGTAAAGAGACCAATGCATCTGTTGCCAAGGTTTTACTGGCCTGGTACTCCATGTACCACAAAAACAACTAACACAAGAGAGCAGAGAGGAATTTTGCTGCCACTGAGATGTGCTTTCCAAACGGGTGGAAAACACATGCCTGAGCATTGCTTTGGTGCCATTGCTGATTTCAACAGGGAGCGCAAGAGGTTTCATGCTGGTGAACTCAAAGCGGAGTCATCACCCTTTTTTTTTTTAGTTCTATAAGAACCTAAGATGAGCCCTGCTGGATCAAGACCGAGCCCATCTAGTCCAGCAACCGATCTCACACAGTAGCCCACCAATTGCTTACGGGCATCTCAAGCAGAAGACAAAGGCAAAATCTTCATTTGCGCCCAAATTTCTGCAAATGGCCTTTGGAGGCATCTTTCCTATGCATCCATCCTAGTAGTCATTGATACATGTGTCATTGATGAATTAAGAAAAGCCCTCCTGGATCAGCTGCAGCCCATCTAGTCCATAAGAACCTCAGACGAGCCCTGCTGGATCAGGCCACAGCCAATCTAGTCCATGAGAACATAAGAGGAGCCCAGCTGGACCACACCACAGCCAATCTAGTCCATAAGAACCTCAGAGGAGCCCTGATGGGTCAGGCCTCATCCCATCTAGTCCAGCATCCCATCTCACACAGTGGCCACCAATTGCCCATGGGCATCTCAAGCAGAGACAAAAAGCAAACCTTCTTCTGCTCTTGAATCCCAGCAAATGGCCTTAGAAATATCCTGCCTGTCCCCCCAGCCTGAAAGATATATTGAGGCATCCATCCTAGTAGCCATTGATACATCTGTCGTCCATGAGTTAAGAGGAGCCCTGCTGGATCAGGTCACAGCTCATCTAGTCCTTAAGAACCTCACAGGAGCCCTGGTGGATCAGGCCACAGCCCATCTAGTCCAGCATCCCGTCTCACACAGCGGCCCACCAACTGCCCATGGGCATCTCAAGCAGAGACAAGGGCAAAACTTTAATTTGCTCTCAAATTTCTGCAAATGGCAACAGGACCATTAGTTCTAGCTGTCTGTTTGTTAGTTCATATTTCTATCCCGCCCTATACCCGAAGGTCTCAGGGCAGGTAACAACCTTTAAAATCCAACCTATCAAAAAACAATACATATTAAAATAGTAAAACCACCACAATGTTTAAATCCAGCATGTTAAAAACAAAACAACATCAATTAAAGCAGTAGTGTTTACAGCGGGGGAAACATGACCAACATTTAGCCGAAGGCCTGAGAAAAGAGGTATGTCTTCACCGCCTTCCTGAACATAAGCAGAGAAGGAGCCTGACGCACCTCAAGGGGGAGGCTATTCCATAGCCTTGGGGCCATCACTGAGAAGGCCCTCTCCCGGGTGCTGCTGAGGGCGGTGGGACAACCAGGACGGCCTCCCCTCCAGACCTTAAGGCCCTGGCAGGTCAGTATGGGGGAAGGTGTTCCTTTAGATATTTGGGGCCCATATCATTCAGGGCCTTGTAAGTCAGAGTTAGCACCTTGAACTGGGTGCGGTATAGACAACAGGTTGTTAAAATAGCTAGCCCAGGCGCCTTCCAAGCTGGTGGAAGAAATCCGCAGTGAAGAGAAAAATCGTAGCTTACCTGTTACAAAGTGGCGACCGGGCGTCTGGACTCAAGCAGCCTCCCGTAGCTTCCTCACCGGAAGCTGTGGGAGATGAGACCGGCATGCGCGGTCGCATGAGACGAGGCAGCCAGCTGGCACTGAGCTGCCCTCCCAGTTCTCGTCGGCTCTTCTCGCCGTTCCATCCGGACCGGCAGGAAGATTCAAAGTTTGTTAATATTGCACAGGGAATGCCGTTAAATAAGTATTAAGTAAATTAGCAGTAGCGCCGGTATAATGCGTCGCCACTACGATCTGGCGATTGTCATGCACCTCCAACGTGCAGTGTTAACAAGCGTGGGTGCACCTCTATTTAGCCAAGTTGTGGCAGTCTAGAGTAGATACAAGAGGTTTTTTCTTCTACGGCTACCCAATTTTTGGCTATTTCCACACTTACTAGCCTAGTATATAACAACCTCTAGACTGGACTACTGCAGTGCACTCCACATGGGGCTGCCCTTGAAGACGGTCCAGAAGCTGCAGCTGGTGCAGAATGCAGCTGCTAGACTGCTGACCGGGACAGCTGGCCGGACACACATCACACCCGTCTTGAAAGAACTGCACTGGCTGCCAACTCACTACCAAGCCCAATTCAAGGAGCTAACTTTAACACATAAGGCCCTAAATGACTTGGGCCCCAAATATCTGACCCCTCTGGAGCCCTTTGTAAGTTCAGACTCAGCCTCTCACCAGCCCAGTGGTTTTCCGACTGGCAATATGCTGTCACACTGCAGATGAGCGAACACAGAAGGCAGGCTTTGTGAATGCTTGTTGATAATGGTATTTATTGGAGTTCGTTTCCCATGGGTTGACTAATCGTCTGGCCTTCGGTTGCGCGGCGAAATCACACCAGCCGAAGCCGTGATGACTAATGACCAAAGACAACAATACTAGCCGGGATGCATAAGTGAAAAGCGCAACCCGAGGCTGAAATGGTTTGGTTTCAACCTGCGTTCAGTCATTAATCTCTGTGCAACTTGAGGACAGGACTTTCCCAGAAGTGACCACCGCCAAGAAGAAATTATGGCTTTCTCTAACTGGATTCCTCCAAAGATACCTGAAAGATCCCCTTAACGTGAAGCGGTAATACAAATATTTTAGGCAAACAGATGGGCTATTTTTACCGTTTCAATTTGTTCTGCTGTAAGGAACTGAAAAACTATTCCTGAGCAAAAAAGGAAATGTGTGCAAACATTTTAGGAATTTATTGCAATTCAAAGACAGTGAATTTGACATCCCAGATAAACGGCTATAGGACTGTAGCTCTTATTCTGGTGTAGGCATCCGAAATAGGGCCTTCTCAGTGGTGGCCCTAACCCAGGCAATGGAGGAGTGTCCCCCTTGAGCTGCATCAGGCACCCTCACTTTTTACATGCTGAGGAAGGCAGTGGAGAAGGAGGAGGAGGAGGAGTTGGCTTTTCTCACCCATTTAAGGGGACTCAAAGCGGCTGACAAACCTTCTGTTCTTCTCCCCACAACAGACATCCTGTGACTAGCCCAGGTTCACCCAGCTGGCTCACAAAGATGTACCTTTTTGGTGGTTAAGGAACCAGACTCTTATCTGGGAATATTGAGTTTGACTCCACCCTCCTCCATGAAGCTAGCTGGGTGACCCTGGGCTAGTCACAGCTCTCTTCTGAGCTCACAGCCCCACCCACCTCACAGGGTGTTGTGGGGAGAAGAACAGAAGCTTTGTCAGCCACTTTGAGTCCCCTTAAATGGGTGAGAAAAGCGGGGTAGAAAAGTCAACACTTTTTCTCCCTCCAGAAAGCCAACAGGATGACCATGGGCTAGTCACAGCTCTACTTTTGAGGTCTCACAGCTCCACCTACCTCACAGGGTGTCTGTTGTGAGGAGAAGAATCGAAGCTTTGTCAGCTGCTTTGAGTCCCCTGTGAGAAACAGGTAGAAAAGCCAACTCTCCTCCTCCTCCTCTTTGCTCTGGCTAAATGGGGATATAACTTTTTCTCTCCACTTTTCAGACACTGATATTGTTTTAATATGTTTTGACCCACCCTGAGACCTTCAGGTGCTGGGTGGAATAAAAGTGCAATTAAAAATAAATAAAAGAAATGCTACACATAGGAGACTAGCATGCCAGACACAGGGTCAAGCAAAGGACAGGTTGTTTGCAAGTTCAAGACCAGATGAGGTTCCTAAAGGTCAGCCTTTCTGTACCCCAAGAGAAAGTACTCTGGGAGATCCCTCCCTTGACCACCTCATTTGCCACCCAATTCCCATACAAAAATCTCACCCATAAGAACCTAAGAGGAGCCCCGCTGGATCAGGCCACAACCCACCTAAGTCCAGTATCCTGTCCCACCAACTGCCCATGGGCATCGCCAGCAGAGGCAAGGGCAAACCTTCTCCTGCTCTCAAATCCCAGCAAATGGCCTTAGAGGCCTCCTGCCTGTCCCCCCCAGCCTGAAAGATGTACCTGGGCATCCATTCTAGTAGCCATTGATACACCTGTCCTCCATGAATTTGCCTAACTCTTCCATAAAGCCATCTAGGCTGGTTGCTGTTACTACCTCTTCTGGCAGCCAATTCCATAGACCGACGACCCTCTGGGTGAAATAATCCTTCGCCATGCCTGATCTGACTCTCTTGCCCATCAGCTGACTGCCCCCCAGATCCAGTTTTCAGTGATGGAGAAAATATGCAATTCGTTATGCAAGCCCCTCAGTCACCTCCAGGTTTATTTCCCCCCCCCCCCCACACACACACAGAGTGATGATTCATGCCCAGAAATCAGGAATCAGCCATGTGCCAGTGGGTCACGCCAGCTCATTCCAAGCAGTTGTCTCACTTGTTGCTATGCTTCTGGATGTTGCTATGATATCCCTCTCCAAAGGATCTGACCTCTGGTTTGTCCCGCCAATACTAAAATCATAATAACCTAAGAGGAGCCCTGCTGGATCAGGCCATAGCCCATCCAGTCCATAAGAACCTAAGGGGAGTCCTGCTGGATGAGGCCACAGCCCATCTAGTACATAGGAACCTAAGAGGAGCCCTGCTGGATCAGGCCACAGCCCATCTAGTCCATAAGAACCTAAAAGGAGCCCTGCGGGATCAGGACACATCCTATCTGGTCCATAAGAACCTAAGGGGAGCCCTGCTGGATCAGGGCACAGCCCATCCAGTCCATAAGAACCTAAGAGGAGCCCTGCTGGATCAGGGCACGGCATCCTCTTGGACCGCCTGAAGGGGTTAGGTATCGGGGGCACTGCTTTGCAGTGGTTCCGGTCCTTCCTCTCGGGCAGATCTCAGAGGGTGCTGCTCGGGGACTGTAGCTCCAGTAAGAGGTACCTCACTTGTGGGGTTCCTCAGGGGGCTATTTTGTCCCCGATGTTATTTAACATCTATATGAAGCCGCTGGGTGAGATAATACGGAGTCATGGTGCTGGGTGTTATCAGTACGCTGATGACACCCAAATCTATTTCTCCGTGTCTCGTTCGTCGGCCTCGAACTCCGATGGCATCTCTTCTCTCAATGAATGTCTTCAGGCGGTAATGGGCTGGATGAGGAAAAACAGACTGAAACTGAATCCAGACAAGACGGAGGTGCTCATGGTAGCGGCCCCGAAACCAAGAATTGGGTTGCAACCTCCAGTCCTGGATGGGGTCACACTCTCCTCCAGTGACTGTGTTCGCAGTCTGGGGGTGCTCCTTGACTCGTCGCTCCTGATGACAAATCAGGTAAATGCGACGGTCAGGAGTGCCTGTTATCAGCTTCGGCTGATACGCCAGCTGCGCCCTTTTCTGGAAGTAAGGGATCTCGAGACTGTTGTGCACGCGCTGGTAACCTCACGCCTTGACTTCTGTAACGCACTCTACATGGGGCTACCCCTGTGCTTGACTCGGAAATTACAGCTGGTTCAAAACATGGCAGCCAGGCTTGTCTCAGGAACATCTAGGAGGGACCACATCACTCCCGTTTTGAGGTCCCTCCACTGGCTGCCTATCAGCTTCCGGGCCCAGTACAAGGTGTTGGTTATCACCTTTAAAGCCCTAAATGGCTTGGGTCCAAGCTATCTCAGGGACCGCCTCCTCCCGTACAATCCTCCCCGCACTCTCCGGTCCTTTGGGAGGAACTTACTGCAGCCTCTAAAATCTAGGCTTGCGGCGACCTCCCAGAGGGCGTTCTCTGCTGTCGCCCCCAAACTCTGGAACGACCTGCCGGATGAGATCCGTCAGATAACATCATTAGACAGCTTTAAAAAGGCGGTCAAGACGGATCTCTTCCGGCAGGCCTTTCCAGATTAACCATCACGGCCCAGATTCCCTGATTCCTCCCGTGGCCCCATCTTAGTGATGGTTGAGGATCAGTAGAGGGACATCAGGGTTTTTAGTTTTTATATGTTTTATGCATTGATATTATGTTTTAATATGTTATACTGTTTAATACCGTCTTAAGGGGGGGAGGGATAAGGTGTTTTTAATTGTTATATTTTACATTTTACTGTTAACCGCCCGGATTGGTTTGCCATAGGGCGGTATACAAATAAATATTATTATTATTATTATTATTATTATTATTATTATTATTATTATTATTATTATTATTATTATTATTATTATTATTATTATTATTATTATTATTATTATTATTATTATTATTATTATTATAGTCCATAAGAACCTAAGGGGAGCCCTGCTGGATCAGGGCACAGCCCATCTAGTCCATAAGAACTTAAGAGGAGCCCTTCTGGATCAGGGCACAGCCCATCTAGTCCATAAGAACCTAAGAGGAGCCCTGCTGGATCAGGGCACAGCCCATCCAGTCCATAAGAACCTAAGAGGAGCCCTGATGGATCAGGCCAAAGCCCATCTAGTCCATAGGAACCTAAGAGGAGCCCTGATGGATCAGGCCACAGCCCATCCAGTCCATAAGAACCTAAGGGGAGTCCTGCTGGATGAGGCCACAACCCATCTAGTACATAGGAACCTAAGAGGAGCCCTGCTGGATCAGGCCACAGCCCATCTAGTCCATAGGAACCTAAAAGGAGCCCTGCGGGATCAGGACACATCCTATCTGGTCCATAAGAACCTAAGGGGAGCCCTGCTGGATCAGGCCACAGCCCATCCAGTCCATAAGAACCTAAGAGAAGCCCTGCTGGATCAGGCCACAGCCCATCTAGTCCATAAGAACCTAAGAGGAGCCCTGCTGGATCAGGCCACAGCCCATCTAGTCCATAAGAACCTAAGAGGAGCCCTGCTGGATCAGGGCACAGCCCATTCAGTCCATAAGAACCTAAGAGGAGCCCTGCTGGATCAGGGCACAGCCCATCTAGTCCATAGGAACCTAAGAGGAGCCCTGCTGGATCAGGCCACAGCCCATCTAGTCCATAAGAACTTAAGAGGAGCCCTTCTGGATCAGGGCACAGCCCATCTAGTCCATAAGAACCTAAGAGGAGCCCTGCTGGATCAGGCCAAAGCCCATCTAATCCATAAGAACTTAAGAAGAGCCCTTCTGGATCAGGGCACAGCCCATCTAGTCCATAAGAACCTAAGAGGAGCCCTGCTGGATCAGGGCACAGCCCATCTAGTCCATAAGAACTTAAGAGGAGCCCTTCTGGATCAGGGCACAGCCCATCCAGTCCATAAGAACCTAAGAGGAGCCCTGCTGGATCAGGCCAAAGCCCATCTAGTCCATAGGAACCTAAGAGGAGCCCTGCTGTATCAGGCCACAGCCCATCTAGTCCATAAGAACTTAAGAGGAGCCCTTCTGGATCAGGGCACAGCCCATCTAGTCCATAAGAACCTAAGAGGAGCCCTGCTGGATCAGGCCAAAGCCCATCTAGTCCATAAAAACCTAAGAGGAGCCCTGCTGGATCAGGCCAAAGCCCATCTAGTCCATAGGAACCTAAGAGGAGCCCTGCTGGATCAGGCCACAGCCCATCCAGTACATAAGAAACTAAGAGGAGCCCTCCTGGATCAGGCCAAAGCCCATCTAGTCCATAAGAAACTAAGAGGAGCCCTGCTGGATCAGTCTACAGCCCATCTAGTTTATAAGAACCTAAGAGGAGCCCTGCTGGATCAGGCCACAGCCCATCTAGTCCATAGGAACCTAAGAGGAGCCCTGCTGGATCAGGCCACAGCCCATCCAGTCCATAAGAAACTAAGAGGAGCCCTGCTGGATCAGGGCACAGCCCATCCAGTCCATAAGAAACTAAGAGGAGCCCTGCTGGATCAGGCTACAGCCCATCTAGTCTATAAGAACCTAAGAGGAGCCCTGCTGGATCAGGCCACAGCCCATCTAGTCCATAGGAACCTAAGAGGAGCCCTGTGGGATCAGGACACATCCTATCTGGTCCATAACAACCTAAGAGGAGCCCTGCTGTATCAGGCCACAGCTCATCTAGTCCACAAGAATATAAGAGGAGCCCTGCTGGTTCAGCCACAGCCCATCTAGTCCAGCATCCTGTCTCATGCAGTGGCCCATCAACTCCCCATGGGCATCTTAAGCAGAGACAAGGGCAGAAACTTCTGCTCTCGAATCCCAGCAAATGGCCTTAGAAGCATCCTGCTGGTCCCCCCAGCCTGAAAGATATACTTAGGCATCCATTCTAGTAGCCATTGATACGTCTGTCATCCATGAATTTGCCCAACCCTTCCTTAAAGCCATCCAGGTGGGTTGCTGTTACCACCTCTTCCAACAGCAAATTCCATAGAACAATGAAGAAGGCAATCAGTCCATGGAAAAGGTTGCCATGGGAGGTGGTGGGTTCTCCTTTCCTGGAGGTCTCCAAGCAGAGGCTGGACCGACATCTGTCTGGGATGGTTTAGGAAATCCCGCATTGAGCAGGGGGTTGGACTTGATGGCCATAGAGGTCGCTTCCAACTCTATGATCCTAAGAAGAAGAGTTGGCTTTTCTACCCTTCTTTTCCAACCCATTTTGGAGGACCCAAAGCTGCTGACAAACATTCCATTCTTCTCCCCACAACAGAACAGAAGGTTTGTCAGCCGCTTTGAGTCCCCTTAAATGGGTGAGAAAGGCAAGGCAGAAAAACCAACTATTCTTCTTCTTCATTTGCCACTTAGTTGCCTACTCAAATTGTGTCAAGAGATTCCTTTGGAACTCTTTGCAATCTCTTCTGTGCCATCGGCAAACTTTGCTTTCTCACTAAGGGCCTCTTAGCACGTACCTCTCTTAATCCAGATTAAGAGGATCTGGATCTTTGGTATCCGGTCCTTGAAGTTCTGGATCGCCACAGAAACCCCATGCGTCCACACAGGCTGTCTAGCACCCAGTGCCAATGGTTGCTGAACGGGGTCACCATGTGGACACTGCAGCACGCCCCTGAAGGGCCCAATTAGGAGGAAGTTCGACCCTGGTGGCGTGGCGCGATTGGTCTGCGCATGCGTCACGCAGGGATCGCTTCTGCCAGGCCCCCCTCTGGTCCACATCCAGCTGGCAAGCAAACGGAAGCGCGCTCTGAGATCTGGTCTTCATGGAGGAAGCCCGGATTGAGGACACCATTAAAGGGGTCCTTCCAGAATCTGGATCTAAGGGCCCAAAGACCCCATTAGGAATGGAATCCAGAGGTGCTTTCCTCATGGGGTCTTCCAAAGGTGAATCATGATTCCATTCCTAATGGGATCTTCCCGGGTCCTTTATGGGGTCCTTGTAGCCTGTGTTGAAACGGTGTATGTACTCCTAGATCATTACGAATAAATTAAAAAGTATGCGTCCTAAAAAACCTGGGAAAGCATAGCAAGGTAGTTAGTAGCACTAGGAGACTAACAGGAGAAGAGAACGTGTACAAAAGCTCATCCCACCATCCCTTCTCCTGTTATTTATTTTATTTATTTATTATTTACATTTATATCCCGCCCCATACCCGAAGGTCTCTGGGCAGGTTACAACCTTCAGTTAGTCTCCAAGTGCTACTAACTACTGTACCTTGCTGGATTTTTCAAATCAGGGTGTTTTTCCACTAGCACTAAGTGAAGGACCCATTGAAGGACCCATTAGGCTCAGAGCAGGATGACCCCATTTCCACTACAGACCCCATTAGAGACACATCTGTTTCCACCACAGACAGGGAAATCCGGATCATAGGGGTCCTTCAGGAGCTATAATCCGGATTTCCTGTAGACTCCATTAAAGGGCTCTACAATGGGGTCTTCAGCCATCAAATCCGGATTATAGGGAGCCTGTTTCCACTACAATTGGGCAATGGGGTCTAGAGGAGGCTTTGGGGACGGGGCACCCATGGGCGGGTGCCCCAAACTCAAAACATGTGGATGTCAGGTCCCTATTCCGAGATGGAATCCGGAATAAGGCCAAGTGCAGAAAGGTCTCAGGGTAAGACTTGCCTCTTAGCCCGTGGCTGATGCATTTATTCAGCAGCCCTTGATGAGGGACTTTGCCAAAAGACTTCTGAAATCCCAGGGGCCTAACTGCACTAGGCAGGTGCATGAATATTCGTAGGCGTTCGAAAGCTGATCGAAAGTGCCGAATTTGGACTCGAACTTAGAATGTCCCGAAATCTGAATGTAAATATTCAAACCAATTTTAAACCTTGGATCTATTTATTAGAATTATCTGGACATTCGTATGCGTACGGGTTTGTACACGATGCGTACCTGAAGTTCCGCATCTTTCCCGCCTCCGTACGCATTTGTACGGATCCGTCCAGGGCGAAAACAGGTTGGATACGGGATAATTACGGGATGCTTACAGTAAGAGGATAAGTGCACATACAAATGTTGTTGACATTCGCATGTGCAGATTCGAATCAAAAGTTCAAATGAATAGATTCGAATTTGGTTGAATACGAAGCCAGCTGCGTGACCTTGGGCTAGTCACAGCTCTCTTCTGAGCTCTCACAGCTCCACCTCACAGGGTGTTCTGTTGTGGGGAGAAGCACAGAAGTTTTGTCAGCCTCTCTGAGTCTTCTTTCTGCGACAGAGCAGGGAAGGGAGCATGGGGGCTCTGGTGGACAGCTCAATGCAGTGTGCAATGGCGGTGAAAAAAGACATTTCAGTGCTAAAAATAATCAGGAAGGGAATAGAAAGCAAGTCAGCAAGAGTGATTGTTCCTCTTTATAAAGCACTGAGAGGGTCTGCTTGGACTTTTGTGTACAATTCTGGTGACCACATCTCAGGAAGCACATTGTGGAAGTGGAAAAAGTGCAGAAAAAGGCAAGCAGAACGATTAAGGGGCTGGAACAAAACCCCTTACAAAATCAGACCGCAACGCCTGCGCCACTTCGGCCTTTAAAGTTGGCGTCCAAGAGGAGACTTGATTGAAGCATACAGAATGAAGCCAGGGCTGGAAAAAGTGGTCTATCATTCCCTACTCCTGGGAAGGGCCTGTGGATCGAACCAGCAACCCTCTGCTTTCAAAGCAGATTGCTCTATCACTGAGCTACAGGCACTCCCAGGCTCCATGGGCATCTCTGCGCAGTTTTTGTGGCAGAGATACAGAAGTGGTTTGCTATTCCACACTCCCAAAGAACAGCGGGGGATTGAACCAGCAACCCTCTGCTTTCTAGGAAGTTTTCTATATCACTGATCTCCACGCACTCCCAGACTCCATGGGCACCTTTGCGCAGTTTTCTTGGCAGGGATACAGAAGTGGTTTGCCATTCCACACTCCCAAAGAACAGCGGAGGATTGAACCAGTAACCCTCTCCTTTCCTGGCAACACCAAGCTACGCCCACTCCCTTTTTCTCTTCCTTTAGCCTCCTTTTTGAATTTGTAAAAAACGGATGTGAATGAAAACCACAAGCAACATCAGGCCAGCTCTGAGGAAATGGAAAACAGCCACAAGACTGCAGGATTCTGAAGTCTGCCTGAAAGGGCTTGGCTACCAACGGGCTGCAACAACGCCCTTTCAGACCTCTGCTTTTCAGGATACTGGGCACATGTGCGCTGTATGCAGAGAGAGAGCACCGAAGGAAGGAAGGAAGGAAGGAAGGAAGGAAGGAAGGAAGGAAGGAAGGAAGGAAGGAAGGGAGCGTGCACACACCATGTGCCACAAAGCGCAAAAAGCCCAGAGGCCATGCTCCCTCAGGGACACTCGGCCTCTCCAGTGGTAACCTCCAAAGCTGCGTTACAAGCAAGACCCATGAGAAAAACCATTCAAAGGAAATATATACTGCTGGGATCACAGCAAAGTACAGTTAATCATGACCATCAATTGCATCTTTGGCACTTGTTGCTATTCCACACCAGCAACTGCTCTGAAGAGGAGGAGGAGGAGGAGGAGGAGGAGGAGAATATGAAGAAGAGTTGGCTTTTCTACCCCTCTTTCTCACCCTGAAGGGGACTCAAAGTGGCTGACAGACCTTCTGTTCTTCACCCCAGAACAGATGTCCTGTGAAGCCAATGGGGCTGTGAATGCTCAGAAAGAGAGCTGTGATAAGCCCAAGGTCACCTAGCTTGGTTTCATGGAGGAAGAAGAGTTGGCTTTTCTATCGCTCTTTCTCACCCTGAAGGGGACTCAAAGTGGCTGACAGACCTTCTGTTCTTCACCCCAGAACAGATGTCCTGTGAAGCCAATGGGGCTGTGAATGGTCAGAAAGAGAGCTGTGATAAGCCCAAGGTCACCTAGCTTGGTTTCATGGAGGAAGAAGAGTTGGCTTTTCTACTGCTCTTTCTCACCCTGAAGGGGACTCAAAGTGGCTGACAGACCTTCTGTTCTTCACCCCAGAACAGATGCCCTGTGAAGCCAATGGGGCCTTGAATGCTCAGAAAGAGAGCTGTGATAAGCCCAAGGTCACCTAGCTTGGTTTCATGGAGGAAGAAGAGTTGGTTTTTCTACCGCTCTTTCTCACCCTGAAGGGGACTCAAAGCGGCTGACAAACTTTCTGTTCTTCACCGCACAAAAGATACCCTGAGAGGTAAGTGGGGCAGTGGGAGCTCAGAAGAGAGCTGTGACTAGCCCAAGGTCATCCAGCTGGCTTCATGGAGGAAGAAGAGTTGGATTTTCTACCCCGCTCTTCTCACCCATTTAAGGGGACTCAAAGTAGCTGACAGACCTTCTGTTCTTCTCCCCACAACAGATACCCTGTGAGGTGGGTGAGGCTGTGAGAGCTCAGAAGGGAGCTGTGACTACCCCAAGGTCACCCACCTCGCTTCGTGGGGGACGGCGGAATCAAACCATTAGACTGAACTGGGTTCCTGTCCAAGTGTTAGCAACTAACGTGTACTTGTGTTCACACTTGGGAATGCTAGTACACAGTAGACTAACCCCCACGCACTCAGCGACTTACTGGTGTCTGGGCCTGTATCCAATCGCTGACACGGCAACCGCCATCTTGATCACAACAGTGCACACACTGGTGCCGGCACTACAGCAATGCTCACGCCCTTCACAGTCCTGTTTGGAGTCATCTGAGGGGCCGGAAGGCTTGTGCGGTACCTCAGATGACCCCTCGCACCAGAAATGCTGCAAATGCTCACTGGCAGGGGGCGTCTGTAGCCTGTAATCCCTCCTGCAAGTGCAGATGTACCTGCCCAGATGTTCACCTATGGCAAACTGTGGGGACAAGCGAAAAAACACCTCCATAGTTCTCAAGACACTAACAATTGCATAATTTTATTTTTGTTTAATAAGGTATCTTTTAAGTTCTTCTGAGAAAATAATAAAAATAAGTTTTTTTAAAAAAGAGTTTACTATTTATTTATTTGCATTTTCATCCCGCCCTGTCCCCAGGGGTCTCAGTGCAGGTTACAACATATAAAATGAGCACATTAAAACCAGTAACATATTAAGCACATGAAAACTCTGGCGGCATCTGAATGTGCAGAGGAAAAAGCTGTTCCTTTAGTTAGCCAAAGGCCAGGGCAAAGAGGGGCGTCTTCACAGCTCGTATAAACACATAGAGTGAGGGGGCCTATCACACCTCAGGAGGGAGACTGTTCCACAGTCTGAGAGCCACCACTGAAAAGGCCCTATCCCGGGTGACCACCCTTTTTGCTGCTGTGAGTGGCGGGACAACCAGGAGGGTCTCCCCTTCAGGTCTTAGGGCATGGGCAGGTTGATATGGAGGAAGGCACTCCTTTAGATATTTGGGGTCCAAGCCATTTAGGGCCTTTTAAGTCCAAGTTAACACCTTGAATTGGGCTCGGTAGTGAACCGGCAGCCAGTGCAACCCTTTTAGGACTTCTGACCTTTTCAAAGAGGCCCCCGGGCCTGTCTTTGATTTTAAATGGTCAACCCTGTCCTTTGGGCTCAAGCAGACATGTTTAAATCACTGGTCTTGCCAACAATGAATGCGAAGGTTAGCCGGTTTAATCTTCCTGAAAATGCATTTTACAGAAAAACACTTGCCGCTATCGCAGGTTCAGAGCGTCATGAAAAAAGTCCACAAACCTGCAAATGACGGTCTGACACTCTTTTCACTGCAGGCAGAGGATGCTGGACTTGTGTGTGAAATCTTGAAATGTGACATCCGCCAGCGGCAGTTCAAATGGGAGGGGCTGATCCAGCCAAGGCCCTTTCTGCACTGGCATTTATTCTGGGTTATATCTCAGAATAGGGACCTGCCGTCCGCACTAGCATGCAGGCAGAAGGGCCTCATTCCAGGATACAATAAGGCCCAGTCACCTAGAACCAGGGGGCATCTATGAAGCTGATGGGCAGGAGAGTCAGATCAGACAAGGGGAAGCATTTCTACACGCAGAGGGTCATCGGTCTATAGGACAAATTCATGGGTGACAGATGTATCAATGGCGGCTAGAATGGATGCCCAGGTACCATCTCCAGGTTGAACATCCTTAAAGGCCATTTGCAGGGAGTTGAGAGCAGGTGAAGGTTTTGCCTTTGCCTTCTGCTTGAAGAAGAGAAACCAGAAGCAATTGATGGAGAGAAAAGGTGTTGGACTAGATGGCCTGTGGCCCGATCCAGCAGGGCTCCTCTTATATTCTCTTATGGACTTCTGTTTTAAAGTTGTTGTTTTATCATCATTGTTTTAACGTGTTTTCCATATGGGTCTGGGCTGACCATAAAGTGACCTATCTAGTAATAAGGTTCAGTGTAGAAAGAAGACGAAGAGTTGGCTTTTCTACTCGGCTTTTCTCACCCATTTGAGGGGACTCAAAGCTGCTGACAAACCTTCTGTTCTTTTTCCCACAACAGGACACCCTGAGAGGTAGGTGGGGCTGTGGGAACTCAGAAGAAAGCTGTGACTAGCCCAAGGTCACCCCACTGGCTTCATGGAGGAGTGTGGAATCACACCCAGAACCAAACACTGAAACCCTACATTGAGCAGGGGGTTGGACTCGATGACCCTAGAGATCCCTTCGAACTCTATAATTCTATGCATCTATGACAACACACCCAGTTTCAGAGAGGAAACCAGAGACCTAGAAAACCAGTGTCTGCCATAAAAACACATGATCTGGAAGGATACAGCTAAATAACTATCGTAAACGCAAGGGCAGAGTCTCTCTTGTTTCTATAAAAATGCAAACAAAACTGGGAATTTCCTTCGATTGAAAAACAGATCCAAATATATATATTTTAAATCTTTTCTGCATCCCTATTGTTACTATAATGTTTTAATTGCACAAGATCAGTTTTTCCAAATGCATTTCTATACCACAAATCCACCAAAAACTATCACCTGCCCTCCCAAAAGCACATTCAAGACCAGCTGAACATATTTTGAGTGTTTATGCATAGATTTCTCCCACGAAAGAGCCCTTGGGTCTACTATATTCCAGGATAAAATATAGAGGAGGCAGAACCAAGTTGCACTCCTTTAGCAGCAAGTAGGGTACATGTCTTCTAAATGTTCCTCTATGCAACAAGATACTACAGGGTTGCTCAACGTTGTCTTAGATGCACCTGAACTACAAGTCCCAGCATTCCACTCTCTGCATTCCACTGTTGGGCAAAAGAACGACAAAGACAGAGGTCTATTTGATGGGAATTTGAACACGGTTGCATTTTCAATAGCAACATTTCCTACCTATAGCGCCAAATGATCTTGCTTACTGCAAACACTTAAGCGTTCGACCACTGATTTACGTTGGAAGGATAAAACAGGCTCTTGATAAATAGCATCTACTCTTAGCAGGAAAGAACCATAGATTTAAAACAAACGAGCCTGGTCTGTTTACACAAAATTTCCTGGGTTGAGGAGAAAGCAGAACAGCTTTGGTTAATCAAATGGATTTACTTCCATGTCAAGGTTTGCAAAATTAAATCTACATGGACTGTGAGCCTCCAAAGGGGGAAAAGGTGTTGGAAGGGTCCCAGATGTTCAGCTGGGTTCTTCCTCCCCAGGGATCATACAGGTGTTCATAAGAAGCTAACAGGAGCTCTGCTGAATCAGGCGGCAGCCCCTCTAAGAGGAGCACTGCTGAATCAGGCCACAGCCCATCTAGTCCATAAGAACCAAAGTCGAGCCCTGCTGGATTAGGCCGCAGCCCATCTGGTCCATACGAACCTGAGAGGAGCCCTGCTGGATCAGGCCACAGCCCATCTAGTCCATAAGAACCTGAGAGGAGCCCTGCTGGATCAGGCCACAGCCCATCTAGTCCATAAGAACCAAAGTCGAGCCCTGCTGGATCAGGCCACAGCCCATCTAGCCCATAAGAACATAAGAGGAGCCCTGCTGGATCAGGGCACAGCCCATCTAGTCCATAAGAACCAAAGGGGAGCCCTGCTGGATCAGGCCTCAGCCCATCTAGTCCATCAGAACCTAAGAGGAGCCCTGCTGGATCAGGCCACAGTCCATCTAGACCGGTGATGGCCAACCTATGACACGCGTGTCACAGGTGACACACCAAGCCCTTTTGGGTGACACACATGGTCACCCTGGCACCTGAACATGTAGTGCTTGCTTGCTCTTGAAGTGTATGAAATACCCAACTTTCAACTGAAGATTTAGCAACAAAAGTCACTAATGTAAAGAATTATTTGTTTTTGCTTTTAATAAAATACATATATCAAAAATATAACTTTTTTACTAGAGCTACAAATATCACAAAATTATGGATATTTCTAGATGTGACACAGCACCCGAGTTAAGCTAGGTTTTCTTGCAAATTTTGACACACTGAGCTCAAAAGGTTCACCATCACTGATCTAGACCATAAGAACATAAGAGGAGCCCTGCTGGATCAGGCCACAGCCCCTCTAGACCATAAGAACATAAGAGGAGCCCTGCTGGATCAGGCCACAGCCCCTCTAGCCCATAAGAACATAAGAGGAGTCCTGCTGGATCAGGCCACAGCCCATCTAGCCCATAAGAACCTAAGAGGAGCCCTGCTGGATCAGGCCACAGCCCATCTAGTCCATAAGAACATAAGAGGAGCCCTGCTGGATCAGGCCACAGTCCATCTAGACCATAAGAACCTAAGAGGAGCCCTGCTGGATCAGGCCTCAGCCCATCTAGACCATAAGAACATAAAAGGAGCCCTGCTGGATCAGGCCACAGCCCATCTAGCCCATAAGAATATAAGAGGAGCCCTGCTGGATCAGGGCACAACCCATCTAGTCCATAAGAACCAAAGGGGAGCCCTGCTGGATCAGGCCTCAGCCCATCTAGTCCATCAGAACCTAAGAGGAGCCCTGCTGGATCAGGCCACAGTCCATCTAGACCATAAGAACATAAGAGGAGCCCTGCTAGATCAGGCCACAGCCCCTCTAGCCCATAAGAACATAAGAGGAGCCCTGCTGGATCAGGCCTCAGCCCATCTAGTCCATCAGAACCTAAGAGGAGCCCTGCTGGATCAGGCCACAGTCCATCTAGTCCAGAAGTGGAGGAGGAATCTAGACCCCAGACAAGACTCCAGAGGTGTTGTGTGTCACTGGGTCTTGGGTCCGTGTAGTTGGGAGCCACCCTGCCCTTGATGGGGTTGTAATGCCCTGGAAGGGACAGGCGCGAAATCTGGGCTGCTCTTGGACTGTGCTGACGCTTGAAGCTCAGGTGGAGGCCATGGACAGGAGCGCCCATTCCCAACTATGGCTGGTTCCACAGCTAAGGCCCCTTCTGGACAGAGATGACTTGGCCACAGTTATCCATGCTCTGCTAACTTCCGGGATGGACTACTGTAATGCGCGCTACATGGGGCTGCCCCTGAAGACAGTCTGGATGCTGCCGCTGGTGCCGAACACAGCTGCTAGACCGCAGACTGAAAATACCCGGTCAGACAAACACCACATCAACCCTAAAAGAGCTGGACTGGCTGCCAATTTCCTACCAAGTCCAATTCAAGGAATTAACCTTAACTGATAAGGCTCTGGATGACTTGGGCCCCAAATATCTAAAGGAATGGCTTCTGCCCCGGGTTAAACCACTACGCTCAGTTCCAAAGGGTTTGGGCTCCCGGAATAGGGCCTTCTCAGTGATGGCTCCCAGAGTGCGGAACTGTCTCCTGCCTGTTCACATGCTCACCAACACTTTCAGTTCACATGTTGAGGAGAGCTGCAGAGACGCACCTCTTTGCCCTGGCCTTTGGCTAAATGAGGAAAACAGCTTCTCCTGCCCACTTTCAGACACAATTATGGTTTCTGTGTGATCATTTTTATGATTAAAGTGTTGTAACCCACCCTGAGACCCTTGGGTATATGGTGGGACTAAAATAATGCGAATGAATGAATAGATAGTGCCAGGATAATCCCGGATTTTATACCCTATCTGGACGCATCAGTTCCTGGTGACTGCATGGGCTCAGGCTCACAGCTTTATTAGCTAGTCCAGAAGAGGAAGAGGAAGAGTTGGCTTTTCTATCCAGCTTTTCTCGCCCATTTAAGGGGACTCAAAGCAGCTGACAAAGCTTTTCTAGTCTTCTCCCTGCAACAGAATACCTTGTGAGGTAGGTGGGGCTGTGAGAGCTCCGAAGAGAGCTGTGACTAGCCCAAGGTCACCCAGCTGGCTTCATGGGGGAGGGCGGAATTGAACCCAGTATTCCCAGATAAGAGTCCGGCTCCCTAACCACTAGACCAGACTGGCTCACTACTGTAGCTCAAGACTCTTATGCTGAGTTGCTGGAGTTCTTCATACAAATTTCCTACTTGCAGAAGTGAGCACAAGTTTACTTGCGAGCAGCTCATCCTGTCTTCTTTGACTGGCCAACTTGGGTTCTTTGTCCATGTTTTCCTTATTATTTGTTCTTTTGTTCTGTTGATCTTTTCCTGCTTTGCTGCTTATTAAGGAGTTGAGTACCTTCTCCTCCTGTGTTAAGTGTTGGCCAACAATCATCAGATCAGGTGTTCTATGAGAGGGTGCAGAACCAATCCTCTCAGAGTTCTGTTTCCAGCTACTTTCCTGTTCAGGTTATTCCCAGTCTTGGCTTTTGAACTGTTTCTTTTGACACACACTCTAGCCAGTGGCACATGAGAGGTCGCCATATAACCCACAACCAACTGCAAGCCAACCTTTTTTCACTGAGGATGTTACCTAATTCGGTAGCAAATGTCTGCAAACAGAAAACTGAGCTCACAGTACTCAGCGTCCCGCCATCTCCTTCCAAAACTGGGCTACTAGCTTGGATTCACTTCAGAAGAAAATTGCTCCTCAAAGGAAAAGGTCATACATTTCCCGGAGCAGGAGGCGCTACTTTTATACGGAATTTTGGACAAAGCTTAGCTGTATTCAGTCCTTAATGCTGCTATACTGAAGCATTCCTGGTCCTGTGTTTGCTAACATTCAGGGCTTTAAGTTGCGCTATTCATCATTCTGTATAACCACCACCTCTACTCACCAAGATAAACCTCAAATGGGGAACAGGCTTCAAAATGGTAGCCTCTCATGTCACAATTTCAAAGACCTGCCCGTGCCTTAAGAAGCCCTCCTGGTTCTCAGCAGCAAAAGGGGTGGGCACCCAGGAGAGGGCCTTCTCAGTGGTGGCTCCTAGGCTGTGGAACAGTCTCCCCTTTGAGGTGCTTGGATCACCTTCACTGTCCACGTTTAGGAAGGCAGTGAAGACGCACCTCTTTGCCCTGGAGAGGCACTTCCCCTTCCCTTTTGTTGTATTTTAATACTTGTTATTATTTTAATAGTGTTTGATTTTACCCAGAGATCCCCAGATAGAAGGCTGGATAAATATATACATGTAACACATTTTTATTTAAATATATAAATAAATATTTTTATCCAACCCTATACCTGGGGGTCTCTGGGTAAAATCAAATACATACATACATACATACATACACTGTCACTAAAAATACCCATTAAGTACCCATTAATGGGTACATAATGGCATTTTTGTACCCATTAATGGGTACATAAATATATAAATATAAATGTCACAAAACAGGGTCTCCAGAATAATTCACGTGCAGCACTACTGCTTCTTCAGATACACGCATGTATTTTTGGAATATTTATATTCTAGTTTTCCTAAAATGTTAGAAGCGTCTCCTTACACAATTTGCCACTTAACCGTAAGGTTTAGGTCTGGTTGAGTTTACAAACACATAAACACATACAAACCTACATGAAGCCTTGTGCCATTTTTAAAAAGCCACAAAACGCCCATAGGCACTTTGAGCAGCACTGAGGCACGGCCAAGATGCTGGCAGGGTGGTTAAGGGGCCAATGCAAGGAAGCCCGTGCAAGGGAGCAGCTAGAGTGCCAGGGGGAACACTTCTCTAAGATCAACAAAACAGTGCGCACAGCGTCAGAAGCCAAGGGTGGGTTGATAGTTTTCAACATGGCAGGTGAGGTCTCACTAAAATTTAGCCCAGGCATATCCAACAAAGCCTACCAGGCTTGGAATTCTATGCAAATGAGCGGTCCATTTCCCGTGACACCCGTCCCAAAATATACGGCAGCGGTCACCTTCACCCCTACGCCAGTATCCCATGATGCTGTTGTTTCTGCGCACAGGATGCAACAAAGATGCAGAGATGTGTATCTTGCATCTGCAAAGGTCCCCTTTATTTATTTATTTATTTTAGAAATTTAGATCCCGCCCTTCACCAAACGGACCCAGGCCGGGTTAGAATGAGGATAAAACATGTCAAATATTAAAATATAATTTAAAATATAACCCACTCACTCTGTCCCAACCCTACCCTACCTCCCTAACAGGACAGGGCCACGAAGGAGCTACTTAAATGGCAAAAGACCTGTTTTCACCAGGCGGCACCAGAAACTGTACAAGTAGGAGCCTGACGAACCTCAGGAGGAAAGCGGTTCCAGAGCCTAGGGGGTCACCACAGAGAAGGCCCTCTTGCATGTCCCCGTGCCTCATACCTCTGGAAGAAAAGGGACTGCAAGAAGGGCCTCTCCTTGAGATCTCAGTGCCAGGGCAGGTCTATATGGGAGAAGGTGCCCCTTCAGGTACCCGAGGCCCAAGCATCACCCCCCCGCCCTCACGGGTCTTCTTTGCCAAGGGCCGCCTCCTCCTTACCTGCCACAGCAAGCGCTCCCCACCCAGAGACTCCGGCTGCCGCTGCTGCGCAACGGTGACTCCGAGGACGAGCGTGTGGATGCCGCAGGACACGGCGGAGATGAGGACGATGGGGGTGAGGCGCAGCGGGAGGGTGATGAAGAAGGAGAAGACGAAGAAGCTCTGCCAGCCCACGGTGTCGCTGGCCTCGTGGCGGCGGGCGAAATTCAGGCCCAGGTAGCAGAAGATCTGGGCGGCTATGAGGATCCACAGGACATAGGGCATGAATTTCCGGGTGACCCGGTCGGGCAGCAGCCCGTACCTGCACAGGACGAAAAGCAGGACCTGCGCGGCCAGGCCCACCGCCGCCGCCAGCGTTGGCGGGAGCTTCTCCGGGGTGTACATCACGGTGCACATGATTATGACGTAGCAGTCGAAAAGGGCCGCGAAGACCACCAGGACCAGCAGGGTCTCGTGCCGCTGCCGGCGGAAGTAGGTCTGGTACAGGTTCTCCAGGGACTCCGGCGTGAAGGTGAGGCGCATGAAGCGCGGCAGGCAGAGGCACGAGCCAGAGTTCCGCACCGTCACCTCGTGGGTCCGGCCGACGCCGTGCTCGGGGTCAGAGGGCAAGCTGACCGAATAGTCCGCGGAGTACTCGGCTGAATATTCGGGCTCCGAGAAAGCCCTGTTCCGGGGCATCCTGGCGGTTTTTCGTGGTGGCCGCCGCCGAGAGATGTACGCGGGTGTTTCGCCGACGGCCAGAGGTACCTCGTGGGTAGATGGTCCGGCTCTCGTGCAGCGCGGGTGACGGCCGAGTCACGGCAGCGAGGAGACCGGGAGTCCGAGCCCGCTTCAGCTCCCAGCGACAGGTTTCACGGTCTCATCAGTGCTGGCCCCTAAGGGAGAGAGGAACAGGTTGGTGGGGGGGCCATGACCCGCAAGACCCCGTTTAGCCCACCTCCGGTTCTGGCCCGGGGCGACGGATGGACGGTCGGTCAAAGGGCCCAGATGGGCCCTGGGACGCCACCAGCCCCTTCGGACTTCACCCAAAATCCTTGCGTCAGCTGGAGGGAACCAGAGGAAGCACAAGGATCTGGCAAGCGCCCAGCGGGGCCCCTAAGGGACCAAGAGGGCCTTGGGGGTCCAGAGCCAGTCTGAGCGAGCGCCCCCACCTCAGGAATGCAGCAGGGGGGGCAAAGGTGCAGGGGGGGCAGGCTGGATCTCCCATTCCCCCCTCCCCTCCAGCGCATTCGGACATCTGTAGGTCCTTCTCTGGCCAGAGATGATGGCCGTCCAGATGTTGCCCAGCCGGGGCAGCGAAGGGCGAGGGACCGACGGGAGCTGTAGCCCATCCTCCACATCTGGAAGGCCAGAGGTTCGCTGCCCTCCTCCGCCTGCCCGCCCGCCCGCCCAGCTGCGGTCCCTCCCGGCCAGCGGCGTCCAGCTGTTCCTTCCGCCCCCTCCCGGGGCCAAGCCGGGCAGCTGCGGGCAACAGGTCGGGGGGGAGGGGAGGGGGTCCCGGGCGCCCCGTGGTCCCCCAAGCGGTCGCCCTCCGGCTCGCTCACCATCCTCGCTGCTGCGTCTCGGGCGCCGTCCGAAGGCAGCCTCGGCGGGCGGGCGGGCGGAGGCGGCGGCCGGCCCGGGCCCCGCGGGAGAGGCGGAGGCGGCGGAGGCGGAGGCAGCGGCGGCGGGGGCGGGCGCGGGATCCATGCAGCTGGCTGGGCGCGCGCGGGCTACGCCTTGGCGATCGCGGGGGGCGAGGAAGGAGAGCCGCCCCCCCCCACCCAGGCCGCGTCCCCCTTCCCTTCGCTTCCTCTGTCTCCCCCCCCCCCCCCGAGCTAGAGGCGCCTCCTCTGCCAAGAAGAGCCGTCGCCGTCCGATGCGCCCGCCCGGCTGCTGGGTGGTGGCCCCTCGCCTCGCTCGGGGGTGGCGGCGCTCTCGCAGCTCCTTCTTCTTCTTCTGCCGGGAGAAAGGAGGGAGGGAGGGAGGGGTACCGGCCGGCCAGGGAGGGGAGGACGGGCGAAGGGAGGGGCCGCTGCTTGGAGGGAGGCGCGTGCGAGCGAGCGAGCGAGGCCCTCGGTGCACGTGTGAATGGAGGGGAGAGAGAGAGAGAGAGAGGAGGGAGGGAGGGACTAGGAGGGGCAAGGGGAGGGGCGTCGCGGAGGAGGGGGGTCTTGCGCGAATGGGGGCGCGATCCAGAGTGGCGCCTCGGCTGCCTCCCCCTCGACGGGCAGAGAGAAGGAATCCGGGAAGAGATCCGCCCTGGCTGAGCCCCGGGGGGGGGGTGTGTGGAAGCGGCGCCGGCAGGATCGCTCCTGCGCCCTTTGGCCGCCCGCCGCCCGTTGCGCGCATCCCAAGAGGGGCGCGCAGAGGATGCGCGGGCGGAGGCTCCCCCGGATCGGCCTCCGCCCCCCACACCTGTGACTTGCCCTGATGCTGAGGCGGGGGCGGGGGGGAGGCTCCCAGAATATGCCCCTCGCTTTAACCCACCGCCTGGATCCGCTTTTGCAAGGAACTCAGTGCATGCTCAGAAATACTCTCTCACCGTTGCGGGCGGAGACTGTGGGGAGGGAGAGCGTGACCAGGTAGCCAGGTGAAGTCCAAACCGGGGGAGGGGGATGTTTTATTCACCCGCTCCTGTGTCCGGGTATCTGAAGAGGCGCCTTCTCCCATAGGGACCCGCCTCTGGGCCCTTCTTGGAGTTCCTTCGCAGGTACAAGTACAGGGCCTATTCTGCGGTGGCCCCTAGACTCGGGAACAGCTTCCCTCTTGAGGCTCGCCAGACACCCACGCTGTATGGTTTTTGGCGCCTGGAGAAACGTATCTTTTCACCCAGACTTTTGCTTTTTAAATAGCTTCCCGGGGGTGCTGTCCTGTTAGGTGGCGGAGGGGGTAATAATTTTAATTGTTTTAATATTTTACATGTCTTATTTTTATTGTAATCCGTCATGAGACCATATGGTGAAGGGTGAGATATAAGATTTTCGAATGAATGAATGAATGAATGAATGAAATATCTCCAGATCAGGGCAGTGTCCTCACAACAGCCCTGTGAGGTAGGCAGAGCCGAGAGGCAGTGACTGACTGAACCAGGGCTACTGGATTTGGGACTCCGGACATCATCTGTCTGACAGCTCTTTGTTTGTTGTTATTGTTGTTGTTCTTGTTGTTTTAGTTCGTTAACTCAGGACATCATTATAGCGCTTTCCTTTTTAACATATCTCAAAGCAGTTTACAGAACGTTTAAAATGAGGGTAAAAACAGCCATTAAAACCCCTCAAAACTGTGGGCTTGTGGAAGAAGGTAGGTCGTTGGAAGAGACCTGTAAATTGTGGACAGCAGAGGCAAGGGGCCACCACTGAGAAGGTCCGACTGCGAGCTATTGTAAAATGTATTCTGTTATCTGAAAACCTCTGGAAGTGAGGAACTACAACTCCCATCCTCCTTTGCCATTGGCCTTGCTGGCTGGGGTTCATGGGAACTATAGTTCAGAATGATCTAGAAGGCTCCCAAAGTGAGGCCACTTTGACTCCAGCGAAAGCATTTGCTCAAAGCCTCTGGCGACCCACAATGCCTTTAGCCGGGGCTGGGTGGACACCAGCCCTCCAGATGTTGCTCAGTGACCATTTCCTGTATTCCTGAGCCCCTGGCCCTCGGCTGGAGGTTTTTCAGTCCAAGGTAATGGCTGCATCCAGATTTGTTTATACTGCACAGCAGAAAGCGCAGTTGCAATTGGAGCGGCACACACGATGGTCGAAAGATCATCGTGGCGGCACATTATCCGATCGGTTTGTTTGCACTTACCGTGATGCTGATTTAACAACACTCGCTGCTCGGGGTGTGCACAAATGCAATTTTCGGCATCCGATTCGTAACGAATCGAATATTCGAAAATCCAAATTCATACGAATAAAGAAAAATTAATGTCTGGACATTCGAACCGATACAAATATTTGATGCATAGCCAATGATATGAATCTCGTACGCATCTGTACGTGTCCTGTATCTATATGGCTGCATACATATATGCACAAGATGCGTACGGATATGTAAGCGATACGTTCGTATCCGTACGCATACAAATGTCTGAATTATTTCTGTGAATAACTTGAAATATTCGTATTCGTACAAAGACTAAAGTACGAATGTCTGGACATTCTATTTGTATACAAATGATCAAATTCATCTGAATTCGTACGAAAAACAAATATCTGATTAATCTGCTGTTACCCGCCCAGGGACCTTTGGGTATGGGACGGGATAGAAATGTAAACAAATAATAAATAAATAAATAAATAAATAAATAAATCTTGAATATTTGTGCAGATCCCTATTTACTATGCAGTACAAAGAAGATTCAGATTTTCCCATCAGTGCAGACAGAACGGCGAGAAGAGACAACCGAGAACAGGCAGGGCAGCTCAGTTCTCATTGGCTGCCTCGTCCCACATGACGACGCGTGCCAGCTCAGCTCTTACAGCTCCTAAGGTGGAAGCTACAGAGCTGCTTTTTAGTTGGGAATGCCGGTCCTCACTGTGCAGCATGTAAGCTGCACTTTTCCCTTTTAACTACAGATTTATTCCAGAAGTCTGGAGGCAGCCCATGTGAGTTACCCTAAAGCATGATTGGATTAACAGTCTATGGGGTCTCAGTATTCTCACTTGCACAAGATGGGAGGATGAGAAACAATGGGATGAACCTCCAAGGGAGTCAATACAGATTAGATATTAGAATGAATTTCTTGATAGTGAGGGCAATCAGTGAATGGAATAGGTTGCCACAGGAGATGGTTAGCTCTCCTTCACTGGAGGTCTTGAAGCAGAGGCTGGACCTCCATCTGTCTGGGATGGTTTAGGGAATCCTGCATTGAGCAGTGATTGGACTGGATGACCCTGGAGGTCCCTTCCAACTCTATGATTCTATGATCTCCTGGAAGCCTCTCTACCTCCCAACTCACCAGATGCTCATGAGCATCTCAAGCAGAGACAAGGGCAAACCTTCTCCTGCTCTCAAACCCCAGCCAATGGCCTTAGAGGCCTCCTGCTTCTTCCCCCAGCCTGGAAGATGGACTTAATTTCCAGGCACCTATTCAAGATCTCTCCCGTTACTCAGGCATTCCCCATTTATTGTGTTTTAAGTTTTGTGTGTGTCTAAAAGTTCCTTGGTTTGTGAGCTGAAATGGAGGCCCAAATTATACCCCTATCTCTGTAAAGAAATGCCACTGAGCTGCAGAACAGAAATGAGTGATGCTCTACCTGCACATTTGTGGGATCAGCTCAAAAACCAGGATTGATATCGACTGAAATAATTTTTTGTGGGTCATCAAATAAAAGAAGCAGGAATAAGAAGCAGAGTCGCCTCATATGATCAATACTGGTTCCAGCAAGTGGCTATAATAAAAACTTTACAATCGCAAGTTATAACCCTAACAATGGGGGGGAAAAAACCCATCAACTACCCTGGAGAGTAATATAGATACGATTTTGAACAATAAAAAAAAAGGATGCGCATCTATGCTGTATAAGTTAATGATAGAAGAATATAAGCCTTTAACACAGTTCCAGAACTTATGGTCCTCAGACTTGGAGGAAATGTCTGCTGAGCATTGGGGCAACATGTGCTATAAACAACACCCTTGTTTCAACCACCTTTACGTCAGAGAGCCGTCATCTTAAAAGTGTCGTCAAGTTGGGACTCTCCGCCTCCGTAGTTATCACATATTTCACCTCATTCAAGTAAATTTTGTTGGCATGGCCATAATAAAGTGGGTACCTATCTACACATGGGATGGGAGTGCCCATTTATAAAAAGGCTTTGCTCAGCTATTGAAAAAGAAATTTCAGGATGTGACGCAGACACAAAGAAACTTAGCTTTATGGCATGTAGTAGATGATACAAATGTGTCAGCTGCACATCTTTTGATAGGCTTTATTTTACTATCTGTAGTACTGTTTTACTACAGCGAGAAACTGAAAGCAAGAGACGCTCAGGGTTACAAGTTGGTATTTGAAGCTTTCGAGTAGGGCCACCACATAATTAATTACTAAACCATATAGACAAATGGAAGAATCCTGTAACCTATATCAATTCCGCCCTCCCCCATGAAGCCAGCTGGGTGACCTTGGGCTAGTCACAGCTCTCTTTCTGAGCTCTCACAGCCCCACCCGCCTCACAAGGTGTTCTGTTGTGGGGAGAAGAACAGAAGTTTTGTCAGCTACTTTGAGTCCCCTTGAATGGGTGAGAAAAGTGGGGCAGAAAAACCAACTCTTCTCCTCCTTCCACGCATGCGCAGAGGATGGAGTTATAATGGCAGCTCCATCCAGAAGTGAAGTAAAAAGTGCTAGAAAACCTGTGATGAGGCCTGGGTTTTCCAGCAATAGTTTGCAGAGCTTTCTTTTTTTTTGGGGGGGGAGGAGGGAAATAGTAGGGCTATGGTGGGAATGCCTCAGACACACGGGACAACCCAACATGGGTGCCATAATGGCCCTATATTACCCCCACCTGGAAGGGGCGCCCATAAAGCCAACATAAAATCATAATTACGCTCCCAAGTGTAACCTGAGTGTAATTTTTTTATTGCAGGTAATTTGGGTTAGTAAGAAGAAGATATGAGGCTTTAGGCTTTGTCACAAGACTTGGTAAGTTCTGGAGAATGTGATAACATGGTGTTTGGAAAGAATTTAGCTAGCATTTCCGAGTAGAAGGAGCAGCGAGGGAGAAACAGGTATAAATGAACTAAAATTTCATTGAACATCTGTTCACCATAATTTCCTATTCTCCTCTATATCTGTCCCTAAAACCATCTTGTAACCTAAAAAGGAGTAAACAGATTGTGTTTCCAGAAGATAATGGTCCCCAAACCTCCTAGAGCCATAGATGGAAGGAGTATGGCTTTCCCCCCAATATTATTTTACTGATTTCAAGTATTTCTTAGATTCTTCCTCAGCCTGGCTGACATATAGTAGTGAGTAACAAACTGTCTTGTTAAAGATTAAAAGACACTGGACAAATAAAAATCGTGATACTTGTAGTTGGAGGACTGGACTCTTATCTGGTAGTTTTCTAGTTTGAATCCATACTCCTCCATGAAGCCAGGTGGGTGACCTTGGTCTAGTGCAGTGATGGGGGAACCTTTTGAGCCCGGTGTGTGAAAATTCGCGAGAAAACCTAGCTTAACTCGGGCGCTGTGTCACATCTAGAAATATCCATAATTTTGTGATATTTGTAGCTCTTGTAAAAAAAGTTATATTTTTGATATATGTATTTTATTAAAAGCAAAAACAAATAATTCTTTACATTAGTGACTTTTGTTGCTAAATCTTCAATTGAAAGTTGGTATTTCATACACTTCAAGAAGAAGCAAGCACTACACGCCCAGGTGCCAGGGTGACCATGTGTGTCACCCAAAAGGGCTCGGTGTGTCACCTGTGACATGCGTGTCATAGGTTGGCCATCACTGGGCTAGTCACACCTCTTTCTGAGCTCTCACAGCCCCACTTACCTCACAGGGTGTCTGTTGTGAGGAAGAGAACAGAAGATTTGTCAGCTACTTTGAGTCCCCTTAAATGGGTGAGAAAAGCGGGGTAGAAAAGCCAACTTTTCTTCTTCTTCTTCCTCCTCCTCCTCCTCCTCCTCCTCCTCCTCCTCCGCAAAGCCAGCTGGGTGACCTTGAGCTAGTCTTAGCACTCTTTCTGAGCTCTCACAACCCCACTTGCCCGTTGTGAGGAGAAGAACAGAACATTTGATAGCTGCCGAAAGTTTGGTCCTGTGGTTAGGGTGTTGAACTCTTATGTGATAGTCTCCTGGTCTGATTCCACACTCCTTCACACACCAGTTGGGCCAGTCACAGGTCTCTTCCTGAGCTCCCACAGCCCCACCTATATCACAGGATGTAATGTTTGGGGGAAAGAACGGAAGGTTTGACAGCTGCGTTGAGTCCCCTCATAAGGGTGAGAAAAGCAGGGTATGAAAACCAATGCTGCTGCTGCTTCCTCCTTGAAGCCAGCTGAGTGGCCTTTGGCTAGTCACAGCTCTCTTCTAGGCTTTCACAGCCCTACCTGCCTCACAGGGTGGATAATAGTGAGTAGGGATGTGCATGAATATTCGAAGACATTTGAAATTCTAATTTGTCCAAATTTCAACATTCGTATTCAAATTGAATGCCCATAAATTCGAATGTAAACATTTGAATGAATTTAAAATTTCAAACCTATTTGTTTGAATTATTCGGACATTCATATATGTATGGGTTCGTACATACTTGCACCTTCACATCTTTCCCGCATCCGTATGCATTTGTACGGATCTGTACGGGATGAAAACGGGTTGCCAACGGGATAACTACAGGATGCATACGGACGTGTATGGATGCGTACAGGGTGCGTAACAATATGTACGGGCACATACAAAGGTTGCTGACATTCGTAAGTGGAAATCTGAATTGAAAATTCGAACAAATTGCTTAATTTGAATCAAGTTTGTGTAAGTTCGAATTTTAAAGATTCAAATCGAATAAAATTTTCAAATATTTGATTCAAATCAAATCCCAAAAATTGCATTTGTGCACACCCTTAATAGCAAGCATAGGGTATCGCTTGCAAAAATCCAGGTATTTTGTAGTTGCCTGCAGACGTGGTTTAAAAATAATAATTTTCCCGGTGCTGTACTGGGATTTCTGGCTCTGACTCTGCATCTTTCGTCACGCCAAGATCACTGCTCTTGCAAAAGTAGCTGTGTGCAGAAAGTGTGTGTGGGGGGGGGGGGAGAAAAACACCCAACCTCAAAGGGAAGTGGTCAGACACGTCCTCCGTATGGGTCCTTTCTCGAGAGCAGCAATTCTGCAAGGGTTTTCCCCATCTGGCACCCAGGATCTCAAGAGCTTCCTGCAATTTCCTCTTGCCGTATGGAGGCAGCCAGGTACCAATCCGTTCAGGCCTTTACAGGGAAGCATTGGGAATTTGAATGATGCATGAAAGAAGGCTGCTAATCATGGAATTCTCTTAAATTGCACTGGTGGGATATATTTGGCTGGACTGGTCCCAGATGTTGACCCAGCGTCAGCGTCTGGCTGCAGTAAACCTGCCCAGAGACTTTCGGGTATGGGGCAGGATAGAAATGGAAATCAACAAATGAATAAATAAATAAATAAATCTTCAAGGGCTGCCCCCACACCATGTTATGCATTCATGTAACATGGGACTTATTGGCACTACAGCCCGTAGTGCATGATTAGGGAACCTCTGGCGAACAGCATCCGCACCTTGAGAAGGTTGCTACAGCCTCCATACACTCCCTGCCTGTCCAGATGTTCCCAAATCATGCGCTAGGTGTGGATTAGAGTGTTTTTTTCTTTGATTTTGTTTGTATGTTCTCTATGAATTGTACGGTTTGTGTTTTGCTTTTGTGTATTTGGTTGTTGTTTCATACTTGTTTACATACTTATAGAAAATAAAGTATATTTAAAAACACTAATTGGACTATTCTTCTTTCAGTGTACCGAACAGCAATTAAATCATGCTTTAATAGGATCCCTTTGGAATTGATAATAACCACTTCCTTAGTGTAAAAGCTAGCAACAATTTGTATTGCTTTTACGCTTACTGTTTGAATTTTCACCCTACATAAGAACATAAGAGGAGCCCTGCTGGATCAGGCCACAGCCCATCTAGTCCAGTGACCTGTCACCCACAGTGGCCACCAGTTGCCCACGGGCAACTCAAGCAGAGACAAGGGCAAACCTCCTGCTCTCAAATCCTAGCAAATGGCCCTAGAAGCATCCTGCCTGTCTCCCCAGCCTGAAAGATGTACTCAGGCATCCATTCTAGTAGCCAGTGATACATCTGTGTCTAACCCAGTGGTTCTCAACCTGGGGGTCGGGACCCCTTTGGGGGTCGAACTACCCTTTCAGAGGGGTCATGACAAGTCTCCCACCACCCTTCCCTCCCACCTCCCAGCTGCTCCGCCCCTGTGGTTGGGGGTCTCCACAACATGAGGAACTCCTTTAAGGGGTCGCGGCATTAGGAAGGTTGAGAACCGCTGGTCTAACCCTTCCTTGAAGCCATCTAGGCTGGTAGCTGTCACCACCTCCTCTGGCGGCCAGTTCCATAGATACACGACCCTCTGGGTGAAGAAATCCTTCCCCTTGTCCGATCTGACTCTCCTGCCCATCAGCTTCATAGATGCCCCCTGGTTCTAGGGTTGTGTGATAGAGAAAATAAGATTTCTCTCCACCTAATCTATAGCATGCATGATTTTATCTACTTCAGTTGGGTCCCCTCTTAAACACCATCTTTCCGGGCTGAAGAGGCCTAGACGTTGCAGCCTGGTTTCGTACGGGATTTAGTTCCAGCCCCTTAATCATTCTGGAGTTCTTTCTTTCCATCCAAAGGGCCAAAGCTTTCCTTTTCCTATAGCTGCCTTCCCAACCACTTGCAACATTTGCTCCAGAATTCCTCACTATTAAACTACAATTTGCCATTTCCAAAATACGTTGACGACGTATGTATTTCTGGAATCCTCAGGCTGTCGGTGTCATCTGATTTCTAGTTCAATTAGAAAATTCCTTACTCATTCTGCATGGATTTGCAGCTCTTCACTTCGTCTGCGTTCCTTTCGTCTCTTCTGCTCTTCAGCATTCGTTCCTTCTAAGTTATGTAACTTGTTTATGTCGTCTGTGCTGTTTGCTGGGGGCACGACTCATTATTCCACCAGGTAGGGAACATATATTGTGGGAGGGTATTAAGCAGCTGGACATCTCCAACAGCAACGCATATGGAGGGTTGCCAAACGGATCCATTCATTTGGATGCCAAAGACCCCAGAGACGTCGTTTTCTACTCAGAGCGCCTTCAACCTCATACTTGATTTCAAATCTACAGCCATTTCTGAGTTGATCTCCTCTCAGTGGGCCTTTTCACACTTGGGTCGTTTCTGCACTTTCCTCTGTTAATCCAGATTTAGAAGATCTGGATCTTTGAGATGCAGCCCTCATTGGAATTTGGTCCTTGCATTGAAGACCCCATTAGGAACCCATTAGGAACCCGAAAGGTACGCAGTTGTGAAGGTATGGGTCAATCACACTGCACCACTGGCAGACCTTCCTGCTAGGGCCTAATCGGAGCCTCAGGATGGGTGCTATGGCATCTGCACAGTGGCCCTGTTTAGCACCCGTTGCCAATGGGTGCTTGATAGCCCGTGCGGACGCATGGGGCCCTCACCATGATGCAGAACCTCAAGGACCAGATTCCACAAGAACCGGATACCAAAGATACAGATCTTCTTAATCCGGATTAAGAGAGATACGTGCAAAAAGTCCCATTAATTCAATTAGTCGATCACTTTGATGGATCGGTTCAGCAAATAAAAAAGAAGGTTCCCTCCTGAACAGGATTATTTTTCCAGAAAGGCAAACATACCAATGTGACCTCTCTGCCTGGCATATTACCTACTGGGAAGTGCACGCATTCCACCCCCCACCCCACCCCCAGTGCGCTTCGCATCAAAGAAAATAGGACAGAAGTTGGCTCTGAATTCGCTTCGAATCCCTGCTGCCACCAGTCATGTCCTTGAACCTGCTCCAAATCTGCTCTGAAGCTTCAAATGCAGGCACAAAGGCTTTTGCTTCATGTGTGAAGGCCAGGCTTCAAATATACACAATATTCATTTCAAATCCAAAGTTTCAAAGCTTTGCAATTCCTACTGGGAAGGAATAAAAAGCTGCAGCACGATGCTATACTGCCCTCTGCTGGCACAAGAAGCGTTAACAATACATACAACTCTGTTCCATGGGACCAACTCCTTAACCCCTAGAGGCCAAGGGACTGGCTGGCCAAACTGGAGATCCAGCCCTTCCTAAGTCCATCAGAACAAGATTTACAACGTATAAAGTCATCCGTCTTAGGGAAAACTTCCTGACAGTGAGGGAAATCAGTTAGTGGAATAGGTTGCTATGGGAAGTAGTAGGATCTCCTTCCTGGAGGTCTCCAAGCAGAGAACATAAGAACATAAGAACATCTAGTCCATCTAGTCCAGCATCCTGTCGCACACAGTGGCCCACCAAATGCTCACGGGCATCTCAAGTAGAGACAAGGACAAACCTTCTGCTCTCGAGTCCCAGCAGATGGCCTTAGATTGAAGCACCCCAGTTCCTCCCCCCCACTCAGCCTGAAGGATGCACCTAGGCATTCATTCTAGTAGCCATTGATACATCTGTCATCCACAAATTTGTCTAACCCTACCTTAAAGCCATCCAGACTGGTAGCTGTCACCACCTCTTCCGGCAGCACATTCCATAAGCCGATGACCCTCTGGGTGAAGAAGTACTTCCCCCTGTCAGACCTTATTCTCCTACCCATCAGCTTCATAGAGTGCCCCCTGGTTCTAGTGTTGTGCGATAGAGAAAAGAAATTTTCTCTATCCACCCTTTCTATACCGTGCATAATTTTATATACTTCAATCAGGTCCCCTCTCAAACGCCGTCTCTCCAGACGGAAGAGGCCTAGACGTTGCAGCCTGGTTTTGTAAGGGAGGTGTTCCAGACCCTTAATCATTCTGGTTGCCCTTCTCTGCACCTTCTCTAGTTCCACAATATCCTTTTTGAGGTGTGGTGACCAGAATTGTACACAATACTCCAAATGTGACCTCACCATAGATTTATAAAGGGGCAAAATGACACTTGCTGTCTTATTTTCTATTCCCTTCCTAATTATTCCCAGCATTGAATTTGCTTTTTTCGCTGCTGCCGCGCACTAGGTTGACACCTTCATGGAACTGTCCACCAGAACTCCGAGATCCCTTTCCTGGTGTGTTGCAGAAAGCTCAGACCCCATCAGTTTATAGACGTAATTTGGATTCTTGGCCCCAATGTGCATTACTTTGCACTTGTTAAGATTAAAGCACATTTGCCACTTGGTTGCCCACTCACCCAATGCTAAGAGATCCCTCTGGAGCTCTTGGCAATCTCTTTCAGATTTTACTACCCTAAATAATTTAGTATCATCAGCAAACTTTGCTATTTTACTATGTACCCCTTCTTCTAGATCATTGATGAATAAATTAAAAAGCATTGGTCCCAGTACTGAGCCTTGAGGGACCCCACTTTTTACTTCTTTCCACCCTGAGAATTTGCCGTATATTACTACTCTCTGCTTTCTGCCCTTAAGCCAGTCGCAAATCCAGGACAGAACTTGTCCTTTTATTCCATGGCTGATGAGTTTACTCAGTAGCCTTTGATGTGGGACTTTGTCAAAAGCCTTCTGAAAGTCCAGATAGACAATGTCTACTGGTTCACCTTTATCCACATGTTTATTGACAGTCTCAAAGAATTCCAACAAATTTGTGAGGCATGATTTACCTTTGCAGAAGCCATGCTGGCTTTTGTTCAGCAATGCTTTCTCCTCCATGTGCACACTAATTTTGTCTTTAATAATGGTTTCCATCACCTTACATGGAACTGACGTTAAGCTAACTGGTCTGCAGTTGCCTGGATCACCCCTGGATCCTTTTTTGAAGATTGGTGTTACATTTGCTACCCTCCAGTCCTCAGGTACGGAGCCTGATGTTAGGGAAAGATTATATATTTTTGCTAGAAGTTCGGCAATTTCGCATTTGAGTTCCTTAAGGACTCTTCGATGAATACCATCTGGTCCCGGTGACTTGTTCACATTTAGTTTATTAAGACATGCCAGGACCTCTTCCTTGGTTATTTCTGTACAGTTTAACTCTTCAGAAAATACAGGCTCAGCTACTGGCATGTGTCTTCTGTCTTCCTCCGTGAATACGGAAGCAAAAAATTCATTTAGTCTCTCTGCAATCTCCGTTTCTTCTTTAATTACCCCTTTAATTACCCAGAGGTTGGACCTACATCTGTCTGGGATGGTTTAGGAAATCCTGCGTTGAGCAGGGGGCTGGACTGGATGACCCTGGAGGTCCCAACTCTATGATACTATGATTCTAGGGATCTAGGAATGTTTAGCCTAAAGAGAAGACTGAGAGGAGACATGATCTTCAAGTCTCTGAAGGGCCATCATAGTGCAGAGGGATCGTCCCTTTTCTCACTTGCACAAGATGGGAGGACAAGAAACAATGGTGTGAAACTTCAAGAGTGTCAATGCATATTAGATATTAGGAACAACTTCCTGACAGTGAAGGCGATCAGTTAGTGGAATAGGTTGCCACGGGAGGTAGTGGCTTCTCCTTCGCTGGAGGTCTCCAAGCAGCGGCTGGACCTCCATCTGCCTGGGATGGTTTAGTGAATTGTGCATTGACCCTGGAGGTCCCTTCCAACTCTAGGATTCTCTGACAAGGGCAGAATAGCCCAGACCTTCGCATCCTATGCAACTGTCATAGCACACAAAGAGGCTGACGTCAAGGCTGGCAGGACACTCGCCTCTTTCTGTGACTGCTCAGACTCATTTCCACATGGCCAGATAGCTTGAATTCAGATTTGGCAACATCCTGGGGAAAGATGGCCCTTTCTGCACTGAGCCTTATTCTGGAATATATTCTGGAATAGGGTCCTGCTGTCCATGTGCTAGTGCAAGCTACAGCAGGCTCTGGGCCAGACCTGCCTTAGTCTACACTAGCATGTGAACAGACAGCTCCTATTCCAGGATATCATCTGGAGTAAGGTTCAGTGCAGAAAGGGCCTATGTCTCCTCAAGTTGCCAAATGTTAAGTGATAATCCCTTTTGAGTCTAAAATCCCAGGGAAAATGACATACGATGTCAATACCTGGACCAAAAAGGTAGCACAGGTGGGCTGAGGGACCAGATTCCCAATGTGGTGGGACTGAAGGTCATCTAGTGACGCTGATGCATGTCAAGTCACTCGAAAGATCAATGATGGAGCTGAATTCCAACATCCCCCTCATGTAGATAGTGCCTACTCGGTGGTAGCCCCCAGGTTATGGAACTGCCTCCTCCCTGAGGTGTGCCAGTCTCTTTCAGGTTCTATGTTCAGATCACTGAAGACACATTTATTGACCCTGATCTTTGGCTGTGGAAATAGCTTCCCTCCCCCTTCCTTCAGCACTGTTATTGTTTTTTAGTGCGTATATTATGTTTTGTTATTGTTGTAACTCGCCCTGATAAAAATGTGGATAGATGGATAGAAGACAGAACGAGAGTAGACGATAGAATGATCGACAGAACGATAGATAGAATGCCAGAACAACAGAACAATAGACAGAATGACAGATAGAGCTAGATAGATAGAACGATAGAATGATAGATATACAGAATGATGGATGGAACAACAGAACAATGGGATGACGGACGGACGGACGGACGGACAGGTAGGTAGATAGATAGATAGATAGATAGATAGATAGATAGATAGATAGATAGATAGATAGATAGATAGATAGATAGATAGATAGATAGATAGATAGATAGATAGATAGATAGATAGATAGATAGATTAGATAGATAGATAGATAGATAGATGGGGAGGGTGGTTGTCACAGTTCAAGAGAAAATTCTAAAAAGCCACAGAGAAGTCCGAAGTCCAAATTTTAAAAATCCAGAAAATAGAAAAAAGGAAATCAGTTTTAATTCTGCTTTACTTTTGTAAAAAACAAACAAACAGAGACTTCCAAAGCGCAAGGCTTCTCTATACAAGAACATGCAGATGTTGACATTTCAGCGCTTTCCATAAGCTTGCCATAGGCTCACCAGGGGTCTTCTGTGTACAGAGCAGCCAATAAATATACCGTAGTGCATTTAAATCCATGTCACACCAGGAAAACTGGGTGGGCGGGGGGTGGGAGGCAAAGCCATGGGGTAACGGAAAACATTTCGGGGGGAAAGCTGCTGCTTTCACTGCTTGGTCTGAACCGCTTTGCATTTCGTTATTATGAAGGATGTGCATTGAGCATGCTCATGTGCTGTTTGCAACATGTAAATCTCCCAAAGAGGGTCAGATCTGCAGGGACAAAGCCCCCAGCCAATCCACACACCTGCTACTAAGGAAAGGACAGGTACACTCACCTTCTTCTACCACTCTGGCTTTTGCAGCAGGGACAGGTGTAGATTGCCGACAACTCTTCTCTGCCTTGTACATTAGGCTCAGAAACCGCCGAATCTCAATGCGCCATTATGGCGCATTGAGATTCGGCGGTTTCTGGGCCTAATGTACAAGGCAGAGAACACATCCTCTCATGTGCAGACCTTGGAGGGTGAAGGACCCCAGGGTTACAATGGGCTGTTCAGGGACATCATCACAGACTCTGCACACATCCTGGTTCCTCCCAGCCGCAAAGCTGCCAAAAAATGGAGGTGAATAACAAAAGGCAACAAGAGGGACCCATAATTTCCTTCAATGTTCATCTTCCCTTCCCCTTCTGAGATTCAGACGCTCACAAACCCAGAACTGTATTTGCTGTGAGCAGCGCCTGAGCATCTTTGAGGGACATCTCCATTTTTTAAAATCTCTTTTAACTTTGGGAAATGGCATGACACCCCTGAAAGGCATCTGACTCAAGGCTCAGGATGGAGGCAGGAGCGGAATGAACGGCTGTTTTCCGCACTACCAAAAGGGCCGCTTCCCTGGCCGTGGAGAACCAAAGCGGTACAAAGAGCGGACAGGAGAAAAGATCATGCCAAGATCTGGCTGAGCGGAGCTCAGAGCGCTTGAGCATTGGCTGAGAAGCTGTTTCCTGCCTGTGCTTCTCGATGGGTGAGCGTTGCAACAGAAAGCCTAAGGGAATGCTCCTCAGGAGGAAGGTCTGGTCTGGTCCCTTCATGATGCATTTTGGTTCTGACGATACAGTGTTCTGTCTTTGCACCAGAGCCTATTCCAGAGCAAGAACACCCCAAATATTCCCCCAGCAAGGCAAGCGATGCTTTACAGCTCCAACAGCTTTGTGGGAATGAAAAGAAAAGGCCTGTGGCCAGTTAGATTGGGGTGGGTGGGAAGTCAGACTTAAAATAGAAAAGAATCTGTTATTTACACAAGCAACATTTAATGGGATTCTGCCTTCCTCCCCCAGGATTTCCATTTCTGAACCTCTGATCCCATCCTGATTGTCTTCTCCGGCTTTTCCCAAGGGACGCAAATGGCGGGAGCGCCGCCAGGCACTAAACGGAGGCAGAAACGGGCCCAAGATGGTGGGATCAGCTCCTTTCGAACCAAACAGACCCAAGCCCAGCGGTTCCCGCAACAATCCACCCCAGCTCTTGCTATGGACCCTGTCCCACGTCGCGTACGGGCGATACGGAATAGAGGCAAGAGCTCGGGAACCCAGGAGCTGAAACAGAGGTAGTGTTGGTGGGCCACACGAGGGCGCGGGGGGTGAAGGCGAAATGTGACTACACAGCGCAAAGTGCACGTAACCAAAGGCAACAAAGTGCAATGGCAGTCCACAGGGATTGTACAGCACAAGGCATTCACAAGGGTGAGGACAGCAAGTTTCACATTGAAAGGGGGGGACAGGTGGCTGGGGGGCTGAAGGGGGGGGGGGGCTGAAGAGGTCCGCAAGGTAGAAACCTCTGCCCAAGCCCTAAAGCACATGCGCAAATCCATGTATATTTAGATATGCATTACAGGGGAGCGTTTCTTTTTGGATGGGGACAGTGGATTTCTCTCCTGCTTTTGACCCAAAGCTGAGCTGCTGCCATGCAGGAAGGCAAGACCCCAGCCCACCTTAGGCCTGCTTCTGACTCACAGGTCGTCTCTCAAGAAGGCTTCCTTCTCCCTCGGCTCACGAAAGTCACAGGGGGCTGTTCGGCAGAAGGAGAATCGCAGGAGCCATTTCGGTTGCCGCCATTTGTTGCTCTTACAAAAACGAACAGTTCAACACTGGAACCAAGTACTTCAGAGAAATGGCACCCCTTTTTCCTCTCCAGATATGCTTAAGCAGGGGACGGGCAGACACCTGCTGGATTTCTGTCTGGCCCCTTTCAAGACTGATATTTTTGAGCATCGAAGGTCACTTTTTTAGAAGTCAAATGGAGAGATTGAAGCAGGAGACCTCCAGTGAATTCCACCTCCTCAAAAGGCGGCCATTTTGCTACTGTAAACACAATCCCACGCCTTCTCCAGCCTTACTGTCTTCGCAGGCAACTGGCAGAACAGAAGTCAACAGCACAAATAAAAGGAGAGAAAGACGCTCCCTAGCCATATGAAGCCCTGTCTCCCTCTTTCCCCTTTCCAGCTATGTTATTCTGAAGTGCTCTTGGGACTAACTGGGACGGAGGAGAAGGCAGGGAAAAAAGAAAGGTACGTCTTGCGGATTCTTACCTCATCCTCAACTAAAGTCACAAACCAGTAAAGCAAGATGATGAAAAAGGAAGACACAGCATTGGGTGGCAAAGCAAAGAGACACAAATTACGCTTATTTTTACTAACACACTTGTTTTCAACGTGACCCTGAGAAAACGAATTCTTACGCTTTGGCTCCATCCATTTCCTTCAGAGGTGAGATTCTGTCCTTCCTTCCATTTAATCTGGGGGAAGGAACCTTCAGCATCTCGTGACCACCTGCCACACACAGTGTGGTTGTCACAACTTGCTGTTGGCGCAGCTACACTCATGAAGGTCTGTAGCCACAAAGCAATTCTGGGATCACTGTCCATACTGGCTTGGTCCAGCAAGGTAGTTAGTAGCACTTGGAGACTAACAGGAGAAGGGTTGGTGGCATGAGCTCTCATAGACACGTCTACTTCTTCAGATGCTAGGGGGCCCATTGGGCCCCCTAGCATCTGAAGAAGTAGACGTGCCCATTGGACCCCCTAGCATCTGAAGAAGGAGACGTGCCCATTGGACCCCCTAGCATCTGAAGAAGTAGACGTGCCCATTGGACCCCCTAGCATCTGAAGAAGGAGACGTGCCCAATGGGCCCCCTAGCATCTGAAGAAGTAGACGTGCCCATTGGGCCCCCTAGCGTCTGAAGAAGTGGACATGTCTACGAAAGCTCATGCCATCAACCCTTCTCCTGTTAGTTTCCAAGTGCTACTCATTACCTTGCTGGACTTTTTGAATTAGACTAACACGGCTATTTCTCTGATACTGACCAAGTTGGCTCGGTCAGCCAAGGTCCCCGGTTCACCGTGGTCATCAGAACGAGCACAGAGGGCCAGCCTTGACGTGGATGTGGAAATGGCAGTGGAAGCGGCACAGATCAGTCATTGGCACTGGGCATTTATGGCTCACAACACCAAAGATGCCACCTCAGTCGATGCTCTGCTTCCCACCTGCATGATTCTCACCTCAGGGCTGCAGGTCTTTTGAAACGGGGCCCTAGAACACAGCTGTGTGACTTATTCTGCTATATTTAGATATTCTGCAATAAAGCATGGATGTTCTAGAATACGCATACTTTATTCCGGAGTATCCAAATACAGTGGCATAAGGCAGCAGCCCACATTCGACATCTCACTTGTCACTCTCTTCTGTCTGATCTGTTTTAAAGAACCATATTGGCCACAAGCTTTCCTTTTGACAGGGGACTGTAACACTCACAGGGGAGGAAGCAAAAAGAACTTCTTCCATGCTAATTGAGGAGATGCTCCAGCAGCCCTCTCTTGGACTTACCCTGTTGCCTTATAACTAAGTTAAAAACACAAGACTCCCTAAATCCAAAGGAAGTTTCTTCTATTGCACACTCAACTTATGAAATCCTGTCTACCTTAATTCACTGCTGGAGCTCAACCTAAAATTTGTCTCTTGGGCTGCGTTCCCAGAGGGACTAAAATCTGGACTGGATCCGAACGTGGGATCCAGCGTTCCCATTATATTGACCAGTAATCTGAATTCAGGAAGCCCCATTCCCATACCACTCCATTTTCCAAGGATTTTCTGAGCACCAGCCTGCAGAAATCCGGGGGGGCGGGGGGGGGGGGCCTCTTGGAACAGGAGTTTTTGTGCCAGTAACTGAACTAAAGCCTTCCAAGCTGGGCATTTTCACCAGGAAAGGTGGGTTTTCTAGTTTTAAACTTTAACCTTTGCGATCGACCTTTTTTTTGGGGGGGGGGTTATGGGGCAGAATGTGATTTATCTGTTCAGAAAAGGTTTCACAATACAGTGTTTGGGCCACATGGAGCTTGGCAGCAGTGGCAGCACTTTGGGCAAGTAGACGTGGGGTGCCAGGCAACATGGAGCTTGGCAGCAGCAGCAGTGGCTTGGTCGAGGGGGGGGGCATGAGGCAAGATGGAGGGGGGGCACCAGGCTCCTGTCCGCCATTTTAAAAAGCGCTCATGTGGTTCTGCGCTCTTGCGGGTCTAGCAATGGGAACAGCCCAATGCCCATTCAGTGCTGTTCCGGGCCAGAAACTCTAACCCGTGCCAGAATCCGTACCAGAGTAATCTGGATCCACCGTGGGTGGGAACGCGCCCTTGGTTTGCAACAGGAAGTTCTATAGAGACCCGTCAGAAATGATGTCCCAGTAATACTGAATCCCCAGTGTGAAGGAGAAGGAAGGTCAGGTCTCCTCACTGCCCTTGAACTGTGAACACTTTTAGAAAAATATGATTCAAAATGGGGACGGTCACACCTGACCACAGCTCCAAGGGTTGTCGTCTGTCCCAACGGCTTACTGGTCAAACTGGCTCCCTGGCCCCTGGGTAGGCGTGGAGGGAGGGTAAGAAAACATGGAAACTGAAATACAGGGCTTGATGGCCGTGGTGAGTCGTGACAAAGAGGAAGGGGTCTCTCTCACAGGGCCCAATTAAAGGAAGAAGCGTTTGAAAAGAAACAGAACAGGCTAACCTGCCAAAATATCATGTTAGGGAAAGAAAATTATATAGGAGTACCTTTCTAGATTAAAAAAAAAAGCTATTTTAGCATGAATTCAGTCCCAGGCTCTCTTCCCTTCCCTTCAGTTTCTGACAGCTCCAGGACACATTCTGGTTGACCAAAGTGCCCAACGTGAAGAGGAACCGTCGCTGGTGATTTTCCCAAGTTGCACCTTCACCATCCTTGCTTGAAGCAGCAGAGAACCCTTACTTAAAGGATGTGGCGCGGAAGAAGGACAAGGGCAGCCGTCTCCCAAGGGTTTTGATCATCCGACCGCCAGAGAAGCCGCTTCCCACCTGCCTTACTTGATATTCTTCAACAGAGCGGTCCGCGCATTCACCACCGCTTTGAAGGCGTCCTCGCTGCCAGGAGCCATGCACTTGTCAGGATGAAGCAGGACAGCCAGCTTACGGTAAGCCTTGTTCACCTCGTCCCTGGAAAAAAGGGCAGGCTTTGGTATCCTTCCTTCCTTCCTTCCTTCCTTCCTTCCTTCCTTCCTTCCTTCCTTCCTTCCTTCCTTCCTTCCATCCATCCTTCCATCCATCCATCCATCCATCGCATCTGTATCCTGCCCTTCACCTGGAGGTCCCAAGGTGGGTCACAACATATAATAAAATAACTAATATAACTAATCCAACCTCCCTGCCTCCTTCCCACCCTGTCAGGACTATAGAGCAACTAGGAATCAAAGGCCCCAGTGAAGAGGCCTGGCTGAACCCAGGGCCGGTACCTGGGTATTCATTCTAGTAGCCACTGATACACTTGTCCTTCATGAATTTGTCTAACCTGACATACGGCATCCCAGAAGCTGACCGTCCCATTACCGTGTGGCCCCAGGCTTAACGCCCAGCATGTCCCAACTGTCTTTGCTGCTGCGGATTCTCCGGATGGTGTCGGCCTGCTCCTTGGTGAAAGTGACGTTCAGGCTGGATGTGGGACGCTTTCCACCATTATCACACAAATCGACAATAGCAGAGTAGAAAGTCTGCATGGATACAAAGAGAGCCAGTTTGGTCTAGGGGTTCGGGAGATGGAGTCTTATCTGGGAATACTGGGTTTGATTCCGCACTCCTCCGTGAAGCCAGCTGGGTGACCTTCGGCTAGTCATAGCTCTCTTCTGAGCTCTCACAGCCCCACCTGCCTCACAGGGTGTCTGTTGTGGGGGGAAGAACAGAAGGTTTGTCAGCTGCTTTGAGTCCCCTTAAGTGGGTGAGAAAAGCAGGGTAGAAAAGTGAACTCTTCTTCTTCAAATATAGAGCCTAATACTCCATTAACCTGACAGTGAGAGGGGATGGACGACAATGAGACACATTTGGGCTGGACCCTTCAAATGTACACCCTGAGATACAGCACTCAAATTCAGCCTTATTTTTATTAGGGCAACTTTCCAGCAGTCCCCCGCTTTTCACTAGGATAACTGCTTAGAAGATCTTGTGAATTTCAAATCCACAAATATTAAATCACCGTGTCTATGGGGAACTGGAGGGCTAGGAAAAGGCATGTCTGAAAAGTTTGTAAAAAAGAAATAGATAAAAGATCCTGTTTGCTCAAAATGTCTTCCAAGGCCCTGACAGTTTTTGCTAAATTAAGACACTGAGAAACCAGCTACATTTCCAGGGGTGTCAAAATCTGCAGAACAGGAATTCAGAGCTGAATAAAGTAAGCAACATCACAACTCAGAAGTGTCACTATGTGTGAACTGCTGGAGTAAGCAGCAACGTGATGCTGAACTACAAAAACTGCTGGAACTCTGAACTGACTGAAGTTTGCAGTTTTGATCTCTGTTAATTAAAAAGACTCTGGGCACATTCCCACAGGCATTTAAATCCAAATTGAATCTGAATTCAGTATCCAGAGTTCCCATTTCCTTATGTATAAATCTGAGTAGAATCAGAACTCGGTATCTAGTGTTCCCATTCAATTTCTTATTCTCGGATTTTATGAGGACCATCCTGCAGGAATCCGTAGGAAAAAAAAAAAGTACTGATGAAAACAGGATTTCCCCCCCTTTTTGGAGCCGAGTCTGCTTCCCCCCACCCCCCAAATGAGAATGCTACCAGGCTATTTGGGGTGTAGATCTAGTCTTCTGGCCAATGCCAGCCAGCTGTGGGTGGGATTTCCCAGATGGAAAGGTTCCCCCCCTTCCTTGCCATGCCTACAATGCTAGAGCCCCAATCAAAACGGCAAAAAGGGGAGAAACTCTCAGGTGCAGTTTTGCTTTTTAAAACCTTTTTGGCCGGTATATTTGTATCTTTTCTGATGATTGTTACCAGGTACTAGAAATGTAGCTACATTCCAGTAGCTGATGACAATAATCAGAAAGGTACATATAAGCAAAAAGGCTTTGAAGGGAAACCGTGAGTCAAAGCAGCTCACCCCCATCTTCCGATTGCACTCTGCTCTTTTCAGATCTACTTGAGCGCACATTCCCCGGTAACGTCAATGGAGGTGGTGTTACCAGGAAAGGGAGGGTGCAAAAAGGAGAAAGTGTGGCTGGGTTTAGAATTTTTTTAAAAAAGCACCAGCTGGTAACTAAAGCTCTCCGGCTTCAGCTCTAAGGGAGTGAATGAGTGAAGGGAAAAGTGTGGCTGCTTTGATCGCAGGTAGGGTTGCACTGGGGGGGGGGGGGGGCGAGAAATGTAAAAGTCCTGTTCTGAAAGGGAACAGCTATATTCGGATTAATCATCAGACACTCTATTCGGATTAAAAATCGTCCAAATGGGAGTTAAAAAATAGTCCAAACAGGACTAAAAAAGCTACGTGGGAATGCACCTTCTGGGAAAGTGCCAGTCTGCATTGCGGATTTGTGAATGTGTTGTAAATACCAAAATCCTATACAATTCTGCAACTGCAGATACAAAAAACGTGGAGATACACTAAAATGGCGAGCAAAGTGGGATGGCGAAGGGACTCAAATGCTGGAACCGACTTCGTGGATCCTGAGAGGGCTGAAGTGGGCGACACTCTGCATCTGTTTTTGCTGCTTTCATAAGATGATGCCCTGCTGAGGATCCAGGGACCTAAGAGAAGCAGCACCATAAGAACGTGCCCCAGACTGGTTCAGGCATGCGCTGCGCTGGGCTGAGCTGAGAATGCAAGTAAAGAGCTTAGCACGGTTCATCTTACTTCATGCTGAGATACCTTCTGCCTCCCTTGGCAAAAGCTCTCGATCGTTCAGACTATCTGAAATGAAACTTGTCTAGACTGCATTCGGCTCGCCACTTGCTCTTGGGCTCAGAGCAAATCCAAACTGAGGCAGCTACGTCCATCAAAACCAAACCAGCCTGCATGCCTGGGACATAGCTTATGGGCTTTGCAGGAACGGATGAGAGTCCTTCAAAGAGGGTCATACCACCCTCGCTACTGCTGGTTTCCTGAGCAGCTTGATGATCATCTGAAGGACCTGAAGCAGCACTTTTGTGGTCTCCTGGCAGATTCACGTGCTCTTAATGGTTTAGGACGCAGCTGAGAAAATGCTCCTCTCTTTATTATCCTCCATAACCATTTTGATCAGGCACTGGATCTCTAGCAAGTCATTCTGTGGACTTCCCAATTTCCAGAAATTGACATCTGGACGTTCAGGGAAGCAAACAATAGATGACAGTGACAATTAAATGATAATGGCCAGAGATGGTCTGGAGACCCACTAGCTGATCAAAATGCTTACAGAGAAGAAGAAGAGTTGACTTTTTTACCTCACTTTTCTCACCCATTTAAGAGGACTCAAAGCAGCTGACAAACCTTCTGTTCTCCCCACCACAGAATACCCTGTGAAGTAGGTGGGGCTGTGAGAGCTCAGAAGAGAACTGTGACTAGCCGAAGGTCACCCAGCTGGCTTTATGGAGGAGTGCAGTATCAACAGCCTTCATTGCATTATTATCAATCAATCAATCAATCAATCAATCAATCAATCAATCAATCAATCAATCAATATCCCACCCTTCACCAAATGGTCTCAGGGCAGGTTACAATATGAATAAAACATGTCAAATATTAAAACGTAATTAAAAACATAACCCCCTCCCTCCCTAACAGTACTCTGAGGAAACAAAAGCCTGGTTGAAAAGATACGCTTCACCAGGCACCGAAAACTATACAACGTAGGCACCTGGCGAACCTCAAGGGGGAGTCTGTTCCAAAGTCTAGGGGCCACCACAGAAAAGGCCCTCTTGCATGTCCCTGTACCTCATACGTCTGAAAGAGAAGGAACCCCAAGAAGGTCCTCTCCCTGAGATCTCAGTGTCTGGGCAGGTCTACATGGGAGAAGGCGCTCCCTCAGATACCCAGGGCCCAAGCCGTTTAGGGCTTTAAATGTTAGTGTCAACAGCTTAAATTGGGCTTAGTAGTGAATAGGTAACTAGAGCAGATCCTTTAAGACCAGTGTGATATGAGTCCAGATAGAGACTCCCGTCAGCAGTCGAACTGCTCCTTTCTTCTTGTAGAATTTCAGACTATACTTCCTAAGTTTTATAAAGGAGATTCACCAGAAATTACAGAAAAGGTTATCTGTGGCTCCAACCAGGCTGAGAATCTCCCTCATTAGCTTTTACTCTATTGGTCATCACACGGCTTTCAGGAAAGCTTCCTTCATTATTAATAGGCAAAGAGACCCAAATCTAGCCAAGAGATGGTGATTTTGCTTCTGAGCAATTTTAATGTTCAGATTTCCCATAATGAAGTTCTTTTTGTTCCTGATGCTGCAACTAGAAAGAGGCGGGAGAAGTATATAACTGCCCTTCAAGCTCTCCAGGTATTCAAATGCTAATACTTATTATTTCCAAAATGTGTTTTACTACATGCCTTTTTAACATTTAATGCTAGTTAGTTTTCATTTTACTTGTGATGACCTCTGGCTAGATACAATAAAAGGCTTGATGACCATGACAGTGCATTCCAGTGCATGGATGACAAACCCCAAGTGCTTTGCATAATAGTCTAAAAACACAGGGAATGAGATGAATCGCTGTGGGATTCTCAGAAGAAAAAAGCTCAGAGGGATGAGATGCGTTGTTAGGCTGGGCCACTGGAAGAGAAGAGCCAACTAGTTTATTTTTATTGTTTCTAACTACTTTCTATTTCTTGTTTCCTACATCAGGCAGTTAGAAACTTGCCAGAGCCTTCCAGAACAGAGATGTGTAAAACCAGGACCTAAACGAACTTGCCTCACTGTGAATATCGGCTCCCAGTCAGACAAACTCCACTTAACAGTTTGGAATCTGGTCTGAAAGTGCGCTGAATCTTCAGGTGTTCACAGAGATCTTGTTCTTCCAGTTTGGCTTCCTTGATCTGCACTTCAGCCTACCATCAATATTGTAAAACAGATGTTGGACCTTCTGCCTGGGGCAGGCCAAGCCAGTGCCGCTACTCCATTTAAGAGCTAAGAACACAAAAGGAGCCCTGCAGGATTAGGGCACAGCATCCTGCCTCACACAGGGGCCAATCAACTGCTTTGGGGCAACTCAAGCAGAAGACCAAGCCACTGGTACTACTGGCCTCCATGAATTTATCTAATACCTTCTTAAATCTATCCAGGCTGGTTGCTGTCACCACCTCGTCAGGTAACAAAAAATTGAATTTTATTAAATTAAGAAGAAGAAGAAGAAGAAGAAGAAGAAGAAGAAGAAGAAGAAGAAGAGTTGGCTTTTCTACCCCACTTTTCTCACCCATATAAGGGGACTGAAAGCAGTCGACAAAGCTTTCTATGGATTATCTAGACCCATTTCAATCTGGCTTCAGGCCCGGTTATGGCACGGAAACTGCCTTGGTCGCCCTGGTTGATGACCTTCTCCGGGAGAGAGACAGGGGGAACGCTACCCTGTTGGTTCTCCTGGACCTCTCAGCGGCTTTTGATACCATTGACCATGGTATCCTTTTGGAGAGACTATGGAGTTTAGGAGTAAGAGGCAATGCTTGGCACTGGTTCTGCTCCTATCTCCAATATAGATCCCAGATAGTGGCTGTGGGAGATACTGTTTCGTCTCCCTGGGAACTCACCTGTGGGGTCCCTCAGGGATCGATCTTATCTCCCATGCTATTTAACATCTATATGAAGCCGTTGGGAGAGGTCATCAGGAGATTTGGAGTTGGGTGCCATCAGTATGCAGATGATACCCAGCTCTATCTCTCTGTACCATCTGAATCAGGAGAGGCGGTTGAAGTCCTTGACAGGTGTCTGGAGGCGATAATGGGCTGGATGAGGGTGAATAAATTGAAACTGAATCCAGACAAGACAGAGGTGCTGTGTGTCACAGGGTCTCGGGTCCGTGTAGTTGGGAGATACCCTGTCCTTGATGGGGTTGCAATGCCCTGGAAGGGACAGGTGCGCAACTTGGGGGTTCTCCTGGATTCCACGCTAACACTTGAAGCGCAGGTGGAGGCTAGTCCGTCAACTGAAGCCTCTTCTGGATAGAGATGTCTTGGCCACAGTTACCCATGCTCTGGTAACCTCTAGATTGGACTACTGTAATGCACTCTACATGGGGCTACCCTTGAAGACGGTTCGGAAGTTGCAGCTAGTGCAAAATGCAGCCGCTAGAGTGCTGACCGGAACATCTAGCCAGATGCACATCACACCGGTGTTAAAAGAATTGCACTGGCTGCCAATTCGCTACCGAGCCCAATTCAAGGTTTTGACTCTAACATACAAGGCCCTAAATGACTTGGGCCCCAAATATATAAAGGAACACCTTCTCCCATATCGACCTGCCCGTGCCTTAAGATCAAGCGGTGAGGCCCTCCTGGTTGTCCCACCACCTTCAACAGTGAGGTTGGTGGGCACCCGGGAGAGGGCCTTTTCTGTGATGGCCCCCAGACTATGGAATAGCCTCCCCCTCGAGGTGCGTCATGCCCCTTCCCTATATACATTTAGGAGGGCAGTGAAGACGTACCTCTTTACCCTCGCCTTTGGCTGTTTATGTTCCCCCTCAGTACAGACACTATTATTTTAAACATATTGTATACTGTTTTATATTTGTTGAACTTTAATGTCTTTTAATGTATATTCTATTTTAATCTGTTGTAACCCGCCCAGAGACCTTCGGGTATGGGGCGGGATATAAATGTAAATAAATAAATAAATAAATAAATAAATAAATAAATAAATAAATAAATAAATACATATTCTTCTCCACACCACAGAATACCCTGTGAGGTAGGCGGGGTGGTGAGAGTTCAGAAGAGAGCTGTGACTAGCCCATGTAGGAAGGCGAGTTGGCTTTTCTACCCTGCTTTTCTCACCCACTTAAGGGAACTCAAAGTGGCTGACAAACCTTCTGTTCTTCTCCCCACACCCTGTGAGGTAGGTGGGGCTGTGAGAGCTTGGAAGCGAGCTGTGACTAGCCCAAGGTCGCCCAGCTGGCTTCATGGGGGAGGGCGATATCAAACCCAGTATTCCCAGATAAGAGTCTGACTCCCTAACCACTAGACTCCCTAACCACTTTAAGTTATGGTATTAAAAGTGTTGAAAGCTGGGGAAAGGGGGCTAGATGAGGCCGCTCTGCTTTGGATGCCAGCCTTTACCTGGAACATCTCATTGATTCCCTCTCCAGTCTGCGCTGAGGTCTCGAAATAAAGGAAGCCTCTGCTTTCAGCCCATAGCCGTCCCTCACTTTCATCCACCAAACGGTGCTTGACACAGTCAACCTGGAGCGGATGTGAAAGGAAAGCATTAGCGCAGCTACCAAACTGCCCTGAATCCAATCATTCACCTCTGTGAAGTGTGAAAACTGAACAGCACCCTGCAGGATGATGTTACCTTGTTGGCGCAAACCACAAAGACGACGTTGTCCATATTTCCGTGTGGTCCAAGCTCCTGTTTCATCTCCACCAGCCAGGAGTCAAGGGCATCAAAGGACTCCTTCTGGGCGACGTCGTACACGAGCATCACGCCCTGGGTGTCCTTGTAAAACTCATTGCGCACCTAAACCGAAGCACAGAAATAAACCAAACGGATGCCTTGCGGCTACATTGTGTGACAGAAAAACAACTAATTGTGAGACGCGACTCTTGAGTTGGAGGCATGCTGGCTTGGCATTAGCCGGACCCTTTTCTGGTGAGCTCCCGGTCAGTGGCGTTAACACTCTCTTCCAGGTGTGAAGCTGCAACCTGGTGGGCCCGATCACCATGGCAACATCCCAGGCTGAGCCTGATGTTGCCATAGAAACAACCATCTGAATTTCAAGCACTGGTGGCCTGGTTGGAGAGTGTATCAACACTTGAAGTATAGATGCCTCCCTCTGCTTCTGATCTTAACATCAGTGATATGGCATTATTATAGCATCCCACTGAGGAGAGTCCAGAATCCTGCCTCCCACAGTGGCCCATCTTCTGGGCATCTTCTGGAGGATGTACCTGGGGATCCATTCTAGTAGCCATTGATACACCCGTCCTCCATGGATTTGTCTAACCCAGTGGTTCTCAACCTGGGGGTCGGGACCCCTTTGGGAGTCAAACTACCCTTTCAGAGGGGTCGCGACGAGTCTCCCACCACCCTTCCCTCCCACCTCCCAGCTGCTCTGCCCCTGTGGTTGGGGGTCTCCACAACATGAGGAACTCCATTAAGGGGTCGTGGCATTAGGAAGGTTGAGAACCGCTGTTCTAACCCTTTCTTAAAGTAAGGCCATATTCTGGGATATTTCCCTTTTTAGGCAGGTTGCTGTTTCTACCTTTTCTGGCAGCAAATCCCATAGACTGATGACCTTCTGGGTGGAGAAATACTTCCCCTTGTCTGAGCTAACTCTCCAACCCATCAGCTTCCTAGAGTGGCCCCTAGTTCTAGTGTTTATTTATTTATTTACATTTTTATTCCATCCTATACCCAGGGGTCTCCGGGCGGGTAACAAGATTTAAAATCAAACATTATTAAAATAGTAACAGTGTGAATTAAAACAATAGCATCTGCAAGTGGGAAGAGAAAAGTGTACCCACATTTAACCAAAGGCACTGCCTTCCAAAATGTGAACAATGAAGGTGAGTTATGCATCTCAAGGGGTAGACTATTCCATAGCCTAGGGCCATCACTGAAAAGGCCCTCTCCAGGGTGCCCACCCCTTTGCTGCTGAGTGTGGTGGGACAACCAGGAGGGCCTCTCTTCCAGATCTTAAGGCACAGCAGATTGATATGGGAGAAGGCGTTCCTTTAGATACTTGGGGCCCAAGTCATTTGGTGCCTTATAAATGAGAGTTAACACCCTGAATTGGGCTCGGTAGCGAATCTGCAGTCAGTTCAACTCTTTTAAGACCGGCAGGATGTGCATCTGGCCAGCTGCCCCAGTCAGCAATCCAGCAGCTGCATTCTGCACCAGTTGCAGCTTCTGAACTGTCTACTGTTGTGGAACAGAGACTGATAGCAGAAGAAGGTTTGCCCTTGTCTCCTGCTTGAGATGCCCATAAGCAACTGGTGGTCCACTGTGTGGGACAGGATGCTGGAGCGGATGGGCTGTGACCTGATCCATCAGGGCTCCTCTGAGGTTCTTATAACATCAGAGATCATTCCCAGCAGACTGCTTAGGGTAGCTGCAGAACAGCAGGATGGGTCATTCACTAACTGCCTCCTCCCTCCGTCTCTCTGGCGCAACTCCAAATTATCAGGCCTCTCAAAATCCGGCCCAGTTTGTAGGGATTTGCTGGTGACTGATATAGCATTTCTATCAACCATAAAAGTAGATAAAGATTATCATTCCCATTACAGCATTAAGAGCCGGTTCCTGTGGATTAAAAGGTTTATTTTGACATCTATGACAGCTTCATTTTGCAGCACGTGCGGAGAAGCTGTGATCTAGAGGTCTGCAGCTCCCATTATCCCTGACAGTTGTCCATACCAAGTGATCCAAAGTGGACTCCAAGCGATCCAAAGTATATAGAGGAGTCTTTCTCAAACTGAAGTCCTCCAGATGTTCCTGAATAACTCCCAGCAACTCCCAGCATTTCCATTCCCAGCCCCAGGAGGTCACAGGTTAGCCCATGTAGCCAAACTGACTGTTTGAGGGATGTGCACAAATATTTGCAGGCATTCAAAATCCAATCAAATGCGCCAAATTTCGACATTCGGATTCAAATAGAACATCCCAAAATTTGAATGTAAACATTCAAACTGAATTTCAAACTTCTGATCTATTCGAATTATCCAGACATTAGTATGTGTACGGGTTCATACACAATGCGTACTTGAAGGTCCACATCTTTTCCGTACAAATCTGTATGTATCCATACGGGATAAAAACGAGTTGTATACGGGATAACTACGGGATGCATACGGATGTGTAAGGATGCGTACAGATGTTTACAGATGAGGGGAGGATGCGTATGTGCACATACAAATGTGGTCGACATTCATATATGCAGATTTGAATAAAAAATTTGAACAAATAGATTTGAATTTGGTAAATACAAATCGAATCTTGTTAAATTTGAATTTAAAATATTCAAATCAAATTGGATTTGTGGGTATTCGATACGATTCAAACAGAATGTCAAAAAAAATTGTGCACACCCCTAGACTGTTTATTGTTGTTCTATTGATATTTGATTACTCATAAAATCTTAAACATTTGTTCCTACAAATCCAATGTTTACATAACAATATGTTATTTCCTCTTCAGATAGCCAATATCTGTCTTTTATGACAACAATGTGTTAATTCTAGCGAATTCATGCTTAAGATCCTGGGGTGAATCCAGTCTATTAATACAGACTAACAAGTATTTCTGATTTTCTTCCACTGTGGTTCTTGTCTTAATTCCTGCAGATAAGAAGCAATAGTCAAATTTAAATTGTTCTACTTTGTTTTTTGTTTGTTTGGAATATTTACTGTGTATCCCACATCATAACCTAAGATCTCTGGGCGGCTTACAATAAAAACCCATCTACAGGAAAACATTAAATACATGCCCATTAAACAGTATTAAACAGCATAGTTAGTTAAAAAGTTAAAAGTTAAAATTAAGATTAAAATAGTGCTAGAGTGAATTAGTGCCCAAAGGCTTTCGTAAAAAGCCAAGTTAGAAGGGTTGGCACTAAACGGGCCTCCAAGGGAAGGCCCTTCCACAAGTGAGGTGCCACAGCTGAGAAGGCCCACACCCATGTCTGAACACAGCAGATTTCTCTAACTGTTGGGACACAGAGCCCCCTTCCAACAGACCTTAAACCTTGGGCTGGTCTGTATGAGAGGAGGCGTTCTCTCAAATATTGAGGTCCCAAGCAGTTTAGGGCTTTAAAAGTCATTACCAGCACCTTGAATTCAGATCAGAAGCGTATAGCCAGCCAATGAAGCTCTCTCAAAACATACATTATGTGCTGCCTGTAAGTTGTACCGGCCAGGAGTCGGGCTGCCACAATTTGAACTAACTGCAGCTTCCAGGTCTTCAAGGGCAGCCCTACGTAGAGTGCATTAAAATAGTCTAGTCGGGTGGTTACCAGTGCATGGACTACTGTGGTAGGTTATCGTTATTCCATGGAGCTATTGTTCATTTAGTTGCATCTATCCATCCCAACACAAAGATTAGAATATTTATTCTACGTCATGTAGTGTGTAAATGTCCAAACCCAGGAAGTTATGGATGATTTTTTAAAAACTACGGTATTTATTTAGCATATCTGTAACAGGCTAATATACAATGCAACAAAGATAATCCATAAACGAACAGAGAACCAATGACCAAAACAGGGTTGCCTGGAAGGCCAATCTTCAATTCCATTTTTTTTCCATTTTTAAAAATTGTAAATATAAATACAGTTTTTCAATTCCAATTAAGCACTCCAAACACCCGCATTTTAACTATTTATACTGACCACTGTGGAAAGATAGGGTACGTTCCCATACAAGATTAAATGCGAATCCAGTCCCTTTCCGGGATTGTCTGATCCCATTTAATTTTTTATTCTCAGACTTTATGGGGAAAATCCTGCTAAAATCCGCCAAAAAAAAAGTCCTCAGAAAAACTGTTCTCGGTCCCATTTTGGAGCCCAGCCTGCTTTTTTTCTACCTTTGGGAACACTACTGGACTATCCAGGGAGGAGATCAGCCTTTGAGACTGCCCCCCCCCCCCCCCCCGTATGCTTCTGCCCAATGCCTGCTGCAGATAAGTGGGATTTCCCATCTGGGAAGATCTGCCCCCTCCCCTTGCATGCCTGTAGTTAATTCATTTATAATCAAGGACCATGTACATCCCATCCACTGTTCTGGAGAAAGTAAATGTGGATTTTATGGATGATGTTTTCACCATCAAACTGCTGTCTCACTTACTTCATAGAAGAAGGGATGTCCAGCCATGTCAAAGATATTCACTTTGATTTCTCGATCCCGAACCTGCACTCTGGGGAAAAGAAAAAAACATAAATTTTCCAAGGATAGGTACCCCAATCCAGAATGCAAGTACCACGATATGAAGGCTAAGCATGGCCAAGTTTTAAGGATCAAGCTGCAAATCGCTATAGCAGTTAGGGAAACAATCAGTAAAAGACTGAGAAGTTTATATATTCTCCTTCCACTGAAGATTTTACCAGAATCACAGGAACCTGACTTACTTACACATTTAATTCTCTTGTAGAATACTCTTACTATCTGTATTGACATATATGCACTGAATGGAAAGGAGATAGGACTATTACCATTAGCAGAATCAAAGCATAATGAATTAGGAAGGCCAGTGTGTTTGCAAAGACTCATAAAAATGCCTGTGCAGATTTTGCAGCTTCATAGAAGTGACCAGTCTGTGCCGGCCAGTGCAAACTCTGCTTGAACTGTTCTTACTTGGCCATTACTGTGCATGCCAAAAGAGAAATTTCATATGTATTTCTCCTCCTTATTCTTTTTTTTTTTAATTTATTTAATGTCTCAAAACATTACACTTATCAATATCAACAACAGAACAAACTTTCCATCAAACAAACAAAACAGAACAAGACAAAAGAAAAGAAAACTTAGCTCTACTTGATGCCTGCATCTCAAACAAGTCAGCACCATGGCTCATATTTACCATTACCAAGCCAATTCTGGAAATAAAGCTTGGATTTTGTTTCTTAACATCTTAAAAGAGTACGAATCAGTAATCCTGTAGTTTGCATTTAGTTGCGCTTTCTTGATAAATGGCAGCCATTTTCCAATAAATTTGTTTTGTCTCCTCCTTATTCTTAATAAATTAGATGCAAATTATCTTTGGAGGGCATGAAAAGGCATTATTGGGAAGACTGTAACTTCCGGCCGGGAGAGGGATAAAAAGTGAGGCTGTGATCTTTGAACTTGTCCTGATGGGATGTCTGGAAGGCAAGTTTTCTGAATTGCAATATTTTTTTTATTTTGACATCTACAAAACATACAAATGTACAAATGTACAAAACAGAAAACATGCCAACACATATTGTGTATATAACATCTACCCCAGACTGATAAGAAACTTACTTATTATTATATAAATCTTTCCAATTATCCAACTGAAATTTTGACCTCTCCTCCCAAAATCCTAATTCTTCTCTGCCAATCCTATCATTTGAACTGATCAGATATATAATAATACCATTTGTCAATTCTACAGTTATCTATCGTTTTCCAGGAGACGGCTATTGTAGATAATGCCACAATAGATAGTTGATTCTGTTGGTGTCTGAAAGAGTAAAGAAAAAAAAAACGTTCGGATGTGCATTTGAAAACAACCAAAGATAGTGTGTTCTGTCTCCTGGGAAAAGACAGGCAGTAGATATACTACAAGGTCACAATATGTGCTTCTGAGCACGTAACCTCAAATGGGAGGGGGAGGCAGCTCACACACAGCTACAGGAAGTTGTCAGCAGCAACGTCCGGTTACTGCTTCTATATAAGGTTCTCGTGGTCGTTGTTGTTGTGATGATCTCTCCAAGAATGTAGTCTGGGAGGAGAAAGCCATGCTGAACATGGACCGGAATGTAACCTCGCCGGGCTAAAAGACTGTAACTTGATTTGTACATAGCATGTAACCTTCAAGCAATAAATCGTAGCCTCATTAGAGATAACTCGGAAGGCTGTGTCTGTTTTATGAGCTAAGGAAGCTGAACTCCTGATAGAGGAGCTGGGAAGCTGTTGCCGAGCAGGAGCAAACGCCGGAACCAGATAACAAGGTAATCTACTCTGCATCAAGATTAAATCAAAGATTAACAGATTCAACATACTGTATACCTCTTCCTTTCCTGTATACTTTGTCAGTAATAATGCAATTTCCTTGATCTCTTTAAAAATCCAGTCCCAAAAAGGAAGAATCTTTGGGCATAGTCACCATATATGAAAACTCATTCCCTTAAATCCACATCTTCTCCAGCCCTTTGATGAAAAATTTGTGATTGTGTTAGATAGCTGTGCTGGAGTCTATACTGCAATATAGACAAAAGAAATCTTTTGTCTCTAGCTTGTTTCTTTACTCAGATCCACATGTATGGAAGAAAGCTGATAGGACAGCAATTTTCCTAACAAAAGCATAGCTTCCTGCTTCCCTCTTGCATAACCTGTGCCTTGGTTCCAGCCCATCAGTCTTTATTTTCAAGGAATGTTGCCTAAAATGGCTGCCTCCGGGGAAAGGACCATACTCACTTGGTAACACCATAATCGATGCCAATTGTTGCAAGGTACTTGGGCACAAACCTCTTCTCGCAATATCGCTTTATAATGCAGCTCTAAGAGGCAAAAGAAAGGTGACAGTCAGTTTTTTGGATGTTTATAAAGCCCACTGTGCTGCATGCTTTGCAAGCTTATCTGCCAGCTCCATTCTTAGGTTCAGTCTGGGGAACCCCAAACCGCTCCATTATTCTGTCCCCCAGGAATATGCTGGGCTGGAGAGCAATCTACCTTGTGCTGTGTCAACCTGCTTTCCTCCCCAGCTTGGTGGCTGAGTCAACAGGTCCAAGTCGGCTTGATGCGGATCAGATAGCTTGTATGTATATTCCAGACTTGATGCATTTAAGGCCCTTTCTGCATTGGGCCTTATTCAGGGCTATATCTTAGAGTAGTGACCCACCATCTGCGTGCTAATGCAGACTATGGCAGACCCCACATGGGACCTGCTGTAATCCACACCAGCATATGAATAACAGATCGCATATGGATGATAAAATCCCAAATAAGGCCCAGTGCAGAAAGGGCCTAACTCTGCTGATACAGTTCAGAAAACCATTTTTCAGCTTACTGAACTATAAAGAGCCTGAGCCTTTTGCTTAAAGCTTCTTTCCATCCACAAAAGCGGAAACTCTCTCTCTTAGCTACAACCTTTCCCCATTAGACCAGGAAGTCTTTTATAAACTTTCCCTATTACTTCACAGTTCCATTCACCTCATACATCATGTCTTTTTAGGCTGTAAGCCTGAGAGCAGGGACTTCTCTAAGGTTAGATCCTGTGAGCTGGGGCCTATTCACACTACAGTCCATAGTGCATGATTAGGGGGTCTTCTAGGGAAGCGCACCTGCACCTCAAGGAGGCTGTTACAGCCTCCAGGCGCCCCATGGCTTCCCAGAAGTTCCTTATTCATGCAACAGGCATGGAGCACAAAATAGTGATCCACCTTTTTACTGCCCTTAACTAATTAATTACCTGGCATGTCCAGCGGCAAGCATCCACACTTTTTCCAGTGCTCCGGGGTCATCTAAGAGGCCGCGCAAGTACTCTGGCACCTCAAACGACCATAGATGCGACCGCGTGTGTGCAGAGCGTCAGCGTCGTCATAGTGACGGCACTGACACACACACAGCTGCAGAGGGTGCCGCAAACAAAATGGAGGCACCCTGAAGAGGACCAACCCCAGGATCAGTCACAGGTGAGTGACTGATCGCGCAGGGGTTAGGCCGTAAGTGACTTGCACTCACATGTGTGAGCACTAAGGCATTTCCGCACTGCATCGCGTTCCAAACGGAACGCGTTCAGGCGGAAAGCTTAAGACAGCTCCGGGCGCTTTCCCCGTTCACACACAGACGCGTCAGAACGCGTGTAAACGCGTTCCGGAGCGTCTGTGTGCGAAAGGGGAAAGCGCCGGGAGCTGTCTTAGCCGGCAAACGCCGGCAAGGGGCGCGGAGACAGCCGCGGAGGCAGAAAGACAATCAGCTGTTTGACAAACAGCTGATTGTCAAAGCCGCGCGGCGTCGGAGGCGAGCCCGCAGCTGTTCGGGAGACAGAAGCAGGCGCGAACGCTTCTCCTCCCGAACGGCTGCGGGCGGCTCGTCCGCGTTGGAACGCATGTAGAGCACTTTAAAGTGCTCTACATTTCGAACGCGGAAAAGACAGCTGCGGACACGTCGGAACGCAAGCCGCGCGCGGGCAATGCGGATGACGTGTCCGTAGCTGTCTTTTCCGCGTTCCGTTCAGCCCCGTGCGAAAACGTCTCTAGTCAACGTTGGGTGATTGTGCTCCTGGACTACCGGACGGGAAGGGAAGTGTAAAATCGCCCCTGCTCTGAGACCTTTTCTACACTTACCTCAGTTAGATCCAGATCAGTGGATCATAGCCGACACACACACCTCTGAAGTCTTGGGGCCTGGGTGTTGTGCTTTTAGGCAGCACATTATGGTAGAGGAGCCCTGCTAGATCAGGCCACAGCCCATCTAATCCAGCATCCTGTCTTACAGAGTGGCCCACCAATTGCTTCTGCTTATCTCAAGCAGGAGACAAGGCCAAACCTTCACCTGCTGTGCTGTGATCTTAGGTTCTTGACCCGAGTTCATCAGAGAAAGCACCAAATAAAAATTAGTATTTTGGAACAGTATCCCAACAGAAGTTCAGCAGACCTGTCTAATTACTGCTTTTAACCAAAATCACACTTCTCCAGTAAGTCTTGGGAGAGAAAACTGTGTTTATCCTAGATTTGCCACATTTTATTGGAAACTGCTGCTGCTTTGGATTTATAACGGTTATATGTGTTAGAGTTGTTGTTTTAATTGGTGTCAACTTATTGTATTGATTTAGCTTTATGCTTTTAATGATTGTGAGCTGCCCGGAAGCTTTTTGAACTGAGCAGATGAATGATTAAACAAGTCTTTTAAAGAAATCCGCCAAAGTTGCTCACTTGTCCCAGCCAGCCACTGCAACATTAATACTGTGCCAGGGGCTGCAAGAAATGCAAAAAGTGATGTTCTTTCCGCAAAATTCTGTGCTCCTTAGGGATGGAAGACTTTCTCTCCTCTGGCAGTTTCTTTGTTTTCCACAAAAACCTGGGTTTGTTCTCCATACTAATGGTACAGATATGCTACATGTGAAAGAAAGGGAAATGTACCAGCATTTCTAACTGGGACAAACAACAAGGGGTTGTTATATGATTAACTTGAATCCATGACAGTTTTTTTCTCAGCCTGACCCACAGCACAGTATTTTTACACATAGGTTCAGCTTATTATAAAAACACTCACAAAGAGGAAGGCAGGAATGCTTCAACAAGATGCTTTTTAAGTCCTTGGGCCACACACAGGGATGAACCTGTCTAGGAAGGCTGACATGGCGTGCACTGACCTTTCATGTTCCTGTGTACCACTGCCTACCTGGATCAAGCATTTGTGCATAAGAAGAGTTGTTTTTTTCCCTGCCTTGCTCACCCATTTTAAGGGGACTCAAAGTGGCAGCTGACAAAGCTTTCTGTTCTTCTCCCCTGTGAGGTGGGTGGGACTGTGAGAGCTCAGAAGAGAGCTGTGACTAGCCCAAGGTCACCCAGCTGGCTTTGTGGAGGAGTGCGGAATCAAACCCAGTATTCCCAGATAAGAGTCTGGCTCCCTAACCACTAGACAAAACTGCCTCTTCATATATGAAGAACGTATATTTTGAGGTCTGTAGCTCAGAATCCCAATGAACAAATGTTAAGCTCTGTTGTACCAAGGGCAATTAGCAATCAAATAACAAAGGGGAAAAAATTAAAATGTACTATTTATTACCAATCATGCATTGAAATTTGGATTGTTACAGGAAATCACCTTCAATACGTATAAATCCACACTGCAGGAGAGCTTGGACCAACAAGAGGAAGTATTTTGTTCACCCAGATGGTCTACAGAATTTGCTAGCAGAAGAATTGGTGAGAGCAGTCCGCCTGGATGGCTTTAAGACAGGGTTAGACAAATTCATGGAAGACAGGTGTGTCACTGGCTACTAAAATTTATGTCCACACTGGACTGTGGCTGGATCTGCCCACCCAGGTGTTCATGATGTGAATAGGTATGTCTTCATACCCTCTCAGGTTTTTTGTTTTTTGCATACTATATTTTAATTGCTTGTAATCTTTTTTTAATTATACTGCAAACTAGGATTTTTTTATTTAAATGAAAATGCAATCCATAAACTCTTTGCTAGAGGTCTGTCTAACAAGGGTTTGGGAGCTTTCTCAAAAACAAGGCCTGGAAGAGACGTATCTTGTCAACTACTGGAAGCTGTACAGTGATGATAATCTGGTTTGCCTAATTCATAAACTGCTGCTCAGGGACATTCCATTCCAGACAGCACCACTGTGTAAAGAAATTAACAGAGGCATACTTATTAGAATTATCGATTTTCTGTTCTAAAGTACTGATCTCAGGATCTGGAATATAAACCACTATTTTCAGCACTGATTTCATTTCAGAAGAGCCATTCTAAATCCATCTAGATTTTGGTATTGTTTTTGGGCAGCATGCTGGCAGCACTGAAATATATGAACAATCTACATTTGGATGGTGGCAGTGGCAAAGGCAGTAAAAACCACTACTACCATCTTAATGAAGCCCACTGGTCATAAAAGTATGCCTATAAACTGCATAAAATAAATTTTGTTTGGGTGGCTAGATTATACTTTAGACATTTTAGAAATGTTCTATATATTTTATCTTTGTATTGTTGTCATTCACCCTGAGACCTTCTGAGATGAAGGGTGGGATATAAACTCTTAAATAAAATAAAAATAGCAATACTTGCTTTGAGAAACTTCTAACCCAGTTCATGTTTTCAATTGTGCATGCAAGCCAGGAACAAGCCCATGCTTTTGGGATGAAACAACTCCATTAATAACATTTTGTTCTTAATCCTATTCCATGTATGTTTTCTTGTTTCTAATAAATTCTGTTTCTTTTAAATGTTGTCCACCACCTTGTTTATAAAGAACACCAATAACTATGAGAAATATCTCAAATTAATGTAACATTCAGACCAGATATGTTTTTATTAGGGATAATAGATGAAAATCTAGACAATGTAAACCCTTTGATTCTATGGTAACAGGAGCAAGAATACTATATGCATAAAAATGGAAAGAAGATGGAATTCTTTCTGTGGAGAACTGGCTAATTAAATTGACAAAATTAGCAGAGATGGACACATTAGCAAGCCTTTTAAAAGCAGAACAATAGACAAGCATGCAAAAGATTGGAGACTCTTCATCAATTATCTACAAGAAGAAGTAATAGTAACTGCTGGATTTGATTGACCTACAAGTGGACAGCTGAAAGAAATTACTGATGAGACCAAAAGAAGAGATACTACAAGAAGACCCTGAAGAACGGAGGAAGCAACTTACAGTCAACGACTGAAAGATGTATTATTAATGTATGTAAGATTTTATATTGAACATCTTTATAAGTGATCTGGAAGAGGGGATTGAAGGGATGCTGATCCAATTTGCAGATGACACCAAGCTGGGAGGGGTTGCTAACACTAGGGAGGAGAAGGAGAGGATTCAGAAAGATCTAGATAAGCTTGAACAAGTGGGCTGGAACTAACAGGATGATATTTAATAGGGGCAAATGCAAAATCCTACATCTGGGTAAGAAAAATGGTAAAAATGATCACAGGATGAACATGAGTCAGCAATGTGACGCAGCTGCACAAAAGGTAAACACCATCCTAGGATACATCAAGAGGGGCATAGAGTCTAGATCATGAGAATCAAATATTCCTCTTGAGTCTACCTTGCTCAGACCTCATCTAGAGTCCTGTGTCCAGTTCTGGGCACCCCAATTTAAAAAAGACATTGACAAACTAGAGCAAGTCCAAAGAAGGGCTACCAAAATGGTTGGTGGTCTGGAAACCATGTCCTATGAGGAAAGGTCGAAGGACCTAGGAATGTTTGGCCTGCAGAAGGGAAGACTGAAAGGAGACATGATGGTGGTCTTCAAGTATCTGAAGGGCTGTCATGGTGTGGAAGGATTGTCCCTGTTCTCACTTGCACGGGATGAAACTTCAAAGGAGTCAATACAGATTAGATATTAGGAAAAACTTCCTGACAGTGGAATAGGTTGCCACAGGAGGTAGTGGCTTCTCCTTTGCTGGAGGTCTTCAGACTGAGGCTGGACCTCCATATGTCTGGGACGGTTTAGGGAATCCTGCACTGAGCAGGGGGTTGGTCTAGATGACTCTGGAGGTCCCTTCCAATTTAGGATTCTATGATATTGAAAATGTGAAGTTTTAAGGTTGTGTATAAAATAATAAAAATTATATTTTTTAAAAAGAACCCCAATAACTGACAGGATTCTTTGCCTTTCACAATCTTTTCCCAGAACCCTTTGCGCTTGCCCAAACCGCTGGCGCTCCATCTAGCTACCCTCAACTGTCAAACCCAGATGGGGAAAAAAAACACACCGCGAACGCCTTGTTGGTTGTTTGCGTTGTCAGTCTCGCTGCCTCCGACCAATAGGGAGGCTCCTTTTCTGCCCTGCTCCTCCTCCCCGGCGCTGTTACCTTGCCCACCTCCGCGTTGCCCATAGAGATGACTTTGATCCTCATCGACTTGCGCGGCTCCTTCCGCTTCGCCTCCATCTCCTCACGGGGAAGGGAAGGGAGGGGGGGGCGTATCGTGAGGCGCGCTTCTTTCGGTCCGAGCCCGGGTGGGCAACGCCTCAAAACGCCCCCTCAGGGCCGCTCGTACCCGGTGCCGCCATCTTCCTTCTCCTGCTCCCCATGGCCCGTTTGACGACGCCTGCCCGGCCGCCCGCCCACCCGGCGCGCGCTCTCTGCCGCAGGCCCTCAGGCGCTTCGAGACGCTGCCGATCGATCTCGCGAGAACTGGCCAAGAAGCGGCGGCGGGTTGAGCTGCACTGCCGTCCAGCATCGCGAGAGTTGGGAAATCCCGCGAGACTGAACCAGAGTTGGCAAAGACCTGAGGCGACGGCTCCTCAGGGATGGGCAGCTTAGCAGCCCAAAGGGTGTGGAGCCACCGCTGTCCTTGTGGACGACGGTTCCCATGGTGTGAAACAAAGAAGCCCGTCTTGGGAGTTGTGCTCCAAGAAAGGGGATGTCATCAAACCGAATTCCCTCCCCAAAATGAATTATTCAGGGGATAACTGAGTTATGATGGAGCTGGCTTCTAAAGAGCCCTCAAAATGAACGCTTGCAGTGCCAGATCTGCTTTTTCAAGCTGAACAGTGGGAGCCGTGGCTGCTTCTGTCTATTCAGACCCAAGAAAACTCTTTTTATAAGCCAGGATATTTAGAGGTCTCTCAAACCCCCAGTTCTTAAGTATCCTAATTTGAATTAGTGTTTAAATATTACACTAAAAAAATGCACTTAGCATTGTGGCTTGGTGATAGAGCAAATTGCCTGGAAAACACGCGGGTTGCTGGGTTCGATCCCCAGTGCTACACAATGGCAAACCACTTCTTATCTCTGCCAAGAAAACTGCATAGAGAAGAGTTGGCCTTTCTACCCTGCTTTTCTCATCCATTTTCTCAAAGCGGCTGACAAACCTTCCATTCTTCTCCCCACAACAAAACACCCTGTTAGGTAGGTGGGGCTGTGAGAGCTGAGAAGAGAGCTGTGACTAACCCAAGGTCATCCAAGTGGCTTCATGCAGGAGTGTGGAATCAAACCTGGTATTTCCAGATACGTGCAGCAAACTGGAAGGCAGAGGGAAGTTAATTCAATCCTCCGTAGTCTTCCCAAAAGTAGACCATGGCAAACCACCTCTGTGTCTCTGCCAAGAAAACTGCCTCAAAGGTCCCATGGAGGCTGGGAGCGGCTGCAGCTCAGTGGGAGAGCTAACTGCCTGGAAAGGAGAGGATTGTTGGTTCGATCCTCTGTCTGTCTCCAGAAATAGGCAGCTAATTCTGTATCTCTGCCAAGAAATCTGCATTCCTACTCCCAGGACACTTAGCCTGAAATGGCGCCTGTAGATGGTTGACAATGCCTTAATACTGTAAAAGGAGCCTCCAGAGAGGCCTCAGAGTGTGCCAGACACTTCCACATTTCCACTGGCCTTAGCAAGTACCCAGGTCATTATGGCATCAAATGTGCTGAAATGAGTCCCCCCCCCCCCCCGCCACTAAACCGGAAGCATGCTCATCCCTGTTCCATTCTATGGGCTCCTGGACCACCAGAACACCTTATAAAACAGGTCTACCATTCTCCAGTTCTAGCCATCCATTTCAACCGCCTAACGCTTGCTACATTTCGTCCAGCATGGGTGGATCATGCCAGCAGGAGGCATGGCCTCCCATGTACCACTCCAGTGTGGGGAAAGACAGCTGGTAGACCCCTTGCTGGAGTCGTATACAGGAAGAAGAAGAAGAGTTGGCTTTTCTAGCCGCTTTTCTCACCCATTTAAGGCTTTCTCTTCTTCTCCCCAGAAGAGACACCCAGCCCAAGCCATCCCTGGCCGTCCCAGAGCTGTCTGGAAGGGAGAGCATTCTCAATTTCCCTGCTGGCAGGCCTGGAGCCCTGCCCCAGGCTGTTGCCATTGGGCCGTGTGGGCCCGCCAGCCAGCAGCCCCTTTCAGGGGTGGGGTGAGATTAGGACAGCACTGTCCCAGTGTTTTGCTGTCCACGGGGAACCTCCTGGCTCCCACCCACACCTAGGGGTGGAAGCCCTGCCTGAGGAGGAGGAGAACCTTGCCATCTCCCTAAGGGTGGTGGTCTAGTGGCGGCAGCCTAGACCCCTCTGCTGCTGGATGACTCTCCAGCCTGGATGGGCCCTGATCATTTGGAGCTGCTTCCTTACAGGACTGGGTCTGTCTTGTCAGATGCTCTGGGTCGGGATAGGCACCAGGAGGGCCCCCGCAGGCTGCTGCCAGCCCCGATTGGGGCGGTGGTGACCCACAGGACTCCAAGACAGGCCAGAAGTCGGCGATCAGCCACTGGGCCGGTATGGCCCAATGGCAGGAGTCTGGGGTGGGGTGTCCCACCCCCGCAGCAGCCTTTGGCAACCCTTACTGGCCAAAGTGTGAATGGGGGATCCGTCCCCACGTCCCAGCCTTAGCGCACTAAGCCATCCAGTTGTAGTGCGAAATGGCCTCTGGGTAGAAGGGCCTCTAGAAGAGAACAGGGAGGTGCACAGAAGGACCAGTTTAGCAGTTTGCCCTAAATGAATCCCCCAGGGGTTCCAAGGCCAGGAACTTCCAGAGAGGTACAAGGTCTGAACAAGCCCTCCAAGTGCAGACAACCTTATTCTGGAACACCACAACCACTTTAGCATGTATCTGTCCCAGTACAAGTTGTCCCAGCTAGAGCAGTCCAGCACAGACTGCTTCCGTTCTAATCCAAAATGCAAGCTAGAAATTGAAATGTGTTTTTTGTTTCTTTCCAGTTGGTTGGTTGAATGGTGAAAAGGAAATGCCAAGAATAAACAAGCAATGAATTATGGAGAGATCTTCCCTCCTTCTGTTCAATATTACTTTTGTAATACCTTATAATTGTTCTTTGTCACATTGCCCTCCCCTCTTGATTTAGTGCACATCTCATTATGGGTATAATGCTTCCAAATGGCTTTGATTGGTGGTTGTTAGATAAGCCTGGTGTGTTTCAAATACACTGATGTTTTAAATTAATTCAGTTTAATGATCCTTTCTTTAATTCCAGCATGCCTATGGGGCACGCTTCGGAATATCTAAGTACCCCTTTTCCCTTGCAATGTGAAGGGTGAATGTGATGCATTGATGTTTTCATGCAAGACTGAGAAACACTGGCACTGTTTTATTAATTCTCAGCCAGGGGCCCCAGGTAACTTCTAAATAGAACCTTAGCCAAATGAGGTGTTTGGAACAAAATGGAGATTTATTCTGGTTTTGCACGGCACGGACTAAGCAATTGTTCTGCCGGATGGCCCTTGCTGATCCGCCCACTGCAGAGCTGACCTGGGCCCTTTCTGCATTAGTCCTTATTCCAGGTTATATTTTGGAATAGGGACCTGTCATTTATGAAAGGAATTAAGGCCAGTATGTTTGCAAGAGGATGATAAAAATGTGAATTCTGCAGCTTCAAAGGGTAACTGGTCTGTGCTGGCCAGAGCGAACTTTGTTTGAACTGCAGTGATCTTTGTTGTATGTACGCATGCTCAATGACTTCTCTCATAGTAAAATTTCCTCCCAGCTCTGAATAAATTAGATGCAAATTAACTTTGAAGGCCGTGAGGAGGTGCCTCAGGAAGGCTGTAACCTGGAGGGTTGTTCTTTTTACCAATAGAGAAACTCTGGGAGGGAAACTTTCAGCCAGGATAGGAATAAAAGTCAGGTTGTGATGTGAGAGAGTTCTAACTTGTCATGGGATGTCTGGAAGGCAAGTTTCCTGTACTGCAATACAGATAAAAGAAAATCCTTCATCTCTAGCTTGTTTATTTATTCAGACCCAAATGGATGGAAGAAAGCTGATAGAGCAGCAATTTTCCTAACAATCTACATGCTGGTGTAGGTTATGGTAGACCCCAGGATGGCCTGCCATGGTCTGCACCAGCAGGCAGATGAATAATCTCGAATAAGGACCGGTGCAGAAAAGGGCTTGGAGACTTTGTGAACCTTCATTCTCAGCCTTCAGAATTTCTGTGGGGGTGACGGTGGCTTTTTTGATGGGGTGTTTCTCCTAGCAACATTTTCTGCAGTGCTGCCATTTGGTCCGAGCCAGAAGGGCCGCTGATGGCGCGGTGTGGTTGGCCAGCGTGAACATCAATCAAGGTATACTTTCGTTGACAGTGGGCGTGGTGGAGGGACATGGTTTTGCAGTTGCCTACAACAGCAACTATGAAGTGCTCGACTTCGTAGACAGCAGGCCTACGTAGCTGTGAGTGGTGAGGTGGAGCTGGAGCTGGAGCCACCCTACTGCAGATGGCAGCCTCTAATCACACCCCTGAACCCCATTGCCCTGGTGTGTGTGTGAATGGGCAGCCTCTAATCTGTTCTTCACAGCAGAAGACCAGATTGAAGACACCATTAAAGGGGTCTACCGTTAATCTTGATTTAAGGGCCCAAAGACCCAATTAAATCCAGATTTCGATGGCGCTTGTGGGTACAGCATGTTCAGAATGGGGTCCTAATGGGCTCCTTAAGGGGTCTTGTGTGCGGACAGTACATAGCACTTCCATACCAATTGTGTACCTATTGGGTACCTAATGGGGTCTTTGTTGCTAGTGCGAAAACAGGCCATGGTCCAGGATACTTGTGATGGAATCCTCATTTAGGTCTTCCAGTAAATGCCTCAGGTGCCATTTTGGGTTCCCTTGCCCAGTTCATGCTTTATCTTGGACAGATGGAGCATGCTAAGAAGAGGCAGGACCTTCTTTATCCCAGTCCAGCATGCAGAGGTGAGATCCCAGGACTCTTTCTTAGCACTGGACGTTGTCTCTCGCACAAAACACTAATATAAGAAGGGGAAATGTAATCTTCTACTGCTTTGTCAACATGAGAAAGAAGCTGTGCTATGCTTGGGGGGGGGCGTAAGTGGTGAACAAAAGCTGCTGCCAAAGGATTCCATGATCTCCAGGAGCAAGTTTATATACAGGGTGGGGTTTGAATTGCCTGCCCTGATGAGGTCAGGGTATGATGATGTCTAATTGCTGACTGCATGGGGAGGAGTTTCTGCTGAGGGGAGGAGAGAGGGAAGGGGTTTCCTCCCCGGCAGGCCACTGAAGAATAAAGAAAGAGTCTGCTTTATAAGCTAGCATTGGGAACGCAAAAAACCAGACCTTGTTGCAGATTCCAAGAACCCTGATTTAAAACTGGATTAAATTGCCTAGTGGGAACGTGGCCTCAGACTCTTCTGAAGATGGATATCATAGCTATATCCGAAAGCTCAGGTTCACGGAAGAAGAAACCTGGAACGCCGCATAACCAAAAACTGCTATAAATGAAACTATTTATTTATTTATTTGCATTTTTAACCTATATCCCATAGCTGAAGTTTTCAGGGTGGGTTCAGTAACAAAAACAAAATGTAAAATGAACAAACTAAGTTTTGAACGTGTGGCAGATTTTCACCCACAGTTCTGGTTGCTGACTGTGATTTCTGCAGCGTGTGTGACTGCTATAAGCACTGTTGGCATGCTCTTGGGGGTCACACCCATGCCCACAACCCTGGGTCCTGGATCTCTCACCCATGGTGGGATCCCTCACCCATCCCTCACCATAAGATCCTCCTACAGAAGAGATTCTACCTCTTATGCTTCCCTGTTTCCAATCTCCTACCTCTAAATCTGGATGCATCGCATGAGAGAGACAAATTGCATCCCTTTAATTAAAAGATAATTCTCTTTTGAGAATATTTAGACAAATTAAACGTAACTGAGGCCTAGAAACAGAAGCATAGCTTTGAATTGGAAGAGTATTTTTGAAGCCTCCAATGCGCTTCCACACTTCTTGTCTACGCTGTCACTTGTACTTATCACCTGTCTGTCAGATAGCTATGTTTTTATCATGGTTCATAGCACAGTTTGATATTCTCGTTCTAAATGATTTTAAGCTTGCTTTTAAGGTACGCTGTAAACTGCTTCAGGATTCTTAGGGTGTGATCTGACAGCACTTTTTTCAATTGCTTTGTAAAGGAAAAGCGTCCCTTCTGTAGATGCACAAAAAAAGGGCATTCAGACAGTCAAATGAATGAGTCTATCTCATTTTTCCACCCTTTACTCTTCATTTACCTCCAGGTCTAGCAACACTTTCCTGACAACAAGTGCTCGCCATAGATGGCCCACTAGTCCACCCAGTTTTCTGTGGCCCTTATCCGTCGATCACCTGTAGCAGCTATTTTGCAAACTATGATTGGTTACATTTCTTGCCTCTCTGCTTATGTAGCTTCCCGCCCAATCTGACTAATGGAAAGAGACACCCTGGGTGTTATTAAAACCCAGATGAGGGACAGCCACCCGTTCTTAGGCTTCAGGATTTGACAAGGCAACTATAAGCCTGAAATATGTATTTAGGCATCCATTCTAGTAGCCGTTGATGTACCTGTCATCCATAAATTTGTCCAACCTTTCCTTAAAGCCATTTAGGCTGGTTGCTGTCACCATCTCTCGTGGCAGCAAATTCCATAGGCCAATGAAGAAACTGATATACCCTCTGAGCAAATTTGAGGGTGTCAGGACAGACATTTCCCCCCTTAAAAATCACCTTACCCAATCCTAATCATAGAATCATAGAATCATAGAATGGTAGAGTTGGAGGGGACCTCCTGGGTCATCGAGTCCAACCCCCTGCTCAAGGCAGGATCTCCTAAACCATCTCAGACAGATGGCTGTCCAGTCTCTGCTTGAAGACCTCCATCGAAGGGGAACCAACCACCTCCCGTGGCAGCCTGTTCCACTGGTTGATCACTCTTACTGTTAGAAATTTTTTCCTAACATCTAAACTAAATCTTTTCCCCTGCAGTTTCACCCCATTGTGTCTAGTCCTTCCTTGAGAGAGTGAGAACAGGGCTGATCCCTCTGCCTTGTGACAACCCTTGAGGTATTTGTAGACAGCTATCATGTCTCCTCTCAGTCTTCTTTTTGGTAGACTAAACATTCCTAGTTCCTTAAGCCGTTCCTCATAGGACATGGTTTGCAGACCGTTCACCATCTTGGTAGCTCTCCTTTGAACCTGCTCCAGCTTGTCAGTGTCTTTTTTAAACTGGGGTGACCAGAACTGGACACAGTACTCCAGATGAGGTCTGACCAAGGTAGAGTAGAGGGGGATAACAACTTCACGTGATCTGGACTCTATGCTTCTCCTAATACACCCCAGGATTGCGTTTGCCTTTTTTGCAGCTGCCTCGCACTGTTGACTCATGTTCAGTTGATGATCTACCAGGACACCCAAGTCTTTTTCACATGTGCTGCTGCTCAGCCGAATTCCTCCCATTGTATATGTGCTTTTTTCATTTTTCTTGCCCAGGTGCAGAACCTTGCATTTTTCTTTGTTAAATACCATTTTATTAGTTGCAGCCCATTGTTCGAGTTTCTCTAAATCTTTTTGAATCCTCTCTCTCTCTTCTCTGGTGTTTGCAATCCCCCCTAGCTTTGTGTCATCAGCAAATTTGATCAGTTTCCCTTCAACTCCCTCGTCCAGATCGTTTATAAAAACATTAAACATAACTGGGCCCAGGACAGAACCTTGTGGTACTCCACTTGACACTTCCTTCCATTTGGATGTGCAGCCATTTAAAGCCACTCTTTGAGTACGATTACTAAGCCAGTTTTGAACCCACCTTATAGTTGCCTTGTCAAACCCATATTTGATCAATTTTTCAATGAGGATCGCATGAGATACTTTGTCAAATGCTTTGCTGAAATCAAGAAATACTATGTCTACTGCATTTCCTTGATCAACCCATTCAGTGATTTTGTCATAAAATGAAATCAAGTTAGTCTGACACGACTTGTTTGATACAAACCCATGTTGACTACTGTTAATTATTGAATTCCTATCCAAATGCTGACATATGTGTTGTCTAATAATTTGTTCGAGAATCTTTCCTGGTATTGAAGTCAGGCTAACAGGCCTGTAGTTCCCTGGATCTACCTTCTTCCCTTTTTTGAAGATAGGAACAACGTATGCCCTTCTCCAATCGTCTGGGACTTCTCCTGTTCTCCATGACTTCTCAAAGATTACAGCAAGTGGTTCAGCAATTACCTCTGCTAATTCCTTCAGTACCCTAGGATGTAATCCATCTGGACCCGGGGACTTAAATTCGTTTAAGTTAGCTAAGCGTTCCCTTACTCTCTCAGTGTTGATTTTGTGTCTTGATTCTCCTAGTCCTTCATCAGTACAGTGAAGGACTGTTGCATGTACATTATCCCTCTTGGAAAAAACAGATGCAAAATAGGAGTTCAGAATCTCTGCCTTCTCAAGATCACTTTTGATCACTTCTCCATTCTCTCCCTGCAGACTTCCCAAAACCTCTTTGACTTTTCTTTTGCTGTTGACATATCCCCAAAACCCTTTTTTATTGTTTTTAGTCTCTCTTGCAAGCCTCAGTTCATTTTTAGCTTTAGCTTTTCTGATACTTGCCCTGCAGATTGTACTGATTTCATTATATTCCTCCTTAGATATGTATCCCTCCTTCCATTTCTTAAACATTTCTTTTTTCTTTTTTTATCAAGTTTTTAAGTTCTAGGTTTATCCACCCCGGTCTCTTTAGATGTTTTCCATTCTTCCTTCTTTGAGGAATTGTTAATGATTGCGCTTCTAATATTGCATTTCTCAAAATATCCCATCCTTCTTGGACATTTCTATCCTTTAGTACATTTAACCATTTGATCCCTCCTAACCTCGTCCAGAGTCCATCAAAATCTGCCCGTCTGAAGTCCAACTTTGAAGTCTGAGTCCTCTCATGCTTTCCTTCCCTTATTATCCAGAATTCAAGGATAACATGATCGCTGCCTCCCAATGCCCCAGAAACTCTGATATCCTCAACCATTTCCTCTCTGTTGGTAAGAATTAGATCAAGGATAGCCAATCCTCTTGTTTCCTCCACCACCTTTTGGTACATGAAATTGTCAGCGAGAGAGGATAAGAATTTATTAGACTTGTGACTTTTTCCTGAGCGAGATTCCCAACAAATGTCTGGGTAGTTAAAGTCTCCCATAATCACTATGTCATGCTTTCGTGAAAGTTTAGCCATCTGGTCTAGGAAGAGGTCATCCATATCTTCTGTTTGTCCAGGGGGCCTATAATAGACTCCTACAATGGTATCCTTTCTGTTGCTCTCTCCTTGAATTCTTACCCATACCGATTCTGCTGAGCTTCCACTCTCTGAAACTTGAACCTCTGAGGAGACAATTTCTTTTTTAACATACAGCGCAACACCCCCTCCTCTTTTGTTAAGTCTGTTTCGCAGAAACAAGTTGTAGCCTTCGATGTTTGTGTTCCATTCATGTGTGTTATCCCACCAGGTTTCCGTAATACCTATGACATCATATTTATCTACCTGGGTCAGGATCTCCAGCTCCCCTATTTTATTTCTCATGCTTTGGGCATTGGTGTAGAGGCATTTTAGTTTGTAATTGATATCTATTGCGAGCTTGCCTCCTCTGTTTTCCTTACAAAATTTATGCGTTTGTTCATTGGTACTATTTCTGGGAGTAAGAATATCGCCTGGTTTGATTGACTGAGTATTTTTGCTTGACTTTTTGTTACCCTTCCCCTTTTGTTTTAGTTTAAAGCTCTCCTAATAACCGAAGCAAGGCGCTTCCCGAATACATTCTTTCCTGTCCCTGTAAGGTGCAACCCATCTCTTGCAAGGAGTCCGTCATATAGGTAGTTTTCTCCATGGTTCAGAAATCCAAATCCTTGCTGCCGGCACCACCGACGTAGCCACTTGTTCACCTCAAGAATCCTATCCCTTCTACTTTTATCGTGACCATCCACCGGAAGGATAGATGAAAAGACTACTTGTGCTCCCAGTTCCTTTACTTTTCTGCCAAGGTCTTCAAAGTCTCTGTAGATGTTTTCAAAGTGCTTTTTTGCCGTATCATTTGTGCCCACATGTATGAGTAATAATGGGTAGTAGTCTGTAGGTCTGAATAGCCTCGATATGCTATCAGTTACATCTTTGATCCGGGCCCCTGGGAGACAGCACACCTCTCGTGAGTTTCTGTCAGGTCTGCAGATAGTTGCCTCTGTTCCTCTTAAAAGTGAATCTCCCATGACCACTACTCTCCTCTTTTTCTTTGCATTACCGTTTCTTCCTCTCCATTCCAGAGATTTCTCAGTGCCTATTGGAGTAATATTTGTGGACCTTGTCGTCGACTCTTCAGATGTGTTGTTCTCCTGACTGAGTATCTGGAACTGGTTGTTTAATTGCAAGGGTTCCGAATGTCTCCTGTTCTTCCTGCTCCTTTGGGTCACATGCTTCCATAACTCAGTTTCTGCAACTACAGAACGATGTTCTTCTATCCCTTCATTTTGAAGTGTTTCCTCCATGCTGTCGAGGAAGTTCTCTTCTTCTCTAATCTGCTTCAGTGTCTTGACTCTCTCTTCTAGACTTTTAACCCTTTCCTCCAGGAGAGCCACAAGCTTGCATTTGTGGCAGGTAAAATGTGGCATCTCTTGTGGTAGGGTCATAAACATGCCGCATACATTGCACGTGACAATACAGGTGTTCTCGCCTTCCATATTGCTTTTAGGGTAAGGATTTTAAAGATGTGGTGCTAAGGTATGAATGAATTTTTTTGTTCCACTGTACCTTTTTTTTATTTTTTTGGTGTTTTTTTGGTGTTTTTTTTGTTTTTTTTTTAATTTCGCGCGCCGTAGGCGCACGGGCCGTTTCTATTTAAGCCCTGCTCTGAGAAAAGCTCCTGCTTTCACTTCACCCAAGCTGGAACTGACTAACTCCTCCTACTTGAGCTTCTATTTAAGCCCTGCTGAGCAGAGTAACTCCTCCTCCCTGAGGGTGTGGCTAATTCCTATTGGTCCGCTGCTCTGATTGGTCTGAGAAAACTTCTACCTCACGCCGTGTGCTCTAAGAAAAACTTCCTGTTTCTATCTCACGCCGTGTGCTCTGAGAAAACTTCCTGTTTCTATCTCACGCCGTGTGCTCTGAGAAAAACTTCCTGTTTCTATCTCTCGCCGTGTGCTCTGAGAAAAGCTCCTGCTTTCACTTCACCCAAGCTGGAACTTTTATCCACTTTTATTCTGTTCTCGATCCATGTCGAATGCGGTTTGGATCTGTTGTACATGTGACTTGCGCGGCTGCTTTCCCATCTTCCCAGTGTATCAAATGTCCAAACTGTTAGTATGAATGTCCGGAACGTTCGTATTCGTACAAATGTTAATGTACAAATGTCCTAACTTTGGATTTGTGTGCAAATGTACAAATTCATACAAATCCGTACAAATAACGAATGTTACGAATATTTGTGCCCATCCCCAGGACTTGTGAAAGGAGCATTCAGAGCCTTACTGGCTCCAGTGCTCGTCAACATAGGTGTAAGCATGTGGCAAGCTTATCCTGGACCACACGTAGTCGCCATGGGGGAGCTTTTGGAGAGGAGGAGACGTTTCTGGTTAGGAAATGGCTCCTTGAAGTGCAGATGCTCCGTCTCAGGGCTCCCCCACGGCGACTAGCAGGCCAAATGCGGAAAGGCCCCAATATGCACCAAGCTAGCTCCCACTTTTCCAGCCATGCTCTGCGCATATATCATGCTCCTATCAAATACACGATCAAAGCAAGATGCAACGCAGGACATGTGCAAACCAATTAGAACTTTAGTACCACTGCTCATTACAGAGATGGAAGTAGAAAGGAACAGATAAGGGACGGTTGCAAACGAGTGCAGATCGCACTGCTTTTGAAAAAAAAAATAGAGAGATCGAGAGAGAATGAAACAGAAAGATGATATGCCAGGAATCAATTAGCAGCGTGGTCTGCATTTCAATTCAGGCCTTTCTCGCGCGGCAATCGCAGGAAGCCGGCCCGAGACGTTTCAGAGGGCAATCGGACCATGCACCAGGCGGCGTTTACACGTTCCAGCCCTGTGATCAATTAACAATTATATTCCTCAGGAGTCTTGCCTTCAAAGATTCTTTTGTTCTCGTCTAAGGAAATAAAAATAGCTTTTCAACTACCCCAGTTGACTGTGGGGAAAGAAAGGCAAAAAGTCTTTAGGTTGGACCATTAAAAACCGCCTTGCTGAGCCAGACCCAGCAGGCAGCTCCCAAGGGGGGGTTGTAAGCAGAAGGTGAACAGAGTCGTCATGGGGGGGCTTAAAGCTCCTGCAGGAATTTTACTAACAAAGTAAACTGGCATGATAGCGGGAGGGGCTTCTACCTGCAGTGTCGCCTAATGGTTAGGGAGCCGGACTCTTAGCTGGGAATACAGGGTTTGATTCTGCCCTCCCCCATGAAGGGAGCTGGGTGACCTTGGGCTAGTCACAGCTCTCTTTCTGAGCTCTCACAGCCCCACCTACTAGGGATGTGCACAGATATTTGTACTATTTGTTACTCATATGAATTTGCAGGAATTCAGGCATTCGTATATGAATCGAATCTCTGGACATTTGTACTTTACTATTTCTACAAATACAAATGTTTCGGACATTCAAACAAATAGTTCAGGCATTCGTATGACGGTACAGATACGTATGGGATGAAAACAGGATGTATGCAGGATGCATACGAATATATATGGATCAAATATTCAAACAGACATTCAAAATTGCATATTCATACAAATTCAGATATTTTAATATTCAATTTGTAATAAATCAAATGCCGGAAATTGCATTTGTACACACCCCTACCACTTACCTCACATGGTGTTCTGTTGTGGGGAGAAGAACAGAAGGTTTGTCAGCCACTTTGAGTCCCCTTAAATGGGTGAGAAAAGCGGGGTAGAAAAGCCAACATCCATGCTCTGCTAACCGCTAGATTGGACTACTGTAATGCACTCTACATGGGGCTTCCCTTGAAGACGGTCCAGAAGTTGCAGCAAGTACAAAATGCAGCCGCTAGAGTGCTGAAAGGAACATCTAACCGAACGCACATCACACCGGTTTTAAAAGGGTTGCATTGGCTGCCAATTTACTACCGAGCCCAATTCAAGGTGTTGCCTCTGACTTATAAGGCCCTAAATGACTTTGGGCCCAAATATCTAAAGGAACACCTTCTCCCATACCGACCTACCCATGCCCTAAAATCTAGCGGTGAGGCCCTCCTGGTTGTCCTACCGCCTTCAGTAGTGAGGCTGGTGGGCACCCAGGAGAGAGCCTTTTTGGTGATGGCCCCAGACTATGGAATAGTCTCCCCTTCAAGATGCATCACGCCCCTTCCTTATATATATATTTAGGAAGGCGGTGAAGATGCACCTCTTTGCCTTGGCCTTTGCCTGAGGTGGTGATATCTTCCCTCCCAGTACAGATACCATCATTTTAAACACGGAGTGTATTGTTTTAGATTTGTTGGGTTTTTAAAGTGCTTTTAATGTGTATTCTGTTTTTAATCTGTTGTTTTAACAGTTGTTATCTGCCCAGACACCTTCGGGTATGGGATGGGATAGAAATGTAAATAATAAATAAATAATAAATAGCACACCACCATGTTCCAGAACTACCAGAGGCTTCCATTCAGTGGGGTACTAAAAGCATCCTCCATACTCCTGACAGCTAAGGGCAAAGGTTCCTAGCCTTCGGGTGTGTATATATGGGGTGCTGCTATTCAGTGGCCCGCCATAGGTTCAGTCCAGACAGCGCTGATCCAGGTATAAAAATGCAAATAAATAAATAAAATACAAGAAGTAAAACCTATGAAAACATCCAGACAAACCATGATCTGTCTTGGGAATCTGTTCCAGGCCATAGAAGAGGGATAAACTGTTTATTCTGTGGAAGTCCATGCTGTGAAGAGAAGATCAATAAACACTCTCATTACAAGTCCCAGTACTTTAATTTAACAAGAAACCAAAAATCAGATGCTCAGGCTTTTTCTGAAGTACACACATCTTCTCCCTCTTTATTTGTTCCCGAGAGAACAATATCTGAGATACTTCCATTCACCTTATTCTAATTTCCTGGACGTTTGACCTTTCTTTCCCTTAACTCTCAATTTAAAAATAGGTCGTTTCCATGAGACCTTGTGAAGATCACGCCAAGATGGCAAGCAAAGGTACCCACCTAAGGGCATCTCAGGGCAACATCTGAATTCAGCTGGGTGACAGGAATTAGAACGTGTGCAAAGATAAACAGAGAGCTTCCCTGGGTCTGCATCTGGAAACTGGGATAGAAAGGTGAAAGCAATGGCCTGTTTAAAAGTGGCCCCAGAAGTCAGGAGGAAATTGCTTGGTTGTCTCCTGCCACCTCTGCTCAATGATCATAGAATCATAGAGTTTGAAAGGACCTCTAAAATCATTGAGTCCAACCTTTCTCCTTCACTGGAGGTCTTCAAGAAGAAGCTGGACCTACATCTGTATTGGGATGGTTTAGGAAATCCTGCATTGAGCAGGGGGTTGGACTGGATGATCCCAGAGGTCCCTTCCAACCCTAAGATTCTATGATTCTAATCCCCCGCTCAATGCAGGATTTCCTAAACCATATCAAACAGATGTAGCTCCAGTCTCTGCTTGAAGACCTCCAGCAAAGGAGAACTCGCTAATTCCCATGGCAACCTATTCCACTGGCTGATCGCCCTCACTGTCAGGAAGTTTTTCCTAATATCTAATCTGTATCAACTCCCTTGAAGTTTCATCCCATTGTTTCTGGTCCTCCCATCTTGTGCAAGTGAGAATAGGGACGATCCGTCGGCACTGTGACGGCCTTTCCGAGACTTTGGAGACCATGATCGTGTCTCCTCTCAGTCTTCTCTTCTGCAGGCTAAACATTGCTAGATCCTTCAACCTTTCCTCATAGGACATGGTTTCCAGACCATTCACCATTTTGGTAGCCCTGCTATGGACTTGCTGTAGTTTGTCAATGTCCTTTTTAAACTGGGGTGCCCAGAACTGTACACAGTACCCTAGATGAGGACTGACCAAGGTAAAGAGGAATAATTACTTCTGTATTCATTTTTATCATTTTTCTTACCAAGGTGTAGGACTTTGCATTTGTCCATATTCAATATCAACCTGTTAGTTTCAGTCCACTGTTCAAACTTTAGATCTTCCTGAATCCTCTCCTTCTCCTCCCTAGTGTAAGCAGCTTTGTGTCATCTGCAAATTGGATCAGCATCCCTTCAACTACCACATCCAGATAATGTATAAAAATGTTGAATAGCACTGGTCCCAGGACGGACCCATCTGGCACTCCACTTGAAACATTCCTCCAATTGGATGTGAAGCCATTGGTTACAGTACGATTGTGGGGGCGGGACAGCCTTAACACGGAATCTCATCCCGGAACGATACTGTCCACACAGTAAAAAATTAAACACGTGTCAAGGGCATGTTCCGGAGTGAGACCTGTTGAGATCAGGATTTATTTCAAATCGGGATAACGTCCTTTAACACGGAAATACCGTATTAAGCCGAAGTGACGTGTACACGGCCCGAAATCAAAACGTTTTGAATTCGAGATAACGACGTCGTGGGGATGCGGCCTTTGAGTGTTATCACTAAGCCAGTCACAAGTGAGACAGTGTTGTCCTGTTGATCCCATATTTGATCAATTTTTCAGTATGGATGAGACACTTTGTCAAATGCCTTGCGGAAGTCAAGATACACTATACAGAATTTCCCTGATCAACCCATTGAGTGATTTTGTCATAAAAGGATATTAGATTAGTCTGGCATAACCTGTTTGTTACAAATCCATGTTGGCTCTGGTTAATTACTGTATTCCCATCCAAGTGCCTGCACTCATGTTGTTTAATAATTTGTTCAAGGATTGTGCCTGGTATTGAGGTCAGGCTCACAGGCCTGTAGTTATCTGGGTTGACTTTCTTCCCTTTTTGAAGATGGGGACAACATTTACCCTTCTCCGGTCTTCTGGAACGTCCCCTGTTCTCCAGGAATTTTCAAAAATCACAAAGAGCAGTTCATTTATATATGCTCAGCGTCAGAGTCTCAGCCGTCTGCATCTGGGGGGGTAGAATCAGTCTCCAAGTTGGCCCCCGGAGGCCTGTGTCCCCGTCTTGGCTGGCATGGGCAGGGACCTCATCACTCAAGGAGTCAGAGGGGGCATGAGGCATGATAGGTTTATCATTGCGTGAACAGGCTGTTGGAAGAGATGAGCCACAGGTCTGATCCGATGGGGCCATTTCTAATGTTCTTATGTTCATAGAAGTCAGGCTACCAATGTCTATTAACTCTGAAGGCAGTAGGAGATGGTCTTCCTCTGAAGGCTGGATGTTGCTTGGCCATTGAGAGAACAGGCTGTTGGAACAGATGAACCAAGGGTCTGATCCAGTGGGGGCATTTCTAATGTTCTTATGTCCCTGCACGTTTCCAATAAAGGTGTAGCATTCGCTGAGATTAGAGCGGTGGAAGAAGAAAGCCCTATTTAATTATGGAGAGGATATACTTTTCAAATCCCGTTTTGCTGCTGATCTTTAACCGTCTGTTTTTAATTGGCATTTTGCTTGCCTCGCGAAGGCAGCGTTTCGTTCTTTGCAGACAAATGTGGAGATGAATTTATGGCATTTAATTTCTCCTGTGAGTGATGAATGGACTGAGGGCTAAAATTCAAGAATTACTCTCCTCACAAATGGATAAGCTGTGGGACTGGAGAGAGGAGCAGGGCCAGAAAGAAAAATGAAAAATGAAAAAAAGAAAAGCAAGAAAAGCTGGGCTTCATCCAGAGAGGACAATTTTGGACAGTTTTTTTTTTTAATTTCTCCATGCGCCACCCTTAGATCGGTCCTGCTCTGCCCCTTTCTTAACATTTTTTCAGGCCTTCTCAGACCCCTGTGAGGCCTCAGTCTGGTTTATGAGGAGGCCTCCATGTTGAGGTCAGCCACGGTACTAATGCGTGGTATACCAGACCACAGAAGAGAGCAGACACCATGTGTTTGTGCTCTAGTACAGTATATGAAGGGAAAACGATGTTAGCAGGACATCAAGGAGGAGCATTGAAATGCCTCCCGCCCCGGAGCCCTGAAGGCCAGGAACGTTTGGAGACCCATCACACTGGTTCCAAAGATGGCATGAGCTTCACAGCCAGTCCATGAGCTGGCGGTGAGCAGGGCATTTGAAAGTGGGCAGCCCTGTTCTGTGCCTGGGGCAATTTGCCCCAGCTTGGGACCGAAAGCCTATCCTGATATGGGGCTGCCTTCTCTGTGCAAGAATATGAAAGGGAAGTAAGGAATCAGGGTAACTTTGACAAACAGCATTAATTGCCAGCTAATTAATCGTACCATATCGACCTGCCCGTGCCTTAAGATCTGGAGGGGAGGCCCTCCTGGTTATCCTACCACCCTCAGCAGCAAAAGGGGTGGGCACCTGGGAAAGGGCCTTCCCAGTGATGGCCCCTAAGGCTATGGAATAGTCTCCCCCTAGAGGTGCATCAGTCACCTTCACTGTACATATTCCAGAAGGCAGCGAAGATGCATCTCTTTGCCCTGGGGATAGACTTTCCGTTCCCACTTGCAGACTCTGTTGTTGTAATACATACTGTTATTATTTTAATAATGTTTGATTTTAAATGTTGTTACTCGCCTGGAGACCTCCAGATATAGGGCATGATAAAAATGTGAATGAATGAATGAATGAATGAATGAATGAATGAATGAATGAATGAATGAATGAATGAATGAAATGGCTTGAGAACTGTTCCCCCCTGAAATCAAGTGCAAAAAGGCCTGAGTGATGGAGCACTCTCACCACATCTGGAGGTATCTTCCTACTGACTCCACCCTGCCAGCAGCCTGGCTTAATGTCACAGTTTAGATAGGTGAGCTGTAATGGGATGTGAAACCACGTGGGGAGAAGTTTCGACTGAATTTCCTTCAACTTTGCAAAATTAAGGCTGGATTTTTGAGATGTAATATGGTAACTGATGTACATATTAAGGCAGCCTTTCTGCAGTTGCTCTGGTGGGAGGGCTGTAGGCAGCTCCCACATGGGGCCACTCGTATCCCAGAAGCGTTCCCACATGTGCCAGAGTACCCTGGGAATCTAGCTGTAGAGCACTAAGCTATGATTAGGGGAGCACTAGTGGCTAGGGAGCTGGACTCTTATCTTGGAATACCGGGTTCAATTCCACAAAGCCAGCTGGGTGACCTTGGGCTAGTCACAGCTCTCTTCTCGAGCTCTCACAGCCCCCCTCCCCCTCACAAGGTATCTGTGGTGGGAGAAGAACAGGAGGTTTGTCATTTGCTTTGAGTCCCCTTAGATGGGTGAGAAAAGCAGGGTAGAAAAGCCAGCTCTCCTTCTTCTTGGACTAGGAACGTTTCTCATGTCCAGCAAGCTTTTTCCTTTAGGCTGTTGGGCTTCCATCTTGGTGCCTGTGCACCTACCAGATGTGTGGAACAAGAAGGGGTCTATGGGGCTCTGTTTGGCATGCTGGTGGAGTCCCTGCCCTCTCCTAGTGCACTCTGTCCATAAAGGATGGAGTGCAGACTGGACTAAGGTGCCCAAACTGTGGCCTGTTTGCACTTGGCTGTATGCTGCAATTTATCTCAGGATAGGAGGCCGCTGTCCACATGCTATTGCAGACTCTGGCAGGCCTCACTTGGGGCCTGCTCTAGCCTTCACTGGCATGTGGATTCCAAGATATATTCCAGAATAAACCCAAGTGGAAACAAACCCCTGGTATCCTGGTCCGAGGTGGCACCCTCCTGTAGGTGCAGATGCTCCTGACCAGATGTTACCCTATCACAGTGATGGCGAACCTTTTGAGCTCGGTGTGTCAAAATTTGCAAGAAAACCTAGCTTAACTTGGGTGCTGTGTCACATCTAGAAATATCCATAATTTTGTGATATTTGTAGCTCTAGTAAAAAAGTTATATTCTTCATATATGTATTTTATTAAAAGCAAAAACAAATAATTCTTTACATTAGTGACTTTTGTTGCTGAATTTCATTTGCTAATCTTCAATTGAAAGTTGGGATTTCGTACACTTCAAGAACAAGCAAGCACTACACGCCCAGGTGCCAGGGTGACCATGTGTGTCACCCAAAAGGGCTTGCCGTGTCACCTGTGACACGCGTGTCATAGGCTGGCCATCACCGCCCTATCATGTACTATGGGGGCAAGTGCAATTTGACCTCTGCCTTCAGCTACCTGTGAGTGGCCTTGAGAGGTCTCCTGCCCATCACTCCAACCTGGAGGCAAGAGCATCCATTCTAGTAGCCAGTGAGATACCTGGGGCCTTTCTGCACTTAGCCTTATTCTGGATTATATCCCAGAACAGGGGCCTGCTGTCCACATACTCATGCAAGCTATGGCAGGCACCAAGCGAGGCCTACCATAGCCTGCATTAGCATGGGGACAATAGATCCCTATCCCAAGATATATTCTAGAATAAGGCCAAGTGCAGAAAGGGTCCTGTTCTCCATGTACTAAGAAAGTCCTTGCTGGATCAGGCCACAGCCCGTGTAGTCCAGAATCCTGTTCCACAGAGTGGCCCAACAATTGCCCATGGGCATCTCAAGCAGAAGATGAGGGGACAGGCTGCTGGACTAAATGGGCTGGGGGTCCAATTCAGTGGGGGCATTTCCTACGTTCTTATATTCATGGATGTCAAGGCCACCAGGTGGTCTACCTGTAAAAGCCAGCTGCTGGAAGAGTGTGACCAGGGCAGATGGGGTGCTCCCGTCCTGCTGGTGGGTCCTCTGGGCAGCTGGTTGGCTACGTGTGAAAATAACCGCTGGCCTAGATGGGCTGTGGGTGCATTGCAGTCCAGTGCGGCACGCCATAGGTTCTTATGGGGCAGAAGTAGGACAACCAGGGTGATCAAGTGAGATTTTTGTCTTGTATTTCCTTGTCCTTTCCCAATCCAATCAGGACGCTTCCTAATCCTTCCTTCGATGGATGAGGCTGGGTTAATCCCTCCAGCACTGAGCTTTGGGCTTTGCTTGTTTTCTCCCCTCTGAGAACCAGGGAAGAGAGGAACGCAGCAGAATCGCTCTACTCTAGGTTTGATTTCATATGAGTTCCTATTGTATCCCCTGTCTCCTTACGACCACGTCAAGATTTCTGGGGCATGGTTGCTTCCCACTCCAAGACAACCAGCTGTGTCCACCCTTGATGGGGTCGGGAACTGTTCTTAAGGGTGCTTTGCAATAATTTGGTCTAAGCTGCCAGCTGTTGCGGCAGCAGGAAGATCAGGCCTCATCTGTCTGCACGATTCACTTACCCGAGAGGAAGATAGAAAAAGGGTATCTTCTCTCTCTTAACCCCAAGACTGCAAACAGCGCAATGGTTGCTTGCTTGGAATAACTAGAAAAAACAGGAACCAAAGGTCATGCAAGAGAGAGGCAACATGGTGCGCTCCAGACATCCACTCTATGAAGCTGATGGGCAGGAGAATCAGATCAGACAAGGGGAAGGATTTCTTCACCCAGAGGGTCATCGGTCTATGGAACTGGCTGGCAGGAGAGGTGGTAACAGCTACCAGCCTAGATGGCTTTAAGGAATGGTTAGATGAATTTATGGATTACAGATGTATCCATGGCTACTAGAATGGATGCCTAAGTACATCTTTCAGGCCGTGCGGACAAGCAGGATGCCTCTAAGGCCATTTGCTGGGATCCAAGAGCAGGAGAAGGTTTGCCCTTGTCTCTGTTTGAGATGCCCATGGGCAGTTGGTGGGCCACTGTGTGCTGGACTAGATGGGCTGTGGCCTGATCCAGCAGGGCCTCTTAGGTTCTGTATGATGTAATTTCAAGCTACTGTGCATTATCTATACATTAGATTGATACTCTGTGTTTTAGCATTTCCGTAGCAGCGGAGTGATGTTATGGCTATGAGATTTTCTTTCCATCTGAACTAGCCCTCCCAACAGTGTATGCTTTTCCAGGTTCCAACAGCTCACGCTGAATTCTTTGCTTGTGTTCACACCTAAGTTTTAATCCACTTTCATTTTGTTTACACATTATCTGACGCCAAGGCAGATTTTCTGAGTAACATAATCCGAAGACTGCTTGTCTCTTTACTGATGTGTTCTCCCTTTCTGAAAGTGGACTGAAGCTGGATTCAAACTTAGATATGAATGCAGCTTCACTGTACTTGTATGGTAATCCAGGCAGAATCATACTATTCTGGGACTGTATGGGGCTATGGCCTAACTCCTCTCTCTGCCTAAAGTTATCCTAGCAATCATTTCTGCTACCTACTTATTTATGAGTTTATGTATTTATTTGTCTGCCTTCCAGACTGGGCATGTACAAAGTTCAAAAATCTGGTCATAAAGTTCACGTTTGCAGATGTGGGATCGAACTGAAAACTCGGTGGTTCGCATTTGCAGAAACTCGATCGAACTGAACCCGTTTTCCCCTCGCGGACAGCTCACGTTGGCCGTGCTGTTGCCTTTGAACGTGGCTTTTTTCAATGGGAAAAATTTCTATTTTTTCCCCCTTTCTTCCAAACCGAGTTGGCACTGAATGCGCACAACCGGCTGGATCGTGAACTGATCAAATGGGTTTTTGCTTGCACACGCCCTTCGGATTGGTGTGCATCCCTGCTCCAGACCCTGGGCTGTCCCACAGGCAGGGAAATTAGGTTTTTAGATGAAGTCCTATAAAATAGTTCAGTGGCTCCCTCCTTCCTCATGCATTTTCTGTCTGCCCCCCCCCAAAGCACACACATCATGGCCAGCAGCATCTTTTCCCTGGATTTCCCTCTTTTATTAAGTAGCAACCTTCTTTTGTTCCCCCAAGGTAAAATCCCCCCAAAATCAACCAAATCAGCAGGGAATGGGAGCTGCCTTGTTTTTCCCCTTCTCTTGCAGAAGGGCCTTCCCGCCCGTTTGCTGCCACGAGGGGGCGCATCACCCCCTCTCCCCCCCCCACCCTTTGCTTCCCACAATGCACTGGCCCCGGTAGCCCCTGTGTCTCTGTGCCTGCCTGCAGCTGTGGGGATCGCTAACAATGCTGCTGCGGGCGGCTGGCGGCGGCTGAACTGCAGATCCGCACCGCCTTCTTCGTCTTCTTCTTCGCCTTCCTCCCGGGCACGCTGCTCTCCTTCGCGTCCGCCTCGTCACCCATCCAGCACCCACCCCGCACCCCGCCCTCTGTTTGCTGCTGCTGCTGCTGCTGCTGCTGCTCCCACCTGATCCCTCTTCCCGCTGGCAGGTAAGGTCGGGATGCGCCCGGCTGGCTGCTGCTGCTGCTGCTGATCGCTCGGCGGGTGTGCGCGCTTTGCAGGACGATCGCGGGGACTTTTGCTCCGCTTTGGAGGGGGGAGGGAGCTCAGATCAATGGCTCTCCTCGCTTCCCCCTACGGGGAGAGGGTCCCCCCAGCCTTGCTCAGCCTGCATGTGTGTGTGTGTGTGTGGGGGGGGTTCCCTAGGACCCTTTGCGGAAGAGTTTCGTCCTGCGCCTTTTGGGTATGGAGCTGTCCTGCCTCTTGTCTCCTGGCTTGCGAAGGGAGGCAGATCTTTTTTTTTTGGGGGGGGGGGATGTCCTCGTGCCTGCTAGGAGTTGGAGAACCTCGATTCTTCCAGGATATGAGCCCCTGGGCGCAGGCAGAGGAGCTCAGGAGAGAGGACAGAGCGCTGTTTGCACAGCCAGAAGATTTTGCATGCAAAGATGTCACGGGGGGGGGGGGGGACACAGCCCTGGCCACATCCTGCGCTCAGTAGGAACATGCAGGCAGGTGGAGAGTGTCCTGCCCAACTCTATCTGGGTTTGCTCCCCTCTACCTGGGTTTGCCCCCCCCCCGAGGCAGCCCCAACCAAGTCCCCGGGAAGTGCCAGGTCACCTACAGCTTCTGTTTGGGCACAGTACAAGCACAGTGCCTGCTTAAAGGAAGAAGGGTTCCGTCTAGTGGAGGGCAGTTCCCCTGGCTCTGAACTTCGGGCAAGGAGGATGGGTGGCAGAACCAGTTTCTTCTGGCAGAGGGAAACAAAGTTCTCCCAGGTGTGGAGCTGGGAGGGCGAGAAGGCTGTTGCTGCAAGCTTTTGGGAATCCAGCACACAGCCCTCCAATTGAGGGAATCCATTTGCAAAACTTAAGCTGCGGCTCATGCACGTTCCCTTTTGCAACGCGGTTTCCAGGCCCCTGCATGCCACAGGTGTGGGTGCCTGTTCCTACTGGTAAGGGAGCTGGACTCTTATCTGGGAATACCAGGTTTGATTCCGCACTCCCCCATTAAGCCAGCTGGGTGACCTTGGGCTAGTCACAGCTCTCTTTCCGAGCTTCCACAGCCTCACCTACCTCACAGGGTGTTCTGTTGTGGGGAATAGAACAGAAGGTTTGTCAGCTGCTTTGAGTCCCCTAAAATGGGTGAGAAAAGCCGGGTAGAAAATCCTACTCTTCTTCCTCCACAAAGCCAGCAGGGTGGCCTTGGGCTAGTCACAGCTCTTTTCTGAGCCCTTTCAGCCCCACCTACCTCATAGGGTGTCCGTCGTGGGTGGAAGAACAGAACCTTTGTCAGCCGCTCTGAGTCCCCTTAAATGGGCGAGAAAAGCAGGCTAGAAAAGCCAACTCTTCCTCCTCCTCCTCCTCTTCTTCCTCTTCCTCTTCCTCTTCTTCTCAAACTAGGAAAAAAGAGAGCTCAGCCAACCCAGTTTGGGCACAGAGTTTGCCCAGCTGCTGCCCGCGGTTGTGTGCCCAACATGTGTGACTTGTGTCAATGGGCAGTGTAGGTGTTGTAACAGGGTGCTAAGTCGCTGAAAGCCTGTTCACATGGGACAAAGGAAACACACCCACGGGGATTTCCCTGTTCCGCGTGGGAAGAGAAAGCAACCGCCCTGGGAATTTCCGGGTCTCCTTTTGGGGCAATGTTGCCTTGTCCCACGGAGCTGCCCCTCCATCCCAGAGCCAGCTGGTGATTTCCTGGAAACGGCCCCTCGAAGCAGCCGCTTTGCACCTTGTCCGTTGGCCTTTCCGCCTGGCCCATGATGCCAGATCGGCGTGACGGCGATGCTGGTTCGTCATGCTCTTCCACTGCCTGCCTACCCTCGGCGACAATTGCTCCCTGAGGGTGGGGAATTGGGAACCTGCCTTGAATTTTCTCCCGTGCACGGGGCTCGATGTGTCTCCACCCTGTGATTCCTTGGCATTTACTTCCTTGCAGAATTACAGACTCCGGGTATTAACTCTCAGCAGCACAGCAGAAGGCGAAACTCTCTTGCTTTCTTGCCTTCGGGTCTCCCTGCAGCTTAACGCTTTCGTGGAGTTTGTGGATTAGAAAGCTTGGAGGAATCATAACACAGTTGAGAAGCGAGTGTCCGGAAAGTATCTTTCAGCGTCGAAAGATTTTTTTGTAGACACTTGGGAGACGTATAACTGTGTGAATGTGTGCACAAATGCAGTTCTCGACACTCGGTTCATAACGAATCGAATATTTGGAAATCTGAAGTCGTAAAAATAAGGAAAAACAAATGGACTTCCTAAACAATACAGATACATTCGTATCTATTTGTACGAATATTGATATGTACCCAATGACACAAATCTCGTATGCATCTGGACACATCCCATTTTCATCCGGTATGCATCCCGTTTTCATCCTGTACATATCCATATGGATATGTATGGATACGCACAAGATGTGTATCCGTACTCGTATGAATATTGAATTGGAATGATTTGTACGACTAACAAAACATTCGTATTCGTACAAACATTGAGGTACAAATGTCTAGACATTGATTTTTATATGAATGGCCAAATTTGTCCACATTCGTACGAATAATGAAAAATACAAATATTTGTGCACATCCGGTTGAAGGATCTAGGAATGTTTAGACTGAGAGGAGACATGATCGTGGTCTTCAAGTCTCTGAAGGGCCGTCACAGTGCAGAGGGATCGTCCCTATTCTCACTTGCACAAGATGGAGGGATTAGAAACAACGGGACGAAACTTCAAGGGAGTCAATGCAGATTAGATGTTAGGAAAAACTTCCTGACAGTGAGGGCGATCAGTCAGTGGAATAGGTTGCCACGGGAGCTGGTGGGCTCTCCTTCACTGGAGGTCTTCAAGCAGAGGCTGAACCTTCAACAGTGAGGTTGGTGGGCACCCGGGAGAGAGCCTTTTCTGTGATGGCCCCCAGACTGTGGAATAGCCTCCCCCTCGAGGTGCGTCAGACCCCCTCCTTATATATATTTAGGAGGGCAGTGAAGACGCACCTCTTTGCCCTGGCCTTCGGCTGAGCTGTTAATGTTCCCTCCCCCAGTACAGACATTATCATTTTAAATATGTGGTATAGTGTTTTATATGTATTGAATTTTTAACATCTTTTAATGTGCATTCTGTTTTAATCTGTTGTTTTAAAGTTGTAACACGCCCAGAGGCCTTCGGGTATGGGGCGGGATATAAATGTAAATAATAAATAAATAAATAAATAAATCTGTCTGGGATGGTTTAGGAAATCCTGCATTGAGGGGGCTGGACTGGATGACCCCAGAGGTCCCTTCCAACTCTATGAGCCAATGAGATCCATCAGTAAAAATGCATATGTGAAATGGCCACCCTGTTGTTCTTTGTTCTGTGTTTTCCCCCCTCCTAAGATTTCATGGGTAAATCCATAGATTTTATGCTGTTTCTTTCAGTGTGTATCTTGATTAAGGGCATTTTCCAAAGCAGCGTTAGGGTTATCTCAGTTTCTGGGTGAGACACTGCTGGTATTGGGTTGGAGTGTGGTTGTGAGTTTGTCCGTGTGGTCTGGGATTTCTGGAGCTAGTGGGGCACCCAGGGTGCTGAGCAAAATAGACCTTAAGAGATGAGGAGGGAGCTTCTGTTGAGATGCTGCTCAATAGATACCTGCCTTAGCGTGCCACATATACAGTGCTGCAGGCTAGACCAGGGCCACCCGCCTCTGGGATCTCCATGTGTGCTTGTTCTCAACTCTGCACATGTGCAGAAGCCTGTTTCAGCCTCCATAAATGTGTCCTGGACGGAGCAATCATGGTTTCTGTCCAGAAGGATAGCCTTATCCCATATAGACCTGCCCGGGCACTGAGATCTCAAGGAGAGGGATTTCTTGTACTTCCTTCTCTTGCAGAGTTACTAGGCACAGGAACTTGCAGGAGGGACTTTTCTGCTGTGGCCCCTAGACTCCGGAATAGCCTCCCTCTTGAAGCTTGCTAGGTGCTGACATTGTATAGTTTTTACCCAGGGTTTGCTTTTTAAACAGCTTCCTCAAGGTGCTGTCCTGTTGGGGAGGGAGGGAAGGAAGGGGTGAGAGGAAGGGGTTATATTTTAATTATGTTTTCCCCTTTGATGTGCTTTAATCTCATTGTAACCGGCCCTGGGACCCTTCAGGGAAGGGAAAGATATAAACAAACAAACAAATAATAAATGCACTTTTATTGGAATGCCTGCGATCAGCCTGAGTTTTCCAGCGCCTATGGAATTTGCTGCCAGAAGAGGTGGTGACAGCAACCAGCCTAGATGGCTTTATGGAAGAGTTAGACAAATTCATGGATGACGGATGTACCAGTGGCTACTAGAATGGATGCCTAAGTACATCTTTCAGGCTGGGGGGACAAGCAGGAGGCCTCTAAGGCCATTTGCTGGGATTGGAGAGCAGGAGAAGGTTTGCCCATGTCTCTGCTGGAGATGCCCATGGGCATTTGGTGGGCCACTGTGTGCAACAGGATGCTGGACTAGATGGGCTGTGGCCTGATCCAGCAAGGCTCCTCTTAGGTTCTTATCATTTGTGGGGAAAACACCTTTTACCCATATTTCAAAGGATGTGGTTCTGGAGGGAAAACGGTTTGCTCCCTCCTGTAGGTGATATTCCACATTTTGGCGTTTTTGTGATGTGGGAGCGTTCAGATTCTTCCATTCACATGCTCAGCCCCTTCCTGTGTGCTCAGTGTGAAGTGTGTTCTGATAAGTCCATGTGCTCTTGGGTGAAAATGAGTTCTCATTAGTTCTCATGCAGTTCACCCACACAGACAAAAGCACACGGAGTAATGTGATAGGGCCTAAAATCACTATTTATTGAGCCCGGAGTATTGGGTTTATAATGTACAGCCACAGCTGAGAAGCGTTAAATGTGCCTGTCAAATGGAATGTTGTTGCACATTGAATTCAGATTGAACTGTTGAATTCAGATCGAACCCCAGTTTTGACTTTCACGACGAGGTCTTCTAGGCTAACCGAATGGTGCTGTTTGCATGTGTCATATTATACCTGTTTCAGCCTCAAATTGAATTCCAGCTTGCAATCATGCCAGGTATACAGATATTTACTGTATAAGTTAAATAGATATAGGGGCCCTGTTCCGCCACAGGATTTGGGCAGGCTTGAAATCTGCTTGAGTTCTAACCATCCTGACAGTTTCCAAGGGATCTCCTGTTTCTTCGGATGAAAAGTCAAAAAATGTGGAGAATCCCTATTTGGATTAAAAGAGGTCTCGCTGCTAGATCTAGAAACAATCCTCACTATTTGGCAATGGGAACGCAAGTGGGTTTTTTTTTGCGGGGAGGAACCATGCTTTAGGGGCGTTCTCCTCAGTTTCCTCTTGATCCAGTTATAAGCCTTGCTTTCCTGTGCCTGCCATCAGGCTGCCTAAAAGGGAGGGGAAACAGAGTAACAGAGTCTGCAGATCTTACAAATGTTACAAATTGGAGCTTCTGTCCTGGGCTTGAGAAAATCGGATACTGTGTAAAAGCCAGGCTTCCCTTCTTCCTTCCACACAGGCCTTTTGTGCCATTTCACACTGTGCTGCTGTCACGATGCTGCACAATTGCCAGCTCTCCCCTACTCTAAAAGCCAGTTTGGTCTAGTGGTTAGGAATCCGGACTCTTATCTGGGAATACCGGGTTCGATTCCGCCCTCCACCATGAAGCCAGCTGGGTGGCCTTGGGCTAGTCCGGTGATGGCCAACCTATGACACGCGTGTCACAAGTGACACGCCAAGCCCTTTTGGGTGACACACATGGCCACCCTGGCACCTGGGCGTGTAGTGCTTGCTTGTTCTTAAAGTGTACAAAATACCAACTTTCAATTGAAGATTTAGCAACAAAAGTCACTAATGTAAAGAATTATTTGTTTTTGCTTTTAATAAAATACATATATCAAAAAGATAACTTTTTTGCTAGAGCCACAAATATCACAGAATTATGGATATTTCTACATGTGACACAGCACCCGAGTTAAGCTAGGTTTTCTTGCGAATTTTGACACACCGAGCTCAAAAGGTTCGCCATCACTGGGCTAGTCACAGCTCTCTTCTGAGCTCTCACAGCCCCACCTACCTCACAGGGTGTTCTGTTGTGGGGAGAAGAACAGAAGGTTTGCCAGCCGCTTTGAGTCCCCTTAAATGGGTGAGAAAAGAGGGGTAGAAGAACCAACTCTTCTTCTTCCTCTTCTTCCTCTTCCTCTTCCTCTTCTTCTTCTTCCTCCCTTCCCCCTGGCGTCAGCCATGCATCCGCTCTGGGGCCTCCTCTTCTCTTCCTCCTTCCCTGGGGGCCACAGGAGGCCAGCAGTGCCAGACTGTACTGGAGAGTCAGGATCCTGCAGACAGAGCCAGATGCTGCGGTTGGCGGTTGCAACATCTGGCTGCGTGGAGAAGGAGGGACAGAGGAGAAATGTAAGGGACTGGGCACCCTTCAATGCACTCAGGGTGTGATAGAGGAGACGGGATTTCTCCCCTGTTGGTCCACATTATAAACTGGCAGTGGGAATGCCAAAAAACAGACCTGGCTGCTGATTTTTTAAAAAAGATTAAAACCCGGATTAAAACCCAGATCACCTAGAGTCCCACCCTTTGGGAACCCCCACTATTAATCTTCATTAAGTCTTGGGATAATTTAACCCTTGTACCCCAGGAATGCTCTTGGGTGCTTTTGTGGTTTCAGGTTAGATTCAAACCAAGTTTTTATAAGGCCAGGAAAGTGTTAATTGTAACTTACTGAGTGTTAACTAGAGGTAAAGGGTTAAATTTGTTTGCCTATTTAAAACATTTGTATACCCATTTTCATTGAAAGAAAAATCTCAAAGCTGCTTAGAGGAGAAATGAAAAACAAAGGTAAAAACATGCATGCTTGTTTGAAGATGGCTTCCAAGCATGTATTTGCTAGTTTATTCTGCCACAGGGCCAGCCTCTCTGGAACCAACACTTTACCTATTTTAGCTGTTTTTAAGCTGCTGGCCTTGTTTGCTCAGCTAGCTTGCAAACAAAACATCAGCTCGAGGAAATCAGACATGGGACAATTGTAGTGGTTAATGGGGGCATAATGGTGTACTTCTAAGGGAAGTCAACGTGGGGTAGTTTTGTACCCCAGCTGTTTTTGTTCCCTGTAGGGCAAGCCACGCTTGACCGTGAGCTGACAGTTGCTGAGTTTGGTCCGTGGCCTGTTCCTGTGGGTTTTCAGATGAAGGATTTACAATCTGCAGCTCATTGGATTCTGACATGCGCTGAGACTCCGGATAGTCGTTTCACGTCCAAATGGACCTCAGGCTGTGGGGGACCTCAGGCTGTGGGGGACCTCAGGCTCTGTGATTCACCTTGGGACATCAAAGAGGGCAGCCCTGACTGTGGCTCATGGAAGCCACAGTTTAAGAAGATGCCTTGTTTTTGCAAACTTTAATTGTAGCTTACGTTTGGACATTTTGAGTCACACAAAACCCTCCAGCCGTTCCTTTGCAGGATACCTTCCCGCTGTGACCTGGCTTTATAGTGTTCAACTGTGATTTAACCATCTATGCAAACTGGACTATTAAGTGTTGGCGGGTTTTGGATCTGGGTAACAATGGCTGTGTTCACACTGAAACTTTAATCCAGTTTCAGTCCACTTTCCAAATGAGGGAACCACCACCAAAGAGACTCTCAGTTTTCCTTCCATATTATCTAACCCAAAGATGGTTTTTGTGAGCTAGATAAACCCCCCAAAAGAACAGCTGGATTCTCTGGTGGTATGTTTTCTCACTCTGAAAGTGGACTGGAACTGGATTGAAATTTAGGTGTGGACAGAGAGTGTCCCCCATTCCTTGCTATTAGTTCTGAGTAATTGTAGCTGGCTGGATGAGATGTCCAACAAAAGGCTGATGGATGGATGGATGTTAAAATCCCTCCTCCATTTTAGCTGCTAGACGGCTGACCGGGACACCTGGCCGGTCACACATCATGCCAGTCTTAAAAGAATTGCGCTAGCTGCCAATTTGCTACCGAGCCGAATTCGAGCTGTTAACTTTGACTTATAAGGCCCTAAATGACTTGGGCCCCAAGTATCTAAAGGAATGCCTTCTGTCATATCCACCTGCCTGTGCCCTAAGATCCGGATGGGAGGCCCTCCTGGTTGTACTGCTACTCACAGCAGCCAAAAGTGTGGGCACCCGGGACAGGGCCTTTTCAGTGGTGGCTCCCAGACTGTGGAATAATCTCCTCCCTGAGATGCGTCAGGCCCCTTCACTCTATGTGTTTAGACGAGCTGTGAAGACGTACCTCTTTTCCCTGGTCTTTGGCTGAGTAAAGAAACAGGTGGATCCTTTATTTCTTTACAGTCCCGCTCCTGTGATCAGGGATGCTCACCTGCAACCCTGTAGGCGTTCCTGAACTACAATCCCCAACAATCCATGCTAAGGGCATGGACAGAAGCTATTTGCCTCCTTCCAGGGACAAGGTGGGGATTGATCTTGCAAGCTACGGATTTCCAGGCAGTTTGCTTTACTGTTGAGCTACAGCCACTGCCAGATTTTGTGGGCACCTCCCTGCAGTTTCCTTGGCAAAGTTATAGAAGTGGTCTGCTGTTGCTTACTTCTGGGGAGAAGCTGGGAATTGGACTTGTGACCCGCGGCTTTCTAAGTTGTTTGCCCCACCAGTGAGCTGCAGCTGCTCCTAGGCTTCATGGGTACTTCTAGGCAGTTTTCTTGGCAGGGAGACAGGAATGGTTTGCCATTGCTACTTTCAGGGGGAGTCTGGTAGTCAAACCAGCATCCCTGTGCTCTCCAGGCCGTATGTTCTGCTGTTGAGTTACAAGCATTGACAAACTCCATGGGCACTTCTGTGCAGTTTTCTTGGCAGAGAGACAGAAGTGGTTTGCCATTGCCTACTTCCATGGAGAGGCTGGGGATTGAACTGGCAGCCTGCTTCTTTTGAGGCTGTTTGCGCTACCATTGTTATAGCCACTCCCAGACTCCATGGGCATCTCTAAGCAGTTTTCTTGGCAAACATACAGAAGTGGTTTGCCATGACCTAAATTCCCAAGCTTTCTCTAATCTGCCTTTTCTACCACAGAACATCCATGAGTGGGACGAGGGGCATACTGGGTTATGAACAGCCCTCCTAGAAGCCTCTTCACAGGTGCTTTTCTTCTGTGTCTGACCACAGCCTTAAACTGCTTCACAGTGTATTGAATTTCCCAACGTTTACGCATGCATCTGACATGCAGAATCACACACAGGCGTACTGTGTATTTTCACGCAGCAGTTTGCTCCCTCGGTTTCTGAAAAGTGGGCTTCCCTTCCCATCTCTGCACACCTGATGCCAGCAGAACAGCCAGGACTTCCATTCATGGCGATGGCTCCTCGCGTTGTCCGTCTTGCTTGGAAGGCGAAGAGCCTCTTCTGCAAAATCCACGTGGATTAATAGACCCGGATAAGCACTTTGCATGAGAAACTAGGCCAAAGTTAAAACAAATATGTCCTTTCTTCATATTTTCTCACACTGCGCCAGGGCAGCCGGTGCCCTCCAAAGTGCAAACATTCCAGACTGTTTTTGTGTTTCTGGATTTATTTATTTTTGCCTAAGATGGGGATCTTCGTGATCTTGGCGGAATGTGTACCTCTTCTTAGCTTTGGACGCAAACCCAACTGTTCCTCCGCTCTACATCCCTGTTCATCCCTGGGTGGTTATTTCTAGTTTCTTTCCTCATGGGGTACTGTGCATGATTTCTGCTCTAGTTCACTTTTGCCCATTTTCTGTGATTTTATTTTTGCTCCTGCTCTATTCCTTCCAGATCAGGCTGAAGCAGAGGACTCCTGCAGAAAGGGACTTAAATTGCAGTTTCCAGAAGGGTGTCTGTCCAGGAACATCCACCACACAACAGGTTTTGCTTCCTCCTAGTTAAAAACAGAGGAAGAGAAGAGGAGCCCTGCTGGATCAGGCCACAGTCCATTTAGGTACAGCACCCCGACTCACGTAGCGGCCCATCGATTGCTCATGGGCATCTCAAGCAGAAGGCAAAGGCAAAACCTTCACCTGTTCTCCAGTCTCAGAAGATGGCCTTTAGAAGCATCTGGCCTGGTTCTCCAACCTGGGGGTGGTACCTGGTGGGCATCCATTCTAGATAAGAGCATAAGGGGAGCCCTGTTGGATCAGGCCACAGCCCATCTAGTCCAGCATCCTGTCTCACACAGTGGCCCATCAATTGCTCATGGGCGTCTCAAGCAGAAAACAAAGGCAAAACCTTCACCTGCTCTCAGGTGTCAGCAGATGGCCTTTAGAGACATCCTGCCTCTCTCCCCAGCCTGGAAGGTGTATCTAGGCATCCATTCTAGTAGCCATCGATACACCTGCCATCCACAAGAACATAAGAGGAGCCCTGCTGGATCACGCCAGAGCTCTTCTAGTCTAGCTTCCCTTCTCACATAATTGCTTCTGGGCACCTCAAGCAGAAGTAGAACCAATGGCAAAACCTTCACCTGCTCTCAAATCCCTGCAAACGGCCTTTAGAGGAAAGCTTCCCCATGAGGAAAGCTTCCCGAAAGCGTCCATTACTGGCCAGACGTGGAAATGGTCCTCCCGCTTACCAGCCAGTGGTGATGCGTGCAAATCCGGGAGTTCCACCTCCTCGCTGCTGTGATTGGCCACTCAGATGCGGTTTCGAGAGCGGCGTGTTCGAGCACAGGCTAAACTGATCGAACGGCCCTCTTGCTGTTCTCTGATTGATCGCCACTCCTGGGGATCGGAGGTCTGATCAGGGCATGCCACTGCCACTGCCGCCACGCCTGCGTGGGTGCCACGTCCCCCACCCACCAAACGCGGGGAACCGGACGCGGAGTGAATGGCCGCTCCGCTAGACCCTTCAGGGAAGCCTTTGCTCAATGTTGGTTAAGGTGTGGAGCGCGAAATCGTGCTGCACCTAATCAACACGTGGTGAACTTCTGGTGAGGGCGGGCACGCTTGCAGGCTGCAGGAGCCTACTCTACGTGCGTATGCTTTTCACTAAACGTTCACTACTTCTTCACTACCGGCTTAAGTGCAAATAGGCCTCTGGGGGCTGCAGGGAGAGATCCGTTCTGCTTTTCTGGTACATGCAGAAATAATTTTTATTTTATTCATTTTTATTTTATTTATAACATTTGTATCTTGTCCTTCACTAGGAGGTCTCCGGGCAGGTCACAACACGTGATAAAACAAACACTAGACTACATTCGCACTACAATTTACCCAGGGGCTGAAAACCATATAAAGTTAGTGCCTGGAACGCTTCCACCGGGAGGCTATTCCGAAGCTGAGGGGCCACCACTGGGAAGGTCCTCTTGCGGGCCAGGAAATGACAAGAAGGCTCACTGTTTTGTGATCTTAAAGCGAAACTCATTGGGAGTTTGGCTGTTGCTTAAGTGTGGCCTCCTATTTAATCCTTAAAGCATTGTTTCTCCATTACCATTTTAGCTTTTAATCAGCGTGTGCAATGATCTGAGGACGCCAAGCAAAAGGCTGGTATAAATTTGTGTTCTCTCCTATGGTGATTCTCTTCAACTCATGGATCCAGGGAAGAAATCCCTTCCCTTTTACTGAGAAAATAAACCCAGTGGGATATTTTTCTGATGTTCCTCTGAAATTGGACAGCATGCAATCTCTCCCCCTCCCCCCCCCTGCAGAGTAGAACATGAGCCAGGCTCCAAAATACTTTAGCCTGGGCTGCTGTGTGCATCATTTCCCCTGAAAGCTCCCTAGGGAGACAGGTAGAGGTATTTTAAAATATTATTATGAAATTTATACAGCCAGCCATCAATAACTATTCCCTGGGTGGTTTTCACACGAGGCTGTCCTAAAATGCAATAGATAATTAAAATCAATGATCAGCAATAAAAGATAAATGAAAGCACCCTGCCAGAGTGGTAGCAGAAAAATCTATCGGTGAACTCAGCTTTCAAAAGTCATAAGAACTTAAGAGGAACCGTGCTGGATCAGGCCATATTCCATCTAGTCCATAAGAGCATAAGAAGGGCCCTGCTGGATCAGGCCACAGCCCATCTAGTCCATAAGAACCTAAGAGGAGCCCTGCTGGATCAGGCCACAGCCCATCTAGTCCATAAGAACCTATTAGGAGCCCTGCTGGATCAGGCCACAGCCCATCTCCCATAACGCCTTCTCCCATATCGACCTGCCCGTGCCTTAAGATCAAGTGGCGAGGCCCTCCTGGTTGTCCCACCACCTTCAACAGTGAGGTTGGTGGGCACCCGGGAGAGAGCCTTTTCTGTGATGGCCCCCAGACTGTGGAATAGCCTCCCCCTTGAGGTGCGTCAGGCCCCTTCCTTATATATATTTAGGAGGGCAGTAAAGACGCACCTCTTTGCCCTGGCCTTTGGCTAAGTTGTTAATGTTCCCTCCCTCAGTACAGACATTATTATTTTAAACATGTTGTATATTGTTTTATATGTATGGAAATTTTTAACGTCTTTTAATGTGTATTCTGTTTTAATTTGTTGTTTTAAAGTTGTAACCCGCCCAGAGACCTTCGGGTATGGGGCGGGATATAAATGTAAATAATAAATAAATAAATAAATAAAATCTAGTCCATAAGAACCTAAGAGGAGCCCTGCTGGATCAGGCCACTGCCCATCTGGTCCATAAGAACCTAAGAGGAGCCCTGCTGGATCAGGCCACAGCCCATCTGGCCCATAAGAACCTAAGAGGAGCCCTGCTGGATCAGGCCACAGCCCATCTAGTCCATAAGAACCTAAGAGGAGCCCTGCTGGATCAGGCCACAGCCCATCTAGTCCATCAGAACCTGAGTAGCCCTGCTGGATCAGGCCACAGCCCATCTAGTCCATAAGAACCTAAGAGGAGCCCTGCTGGATCAGGCTGCAGCCCATCTAGTCCAGCATCCTGTCCCACACAGTGGCCCTCCAGTTGCCCACAGGTATCTCAAGCAGAGACAAGGGCAAACCTTCTCCTGCTCTTGAATCCTAGCAAATTTCCTTAGTGGCCTCCTTGCTTGTCCCCACAGCCTGAAAGATGTACCTAGCCATTTATTCAAGTAGCCATTGGTACATCGATCATCCATGCATTTGTCTAACCCTTCCTTAAAGCCATCCAGACTGGTAACTGTCACCACCTCTTCCGGCAGCACATTCCATAAGCCGATGACCCTCTGGGTGAAGAAATGTTTTCCCTTGACTGATATGACTCTCCTACCCATCAGCTTCATAGATGCCCCCTGGTTCTACTGTTGTGCGAGAGAGAAATGAAATTTTCTCTATCCACCTTTTCTATACCATGCATAATTTTTTATACATCAATGAGGTCCCCTCTTAAACGCCGTCTCTCCAGACGGAGGAGGCCTAGACGTTGCAGCCTGGTTTCGTAAGGGATTTTGTTCCAGCCCCTTAATCATTCTGGTTGCCCTTCTCTGCACCTTCTCTAGTTCCACAATATCCTTTTTGAGGTGTGGTGACCAGAATTGCGCACAATATTCCAAATGTGGCCTCACCATAGATTTATAAAGGGGCAAAATGACACTTGCTGACTTGTTTTCTATTCCCTTCCTAATTATTCCCAGCATTGGATGAGCTTTTTTCTGCTGATGCTGCACACTGGGCTGACACCTGGGCTGTCCAGGTTTGGTTTAAGGATGGTGTATAGACTGAGCCAGGGCAACCAAACTGGCATTCTGGTCTACCAGTAAACCCCTTTTTCAAGGTCTACTGGCCTACTAGGGGGCGGCATACTGGGCAGTGGTGGCGTGCAACCTGTATGCCCTTGTGGTCTGCTAAACCACAGAAGACCCATTTCTGTGGCACTACAAAGTGCATTGCCAAAATGGGTTTCTCAGAAGCTCCCAGGGCCACCACTGTTTGGCAGGAAATTATAATAGTGCACTGAATTTGTACGCTGTCTGGAGGTAGCTATGGCAACTTTCAGGATGGACTACTGTAATGCACTCTACATGGGACTGCCCCTGAAGACAGTTCCGAAGCTGCAGCTGGTGCAGAATGCAGCTGCTAGACTGCTGATCAGAACAGCTGGCTGGACGCACATCATGCCAGTCTTAAAAGAGTTGCACTGGCTGTCGGTTTGCTACCGAGCCTAATTCAAGGTGTTAACTTTGACTTATAAGCCTCCAAATGACTTGGCCCCCATATATCTGAGGGAACGCCTTTTTCCATATCAACCTGCCTGTGCCTTAAGATCTGGAGGGGAGGACCTTATGGTTGTCCCACCACCTTCAGCAGTAAAATGGGTGGGCACCTGGGAGAGGGCCTTCTCACTGGTGGCTCCCAGACTGTGGAATCGTCCCCCTCAGGCACCTTCACTCTGTGTGTTTAGACAAGCTGTGAAGATGCACCTCTTTGCCCTGGTCTATGGCTGAGTAAAGAAACAGCCTTTTACTCTCCGCATTCAGACACTGCCAGGGTTTTAATATTTTTAATATGTTATTGGTTTTGAGTTTATGTACCCCACCCTGAGACCCTTGGTTATAGGGTGGAATAAAAATACAAATAATACATATAAATATAGATATAGGTATAGGTATAAGTATAGGTAGGTAGATGAAAGATGGAGGGAGGGAGGGAGAGTGGGTGGATGGATGGATGGATGGATGGATGGATGGATAGATAGATAGATCATTGCCTGCTTTCGTCTACCTCCAAATGGCTCTGTTGATGCTGCAAAGACTGGGGGTGCAGCTTTTATCAGGTGCCACTGTTATGTAACCCTCTTCTCTTTGCTGGAAAGAGGGTTTGAGATCACCCAAGAAAGAGAAAAAGGTGTCCCTCCCCCCAAATGGCCCAGCATGGATTTGCCCTTGCAAACGACTCAGGATTCTGCCTCTCACCATTGCCAGTCGTCTCAAGGGCTTGCTGTGGTCCAGACATGCTGTGGTTGGCTATACGTGCCCCGACTCCCGTCCTGTGCATACCTACCATGTGAGTAAGCGCTCCTGAACTTGCTTCAGATTGAATATGCATGGGGAAAAAAAGGTTCCCTTTCACTGGAGCAATATCTTGACAGCTGGGCAGTTTTCCAGGTTGCTTTTCAGATTTTTCCAGGTTCCTCCTTGCTTTGTTGGAACTTCTGTGGTTTCCAGTGAGGGAGGAATGGTTAGTTTGCTACAATGGAACCTCTCCCGTTGATCTAGATCTGGTGGGGATATCCGTAGGGGAAGTCTGGAAGACCTCAAGGTGAGTGCAGGTGTTAAGGGAAGGTGTGATGGTTAAAATACCCCGGGGTTATCAACTGCAGCAAGGGTCTTTAGGCAGATCCTGGGGAAACCAGAGATGTGAGAACAGCAAAGGTCTACTCTTTGAGGGCTTCTTTGCACTTACTGCTAACTCACACTGTGGTCCTCATCAGGTCTTCTTTTGTCTGCAAATTGGTGTGTACTAGAGAGACGACTACCCCTTCTAGTATGCTCTGACTGCACCAAATAGAGCGTAATCCAGATTAGGAGCCCCAAAATGGCTTCTTGGCCTGCTTTAGATCCAGAATGTTGGTAGACAAGCCTTTCTGCACCAGGATGCAGACAGCAGAGGCCTATTTGCACTACGGCCTCTAGTGCATGATTAGTGAACCTCTAGTGAAGAGCATCCACACGTGGAGTAGGCTGTTACGGCCTCCAAGTGTGCCCACCCTCACCAGAAGTTCACTAATTGTTGATTGAGTGTGGAACATGAAATCATGCTCCACACCTTAGCCAACATTAACTAGAGACTTACCTTAAGCATCCAGGCAGCAACCATTCGCTCTTCTAGCGCTCCGGGGTTGTCTCAGGTGTTGCGCGCAACTCACCGGCACCTCAAGACAACTATAGACGCGCAGAGTGTCCGTGTCATCAAGGTGACGGTGCTGACACGCGTGCCGTCGCGGAGGGTTCTGCAGCCAAAATGGCAGCACCCAGGGGACGACCAGGCCCTGGTTCGAATAAGGTAAGTATTCGATCGCGAGGTGAGGGAATGGCCAGAGTTGACTAGTGCTCTATGTGTAAGTGCTCATCAACATTGGCTAAGCATGCTCCTTTCCTGTCCAGTGGGAAGAGATCTTCATGTTGTGGAAGACAATGCTTGTACACCATTCAAAGATGCTTCAACCAGCAAGCAGGTTAAATGGGCTACGTGATGCTAGGGTTGGTTGTGCTTGCAGCTAGTTGATGCTATTGGTGTTGGGTGCCATCCCATTGGGGCTGCCTATATGCGCATATCTGTACATTTTTCTGTGGCAGTGATAACAGTGGTCTACATAATGCATGACACCCTGACACAGACCCATAGGCTATCTAGTCCAGCAGCCATTTCTCCTGGTGTCCATCCAGGTCCCTAAGGAAGCTCACCAAGAGGACATGAGCCCACAGCCTCCTCTGCTTCTTGGCCAGACACTCAACAGACATGGGCATGGATCGGGGAGACTCGCAGGCCAAAGAAAAACACTTTTAAGTTGCTTTTATATTGTTGTGAGTACTGAAGAGCATCTGGTAAGAGTTGGGTAGAAATGCCGTGGAGAAGATGTCGAACTAAGGCTGCTTCCAGATGGTGTCTGGATAACCTGCTGGACCAGATGAGCTGTGGCCTGATCCATCAGGGCTCCTCTTAAATGGAGGTCTAGATTCTTCAGGTTGGCGAGACAGGCAGGATGCCTCCAAGGGCCAGTTGCAGGGGGTTGAGAGCAGGCAGAGGTTTTGCCTTTGTCTTCTGCTTGAGATGCCCAGAAGCCATTGGTGGGCCGCTGTGTGTGGTGAATGCTGGACTAGATGGGCTGTGGCCCAATCCAACAGATCTCCTTTTAGGTTCTCATGAGCCTGGGGCCTTTAGTATTTGGACCGTCTCTACCCCTATCCCAGCTTAGGGTGCACAGAAGACCAAATAATTTAGGGGTTATTGTAAGATGATTTGTGTTGGTTGCTATGTTTTTGCATTCCTCTGCTGGACCACTCACAGTCTCCTTTGTGTCCGCGGTCCAGAAGGAAAGATGAAGTCATGTGAAGATTTTGCCCTTTGGCATTCAGTCTTGGAGATGAACAGTCTCGGAGTTCTATATTTATGCACCACTCTTTTGGGAATGCCACATGAAAATGCTCCATATTCTGATAAAGGCGTAGTGTTCCCTTGGAGGTTTGGGGGTCATCCATCGTTCCAGTGCGTTGGGGGTGGCTTAGACAAGAACTCTGCAAGGAAAGATGGATGGCAAGTAGATGAGGTGGGAACATGAAGAGGGTGTATAATATTGTATACAATGTGGATAAAGTGGACGAGGAGAATTTTTTCTCCCTTATCCAAAATACTAGAATTGAGGATTGCTCAGGGAAGCTGAATCTTCAAAGAGATTCCAAAGGCCACTTCTCTCTGTCTTCTCCTGGAGATGCCCAGAAACAATTCATTGGCTACTAGGTGAGGTGGGATGCTGGACTAGATGGGCTGTGGCCTGATCTAGCAAGGCTTCTGTTAATTCATGGACGACAGGCGTATCAACGGACACTAAAAATGACACCTAGGCGCCACATCCAGGTTGGAGAGACCAGCAGGAAGCCCAGAGCAGGTGAAGATTTTGCCTTTTCATCTGAGGTTCCCAGAAGCCATTGTGGGCCACTGTATGAGATGGGATGCTGGACTAGATGGGCTGTGGCCTCATTCAGCAGGGATCCTCTTAGGGCCTTATGTTCTTAATCAGGATGGAGAAAAGGAAAGATCCGTTGCATATTGCATAGGTAATCTGACGAATTTGTTACCACAGGATGTAGGTTGCTCCTCTCCCCAGCTTAATAGAGGATCTTTTTGCCACAATGCATGATTAAATGGAGGGATTTACTACTGTGAGATATGTTCTGTTTGGTCTTGTGGTTATAGTGACAAACTCATATCTTGTAGTCACCAGGTTTGATTCCACACTCCTCATCGAAGCCAGCTGGGTGACCTTGGGCTAGTCACGGCTCCCTTGCTGTGCTCTCACAGTTCCACCTGCCTCACAGGGTGTCTGTTGTGGGAGAAGAACAGAAGGTTTGTCAGGAGCTTTGAGTCCCCTTAAGGGTGAGAAAAGGGGAGTACGAAAACCAACTCTTCTCCTTCTGCTCCTTCTCCTGTTATTTCTAAAAGGGAGGCAGGGCTATCTGGGCAACTCGAGCTTATAAACCACCTTGGGCAGAGACGCATCGCCTCTCTAAAGGCCACCTGCTGGGAGAAAGCAAGCAAACTGCATCCCAACTGCATCTTCTCCAGACTTCTTTTTAAATCAAATTTATTAAAATTATCCAAATTATCATGGCTTAGCAAAAGAAAAATCGAAAAAGAAGCCAGAATGAAAATAAAATGTGCAGTAAAGTCCCAAGAATAAGGGAAAGAGAAAAAAAAATACAAAAATAATGATTTCTGATCCCCTTTCGGCAATTATAAGTAACTTTATATTCATACTTCTCCGTAATTATTATAATCATTTCTAATGTCAAGTCATACTAATAATTAAATCTTCAAACCAATTATTTGATTCTTACACAGGAAATCAATAAGGGGAGTCCAGGGCTTTTAAAAAAGACATTAAACACACACACACCCTTCTAGAACACTAGAACCAGGGGGCATCTATGAAGCTGATGAGCAGGAAAGTCCGATCAGACAAGGGGAAGGATTTCCCCACCCAGAGGGTCATCCAACTATGGAATTTGCTGCTGGAAGAAGTGGTGACAGCACCTGGCCAGATGGCTTTAAGGTAGGGTTAGATAAATCTATGGACGACAGATGGCTATTAGAATGGATGCCTAAGTGCATCTTTCAGGCTGGGGAGACAGGCAGGCAGCCCCTAAGGCCATCTGCTCGGACTCGAGAGCAGGAGAAGGTTTGTCCTTGTCTCTGCTTGAGATGCCCATGAGCATTTGGTGGGCCACTGTGTGCAACAGGATGCTGGACTAGATGGGCTGTGGCCTGATCCAGCAAGGCTTCTCTTAGGTTCTTATTCAGTCTCTTCCATGAGGAGTTAAATCTTTTATCCATTTTTATTCAGGGTTATTTTCTGTTGCAATTCTGGGGCATCTCTGCAGATCAGCTGGCTTATCAGTACAAGCATTTCCGTCTGTCACCTCCTGTTTCACCTGGATCTCTTCCATTTCTCCTTCAAGTCTATCTCCATGTGGAATGTCACCGACTTCTTATCATCTCTGGTTCCATTTCATCCTCTCTGAAGAGTTCTGCCAAGAATTCAATGATTCTTTCTCCGATACCTTCTTCTAGACTCCCAAAAATAGCTCTGAGTCCCAAACCAAGGACTCCTTTCAGAATCAATCAGATTTTTCCCCCCGTTGCCTCATTTACTTCGTCAATAATCTGTTCAACATCTCACTCAGCCGTGTGACAAGAATGATGGGAGTTGTAGTTCAGGAAGATCTCAAGAGCCACAGTTCAGTACCCCTGGTAAACAGAATGAGCTCCTTGGAATTTGGGGCAGTCCAAGGTCTGAGCATGGTATGGCAAGATCAAGTGTCTGATCAGAGCACCGTACGGCTTTTCCCGTTGATGCTGTACCAGTGGTGACAATAGTCTTTTGTTGTTGTGGCATTCAAGGTGTTGCTGGTGTTTTATGTCAGGTACATAAGAATCTCAGAGGAGCCCTGCTGGATCAGCCCACAGCCCATCTAATCCACAAGAACCTCAGAAGAGCCCTGCTGGATCAGGCCACAACCCATCCAGTCCATAAGAACCTAAGAGGAGCCATGCTGGATCAGGCCACAGCCCATCCGGTCCATAAGAACCTCAGAAGAGCCCTGCTGTATCAGGCCACAGACCATCCAGTCCATAAGAACCTCAGAGGAGCCCTGCTGGATCAGGCCACAGCCCATCTAGTCCAGCATCCTGTCTCACACAGTGGCCCAAGCAGAGACAAGGGCAAGAGCCAGTTTGGTCTAGTGGTTAGGGCATCAGACTCTTATCTGGGAATACCGTGTTCGATTCTGCCCTCCCCCATGAAGCCAGCTGGGTGACCTTGGGCTAGTCACAACTCTCTTCTGAGCTGTCACAGCCCCACCTACCTCACAGGGTGTTCTGTTGTGGGGAGAAGAATAGAAAGCTTTGTCAGGCACGTTGAGTCCCCTTAAATGGGTGAGAAAAGCAGGGTAGAAAAGCCAACTCTTCTGTTGCTGCTGCTCTCAAATCCCAGCAAATGGCTTTAGAAGCATCCTGCTTGTCCCCACGGCCTGAAAGATGAACTTAGACATCCATTCTAGTAGCCATTGATACATCTGTCATCCATAAATTTGTCTAACCCTTCCTTAAAGCCATCTGGGCTGGTGGCTGTTACCACCTCTTCTGGCAGCCAATTCCATAGACTGATATGTGTAAAGGTCTTCTGCAACCGTGAAACAAACTGTACTCCCCTATCATTCACTATCTTTGCCAAAACATTTTCCAGTTCAGTATATATTTATATATTTATTTATTTATTTGTATTTCTATCCCGCCCTATACCCGAATGTCTCAGGGCGGGTTACAACAATATAGTGAACAACATGGAATTAAATGGACCTATTTAGAAAAAAAGGTCCATTGTGTGAGAGTACATTTCCTTCTTACTGGGAAGTCATTGATAAAATCTATATTAATCTCATCCCAAGGTTTAGGTAGAGTTGGAAGTAATTGTAGCAGAGCTTTCTGCTTTCCTTCTAGCATTTCGGTGGTAGCAACCTTTCAGCAACTCTTGATATATAATTATATGTCCTTCCTTGTGTCCAGACACAGAATTGGCATCAGAAGAGATCCAGTTTCTTCATGAAACTGAAATGGCCCACAGACTTTGTGCCAAGTCCTTGCCAAACAATTTTACCATGCAGATCACATAGGAGCTGGACACTTATCTGGGAATACTGAGTTTGATTCTGCTTTTTTGAGCCACTTTGGTCTAGTGGTTAGGGAGCTGGACTCCTATCTGGGAATACCAGGTTCGATTCTGCCCTCTCCCATGAAGCCAGCTGGGTGACCTTGGGCTAGTCACAGCTCTCTTCTGAGCTCTCACAGCCCCACCTACCTCCCACGGTGTTCTGTTGTGGAGAGAAGAATAGAAAGCTTTGTCAGCCGCTTGGAGTCCCCTTAAATGGGTGAGAAAAGGGGGTAGAAAAGCCAACTCTTCTTCTTCTTGTAGTTCCTTCTCTTTCAGAGTTATGAGGCATAGGGACTTTTCTGTTGTGGCCCCTAGACTCTGGAACAGCCTCTGTCTGTGGTTCATGAGTCGCCTACATTGTATAGTTTTTGGTGCCTGGTGACAAGGTATTTTTACCCAGGCTTTACTGTTTAAATAGCTTCCTCAGGGTGCTGTCCTGTTAGGGAGGGAGGATGGGGGTGGGAGGAAGGGGGCTATATTTTTAATTATGTTTTACCATTTGATATGTTTTAATCTCATTGTAACCCGTCCTGGGACCATCAGTGAGGGGCAGAATATAAGTTTTCTAAACGATGGATGGATGGATGGATGGATGGATGGATGGATGGATGGATGGATGGATGGATGGATGGATGGATGGATGGATGGATGGATGGATGGATGGATGGATGACATTATTGCCCCTTACTTTCATGCTCTGCTGGGTGCATCTGCCAGAATTCTTTTCTACCCAGCAAGTATGTTGATTTAAATTGGGCCCATCTGAGTCTTGAGCATCTCTGGATTTTTGTGCACAGTGAAAAGGTGCTTTGCTTTCTCAATTAGGTGGTGCCATGTTGACAGAGTGTGCTGCGTCCCTCCTCCTCCTTCTCCCAAATGGGCCAGTTCTGCATCAGATTGCTTGAACAAATAGGCACAGGGCCTAAGATGTAAAAGATGTCTGTCATCACCAGATTGTAACAGAACTGCCTCCACTTATGTCACTGGCATCAATTTGGACCACAAAGGGCAGTGGTTCTCAACCTGGGGGCCGGGACCCCTTTGGGGGTCGAATTACCCTTTCAGAGGGGTCACGACAAGTCTACCGCTGCCCTTCCCTCCCACTTCCCAGCTGCTCTACCCCTGTGGTTGGGGGTCTCCACAACATGAGGAATTCCATTAAGGGGTCGCGGCATTAGGAAGGTTGAGAACCGCTGACATAGGGCTTTTCCAGGTTCAAGTGGGCCAGGCCCGGTTCCCTCCTGAACATTTGAGTACAGCATGTGCCTTTGGAGCTTTCTTCCCTTTTTATCTTTAGTTTTAAGTATGCCTGTTAAATGCCAGCTCTGTGGATGCAAACTGGGGAATGAATTGTCTGTAAAAAGGATGGGCATGAATATTTTTAGGCGTTAGAAATCTGATCGAATGTGCCGAATTTCAACATTTGAACTTGAATCAAATATCCCAAAATTTGAATGCAAACATTCTAATCGAATTTTGAATTTTGGATCTATTCATTCGAATTATCCAGACATTTGTACGTGTACGAGTTCATACATGATGCATACTTGAAGATCTGCATCTTTCCCACATCTGTACACGTTTGTACGGATCCACACGGGATGGAAATGGATTGCAGACGGGATAACTATGGCATGCATATGGACGTATAAGAATGTTGTTGACTTTCATATGTGCAGATTTGAATAAAAAAATTAAACGAATAGATTCGAATTTGGTAAATTCAAATTGAATCTTGTTAAGTTCGGATTTAAAAGATTCAAATCGAGTTGGATTTTTGGGTATTCGATTTGATTCAAATAGAATGTCTCTAGAATAGTCTATAAGGGTTCGCAAAACTTTGCAACTTCTTCCGTGTTTTGTGGGCTTCCCAAGACAATATATCTTTCATTTTCCCCAGGTCCTTGCCCATCCCCTCATCAGATACTTGGTACCCCAAACAAATTTATTTTCATGAAATACGCATTTGGATAGCTTAACAAGCAGATGGCTTTCCAGCAACTTCTATTTTAAAAATGCCCTAATGGGTTGAACGTGAGAATCATCTTCAATATACAATAAAATGTCATCAAAATAAACAACTTCCCTATTATACAAAGCTCAAGAGCAGGTGAAGTTTTTATCTTCTGCTTGAGATGCCCATAAGCAACTGGGGCCACTGTGTGGGGCAGGATGCTGGACTAGATGGGCTGTGGCCTGATCCATCAGGGCTCCTCTTACAATCTTATCTAGAATGGTTGCCTCTAAAGACCATTTGCAGGGATTTGAGAGCAGGTGAAGGTTTTGCCTTGGTCTTCCGTTTTAGATGCCCAAAAGCAATTAGCGCATCACTGTGTGGGTCAGGATGCTGGACTAGGTGGGCTGTGGCCTGATCTTGCAGGGCTCCTCTTACGTTCTTATGTGCAGGACTGCATTCATTAGATTCATAAAGACTCTAGGGGCAGCCATCATCCCAAAGGGCATAAGCAGATATTCAGATGTTCCAAATCCGCTATTAAAAGTTGTCCACTGTTCATCACCCTCTTTTATCACAATCTGCTAATTTACTCAGGGAGGTTTAGCTAGGAGCCTTTTATCTGCTGGCTGACCCATAAGCCAGGTCTCTTCTCTCTTTTATGGGAGTCCCTTTTCATTGACGCTCTGTCATGGAGTAGACCAAGTCAAATTTAGTTTTATGTTTTGCTGCTTTCTTGACAATAAACATTTTCAGTTGCCTGGGACTTAAATGATTTCATTGACACTCCTTTTTATGATGTACTAAAACAGACGGTGAGTACTTCGTTGCTCAAGATTATCAGAAGTCTTCCTGTGCCGATACCTATTATGAAAACCAAACGTAAACTTTAGAAATAATTGGAAGACAAGGAGAGATAGCTTTATAGCTGGGCTTCATGCCTTGGATTTTGTAGATGTCCAATAAAAAGAGGCTGTTAGGTATCACTGAGTTGGTTTTACATCCTCGTGACTGTGTGGACAAATGCCTTCTGTCTTGACCTATCAATAAATATTATATGCTTTATGCTGCCCAGTGGATATTAATACCATGATTACTAATAATAGTGAAAATATTTATTAATAATGGGGATAATGGAAGATAGTTCATAGGACAGACCATGTGCTGAGCACCATGAATGCCCCAGGTACAGTTCTTAGCATAAGAAGGGACCTGACTGAAGTATATAAAATCAGTCACGGTACAGAAAAGGTGGATAGATAATTTTTTTTTTCTCTATCACACATTAGAACCAGGGGTCCTTCTATGAAGCTGATGGGTAGGAGAGTTGGATCAGACAAGAGGAAGGATTTCTTCACCCTGGGAGTCATCCATCTGTGGAATTTGCTGACAGAAGAGGTGGTAACAGCTACCAGCCTTGATGGCATTAAGGAAAGGTTGGACAAATTCATGGATGACAGATGTATCAATGGCTACTAGAATGGATGCCCAGGTACATCCATCCAGGTACAGGCTGGGGGAACAAGCAGGAGACCTCTACGGTCATTTGGTGGGATTTGAGAGCAGGTGAAGGTTTTGCCGTTGTCTTTTGAACCTTGAGATACCCAAAAGCTAAAGGGGGAATCACTATGTGTGACAGGATGTTGAACTAGATCAGTGATGGCCACACCTGGTCACCCTGGCACCTGGGCGTGTAATGCTCGCTTGTTCTTGAAGTGTACGAAATACCAACTTTCAACTGAAGATTTAGCAAACGAAATTCAGCTACAAAAGTCACTAATGTGAGGAATTATTTGTTTTTGCTTCTAATAAAATACATATATCGAAAATATAACTTTTTTACTAGAGCTACAAATATCACAAAATTATGGATATTTCTAGATGTGACACAGCACCCGAGTTAAGCTAGGTTTTCTTGCGAATTTTGACACACCGAGCTCAAAAGGTTCGCCATCACTGAACTAGACGGATTGTAGCCTGATCCAGCAGGGATTCTCTTATGTTATTAACCCTTGGGATAGGGCTTGTGAATGTTTCATGAAGATGGAAAGCCATAAAGAGGAAAGAAAAATACCAATTTTTAATGTAAAATGCAGCAGAAAGCACATAATGTTGGCAAAATATTGTCCAGCTTGCTAATCATGAAAAACAGCAATACAAGTGTACTGCAAACTATGTCATAAAGTACAAGGTTTTACCATGAGTGTCATGATTTCACTTGTAACACAGCCTGGCATTGCTTTTAGCCAGCTGGGAAAATGTGCCAAGAGGTCTCTCCTACTCGTTTCAAGTGCCCCTAGTTAACAAATGCTTTGATATTTATAACCTTGCCATCTGCTCTGGGGTGGATTCTGGAGGTGGGAGGCGACTTGGATTTCCCCAGTGGACGTTCCATTTCTGGGATGGGAAGCGTGGGAAACTGGAGACACGGGAATGCTGGGAGAGGGGAAAGGCGAATGGACTCCTATTGGTGACGTACAGAACACGTCTATTAATGGAGAAGATCCTTGGTGAGGTGGAATTTACTGACGTGAAACTCCTCCAAGCTGTTTTTGCTTTCAATGATGGCTTCATACCAACTGCAGACTCAGCAGCTTCTAGAAAGCCAAGTCATGCGTGGGCCTGTTTGCATTTATCCCGCAGGGATGTTCTGGGACGTTTCTGGCCACTCTGAGCACACACTGCGGCATTGCTGGGGATCTCCTGGTGAGCTCCTGGATGCAGTGTTTGCATCTTTGTCCTCTACTGCATGTGGGCAGGGTGCGGTGGCTGCAGCTGCACAAATGCGCACTGCATCACAATCGCCATGATAACAGCTGGATGCCTGCTGGAAGTTGCCACATCTGTTCTTGTGGCGATTTGGATGGTCTGGGACATGTAGAGGGAGTTCCCATTACAAGCTTAAAATGGTTTTGAAACGGTTGCGATCCTCGCAGTCCCCACATCAGGTTGGCTTAACACGCTTTCCACGTGTTAAATCACCCCAGAGCATTGTAAATGTTAACACTCATTTCAACGGGTCGCGCTCCGGTTTGTGCGCTTGAAACATTTAACATTTCTTGCTGTGGGAACTTTACATTTTTAGTGGGATGAGAATGCATGTTTAGGGTTTCCCTCCCCCAATAGCTTGCTTCCAAAGACAGTGATTTCACTGTAAAAATCCATCCCCTAAGCAGCCGTTACACTGTAGCAATCCACCCACTTCTCACCTGATAACAATGTTGCAGTTCTGTGCAGTTCTAAAAGTTCTGACCTTTAGAAAGGGAGAAGGGAAAGCAGCTGAAGTTTCGGTGAGATGTGTGAATGTTTAAGGCTGTGGCTGTGGAGGTGAGCGGGCAAAGGGGGCTTGAGTTGCTGCCGCTGCTCCTGTGTCCCCTGGGCAATGGGGAGAGGAGGGAAAAGAATCGCTGGCTGCCCGGTGCTGTTTTTCATCCATCCAGGCAAGCGGCAGCCACCCAGCCACCCAGCTAGGCTCCGTGAAGGGGTCTGTTATGGGTGGCGCGTTCACACCAGGAGGAAGAGGGCAGGGCAGCCCCAAAAAGTGGCTTTTAGAAAGTAGCCACTGGAGTCCCCCGTTGAGTCACGTAAGCCACATACGATCCTCAGAATCCGGATCGAACGCAATTAAGTTGAAAGTAATGGGATCGGGCAAATTCGTGTTAGCATCTGGTTCTATTACTTTGGTTTAGGAAAACCGTTTTAAGCTTGTAATGGGAACCGCGCCGTTGTGAAGTTGGAGTTGGCCCTGGAGATTGTGGTGAGAACATGGGCCACAGTCCCTGATTCTAACGGCAGTGTAATGATACACATTTGGGCCCCCATATCTGCAGGGGATAGGTAACAGTTCCTACCAGGGTTATGGAAAACTGCAGATAATTTGAAATGCTGGGAAATCTCATGAGATTTCCCCAGGGCTAAGGGCACCAGCTGATCTGGTCTTCCCCCTGGCTCAAACCAAGAATGGGTAATATGGAAACCCCTAAATAGGCTTAGAAGTTGTGTTGGTAGAACAAAAGATAATCTTGCTAAATGGAATTATTTAGAAGACGCTTCCATGCTATGTAAATGTGGTGCTGGACAAACAACCCAACATCTGTATTCCTGTCCAAAATTTCCTGAATTGTGTATGATGGAGGAACTGCTCAGTCCCACAGATAATGCAGTCACTGTTGCTCATTTCTGGTAAAAAAAATTTATTTAATTTCATTTTCATTTGTCCTCCTTATTTTATCGATACTATTTTATCCAATTTTTAATGTTTCATTGATCTGAATGTTGTTTTTAAACTCATGATTGGCTGAATGCAAGGCTTTTGACATGAAATAAATAAATCTGGTTTGACTGCAGATAAATGAAACTGTAGTTACTGGATAAGCGGATATGGGAGCCCAGCTGTGCTTGTATCTTTGCAGGCAGTTAAATCTGAACAGGCCCTATGCATTTGGTAAAGCCAAATCCTCTCTACTTGTCACATGGAGCTTATTTTTATTTATGTATGTGAAATATTTATATACTGCTTCTCATTAAAAAGATTTTGCAGCAGTCTACATAAAAGATGAAAAACAAGGGTAAATTCAAACACACAAAAATCCATTATTAAAACACATTAAAAACTGGGTGGGTCAAGGAAAAGAACACAGGGAATGCGTGAGTAAAGCAATTGGTCTTTCAGAGCTATAATTGTAGGCCCCTTGCAAATAGCAGAAGTGAAGGCATTCCGTAGAGAGGGTGCTACCATCGAGAAGGCCCTGCTATGGGCCATCTTATGATGGTATTCTGTAGTTCACGGGACCCATAGTAAGACCTCTCTAGGTAATCTCAAGGTTCTTCCAGAAGTGTAACAACGGAGACCATCATTTGTACCGAGGTTTGATGTGGTAAAATGCCAACTTCAAGCATTTATATTTCAGTTTACAAATCAAGTTACAATGGTTTGTAGGCCTAGTTGTCCTTGGCAAGTGGGACGGAAAAGCTTTGGGGAGGCTTGACTGACCACAGATTGTGACATGGATATTTTTACTCTTTTCCTTCCTTTGACAAGAAAAACAGCAGGTATGATTTGGAGAGAGGCCCTAGGCAGTCCATCAGTTGAAGCGGACAGGGAGGAAATTGAATCAAATAGGCCATGGTCCATTGCAAAGTCATCAAACTGTGCAACCATCAAAACACAATCATCATCATAATTATGGTGATGATGTTGTAAACAAGAGAGGAATAATAAAAAGTATCATACTGGGATCAACAACAGAATATTTATTCTTATATATCAGAGTTGCCTAAACCCACCCCTCCGTCTTCTCAGTAAGATTTTGGTACTCTAGAAACTTTAGAAACAACTGATGCAGCGCCCATGGTGATATACTTACTAGTTCTGCAGTGTAGGCAGGAATTAGAATCAGAAAGGCCCAAACCCTCTGAATAACACGCCTATGGAGGTGTTAAGAACAGAAGAGGAGCCCTGCTGGATGAGGATACAGCCCATGTAGTCCAGCAACCCATGTCACAGAGTGGCCACCAGTTGCTCCTGAGCTTCTACAGCAGAAGGAAAGGCAAAACGTTCACCTTCTCTCCGATTCCTGCAGATAGCCTTTAGAGGCATCCAGCCTGTCTTTCCAACCCAGAGGTGTTACCTAGGTATCCATTCTAGTAGCTTTTGATCCTCCATGAATTTGTCTATAAGTACATAAGAGGATCCCTGCTGGATCAGGCCACAGCCCACCTAGTCCAGCATCCTGACTTATACAGTGGCCCACCAGTTGCTTCTGGGCATCTCAAGCAGAGACAAGGCAAACCTTCTCCTGCTCTCGAATTCCAGCAAATGGCCTTAGAGGCTTCCTGCCTGTCTCTCCACCCTGGAGGATGTACTTAGGCATCCATTCTAGTAGCCATTGATACACCTGTCCCCCATGGATTTCTCTAACCCTTCCTTAAAGCCATCTAGGTTGGTAGCTGTTACTCCCTCTTCTTGCAATCAATTCCATAGACCAATGACCCTCTGGGTGAAGAAATCCTTCCTCTTGCCTGATTTGACTCTCCTGCCCATCGGCTTCATAGAGTGCCCCCTGGTTCTAGTGTTGGGCAACTTGTTAAAAAACAAAAAAATACCAGTTTTTCCATTTTAAAAGCCCTTTTTAAGGGCGAACCCACAAGTGTTACAGTCAAATCATTTGTGTTTGGAAGCGGGCGACTGGCTCAGCTCAATCCACATGCTCAGTTTGATGTGAACAGCTTCAGACACAAATTATTTCGTTGAATTTTTCAAACACAAAGGGAACTTCCCGTGTCTGTACCATGGAGTGATACGTCACTCTTGCAAAAGTGGTGAAAAAACGAGTGAAATAAATTGTGGGCAAAGGCATGTTTGTTTCTGGGAGGAACGGGTAAGTGGGTGAATTTGGTAATTTCAGTGATATTTTGCCCAGGTCTCACGTAAAGCGGTAATTGTCCCTTTGGGAAATGTACTTTGATGAATATTTTCCAATTGCTCTCCATAGGTGTGCGCCCCTATAATACCGCTTTTGTTTCCCTTCAGTAGCTGATCCTGCATAGTGCGCTACTTAACAAAGAGAGGATTGAATGGGGCTTTGGATATTTAAAAAAGTGAGCCAGGGAAAAGGAAGCTCAAGGGGAGTCAGTTACTCTCCATCTCATCCCATACCTTATATTAAAAGGTCCCAAATTAAAATCTATGGATTTCTTCCAGAAAGGAAGTTACGTGTGCGTTCACTAGAAATAATTTGGAAAATATACTTTTTCAGAGGGGGACAACAGCTCCCAAGATCCTTAGCAAAAAGAAACAGGAGTCACTTTGATAAAGATCACTGGAACAGCAGTTTGAAGAAAGGAGCTCTGGCTATAAATTAGATGCTCCTTCTTCCCTATAGACCTGCCTGTGACTTATGATCACAAAATGAGGATCTTCCTGTAGTTCTGCTACCTTCAGAGGTGTGAGCAGTTGTGGCACAGGAAAGAGCCTTTTTTTGTGGTGGCCCCCTGTTTTCGGAATAGCCTTCTGGTGAAGGTAAGGCAGGCACCAACTTTATGTGGCTTTTTGGTACCTGGTTAAAATGTACTTCTTAACCTGGGCATTTGATGAATAGTTTCCTCTGAATGCAGTCCTGCTAGGATGGGAGGGATATATTTAAAGATGTTTTAGTCACACCACAACATGATAGTCCAGTTTAGAGATGAATGGGAACTTGCACCATTTTCTGCCTGTTCACACCCAATGCTCACTCAGCCACCTTCCTGAGACAAGGTGAGGTGATCTCAGGGGTGCTGCGACCAGACTGTGGCTAACAGTGAGTGAATGAGGGCCTCCGAACAGCAATTGCTAAGGAAAATGAGCAAGGGAACTTTGTTATCCTTATAACATGCTTTTAAGGGCCTTCCCACATCTCCGTTTGGCCCAGGACAGCAAGGATCCGGAGGCTTCCCTTCCACACAGTGGCACAGTTTATGGGGAAGCCATTGCCCCTGCCAGCACGCTGCAGCCAAAATGGTCACTGGGATACAGGGGAACCATTTTTGTGGTGCACAAAGTGTGCTGCTGAAATGGCTCTCCCTAGGGCTACAAGAACATGGCAGCTGGGTGCAGAAGACGGTATGTTCTTTGGAGGTTGCAAAGGCTTGTGCAGGAGGCTTGTTCTGAATGTCGAAAGCTTGCCCTGCAACACACCTGCCTCCAGAAATGGTTAGCTTTCCAGAGATATTTATGTGCCCATGGGAACGAATCAGGATTCTTGGCCAAGGTAAGACTTTTGGCTTCTCCTTGTATTACATGTGGTAGCACAAAGGAGCTCCGTGACTGTGTGACGTATGGTGGGATGGAACCAGAGGGGAATTTTGCTGGCAACCCTTTTCTCCTTCAGGCTTTTTCTTCCATTTGTAGCAAAGTTTAATGTTGACGTGTGCTGGCTTTTTGCCCTTTCCCTCTTTGCACAGAGGGATATGACAGGACATGCCCCTGACCCAGGAAACCATTCATTTCTAATCCGAAAGAAATTAGTATGAGCTTACATGGTTCCAGAAATCCTATGTGATAAAAGATTTTATTTGAAATTGAATTATGCATTTTTGCTTGAAGTTTGCCTTCAAGTCATGTTGATTCCTGGTGTATTTAGCATCAGAAGGTATCAGGTCAAAAAATTGCATGTTGTTTGTTTTGTTCCAATCATAACAAAGTATTTTGATTCGTTTTGTTCAGATGTTGGCCATCCTGGAAAAAAAGTCTCAAAATCTCAAGAAGAAACAAACAGCACCTTTCCTTTGTGTGTTTTCCCAGAGGTTTTGAGTTTGGGCAGTCATAAACTTGAGATGTTTTTATTGCATGAGGATTCTTAAATGCAACTCTGTGTAAGGCATTTGCTCCATTTAATCTTTAATAGAAAAACTGTCAGGTCCTGGGAATATGAAGAGTGCTGTAATGGAGACCTTCTTCCCCTTAAGACGATGGCAGGTGTTGGTGACTGGGTGTAACTCGGAAAACTCAGCATTAAGTCTCCTGTTGGGCAACCTTGAAGAAGGGCTTTTTTTTGCACATACCTGGTATACTGGAAGAAGCGGATTGCTGAACTGTTTCATTAAACTCCAAAAAGGTGCATTTCTGCCACCAGATTATTATGGGGTGGAATACCTCTCTTATGAAGTCGGGCTGCAATGTCTGGGCCTCTTCAGCCTTAAAAAGTTGCATTTAAAATGGGACCTGATTGAAGTATATAAAATCATTCAAGGTGCAAGAAATGAACAAATGATAAAAATCTCTGCAGATTTTAGTGCTTCAGTGCCAGCCAGTCGTGAACTTTGTTTACACTTATGTTCTGATTTTGCCTTCATTGCGCATGTCGGAGAAATCTGGTATGTACTCCTCCTTTTTATTGTGAAGAAATTAGATGCAGATTGATTTTGGAAGGTGTTACCTGGAGTATTGTAACTTCTGGCCAAGATAGGGATAAAAAGTCAGGCTGTAATGTGAGAAGTTTGGAAGCTTGTCCTGATGGGGCTTCCGGAAGGCAGGTTTTCCCTATGTTGCAATATAGATTAAAGAAATCCTTTCTCTGACCTTTTGGCTTATTAAGGAATTCACATAGCTGGTATTTGCTGATAGAGCAGCAAATTCCCTAACAAAGGTGTGGAAAACTTGCATAGAGAAAAAATTATTTCCTGTTGCACAACACTAGAACGAAGGGGCACTCTGAGAAGCTGATGGGCAGAAGAGTTAGGACACACAAGCGGAAGTATTTTTTCACCTAGAGCAGTGATGGCAAATCTTTTGAGCTTGGTGTGTCAAAATTCGCAAGAAAACCTAGCTTAACTCGGGTGCTGTGTCACATCTAGAAATATCCATAATTTTGTGATATTTGTAGCTCTAGTAAAAAAGTTAAATTTTTGATATATGTATTTTTTTTAAAGCAAAAACAAATAATTCTTTACATTAGTGACTTTTGTTGCTGAATTTCATTTGCTAAGTCTTCAATTCAGAGTTGGTATTTCGCACACTTCAAGAACAAGCAAGCACTACACGCCCAGGTGACAGGGTGACCAGGTGTGTCGCCCAAAAGGGCTTGGCGTGTCACCTGTGACACACGTGTCATAGGTTGGCCATCACCGACCTAGAGGGTAGCGGTGGTGATAGCAACCATTATGGATAGTTTTAACAAAGTATTTTGATAAATTCATGGAGGGACAGGTGTATGAATGGCTACTAGAATGGATACCTAGGTACTTCCTCCAGGTTGGAGAGGCAGGCAGGAGGCCTCTGTAGGCCATCTGCAGGGATTTGAGAGCAGGTGAAGGTTTCACATTTGTCTTTTGCTTCAGATGCCCAGAAGTGCTTGGTAGGTCACTGTGTGAAACGGAATGGACTGTGGCCCAATCCAGCAGGGGCAGGCTCCTCTTATTGACAGATTTCGGGCAGGACACGTGTATCAAAGGCTATTCTAATGGATGCCTAGGTACATCCTCCAGGTTGGAGAGGGAGGCATAGGCCCCTTGAAGGTTGCAGGGAAGCAGAGCAGGTGAAGGTTTTGCCTTTGCCTTCTGCTTGAGATGCCCAGAAGCAATTGGTGAGCCACTGTGTGGGACAGGATGCCAAACTAGATGGGCTGTGGCCCAATGCAGCAGGGCTCCTCTTATGGTCTTATCTGTAATGGATGCCCAGGTATAACCTCCAGGTTGGAGAAGCACGCTGGAACTCTCGAAAGACCATCTGCAGGGAGTCAAGAGCAGGTGAAGGTTTTGCCTTTGCCTTCTGCTTGAGGTGCCCAGAAGCAATTGGTGAGCCACTGTGTGGGACAGGATGCTGGACTGGATGGGCTGTGGTGCGATCCAGTAGGGCTCCACTTATGTTCTTATCTAGAATGGATGCCCACATACTCCCTCCAGGTTGGAGGGACCGGCAGGCTACTAGAATGATGCCCAGGTACCAATTCCAGGTTGGAGAACCTGGCAGGATGCCTCTAAAGGCCATCTACAGAGAGTCAAGAGCAGATGAAGGTTTTGCCTTTTGTCTTTATCTTGAGATGCCCAGAAGCAATTGTTGGGCCACGGTGTGGGGCAGGATGCTGGACTAGATGGGCTGTGGCCTCATCCAGCATGGCTCTTCTTAATCCATCTTCACCTGGCAGAGATGCATCCCTTTAGCCTGAGTTTGGCTGAGGAAACAGCATCCTTTCCCTGCTTTCAGGCCTTGTTCTTGTTTTTCATGGATTCTTTTTCATTGGGTTTTATCGTCCTTTTTGTTTTTTGAATGCAATATTTATTATAGTTATCATTTACAACTTAATGCACAAATTTACATATATTATATTGAAATAAACTAATAAACCATACTAACAATTTCCAAACTTGAGTTTTGTTACAGGTGAGATATGAAGTTGTATAAATTTTGAATTGGCACTGGCTATAATTTACATGGGATACAATGGGTGTTTTTCCACTGTCACTAAAAGTACCCATTAAGTACCCATTAATGGGTACGTAATGGCATTTTTGTACCCATTAATGGGTACTTAATGGGTATTTCTAGTGACAGGGGGAAAACATCCATATATGTTATAGTATTACTATGCAGTATTGCTATCATTTCAACAAAAATTTTGTCATTTTCTGATGTTAGTTCCTCCATATTATATGTTAGGCAGTCTAACAACAGTTTCCAAACTTCTAGAAACACATATAGTTCTTTTCTATTTGTATATTTACAATATTGGTAGGTAATAAGCTCATTTATTGCACACTCTACTGCTTTATTATACCAGGTGAATGTTTAATGTTTCTAACTTTTTCCAGTTTCTGGCTAAAACATTTTGTCCTGCTAATAGCAGAAAGTGTAATAGATGGGCATTATTTTTGGATATATTTTCTAATGGGAAAATATGTAATATGAATATGGAAGTTTTTATTGTTCTAAACCACCCTCAGAACATCTGGGATAGGGCAGGATAAAGAAGAGTGAGAGGAAATTCATGAATTTATCACATTCTTTATGAGGACGGAATTAGATGTAATTTTTTTTAAAAAGACCAAGTGTCAGTTGAGTTGGGCAGAGGTGTATTTTGAAACCCCACAACAGCCTCGCTTTTAGGCGGGAAAGCAATACTCCGCGCGAGTGCGCATGCGCATCGGGCGATGTCGCGCGGAGAAGGGAGGCGGAGAGTCAGTCGGCTGTCGTCGGCAGGTTTCGTCTCTTTCCGCCGTCGCCGCCAGACTGGCCCGATGAGCCTGGTCATACGGAGTTGCTGGGCTGCTTCCTCTTCGGCAATCTCCGTTCTTTTTCGTATGCTCCTACTCGGGTCTCGTTCCTTTCCGACCCTTCTTCGGGCATTTCCGCCACCTCGGAAATCACCGAAGACGGAATGTTAAAGGAGCCGGCGCGGCGGGCGAGATAAAGTAAGTAAAGCAGGCGGAGACGGCGGCAGCGAGGGGAGGAGCTTGCGGCTTCCGTTGCCCGATCCGTCCGTGGAACGAACCATCTGCCTCTTGTGGAGGGGGGGGAGAAAGAAGGCAGGCTGGGTGTTTGACGGCAGGCATCAAAAGGTGAAGCTGCATGCCTCGTTGTTTCCGCTCCCCCGTGTTTTGAGTGGTAAACGCCTACGGATCCCGGGAGCGGCTGACGGAATACTGCGGCGCCCGTCAGGCGGGAGGGTTAAACTCGAAAGGTAAGGCGGGGGGGGGGGGTAGAGAGAGAAAGAACACACAACACAGCCGGACTGTTCCATTGGCTGGGGAAAGGGGTGTGTTTGTGTATGCGTATCAAAACAAGGGACTTTAGGGGCTCCCTCTTTCCCTGCAGAATGGTACAGTCTGGGGAAGAGCTCTCCTGCCCTCTAGGGTCATAAGGGCCAGCTTTGGGTGGGTGGGGGTCCCTTGGGTGCCCACCAAGGAAGTGGGGTGGGTGGGAGGCCCCTCAGTTAAGACCCTCCGGCTCTGTTTTTTAACATATCCATAGCCTTGAAAATTTGATGTTGGTGGGGGGTGGGGGGAAACACCCAAATTTCATTTCTCAAAAGGGCCTGTCAGTGTGAGGGACAGAATATTTTTATCTATTTATTGACTGGGTTATTAACTGGTTAATTAATTGTGCCATTTCTAGACTTCCCTTCACCATAGTTTAAAGGTGGTGGCCAAAATTTTTTAAAAAAACATTAAAATACTCTTATACTGGTGATCTAGCAGGGTTAACAGCTTTCCACAGAATAGGCAGGGTGAGGATGAGAGGGCTAGAGATTTATTTTAATATATTTTATTATTTTCTATAAGTATGTAACCAAATATTAAACAATAACCCAATACAAAAGGCGAAACACAAGCCATAGAAGTCTTGAGAGCATGGGAAAAAAATGAAAGAAAAAACACTTTAATCCAAGTGCCCCCTTCTATTTGGTCAGTTGTACGCTATTTTTTATTTTTAAAAAATCATAAATTAGGGTCTTAAACACCATCCTTATGTGAACCATCTGTTTAAAAACCTCTTGGGTACTTCCCTTAATCTGGATCTAGTAGATCCGGATTAAGGGAAGTACCCAGTGTGTTTCCATGGGTGGTCTAGCGCCCATTAGCAATGGGTGCTAGCCTGCCTGCTGTGGAAACGCCAGAGCACCCATGTGCAAATCTGGATCTACCCACGAGGGGTCTGCCTGTCACCCCAGGTGTTTTGGGCAACAGGGGGTGCAATCGCCAAAGTTGCCTTCGGAGATTAGCAAAGGCTCCAAAGAGAACCCCTTGCGAGAGCAATGCTGCTGTCGATGGCTCTGGAGGATCTTCGAAGTTAGCAGCAGGTCGCTCTGTAGAATCTCTGAAGATCCTCTGGAGCAGTGGTTCTCAACCTTTCTAATGCCGCGACCCCTTGATGGAGTTCCTCATGTTGTGGAGACCCCCAACCACGGGGGCTGGGAAGCTGGGAGGGGGGAGGGAAGGGCGGCGGGAGACTCATCGCAACCCCTCTGAAAGGGTAATTCGACCCCCAAAGGGGTCCCGACCCCCAGGTTGAGAACCACTGCCTGGAGCCTTTGACAGCGGCATTGCTCTCGCAAGGTCTTCTGTTCGGAGCCTTTGCTAATCTCTGAAGGCAACTTCAGAGGGACTTCGAAGTTTTGTGTTTGCACCCCCCCCCATGGGTACCTCCCCCCCGAGCCTCTTCTAGACCCCGTTGCCCAATTGTAGTGGAAACAGGCTCCCTATAATCTGGATTTGATGGCTGAAGACCCCATTGTAGACCCCTTTAATGAGGTCTACAAGAAATCACGATTATAGGTCCTGAAGGACCCATATGATCCAGATTTCTATAGCTGTGGTGGAAACAGATGTGTCTCTAATGGGGTCTGTAGTGGAAATGGGGTCATCCAGTTCTCAGCCAAATGGGTCCTTAATGGGTGCTTCAGTGGGTACTTAGTGCTAGTGGGAAAACACCCTAAATTGTTGAAAGTTACCAACTCCCTCTGATCTCAGATATTTCACTGAAAGAGATGCATTCATCATGAGCTTCCATACTGTTCCATATTGCATTAAAAGCAAAATAAAATAGATTTGTTTTTAATGGAGTACATTGGTACATCGCTTTCTGTTTTTTAAAAAAGAGCAAAATGATGAATGCAAGAGTTTTCTTGCTTTTCCAACAGGATAACTTTCCACAGGATAGGCATGGCTATGGTTGTAGATATGGTTGTGGCTATGGATAGAGATTGCTTTCCATTTTTTTTTTTAAAGACTACTGTAAAGCGCTCTACGTGGGGCTATCCTTGAAAACAGTTTAGAAGTTAGGACCAGGGCAGAATACAGCAGCTTGACTGCTGATGGGAGTCTCTGGCCGGACTCACATCATGCCGGTCTCAAAGGATCTGCACTGGTTACCTCTTTGCTGCTGAGCCCAATTCAGTGTGTTGACACTAACCTATAAAGCCCTAAAGGCTTGGGCCCTGGGTATCTGAAGGAGCACCTTCTCCCATATAGTCCTGGCCATACACTGAAATCTCAAGGAGAGGGCTTTCTTGGAGTTCCTTCCATTTCAGAGTTATGAGGCATAGGGATACACAAGAGGGCATTTTTTGCTGTGGCCCCTAGACTTTGGAACAGCTTCTCTCTTTACGTTCGCCAGGCACCTACATTGTATGGTTTTCAGAGCCTGGAGAAAACATATCCTTCTACTCAGGCTTTTGCTTTTTAAACAGCTTCTTCAGAGTGCTATCTTGTTAAGGGGGGGGGGTCAGGGTGGGAGGAAGAGGGTTATATTTTTAATTATGTTTTACCATTTGATATGTTTTAATTTCATTGTAATCCGTCCTGGGACCATTTGGTGAAGGGCAGGATATAAATTTTCTAAATGCATAAAATAAATGAATAAAAACAGTTTACAAAACATGAAAGCAAGAGTAAGAGCAGCAGTTTAAATACATTAAAAGCTGAGTGGGTTAAAGGAAGACACAACTCACGCAAAGAAGAAGAGTTGGCTTTTCTACCCCACTTTTCTCACCCATTTAAGGGGACTCAAAGTGGCTGACAGACCTTCTGTTCTTCTCCCAACAACAGAACACCCTGTGAGGTAGGTGGGGCTGTGAGAGGTCAGAAGAGAGCTGTGACTAGCCCAAGGTCACCCAGTTGGCTTCATGGGGGAGGGCGGAATCGAACCCAGTATTCCCAGATAAGAGTCCAGCTCCCTAACCACTAGACCGCTAGGATGTCTGCCTGCACAAAAATAGGAGCCTTTTAAGTTCTAAGTGGGGGCACCTCCTGAACCTTGGGGGGAGCAACTCCAGAGGGAGGGTGGCATCACTGAGAAGACCCAACTGTGTGTTATCCTTAGATAGCATTCTGTATTATGAGGAACCCGGAGCAAGACCTACCCAGATGATCTTGTAGGGCTTCCAGGGTACAGATGGATCCTGTGTACTCTATATATATAGAAACAGAATAACAATCTGTAGTGAGGTATAAATGAGTTCATAGTGTGTTACATGTTTTATGTCAAGCATATATTTTTAAACAGATGTTCTGCACCACCAGCAACTCTCATTAAAAGGGCATTAAATATATGACTACCGTGTTTGTAATCTTTGCAGTGAACATCTTCTGAGCCCCTTGAGGTCTCTGGTTGTTGTTGTTGTTTGCCTCTTCAATCTCTTCTCCTTTGTGCAACCTACACAGTTGTTTTCTTACACTGAATACATAGTTACACCTCGAATAATATGGCAGTTTGTGTAATACTACCCTATGGTGCAAAACCGTATGGGGCATAAAATCGAGCCCCAAATATCTAAAGGAACACCTCTTCCCTTATAGACCTAGCTATCAATTAAGATCAGCAGGAAATCACAGGTATCAACTGTTAAAGCGGTGAGTGTGTGAGAAGGCCGCCTTTGTGGTGGCCCCCAGGCTATGGATTAAGCTGGCCACTGAGATACGTCCAGTCCCCACGCTGTATGTATATTGAGATGTATAGTGACAATGCATTTCTTTACATTAGGCAGGAATGTAAAGAAAGCTTATATTTCTCTGTCAGATACTGTTATATGAACTTTTAGTTGGTTCTTTTTAAACTCAGTTTTATATTGGTTTTATTGTAACTATCGTGAGACCTCTAGTATAGAATGGAATAGAAACACTGTTAAAAGATAAATAAAATAAATAGACACATGCAGATAATATGTTAGAACTGTTAACTTTTATATGGGCTTTATTAGATTCAGCTTTCTTTTTGTGTGGTTTTATTGTTCTAACCTGTTGTGAGACTCTCTGGGATATGAGTGAACAAGGAGAAGAATTTTGCATCCCTTGTAGATTTTAAGGCTGGACATGTTACGGAAGGAAAATCATGTATAAATATTTCTTCTTTCTTCGGTTTTGTTAGCTGTCATAAGCACAGCTGGTAAGACAGCAGATACCAATTTGAAATAACACAGTTAATCAGCAAACACTAATTTATGCGATGATTAGTCAGAATAAGGCTTTAAAAAAGGGGAAAAAAGCAAGAATTTAAAAAGTGGCAAAGTATGAAGCGTTCACATAAAATGCATATTATTGAAAATATATTGTATATGGTACACTTGAGGTTTACAGGAAGTTAAGAACAGGTGAAGGTTTTGCCTTTGTCTTCTGCTTAAGATGTGCAGAAGCAATTGGTGGGAGGCTGGATTAGTTCAGTTGTGGCCTGATCCAGCAGGGCTCCTCTTAGGTTCTTACACATTCATGGAGGACAGGTGTATCAATGGCCGCTAGAATTGATGGCTAGGTACCACCTCCAAGCTGAAGAGACAGGGAAGATATCTCTGAAGGCCATTTGCAGGAATTGAGAGCAGGAGTGGCCTGTTTCCTAAATCGTACCAGTTAAAGAGTTACATCATGGATGACCTTCATAGGGTATCCGATGGCAGTTAGCTGGCAGGCAGCTTTATATTGGATCTGGTGGCCTTCTGGTTCTAGACAGCTTAGATTTTTAAAGGTACTCCCTAATATTGCATGAAGGACCAAAGCTTAGTGGTAAATGCTTTTACAGACTGAATGTTCCTGGTCTGGGTTCTTTAGCTTGCATGGACTCTAGTGTTGACAAGTGACAGAAACAATCACTTATGGTGAATATGCATACACCTCCCTTACCGAATCAGACTGCAATGTCTAGGTTTCTTCAGCCTGGAAAGGCGACGTTTAAGAGGGGACCTGATTGAAGGATATAGAATCATGCACAATATAGAATAGGTGGAGAGAGAAAAGTTCTTTTCTCTATCACACAACACTAGAACCAGGGGGCATCTATGAAGCTGATGGGCAGGAGAGTCAGATCAGACAAGGGGAAGTATTTCTTCCCCTTTGGTCTAGTGGTTAGGGAGGTGGACTCTTACCTGCGAATACCGGGCTCGATTCTGCCCTCCCCCATGAAGCCAGCTGGGTAACCTTGGGCTAGTCACAGCTCTCTTCTGAGCTGTCACAGCCCCACCTACCTCACAGGGTATTCTCTTGTGGGGAGAAGAATAGAAAAAGCTTTGTCAGCCGCTTTGAGTCCCCTTAAATGGATGAGAAAAGCGGGATAGAAAAGCCAACTCTTCTTCTTCTTCTTCTTCACCCAGAGGGTCATCGGTTTATGGAATTTGCTGCCAGAAGAGGTGGTTGCAGCAACCAGCCTAGATGTCTTACACAGTGGCCACCAATTGCCCATGGGCATCTCAAGCAGAGACAAGGGCAAACCTTCTCCTGCTCTTGAATCCCAGCAAATGGCCTTAGAGGCATCCTGCTTGTCCCGCCAGCCTGAAATATGTGTTTAGGCATCAGTCATATCATACAATTATATACAGTTGCAACTGTGAGCGGGGGCCGGTTGGCATTTATCTTTATTCTGGAATATATACTGGAATAGGGGGTGGCTATCCACGTGCTGGTGAAGGCTCAGCTCGTCCCAATGATGCCTACCAGAGTCTGAATTAACATGCGGAGAACAGATCGGTATCCTGAGATATATTCCAAAATACAGCCAAGTGTGAACAGGGACCTGGTTTAATCTGATGTTTGATCCCTGAAGATATCTTAATTTATATTTTACCTTTTAATTTTTAATGCTGTTTTAGCTTCTGTTTGTTAACTGCCCTGAAACTGCAATGTAGGGCAGTGTATAATTTATTATCTAAATAAATAAAGTAGGCAAGATTGTCTGAACTCTTTATCATTTATAAAAACTTTTAGTAACCATCACAAAATACAACCTGAAGAGTCTATTACTTAAAACAGTTATAAAACATTGTAGTGGTAGAATTTTGGCGCATTGAGTTCTCTGCTGTGTCCTTGTCTTAACATTGGAGACCACAGTGATGGAATTCAGGCTGGGAGAGATACTCCAGTGTGGTCTTACAGAGAGGCACAGGCATAAGGCAAAATGCTATTATTGTCATAGCTTTCCCATATGAATTTTAGCTTAAAAGACCCTAGATGATGGGAGCCCCAAATATCTAAAGGAACATTTCTTCCCAGATAGTTCTGCCCCTGCTCTAAGATCCTTCAACGTGGCCTTCTTTGCTGTGGCACCCCTTCAGCAGTTGAGGGGTGGCGACACATGGGAAGGTCTTTTCAGGGATAGCCCCCAGAGTATGGAACAGCTGTCCTTATGAAGTGCATCAGGCATCTTCTTTTATGTATTTAGCTGTGTATGATGAAGACGCACCTCTTTACTGTGGCTTTTGGTTGATGGAGCCTCATCCCTTCCCCGTGAAGACACTTTTCCTGTTTTAGCTAATCTATTATATCTGCTTTTGTAGTGATTCTATTATGACCTGCCCTGAGACCTTTGGGTATGCCGTGGGTTAGCATTATAAATTAATAATAATAATAATAAATAAATAAATAATAATGCTATAAAGTGGTAACAGCTACCAGCCTAGATGGCTTTAAGGAAGGGGTAGACAAATCCATGGATGACCGATGTATCAACGGCTACTAGAATGGATGCCTAAGTACATCTTCCAGGCTCAGGGAACAAGCAGGAGGCCTCTTGTTTTCAAACGGAAATCTACCGTACTTAAATTTTATTTAATTTTAAGCAAATGGGCTTTAAAAATACCCTCCAACTTTGTACATGCTGAGTGCCAGGGGAGGCTTAAAACTACCCGTCTGGTTATTTGCAGAGCGTCTGCTGTCGGTGGTTATTCTAGCCATTTGTGGCCTGACGGGAAAAGGCCACGGCTCAGTATAGAAACTTAGCCATTCTGGGCCTCATCCACTTAATGTGTTGGGCAGATGGCCATTTCCTTTAACAGGCTTGTTTGTAAAGAGGAGGACAGCGTAAAACATAAGAAATGTCCCGTGGAAAAGGACCTATCGCCCATCTAACCTTGCGGCCTGTGCTCACAGCAGCCAACCGGCTGCCCAGGGAAACCCACCAATGGAGTAGGAGCATACAGCTGGCTCTGCTGGAAGTCTCCCAGTCCCTGGGCTTCAGAGACCTAGGGATGTATGAAGTGCCTCAGTGGGCTGGACACGTGGCCCATCTGGTCCAGCAGCCTCTTCTCACAGTGGCCAATTGGCTGCACAAGCAAGCCAGCCCACCAGCAGAATAAGACCACACAGGTTTCTTTGCTAAGGCTCTCCCAGATTCTGGCATTTGGAGGCAGATCAGCTCCTATTGCCATCTGGGCTAAAAGCCATTCAGTGTGGTAGCCCACAACACATCTCACGGTAGAGCCAGAGTTCCAACTTTGCAATGCTTTTGTTCTCTCTGGTCCCTTTGCATAATCTTTCCTGAGGAACATGATGGAAATCATGTGTTCTGTAATGGAAGGGGTTATTTTGGCTTTCGTTCATTTCCATAGGGTTGTCTTTCACCTAAATAGCAGAAAGTTATTTTTTATTTTATCTCCTTTCTCCTTATGATGTGAAGGCTTGCAGCAGTTAAGCAAGAATCGGAAACAATTCACGACAATATTGTCCCCACAGCCTGAAAGATGTACTTAGACATCCATTCTGGTAGCCATTCACTCTTGTCCGTAAATTTGTCTAAACTTTTCTTAGAGCCATCTAGGCTGGTTGCTGTTACCAGCTCTTCTGGCAGCAAATTCCATAGACCAATGACCCTCTGGGTGAAGAAATGCTTCCCCTTGTCCGATCTGACATTCCTACCCATCAGCTTCATAGATGACCCCTGGTTCTAGTGTTGTGTGATGGAGAAAATAAATTTTCTCTGTCCACCTTTTCTATACTGTGCATGATTTTTTATACTTACATAAGAACATCAGAGAAGCCCTGCTGGATCAGGCCACAGCCCATCAAGTCCAGCATCCCATCGCACACGGTGGCCCACCAAATGCCCATGGGCATCTCAAGCAGAGACAAAGGCAAGCCTATTCCTGCTCTCGAATCCCAGAAAATGGCCTTGGAAGTGCCCCGCTCCCCCCCCCCAGCCTGAAAGATGCACCTAGGCATTCATTCTAGTAGCCATTGATACACCTGTCATCCATAAATTTGTCTAACCCCTCCTTAAAGCCATCTAGGCTGGTTGCTGTCACCACCACTTCCGGCAGCAAATTCCATAAACCGATGACCCTCTGCATGAAGAAATACTTCAGGCAGGCCCCCTCTTAAATGCTGCCTTTCCAGTCTGAAGAGAAGTAGACATTGCAGTCTGATTCAGTAAGGGAGGTGTATACATATTCACCAAAAGTGATTATTCCTGTCACTTATCAACACTTGAGTCCATGCAAACTGAAGAACCCAGACCAGGAACATTCAGCAGGTAAATGTTCTCTATCCACCTTTTCTATACCGTGCATGATTTTATCTACTTCAAGGCCATCTCTCCAGACTGAAGAGGCCTAGATGTTGCAGCCTGATTTTGTAAGGATTCCAGCCCCTTCACCATTCTGGTTGCCCTTTTCTGCACCTTTTCCAGTTCCACAACATCCTTTTTGAGTTGTGGTGACGAGAATTGTGGTGTAATGGTGCTAAATTCTCCCTGTCTTATGAATTCTGATTCAGCTGCCCTCACCATTCATAAAAACAGAAACCCTATTTCTAAAGTTTTCTTCATTTTTCCTTTCAGGAGCTATGGACTTTTCCTAAGAAGACCGCCTTCAAAAAGCCATCCCGCCAAACATGAACAAAAGAGGCCATGCCTTCTCTGTAAGTTCATGCACCAAATAATCGGCCGTGTTCTTACGCTCGCTTGCTAAATCCGATGCCTTTTGGTTAATGGATTTGAAGGTCTAACCCTAAGCTCTTTGACTGTGGCATAAGGCCTGGTGAGCACAGCTTTCGCGCACTGTTTTTCAGACGATGCTGTTAATCGAGTAACGTAACCTTTAATCTGAGAAATGTCGCTTTCTCAGCGCTGTGGCCTGTTAAATTCTTTTTGGGACAGAGCTTTCTCCTGCCAGGATTTATCCAGTAATTTATAGGGTTGTCTGTCTTCACTGCCGGATGGAATCAATATTAAATGCACGGATTCAAGGGTTCTGTTGACAGCCGAAGACCCAAACTGGAGTCCCTTGTGTTGAGACGAACTTTCCTTGGTATTTATTTACTGTTATCTGCTGGGAGGCGTATGCCTGGGAACATTTTAAAGTCTTCTTTCTTCGGCAGCCCAGTATTGCAGAATTCTGATTTGCTTTGAGTCACTTCTTCCTTTCTCTGCAGGCGTCGTAGTCTGTCTTCATTTGGAGCTCAGCTGTGTGCAGCCAAATTATCTTGGCTGCAAAACAAGTAGCACATATAACCCACGAACTATTTGACATTCTGTTGCAAAAGAGATGTCAAAACAGCTTTTTCTTTTTGGTATCCAGCTCGGGTTTTAGTTGTTTTGGGCTGTTTTGGGGACAGAGACTAAGATGGGAAGAAATATTGCAAAGCCTTTGTAGGGTTGAGTATTGTAACGGGAGACCAGAAGGGAGGGGGAAAAAGATGCATATTAAATGCAGAATGATGCTAGGAACTGTTTTTGGTTTTAGGGCTGTCTTCAGTTGGATGATTCATTGAGAGATGAGGACATTCTTTATCGATGAAGGAGACTGTGAAACTCGAAACTTCTGGTGCCGACAAATGCCTTGAGCTAGGGATGTGTATGAATATTAGAAATATTTGTTATTCGTATGAATTGGGACATTCGTATACTAATTGAATGTTTGGGCATTCAGATTTCTGAATTTGAATGAATACAGATATCTTGAGTTATTTGTATAAATAATTCAGACATTCATATCTACCGGTATATGGGTACATGCTCATCTTGTACACATCTGTACGCATTCTTGCGCATCCGTACGGGATGGAAACGGGATGCGTACGGGATATGTCGGAATTATTCGTACGAATATATTTCTGTTGAATAGAATGTCTGGATATTCGTTTTTTCATTATTTGGATCCATTTGGATTTTTGAATAGTCAACTCATTACGAATTGAATTCGAAAATTGCAACTGCCTTGAATCCATTAAAACAATGGTGGTTTTCAGAGACCCAGTTTTAAGGGTTTTTTTTTTCCACTAGCACTAAGCACCCATTAAGGACCCATTTAGGACCCATTAGGCAGCGGTTTGGGACTGATCAGGAAGACCCTGTTCCCACTTCAGACCCCATTAGGACCCAGTGTGTTCACACCTGTTCAAGGGAAGTCCGGATTGAATGGAGTCTTCAGGACCTGAAGTCTGGTCTTCCTGTGGACCCCTTTAAAGGGGTTTTCAATCTGGTCTTCAGCCATGAAGACCAGATTAGAAGGTACGATTGGGTCAGTGGGGTCCTGGGGCTGCACCCTCAATGGGGTGCTGGCACCCTGAAACCCAAATCTATGAAGCAGGCGACCATCCTCTGAAGATACCTTCAAAGAGGAGCACAGACTGTGTAGCTGTCGTCCGGAACTCCTCAAAGATGAAACCATCTACGTAACAGTCAATCGGGCACCCTCGTACAATGAGGCTGCCGTACAGGCGATGCTCAGGTGACTGTTGGGCACCCCGTGTCCTTGCCATCCACGCAGAGGGGGAGGTGGGAGACAGGGAAAGAGCAGTGGTTTGTAGCTGCTCCGTAACCACTCTGTAACTAGGCTATGAAGAGGTGTTGCGGAGCTTGGGCCAGACTCCAAAGGTGCTCCATAGCAGCTTCAGAGATCTGCCCCCCAAAAATCACCCATCACCCCCGGAAATGTTGCTTGACCGATGTGCACATCAGCCAGTCGTTTTGCTCCACCTTCGCGTCTGCCGCTTGGGGACCAATGGGTGCTCCACATGGGTGCTCCGGCGTTCCCGCTATGATCACGCCTAGCACCTACTGTTATCGGGTGCTACGCTGCCTGTGGAGATGCATTGGGTCCTTGCCAGGATCTGGACCTTCTAGGACCAGATTTGTTGAAGGGCCCGTTTCTTAGATCCGGATCTTCCTAGATCCAGATTAAGGGAGGCGCGAGTGGAAAAAACCCCATAGTGATCTTTTGAATTCTGCATCTCATCTGCAACTTCATTCTGAGAACCATTTTTAGATGGTATCTCTTTATATTTAGTTTCTGTGGAAGGGGTGTGGAAGGGGACGGAATGTATATAAGTAATAGTTCTTCAACCACAGCCGTTCCCATAATAGGATGCTCTAGTTTCCGTACATTGCGGATCGTGTGGCGATGGTGAAGCTGTGATGGACTCAGCCGCTCCTGAAACGTGGGAGTCCTTGCTGTTTCTGAGTTCAGTTGTTAAACGGTGCCGTCAAAGTGTACACCAGTTTTGGGTCAGTAATGCGGGTCAGACGTTGCCAAGAGCAACTTTGCTCGCTTCTTGTTTAGGTTGGTGTCGCAACCGTGGACGTTGCTGTGCATTTCCGTGTGAGTTGCTCCACCGGCGAGAGAGTGTGTATCTTTCGTGGGGATTAAATAAATAAAAGGAGGGAGGGAGGATTTTCATGAGGAATGCTCTGATCTCCCACTCTGTGGCTGTCAGGGTTTAATGTTCCGCTTGTCCTGCAAATTGCAGACCAGATGCATGCTGTGAAGGTAACGGAGATCAGGCTATGAGTTGGGAGGGATTGGGCAAGGGGTTTTATTCACGTTCTAGACCAGCGGTTCTCGATCCTCCTAATGCCGTGACCACTTAATGCAGTTCCTCATGTTGTGGAGACCCCCAACTACGGGGGCAGGGCAGCTCGGGTGAGGATGGGGCGGGAAGGCGGGAGACTCGTTGCGACCCCTCTGAAAGGGTGGTTCGACCCCCAAAGGCGCTGCGACCTGCAGGTTGAGAACCACTGGTCTAGACTTTGAAAAGGCTCAGTGGACCCACCTCCCCAGTTTAACGGATGTCCGAACTGTTCATACAAATGTACAAATATGAATGTTAATGTACGAAGGTGTATGAGGGTCCCAATTTGGGCGAATCATGAATGTTACAGATATTCATGCACTTCCCTAAGCCACAGATCCCCTAAGCTGGGAATAATTAGGAAGGGAATAGAAAATAAGTCAGCAAGTGTCATTCTGCCTCTTTATAAATCTATGGTGAGGCCGCATTTGGAATACTGTGTACAATTCTGGTCACCACACCGCAAAAAGGATATCGTGGAACTAGAGAAGGTGCAGAGAAGGGCAACCAGAATGATTAAGGGGCTGGAACACCTCCCTTACGAAACCAGGCTGCAATGTCTAGGCCTCTTCAGTCTGGAGAGACGGCGTTTAAGAGGGGACCTGATTACAGTATATAAAATCATGCACGGTATAGAAAAGGTGGATAGAGAAAATTTCTTTTCTCTATCACACAATACTAGAACCAGGGGGCACTCTATGAAGCTGATGGGTAGGAGAATAAGGTCTGACAGGGGGAAGTATTTCTTCACACAGAGGGTCATCGGCTTATGGAATGTGCTGCCGGAAGAGGTGGTGACAGCTACCAGTCTGAATGGCTTTAAGGTAGGGTTAGACAAATTTATGGATGACAGATGTATCAGTGGCTACTAGAACGAATGCCTAGGTGCATCTTCAGGCTGGGGGTGGTGTGCGGAAGCAGGACGCTTCTAATGCCATTTGCTGGGATTCAAGAGCAGGAGAAGGTTTGCCCTTGTCTCTGCTTGAGATGCCCATGAGCATTTGGTGGGCCACTGTGTGTGACAGGATGCTGGACTAGATGGGCTGTGGCCTGATCCAGCATGGCCTCTCTTATGTTCTTATGTTCTTACACACAATGGTGAACCACTTTGGTTTTTCTGCCAGGAGAGCTGTGTAGAGGCGCCCATGCGGTCAACCAGAAGCTGGTCATGATTTGGTGATACATAGCATCACCACCAGCAAGCCGGCAGCCCTCTGGTTTCCATTCAGCTACAGCAGCTCCCAGGCTCAGTGGGCCCCTTTGTACAGTTTTCTTGGCAGAGAAGTGGTTTGCTATTGCCTGCCTTGGGGGAGAGGTTGTGGATCGAACTGGTAATCATCTGCTGTACCTCTCAGCTACTGTGACCCAGACTCCATGGGCACCTCTATGCAGTTTTATTGGCTGGTGTATGGAAGTGGTTTGCTCCACGATTGAGCTATAACCACTCCCATAGAGTTTGGGACAGAGAGCAGGACAAAAATGCAAAAAAAGACCCTAATATTTACTAACATTGGTTTCTTGGAGCAAAAATCAGTGCATGCCATTGAATTTGCTTCTGAGTGCACTGGCATGATGCCTCTCAAGGCCACTTGCAGGGAGTTGAGAGCAGAGGAAGGTTTTGACTTCATCTTCTGCTTGGGGAGCTCAGAGAAGCAATTGGTGGGACGCTGGACTAGATAGGCTACGACCTGATCCAGCCGGTCTTCTCCTTATGCTTAGCATTGCATTGTCAAGTGTTGGCTTCAGGCTTTCGCTGTCTCTGCTCCTTCTTCTCTCATAGCCGTATTTCCAACTGCCAGTTCAGGAAGCCACAATCATCATTTATATCCTTGCAGTATTTGTCTCTTTCCTTCCTTTTAATGAGTTCAAGATGTGAAGCCCGTGAAGTGCTTTTAATTCTGTGCTTTAAACTTTTTGCATGTTTTAATCTGATGAGCTGCCCTGAGGACTGTAAAGTGATAGGGTGGTGTATTATAATACACATAAATAAAATGAAATAAAATCAGTTGAGGTTGGGGAGGGATTTCAATTCGTGGTTTCCTACATTGTTATCAGAGACTCTCAACTCTGCGCTATCCTGACATCCTTTTCCCGTTCACAGACGTCCATTGGCATTCTTCTTATTGCCCTTCAGGGGCTCATGGCCTTCAGTGGATCCCTTCCTGAAGTCACACCTGAGACCTGATAACCCATGATGGCCCTCTCCTCCACATTTCTCTTTGGCAGCCAGCTGCATAAAACCCCTGGACACAGACTTCTGTTAGCTGGTTTCTTGTTCTTCCCTCTAGTTTTAGATGAATGTGGAGGGATATCTGTATGTTTCCAGGGACTGCTTTCTTCTCATGGATTTGGTTTCCCCTGACCTTTTTTGACTAAATTGCATGAATTGGCATTATGTCTCAGTTTCACCAGGAATAATCGCTTGTTAAGATTCTGTTCCGTGCCCTTTTTGCAGCTGTGGGGCATAAAGAAGTAAGAAGATGAAATTATAAGCACCCTGCAAGCAAACCTATTAACAAAGCAACACGATCCAAAGGTAGTCGTGGTGTGTAAAATATTACAGCCATGATTCTAATAATTGAATAGTAAATGTCTCTTGCCTGGTTACCCCACAGGTTCATTTACTTTCATGACAATTGTTTATGAGCAGGGTAGATGCAGGGTGGTGGGTGGGATATATTTGTTTTTGGTAACTCTGAAAAAGCTTACCAGAAAATTTTTAGGATTAACCACTGTCAGGAGCTGGATAATGAAACATGAACAGAACACCAGAATTGTGGTGTGGCTGCTACTTTGTGAAGAGTTTGCAGCCTGTTTAGATTTTGTTGTAGTGCTTTATTTACCAATTTGGATTATTTGCAACACACAAATCACACGTACTTTACAAACCAATCTACACAACCTTCCATACTCTCCCGCCCCACCTGTCCAATCGCAGTGAACCTAAGAACCTAAGAGGGGCCCTGCTGGATCAGGCCACAGCCCATCCAGTCCATGAGAACCACAGAAGAGCCCTGCTGGATCAGGCCACAGCCCATCTAGTCCATAAGAACTGAAGAGCCCTGCTGGATCAGGCCACAGCCCATCTAGTCCAGCATCCTGTCCCACACAGTGGCCCACCAACTGCCCATGGGCATAAGAACCTAAGAGGAGCCCTGCTGGATCAGGCCACAGCCCATCTAGTCCATAAGAACTGAAGAGGAGCCCTGCTGGATCAGGCCACAGCCCATCTAGTCCATAAGAACCTCAGAGGAGCCCTGCTGGATCAGGCCACAGCCCATCTAGTCCATAAGAACTGAAGAGGAGCCCTGCTGGATCAGGCCACAGCCCATCTAGTCCAGCATCCTGTCCCACACAGTGGCCCACCAACTGCCCATGGGCATAAGAACCTAAGAGGAGCCCTGCTGGATCAGGCCACAGCCCATCTAGTCCATAAGAACTGAAGAGGAGCCCTGCTGGATCAGGCCACAGCCCATCTAGTCCAGCATCCTGTCCCACACAGTGGCCCACCAACTGCCCATGGGCATCTCAAGCAGAGACAAGGGGAGAACCTTCTCCTGCTCTCTAATCCCAGCAAATGGACTTAGAAACATCTTGCTTGTCCCCACGGCCTGAAAGATGTACTTCAGATCTACAGATGGTCTTGTATCTTCTTTCAACAGTCCAGGTAGAGTGTCATCTTGCACAGTTCCTTCACCATTGGCCGCTGTTGTTCTTCCTCATATAGATGCCTCTGCTCTCTAAAACATCAAATTTATAGAGGTCAAGAATTACACCAGATCACCTCCCCAGAGTCCACTTGGTCTTATCCTTCCACCCTGCTGCTATAACCAGCATCATTCCCTGCATGATATATTTCATATCAATGTTCCGCCATCCTTCCCTGACCCTGATAAATCTGCAGCAAGCATAGTTTTGGATACCCTTGAATTGATACTCCTTCACCGGAGGTCTTCAAGCAGAGGTTGGACCTACATCAGTGTGGGATGGTTTAGGAAATCCCACATTGAGCAAGGGGTTGGACTGGATGACCCTAGAGGTCCCTTCCAACTCTATGATTCTGTGTTCCTCGTCTGAACCAACACCATCTCCCAAAATTGAATTACTTTTGGGCACGGGCACCACGAATGAATGTATGTCCCTCTTATACCACACGTCAGGGAAGAAGACGGTATCATGTGAGACAGCTGGAGAAGTGCACAGTACCAACAAGGAAGAAATTTCATATTCAATTCCCTCAACTTATAACACTTTAGCTTATCAGTTTCCCTAACTTTAAACTCCATTGCCTTCCTAAAACTTGGCACTTGGTTCAGGAAGGTTCTCATAAATGCACAAGGAAGTGGCTTCTTTTATGCCCTTGCTCAGATGAACCTTAACCAGGTTTTAGGAGAACTGATGGAGGACAGATTTAATGGTGAGTAGTAGAGTGGTTGTACTTCCTCCTGTCACTAGGAGGAAGACCCTCTTTGCATCATTTCTCTGAAGTTGGTTCAAATTTCATAAAGGCGATGACCGGTGGGGATCTCTTGTTTCTCTTTAAATTCAGTTTAGAACATCTCTTGATAAGGCGCACTGGTAGTGTAGTTTTATGCAGTGTACTTTATTGTATGGATTTAAAAATTTGGTCTAGTGTGGTTAGGGAGCCAGACTCTTACCTGGGAAAACTGGGCATGATTCCACTCTCCTCCATGAAGCCAGCTGGGTGACCTTGGGCTAGTCACAGCTCTCTTCTGAGCTCTCGCAGCCCTACCTACCTACCTCACAGGATGTCTGTTGTGGGGAGAAGAACAGAATGTTTTGTTAGCCACTTTGAGTCCCTTCAAATGGGTGAGAAAAGTGAGTTAGAAAAGTCAACTCTTCTTCCTCTTCCTCTTCCTCTTCCTCTTCCTCTTCAGTGGTAGATTAAACTGCCTGGAAGGCAGAGGGTCTGTGTCTGTCATCATAAGAGGACTCCTCTTATGTTCTTATCTTCATTGCGATTGGATGGGTGGGATGGGAGAGTATGGAAGGTTGTGTAAAGATTGGTTTGTAAAGTTTGTGTGATTTGTGTGTTGTAAATAATCTGTCGGTCTGTCTCTATCCCACTTCATATCCTAAGATATGGGCAGCTTTAAAAACCCATATATAGCAAGACTTTGAATACATACCCCATTTAAACAGTACATAAGTGTGTTTTTAACAACTTCCTGAATGTATTAACTGAAGATGCTTGATGCACTGTTCCACAATCTGGGGGCACCACTGAGAAGGCCATGTCCAGGGTCTCCATTCCTTCAATTACTGAAAGATCTCCCCTGCTGATCTCAAAGGATCTCTAGAGACAGGTCGATTACGGAGGAGGCGTTCTTTTAAATATATAAAACACAAGTCATTTAGAGCCTTATATAAGTTAGAAGTTCAGGCCTTGAATTGACTTTGATAGTAAATCGACAGCCAGTGCAACTCTTTTAAGACTGCCACAATGTGCGTCCAGCCAGCTGTTCTGTTCAGCAGTCTAGCAGCTGCATTCTGCACCATCTGCAACTTCTGAACTTTCTTCAAGGGCAGCTCCATGTAGAGCACATTACGGTGGTCCAATCTGGACGCATGGATTACTGTGGCCAGGTCATCTCTTTGCAAAATGGGCCTTAGCTAGTGAATCAGCCATAGCTGGAAGTAAGCTCACTTGGACACCGGAGCCTCATGTGTCAGTGCAGATTCCAAGAGCACCCCCGGATTTCTCATGTGTCTCTTCCAGGGCATCGTGGCGCAGTCAAGTCTGATCCCTAGTCTCTCCCGGGAAGTAGGTAATGGCAAACTACTTTGGTATCTTTGCCAAGAAAACTGCATAGAGGGGTCCATGGAATGTGGAAACGACTGTAGGTTGGTGGCAGAGCAAAGAGTCTGGAAAGCAGGGGGCTCTTGGTTTGATCCCCAGCCTCTCCCTAGAAGCAGGCAACAGTAAACCACTTCTGTGTTTTTGCCAAGAAAACTGCATAGAGGTGCCCATGGAGCCTCAGTCTCACTGTAGCTGAGTGGTGGGTGGAGCAAACTGCCTGAAAAGCAGGGGGTCACTTGTTTGATCCTCAGCTTCTCCCTGGAAGTAGGCAATGGCAAACCATCTCTGCCTCTCTGCTCAGAAGACTGCTTAGACAAGCACGTGGAATCTGATAATAACTGTAGCCTAGTAGTAGAACAGGCAGCCTGGAAAGGAGATTGTTCCCTGGCTCTTTGTGGAAGTAGGGAATGGCAAACCACTTCTCTGTCTCTGCCAAGGAAACTGGTTAGAGGTGCTCAACACCAGCTACTAGAGATTGGCAGTAGAACAACTGCCTGTGAAGTCTGAACAGCTGGCCGGGCGCACATCAGCCGGTCTTAAAGGAGTTCCATTGGCTGCCGATTTGCTACCAAGCCCAATTCAAGGTGTTAACTCTGACATAAGGCCCTAAGTGTGAGCCAGTTTGGTCTAGCGGTTAAGGAGTCGGACTCCTATCTGGGAATACTGGGTTCGATTCCGCCCTCCCCCATGAAGCCAGCTGGGTGACCTTGGGCTAGTCACAGCTCTCTTTTGAGCTCTCACAGCCCCACCTACCTCACAGGATGTTCTTTTGTGGGGAGAACAGAAGCTTTGTCAGCCGCTGTGAGTCCCCTTAAATGGGTGAGAAAAGTGGGGTAGAAAAGCCAACTCTTCTTTTTCTTCTAAATGGCTTGGGCCCCAAATATCTGAAGGAACGTCTACTCCCATATCGATCTGCCCGTGCCTTAAGATCTGGAGGGGAGGCCCTCCTGGTTGTCCCACCACCCTCAGCAACAAAAGGGCTGGGCACCCGGGAGAGGGCCTTCTCAGTGATGGCCCCTAGGCTATGGAACAGTCTCCCCCTTGAGGTGTGTCTACACTTTTTTTAAGAAAGCAGTGAAGACGCACCTCTTTGCCCTGGCCTTTCCCTTCCCACTTGCAGATGCTATTGTGTTAATACATACTGTTACTGTTTTAATGTTTGATTTTAGATGTTGTTACCCGCCTGGAGACCTTTGGGTATAGGGCAGGAGATGGATGGATGGATGGATGGAAGGATGGATGGATGGATGGATGGAAGGATGGATGGTAGTCAATCCTGGGTCTGTTACTGTTGAGACAGATGTTTTGCTGTTTCCCTCCTCTGAGTAAAATAGCTGAATGCCAGAAGTGTGTTTGTTTTCAGCCTGATGTCCCTTTGTTTTGTTTTTGTGAAGATGAAAGCGATAGGAGCTGTCTAATTTTCCCAGTGCCTTTCGGAGGGTCCTCTGGTCACTGACCGTTAGTTCCTCTAAAGCTTTGCTCCATCCCATTTCTGCAAACCTCTGCAAAATCCCATCAAAACCTCCGAACCGGGGAACGCCTTGCGCAGCCTTCTTGGCTGACCATTTGCCCCCTCTTGGGTCTGTCCTCTCCTTTGGAATGGAGGAAGGACTTCCTGCCCCCCCCTTCCATCTGGAAGATGCCTGAAAAGGTTCCGTTGGGGTGTTGGGAGGGAGCAAAGAAAGCCGAACTTTGGGCGCATTTTAGTGCTGCCTTGAATGATGGGCCTGTGGGATTTTATGGGTTTTGTGATTGCTGTTCCTATTTTATGTGGAGTTGTTATTTGCTTTAAAATCATACGCCTGAGAGTCTGGCACTGAAGGGCACCCTATAAATAGTTGATTAAATAAGCAAACGACGAGAGGCGCGCATAGGACGTGGCTGGTTTGGAGACGCCATTGCCAAAGGTTATGGGATAGCAGAGTTATTGCTGTGCTTTCTTTCTGACATCTTCCTTTGTCACAGGCAGGCTGGCCTAGTCCTTAAGCGGTCCTTGGCACACGTTTTCCCATCCTTCTAAAATAATACCTGAGGGGAAAGGAAGATGTTTCCTTTCTTCAGTCAATAACCAGGGGATATAAGTGTGCTCTTAACCATTTCCTGTCTGTGCTTGAGGGTGCTTGGAGCACCCCTGGTGAGGAGCCTGTACCATAATTTGGGGCCACCACTGAGAAGGCCCTATCCTCGGTCCTCAGCCCCTCAACTAGATGAAGGCGGGCCTCCCCTGCAGATCTTCAGTGCTTCTGAAGGTAGAGATGGGCACAAATGTGTTGCTTTGCATTTGATTCGTATCAAATCGAATGTAAGAAAATTCATATTTCTTCAAATAGATCCCCTTTGAATGTGGTAGGATTCTATTTGATATGAATGTATTCATACAAATTCGTACGAATATCCGATATAAACACATAAGAACATAAGAGAAGCCTTGCTAGATCAGGCCACAGCCCATCTAGTCCAGCATCCTGTCGCACACAGTGGCCCACCAAATGTTCATGGGCATCTCAAACAGAGACAAGGACAAACCTTCTCCTGCTCTCGAATCCCAGCAAATGGCCTTAGAAGTGCCCCGGTTCCTCCCCACCCACCCCCAGCCTGAAAGATGCACCTAGGCATTCGTTCTAGTAGCCATTGATACATCTGTTGTCCATAAATTTGTCTAACCCTTCCTTAAAGCCATCTAGACTGGTAGCTGTCACCCCCTCTTCCGGCAGCACATTGCATAAGCCGATGACCCTCTGGGTGAAGAAATACTTCCCCCTGTCAGCCCTTATTCTCCTACCCATCAGCTTCATAGAGTGCCCCCTGGTTCTAGTGTTGTGCGACAGAGAAAAGAAATTTTCTCTATCATATCAAATTTTCTCTATGCATATCAGATACATATATATCCCATATGTATCTGATATGCAAACATACCACATGCATATCTCGTAACATATCTCCTCTGAAAGGGTCAAATCCACCCTGAATCCACTTTGAATCCGCTCTCACACCATGTCGAATGCACTCTGGAGCCCTTGTAGAGGTGACGGGCGCATCCTAGGAAAGTGCACAAATATTCATAGGCATTCGAAATCCGATCAAATGTGCCGAATTTTGACATTCGAACTCGAATAGAATGTCCCAGAATTCGAATGTAAACATTCAAATCAAATTCCGTATCTATTCGTTTGAATTATCTGCCTGAGATGCCCGTGAGCATTTGGTGGGCCACTGTGTGCGACAAGATGCTGGACTAGATGGGCTGTGGCCTGATCCAGCAAGGCTTCTCTTATGTTCTTATCTGGACATTTATATGTGTACGGGTTCGTACATGATGCGTACTTGAAGATCGCATCTTTCCCACATCCATACACATTTGTTTGGATCTTAACAGGATGAAAACGGGTTGTATACGGGATAACTATGGGATGCATACGGATTTGTATGGACGTGTACGGATATGGGCAAGATATGTACGTGCATATACAAATGTTGTTGACATTCATACGTGCAGATTCGAATAAAAAATTCAAACAAATAGATGCAAATTTGGTAAATACGAATCGAATCATGCTAAATCCGAATTTTACGAATCTTAATTTTAGGTGTTCGATTCGGTTTGAATGTAAAAAAAACACTTGTGAACATCTCTAGTGCAGCTGTTCCCATCTTCCCATTTCACAAGTGTTCCAAAGCTTCATCTAAAGATTTCCAGGTGCCATGTGCATAGGCCGCTAACAAGGATGTACACAAATGGGATTTTTGCTTTCAATTTGTATTGAATGAATGAAAATTCATATTCATTCGAATAGGTCCCCTTCTAATCTGGTAGGATTCTATTTGGTGTGCATTCCTACTAATTCATACAGCAATTTGATACAAACACATACTGAACGATAGACCGGACCATCTGAGCCCAGCAAAATAGCTTACTGTTAAGAATCTTACTGACTTAGTAACATAAACAATTGTTCCATCATTTTAAGTGCTCAGGGTCCTGTTGTAATCTGTTTAATTTTGCATACCAACATCAGAACTGAGGGCGTTGTAAGCTGTTAACTAGCAGTATCCATTGATCTTCATCCTTCCTTTGTATGCTTGCCAGCAGTCAGAGATTGGAAGGTTGAAGAGACAGGCAGGATGCCTCCCAAGGCCATTTGCAGGGAACCAAGAGCGGGTGAAGGTTTTGCTTTTGTCTTCTGCTTGTGATGCCCAGGAGCAATTGGTAGGCCACTGTGTGGGACAGGGTGCTAGACTAGATGGGCTGTAGCCTCATCCAACAAGGCTCCTCTTAGCTCCTTATAGACAAGCTCAGGAAGGACAGGTGTATCTATGACAACTAGAGTGGATGTATGGGTACCAATTCCGTATTAGAAGGACAGGCAGGATGCCTCTCAGGGCCACTTTCAGGGAGCTGAGAGCAGGTGATGGTTCTGCCTTTGTCTTCTGCATGAGATGCTCAGAAGCAATTGTTGGGCCAGTCTTGAGACAGGATGCTGGACTAGATGGGCTTTGGTCTGATCCTGCAGGGCTTCACTTAATTCATGGAGGACAGGTGTTTCAGTGGCTACTGGAATGGATGCCCAGGTACCATCTCCAGGTTGGAGAGACAGGCAGGTGGCCTCTCAAAGCCCTGTGCAAGGAGCGGAGAGCAGGTGAAGGTTTTGCCTTGGTCTTCTGCTTGAGATGCCCGGGAGCAATTGGTGGGCCACTGTGTTTGATAGGATGCTGGACTGGATGGGCTGTGGCCTCATCCAGCAAGGTTCCTCTTAGCTCCTTATACAAGCTCAGCAAGGAGAAATGTATCCATGACGACTAGAATGGATGCCTGGGCACCACCTCTGTATTAGAGAGACAGGCAAGATGCCCCTCAAGGCCATTTGCAGGGAGTCAAGAGCAGGTGAAGGTTTTGCCTTTGCCTTCTGCTGGAGATGCCCACTAGCAATTGGCGGATCACTGGGTTAGACAGGATTCTGGACTAGATCAATTTTAGGCTTGATCCACCATTGCTCCTCTGATTTTTTATGAAAGAAGAGGAACCTCGTCTTCCTGAAGATGTGTATAAGCCTGTGAGAATTCTGAAGCCGCATGTTTCAGGGTTTTCAAGTGCAGTGAAAGCTTCTCCCCGGGACAATTAAAAACCAGTGTGCGAAATGCTCTGCTCTTTTGGATTAACTGTCCTCAGTTGTGTACCGGACCATATCTTTCTCCCTTCACATCTTGCCGCCTTCCAGCTTGGTATGTTTGAGGAGCAAGGAGGGGGGGATAGCTTGGCTGGAGGCTGATGAAAAGGGCCTCGCTGGATCTGTCACAGCGTGATCCGTTCGTCTAACGAAAACGGCATTTGTGTTGCTCTTGTTCCTGCTGCGAGTTTGAAACGGTTGCTGAGGATTTTGGACTGTTACCTGTTAGCTATGGCTTGCAGATGCTACGCGGGAACCCTAAATTTTGCCGGCTTGCTTTGGAATGCCTTCGCTCCAGGGATGACCTTTTCACAGGGGTGCATTTTATGACTTGAGGATTCCTCCAGATGTGGTTCCTCTCATCTTAAAAATCTCTCGTTCATGGCTGGCCTCTTCTGTTCTTGCCAGTCCATCAGGAGCAGAATTTCGGCTTCCCTTTTCTTTTGCAAAATCCCACCCTGAACCGTTGCCTTGTGTCCTCTTGGGGTTCTGGGAGAATTTTCTGGATGAGGTTCAGAGAACGTTTAAAATCTGTGTCAGCTCGTTGGATTTCCTTCAAAAATTCAATCAAATTTTCAAGCTCACAGATTTTCACACCGAAACCAAAGAAGAAGAGTTGGCTTTTCTACCCTGCTTTTCTCACCCATTTAAGGGGACTCAAAGCGGCTGACAAATCTTTTCTATTCTTCTCCCCACATCAGACACCCTGTGAGGTAGTAGGTGGGGCTGTGAGAGCTCAGAGGAGAGCTGTGACTAGCCCAAGGTCCCCCAGCTGGCTTCACGGAGGAAGAAGAGTTGGCTTTTCTACACTGCTTTTCTCACCCATTTAAGGGGACTCAAAGCGGCTGACAAATCTTTTCTATTCTTCTCCCCACAACAGTCACCCTGTGAGGTAGTAGGTGGGGCTGTGAGAGCTCAGAGGAGAGCTGTGACTAGCCCAAGGTCACCCAGCTGGCTTCATGGGGGAAGGTCGAATCGAACCCGGTATTCTCAGATAAGAGTCTGGCTCCCTAACCACTAGACCAAACTGGCTTGATCATGACAAGCAATGCTCCTGACTCGCAGAAATGAAAATTTCAATTGGACCTTTGCACTTCCGTACTATTTTATGGATAAAAATAGGCTTTTTTTAATGGCAAAAAAGCTGTGAAAATGTTCCGCTGTGAATGCAGAGTTCGAATGTGCAAACGAACGACTCACCAATGAAATGAATGTTCAGATGTTTGTTTCAGTTGCAAAACGAACATGAATTTTTCATGCGCACACGTCCCCATCTGTGCAATTTTTTTTACACATGGGTCTGAAGGATAACGGGTTTCTTTTCTGCCTCTCCAGAAGGTGGGAAGAAGAACGGTTGAATTTGATTGTTTACAAGGGGTTTTGTCAGTGAGTAAAATGCCATGGGAGGCGTTAGTTCTTTCCCCTTGAATGCCTTTGAAGAAAGGATGCCCATAATTGTTTTTCGTGTTTGCTTCGCACTGAAGCGAATGGGAAGGAAATTCCGATTCATGAGAACAAAGCCACTTCAAATGTTCTTCAAATGCTATTCAGAACCTGCCACCAGTCACACCTCTGGGTCCCCTCCAAATCTGCTTTGAATTCTCTCCCAACGCTGCAGATCCGCTTTGAATCCTCTCTGCATCCTTTCTGAATACACCACAGATGTGACTGGGCAGCCATGTTCACAGATTTGCTGTAGCCAACATTTGATTTGAATGCGAACACACAAATCCCTATGAATTTCTACAAATTTCAGATGTGATGAATATTCATGCAGATGTGTGGGGTCAGACCGGACGGTCTTTTAGAAACCCCTTTCCGTTCAGTTTTGTTTTCCATTTGATGTTGCTGCTTATCACCAAGTTGTGTTTAACTCTTGGGGTGATTTCTCACTTCACTTCCTGTAGTGAGAGTGCTAGGTAACTCACCTGTGACCGATCCTGGGGCTGGTCCTCTTCAGGGCACCGCCATTTTGGTTGCGGCACTGTTGCCATGATGGCGCTGACGCTCTGCGCATGTGCAGTCGCGTTTATTGTCATCCGAGGATCCAGCGTGCTTTCACAGCACCTCGGACGACCCCAGAGCCCTGGAAAAGGTGCGGATTCTCACTGCTGGATGGGCCAAGTAAGTCCCTGAGTAAGGTTAGCAAAGGTGTGGAGCAGAATTTTGCGCTCCACACCTAGTGCCTGATTAGGGAACTTCTGGGAAGGCTGGGGGTGCCTGGAGGCTGTAACAGCCTCCACAAGGTACGCATGCTCTTCCCCAGAAATTCCAGAATCATGCACTGCGGGCTGGAGTGCAAATAGGTCCCTGGTTAACTGCATGGGCACCTCTGTGCACCACCAGTAAATCTCTGCCTTGGCATTGGGAACTAAAATAATGGAGTTTGCAAGAGTTTCTTTAAGGGTGTTTTTCCACTGTCAAAAAGTACCCATTTTTGCACTCATATAGGACCCATTTGGGTGTGAGCTGGATGATCCCATTTCCACCACAGCACCCATTTGGGACCCGATTGTTTCCACTGTCGTGGGGGAAATCCGGATATAATGGGTACATTTTGGGCTTTAATCCGGATTTTCTGTAGACCCCATTAATGAAAGGAAATCTGGATTAAAGGGAGCCTGTTTCAACTGGAAACAGGCAATGGGGTCCAAAGGAGGCTAGGGGGAGGGGATGCACCCATTGCCCCCCCTTAAAACTAGGCTCCGAAGTCACTTCGAAGTCATTTCGAAGTCTGTGCAAAATAGCTCCAAAATAGAGCCTCTGAAGTCTGTGCTGATCTTCAGAGTGAACTCCGAAGTGACTCCAAAGTGACTTTGAAGTCCACTCCGAAGATCATCACAGACTTCAAAAGCACTCCGAAGCTATTTTGCACAGACTTCGAAGTGACTCCGAAGTGACTTCAAAGTGAATTCGAAGACTGCCCCCCCCCGCCCCCCAAAACACCTGGGGTAATGGACCGACCCCTTGTGGGTCGATCCGGATTCCCCACATGGGTGCAAAGCTGTTTCCACAGCAGCTGTTTCCACCTCCCGTGGAAACACATTGGGTGCTTCCCTTAATTCGGATCTACTAGATCCGTATTAAGGAATGTACCCATTCCTTAGATCCCGATCTTCTTAGATCCGGATCTAAGGGCTGCAGTGGAAAAACACCCTAAGTTACTGCTAGGCATGTTCTACAATTTTGACATAGCAATGCCATTTCTAGGGACCAGAAGTCCTTGGAGTTAAGGGCTGATGGGAAACCAAGCCTGGCTCTTAAGAAAGCGTTGTACTATAGCTCCTGGGCAGGTGCCTTTTTTTTTACTTACTTATTTATTTGGATTTTTGCCCCAGCCTATATCCGAAGGTCTCAGGGCAGATTACGACTATAAGAACCAAAAATAAAGTGAATACACTTAAAACAATATCAGTGTCTGAATGTAGGAAGAGGAAGATGTTTTCTCAGCCCAAAGACCAGGGTAAATAGGTGCATCTTCACTGATGTCCTGAACGTGTGAAGGTGATTGGCATACCTCCTGGGATGTGAGTCTTTTCCAAAGTCTGGGAGCTACCACTGAAAAGGCCCTATCTGTTCGTCAGACTTCGGAGTGGAGAGGTGGTTTTGAGTTTTTTTCCTCCTCTGAAAAATCTGCTTTAAAAACCAAAAGCGAGAGTGATCAGAGTGTTTAGTTCAGCCTCCTGTCTGTCTCTTCAGAGCTGTTTCCTAGCAGTAATTGACCACAGCTGCTGATCCCTGCGTCTATCCGCAGTAAAGTAAAATGAGCTTTTTGTTCCATGCCGCCTTGGGTACTTGTGGTCTGGGCATGTGGTTCTGTGGGCAGCCCATCTCTGACTTCACATGTCAACAGGAAGCTGCGTGTGGAGCCTTCTCTGCCTCCCCAACCCCATTTGAAAGCAATTATTTATGTTCTTTCTGCTATTTGGCCTTTATAGGCTGAGGTTTGATGGACTCTGGCGTGGCATTCCAACCTGGCTTGAAGATTCCACTGGTGGAAGGAATTTTGAGTTTTTTGGAAGGAGGCATGTAAATAAAAGGTATCGTTATGTATTATTCACAGAATAACAGTATAGAACAGGCACCATGGGATCCTAGAGTTGGAAGGGTCATCGAGTCCAACCCCCTGCTCAATGCAGGATTCCCTAAAGCATCTTGGAGTGTGCACCAATGCAATTTTCAGGATTCGATTCGAATAGAACACCCAGCAATTCAATTTGATTCAAATGTTTAAAATTTAAATTTAAGCAAATTCAAATGTATTTGACTTTTTCGTTCGAATTTTGCTCTTACGAATGTCGGCAACATTTGTAGATGCCCGTATGCATCTGTACACATCTCTACGCATTAGTTATCCTGTATACAATCTGTTTTCATCCTGTATGGACCCGTACAAATGCATAACGGATGCAGGAAAGACGCGGATCTTCAAGTACGCATTGCGTATGAACCCGTCCACGTACGAATGTTCAGATAATTCGAATGAATGGATCCAAAATTTGAAATTTGGATCAAATCTTTAAATTTGAATTTAAGGACATTCAGTTCAAACTCAAATGTTGAAATTCGATTGATTCGATCAAATTTTGAATGCATTTGAATGTTCGTGCACATCCATAAAACCATCCCAGACAGATGTAGGTCCAGCCTCTGCTTGAAGATCTCCAGTGAAGGAGAACCCACTACCTCCTGTGGCAACCTGTTCCACTGACTGATCGGCCTCTCCACTGTGACAGCCCTTCAGAGATGAAGAAGAAGAAGAAGAAGGGTTGGCTTTTCTACCTTGCTTTTCTCACCCATTTAAGGGGACTCAAAGCGGCTGACAAACCTTCTGTTCTTCTCCCTTAAGGGGACTCAAAGCGGCTGACAAAGCTTTTCTGTTCTTCTCCCCACAACAGACACCCTGTGAGGATGGTGGGGCTGTGAGAGCTCAGAAGAGAGCTGTGACTAGCCCAAGGCCATCCAGCTGGCTTCATGGGGGAGAGCAGATTCGAACCCGGTATTCCCAGATAAGAGTCCACCTCCCTAACCACTAGACCAAGCCAGTATATCTCCTCTCAGTCTTCTCTTCACCGCAGGAGTTAAACACCCTAATGTAACCAATGTGCAAACTGTTTGTACGAATGTCTGGAAACATTCATAATCATATGAATGTTAGCGTACAAATTTTGTAACATTCTATTCGTGTTCAAATGTCCGAATTCAGACGAATTTGTACAAATAACGAATGTAACAATTATTTGTGCATATGCCTAGTGTTGGGTAGTGATATGCCCTGATTTTTTTTTTGGTATTTGATTTGTATCAAATCCAGTGCAAGAAAATTCGTATTCGTTTGAAGAGATGCCTTCGAATGTAGTGGGATTCGAATTCGCTACGAATGTTCAGTCCCATACGAATCCCATATGCTTCATACAAATGTATCAAAACTTTCTATTCGAATCTGAATGTCAATCTTCAAATGTGCCAACATTCTATTCAAATACGAATGTCCAAATTTAGCCAAATCCGTACAAATTCAGAATCTTACGAATATTCCTGCAGACCCCTAGTGTTGGGAATAAGAATAAAACTGAACTTCTGTGGTCTGAGTTTTATTAACCTGTCCCATCCGTTCTGTCTTATGGCATTCTGTTACTGGTGTTTCCTGCTTGGTTTAAACGCATCAGCTTTTGTCTTGACAAAATTACGAAGTTCTATATCCCTTCCTAAACCTTACTGGAACAATCCCAGAGCTTATGTTGCCAAGGAGATTGGCTTCTGTGCCCTTCTTGGGTACCCCGCGCTCTGCCAGTCTCTCTGAAGAAGGGTCTGTGATGGAAGCAAGACAATGACAGAGGGGACAGTGAGTGAGAAATTTGTCATTCTTTCTCCGTCCTCTGTCTTCCCCTATTTCCTGCCAAGCTGAAGAGGGAAAATGACCCAATTTCTGACCTCAACATTGACTTGATTGGAGAATAACAGTCAAGCAGTAAAACTGTAATAAGCTTGGACAGGGAGCACTTGATTAAGCTGATGGGCAGGAGATCAACAAAGGGACGTATTCTTCCGTCCAGAGAGTCATTGGTCCATGGAATTTACTACCAGGGGAGGTGGTGTCAGCAGCTATTTTGGATAGCTTTAAGGAAAGGTTAGGCAAATTTAGGGAAGGCAGGTACATCTATAGCCGTTAGAATGGATGGCTAGGTGTCGCCTCTGGCAGGATGTCTCTGAAGGCCATTTGCAGGGAGTTGAGAGCAGGTGAAGGTTTTGCCTTTGTCTTCTTCTTGAGATGCCCAGAAGCAACTGGTGGGCCACTGTGTGGGACAGGATGCTGGACTGGATGGGCTGTGCCCTGATTGAGCAGGACTTCTCTTACGTTCTTATGCACTACAGTCAGACCCCTGTGTCCACTGATCTGGTAGCCATGGTTTCAGTTTCCTGCAGTGACCAGTTCAGCACCCACCCACCCACCTGTGTGTGCCATTAGGCGCACTTCAAGCTCTTCCGAGGCCTGGAACAGACAGGAAATGGCCCAAAATGGTTCACGATTCCCCATAATGCCTTTGAAATCCCGTGGGATTTCACAGGGATTATGGGAAATGGAGTGCATCTCGAGTGAGATTTCCCAGTGTTTGGTATTGTCCACAGTTTACGTTATCTGCGATGGGGCCTTGCCCCCCTCAAATACAGGGGTCCAGCTGTAATTCATGGAGGACAGGCGTATTTATGCTCATTAGACAGGCAAGATGCCTCATTAGTACATAAGAACATAAAAGGAGCCCTCTTGGATGGGGCCATAGCCCATCTAATCCAGCATCATGTCTCACACAGTGGCCCTTCAATTGTTTCTGGGCATCTCAAGCAGAAGACAAGGGCAAACCCTTCACCTGCTCTCAGATCCTTGAAAATGGCTTTGAGAAACATCTGCAGATGAACATTTTGCCTTTGTCTTTTGCTTGAGAAGGTACTGGATCAGACGAGTTGGAGCCAGATCCAGCTGGGCTCCTTGATGTCGTTGTGTTCTAGGAGCATCACGCTGTGGCCTTCCAGGTGTCTCTAGACTATATCTGCCAGCCGTCCGTGCCAGCTGGGAGTTGTAGTTCAGGCTGCAGCCAGATGAATGACCCTGGCAGTGAGTCTCAAGGAAAGCTTGATCCCTCACTCCTCCAGGCTGAAAAGAATAGAGAATGCTGCCATTTTGCCAGTGGGCATGAATATGGATTTAGCAACAGCTCTTGTGGGGAAAGGGGGCGAAAGTTTAGTTGCTCACGAACTGAATATGAGTCAGCAGTGTGATGTGTCAGCAGGGAAAGAAAACTTGGCAAAGGCACTTTAGGCTTGCATCACAGAGGAACAGCTTCCAACTCACAGGAAGGATTAGTCGTGCTCAGCTTCACGCTGGTTAGATCCCAGCAGGATGGCCATGTCCAGGGCCGGGCATTTTGCTTTAAGGGGGAATTCAGAGGATTATTTGAATAGGGAGGTCTGTTGATGGAAAAAACTTAGGGGCCCTTGATTTGGTTCCAGGAGGAGTCTATGGGAACGTCTGCTGTACATTCCATCCACATGGGATGGAGCAGAATCCAGATCAAGGGGCCCTCAATCTGGATCACAGCAGACCTCAGTATCGAAGTCTACCACCAGACTGGCGTGACCTAGTCTGGAACAGCAGGCATGCAGAAGGCGTGTATCTGTGTTCTGGACTCTGGGGGACCCATTTTGGTAGTGCACCAGAAGTTCCAAGGCAAGGAACCTTTCGTTCCTAGACCTTCAAAGCCCTTGGAGGCTGGCCCTGAAGCTCATGTGAGCTTCAAGACTGGCCTGGACCAGCACTATTGTGCAGATGGCACTCTTCCAGATCACGCAGGTCCGTGATCCAAACCTGTGGACCTTGCTGGTCCAGACTCGCCGGTTTTGGATCGTGGACTTTCAGTGCAGGAAGGCCCTAGGTCTGGGTGTCCTTGGAACGGTAAGTTTGCAGAGATGGTAGGAGACCAGGTGAAGGCTTTGCCTTTGTCTTCTGCATGAGATGTCCATAAAGGATTGATGGGCCACTGTGTGGGACAGGATGCTGGACTAGATGGGCTGTGGCCTGATCCAGTAGGGCTCCTCTTATGTCGTGGTGAAACAACTGCCAAGAAAAAGATCAAACCTGGAGAACCTTCTAGATGGGATAGTGCAACCCTGAGCTGCACATGTTTTCTACGATACCGGGACATATTAAACTCTACCATCCTAGAACACAGAGGACAGAATATTCAGTTCAAGTTACAAAGGAGACAGGCTTCAGTTGAATGCCGGGATTGTATTCATCCTTGAAGTAAGGCTACGTGAACTGTGGATCAGTTCTTTCCTGGATGGGATTTCAAGCCTATAAGGCCCTAAATGATTTGGGTCCCAAATATCTAAAGGAACACCTTCTTCCATACCAAACTGCTCTCTCTTTGAGATCTGTAGGGGAGGCCCTCCTGGTTGTACCACTGCCCTCCACAGCAAAAGGAGTGGACACCCAGGATGGGGCCTTCCCAGTGATGGCCCCCCAAACTATGGAATACTTTCCCCCTTGAGCTGTGCTAGGCATCCTCACACTCCATGGTTAGGAGAGCAGTGAAGATGTACCTCTTTGCCCTGGCCTTTGGCTAAATGGGGATATAGCCTTTTCTCTGCGCTTTTCAGACACCTTTATTGTTTTAATATGTTGGTGTTAAATGTAATCTGCCCTTAGACCTTTGGGTATAGGATGGGATAAACATGCAAACAAACAAGGAAATGGGTGGGTGGCTGGGTGGCTGGATGACTGAAGACCGGCATTAAAACCCAAGTCCTACTCTGCTCCTTTTTATGGTGGTCACTGCTATGGCCGGATGCAGGCCTATGGACAGTGGGACCTGGGGAAGCGTGCGGCGGATTGTGGTCAGAAAGTATCTACCCCTTGGAGACATAAAAGAATTTGCAATCTAAGGAAGCGCCAGATTTGCCTGGCAATCCTATATACTTTTTTGCAGCCTGCAACAATGCAGCAGGAAGTGCTTCCTCGCACAGAGACAATTGGATTTTCTCACCACGGGTCGGCATCTTGCACTGTACCCGCCTGCCCCCTTCCTGGCGCTTGGAGGTGCCCAACTGTTTTCCTTCCTCTGGGAATCTCAAGACCAAGCTTATTTTGTGCGACTAAAAAAAGATCCATCCGTTCCAGGCGATAGGCACCTTCCTCCTGGGAGTGAGGAGATCACACCTTTTCACCCAAAAACTGTAAATTTCCCCAGGATAAGATATTTTCATCCACGGTGACAGTATGTCGGTTCCTAGTGTCCCGGCTGTCGCTCCGTCTTCCATCCGCTGCTCGAAATCTGCAGGCCCCTCCAACGAGGAATCCGTATTCCTGCCCTATTGAGCTGTTCAGCAGGTTGCCTCGTGTCTGGTCTGGCCCATCCGCTTCTCCCGTCCCTCTTCTCTGCTTTCATGCGTCCCCAAACCAACCCTGTGACTCCTCCCCAAAATGGGCATTTTATCGTATTGCTTGGATTTTTTATTCTGCGTCCTCTGGTTGATGTAATGTATTAGTGAGGTTCCTCTTTCTGACATATTTGGGCGTGCGTATGCAAACACTCAGTCAGGCAGTCAGGATATATCGGGGCTGCTGGGTAAAAGATTCCTCTTGTCTCTATGCCTGTGAGCATGCACAGAGCGCCTGTGCGAATCTGTTGACACGGGCCATCAGTGTTTGGAGCATGCTTCAGTTTTGAATTGGATTCTGGCATAAAGCAGAGGTTGGAACTTCCCCAAATCCCAGACTGGTTGGCCTCCCTCCCTCCCTCCCTCCCTTATTCTCTCTCTCCTTCCTTCCTTTTTATTACTCTATCTTCCCTCCCTCCCTCTTTTCCTCCTCCGTTCCTTTCCATATTCTCTCTCCTTCCTTTCTTTTTACCACTTTTCCTTCCCTCCTTCCCTCCATTTCTTTCTTTCTTTCCTTCTTTCTCTTTCCTTCTTTCCTTCTGTCCCTTCCTCCTTCCCTCCTTCCCTTCTTTCCTTATTCTCTCTCCTTCCTTTTATCACTTTTCCTTCCTTCCTTCCTTCCTCTTCCTCTCTTTTTTGTTCCCTCCTTCCCTGCTCTTTGTCTCCCTCCCTCCCTCCCTCCATATAAAGCAAATATTTATCCCTCAGGGCCATTCCTGAAACTGAAGCCCATTGGCGCGGTATTTTCCTGAGGTGTTGTGTGAATCCAACTGCTGTTTTGTAGGAGTTCAGCTATTTTGGGACCATCAGTGTTGCTTCTCTGTTGAGGCTCTTTCCTAGGAAAGAGATTCACATCTCCCAGGAGCCTCTGCCCTTCCTTCTTCGGAAAAGAGGCTTCATAGGAGTTGGACAAGGAAGAGGCTTGCAGAGAAGACAGCCAGGCAGTTGGCTTCTTGCTTTTGGGAATGTTGGCCAGCAAAATGCCAGCAGCATATGGGCGCCACCCTGAGTCAGGTGGGGGTTTGGATGCCATTTCCCTCTCCTAAGCCCTGTTCTGATCTGCCATCAAATATGCTGTGTGAATCAGTGCGTTGTCCCACCACTTGCGTTTCACTGGTTTTCCCTCGTATTTCTAATCTACCCAGGACTTATTTACTTATTTCACTTGTTTATATCCTGCTTTAATAAAAACACTAAACACAGGCATATGTATACAACATACGTAAGATATAACCCGCCCAACATGGCAGCTGTCCTTCCTTGAGGGTAGACTAGGCCGTGTTCCACCAGATGACGTTCTACTAGACCACGTTCTACCAGGCCCTGTCCCACCTCCTTCATACAATCTGGCCACGTTGGGATGGGCTGTGGACTGGGAGAGAGTGCCAAAATACCACTGGGTTTTGGTCCAGCAGTAGACCTGTTTGAAGGAGTCAACAGATGAGCTACCGGTCGTGTACTTGGACCATGGAGCGCAGGTGGACAGCATGTCTGGTGGTCTGGTATTCTGCAGGCTGTGCACCAGGAAGCAGCTTTGGAAGCAGGTCTGCTGCCTAAAAGTCCCCTGTCAGGAGCTTCAGTGTACAGCCTCTTCAAAGATTGTGCTGGGATAAGCTAAGATAATAGGAGGAGCCCTGCTGGATCAGGTCACAGCCCATCTAGTCAGGCATCCTGTCTCACGCAGTAGCCCACCAGTTGCTTTTGGACATCTCAAGCAGAAGATGAAGGCAAAAACTTCATCTCCTTCACACTCCCCACAAATGTGATGTATCCTGCCTCTCTCCCCAACCTGGAGGATGTATCTAGGCCTTCATTCTAGTAGCCATTGATGCACCTGGTCATTGATTAATTAAGAGGAGCCCTGCTGGATGAGGCCCCAGCCCATCTAGTCCAGCATCCTGTCTCACCCAATGGCCTGCCGGTTGCTTTTGGGAATCTCAGGCAGAAGACAAAGGCAAAATCCTAACCTGCAAAAGACCTTTGAAGAAGAAGAGTTGGCTTTTCTACCCCACTTTTCTCACCTATTTAAAGGGTACTCAAAAGCAGCTGACATACCTTCTGTTCTTCTCCCACAACAGATACCCTGTGAGATAGGTGGGGTAGTGAGAGCTCAGAAGAGAGCTGTGACTAGCCCAAGGTCACCCAGCTGGCTTCATGGGAGAGGGCGGAATCAAACCCGGTATTCCCAGATAAGGGTCCAGCTCCCTAACCACTAGACCAAACTGGCTCAAAAAGGCATCCTGGCTTTCTCTCCTAGGCAATACACCTGCCTTCCAGGAATTTGTCTAACCCTTTAAGAAGACAAGAGAAGCCCTGTTGGATGAGGCCTCAGCTCATCTAGTCCAACCTCCTGTTTCACACGGTGGCCCACCAGTTGCTTCTGGGCATCTTCAAGTAGAAGACGAAGGCAGAACCTCCCTCATTCTTGACTCCCTGCAAATGGCCTTCAGAGGCTGTCTTGTTCCCAGGCTGGCCAGAACTGCCCTCTTCTGACTGCATAGTGGCACGTGGTTCCTCTTTTGGAAGCAGGGCATCCACATTTCTTTATTTAGGCTGGCAAATGTTCTCCCCCCCCCCCCCCCGGTTCCTTGGAACCTTCTGGGTTTGCCTTCCAGATGCTCTGGCAGATGAATAGGACCCTGGACCCACCATCCACTCTAGTCGATGGTGCCTCCCTGCAACCCGATTGGAAACTGGCTCATGGCGTACGGCGTTCCCATCCAAGGCCGCGTTTCCTTGCCCAGAAACGTCTGCTCTACATCGAATAGGGCCTTGGGATCTGGTGGCAGATGCTGGAATGCAGCAGGTGCAGAAAGACAAAATTGGCCAGCCCTGCGAAATGCAATTAGCGAGGAGCGCAGAGATGCCGACACAAACGCCATCGTTAAACCCCGATATTAATGGCTATGCAAATCGTCAGAATGGGAAAGGGCGCAGCGGCAGAAATTACCCTTTGGCGTCCCTGAGGTTCTTTTCTTTCTCCTGCATCGTGTAGCATTCAGAGGACCCTCAGAGCGCTTGGTTTTAACTTTTGCCATTATGAATGCAGCCCTGACAAAGCTCCCACTTGAGCCCTTGAAGGGTGTTTTTGTGCAGAGGGTTCCATTCTGGTCAGAGGTGGACTCCGGGTCCTTGGGAAAAGGTTGCTCATTGTTTAACCTTTTATTTGCTTGAAAATGCCCTTGTATTTCCTGGCTCCGAAAGCCTTCTGAGCACTGGGCTGGGGTGTTAATGTAGCCCAGCGTGAGTCACATTCGGAGGCATCCATGGGGAAAATGCTTCAGCGGTTTTAAGAACTGGGTGGTTAACTCCCTGCCCCACCCCCACCACCATTTTGATGTTTGAATCTGGCTACGGTTAAGCCCCAGGAGAGAGCCAAGCTGAGAATGTCACGGTGCCCTCGGTTAACCGTCCGGGAACATTTTTTCAGAGCTTCTCAGTGGCTGCAACGGAGCATTGGAAAGCAAATGGCCCAGGCATCTATCCGTCCATCCGTCCGTCCGTCCATCCATCCATCCCATACCTGTAGGTCTCACGGCGGGTTACAAGTGGTAGGCTTCTATTTGATACGAATGTATTCATATGAATATCTGATGCAAATGCATACCTATATATACGTATCCTGTAAGATATCTGCTCTGAAAGCATCAAATTCACCCTGAAGCCACTTTGAATCTGCTCTCACACCATGGCGAATGTACTTTGGATCTGTTGCAGATGTGACGGGTGCATGAATGTTAGGAAGGATTCCTACAAATATTCTGAAACCCACAAATGCGAAGGTTAATGTACAAATGTTGTAACATCCGTATGAATATAAAATGTTACAATTATTCATGCCCATCCCTACCTGAGAGGCATCCTGGCGTTCTCTGCAACCCAGAGGCAGCACCTAGGTTTCCATTCTAGCAGTCATTAGTATACCATCTTCTGTGAGTTTATCCAATCTTTTCTTAAAGCCATCTAAGCTGGTTGCTGTCGCCACCTCTTCTGCAAGCAAATTCCACAGACTGATGAGCCTCTGGGTGAAGAAATACTTCCCCTTATTGGTCCAAACTCTTCTGCCCATCGGCTTCATATTGTGCAGTCCAGCTTGTCCACCTCATGTGCCATTTTATATACAGTCGGAGATCCGTATCTGTGGGGAATATGTTCCAGGTCTTACCACGGTTAACAAAGAACTGTGTATATTTCAAACAGGGAAATGCACTCAATTTCCCATCATTCCTGTGAAATACTATGAGATTTCACAGGAATGATGGGAAATCTCAAATCATTTCGTGAGTGCCCCATGCCTCCAGGAAGCTCTAGGTCAGTGATGGCCAACCTATGACACGCGTGTCACAGGTGACACGCCAAGCCCTTTTGGGTGACACACATGGTCACCCTGGCACCTGGGCATGTAGTGTTTGCTTGTTCTTGAAGTGTACGAAATACCAACTTTCAATTGAAGATTTAGCAAATGAAATTCAGCAACAAAAGTGACTAATGTAAAGAATTGTTTTTGCTTTTAATAAAATATACATATCAAACATATAACATTTTACTAGAGCTACAAATATCACAAAATTATGGATACTTCTAGATGTGACACAGCACCCGAGTTAAGCTAGATTTTCTTGTGAATTTTGACACACCGAGCTCAAAAGGTTCACCATCACTGCTCTAGGTAGTCCTAATGGCACCAGCCAGGGGTGAGCTGGTCCGGTCACCACGGTAAACTGAAACCGCGGTGACCGGATCAGGGGGTACAGAGTGCTGACTGTACTTCAATCAGGTAATCTTGAAAATGTCATCTTTCAAGGCCAAAGGGGCATAGCTGTGGCAGCCTGATAATCCTGAGATTTGACAAGATATCCATCCATCCATCCATCCATCCATCCATCCATCCATCCATCCATCCATCCATCCATCCATCCATCCATCCATCCATCCATCCATCCATCCATCCATCCATCCATCCTGCCCTATACCTGAAGGTCTCCATTTAAATCAAACATGTTTAAAACAATAACACTATATTAAAATAATAGCATCTGCAAGTTGGAAGGGAAAAGTGTATCCCCACTTAACCAAAGGCCAGGGCAAAGAGGTGCGTTTTCGCTGCCTTCCGAAATGTGTACAGTGAAGGTAATAGACCAGTGATGGCGAACCTTTTGAGCTTGGTGTGTCAAAATTCACAAGAAAACCTAGCTTAACTCGGGTGCTGTGTCACATCTAGAAATATCCATAATTTTGTGATATTTGTAGCTCTAGTAAAAAAGTTATATTTTTGATATATGTATAATTCTTTACATTAGTGACTTTTGTTGCTGAATTTTGTTTGCTAATATTCAATTGAAAGTTGGTATTTCATACACTTCAAGAACAAGCAAGCACTACACTCCCGGGTGCCGGGGTGACCATGTGTGTCACCCAAAAGGGCTTGGCGTGTCACCTGTGACACGCGTGTCATAGGTTGGCCATCACTGTAATAGACGCACCTCACGGGGGAGATTATTCCACAGCCTTGGGGCCATCCCTGAGAAGGCTCTCTCCAGGTGCCCAACCCTTTTGTTGCTGAGGGTGGTGGGACAGCCAGGAGGGCCTCCCCTCCAGATTTTAAGGCAGGAGCAGGCAGGTCAATACGGGAGTAGGCATTCCATCAGATATTTGGGGCCCAAATACTTGGAAACCCTGAGTCACAGCAGGGGGGGACAATGATTTAGTAGCCTGCATAGCCACAGCCTCCTCCGTCTTCAGAGGAGGCTGTAAGAGGAAGCCAAAAGAGTGATGAGGACAAGTGAGCGCTGCTTGCAGACACCTTTAGCAGTCATTGAAAAATGATTGTCCTCGCAATTCTAAGTTAATAGCATACAAGCATGCTTGTTGCATATCCTTACTGTCAATTAGCATCTGTAGGGATTTTGCAACAAAATGGTGAGCCTAGCCCATAGATGCCTCAGTGCATCTTTCAGGCTGGGGGGACAGTCAGGATGCCTCTAAGGCCATTTGCTGGGATTGGAGAGCAGGAGAAGGTTTGCCCTTGTCTCTCCTTGAGATGCCCATGGGCAGTTGGTGGCCACTATGTGGGACAGGATGCCGGACTGGGTGGGCTGTGGCCTGATCCAGCAGGACTCCTCTTAGGTTCTTATGTCTTTCTCTCATCTGCTGTATTGACTTTTTGTGCTTGGCGTCTGCTCATCACTTACTTTCTCATCAAAAACAGCACCCGAAAGTTGGGAAGGGAAGCTGTTTCCTCAGCCAAAGGCCAGGGTGAATAAATGTGTCTTTATAGCTTGCATACATTCCATAGACCGATGACCTTCCCCTTGTCTGATCCAGCTCTCCTACCCATCAGCTTCCTATATGCCCACTGGTTCTAGTGCTGAGTGACAGAGAAAAGAAAATTTCTCTATCCACCTTTTCTATACTGTCCATGATTTTATACGCTTAACAATCAGGTCTCCTCTTAAATGTCATCTTTTCAGCCTAGATGTTGCAGGATCAAACCCTGAGAGAAAATCCAAAGTAGAGCGGCCTGAAGGCAATTGGATGACCAACCTGGTGCCAACTTGATGCCAACCTGGTGCCAAATGCCATGTTTAAACTTCTCGGGATGACATTAAGGCCAAGAGGGATATTCTGGTGCCCAAAGGGTTTCCGTGGGTGTTTTTCCACTGTCACTAAAAGTACCCATTAAGTACCCATTAATGGGTATGCAATGGCATTTTTGTACCCATTAATGGGTACTTAATGGGTACTTCTAGTGACAGTGGAAAAACACCCCATATTTCCTGGCTTTTCCCATTGTCCTTAGAAATGGAAAGATGTCATTATCTAGCTCACACAGGCTAACAGTTGCCATCTGTTTGTCACCAAGAATCATCTCTTTTTTTATTAGAATAATTTATGTTTAATTTTTCAAGATTCCTTGCTGGTTTTTAAAAATTAATTTGTTTTTAAATCTTACAAAATGTGCTTGAAACGAATGTCTCAAAAGCGGGTACACGTAACAATAAACACAATAATTATAAAAGCGGAATAAATAATAAAGCCTGAGCAAACAAAACAGCCACCGTCTCTGGCACAAGAATTATCTCTTTTTTTGTCTACGGAATAATTTCTTCTGAGTGGAATGAAACAGCAGATTGCATTTGGATTGTCCAACCTGGTCCCTTTCTTCTGCTTGCAAAGAGCTCCAAGGAGGCTGGGCTGGAGAGTAAAGTGTGTGCAGTGTTTTCATATTGACTTTGCGTGGTTGCAGGATTCGCTGTTGCGGTTGGCGCAGCGGCCAGATCGGCTTAGTCGTGCGCTCTTGCCATGTGCGCCGTTGAGTCTTGGAGAGGCCTTGGCAGCTTTGTCTGAGATTCAACATTTTCTCTACCCTTCCTCTTACAAAGCCTTGTAACGTGTTCTTCCCACAATTTGCATTTAGATTGGTTGTTTTAAAGGCTGAGTAACTTGGACGGTGCAAGAAAGGACCACCTTGCTCGCCTCTCCTTTTGATCCTGCACAATGAAGGTGCCTTTTTCTATAAAATTTGGTTGCTCATCTGTTTCCGTTCAGGGTTTCGGGCAAGGATATTCTCTTTTGCAGACAGACAATAAATGCTTAGAAATTCTGTACTTTTGCACTGGGCTTCTGCATAATGTACACACTCCCTGTTTTAAGTTGCAGATCTTCTTCAAAATGTCAGTTTGGTGAAGAATCATGCGAATTGTAATCCAGCCTTCCTTTCCAAACTCTTGATATCTGTGCCTTCTGCAAGAGGTCGGATTCTAGCTATGGCTGATGTGGGGCGGAGTGTTCTAGCTGGAACATCTCCGACAGGAACCGTTTCCAGGTGGAGCTGTCCCGGAAAAAGGCCGCCTGCACTTGGATGGTCTGGTTATGGGACCTGCACCACACCAAACCTGCTGCTTTGCTCTGGGCCCACCTTACCCAACTCCCCAAAGTAATTTTGGAGCCTGATCCAGGGGCTCTGATGGACAGGAAGTTAAATTCCTGGCCTTGGAGACCTGGGGGGAACTGCTGCCATCCAGGATTACCAGCAGCCAATTTGGGTTCTTTAGCCTGGCCCATGCTACATCCAATGCGGACACAGTGTGCTGGAGGGGGGGCTCTCTGGACTGCCCCTGACTGCTGAAAAGTTAAGAAATAGCCTAAGAGTTTGGGTCTGCAGTTGCATGAATTTTTATTTATTTATCGATTTATATTTAAATTTTATCTCTCCCTGTACCCTAAGGTCACAGGGTGGGTAACAGCATTTAAAAACACATGTTAAAATAGAGAAGAAGAAGGAGAGTTGGCTTTTCTACCCCACTTTTCTCACCTATTTAAGGGGACTCAAAGCGGCTGACAAAGCTTTCTGGTCTTCTCCCCACAACAGACACCCTTTGGGGTAGGTGGGGCTGTGAGAGCCCAGAAGGGAGCTGTGACTAGCCCAAGGTCACCCAGCTGGCTTCGTGGAGGAGGGCGGAATTGAACCTGGTATTCCCAGATAAAGGTCCGGCTCCTTAGCCACTAGACCAAACCAGCTCACATATATAAAACAGTATAAAACAATAATGTCTGCAGTGGGGAGAAAGGTGCATCTTACCTGGCACATCCAGGTAATTTTCCAGCTAGTGAATCGTCTTTCACACTACTGTCCAAATATTTATACATGTATTTGCAGGAATCGAGAGCAGGTGAAGGTTTTGACCTTGTCTTCTCCTTGAGATCCCCAGAGGGGATTGATGGGCCACTGTGTGAGACAGGATCCTGGACTAGATGGGCTGTGGCCTCGTCCAGAAGGGGTCCTTTTAATTCATGGGGACAGGTGTATCAGTGGTTCCTAAAATGGATGCCCAGGTTCCACTTCCAGGTTGGAGAGGCAGGCAGGAGGCCTCTAAGGTCGTTTGGAGGGAGTCAGGTGCAAGTGAAAATGTTGCCTTTGTCTCCTGCTTGAGATGCCTGTAAGCCAGTGATGGCTAACCTATGACACGCGTGTCACAGGTGACACGCCAAGCCCCTTTGGGTGACACACATGGTCACCCTGGCACCTGGGCATGTAGTGCTTGCTTGTTCTTGAAGTGTGCGAAATGCCAACTTTCAATTGAAGATTTATCAAACGAAATTCAGGAACAAGTCACTAATGTAAAGAATTATTCGTTTTTGCCCTTGATAAATACATATATCAACAATATAACTTTTTTACTAGAGCTACAAATATCACAAAATTATGGATATTTCTAGAAGCGACACAGCACCTGAGTTAAACTAGGTTTTCTTGGGAATTTTGACACACTGAGCTCAAAAGGTTAGCCATCACTGCTGTAAGCGGTTGGTGGGCCACCTTGTGAGACAGAATGCTGGACTAGATGGGCTGTCGTCTGATCTAGCTCTGAATAGATTTACAAGCGAGGAGGTACAGTCTTTCATCAGTATTGTAGGTTTGGGTGTACTGACTTGATTGTTTATGCAGCGTAATATAGTGACTGGCATTTCAGAATTTTATGGATCAGAATTACTTTCTCTCTCTCTCCCCTCTCTGCCTCATCCCATTCAAAATTATAAGTGCTTCCCATTTTTAAAAACCTTTTTATATTTGCTATTTCATTGGCAATTGTGCACTTACACATTATATATCTTAATGCTTGTTTTAACCTTTCTATACTTATACACTTATATATGAAAAGTATTGACACATCATCTGGTTTGTAGGCCTATATTTATGAGGTGCAATATACTCCCACAGCTATTTCATTTTTGTTTCCTTTCTACATTTTTGCGATCTATTTTTTTCCAGAGAATTTGGATTATTTTTGCTTAGATTTGAAAAAGAACAAGAGGTGGTTTTCATATACCACTTTTCTTACCCATTTATGGGGACTCAAAGCAGCTGACAAATCTTCTGTTCTTCTCCCCACAACAGACACTTTGTGAGGTAGGGCTGTGAGATCTCAGAAGAGAGCTGTGACTAGCCCAAAGTCACCCAGCTGGCTTTGTGGAGGAGGTGGAGGAAGAGTTGATTTTCATACACCACTTTTCTCAACCATTTAAGGGGATTCAAAGCAGCTGACAAGCCTTCTGTTCTTCTCCCCACAACAGACACCCTGTGAGGCGGGTGGGGCTGTGAAAGCTCAGAAAGAGAGATGTGACTAGCCCAAGGTCACTCAGCTGGCTTTGTGGAGGAGTGCAGAATCAAACCACACTACCAAACTGGCTCACAATAGTTGGAATCCCTTAAAGAGACCCTGATGCGAGAACATGTTCAGGGCAGGTTGAAGATTTACTAATGAAAAATGTCGGGAGAGAACCACAAAGGTAGAAACATGTCAGGAGTGAACAGTGCTTGGATTAATCAGTTCATTATGTTTGCGTAGCTTAAGTGTTGGAAACTGAATGCTAATTTGCTACAGTTTTTTAGCTCCCCAGAGGGTCATAAAGGAATTCCAGGGGGTCTCATGAGCCCCAATTTGGATAGCAGTGTGACAGGCGATGAAATATGAGCATGGGAAAACTGTAAACCTTCCCATGCCTATGAAAAGCATCTCTGCTGATGACAGCCTGAAGGACTCTAAGTGCCGACGGAAAGGTCTTAGTGAAGAAATATTTGACTGAGGTGTAGAGAACATGGTAGAGGTTACAGAAATGTTCTTTGGCTTCTGCCATCCTAAAATTTGGAGCAGCAGATTTTGGCAGAGAAAAAACGTCCTTCACGCAAAAGCTAATTAAATTCTGGGAGCCAGTTCCCTGACAATAAGAACATAAGAACATAAGAGAAGCCCTGCTGGATCAGGCCACAGCCCATCTAGTCCATAAGAACCTAAAAGGAGCCCTGCTGGATCAGGCCACAGCCCATCTGGTCCGTAGGAACCTAAGAGGAGCCCTGCTAGATCAGGCCACAGCCCATCTAGTCCATAAGAACCTCAGAGGAGCCTTGCTGGATCAGGCCACAGCCCATCTAGTCCAGCATCCTGTTGTACACAGTGGCCCACCAAATGCTCATGAGCATCTCAAGCAGAGACAAGGACAAACCTTCTCCTGCTCTCGAGTCCCAGCAGATGGTCTTAGAAGCGCCCCCCCCCCCCCAGCCTGAAAGATGTGCCTGGGCATTCGTTCTAGTAGCCATTGATACATCTGTCATCCATAAATTTGTCTAACCCTACCTTAAATCCATCTAGACTGGTAGCTGTCACCACCTCTTCTGGCAGCAAATGCCATAAACCGATGACCCTTTGGGTTAAGAAATACTTCCCCTTGTTGGATCCGACTCTCCTACCCACCAGCTTCATAGATGCCCCCTGCTTCTAGTATTGTGTGATAGAGAAAAGAAATTTTCTCTATCCACCTTTTCTATACCATGCATAATTTTATATACTTGACAATGCCATGCACCATCTAACTGGGGAAACTGTAGAAGACAATTGGTTTATGGAGCCATGGATGAACACAGGAACTGCCCTGCTGGAGTGGATTGGTAACCCATTTAGTCGTCCAACGGGCCATTCCCAGGGACCCTTTGTGCACTTGCCTGCGGTAATTCTGGATCAGTAGGTCCAGAATAACTAGAACACTCCAGCATCCTATCTCAGCCAGGAGCCTGCTCTCAATTCCCTGCAAACGGCCTTGGAGGCATCCTGTCCATCTCTCCCACCTGAAGGTGGTACCTAGGCATCCATTCTAGTAGCCATTGGTACAGCTGCCCTCCATGATTTTGTCTGTAGGAAGACAAGAGGAGCTCTGCTGGATCAGGCCACCACCCATGTAATCCAGAATCCTGTCCCACCTGGTGGCCCAACAATTGCCCATGGGCATCTTGAGCAGAAGAAAAGGGCAAAACCTTCACCTGCTCTCAGATCCCTGCAAAAAACCTCTAGAGTCATTCTGCTTGTCTTTCCAACCTGGAAGTGGTACCTGGGCATCTCCTGTTGTTCAAAAAAAAGTTGAAAATCAAATCAAACCAGCCCTTGTTTGGTTCAGTTCGATTTGAGCCGAACACACAGAGTTCATGTACGTCTCTAGTGCAAACCTGACTCCATCAGGACTGAGAAGTCTATTAAATTGTAGAGTTTTTAAAAGCCCTTTGAAGTCGAAATAAAACCTTTTACAAGTTTCCTTTGATTAAAAGCAGAAAATCTGCTTACTTTCCCTTTTGTTCACACTGAAGGTCATTAGGCAGTACTTCAAATATATGTCATTTTTGGGACCAGGAACCTGCTGATCTTGTTTGAGTTAGGATTAAGTAGAACTGCTTGGCCAGCATTCAATAGCTGTACAGATGATTACACACTTCATGTTATTGGTAGAGATGAACTTTTTGAGGCCCTAAAATGCCGATTCCACATGGTATATCTTGTCCCCCATCTTGTCTGATACCTGCTTGGTTCTTCCTGGAGAAATTATCCACTGACAAGGATTGCGCCATCCGTCCATCCGTCCATCCTCTACAGGGCTGGTTAAAACATATAAAATAAGCCCATTGAAACCAATAATATATTAAGCCTATTAAAACCGTGGCAGTGTCTGAATGCGTAGTTGAAAAGGCTGTTCCTTCACTTAGCCAAAGGCCAGGGCAAAGAGGTGCGTCTTCACAGCTTGTTTAAACACAGAGTGAAGGTGCCTGATGCATCTCAGGAGGGAGACTGTTCCATAGTCTGGGAGCCACCACTGAGAAGGCCCTCTCCCGGGTGCCCACCCCTTTTGCTGCTGAGGGTGGTACAACCAAGAGGGCCTCCCCTCCAGATCTTTGGGCACGGGCAGGTAGGCATTCCTTTAGGTATTACTGATTATTTGCAGGTGATAAGCAGTTCTTATTTCACTGCTTCATTCGGTTCAGGGGCAAATCCCAATGTGATGAGCAAGACAGGTGTTCAACCACAGTTAGAGAGGAAATCTTTATTTAAAACATTTATATACTGCTTCCTATTAAGATTTAGTTACTCTAAGCCATTTATACAAAATGGAGAACACCTAAATTTGTAATAATTATATACAAATGTTAATTAAAGTCGAAGATGGGGGAAACTCTGGGAAGATCTGGGTAGAAAGATAAGTCTTCAGTTGGTTTGTGAACAACCAAAAGTGCAGACCATGAATATAGCTTGAAGAAAGGGTTAGACAAATTCATGGATGACAGGCTACTAGAATGGATGCCTAGATGCATCTTTCAGGCTGGGAGGGGGGAAGCAGGATGCCTCTAAAGGCCACTTGCATGGAGTGGAGAGTAGGTAATGGTTTTGCCCTTGTCTTCTGCTTGAGATGCCCATGGGCAATTGGTGGCCACTGTGTGAGACAAGGTGCTGGACTAGATAGGCTGTGGCTTCATCCAGCAGGGCTCCTCTTAGGTTCTTACGGACTAGATGGGCTGTGGCCTGATCCAGCAGGGATCCTATTGGGAGTAGTGAATGCCTCTCTGAGGGATGGGGTGGTTCCACTAGCTTTGAAACAAGCTGTGGTGCGCCCCCTCCTGAAGAAGGCCTCCCTGGATCCAGAAGATATGAACAACTATCGCCCGGTGGCAAACATACCTTTTTTAGGCAAGATTCTAGAGAGGGCTGTCGCTGCTCAACTGCAGGCATGTTTGGATGAAGCTGATTATCTAGATCCATTTCAATCTGGCTTCAGACCCTGTCGTGGCACAGAAACCGTCTTGGTCGCCCTGGTTGATGACCTACTCCGGGAGAGAGACAAAGGGAATGCCACCCTGTTGGTTCTCCTGGACCTCTCAGCGGCTTTTGATACCATTGACCATGGTATCCTTCTAGAAAGGTTACGGAGCTTAGGAGTTGGAGGCAGTGCTTGGCATTGGTTCCGCTCCTATCTCCAAAACCGATCCCAGATAGTGGCTGTGGGAGATACGGTTTCGACACCCTGGGAACTCACTTGTGGGGTTCCTCAGGGGTCGATCTTATCTCCCATGCTCTTTAACATCTACATGAAGCCGCTGGGAGAGGTCATCAGGAGATTTGGAGTGAGGTGTCATCAATATGCAGATGATACCCAGCTCTATCTCTCTGTACCATCTGAATCAGGAGAGGCGGTGGAAGTGCTTGACAGGTGTCTGGAGGCAGTAATGGGCTGGATGAGGGCCAATAAATTGAAGCTGAATCCAGACAAGACAGAGGTGCTGTGTGTCACAGGGTCTCGGGTCCGGGTAGTTGGGAGATACCCTGTCCTCAATGGGGTGGTTATGCCCTGGAAGGGACAGGTGCGTAATTTGGGGGTACTCCTGGACTCTGCGCTGACACTTGAAGCTCAGGTGGAGGCCGTGGCCAGGAGTGCCTACTCTCATCTACGGCTGGTACGCCAACTTAAGCCTTTTCTGGATAGAGATGACCTGGCCACAGTTATCCATGCTCTGGTAACCTCTAGACTGGACTACTGCAATGCTCTCTACATGGGGCTGCCCTTGAAGACGGTCCGGAAGTTGCAGCTAGTGCAAAACACAGCAGCGAGAGTGCTGACTGGAACAGCTAGCCGGACACATATCACGCCGGTTCTTAATGAACTGCATTGGCTGCCAATTCGCTACCGGGCCCAATTCAAGGTATTAACTTTGACTTATAAGGCCCTAAATGACTTGGGCCCCAAATATCTAAAGGAACGCCTTCTCTCATACCGACCTGCCCGTGCCTTGAGATCCGAAGATGAGGCCCTCCTGGTTGTCCCACCACCTTCGGTAGTGAGGTTGGTGGGCACCCGGGAGAGAGCATTTTCAGTGGTGGCCCCCAAACTGTGGAATGGTCTCCCCAATGAGGTGCACCATGCCCCTTCCTTGTTATCATTTAGGAAGGCTGTAAAAACATACCTTTTTGCCTTGGCCTTTGGCTGAGGAGATACATTCTCTCCCCAGTTATAGTTCTCATGAATACACTATGGAACGAGCAGCTTATATCAGAATTTTTAACCAAGTACCTTGTTTTAATCTGTATTGTGTTTTTAATTGTGTTTTTAATATGTTTTAATCTGTATTCTGTTCTTAATATGTTTTTAAATATGTTGTCTGTTTTGTTGTTACCCGCCTAGAGACCTTCGGGTATGAGGCGGGATAGAAATGGAAATAAATAAATAAATAAATAAATAAATTATAGACAAATTCATCGAGGACAGATGCACCAGTGATATTAGAATGGATGTCTAGGTACCCTCCAGGATGGAGACAGGCAGGGTGCCTCTAAAGCCCATTTGCAGGGAGCTGAGATCTGGTGAAGGTTTTCCCTTCGTCTTCCGTTTGAGATGCCCAGAAGCAATTGGTGGGTCACTGAGCAAGATGGGATGCTTGACTAAGATGATCCAGCAGACGTCCTCTTATGGTCTTTTGGTCTCTTGACTCTTCCAGAAGGTGGGTGCCACCACAGCGAAGGCCCAGCTCCGAGTATTCATAAGTGGGCATTCCGTTTTGCTGTTCACTCTAAGCAAAACACACAGTGATCAGTGCTGTATCCTGGATTTTTCAAGAGCTTTTACTACCTTTTTAAGTGTGGCCTTTCACTTTTTGCATTGTGAGCTCTTTTTTTCATTTTTAACTGCGAATTTCCTTAGGTTGTGTGCAGAGAGTAATATTCTTAGCGATCTGGATTTTTTAAAAAGGGTTTGGCTTTGTCCTTGTTTCCCATTTCTGTCCATCTGTAGATGCGCAGGGAGATGGACGCCTTTTCCATAATGCCCACTGCAAAACTTTGTGGTCTTTCTCTTCTCCTTCCTTAGTCCACGACTTACTTCTGTTCTTTCTAAGGTATGAAATCTGCACGTTATCAAGCCACGATTTTGAAAATGGAGCAGAAATTGGCTGCCAGCGATTGAACAGCTGGACTTTGCTTAATAAGCCTCATTTTGGTGGCGCATGCATCTGCCTTTGCGAGCCGAATTGCACGGTTTTCGCTCTGCCTGGAATGCCTTAAATGGCATCTCAGCCCAAATGGGAAGCCCCTCCCCTCCCTTAAAATTGCCTCTCTTTTTACGTCCCAGATTGTGACCCGGAGATTGTGAGCGGGGACTAAATGACCGATCGCCATTCTGATTGTCTCTCTGTGCCTTTCACTTATGGAATCTTAAAAGCGGTTGCATTGACCCATCTCCCTTGAATAATACAGCGGCAGAAGTGTAATCCTTTCCCTAGCGGGCTGTGCGGCGGTCCTCTGAAACTCTGCCTTTGCATGAGTTTGGATTTTGGGGCACCGTTGAGTTGTTGTTGACTTGGGATTAACAGCACGGGCACCCTTATGGGCACCACCACACAGTTTTCTTAGCTGAAATACAGAAGTGGTTTTCCATTGCCTACTTCTAGGAAGAGGCTGGGGATCAAACTGACATCCCTCAGCGTCTCAAACAGTTTTGCTGTACCATTGAACTACAGCCACTCCCAGACCTCACGGGTACCTCTGAGCAGTTTTCTAAGCAGTGATACAGAAGTGGTTTTCCATTGCCTACTTCTAGGGAGAGGCTGGGGATCATACTAACAACCTCTGCTTCTCAGTCAGTTTTACTCTACGATTGAACTACAGCCACTCCCAGACCTCACGGGTACCTCTGAGCAGTTTTCTTAGCAGTGATACCGAAGTGGTTTACCATTGCCTGCTTCCAGGGATAGGCTGTGGATCAAACCAGCAACGCTCTGCTTTCTAGGCAGTTTCCCCTACCCCTGAGTTTTGGCTTAGCAAATCCATTTCAAGCCATAAACCAAAGGATCTGAAACTTCTGAGGTCCAGAGCTGCACCATTTTTCTTCAGATTCTGATGCCTTCCCAGCAGTCTAGTTGAATTAAATCTAACCCTTTGCCCTTGTACTCAAATTGCCAACTGGCATGAAAAATCCCTCCTCCACAGCTTTGATCCCAGGGCAGGGTGGATAAAAATCTATTTTTAAATAAAAAATAAAAAAATTGATTTTTTTAAATTTAAATCAGATTTTTTAAAATAAAATGCTTTTTGAGGAAAATACATTACCATCCAAAGGTTATTCCATCATGAAATAAAGATTAATTTTTTAATTATGTAGAATAAGGCTGTATATATTTTTTGTTGCAATTAATCCATTCACAGTGTCATGCTCTCCCAGAGGTTTTTGTAAGATTATTGGGCACTTTCTTTGCCTATATTTAAGTTTTGCATGTGTAGGCTGGGCTGACAGTCTAAGTTTCTTTATATATATATATCCTGTATATATATTTTGTTTGTTTGTTTAGACAAACTAGTTAACAAACATGGATGTTTAAGCAAATAACATACGCTGTAATGTTATTGTTTCAGTTGAATAAATCTAGTTAAATTGTTATTATTAAGGTAATGACTGTTTTTCTCCTTCCTAAGTACAACACTAAAGTTGTGTCCAAATCTGAATGATTAACCTATTAAACTGGGGGGGGGGGGAAACCTAATATGAAAAGTTGTTATATTACTTGCATCTTAAAGTAGCAAGAATTAGTTCATGTAGAAACTATGATTTAAATCAAGCCTTACTGACTAGTGATTTAAATCAGTTTGATTTAAATCAAATCCACCCTGTCCAGGGCCATAGACCTAGTTCTCTGACTCCCTGCTGGATGGTTTTCCTCAAATGGGGCCCTGGGAAAAAAAGGGCCCCATTGTTTTCCTCAAATGGGGCCCTGGGAAAAAAAGCGAAATTATCTTTGCATTTTAATACAGTTTTGTTCAGTCCGGTTTTCCTTTCCTTTCCTTTTACCCTTTTGATTTGGTCTCAGGCCAAACTGCGATCTTGGCTATCTGAGAAATTGCTGCACTATTTTCTGTCTCTCAGGAACAGAAGTTTCTTTTATTCCAGCATGGTACTGATCTACTTCCTGGCGTTCTCCCCCTGCGCCTGGAATCCTTGCTTGAGAAGCGAATTTTTTTCTAAGGTTTCATTGCTTAACTTTCAGAACTCTTAATGGCACTCTAGTGCATTGACCCAATTAAGGCTCAGGGAAGACCGTTCTCCACACTGCTATAAAGAGCTGTGAGAATTCCTCCCCACTCAGGAGAAAGGCTGGATATTGCTTTTGAGCAGGGAAAGGTAAGGTAGCAGTAGTTTACACCTCGGCAGTCTGAGAATGAGACTGATCACAGGACTAATACAGGGAACAGCTGGTGGGCCACCATGCGAGGTTGGATGCTGGACTAGATGTGCTGTGGCCTGATCCGGCAGGGATGCTCTTAGTTCATAAGAACATAAGAAGAGCCCTGCTGGATCAGACCACAGCCCATCTAGTCCAGCATCCTGGCCCACCAGTTGCCCATGGGCATCTCAAGCAGAGTCATGGGAAAACCTCCTGCTCTCCAATCCCAGCAAATGGCCTTAGAAGCCTCCTGCTTGGCCCCCAGCCTGAAAGATGTACCTAGGCATCCATTCCAGTAGCCATTGGTACGCCTGTCATCTATAAATTTGTCTCACCCTTCCTTAAAGCCATCTAGGTTGGTTGCTGTCACCACCTCTTCTGGCAGCCAATTCCATAGACTGATGACCCTCATCTTGCTCTGACTTGCCTACCTATCATGGAGAGGTCATTCATGGAGGTCAGGGGTGTCAATGGCTACTAGGATGAATTCCTAGGTACCACATCCAAGTTGGAGAGACAGACAGGATGCCCCTGAGGGCCATTTGCAGGGATTCAAGAGCAGGTGAAGTTTTTACCCGTGTCACCTGGTTGAGATACCCAGAAGCACTTGGTGGGCTACTGTGTGATAAAGGATCCTGAATCAGATGGGCTGTGGCCTGATCCAGCACTCTGTCCAGTGTGTTCTTGCCTACAGTGGGAGCCTAGGTATTGTCTCCAGAGTGTCCCTGAAGGCCATCTGCAGGCAGTGAAGAGCAGGTGAAGGTTTTGGGCACTTGGTGGACCACTGTGTAAGACTGGATGCTGGCCCTGGCCCAATCCAGCAGGGCTCCTCTTTTGGTTCTTATGTTCTTACCTTGTCACTGTGATAGAGAAGTCTGACAGGATGGTATCCAAGTTAGGGTAACCTACATTATGGAGTGCCCATATAAAGGACACCTATTATAGAAGGAATATCAGAAGGTTGGTGCATTCTGGACCACTATAGAATTGGAAGCAGGGAAAGTAGTAAGTTAAAAATAAAAAGGTGTTACAGACAGAATTTTTAATATATTTCTAAAATGTTTCTATCTAGATATTAACAGTCAACAGGGAACACTTAAGTTGATGGTATTAGCAACCAGTTTAGTCTTGTGGGTAGAGTGTTGGACTCTCATCTGGTAATCTCCCAGTTCAAATCCACAGCCCTCCACAAAGCCGGCTAGGTGACCTTGGGCTTATCACAGCTCTCTTCTGAGCTCTCACAGCCCTACCTACCCCACAGGGTGTCTGTTGTGGGGAGAAGAGCAGAAGGCTTGTCAGCTGCTTTGAGTCCCCTTAAAAGGGTGAGAAAAGTGGGTATCAAACCACCTCTTCTTCTTCTTCTAATCTGTCTTCTAGTGCCTCCGTTAGTGCCACTGCCACCCTCAGTCAGAGGTGAGGGCCTTCTCTGTGGTGGGCCCTAGGTTGTGACCTTCCCTCTGCATTGCATCAAACCCCAACACTTTACAGTGTCAGACACATGCAACCATGCGCTTCTCTTGGCTGAAGAGACAACATATCCTCCCATTCCAAGGCAATGTTACTTCTTTTACTTGTGGTTTTTAGAAATTTAATTTGTACTGTGTTTCTGAATTGGTCTTAGACTGCAGAGTGGGATAGAAATATAAAAGCATGTGTTTCTCATGATGTTTCCTCCTCTTTTCTCTTTTTCTTACTTTAGACAGCCGTGTTGCCCTTTGGAAAACCTCCTGTTGATGACATGAGTGTCCAGAGATGTTGAACGTCGTCCAGTGTTTGATTTGGCTGAACTGGTTCAGTGCCTGGTACCACTAACCAGAAGATCTGGGTAAGATGGCGTTCTTTCTGTTAAGGATGCTACTGGTTTCAGTTTTCCTTACTTCACTATACTCTGTGTAAAAAAAACCCAATTCACTTTTTTGAAAATGCTGCATCCGGACAAGCAAAGCAGAGACAATTAATAAGTCGCTTTCTTAATTTTTTTCGTACATTAGAGGATCAATCTGAAAACTCCATTTATTTTATTTTTCCACTCCTTTTTTTTAAAAAAATCTCTTCTTTGAATGCTTTTAATGTTGCACACAATATTTTCACTCTGGTTTTATAGGCTTTGTTTTTTCTAAACTGGCCTAAGTTGGTAGGTTTGGGTATCATTCCCTTATGTATACACACGCATACATATATGTATTGTGGCTTATATTTCACTTTCCATCCAAAGTGGTGAAAGCAGTGAGCCAGTTTGGTCTAGTGGTTAGGGAGCCGGGCTCTTAGCTGGGAATACCGGGTTTGATTCTACTCTCCCCCATGAAGCCAACTGGGTGACCCTGGGCTAGTCACAGCTCTCCTCTGAGCTTTCACAGCCCCACCTACCTCACAGGGTGTCTGTTGTGGGGAGACAAATAGGAGGTTTGTCAGCTACCTTGAGTCCCAAGAAGAAGAGTTGCCTTTTCTACCCTGCTTTTCTCACTCATTTAAGGGGACTCAAAGTGACTGACAAACCTTCTTCTCCCCACAAAAGAACACTTTGTGAGGTAGGTGGGGCTGTGAGAGCTCAGAAGAGAGCTGTGACTAGCCCAAGGTCACCCAGCTGGCTTCGTGGAGGAAGACGAAGAGTTGGCTTTTCTCACCCACTTAAAGTGACTCAAAATGGCTGACAAACCTTCTGTTCTTCTCCCCACAACAGAACACCCTGTGAAGTAGGTGGGGCTGTGAGAGCTCAGAAGAGAGCTGTGACTAGCCCAAGGTCACCCAGCTAGCGTCATGGGGAGGGTGGAATCAGATCTGGTATTCCCAGATAAGAGTCCGGCTCCCTAACCACTTGACCAAACTAGCTCACAGGGATGAGAAAGAGGGTTATAAAAGGCAACTCTTCTTCTTCCTATGTGAAGCCAATTGGGTGGCCTTGGTCTAGTCGCAGCTCTCTTCTGAGCTGTCATAGCCCCACCTACCTCACAGGGTGTTCTGCTGTGGAGAGAAGAACAGAAGGTTTGTCAGCCGCGTTGAGTCCCCTTAAATGGGTGAGAAAAGCGGGGTAGCAAAGCCAACTCTTCCTCTTCCTCTTCTTCTAATCTCCTGCCATCCATTTTATCTTCACAACGACCCTGTGAGGTAGATTCAGACTGGGTGGCAGGATCTGGCCCAAGATCCCCCAGGTACCTGCCGTCCCTGAGTCGGGATTTGAGCCCAGGGGCAACAGGATTCTGGCTTCCCACTCCGGCTCTGAGCCTTCTGCTCGCATCCCCTCTATTCTAAGGATTTCAGACCGAATACGGAGACCTGAGCCTGTCCCCCACTAGGCAGCAGCTGTTATTTTGATTTGAAGATACTGCTGTGCGTAGGAGAGTTGAGCTGATGTGCCAGAGATTTCGTGCAAGAATTGTGACGGCTAGCAGTGTATTTTTAAGAGGTGATGCCTGTGAAGATTTAAGCTCCCTATATATTTGCAGTGGGTAGGTGCCTTGGCACACCGACGCTATAACCAGCAGCCTTGTCCTGCTTGAAAGACTTGTCATCGCATATGTCTTCTTGGACTGGGTTCCAGTGCAGCAGCTGCGTCTAATATGGTAGATAAAAAGGGGCAGGTTGGTTAGGAAATTGGCAGGTGACAGCCCTGTCCACACTTATTAACCAAAACAGCTAAGCGGTTCTTTAAAAATCCATGTTCCGGTGCCATCTATAGCTAGGCTCTTCTCATGGATGCCTAGCTACATCATCCTGGTTGGACAGGCAGGCAGGAGGCCCCTCGAGGTTCCAGGGAAGCAGAGCAGGTGAAGGTTTTGCCTTTGCCTTCTGCTTGAGATGCCCAGAAGCAGTTGGTGGGCCATGGTGTGGGTCAGGATGCCAGACTAGATGGGCTGTGGCCTGATCCAGCAGGGCTCCTCTTATGGTCTTATCTGTAATGGATGCCCAGGTATCACCTCCAGGCTGGAGAACCAGGCAGGATGCCTCTAAAGGCCATCTGCAAAGATTCAAGAGTAGGTGAAGGTTTTGACTTTTGTCTTCTGCTTGGGATGCCCAGAAGCAGTTGGTGGGCCATGGTGTGGGTCAGGATGTTGGACTAGATGGGCTGTGGCCTGATCCAGCAGTCTAGTTTCTTACATTCTCTTTTTTTTTCAGTTTGTTTAAGGCCATCATGTATGATTTAACTCCCGGTGGTTGTGTGGTCAAATGCATGTAGTTTTCTTGGCAGACCCAAACGTGACATCTGGAGGCATGCTTAGGATTGAACCTGAAGCCCTCTGATTTCCTGGTAGTTACTGTGCCAGTGGGCCAGTTTGGTCTTCTGGATAGAGTGCTGGACTCATAACTCTTACGCACCAGGTTTGATTCTGCACTCCTCCACAAAACCAGCTTGGTGGCCTTGGGCTAGTTCCAACTCTCTTGGGATACCTCACAGGGTATCCGCTGTGGGGAGAAGAACAGAAGGTTTGTCAGCTGCTTTGGGTCCCCTTAAAGGGCGGGAAAAAGGGGCTAGAAAAGCCTACTCTTCTTCTTCCTCCATGAAGCTGACTGGTTGGCCTTGGGCTAGTCTGACCTCTCTTTTTGAGCACTCACAGCCCACCCCCTGCCCCACAAGGTGCCTGTTGTGGAGCGAAGAACAGAAGACTTGTCAGCCACTTTGATCCCCATCAGATTGGTGAAAAAAGCAGGGTAGAAAAGTGAACTGTTCTTCTATAAATATTCTTCTGATAGTTAATGCTTTGCACAACTGACTCGTGATTGTGCGGCCATGCAGGGCAGAGTGAAGTCGCACTCAGTAGTCCTCCAATTGCTTCAGGACATCTCAAGCGGAAGATGAAGCCAAAACCTTCCCCTGCTTTCAAAGTCCTGTCGAAAACTCTACAGCGTAGGCATCTATACTGCGTTAATACTGTGCAGCGGAATACGCAGTTGTGATCGAGGCGTCGTGACAATCACTGGATCGTCGTGGCGTCGCATTATTCGATTGCTGCTGAGCATTTGCCTTAATCCTGGATCAAGGACACTCGCTGCACAGTTTTAAGAAAATTTGAATCCTCCCGCCGGTCCGGGCAGGACGGCGAGAACAGACGAACGGGAGCAGGGGGGCAGCTCAGCTCTGATTGGCTGCCTCATCCCACGTGATGCTGCGCCCCAACTCAGCTCTCACAGCTTCTGATGAGGAAGCCAGGGAGGCTGCCTTTAGTCCAAATGACATGTCACTTCACAAGCAGGTAAGCTGCGATATTTCCTATAACTACGGATTTATTCCGCAAGTCTGGAAGGGGCCTGGGAGCCACCACAGAAAAGGCCCTCCTGCATTTCCCTATGCCTCACACCAATTGCTTCTGGGCATCTCAAGGGAAGATCCCTGTCCAGCAAGCCAATCTGGATATGGAGACCCTGTCTTCCTGCTGCCCTTGAAATTATGGTGTTATTGTACACTGGAAGCGTGTTCCAATATCCTATAAAATGTCAGAAATGATGTAGTGTTCCTGTCGGTTAACCTTTTGAGTTACCTGTATTGTTCGCGTTGGCTTTTGTTGACGTCCCTTTCTTGGCCGGCCAGACTCTGAGGCAGCTGACCATCAAGAAAAAGCCATTGCTGCGTTTCGTGTCTCTGGTTAATGATTTTGAAAAGGAAGCCGTTTCCTTCCTTCCCTGTGCTCCTATAAAATTCTGAGCACTGTAAGAAAAAATAAAATCTGTGAATGAGCACATGGGCTCCAGATGTCCTGTTTAGGGGGAAAGGAGCTCAGAATAACTGCCTTGATTTGCAGGTTTTATCTTTCAGATACATGCCGGTCTTTCTCAAAGTGGATAGGCTGGATCTGAGGGAGACACAACCATAAAGACCTTCAGATGTTCTCACCTCCTTCGTTGTGGGTTAGCTTATTCACAGCGATCAGTAATGTGTGCATTGCTTGCAGGGATAACTGCAATTCCTCCTCCTGGAGGGCGGCACAGAATGATGTAGGAATTTCCGTACTTACCACTTCAAATCTGGACTAAAGAAGAAGAAGGGTTGGCTTTGTACACTACTTTTCTCACCCATTTAAAGGGACTCAAAGCAGCTGACAAACCTTCTGTTCTTCTCCCACCACAGACACCCTGTGAGGTAGGTGGGGCAGTGAGAGGTCAGAAGAAAGCTGTGACTAGCCCAAGGCCACCCATCTGGCTTTGTGGTGGAGGAGGAAGAAGAATTGGCTTTATTCTCTGCTTTTCTCACCCAGTTAAGGGGACTCAAAGCGGCTCACAAACCTTCTGTTCTTCTCCCCACCACAGACACCCTGTGAGGTATGTGGGGCTATGAGAGCTCAGATAAGTGCTATGACTAGCCCAAGGTCACTCAGCTGGCTTCATGAATGAGAGCGGAATCAAACCCGGTATTCCCAGATAAGAGATCAACTCCCTAACCACTAGACCAAACTGGCATTGTAGATCCGCATTGTAGAACACTGTACCTTGGAATTCTGAATTGCATAGTTCCAGATCAAAATGTAGATCCCTGAGTCAATGGATGCTAAACGGGTAGGCTATGCTGATCCTGTAGCACGCATCCCTAGGCAGAAATGGAATCCATTCCGGAACAGCCACCCAGAGTGCCGCTGCCAGAAGAGGTGGTGACAGCAACCAGCGTAGATGGCTCTAAGGAAGGATTAGACAAATTTATGGGTGACAGGTGTATCAATGACTACTAGAATGGATGCCTAAGTACATCTTTCAGGCCATGGGGACAGGCAGGATGCTTCTCAGGCCATTTGCAGGGATTTGAGAGCAGGAGAAGGTTCGTCCTTGTCTCTACTTGTGATGCCCATGGGCAATTGGTGGCCACTGTGTGAGACAGGATGCTGGACTGGATGGGCTGTGGCCTGATCCAGCAGGGCTCCTCTTCGGTTCTTATGATTGGCCAGTGCAGCCATTACTCAAAGCACACATGTGTGAACAGAGGGCATGATGGTGAGGCTGTTACGTACCTGTCACATAGACTCCTGGTTGTTACGTGGTTCAGTTATTGGGCCGCCCCTGAACTTCATGAATCCAGACTATGTGCGCAACCTCGCTGCTTAATCTAGGTTCGGTGCCCAAGCACGGATTGTTTAGCCCTTTTTCAGTGCCTACAGTTATTCCAGGCTAGAGGGCCGGAAGACCCCATTTGGTCCAGATCTCTTCGACACCCATGTGGAATGAGCGGCCTTAATGGGGCCTTCTGTACAGAACTTATATAGCGTATGCATACTGTATACGGTGTGTACCTATCAGGTAGGGATCTGCGCGCATATTCGAAAACTCAGATATTCTGTTCGTATCCAATAAATTTTGACATTCGAACTTGAATATGAATTTTTGAAAATCCGATACGGATTTTTGAATGATTAGAATGTGCATCTTGTGCTTAAAATACGGGATTAAAACGGGTTGCATACAGGATAATACAGGATGCATACGGATTTTCCCGACATGTGCACAGATATGTATAACAGATACGAATGTTGTCGACATTCATATCTTTAAATACGAATCTAACATTCGAATGTACAGATTTGAATGTTACATATTCTAATCGGGTTTTAAGACATTCGAATCTTTAATATCCAAATTGGATTTTATGACATTAGAATCTACTCAGATTTGAATGTCAAAAATACATTTGTGCATATCCCTACTATCAGGTGCATAATGGGGTCCAGAGTGCCTGTGCAGAAAGACCTGTAGCTTAAGACATCTGCAAGATGATTGTTGAGCATCCCTGAATTATTTATTTATTTATTTCCATTTCTATCCTGACCCATACCCGAAGGTCTCAGAATTAGCTCATTCTTGCCTGGCTTACATTCACAATTCACATTTCAGGAAATAATGAAGAAATTTAAAAATTGGAAGTAACGGGTCCACAGATTACTCCCAAATGGGCTGGGAAAGAACATCTAATTTTGCCTGGGATCTGCGTGAATCCAATGTGGAAATGTGGCAAGTCTTATTGGGGAGGCAGTTTCCCAGTTCGGGGGCCACCACCGTGAATGCCCTGTCCCCAGCTGTAGTTCCACAGAACTCCTCTGAAATTCTTATCAGACTGGCAAACATGTTTGGGAAGAGCTGGTCCCTCATTTCTTCGGGGTTTTATAGGTCAGTATTGAAACTTCGAGTGGGGCTTGGAGATCAATAGGAAGCCAATTGGTGATGTGACTACGCCCCCCCCAAAAGCAACTGTTTTATAGGAGCCTGGAGATAGTACCTAGGCATCCATTCTAGATAAGAACCTAAGAGGAACCCTGCTGGATCAGGCCACAGCCCATCAAGTCCAGCCCCTCTTCTCAACCAGTAGCCCACCAGTTGCTTCTGGGCATCTCAAACAGAAGACAAAGGCCGAACCTTCGCCTATTCTTGGATCCTTGCTAATGGCCTTTATTTCTGCCCTGGAGCACCGGTACCCTTGTCGTGTCCAGAGCAGGCGATAACAGCGAAGTATTCGCACACGCATGCGCCCGGCTAGCGACAGCAAGATGCCAAGACAGTGCCAAGTCAGTCTCCAGAGTTCTTGAGTGTATAGAGTACGCAGAGTCAAACAGGCCAAGAGTCGGGGTAGCAGAGAGTCTTCTTAAGTCAGGAGTCAAGAATCAGGGATCACACGAGTCGGAGGTTGCCATGTAAATTCTGTGTTTGCAACGGCGGGTGCAGAGTTCGGCATTTCTTATGTAGGACTCGACAAGTCATGGAGGCGAGGTGAGCGGCGCAGCTGTTGTTGTTCTCTCCAGAGAAAACGTGGCTCTGGGTGTTGTGCATCATCTGAGTCTGAACTATCCCCATCTGGGGGGACAGAAGCAGTTTCCATATTTGGCCCCTGAGGCACCTTCCTCCTCACTTTGGCTGGTAGGGGCAGGACCTTCCTCCGAGGAGTCAGAGAGGACACGAGGCACAATCTTTTTGGCTGCACCTGAATTTCTCTTGAAATGAAAGCGTCTGGTAGACTTGGCCGCTGGATTAAGCGTGAGAAAAGCCCTCAAAGTTCCCCCGCTCGTTCTCATAAGCCACGATGTGGGCGGTAAGGTGGACGAGGCTTCGACTTCGCGCGGCTCCTTATCTCTGCGCCGTTTGCAGAAAGGGCATGAACGGTGCCGGATGCTTCGGATGATCGCCTTTCAGCTGTGCCGCTTTGGTTCTGACTTTGTCAAAGGGCCGCCGTAGGTTCATTTATATTCATTGGGCTTGAAATTGCTGCGTTAAGTAGCTGTTACAGGGCTCCTAATGAATAGGCCTGGTGGCTGAACGCGGCGCTTTTGCAGCGAGCCCGGCATTTCCTGTGAAACCTCGCCTGCTTTTGCTCGCTTCTGTTTTTCCTCCTGGCTTCTGGACTCATTACAGCTAAAGAGCCTACTGAGCGCCAGAAAGGACTCTTAGGCTGCGGTTTTCGGAAGGGAAGTCTGCGCCTGGAAAGCATTGCTTTTGGCCAAGGAGGTTGACCTCCCATGGGGGGCGTCTGTGGTTCAGAAGGGCTCTTTACAGAACAGGAGCAGGAGGGCAAAAGAAATTGCCATTAGAGGTGGGCATGAGACCCATGGCCCTCCTGCAATCTTATGCACATCCGTGAATGTGAGGCTCTGGCTTCACACAGTAACACTCAAACGTTCACATGTGAAGAGAAAACCAGTGAGCCAGTTTGATCTAGTGGTTAGGGAGCTGGACTCTTATCTGGGAATACCGGCGTTTATTCCACCCTCCCCCATGAAGCCAGCTGGGTGACCTTGGGCTAGTCACAGCTCTCTTCTGAGCTCTCACAGTCCCGCCTGCCTCACTGGGTGACTGTTGTGGGAAGAAGAACAGAAGGTTTGTCAGCAGCTTTAAGACCCCTTAAATGGGTGAGAAAAGCAGGGCAGAAAAGCCAACTTTTCTTCTTCTAGTATTTTGGGAAAGGCAGAAAACCACTTCCCTATTTGCTCTTTCCAAGCCATGCAGAATTTTACATACTTCTGTCGCACTCCTAACCTGTTTGGTCTAGACTTTGGAGAGTTGGAGTCTTACCTGGGAATACTGGGTTTGATTCTGCACTCCTCCATGAAACCAGCTGGGTGACCTTGGGCTAGTCACAGCTCTCTTCTGAGCTCTCACAGTCCCACCTACCTCACTGGGTGACTGTTGTGGGAAGAAGAGCAGAAGGTTTGTCAGCTGCTTTGAGACCCCTTAAATGGGTGAGAAAAGCAGGGCAGAAAAGCCGACTCTTCTTCTTCTTCTTTCCCATTGTGCTTCGCCCCCTCGCTCACCTTTCATCATTGATGCCACTGCCATCATGCTGTCCTCCAGGGCTCAACTAGGTCCTCCAGAGGTGTGTGCTCATCCGAGAATCATGGGAAATCACATGAGATCTCCCGGGAATTGCTGGAAATCTCATACGATTTCCCACAATTCCTGGATGGGCGGGTGACCTCTCCAGCTGGGTGCGCACCTCTGGAAGGGCTAGTTGAGCAACAGAGGAGGGAATTAATATCTGCTGTCCTGACCTTCACCGCCATCTTGCTCTCCTCCAAGGTTCAACCAGGCTCAGTTGGGCCAGCAGCCCTCTGCTTTCCAGGCAGTTTGCTCCACCACGCAGTCACAGACCCTCCCAGCCTCCATGCAGTTTTCTTGGCAGGGATACAGAAGTGGTTTGCCATTACCTACTTTGGGGGAGAAGGTGAAGGTTGAACCGGCAACTCTCTGCTTTCTAGGCAGTTTGTTCTACCGCTGATCTACAGCCACTCCAAGGCTCTGTGGGCATCTCTAGGCAATTTTCTTGGGAAAGATACAGACAAGGAGTGGCTGGGGTAGAACACGCAACTCTTTCCTTTCTGGGCTGTTTGCTCTTTGTCCTGCTAGGGCAGTGATGGTGAACCTTTTGAGCTTGGTGTGTCAAAAATACCAAGAAAACCTAGCTTAACTTGGGTGCTGTGTCACATCTAGAAATATCCATAATTTTGTGATATTTGTAGCTCTAGTAGAAAAGTTATATTTTTGATATATGTATTTTATTAAAAGCAAAAACAAACAATTCTTTACATTAGTGACTTTTGTTGCTGAATTTCATTTGTTAAATCTTCAACTGAAAGTTGGTATTTCGTACACTTCAAGAACAAGCAATCAATACATGCCCAGGTGCCAGGGTGACCAGGTGTGTCACCCAAAAGGGCTTGGCGTGTCACCTGTGACACGCGTGTCATAGGTTGGCCATCACTGTGCTAGGGAGAGGGGGGGTGAGTTATATCTTAAGCGTGTTTGGGTATTTTATGTGGATTTCATCTTTTTATTGTTGTGAGTCGCGACCCACCCTGGGACTTTCAGGTGAAGGGCAGGTTATAAATGTATAAAAATATAAATTCATTTCCTCCTCCTTCCGGTAAACCCACTTGCTGGTGCTAGAGAAGCCATTCCGGGAGCTGAGCTGGTTGCATCCTTTCTGCCCTCTAATCCCAGCAGCACTTGGGTCTCAGTGGCTTGGTTCTGTGCGCTTATGCCCGTTCAACTTGCTAAAGGGGGGGAAGGAATTTATAATTGTGTTTATTGGTGGCTAGGGATGTGCACAAATATTTATAACATTCGTTATTCGTACTGATTCATGTGGGTTCAGACATTCGTATGTGAATTTAATGTTACAGCATCCATACATTGACAGCCCTATATTTTGAACTGTTTTTAGCTTTGCTTTGCTTCGATTGCTGGAAAGGCGTCGGGCGTGATATAATTAAATGTGTCTTCATTCATCCCTTGTTGCCATAGGGTGGGCCAAGCTTTGGGGATAGAGCAGCTAACAGTCCTGGCCCTCTTTATGTGGTTTGTTAGCACCGAACCTTGGTTCGACGCGAACCTGATCCTGCGTGTTGCTTGCTAGACGTTTGAACGGGTAATAGGAAGTTGAGGGGCTTTGCCCTGCATTGTGATGAAGAAAGTAGGCATGAGCGCATGCAGAGCATTACGTTTCCAGTGAGAGGGGGAAAGTTGCCACTCATGCGCCGTGCTGCCAGGACCGGTCACGGACCGCAGCAAGAGCGGCCCCCGGTTGATCGTGATCGGCATTCCGCTGTCAGCCCAAAACTAATGGCTGTGGAAATAACTGATGTGCATTCTGGATGTGACACGCTCCCCTCTTCCCTTGCTCCCTTCGACTCATTTGGCTGACAGGAGGCAGCTTGGGACCTGCAGCAGCTGCACATGTTTTGAACGGATGGCTTCCCATGCGGAGAGATTTTTATAATTGGAATGGCAAAAGAGAACCGTAGGTCTGCAGAGAGCGCTGGATCGGCTGCTCAGGGTCTCCTCTCGGAGGGAAAGCAAGGGAAGGAGCCACGCTTTCTCCTGTGCCTTTTCTTTTCCAGTTATTGGTTGCTGGGGCATAAGAGAGAGGAGGTGAATGGCAGGAACTGAGAAGCGGAGCACACTGCTTGGAAAACTGCTGGTTCGATCCCCAGTGTCTCTCCAGAAGTAGGCAATGGAAAACCCCTTCTACATGTCTGTCAAGAAAGCTGCATAGAGGTGCTCATGGAGTCTGGGAGTGGCTGTACCCCAGTGGTGGAGCAAACTGCTTGGAAAGCAGGGGGTTGCTGGTTTGATCCCCAGTGTCTCTCCAGAAGTAGGCAATGGAAAACTCCTTCTACATGTCTGCCAAGAAAGCTGCATAGAGGTCCTCATGGAGTCGGAGTGGCTGTACCCCAGTGGTGGAGCAAACTGCTTGGAAAGCAGGGGGTTGCTGGTTTGATCCCCAGTGTCTCTCCAGAAGTAGGCAATGGAAAACCCCTTCTACATGTCTGCCAAGAAAGCTGCATAGAGGTGCTCATGGAGTCCGGGAGTGGCTGTACCCCAGTGGTGGAGCAAACTGCTTGGAAAGCAGGGGGTTGCTGGTTTGGTCCCCAGTGTCTCTCCAGAAGTAGGCAATGGAAAACCCCTCCTACATGTCTGCCAAGAAAGCTGCATAGAGGTCCTCATGGTCTCTGGGAGTGGTTGTAGTTTATTGGTAGAGCAAAGTGCCTGGAAAACAGGGTTGACGGTTCAGTGATCATCCTCTCCCCAGAAGCAGAGAATGGCAAACCACTTCTGTATCTCCACAAAGAAAACTGCGCAGTGGTGTCCACTCAGTCAGCCAGAAGTTGACCGCAGCTTACTGGTATACAACAAGGGAGTCGAAGGAAGGCACTTGGGTCCCTCCGTTGCAGAGAGGACACAGGATCAGGCCATTAATTATTTGATCTAACTCCCCTTGGATTAAAGCTAAAAAGGAATCGTAGCCACATGGGAAATGAAAAAGCAGCACATTGGATGCAGATCTTGCCTTTAGGAGCCTTCTTCGGAAGCAGCGTTTGACTTCAAAGCTCACCCTGGCTGGAGAAGCGTGTGTGTCCCGTCCCCCCCAAACCATCCTGCCAAAGGGTGCCCAAATTCCCCTGTTCTGGTCTCCACCTTTGAGGGCTGCTTGGTATAATCACTGTGGCCCTCTCTCTGCAAAAGCACTCCATATACTTCTCTTTTTCAAAAAAAATTAAAATTATTTTAAAAATTATTTTCTCAAAATGATTAAAAACTTAGAGTATTGAAAATCATTACAGTTGCACCATTTCTCCCAATCTCCTTGCTGTTTGTTTGTTTGTTTATTATTTGTATTTCCATCCCAGTCTATAATACCTATAATACCTTGGGGCAGGTAACAGCATTTAAAATCAGACGTATATTAAGACAAAAACAGAATATATTAAAACAGTAACAGTGTCTGTAAAGTGGGAAGAGACAGTATATTCTCATTTAACCAAAGCCCAGGGCAAAGAGGTGGATCTTCAGTCCCTACCTAAACATATACAGTCAAATAGCCTGTTGCACCTCAAGGGGAAGACTATTCCATAGCCTGGGGGCCATCACTGAGGAGGCCGTCTCCCGGGTGCCCACCCATTTTAAGGCATGGGCAGGTTGATATGGAAGAAGGCGTTTCTTTTAGGGCAGTGATGGCGAACCTTTTGAGCTCGGTGTGTCAAAATTCACAAGAAAAACTAGCTTAACTCGGGTGCTGTGTCACATCTAGAAATATCCATAATTTTGTGATATTTGTAGCTCTAGTAAAAATGTTATATTTTTGATATATGTATTTTATTAAAAGCAAAAACAAACAATTCTTTACATTAGTGACTTTTGTTGCTGAATTTCATTTGCTAAACTTCAATTGAAAGTTGGTATTTCGTACACTTCAAGAACAAGCAAGCACTACACGCCCAGGTGCCAGGGTGACCATGTGTGTCACCCAAAAGGGCTTGGTGTGTCACCTGTGACACGCGTGTCATAGGTTGGCCATCACTGTTTTAGGGCCTTATAAGTTACCAGCTTGAATTGGGCTCGGTAGTGAATTGGAGCCATAGCTCCACAGCTGTCTCTGTTTCATTGTACCTCTAGTAATCATAGAGTTGGAAGGGACCTCTTATGGTCATCCAGTCCAACCTCCTGCTTAATGCAGGATTTCCTAAACCATCCCAGACAGATGGAGGTCCAGCCTCTGCTTGAAGACCTCAAGTGAAAGAGAACCCACTACCTCCCGTGGCAACCTATTCCACTGACTGATTGCCCTCACTGTCAGGAGGTTTTTCCTAATGTCTCATCTGTATTGACTCCCTTGAAGTTTTACCCCGTTGTTTCTAGTCCCTCCATCTGGTGCAAGTGAGAATAGGGACGATCCCCCTGCACTGTGACAGCCCTTCAGAGACTTGAACACCACCATCATGTCTCCTCTCAGTCTTCTCTTCTGCAGGCTGAACATTCCTAGGTCCTTCAACCTTTCCTTGTAGGACAATCTTTCCAGACCACTCACCATTTTCATAATCTTTCCCCTCTGCTCTTCTTCCACTGTGTCTTAACCTTTTTAGTCTGCAAAACCTGCCATTAGGGCACTTTCTTGCCGCTGTAGATAATCAATACGAGGTTGGCAATTTTTTTTATAAATTTCCCCACCGACAGGTCTCTTATCAGATGAGTTCATTTCCCCATTTCTGCAAATTCTATCATCTTAATCGCCCAATAAAAATATCTTCTGCTTTCCATCTCTTAGCATAGCATTCCGTTGACTTCTGAATCCTATTTTCCTTCTCCCTCCATCCCTCCCTCTTTTTCCATCCCATCTAATTTGGTGGGAGTTTCTCTTTCCTCTCCTTGGATGGGTTTTGGTGGTGTTGGTGGAATTTTCCCTAGATAAAGTTCTTTCTCCTTGGCGGGAAAGCGGTGCTTAATGAGCCAGGTTGACAAACGCTGTCAGTTTAGATCAGCAGAGCAAACGGATTGCACAGGAGTTCCTACTTGGCTGGTTTTTTCAAGCCATTTCCCTTGTTGTTGAGTCCTGATTAACCAACTTTGGGCTTTCCTTGTTGCGTGACGGTAAAGTAAGGTCATATGAAACTACTACTAGGACAGTTGGAGAACTTGGCCAATTCTTTTCTGCCCTGGAAGGAGAAATCTTCGTCAGAGAAATAGCCGTGTTAGTCTAATTTGAAAAGTCCAGCAAGGTAGTTAGTAGCACTTGGAGACTAACGAGGGAAGGGTTGGTGACATGAGCTTTCGTAGACATGCCTACTTCTTCAGAAGCTAGGGGGCCCAATGGGCACGTCTCCTTCTTCAGAAGCTAGGGGGCCCAATGGGCACGTCTCCTTCTTCAGATGCTAGGGGGCCCAATGGGCACGTCTACTTCTTCAGATGCTAGGGGGCCCAATGGGCACATCTCCTTCTTCAGATGCTAGGGGGCCCATTGGGCACATCTCCTTCTTCAGATGCTAGGGGGCCCAGTGGGCACGTCTCCTTCTTCAGATGCTAGGGGGCCCAATGGGCACGTCTACGTCTTCAGATGCTAAGGGGCCCAATGGGCACATCTGCTTCTTCAGATGCTAGGGGGCCCAATGGGCACGTCTACTTCTTCAGATGCTAGGGGGCCCAGTGGGCACGTCTACTTCTTCAGATGCTAGGGGGCCCAATGGGCACATCAACTTCTTCAGATGCTAGGGGGCCCAGTGGGCACGTCTCCTTCAGATGCTAGGGGGCCCAATGGGCACGTCTCCTTCTTCAGATGCTAGGGGGCCCAATGGGCACGTCTACGTCTTCTGAAGAAGTAGACGTGTCTACGAAAGCTCATGCCACCAAACCTTCTCCTGTTAGTCTCCAAGTGCTACTAACTACCTTGATGGACACTTGGAGAAATTTTTGCCCATTCTTTCTCCCCAGGGTTCCCCAAGGCCATTTGTGCTCAGGCTATCCAAAGAGATTTTCGAAAACTTAGAATAATGTGGGCTTTGATTTCTTCCCCTTGTTATAATTGTTCCCTGAAGAGGAGGAGGAGGAGAAAAGTGGCTTTTTTACCCTATTTTTCTCACCCATTTAAGGGGACTCAAAGTGGCTGACAAACCTTCTGTTCTTCCCACAAAGGACACCCAGTGAGGTAGGTGGGGCTGCGAGAGCTCAGCAGAGAGCTGTGAGTAGCCCAAGGTTATCCAGCTGGCTTCATGGGGGAGGAAGGAATCGAACCCGATATTCCCAGATAAGAATCCAACTCCTTAACCACTGGACCAAACTGTCTCACCAGCATGAATGAGCAAGAAAGCAAGGATGACCAGCAGGGAAATTTTGGAAGGATGTTTATTCTTGTAATTGTTATTTTTAATATTATTTAGTGTAATATAAATGGTTACACTCAAAATTGTGATTTCTCTTGCCAAATCAGACTGTGACGTCTAGTCTTCAGCCAGGAAAGACAGTGTTTAAGAGGGTCCCTGATTGAAGGATATAAAATCATGCATGGTATAGAAAAGGTGGATAGAGGAAGATGCTTTTCTCTCACACACAACACTAGAATGGATGGCTTTAAGGAAGGGTTAGGCAAATTCATGGAGGACAGATTTATTTATTTATTTATTTATTTATTTATTTCTATTTCTATTTCTATTTCTATTTCTATTTCTATCCCGCCCCATACCCGAAGGTCTCTAGGCGGGTAACAATGAATCAAACAACATATTTAAAAACATATTAAGAACAGAATACAGATTAAAACATATTAAAAACACAATACAAATTAAAACAAGGTACTTGGTTAAAAATTCTGATATAAGCTGCTCGCTCCATAATATATTCATAAGAAGTATAACTGGGGAGAGAATGTATCTCCTCAGCCAAAGGCCAAGGCAAAAAGGTATGTTTTTACAGCCTTCCTAAATGATAACAAGGAAGGGGCACGGCGCACCTCACGGGGGAGACCATTCCACAGTTTGGGGGCCACCACTGAAAATGCTCTCTCCCGGGTGCCCACCAACCTCACTACCGAAGGTGGTGGGACAACTAGGAGGGCCTCATCTTTGGATCTCAAGGCACGGACAGGTCGGTATGAGAGAAGGCGTTCCTTGAATTGGGCCCGGTAGCGAATTGGCAGCCAATGCAGTTCATTAAGAACCGGCGTGATATGTGTCCAGCTAGCTGTTCTGTCAGCACTCTGGTGGCTGTGTTTTGCACTAGCTGCAACTTCCGGACCATCCAGTCTAGAGGTTACCAGAGCATGGATAACTGTGGCCAGGTCATCTCTATCCAGAAAAGGCTTAAGTTGACGTACCAGCCGTAGATGAGAGTAGGCACTCCTGGCCACGGCCTCCACCTGAGTTTCAAGTGTCAGCGCAGAGTCCTGGAGTACCCCCAAATTACGCACCTGTCCCTTCCAGGGCATAACCACCCCATTGAGGACAGGGTATCTCCCAACTACCCGGACCCGTGACCCTGTGACACACAGCACCTCTGTCTTGTCTGGATTCAGCTTCAATTTATTGGCCCTCATCCAGCCCATTACTGCCTCCTGACACCTGTCAAGCATTTCCACCGCCTCTCCTGATTCAGATGGCACAGAGAGATAGAGCTGGGTATCATCTGCATACTGATGACACCTCACTCCAAATCTCCTGATGACCTCTCCCAGCGGCTTCATGTAGATGGTTTAGTGAATCCTGCATTGAGCAGGGGGTTGGACTAGATGACCCTGGAGATCCCTTCCAACTCTTATGATTCAATGTATGCCCAGAGCCACATTTTGTTGCAGTCACTGAGAATATCTACCTGCTAGCTGGATTCTGTAGCTTCATGGTATCAGCCTCACCTGCCTGAGAGTATTTTTCTTTCTCTTCCCCTAGAAAAAGGACTCGCAAGGAGGCGGCCTTTAGCAAGCTTCCTCCAAAGGCCTCGCCACCTCCATTGTAATTAAAAACCGGGATCTGGTTCCCTGAGAGAGTCTTTCATTTTCTCCCTAATCTTTTCTTATCACTCCACTTGGCTTAGTGGGGTTGCAGGTGTGTTCTTCCTCCCCCTTTCTCCTGCTCCGTAAGGTGCGTTCATATTATTGCTGTTTTTGTTTTTATGCTCTGCAGCCTGCCAGCTAACATTCATTTCTCCGTATTGCATGTGGGAAGGGACTACTGTACCTCTTTGGTCTCCCTGGAAGAAGACCAAAGAGTTAGGTCGTTTCCTGCTGCAAACTTGGGTAAGGAAAAACCATAAGTTGTTTCTTATAATTGGTCTAGTGGTTAGAGAGCCAGACTTTTATCTGGGAATACTGAGTTTGATTCCACACTCCTCCATGAAGGCAGCTGGGTGCCTTGGGCTAGTCACACCTCTGTCCTGAGCTCCCACAACCCCACCTACGTCACAGAGTGTCTGTTGGGGGAGAAGAACAGAAGGTTTGTCAGCTGCTTTGAGTCCCCTTAAATGGGTGAGAAAAGCAGGGTAGAAGAGCCAAATTTCCTCCTCCTCCTCCCAGAGGCTACATGTGACTCCGGCTTTTGTATGGTTTTGCAAAATGTCCTGAAATGTCCTTTGGGTGAGTCCACACTAACAGGTATAGTGGACCAATAAAGTACTGGATGCCTCCCTTTTACACACTCGTATAGTCTAAGGGACGCCCTGCCCCTTTATACACCCCATAGACCTCCCCCTGAGGGCAGCCCCCCTTAGACCGCGCCAGTGGGAAGAAGGAGGGGGGCTCCTGGTGCACTTGTTGGTCCGGTCTACCACTTATTATAAAATCGCCTTAATAGGGGTATACAGCGGGTCCCCTGTATCCCCTGATCTTGTAACCATGGTTCCAATTTCCCATGGTGACCGGATCAGTCCTCCCCTCCACACCCCACATGTGCCATTAGGCCTACGTTAAGCTCTTCTGAGGCCTGGGACAGGCAGGAAATGCCCTGAAATGGTGCACCATTTCATTTTATCCTGGGGGGTTGCTCAAGAATTTTGGGAAACAGAGTGCATTTCTCAGCGTTTGCTATTATCCACAGTTTTCCGTATCCGCGGTAGGAGCTGGAACGTATCTCCCGCAGTTACCGGGGTCTGGTTTACCTGGAATTGCTGTGATCTGGGAGATGGAGCAGCAGCGTGTCATTTCTGCCCTTTTGCAGCCTTTGGAAGGGCAGTTATCCCAGTCTTCAACGAAGGAGGCATTGCTCAATAGAAGAGAACTTCCTAGCATGGAAAGCAGAGGGTTACATGTCCTTCGCCGGCATCTCCATTTGAACAGGGAAGGCAAACCACTCCCACGTGCTTGCTAAGGAAACTGCCCTTAATCCGATAACCTCCTGGGCCGAGGTCGGTTGGAGATTTCTTTCCCAGTTGGAGCAACGCAGTGTCTTCTGGGCTGTGCCAGATGGGGCGCATCCGGATGATTAAAAGCCAAGCAAAACACGAATTCCAGTGGGATTGAGAACTCCCAGAGGGCACTTTCAGGAGTGAACGCCACAATTTGTAATCCAAATTGAAGTGTGCAGATGGGATTTTGATGGTCATCTGGGGTGAGAGGGCCGGGCGCCGGCAATTCCACTGCGGATGGCTTCCTAATATTGAGGGGAAACTTAATTGAGGTTGCTGTTTGCACTCTGCTCTGCAGTTTTGCTTTGCATCCTCTTGGTGTGGCGTGTGAGCTCCAGTGTTCGCTAGGGAAGGAAGAAGTTGCACATCTATGTGCTTCTTATTATGGTGGTTGTCTTAGGGTGCTTTTCCACTAGTCCCATTGAAGCACCCACTAAGGACCCATTTGGCTGAGAGCCGGATGACCCCATTTCCCCTACGGACCCCATTAGGGACACATCTGTTTCCACCACAGCTAAGGAAATCCGGATCAAATGGGTCCTTCAGGTCCTATAATCCAGATTTTGTGTAGACGCCATTAAAGGGCTCTACAATGGGGTCTTCAGCCTTCAAATCCGGATTGTAGGGAACCTGTTTCCACTACAATTGGGCAATGGGGTCTAGAGGAGGCTCGGGGGGGGGGGAGGCACCCATTGGAGGGGTGCCCCAAACTCAAGGCTTTGGAGTCCCTCTGAAGCCAGCTCAGAAATCCCTCCGAATTTGCCTTCGGAGATTAGCAAAGGCTCTGCAGAAAAACCCCTTGCAAGAGCAATGCTGCTGTCAAGCGCTCCGGAGGATCTCCCAAGTTAGTTAGCGACAGATCGCTCCGGTGGCATCACGTGCTTATTCCGACGCTCTATGGAGGCTGAAATAGGACTTTCGGCTCTGGGTGCTTTTTCCTTATGGTGCCTGTGGGGGGTGAGGGTGGCTGATCCGGTACCCGTGGTTAACTGAAACTGTGGTTACCGAATCATTGGATACAGGGGTCTGACTGTAAGTAAAGACAGACAGACAGAGAGAGATGTATCCAGGAGTACCCCCAAACTACTCACCTGCTTCTTTCAGGGGAGTGCAGCCCCATCCAAAACAGACTGTTTACCCAGTTCTCAGACCCGGGAACCGCCAGTCCACAGTGTCTACGTCTTGTCAGGGTTCGGTTCCCGTTTACTGGCCCTCATCCAGCCTTTGACAGCCTCCAGACCCAGCTCCAGCATCTACACAGCCTCCGCCAACTCCGGTGACAAGGATAGATCTGGGTGCCGTCGGCATCCTGGTGACACCCAACGCCAAATCCCCTTATGACCTCTCCCGGCAGTTTCCTACGGAGGCTGAACGTCTTGTCCAGAGCGTCTCCTCAAGGGGCACGCTGTGACCCACGATGCTGCAAGTTTGGGAAACCAGCATCGAGCAAGCGGTGCGGCTGTTTTATAAGCACTGAACGATGCAGCTGTCTCCTCTTATTCTGCAGCAAATCACTGAGGTGGCATAAAACACCTGCGTATATGGAATGCATTAGGGTCTGTCGGATGTGATTAATGAATCTCCGATTTAAGGGCAGGCGGCACAGGCGGTAGGTGGAAGGGAAGGGTAAGTTGTGGACGAGAGAAACGCATTTTGTGCTCCATGCGGATAGAACCATAACGCTGTCCTTGCCTTAACCGTATGCACGCATCTTTTTTTCTTTTCTTTCTTTCTTTTTTTTTTTTGCAGAGGAAAATCTGTTCCTTGTTGTGTTTATTAGCACCCTGTCATTCAGAACAACTACCATATAAAAAGGAAAAGTGACGAACCCACTAAATAGCGTAAAATTGCAGTCCATCTCCAGGGAGATCAATTTACTATAAATTGAGCATAATCACGGGCGCTGGGGAAAAGATGCATCTTTGCTAGAAGTGAAAAAAAGTGATCAGCATGGAGAATGAACCTCTCTCTAAGGCGAAGGAGGGTGACATGAACTGGGGCCAATCCGCACTACAGCCCATAGTGCATGATTAGGGAACTTCTGAAGAGGAACATCTACACCTGGAGGAGGCTATTACAGCCTTCAGGTGCCCCCTACCTGCCCAGTAGTTCTCTGGTGAGCCAGTTTGATCTCGTGGTGAAGGAGCCAGACTCTTATCTGGGAATACTGGGCTTGATTCTGCACTCTTCCATGAAGCCAGCTGGGTGGCCTTGGGCTAGTCACAGCTCTCTTCTCAACTCTCACAGTCCCACCTACCTCACAGGGTATCTCTTGTGGGGAGAAGAACAGAAGGTTTGTCAGCTGCTTAAATGGGTGAGAAAAGTGGGGTAGAAAAGTAAACTTTTCTTCTCCCATGAAGCGAACTGGGTGACCTTGGGCTAGTCACAGCTCTCTTTCTGAGCTCCCATGGCCCCAACTAGAACATAAGAGATGTCCTGCTGGATCAGGCCACAGCCCATCTAGTCCAACATCCTGTCTCACACGGCGGCCCACCAGTTGGTTTTGGGCAAACCTTCTCCTGCTCTCGATTCCCAGCAAATGGCCTTAGAGGCATCCTGCTTGCCCCACCCCCACCCCAGCCTGGAAGGTGTACTTAGGCATCCATTCTAGTACCCATTGATACATGTGTCGTCCATAAATTAGTCTTAACTTCACCGGGTGTCTGCTTTTGGGAGAAGAACGGGAGGTTTGTCAGCAGCTTTGAGTCCTCTTAGGGGTGAGAAAAGTGGGGCAGAAAAGCCAACTCTTCTTCTTCTGTCAGTTGTGTGTTTGTGAGGTTTTAATTTTTATGCTTTGAGTGCATAGATGTCTGTGGAGTAACTAACAGGCCATTGATCCTGAGCAAGACTCACACTTTGGATGCACATGGCTTTATTTCCAGGCAGCCTCTCTTGTGGAGAGGATTGCATATAAAGGGAAATCTGTCAGAAAGCTGCTTCTAATGGAAATGGGTCGTTATGGTCATGATGGAGCAGGATCTGCTTCCATATTGGGTAGCTTATTAAGGTCTGCACCTGTGAATATAGCGTAGCATTTCTTTGCATCAGAATGCAAACCTGTCTGCTGCTTGCTTCCAAATGAAGATCTCTAAAAGAATGCTGCTTTTTGCTGGCTTGCACCACTAACACTGGAGTTAGAGAATTCTGTTTTGTTTTTTAATTATTGAGTGTTTTATATTCCCAGAGTGAGAGCATCTTCTACAAGCACAGAGAGTGAAATTCATTTACAATTTCCTTCTTGTTTCTGGCCCCACCGTGGATAATGTAAAACCGTGGATAATTCAAATGCTGGGAAATGCACTCCATTTCCCATAATTCCAGTAAAAGCCCATGGGATTTCACAGGAATCATGGGAAATCTCGCTCGAGATGCACTCCATTTTCCATAATTCCTGTGAAATCCCATGGGGTTGCAAAGATATTATGGGAAATTGCGTGCCATTTCGGGCCATTTTCTGCCTGTCCCAGGCCTTGGAAGAGCTTAAGGTAGGTTTAATGGCCCCCGCGTGGGGGTGGCAATCCGGTCACTGCAGGAAACTGAAACTGTGGTGACCTGATCAGTGGATACGGTGGTCCGAAGTCTGAATACAATCCGAGATTGAAAAAGAAATCTGTGCCTGTGCCATGTGAGAGAGATCTTTGGAGGATTTGGAGTGAAGTGTGAGCAATATGCAGATGACAGCCAGCTCCCCCATCTTGGGGCCATCTGGATCAGGGGAAGCAGCCCAGGTTCTTAACCAGAGCCTGGATCCAGTGGTGGGTTGGAAGCGGACCAATAGGCTGAAACTGAATCCACACAAGATGGAGGACCAATGGTCCTGAGTTCACATGTCACCAAAGTTGGCAGAGATCTTGTTCCTGACGGGGTTAACCTCTCCTGTGAAGATCAGCTATGGAATTTGGGAGTCATCCTGGATCCAGGTCTTTCTGTTGAAAATCTGGTGTCAGCAGCGGCCAGGAGGGCTTATTCCCAGTTTAGGCATGTTAAACACCTGGTCACTGTGCCCTGGTCTCTTCTGATGTCCAGGATAGATTACTGCTGCGTGCTATACGTGGGGCTACCCTTGAAGACTACCCAAAAGTTGACCCTGATATATAGTGCTGCAGCTACGTTATAAGCAGGAGTTTTAGTAAGCCCTTGCTATAGTCTGCACTAGCAGATGGGTGGTAGGTCCCTATTCTGGAATAAGAACATAAGAGGAGCCCTGCTGGATCAGGCCGGCATCCTGCTTTACACGGTACCCCATCAGTTGCTTCTGTGCATTCTCACCCAGAAGACAAGGGCAAACCCATCACCTGCTCTTGACTCCCTGCATAAGGTCTTGAGTCATCCTGCCTGTCTCTCCAACCTGGAGACAATTTCTAGGCCTCCATTGTAGTGGCCATCGATAGCACCTGTCCTCCATGGATTTGTCTAACCCTATAACAACCTAATGGGACCTCCGTTGGATCAGGGCACAGCCCATCCTGTCTCACCCCCGTGGGCCACCAATTGCTTCTGGGCATCTGAAACTGAAGTCAAAGGCAGAACCTTCACCTGCTCTCGACTCCCTGCCAAAGGCCTTTAGAGGCACCCTGCCTGACTTCCCAACCTGGAGACAATTTCTAGGCCTCCATTCTAGTAGCCATTGATACTTCTGACCTTCATGAATTTGTCTAATCCTATATTAAATCCATTCAGACTGGTTGCTGTCACCAGCTCTTCTGGTGGTAAATTTCCTAGAGCGTTGACCGTGTCGGTGAAAAAAACACAGTGCAGAAAAGGGCTTTAGCTTTATTCTGTTCTCAGCTTCAGCACCTGATGAGCAATTTTCCTCTTCATCTGTGTGGCATTCAGGTCATAAGGTTCCCTTTCAAAGCTCTTGAGTCGTTTCATGCTCTTGAATCTTTGCACTCTGAGAAAAATCATGCCTTCTCTCCTACCCTCCCTTTCTTCTTTGAAGACGTCCATTCCCAAGAGCAGTTGCCATTCCCTGGGGTCGAAAGATTTTGCTTCTTGGAGGGCAGGCTGTTGTCTGCTCAGAGCTGGTTACCTCCATGGACACAGATGTGCATTGGTGTGCATGGGGGGGGGCGTTGAAGGACAGAACAGCACAGCTTGCAGCATAGAAATGGAGGCACCCTTTGGATCTAGGGCTTAGCTTCGCACTGCCTTTCTGCTTCTTAAAAGTCTGACGCTCTGTTGGTTGGAGTGCTGTGTTAAGTCACTTAATTTCTCGCCGTGAGAGGGGTTACAGGCAGATAAGTGCTGCTTCTCGCTTCTGAGCTGACGCTGGCGGCTGGCGGGCCTCCAGCAACCTGATCTGCCCTGAAGTAATTGCTTTGTAACGTGGATATCTTGGGAAGGACAAAAGGGAAGCGGGCTAAAGCGCGGATTTAGCCTGCAGTAACGGTGGGTTTGTGTGCGCACGCACAAAGTTGCTTCTGCTGCCTTGAGTCAGAAGGACATGAGAGCTGCCACCAGGCAGAAGACAAAAGGGAAACCCCCACTTGCTCTTGACCCCTTTGCAAATGGCATTTATGTATTTTCTTTTTCTTAAGTTAGAAAATGTATATCCCGCCCTTCACCGAATGGTCCCACGGCAGGCGCCTGTCCTCCCATGAATTTGTCTAACCCTTCTTTAAAGCCATCCAGACTGGTTGCTGTCGCCACCTCTTCTTCTGGCATCAAATTCCGTAGACTGATGACCCTCTGGGTGAAGAAATCCTTCCCCTTGTCTGATCTGACTCTCCTTCCCCTGTTTTAGAGTTCTGTGATTGAGTTGTGCGAAGGACCCCTTGATCTGGATTATGCTTCATCTTGTACAAATGGTGCGTACCAGCAGAAGTCGTGGTCTCCTATGTTCTGCGTTAACATGGAGAAGGGAGGCCCATTGCCCCCCTCTGATCCTGCCTGAGAGACAGTGCATAAGAAAGACATAAGAACCGAAGAGGAGCCCTGCTGGGTCAGGCCACAGCCCATCTAGTCCATAAGAACCCAAGAGGAGCCCTGCTGGGTCAGGCCACAGCCCATCTAGTCCATAAGAACCCAAGAGGTGCCCTGCTGGATCAGGCCACAGCCCATCTAGTCCATAAGAACCTAAGGGGAGCCCTGCTGGGTCAGGCCACAGCCCTTCTAGTCCATAAGAACCCAAGAGGAGCCCTGCTGGATCAGGCATCAGCCCATCTAGTCCATAAGAACCTCAGAGGAGCCCTGCTGGATCAGGCCACAGCCCATCTAGTCCATAAGAACCTCAGAGGAGCCCTGCTGGATCAGGCCACAGCCCATCTAGTCCAGCATCCTGTCTCACAAAGTGGCCCACCAATTGCCCATGGGCATCTCAAGGAGAGACAAGAGCAAACCTTCTCCTGCTCCCAAATCCCAGCAAATGGCCTTAGAGGCCTCCTGCTTGTCCCCCCCAGCCTGAAAGATGTATTTAGGCATCCATTCTAGTAGCCTCTAATCTTAGACCATAGGCTGGTTATTGAAAATCCTCATGTTCTGCAGGGGATTGGAAATGCATGGACACATATGTTCAGGAGAAAGCTTCAGTGAGAAAATGCCTTCCAAGCTGTTTCTTTGCCCTCTTTAATCTCTGTCAAGGTCTTGTAGCTGCGAAATAAATAAGGATCCCAAGAAAACCGGCAGGAGGAGGAATTGAACCCCTCCTTCAGAAGGTGAGTTCACGGAGACCTTGAAGTTGGCCTCTGGTGGGTTGCCTTCCCTCCCTGGATCGGCTTGGAACACGCTGTGATGGGACCTCTTTTGGATCAGCGATAAAAAAACTTCTTGACAGCTCTTGGCGGGAGCTCCTATACATAATTTACTCCCTGTTCTGATGCATTAGCACATTTTATGACTCCCACAGGGACAGAGTAGGCCTAGGTGAACTATTTAATTCTATTCTTCTGCTTCTTATCTGCCAACATGAAGCTTTCTGGCGAAATCGCCCTGGCGGAGTAGATGGTCTCTTGGATGCCTCCCAAGCGCCGGGGAGCTTGGCCTTGAAGGGATTGTTCCAGTTGGGAAGGCTGGCGCTTTGGGAGTTTGTTCAAGGGGGAAATGGTTAGGAGAGTCTACATCTTAGAACCCATTGGAATTCAGAAGTCGACGTCACAAACACGAGCTTAACGTCCTAGATTGGTGGAACAGGCAGGGACCATGGGATCATCCAGTCCAACCCTTCGAAGGGTCTGGAAAAGCAAATTACATCTAGTGCTGAAGAAATCGCTGTCCTGCCTCTTCTCCAAAGCCTCCAGAGATGTGAAACCTGCAACCTTATTAAATAAACCCCCCTTTTTCCACGCACAGTCAAAGATCCGGATCTTCAAGATCCGGATCTTTGAGATGGAGTGCTCCTGGAGATCCGGATCTTGAAGATGCCCCAAGACAAGATTGTGGACACCTTTAATCAGGTCCACACAGAATCCAGATTTAAGGGCCTGAAGGACCCAGTAAATCTGAATTTCCCCTGCCCTTGTGGGGACAGGGCCTTGCAGGTGGGGCCTTCAGTGGGGTCCGGGTAAGAACAAGACCTTCCTATTTGGTACCAATCAGGTACTAATCGGGTTCCTAATGGGGTCTTAGAAGGGTTCTAAGCCATAGTGGAAAAAGGCCCAAACTATTCCACTGGTCTACCAATAGGATTTATTTTTCTTCGTGTTAAATTTGAGTCCAGCATGCTGCAACTTGGACCCATTATTTCTGGTTCTGGCTGTGGTTCTAGAGTGTCTTCATTATGCATCCTTTCATGCTGTTGGGTTTCTCCTCCATCTTTTCCTTCCCAGACCGAACATCCCCATTTCCCTCCACCTGTCACCATAGGCATGACCTCAAGGTCCTGTATCATTTTTGCTCCCCCCTCTGAACTAGGAATGCGCACAAATATTCATCCTATTTCTTATTCGTATGAATTTGCACAAATTTGGACAATCGTAAATGAATCTAATGCCTGGACATCTGTACTATAGTATCCCAATAGTTTGGACATAGGTATGATGGTACCGATATGGACGCATCCTGTCCACATGCGTATGGGATGAAAACAGGATGAATACGTGATGCGTACGGGTTATGTATGGATGCGTATCATCAGATATGCATCTGTATGTATTGATATTCAAATGGATATGTACAAATGCATTCATATCAAATTGAATGTCTGGACATTCAGAATTGCACATTCATGCGCACCCCTACTCTGAACTTCTCCCAAACTGTCCATGCCCTTGTGGAAGTGGTGCCCAGAGCTGAGCATTATATTCAGTTAAAGTGGACTTCACATCTCTTCAAATGACATTCTTCAAGCTGGTTGTGGACTCCCGGCCACCTGCTGTTCATAATACCAGAGACTGGAATGATAATGGGAGGTACCTCTTGCATCCTCCTAAGCAATCTTAAAAAATATGAAGCTGCCTTCAAGCAGTCTGTGATCTCAGGAGAGAAATCATGATGTTCCCCTTTGATCTCCCCAGGTGGTGTTACAGTAAATCCATAAAACTCTGTCCAGTAACTTGGGGCTTAGTGCCAGAACCTCGGGTGCTAAGTTCCAGGAATTATCTTGATGGAACTCCAAAATACTTCTTTGAGGAAGAGTAGGCAGTGATGAGCTGGATTCTCTATAAGGAAGTTTCATTTGAGGAGGAGCTGATATCTATCCCTTGTGAAATCAGACTGCAACGTCTTGGCCTCTTCAGCCTTGAAAGACAGTATTTAAGAGAGGATCTAACTTGAAGTATGTAAAATTGTGCATCACGTGGAAAAGGTGGACCAGGGGGAACTCTAGGAAGTTGATGGGCAGGAGAATTAGGACAGAGAAGGGTAAGTATTTTTTCACCCTGAGGGTTATTGGTCTTTGGAATTTACTACCCAAAGGGGTGGTGACAACAACCAGCCTGGACAGCTTTAAGAAAGGTTTAGACAATTCATAGAGGATGACAGATATATCAGTGGCTAATAGAATTGTTGCCTAGGTACTACTTCTGGGTTGGAGAGACAGAGAGGATGTCGCTAAAGGCTCTTTGGCAGAAGGTCAGGACCAGGGGAAAGTTTTCTCTTTATTTTGTGCTTGGAAATGTCTAGAAGCACTTGGTGGGCCACTGTGTGAGACAGGATGCTGGACTAGATGGTCTGCAGCCAGATCCAGCAGGGTTCTTCTTATGAGTTGTCATAGCCTATCAGTGATTTGAACATCATCCATCCATCCATCCATCCATCCATCCATCCCACCCTATACCTGGACATCTCTGGGCGGGTAACAACATCTAAAATCAAACATCATTTAACGTCATTAAAACAATAACAGCATCTGCCAGTGGGAAGAGAAAAGTATCTCCCCATTTAACCAAAGGCCAGGGCAAAGAGGTGCGTCTTCACTACCTTCCTAAATGGGTACAGTGAAGGTGAAAGACGCACCTCAAGAGGGGGACTATTACCTAGCCTGGGAGACATCACTGAAAAGGCCCTCTCCTGGGTGTCCACTCCTTTGAAGGTGGTGGGACAACCAGGAGGGCCACCCCTCCATGAGTCTCTCAGCCTCCAATCTAACATTGTTGCTTTCATATTGTTCCATTTGTCCTACTGGACTCTTTTTCACTCATAAAAGATCTCTGCAGGCAGGTTCTTTGAGTAAATAGGCCACACTTGAGGCCAGACATGCCATACAAGGTCTAGATATGACCCAGGGCCTTCTAGGTCTGCATTCTTAATTAAACCCTCTTACAGGGAATGCCAGTGCTCCATAAAAACGTCAGGTATGCTACAGGCATTTCCTAAAAATAGAAATCTATTGGATTATGACTTAGCCTAGTAAAAAAAAACAAGGCCTTCCAATTGGTATGTAGGGTATGATGGTTACATGTGAGCCAGTTTGGTCTAGTGGTTAGGGAGTCGGACTCTTATCTGGGAATACTGGGTTCAGTTTCGCCCTCCCCCATGAAGCCAGCTGGGTGACCTTGGGCTAGTCACAGCTCTCTTCTGAGCTCTCACAGCCCCACCTACCTCAAAGGGTGTTCTATTGTGGGGAGAAGAACAGAAGGTTCGTCAGCTGCTTTGAGTTCCCTTGAATGGGGGAGAAAAGTGGGGTAAAAAAGCCAACTCTTATTCTTTCCCCTTCCAAGTCCTGTTATTTAAATTAAACAATAAAATATTACAGTTTCACAAATCATTATAAAAATATGCACCTTGTTTACAGAGTTAATTTAACAGTCACAAACAGAGCATGTGTTTAAGAAAATTGCAAAGCGCAGGAGCTATTTCTGGTTCTTTCGATTTTTGTGAGAACAACCGCAAAGAGCAACTATATTGTTTGGGCAAAGTAGAGAATGAATAAACTTCTGGGCATTTTTCCCATAAATTCTTGCAGAGGCAAACCCATTGGGGTTTTGATTTTGGAAAAGGTCCAGCAGACGTTTCAAATTCTGGGGAATCTACTACCAAAAAGGGTGGTGACAGCAACTAGCCTGGACAGCTTTAAGAAAGGTTTAGACAGATTCATGGAGGACAGATGTATAAATTGCTCCCAGAATGGATGGCTATGCACATCTTCCAGGCTGGGGGGCAAGCAGGAGGCCTCTAAGGACATTTGCTGGTTTTTCCCCTTGTCTTCTGCTTGAGAATTCAGAAGCATTTGGTGGGCCACTGTGTAAGATGGGATGCTGGACTAGATGGGCTGTGGCCTGATCCAGCAGGGCTCCCCTTAGGTTCTTATGGATGACAGATGTATCAGTGGCTACTAGAATGGACGCTTAGGTACATCTTCCAGGCTGGGGGGACAAGCAGGAGGCCTCTAAGGCCATTTACTGGGATTCCAGAGCAGGAGAAGGTTTGCCTTTGTCTCTGCTTGAGATGCCCATGGGCAGTTGGTGGGCCACTGTGTGATGCTGGACTAGATGGGCCGTGGCCTGATCCAGCGGGGGTCCTCTTAGGTTCTTATGGATGACAGATGTATCAATGGCTACTAGAATGGACGCCTAGGTACATCTTCCAGGCTGGGGGGACAAGCAGGATGCCTCTAAGGCAGTGATGGTGAACCTTTTGAGCTCGGTGTTTCAAAATTCGCAAGAAGACCTAGCTTAACTCAGGTGCTGTGTCACATCTAGAAATATCCATAATTCTGTGATATTTGTAGCTCTAGTAAAAAAGTTATATTTTTGATATGTGTATTTTATTACAAGCAAAAACAAATAATTCTTTACATTTGCTAAATCTTCAATTGAAAGTTGGTATTTCATACACTTCAAGAACAAGCAAGCACTACACGTCCAAGTGCCAGGGTGACCAGGTGTGTCACCCAGAAGGGCTTGGCGTGTCACCCGTGACACGCGTGTCATAGGTTGGCCATCACCGCTCTAAGGCCATTTACTGGGATTCCAGAGCAGGAGAAGGTTTGCCTTTGTCTCTGCTTGAGATGCCCATGGGCAGTTGGTGGGCCACTGTGTGATGCTGGACTAGATAGGCCGTGGCCTGATCCAGCGGAGGTCCTCTTAGGTTCTTATTGAATTGAAGAAATTCATGGAAAACGTGTGTATCAGTGCCTATTCAATAGGATGCCTAGGTACTTCCTCTAGGCTAGGAAGATAGGCAGGATGCCTCTAAAAGCCATTTGCAGGAAGTCCAGAGTACGTGAGTTCCCCCCCGCCTTGTCTTTGGCTTGAGAATACTGAGAAGCAATTGGTGGGGCCCTGTGTGATGATGGGGTGTTGGACTAGAACTGCTGTGGCTCAATCCTGCAGGAGCAAGTCCCAGACAGAATAAGCAATATTGCTATACAGTCGGACGTCCATATGTACTGATACGGTAACCGCAGTTTCTGTTTTCCGTGGTGACTGGACTAGCTCTCCCCCCCCCCCCCCCCCCCGGTCAGTCAGGAAATAGTGGGGAAAGACATGACATTTCCACTAATTCCTGTGAAATCTCAGATATCCGATACAAACACATACGTATCTAATACATATCTGGTACGTTTTCAGTATTATTGAATACATATCTGATATTTATCCCATAACATATCCTCTCTGAAAGTGTCAAATCCACCCTGAATCCACTTTGGATCCGCTTTGAATCCATGAGCCAGGTTGGTCTAATGGTTAGGGAACTGGACTCACTTATCTGGGAATACAGGGTTTGATTTCGCCCTCTCCCATGAAGCCAGCTGGGTGACCTTGGGCTAGTCACAGCTCTCTTCTGACCTCTCACAGCTCCACCTACCTCCCAGGGTGTCTGTTGTGGGGAGAAGAACTGAAGATTTGTCAGCCGCTTTGAGTCCCCTTAAATGGGTATGAAAAGCAGGGTAGAAAAGCCAAGTCTTCTTCCTCCATGAAGCCAGCTGGGTGACCTTGGGATAGTCACAGGTCTCTTCTGAGCTATCACAGCCCCACCCACCTCACAGGGTGTCTGTTGTGGGGAGAAGAACCGAAGATTTGTCAGCCGCTTTGAGTCCCCTTAAATGGGTGAGAAAAGCAGGGTAGAAAAGCCAACTTTTCTTCTTCTTCTTCTTCTTCTTCTTCTTCTTCTTCTTCTTCTTCTTCAATCCATGTTGAATTCACTCTGGATCCTTTGTATTCCCACTTGCCCATTTCACAAACGTTTTGAAGCTTCATACATTTGTATCCGTACAGATGTCAGTGTATGAAAGTCGTAACATTTGGTGCATATACAGATGTCTGAATTTGTACGAATAACGCATGTTTCGAATATTAGTACACCTCCCTCATAGGAGGTGCTTGCGTGCTTGCACGGCTCCACCTCAGACGTCCCTCCCAGCGCTGTAGAGTTGTGACCAGGTTGTGCCAGAGTCAGAACCGGCTGCCTCTGGTGAAGGCAAGTCTACGTGTGGAGGACAAAATTGTGTTCCACGTGTAGACTGCATGCATTATGCTCCTGCGTGGAAGGGGCCATTTCTGAGCTGGAATCGGCCCCTTCAAGTGCAAACGCTGCGTCTAGGAGCGCACTGTGCGCAGACTACGGGGTCAGGTGCAGAAAAGGCCATAGTTCTTTCCTCTCTTCATTTCCTTTTAAGGGCTACAGCAAGAGCGTTAACCTGCCCTTCAGTTCCAAGCAGAGGTTATGGCAGCGAACCTTATTTGCCGTGCGTGAGAAGAGTTCTGCTCAGCCATCCAACACAGGGCATGTTTTGCTGGGAAATCTGCCCCGGGGTGTCTTGGGCCCAGTCATTTTGGGCACAAACCCAGGCAGGCAAGTGCAAACATCCAAGCCGTTGCCAGTGGTTCTGAAACTTTGCCAAAGTCTTTCATAGTCTTCTTTTTTTAAAAACCTTCTTGCATTTCTATTTACTCAGCAACTTCTGTGACTCCTGCTCTAAGCTGCTTTCCTTCCCTCCCTCCTGCCTGGTTCATTATCTTTTGCTTTCTGCTTGAGATCGGAGCGACCGTGATATATGTGTGCAAATATCAGAAAAGGCAAAAGGTGAAGGGGAGGACGAGGGTTTAATTCTAGGACAGGGAAAAGCCCTTATGAGATGGAGCTTGTTTTTATTTAAACTCCAAAGCTCTTATCCATCCTGGAGTATGGCTTACACTGCTTGTTTCTCCTTTAATTTTGCCAGAGGCGCCGGGTGTTTCTTTTTTTCTGCGTTTGTTGCAAGTCACTCTGATCTCTGCTTTGGAGCTGCCTTTTGGCCAGGTTGATAAAGGGCCCTGCTGGAGGGGGCAAAACACCTGCTGAGCTGTTAAAACGTTTGCTTCCGAATCCGCGCAGCGGAGGGACTGTTGCCAAACCACCAATTTTCGCCTTCAGCGGGTGCAAAATACCAGGCGAGAGTAAACAGCAGGCTGAAGGGCCGCCTGATGGATTACAGGGAGGCCGGATGTGGGTCGCCAGCAGCTGTCTTCTGCTTGGCTTTGGGACTTACTTTTAAGCCCCTTGCGCACCTTCTCAGACCCCTGCCACCGCCCCCCCCCCCCCGGGACCCCTCTGATAAGAACAGACATACACTGTACACCAAAGTGAACTTTATTGATCAGTCATTTGACCATGTCAAGTTTACAGAAGATAAAAATCACTTAAAACATACAAGGATAAAAACAAAAATAAAACCGAAATAACATCATTATTGGTCCCCATCACCCTGAGAAGACACCCCATTCAACTCAGTGAATGATTTCCTAAGTCGGGCAGCCTTAACAAAAAACAAAGCTACCCTATCTGTCACCTGAGGTGTGTTCAGGCAGGGGGATACTGTGCATTCTGACGTGCTGTTGGTGCATGGGTGTCACATCTGACACTCAGTACTTCATAGCGACGGAACATTATGCTGCCGCTACTACGGATTTGCCTGCTGTGGAACAATCAACAGTCACTCTGCAGTATCAAGATAATTGCTGAATTAGTGCTGCCCGCTTGTGAGCTCACCACTGCAAAACTAGTGCTGCCTGCTTGTGAGCTCATCACAAGATTGTGCCCTCATTGCTAAATTAGTGCTGCCTGCTTGTGAGCTCACCACTGCAAAACTAGCGCTGCCTGCTTGTGAGCTCATCAAAAGATCATGACCTCATTAGTAAATTAGTGCTGCCTGCTTGTGAGCTCACCACTGCAAAACTAGCGCTGCCTGCTTGTGAGCTCATCACAAGATTGTGCCCTCATTGCTAAATTAGTGCTGCCTGCTTGTGAGCTCACCACTGCAAAACTAGCGCTGCCTGCTTGTGAGCTCATCAAAAGATCATGACCTCATTAGTAAATTAGTGCTGCCTGCTTGTGAGCTCACCACTGCAAAACTAGTGCTGCCTGCTAGTGAGCTCATCACAAGATTGTGCCCTCATTGCTAAATTAGTGCTGCCTGCTTGTGAGCTCACCACTGCAAAACTAGCGCTGCCTGCTTGTGAGCTCATCACAAGATTGTGCCCTCATTGCTAAATTAGTGCTGCCTGCTTGTGAGCTCACCACTGCAAAACTAGCGCTGCCTGCTTGTGAGCTCATCAAAAGATCGTGACCTCATTAGTAAATTAGTGCTGCCTGCTTGTGAGTTCACCATTGCAAGGCTAGTGCCGTGTGCTTGTGAACTCATCACAAGATCGTGCCCTTATTGCTAAATTAGTGCTGCCTGCTTGTAAGCTCACCATTGCAAAGCTAGCGCTGCCTGCTTGTGAACTCATCACAAGATCGTGCCCTCGTTGCTAAATTAGTGCTCCCATTTTAAGCTCCACTTTTACTAGACTTAATAATTGGAGCCTATTGATTTTTCTTTTCCTCCACCTGCATTTTCCCACAACATCATCATTGTTCAGGCGGCTGCTCATTTGGAACAGCCGGATTGCCTGTTGCTGGAACACGATGTGATTTAGATTGTTGTCCTGCGAAGCTTGTATAAAGTTAATAGCCTGCATTACTCCTCTCCCCGTGGAACGCGACGGCTGGCGTGTGGCACTTGGGGTGTGTGGAGCTGCCTTTGGCTGGATGGAAGGGTGGAGACTCCCTTCCCCTTGTGGGGACAGCCCAGGGTGGGCAGCGGTTGATCCTTGGAATCTCATTGGGTTGCACAAGGGCAGATTTTGGTTTGGAATTGGGATATACGGGTCAAAAAAACAACAGACAGGACATAGCCAGGGTGCTCCATTGAAGCCCCATGCATGTTTGTGAACCACAACCCCCATCTTCCCATGGCAGGACTAGCCAGACTGGCTGGGGCTGGGGCTGAATGATGGGAGGCGTGGTTCACCTGTGGGTGCTTCTGGGAAATGTGTTTCATTGCGCACGACAGATGTATCAATGGCTACTAGAATGGATGCCTAGGTGCATCTTTCAGGCTTGGGGGGAGGGGAGGCAGGGCACTTCTAAGGCCATTCGCTGGGATTCGAGAGCAGGCAAAGGTTTGTCCTTGTCTCTGCTTGAGATGCCCATGAGCATTTGGTGGACCACCGTGTGGGACGGGACGCTGGACTAGATGGGCTGTGGCCTGATCCAGCAGGGCTCCTCTTAGGTTCTTATGTGCTCTGAGTGTAGGACCAGCTTCAACTACAAGCTGTAGCAGATCTGACATCCTCAGTCTCTGAAGAGGAGCATCTGCCTATATCTTAGTAGCCCTTCAGATGTAAGGAACTAAGCGGTGCCCAGCTAGATCAGGCCGCAGCCCATCTGGCCCAGCACCCTATCCCACACAGTGGCCCACCAATTGCCCATGGGCATCTCAAACCGAAGATGAAGGCGAAACCTTCATTTGCTCTTCAATCCCAGCAAGTGGGCTTGAGAGGAATAAATGAAAAGTCCTGCCTTCATCCAGTCCGGGCTTGACAAGGATCTGAGCTTCTCCTTCCCTGAGCCATCCTGGCTCAAGCCGGGCCCCAGGCTTCTGGGTGGGAAAACCTATCAAGTCTTCCTTTGTCTTCCTTCTGTCCCTCACAGAACAATGACTCTCTGTGCTTGAAAAGCGCTCACGTTTGCCTTACCTTGCCGCTGCGGTCACTGCGTGTCGATGCTCTGCGGCCAGTTTTAACAATCAGCTCCATCAAAGAAAAAGCTTTTCCAAATGTTCCCCTCCGGCTTCATACAGTGATTCGAGGCGGCGTTGCTGAGCAAAGCGGAAGGACCGAATGTGCTGTTCCGGGCGCCACGTCTTTGCTGCGGCAGAACCAAGCCCTTGACTTTGGGAGCGTGGCTCCCAGTCCAGCCTGGCTGAACCTCGGAAATCTGTGGGAAGGAGCCGAAGCCATCTCGTGCAATGGTGGTGGGGAGGAAGCGTTCTCAATACGCTGCTAAAAATGGTCTTTGCTGGTGGCTGTGATCAGGGCAGGAACTGTGCGTTGGAATTTGGGCACCAGATGTCTAAAGGGACGCCTTCTTCCGTATCAATCTGCCCAGGTCTTAAGGGCTGCAGGAGAGGCCCTCCTGGTTGTACCGCCACCCTCAGTAGCAAAAGAGGTGGGCACCCGGGATAAGGCCTTTTCAGTGGTGGCTCCCGGACTGTGGAATAGTCTTCCTTCTCAGGTGTGTCAGGCAACTTCACTTTATGTGTTCAAGAGAGCAGTGAGGACGTACCTCTTTGCCCTGGCCTTTGGTTAACCAAGGAAATGACTATTCCTCCTCACATCCAGGCACTTTCTTTCTTTCTTTCTTTCTTTCTTTCTTTCTTTCTTCCTTCCTTCCTTCCTTCCTTCCTTCCTTCCTTCCTTCCTTCCTTCCTTCCTTCCGTCCGTCCGTCCGTCCGTCCGTCCGTCCGTCCGTCCGTCCGTCCGTCCGTCCGTCTATCTATCTATCTATCTATCTATCTATCTATCTATCTATCTATCTATCTATCTATCTATCTATCTATCTATCTATCTATCTATCTATCCCACCCTGAACCTAAGGGTCTCAGGGCAGGTTACAACATATAAAATGAACACATTAAAACCATAACATATTCAGCATATTAAAAACCTGGTAGAGTGTGAATGTGGGGAGGAAAAGGCTGTTCCTTTACTTAGCCAAAGGCCAATGCAAAGAGGTGCGTCTTCACAGCTCCTCTAAACTAATAGAGTGAAGGGGCCTGACGCACCTCAGACTGTTCCACAGTCTGGGAGCCACCACTGAAAAGAACCGGTCCCTGGTGTCCTGTGGTTTTAATATGTTCCTTTTATATGTCCACTGGTTTTAATATTGTAACCCGCTCTGAGACCTTCCGGTATAGGGCAGGATAAAAGTCCAGACAGACAGACAGACAGTTGGTGGGCCACCGTGTAGGACAGGATGCTGGACCAGATGGGCTGTGGCCTGATCCAGCAGGGCTCCTCTTAGGTTCTTATGGACTAGATGGGCTGTGGCCTGATCCAGCAGGGCTCCCCTTAGGTTCTTATGGACTAGATGAGCTGTGGCGTGATCCAGCAGGGCTCCCCTTAGGTTCTTATGGACTAGATGGGCTGTGGCCTGATCCAGGAGGGCTCCCCTTAGGTTCTTATGGACTAGATGAGCTGTGGCCTGACCCAGCAGGGCTCCTCTTAGGTTCTTATGGACCAGATGGGCTGTGGCCTGATCCAGCAGGGCTCCTCTTATGTTTTTATGGACTAGATGGGCTGTGGCCTGATCCAGTAGGGCTCCTCTTAGGTTCTTATGGACTAGATGGGCTGTGGCCTCATCCAACAAGGCTCCTCTTAGGTTCTTATGGACTAGATGGGCTGTGGCCTCATCCAACAAGGCTCCTCTTAGGGTCTTATGGACTAGATGGGCTGTGGCCTGATCAACAGGGCTCCTCTTAGGTTCTTATGGAAAAGATGGACTGTGGCCTCATCCAACAAGGCTCCTCTTAGGGTCTTATGGACTAGATGGGCTGTGGCCTGATCCAGCAGCGCTCCTCTTCGGCTAGGCCTCTAGTCAGCAGTTAGTGTAGCTCTGGTGAAGAGCATGCACACATCCACTAGGCTGCTACAACCTAGAAGCATGCCCACCCTGACTAGAGGTTCCCTAATGGTTGATTAGATTTGGAGCGCTGAATTACGCTCCACACCTTTACCAACATTAACTAGAAGCTTACCTGAATCATCTGGCGGCCCAACCATTCGCTCTTCTTCCGGCTCGCTGCGTGTGATGGGCAGGGGAGGCGGTCTCTGTGCAGGCGTGGTGACGGTGGCGGCCGTGGTTGATCATAGCATCGCAAGAGGGGGGTTCCATTGGCAAGGGAGCAGTGGGCGCTGTGTGTTTGATCATGGGTGCTGGCGTGATCAGCCTCCAGAGATCCATGTGCTTGAATACTCAGTTGATGGCAGCCAGTCGCGGGAGCAAGGGCGCAAAATATCCGGCTTTGGAGGAAGAGGCGCAGGCTGGTCAACGGGAGGACCATTTGCATTTCAGGCTGGTAACGGATGCTTTAGGGAAGTTTTCCTCCCAGCGGATGTGAATGATCCACCATAGTTCACGGCAGCCTAATCAGGTACGTCCAGAAAGGCCTCAGGTTTCCAAGCACTGACCGTTGGCTGTTCCCAGACTTCACAGCAAAAGACCTGACAGATAAACCAAACAAAGGAGCTTTGGGCTCGGAAGATAACGTGCAGGAGCGGAGAATGGGAAAAGCTGGCTAAAATTGGACCACAGAGATGATGGGAAGGGCTTTTCAGATGAGACCTCTTCCTTTGTCGCTTTGTTCCCTGACAGCAGCATTAGAGCCATGAATCTTCCTTCCTGGCTGACCAAAATGTGCTCTGTTATGGCCCCGTGGAAGCTTTTTATCGGGCAGGACCATACCTGTGGCGAAGCAAACAGATCTCTCCCTCTGGCCGCTGGTTCCTCGTCACCTTGCAGATCTCCTTGTGTCTTTATAACATGAAACATGTCAGAGCATTATGAGGTCTGGCATCTCGCAGCCTAGTGGATTCTCTGGGGGCTCCATCTAAATCTCCGTTACGTCCTTTTCTGTGCGAGATTAGTTGTGTAAAGCAATTTCACATCCAAAAGCTGTTTCTGCCCACAGTGCCATAAACATAAAAAAAGGAGAGAGAGAGAGAGAGAGAGAGAGAGAGAGAGATTCACTTTCATCCCATTCTTAGGTGCAGAAATTGATAGCAGAAGAGAAGGGTCAGTCCTGCAAAGATTTACGCAAAATCCTTCTAGCCAGGAGAAAGGAATATTGGGAGCTTTATAGGCGGAAAGCAACAGTTTATTTGTTTAGAATAGTTTTACTCTGTTCTTTTCGGTTGCAGGATTTCCAGGCAAGGTGGAGAATAAAAACTAATGGAAAACAGCCACAGAAATACAACACTGAAGCAGGAGATTCCAAGCAGTGATAGGAGACTTGCTTTGAAAAGGAAGTAAAGGCTGTACGTTTGAGATGGATCGTAATATAATTGAACATTTCGATGATTATTTGAACAGTTCTGTGGTTATGAGCCAGTTTGGTCTAGTGGTTAGGAAGTCGGACTCTTAACTGGGAATACTGGGTTTGATTCCGCACTCGTCCATGAAGCCAGCTGGGTGGCCTTGGGCTAGTCACAGCTCTCTTTCTGAGCTCTCTTAGCCCCACCTACCTCAAATGGTATCTGTTGTGGGGAGAAGAACAGAAGGTTTGTCAGCTGCTTTGAGTCCCCTTAAATTGGTGAGAAAAGCAGGGTAGAAAAGCCAACTCTTCTTCTTCCTCCACAAAGCCAGCTGGGTGACCTTGGGATAGTCGCAGCTCTCTTCTGAGCTCTCACAGCCCCACCTACCTCACAGGGTGTCTGTTGTGGGGAGAAGAACCGAAGATTTGTCAGCCGCTTTGAGTCCCCTTAAATGGGCGAGAAAAGCGGGGTAGAAAAGCCAACTTTTCTTCTCCTCCTCCTCCTCTTCCTCCTCTTTGTCCTTCTCCTTATTATTCTCCTCCTTCTCCTTCTCCTCCTTCTTTGCCTTTTGTTTTTTCAGCTTGCAATGAATTCCGCGCAGCAGCCATGTTCTCTGTGGAACAACACTTTTCCATTTACTTAATCCTTTGCAAGGAAGTGGGTTTTAACCTCAGTGTTCCCTTTTTTAATTTAAATTTTGAGAATATGCAGCTTTTCCGCCCCACCCAACTTGCCTCAAAGTAAGCAGAAACCTACATTAACCTTCTGTTTATAGAAATATAGACTCTCTGGAGCAGATGAAGGCTAAAATCGTCAGATTCTAGCTTGGAGGTTTACAGCTGCTGTTTGCTAATAAGTTTCTTTCTGTCTTAAGTTTGAATGTAAGTTCTAGATTATATTCAAGTCATAGGTAATCATGCTTGTCTGATTCCATGATCCATGGATGGATGGATTCTAGGGGTCATGGTCTAATGAGATACTGAGAAGAGCCTATTTTATGTCTTATTTTTATTTGGAAATAAGAGTGAGCCATTTAGGGAGCCGGATTCTTATCTGGGAATACTGGGTTTGATTCCACACTCCCCCACGAAGCCAGCTGGGTGGCCTTGGGCTAGTCACAGCTCTTTTCTGAGCTTTCTCAGCCCCACCTACCTCACAGCGTGTCTGTTATGAGAAGAACAGAAGGTTTGTCAGCTGCTTTGAGTTTCCTTAAATGGGCGAGAAAAGCAGGCTGGAAAAGCCAACTCTTCTTAAGAATGGCTGCCCCTGCTTATATGAAGTTAGAAGGTAATGTTGGATCACCCTCTAAGCATGGTAAATAACTGAATGTTTAATATTTTTTAGTTTAGGGTTTAGGACAAGATAGAAAAGCAGGCTAAGGATGTGCCCAAATGATCAATTGACGTCCGTTTCACAATTGAAATGAACATCCACAAATTAGGTGCATTGGCAAATTGTTCATTTAAACATTTGAACTTTCACCTTTGCAAACAAATGTATTTGCAGACCATTTTTCCATTGAAAAAGCCTATTTTTTGTAAGTATAATAATGCAAAAATACAAAAATTTGAGCTGGGAGCGTCATTAGCTTTGTTCGAAGGTCTGGACATTTGAATGTCTGTACTTTCATTTCAATGTGAGAATCTGTGAATTTGAAAATTCAGGTGAATTTGCAAATGTAGATTTATTTGTGCACACCTCTATTGCAGACCTACAGAGTTAAATTGGCTTTCGAACATCCATATTTGATGAGGTTTTCTCGTCTAAAAATTTGCTTCCATTTTCCGTGCTTAGTAAGTAACATGAACGTTCAACCTAATTGTTGCAGTTTCTGTTTTTTGGTTTTTTTAATGTATTCATTTTTATACAATCAGCCACTGTATCTGCAGGGGGATACGTTCCAGGCCCTACCGCTGATAGCGTAAAACCTCTGATAATAGCAAACGCTGGGAATTGCACTCCATTTCCCATAATTCAAGTGCAATCCCGTGGGACTTCACAGGAATCATGGGAAATCTCACTCGAGATGCACTCCATTTCCCATAATTTCTGTGAAATCCCGCCAGATCTCAAAAAACATAAGAACATAAGAGAAGCCCTGCTGGATCAGGCCACAGCCCATCTAGTCCAGCATCCCATCATACACAGTGGCCCACCAGTTGCCCATGGGCATCTCAAGCAGAGACAAGGACAAACCTTCTCCTGCTCTAGAATCCCAGCAAATGGCCTTAGAAGCGCCCCAGTTCCCCATCCCCCCAGCCTGAAAGTTTCACCTAGGCATTCATTCTAGTAGCCATTGATACATCTGTCATCTATAAATTAGTCTAACTCTACCTTAAAGCCATCTAGACTGGTAGCTGTCACCACCTCCTCCGGCAGCAAATTCCATAAGCTGATGACCCTCTGGGTGAAGAAATACTTCCCTTTGTCTGATCTGACTCTCCTACCCATCAGCTTCATAGATGCCCCCTGGTTCTAGTATTGTGTGATAGAGAAAAAAAATTTTCTCTATCCACCTTTTCTATACCATGCATAATTTTATATACTCCAATCAGGTCCCCTCTTAAACGCCGTCTCTCCAGACTGAAGAGGCCTGGACGTTGCAGCCTGGTTTCGTAAGGGAGGTGTTCCAGCCCCTTAATCATTCTGGTTGCCCTTCTCTGCACCTTCTCTAGTTCCACAATATCCTTTTTGAGGTGTGGTGACCAGAATTGTACACAATATTCCAAATGGGAAATCGCGTGCCCTTTCGGGGCATTTTCTGCCTGTCCTAGGAATCAGAAGAGCTTATTTTAGGCCTAATGGTGTCCGCGGGGTGGTGGTGGTAGTGTGCTGATCCTGTCACTATCGGAAACTGAAACCACGGTTAGTGGATATGGGGGTCCGACTGTATTTGGTTTTAATTGACAAAACCTGCCCAGACACCTTTGTATATAGGGTAGGAGAAAAATTCCAATAAATAAATAAATAAATATCTGTATTCTCTTTCTAGGAATGGCAGAGTTCTGGCGGGATAATGGCGGACCACTGGCAGCATAATGGCAGAGTACCGGCAGTGTTATGGTGAAGTACTGGGAGATTAACAGCGGCAAGAGCAACATGATTGCATGGGCCTTTTCCTGAATGCTGCGCTCACCTGGATGCTAATACAAAATGCGGACTTTGAATTCCTCTTGTGGAGAGAAAGCTTTTGGCTGCCATGATGATTTTGCCTCCATTCTCCTGACCACGCCCAGTTAAAGGAGGGTCAAGGTGAAGACTCCATAAATGGTTTCCAGTTAGGCCTCAAGTTGCCCCTGCCATCCCCGGAGAAGATGAAATTTCCGTTCTATTGGTCTTTTGTCCACGTGGCACAATAGCCCTTCCTTCCAAAGGCTTGCCGATCAGAACTGCTTTGGTGATGGCTACTGATCCGACGTGATTGGCGCGCTGCATCGGCTCTTGGACTCATGACCGGGTATACCATGTTGCGGAATGGGGGAATAGGGAACGGAGGCCAGCCGTGGATGTTGCGGTGGTCAAGTCGGATCCGGCTTACTTGGCTCAGTTTCACGCTCTTCATCATCCTGGTCTTCTTCCCACTCATCGCCCATTACTACCTAACCACCATCGACGACGCCGACGACGCCGGCAAGCGGATCTTCGGCCCTCGCACGGGCAACGAGCTGTGCGAGGTGAAGCACGTCCAGGACCTGTGTCGCATTCGAGAGTCGGTGAGCGAAGAGCTGCTCCAGCTGGAAGCCAAGAGGCAGGAGCTGAACAGCGAGATCGCCAAGCTGAACCTGAAGATCGAGGCCTGCAAGAAGAGCATCGAAAACGCCAAGCAAGACCTCCTGCAGCTGAAGAATGTCATCAGCCAGACGGAGCATTCCTACAAAGAGCTCATGGCCCAGAACCAGCCCAAGCTCTCGTTGCCCATCCGGCTGCTCCCGGACAAAGACGACTCGAGTTTCCCCTTGCCAAAGGCCAACAGGAACTGCCGGTTGCACAACTGCTTTGACTATTCACGCTGCCCGCTGACCTCTGGCTTTCCGGTGTATGTCTACAACAGCGATCAGTTCAGTTTTGGGAACTTCTTAGACCCTCTCGTTAAGCAAGCCTTTGAATCCACTGTCAGAACTAATGTGTATATTACTGAGAACGCGAACATAGCCTGTGTATATATCGTCCTGGTAGGAGAGATGCAGGAACCCGTCGCTACCAAGCCTACTGAGTTAGAGCAGCAGTTGCACAGCCTCCCCTTCTGGAGGACAGATGGACACAACCATCTCATCATTAACTTATCCAGAAAGTCAGAAACCCAGAACTTCCTCTATAATATCAGCACGGGGCGAGCCATGATCGCCCAGTCCACGTTTTACGATGTACAGTACCGCCCGGGTTTTGATCTGGTGGTGTCCCCTCTGGTCTACGCCATGGCGGAGCCCAATTTTCTCGAGATCCCTCCCCAGGTTCCCGTCAAGCGGAAGTACTTGTTCAGCTTCCAAGGGGAAAAAGTGGAGTCCCTCCGGTCCAGCTTGCAAGAGGTGCGCTCGTTCGAGGAGGAGATTGAAGGCAACGCGCCGGCGGACTACGACGATAGGATCATTACCACCCTGAAGGCTGTCCAGGACAGCAAGTTGGACTTTGTCTTGGTGGAATTCACATGTAAGAATCAGCCGAAGGCAAGTCTGCCCACTGAGTGGGCGCTTTGTGGAGAGCAGGAGGACAGGCGCGAGCTACTGAAACTATCGACTTTTGCACTGATAATCACCCCGGGAGACACCCGCCTTCTGATCTCAGCTGGGTGTGTGATGAGACTCTTTGAAGCGCTGGAGGTTGGAGCCATCCCCGTGATCCTCGGGGAACAGGTCCAGCTGCCCTATCACGATGTGATCCGGTGGAACGAGGCGGCCTTAATCATACCAAAGCCACGTATCACAGAAGTGCACTTTCTTCTACGGAGCATTTCTGACAACGACCTCTTGGCCATGAGGAGGCAAGGCCGTTTCCTGTGGGAGACCTACTTTTCCACCTCGGACAGTGTCTTCAGTACCGTCTTGGCGATCGTAAGGACTCGAATCCAAATCCCAGCCGTCCCCATTCGAGAAGAAACTGCGGTGGAGATCCCTCACCGCTCCGGCAAAGCGGCGGGTACGGACCCCAATATGGCCGACAACGGGGACTTGGATTTGGGGCCCGTGGAGACAGAGCCTCCCTATTCGTCTCCCAAATACCTCCGCAATTTCACCCTCACAGCAATGGATATTTACAGAAACTGGAACACAGCTCCTGGCCCCTTTCACCTTTTCCCCCACACCCCCTTTGATCCTGTTTTGCCTTCGGAAGCCAAATTCCTTGGGTCTGGGACCGGATTTCGGCCTATCGGAGGAGGAGCTGGTGGCTCTGGGAAGGAGTTTCAAGCTGCGCTGGGTGGCAACGTCCCCCGGGAACAGTTTACAGTGGTCATGTTGACCTACGAGCGGGAGGAGGTGCTCATGAACTCACTGGAGCGCTTGAACGGTCTCCCATATTTAAACAAAGTTGTGGTCGTCTGGAACTCTCCCAAGCTTCCATCAGAAGACCTCCTGTGGCCAGATATTGGGGTTCCAATTGTGGTAAGAGTGGACATCCTGATTTTCATGGATATTATTTGTATGGGTGTATGTACGGAAGCTAGGAACAATCCCTTGACGACTGTAATTCTCCTTTGCATGTTCTTTGGGCTGTATTCTAGGTTTCTTCTGAGAACCTGGAACGTGGCCCAACAGCCCCAAAATGGCTACAAATAAGATTGAAACCGGCCATGTCATTTATGAATGGCATCTTACCACACCCTGGATGTTCTCCAGTTGTTGGGGTTTTTTGAGTGGGGGGAGAATGCAGTGGCTAGACTGCCGACCAGGACAGCCAGCCGGACCTACCTCATGATGGGAATTGTGGTTCAGGTATATCTGGACAGGCAAACTGAGCACCTCTGACCCAGAATAATAAGTGAAGGATAGTGGTGTATTTCTGTGTGTTTCTTTGCCACTAAAGTCCATTGCTCCACTCAACTTACTGGCCTTGTTCAGCACAACTAGATGAAACTGGAGTGGTTCGAAACACTGGATTTCTTCTACTGTCTTCCAAGTTCTTTGATGGCTAGGAACTAAAGGCGGTGAAGACTTGGAGCCTCTGCGGGACCCATTTTGTTGGTGCAATTTCCGGTTCCGCCAAAATGGGTTCCCCTGCTAAATTGGCCAATGGAGGTATGTACCCTTCCTGGGCTACTTTAGCATCCACTAGACTGCCAGAGGGCCTGTTACAACAGCTCCACCCATATTCCGGTGCACGCAGATGCAGCAGGGGATATGACCTCCTGATAAACTCCTGGATTTCTTGCTGATCCAGGCCAAAGGTAAGTGCAGAAAGGCCCTTGGTCTTGTCAGTATGTTCTGGCCTTTTCAACACTTACTATGGCGGTAAGCCAGATTGGTAGGTTCCACTGTTCTCGATTATACGGAACCCACTGATCCGGATTACTTGGAGGCATGGGCCAGACCTGTGCTATATGCACTGTTGGCATCAATCCAGTCCAGCCTCCCAGCGCCTACAAATTTCACGTGCGCTTCACGGTCGCTCTCCTCTACCTCCGAAGGCTAGGAAGGACAGTTCCAGCCTCCGAGTCTGGTTGAACGTTTTTCGGTGCTGTAGTTTTGGTTTGCAGAGGTGTGACGTCTGCAAACCATCTGTGATCCAGGAAAAAGGCCTTTGGTTCAGATGTAGACTCAATTAAATTGGTCTACAACAGATTTGGAGCCATACCACTGGGGGTGGGACTTCTTGATCCTCATTAAGATGCAGATTAAGAGGCCCATGATCCAAATTATGGTGCTCCTTAATGCAGAAATGGTCTCTGATGCTAGTTTTAGGAGGATCAAAGCAACTTTGTTTTACATCCCTACACTGTTTGTTGCCTGGGAATCAACTGGAGATGTGCGTGAATATTTGTAAACATTAGTTGCTCGTCTGAATTTGGACATTCGTACACGAGTCAAGTGTTATGACATTTGTACATTAACATTCGGACGAGTACGAATCTTTCACCCATTCATATGAATAGTTCGGACATTCGTACAGATAGCTTGGACATCCCTTAAACTTGGGAGATGGGAAGGTGGCTGGGCCAGTCACATCTGCAACAGATCCAGATTGCATTCGACATGGATCGACAGCGGATTAAAAGAAGATTCAGGTCCGATTTGACACTTTCAGATTGGATATGTTAAGGGATACGTGTGCATTAGTGTTGGAAACAGGTGCTTCCAAGCAGGAAGAGGTGTGTGGGAATATCTAGAGTTGCCAAGGATGAAAGCATGAATTGTGGAGAGAATATGAGTGCTGTCTATGCATTGAGAAGAAGAAGAGTTGGCTTTTCTACCCCACTTTTCCCACCCATGTAGGGGAACTCAAAGTGACTGACAAACCTTCTGTTCTTCTGCCACCCTGTGAGGTAGGTGGGGGTTGTGAGAGCTCGGAAGAGAGCTATGACTAGCCCAAGGTCACCCAGCTGGCTTCATGGGGGAGGGCGGAATCAAACCCAGCATTCCTAGATAAGACTCCAGCTCCCTAACCACTAGACCAAAGAGAAAACTGAAATATTTCTTAAGAATCAGGTCAATGAGCACTATTCTGCCTGGGTGAAATGAAAGGAAGGCAAAAAGCGTGTGTGTTTGTCAAAGCAACGACTGTATCGCTGCTTCCTTGATATGCTAGTTGGTTCGGGCGATTTACGTAGGAAAAGAGCGAGAGGTCATGGAGGTGTAGAGTAATTTATTTTTAAAATGATAATAGTCTAAACAATCAAGCAGCCTGCCATGAAAAGGAGGAAAGATTCACAAAAGAGTTTCTTTCAGAAATCTATACCTAGTGTGGAGTACATTTTTTGTTCATTTTTCCTGCTATAACAAGCAGGAATCATAGAATCCTAGGGTTGGAAGGGACCTCTAGGGTCATCTAGTCCAACCCCTGCTCAATACAGGATTCCCTAAACCATCCCAGACAGTTGTAGGTCCAGACTCTTCTTGAAGGCCTCCAGCGAAGGAGAACCCACTGCCTCCTGTGGCAACCTATTCCATTGACCAGTCGCCCTTAGTTTCTCAGGAAGTTTCTCCTAATATCTAAGCTGTATTTACTCCTTTGAAGCTTCATCCCGTTGTTTCTAGCCTTCCCATCTTGTGCAAGTGAGAATAAGGACAGTCTCTCTGCACTGTGACTTTCTCTGCAGCCTGCACTCAAGATACTTGAAGACTGTGATCATGTCTCCTCTCAGTCTTCTCTTCTGCCGGCTAGAGATTCCTAGATCCTTCAACCTTTCCTTGTAGGACATTATCTTCTGTGTGTTGTCCAGATCCCCTACCTGGGCCACATTATCACATTTTGGCAGAGGCGCATGTTCTAAAAAAGGCAGTTCTGTGAAATTGGACAAAAAAGCTCAGAAATTAAAAGGCATCTCTAATCTGGGATGGGCTGGGGGGCCCTTTTGAAAGGAGGAGAATGGAGTACACAGCCATCCCTTGTATAACATCAATGGTTGCTAGAGTGGATACTTGAATACCACCTCCTGGTTGGAGAAACAAGGCCACTTGCAGGGAGTCAAGAGCAGGTACCTTTGTCTTCTGCTTGAGATGCAAAAGCAATTGGTGGCCTACTGGACAGGATGGGCCGTGGCCTGATCCAACAGGGCTTCTGTTAATTCTTGGAGGACAGGCGTATCAATGGCTACTAGAATGGATGCCTGAGTGCTACCTCCAGGTAGGAGAAACAGGCAGGATGCCTCTAAAGCAGGCATGTCAAAGATATGGCCCGCGGGCCGGATGCGGCCCGCGGGCTGTACTAATACGCCCCCCCGCCGCCGCCCCCCGCCGCTGTCCTCCTTGGGCGCGAAGGAGGCAAGGTGAGGCGAGGCGAGTGAGCGCGCGGCGGGACACTCCACTGCCCGAGTGCGCGGGTGCCACCATGGACAGCCAGCCCCTCCTCTGTGCCCTAGCCACGCCCCGGCCACACCACGCCCCCTCCTCTGTGCCCTAGCCACACCCCCAGCCACACCCCAGCCCCTCCTTTGTGCCCTAGCCACGCCCCGGCCACGCCCCCTGGCCCTGACAGTACTTTTTTTTCTTTAATCCGGCCCTCTGCAAAATTGAGTTTGACACCTCTGCTCTAAAGGCTGTTTGCAGGGATTTGAGAGCAGGTGAAGGTTCTGCCTTTGTCTTCTGCTTGAGATGCCCAGAAGCACTTGGTGGGCCACTGTGTGAAACGGGATGCTGGGCTAGATGAGCTGTGGCCTCCTCCAGCAAGGATTCTCTTATGTTCTTGTGGATCCAGAACAAATTTATGTGGAAGATCCCAGGCAGCAAACACGCCCATGAAACTGGAAAGCAACCTAATACAATAGAGAAGCAATAATTCATTCCTCCCGTCTCTTTCTGTGACTGGTTGCAAACAAGCTTGCATGCACTTTAGTTGGCACAGCTTTATTGCCAGCTATTTAGTAGGAGGTAAAAGGGGCAGGGAAAATGGGATTCTTTCTAATGTAGGATGAGGAGGGTGGAGGAGTACAGGCATCATTTAAAAATTGCTTTTCCTATTAGCACCAAAACAATTTCAGGCATCGTGAGATTGCCAGGTGCGGAAGCAAAGATAAGGCTACTGTGACAAAGTGATTACTGATCAAAGCACCTAAAGCAGATGGTTAATGAACTCCAACAAATTACAGTGTAATGAGACAGAGGGAGCCGCTTGAATTCTGAAAAGGAGAAGCCACCTTGTCTCTAGTAGCCCATGCAGGAGACCTACAGAGAGCTTGCAGAGGCGGGCAAAGCGGGCGTGTTTACTGATTTGGGTAGGAACAGGCTGGGACCCAGGAACCCAGAGGAGCATTTGTGTTCTTGCTGAAAATTCCCTTTTTGGCCATAAGAAGAATCACGGATCCGGTCTGTTCATTGGTTGGGCTTTCAACACAGACGCCAAGCACGGTGAGACCTTGTACGTCCATTTTCTTTACCCTCTGGTGGAAGGTAGAAATCTTACTAGCTTGGTGCAGTGGCCTTTGCCCATTTGTATCCATTTCCATTTCATTCCACCTTACCCTGTGCCCCCAGGGGTTTAAAGGGCAGGTTACAATAATTAAAAACAAACAAACCATTGATTATATATTTAAGTGGTTTCAGCTAAGAGCTAGAAGGTAGAGATGTGCACGAATATTTGTACATTCGATATTCATACAAATTCGGACGCTCATTTACAAATCAGATGTTACGACGTTTATACATTGATATTTGTATTTGTACGAATATTTCGGAAGATTCATGAAACAGGGAGGTGGGCAAGCGGCTGCGCCAGTCACATCCGCAATGGAACCAGAGTGAATTCAACATATACTGAGAGTAGATTCAAAGTGGATTCAGGGTGGATTTGACACTTTCAGAGCAGATATGTTATAGGATATGTAGCGGATACATATTGGATACGTATGCGTTCATATTGGATATTCGTATGAATTTGTACGAATATATCTGTATTGAATAGAATCCTACTATTTATTTATTTATATTTATATTTATGTCCTGCCCCATACCCAAGGGTCTCTGGGCGGCTCACAACATTTAAAAACAAACATATAAAAACTGTATCAGACAATCCTAAAACCAGTACAAAGTTTAAGAATCCAGCATAATAATAATAATAATAATAATTTTTTAAAAAGATACAAAAACAGTTTTAAAAAACAGCAGTGTTTGCAATGGGGGAAGCGTAGGGAACATTTAACCAAAGGCCTGAGTAAAGAGGTACATCTTCACTGCCTTCCTGAACATAAACAGAGAAGGGACCTGATGCACCTCCAGGGGGAGACCATTCCACAGCCTGGGGGCCACTACTGAGAAGGCCCTCTCCCGGGTGAACATCCCTACTAGAAAGTGACAAGTGGCGTTCTTTTGGATTTGTGGAGTAATGGGTTCATTCCTTGCTACCAGTTTGAGCTTTCCCACTTCTTTGAGTTGGTGCTGTAGTTTGAGAAATGCCTGCTGTCTGTTCTTAAGTGTGGCGGTGAATCTCTTTAATGAATCTGAACAGAAATGGTTGTATCCTAAGACAGGACTATCAACAATCCATGGTGTGATGTCTTCAGGGTGGGCGTATGTATATATGACCAGTAGGTTTCCTAGACAAAATGATGCTTTATAAGTTCAGTAGATATTGCACAGTGGTGTGCAGAAAATGAAGCTCTAGCTTGCATTTGTCGAGCCAGACACTGTGATCTGGGTGGAACTGCTTAGTGTAACTGTCTCTGGCACTTGAACCTTGATGATAAAGATGTCATCACTATATATAATGGGGGCTTTGTAAACGGGAGAGATGTGCTAAATCAGTCTGTGAAGCATGCAGTCATGCCTTGTGCCTGCTTTGATTCCTTGGATTCTGAGGGGGGTGCTGTCCCTTCCAGTTGGAACAAGGGAGGCATGCCTCAGGGGCCAGCCTTAGCAGTAGGGTATGTCCCCTCAAATGCAGAGTCCTTGGACTCCAACGCTGGGCAGCACCCAGAGCCGAGTTCTCTCCGGAGAGAACGAGAACACCTGTGGCACTCAGCCCAGCTCCATGCCAAACAGCTGCACCAGTGGGGGCAGGACAGACCGAGCCCAGCATAAGGTGGTCACACATAACAACCTCCGTTGCAAGCAAAGGATCTTCTTGGCAACCCCTGGCTTATGTAACCTCTGGACTCCTGACTCTGTCGGACTCTCGACTGACGATGAATCTCTGGCAGCCTAACTCCTGGGCCATCTGACTACGTGTAACTCTGTATCCCAGCTGACTTTTGAAACCGACTTGGCTCCGCTAGCCTTGTGCGTGTGTACCCTTGTGTGTGTGCTTGCTTGCTTCTGCCTGCTCTGGACACGACACATGCAAGGAGAGTGCGGCTACATCTCTGTTTGAGATGCCCATGAGCATTTGGTGGGCCACTGTGTGCAACAGGATGCTGGACTAGATGGGCTGTGGCCTGATCCAGCAGGGCCTCTCTTATGTTCTTATATAGAGAGAGGCCTCAATGTGATGGATAAAATTTAGGATGTGCATGAATTTGCATTCATTCAAATAGATCTCCTTCTAACGTGGTAGAGTTCTGTTCGAATTCATACGAATATCTGATACTCATGCATACGGGTCCTGGATATTTATTTATTTATTTATTTTCCATTTCTATCCCGCCCCGTACCCGAAGGTCTCTGGGCAGGTGACGACGAATCAACTAACATTTTAAAACATATTAAAAACAAGATACATGTTAAAACAAGACACATAGTTAAAAGCTCTAATTTAAGCTGTGTGTTCAATGGTGTATTAATAATAACTGTAATTAATAATAACTGTAACTGAAGAAGAAGAAGAAGAAGAAGAAGAATTGGCTTTTCTACCCCGCTTTTCTCACCCATTTAAGGGGACTCAAAGCGGCTTACAAAGCTTCGGTTCTTCTCCCCACAACAGAACACCCTGTGAGGTAGGTGGGGCTGTGAGAGCGCAGAAGAGAGCTGTGGCTAGCCCAAGGTCACCCAGCTGGCTTCATGGGGGAGGGCGGAATAGAACCCGGCATTACCAGGTAAAAGTCCAGTTCCCTAACCACTAGACCAAACTGGCTAGTGAGTGAATCAACCTTGGCCAAAGGCTAAGGTAAAAAGATATGTCTTCACAGCCTTCCTAAATGATAACAAGGAAAGGGCATGGCGCACCCTGGAAGGGAGACCATTCCACGGTCTAGGGGCCACCACTGAAAAGGCTCTCCCCCGGGTGCCCACCAACCTCACTATCAAAGGTGGTGGAACAACCAGGAGGGCATCTCCTTCGGATCTTAAGGCACGGGCAAGATTCTATAAGAACGCATACATATTGGATACGTATCCTATATCAATGCAGACATATCAGATACGTATCCAGTACATATCCCCGCTATGCATAAACAATTCGTACAAATGCTCCAAAACATTTGTATTTGTACGGAAGTTAATGTACGAATGTCATAACATTTGGTTCACGTACAAATGTCTGAATCCCTGGTAGAAATACAAAGCAGTTAGTAGAGTTTTATTGCCTAGCAGGATTGCGTTTTCTCTTACTCATTTTTGTTTGTGTAAACAGTTTTGGAGGCCTTAACATTTATAGTGCCCCAGGCAATCTTATCTTAGTTCTGAAGGAAGCTTATTGCTTTGGAAATGCCCGTTGTTAAAGGCTGGACTGGGAAGTCGAAAACCATCCAGGGAGAAAGGCAACAGCAAAGTCCTGTTGCCAAGAAAGCAACTGTCACCCCTTCTTCTCACAGTTGGCGGAGTGTGACTTCCCTTGTATCATGCTTTTTTTGCAGCATACATTTGCTTGTGTGTGATCAACAAAATGACACTGATTTACACCAATTGCCTGGGCTTCCTTGGTTGCCATAAACCCCAGTGCTCCATAACTGGCAGTTCCTTGGATGGCCTAGGGGTGTACAAAATGCCGTTTTTAGTAGTTCACAAAACATTCAAAACAGAGCCTTATGTTACCTGTTCTGCTCCTGCTTTGCTCCCCTGGCCTTCCTGTAGCTTAGGGAGCCCCAGCAGGCCCCAAAGTGCCTTTTGCAAAGTTGTGTGACTTCCTCCACCCTTTGCACATATAAGAATGGGGGCCTTTTTGCACATACCTCTCTTAATCCGGATGAAGAAGATCTGGATCCTTGGTATCTGGTCCTTGTGGAATCCGGACCAAGTAGTTCCGCATCCTGGCAAGGACCCCATGCGGTGCAGTGCGTGCTAAGCAGGGCTGCTGTGCAGAGGCCGTACCACACATCCGGAGGCTCCAGTTAGGCCTGAGCAGGAAGCTCTGCCGGTGGCATGGCACAATTGGCCCACATAGCTGTCAATCAAGGGTCACTTCCAGTCACAGTGAGTGTGGTGGAGAGACACTGCCTCGTAGCTGCTTATGTAGCCACTATGAAGCTTGTGCTCAGCTTTGTAGACTGTGACGAAGGACATGCGGGCTTACCTAGTGTGTGTGTTGAGGGGCAGAGCTGGGGCCACCCCATTGCAAATAGTGGCCTCTAGGCCTGCCCCTGGACCCCATGGGCCCAGTTTAAATGCAGAAGTGTGGCCTCTGATCCGGTCTTAATGGCAGAAGACTGGATTGAAGACACTATTAAAAGGGGTTTAAGGGCCCAAAGACCACATTAAATCCGGATTTCGACGGTGCTTGTGTGGACAATGCATTCAGAATGGGGTCCTTAAGGGGCTGTGCGTGTGGAAGGTACATAACTGATCGGTACCAATTGCATACCTATCAGGTTCCTAATGAGGTCTTTGTTGCACGTGCAAAAGGCGCTTGAAAGAGGCAGAAAAAACCCCCAATGTGCTAAGGCACTTAGCACATAGGGAGTTTAAGAGATTGTGTCCTGTCTGAGGCTAGTGAGAGGACAGAACTTGGTCGGAAACCCAGTCTTTATTGCAATAAACAAAGATAAACAAAGCAAGATTGACAGTCCAGAATCAAAAGCCAGGATAAGGATAAACATAGGGCTGATCAGAGAGTCTGAAGTCAGCAGCCAGAACAAGGATAAACACAGTGGCCAGATGATCTGACATCAGCAGCCAGCGTAAGGATGGGTCAAACAAAGCAAGGGTCAAACAATCAGAAGTCAAAAGCCAGATCTTACTAGTGCAGTGTCAGGGACAATCCATGGTCAAAAGTCATGAATCAGTACACAGGTCAAGAATTAAGAACAGAGACCCAAACAGGAAGTTGCATTTCCCTTAAGGTGCTGCAACTGCTTTTATACCACTGAATTGGAACTCAGGTTGTCAGTGGGGCTGGGCTTGATTGCTTGGTGTCTCCTACTCAGTCATTCTGATCTATGCAGCGCTGATTTCTCCCTTTGTTGTTCTGCCGGGGAAGGTCCTCCACCAGTTTTCATCTGCTGTCGCGGGTTAGGTGTCTCTGTGGTATATTTGTCTGGCCTTGAGCTTCTGGCTGTCCGGGCTTTGTGTGGTTTATGGCTGGCTGTGCTAGGGGGACAAGCAGGATGCCTCTAAGTCCATTTGCTGGGATTCGAGAGCAGGAGAAGGTTTGTCCTTGTCTCTGCTTGAGATGCCCATGGGCAATTGGTGGACCACTGTGTAAGACAGGATGCTGGGCTAGATGGGCTGTGGCCTGATCCAGCAGGGCTCCTCTTAGGTTCCTATGGACTGGATGGCTGCGGCCTGATCCAGGAGGGCTCCTCTGAGGTTCTTATGGGCTAGATGGGCTGTGGCCTGATCCAGCAGGGCTCCTCTGAGGTTCTTATGGACTGGATGGGCTGTGGCCTGATCCAGCAGGGTTCCTCTTAGGTTCTTATGGACTGGATGGGCTGTGGCCTGATCCAGCAGGGTTCTTCTGAGGTTCTTATGGACTGGATGGGCTGTGGCCTGATCCAGCAGGGCTCCTCTTAGGTTCTTATGAACTAGATGGGCTGTGGCCTGATCCAGCAGGGCTCCTCTGAGGTTCCTGTGGACTGGATGGGCTGTGGCCTGATCCAGCAGGGCTCCTCTTAGGTTCCTATGGACTGGATGGGCTGTGGCCTGATACAGCAGGGCTCCTCTGAGGTTCTTATTCTACAGAGGCCATCTGTGAGCAAAGAGATTCAGCATCTGAGACAGCATCCAAGTCCAAGGTAGCTTATCCTTTACTTAAAGGCCGGTATTCCGTTTTTCTCTCCTCTCTCAGGGGTTGACGGTGGAATGGAAGTCTGCTTGACATCACAGCAGAGTGTGGTCCTCCTTTCCCTTTCCTCCCTCCTAAAAAATAGTGTGATGCTGCTGATCGTGAAGATGGTAGGCCAAATCCCAGTGGAAAAGGCAGATCTTAGAGGTCCCAAAGTGAGGGTTGACAGCAGAGATAGAGAGGAGATGTGGTAAGAAACAGCCATAAGAACCTAAGAGGAGACTTTCTGATGGATCAGACCACAGCCCATCTATTTAGTTAGTTTATTTATTTACACTTTTATCCCACCCTGTACCCAAACGTCTCTTGGTGGGTAACAGCATCTACTCCAGCATCCTATCTCACACGGTGGCCCACCAATTGTCCATGGGCATCTCAAGCAGAGACAAGGGCAAACCTTCTCCTGCTCTCGAATCCCAGGAGATGGTCTTAGAGGCGTCCTGCTTATCTCCACAGTCTGAAAGATAGGCGGCGGCCTGATCCAGCAGGGCTTTACTTATGTTCTTATGTTCTTAAAAGTCTGCTTGGGCAGTGGTTGTTGATCACTAAATGCCAGGTATGATTTTTTCAGAGATTTATCTTGTGATACAATATCAGTCCTTCTGGTGTGAGGCTCTAGCACCAGCACTTTCAGCCCCCCCATCCTCCAACCTTGTGTAATGTTGGGTTGTCTCTTGTCCAGCTGCATTTATATCTATCCTGAACCTCCAGCGTGACCCTCCGATTGCTCTTTTCTCCTGCTCCAGCTGATCTGAATTAAGAAAACTGAAGGGAAACAGCAGTTTTGGCTGCTAGTGGCAGCAAGAAGGCTTCTGAAAAAATAATGTTGCTTTTCTGAAAAGCAAGCAAGCAAGAGGGCAGCTTTGCCCATATTTAGCACAGATACTTCTGCACTGAGGAGCGTGAATCGCAAAGATGATTCAGTCTCAGTTCCAAGGATGCCAAGCAGCTGTGAAATCATAATGGGAACAATCTGATTTAAAACTTTTTTTTTTTTTTTGACATTTTGGACTTCGGAAACAAACACAGCAAGCCCTCCAGCTGGTAAATTGGAACAATATGTGGGTTTACTTTCCCGAGTAAGTGAGCCTACATTTAGCCTGAGGAGATCAGGGCTTTTCTTTTCTTTTTTTCAAAGGTTCTTTCATCTTTCTTTGGTGGGGAAGGAGGTTTATTGATAGCATTCCAGTGATAGGTGCCCACTAGAGGCAGAGACAAAAGGGCTTTCTCGTTATTTAATCTGGAATAAGAGTCCTCTCTGCTTTCCCTGCAGCTGGGTCCAATTATAATCCTCAGTTTTGTGGAAGCCGCCCAGAAGAAAGTCCCACTGGACTCAATGGAGTTACTTTTCAAATAAGTAGACAGAGCGGTTTGGTGAAGGGGTTGACGAAGGCAGGAAAAAAAAAGGTGAGAAACAACAAAAAGGTCTTGTTTTGGGAGGCTGGGACATAGCTATATGGTCCTCCATCAAGGTCCAGAGAAATGGTCTCCCATGTTTGCCTCTAAAGCAGTGGTTCTCAACCTGTGGGTCACGACCCCTTTGGGGGTCAATCTACACTTTCACAGGGGTCGTCTAAGACCATCGGAAAACACATAGGAACTAAGACTCCGTTCCTCTATCCCTCTCCAGGTGGGTCCGCCCACATGCAGATATGCCCACATACGCGTACCTGGCGTGATGACATCATTACGCCAACCCATCACGTACGCCCCATATAAATACAGTAGAGAGCAGCTACTGTGTAGAAAGCAGCAGTATTGGAGGTAAAACGACACTTTTATGTTCAGTTGTGGTTGATGTGAATACTATGCTTTGATGATGTTCAATTTGTAACAATGAAAATACATCCTGCATATCAGATATTTACATTATGATTCATAACAGAAGCAAAATTACAGTTATGAAGTAGCAACAAAAACAATTATATGGTTGGGGGTTAGGGTGAGGGTTAGGTTGGGGGTAAAGGATCACAGAGTTAGGAAGGTTGAGAACCACTGCTCTAAAGACTCTAAGCAAAGTTTGTTATTTCTGTGGTCAGGGCCTATGTAAGAACCTAAGGGGAGCCCAGTCCAGTTCTGGGCACCCCAGTTCAAAAAAGACATTGACAAACTACAGCAAGTCCAAAGGAGGGCTATCAAAATGGTGAGTGGTCTGGAAACCATGTCCTACGAGGAAAGGTTGAAGGATCTAGGAATGTTTAGATTGCGGAAGAGAAGACTGAGAGGGGACATGATGGTGTGGTCTTCAGGTATCTGAAAGGCTATCACAGTGCAGAGAGATTGTCCCTATTCTCACTTGCACAAGATGGGAGGACTAGAAACAATGGGATAAAACTTCAGGGGATTCAATACAGTTTAGATATTAGGAAAAGCTTCCTGACAGTGTGGGCGATCAGTCAGTGGAATAGGTTGCTATGGGAGGTGATGAGCTCTCCTTCACTGGAGGTCTTCAAGCAGAGGCTGGACCTACATCTGTCTGGGATGGTTTAGGGAATCCTGCATTGAGCAGGGGTTGGACTGGATGACCCTGGAGGTCCCTTCCAACTGTATGACTCACTGTGTGAGACAGGATGTTGAACTAGTTGGGCTGTGGCCTTATCCAGCAGAGCTCCTCTTATGTTCTTATCCACTGATCCAGTAACTGCGGTTTCACTTAACAGTGGTGACTGGGTCAACCCCAACCCCCCAATCCCCGCTGCCATTAGGCCTACCTGAGGCTTCCTGGAGACCTGGGGCAGTGAGAAATAGCGTGAAATCGCGAGATTTTCCATGATTCCTGTGAAATCTCGTGGGATTTGAAATATCCCATTGGTTAAAATATCTGTGCTTTTCAGTAACCGCAGTAGGGCCCTGATCCTATCCCCCGTGGATATGGGAGTCCGACTGTAATAATGCATGGCTGCAAGACGAGAGCCTAAATGCATTTCCAGGCAATATCCCTGCTTCGTCGTTACTGCAGAAAACCCCTTTGGCTTCTGAATCATTGTGATGATTAAAATTACCCAGCGTCAAGTGCGGTTAACCTTGCCATCGCAGCTGTCTTCAAGCGCTGTGGAACAAGTACGAATGAGGACCTTACATTAAACAAGGGATGTTCTACTTTACTCGACGTGCTTTTAATCTTCCTTTTCTTTTTCTGTTGTCATTTACACCAAGACAGTTCGGTGACATGGGAGTATAAATTCAACATCATTTTCCTTAGCGATGCACCAGGTGCTAATACTGAGCACCAGGGCTGTGCACAAATATACGTAACATTGCTGATAAATAAATATACGTAAATTGCTGATCCCGCAATTTAGATATTTTTATGGATTTTATCACTTCTGTGTTGCCTTATGTGTCTTGTTGAGCCCCCATGGGACTGCGGTCAAGGGCAGTATAGAGATTGCTTAAATAAATAAGGGAATAATTGCTCTGCCTTCCCAGCTGTTCTTTTTGCAGATGTAGCAGACCTTATTAAAATTTTCAGCGGTCCAGATGATGGTCAGATGATCCATAAAGTTTAGCTCATTTGATAGTTGTGAGAGGAGGAAAGGATTTTTTTCCCACTGCCCCTATGTCTCTGCTCCTTTGAATTAAACCATGTGATCCAATTTGGGCTCCAGAAGGGCTGGGCTGACCATCATTTGTCAGGTGCTTCTGAACTACAGCTCCAAGGAGACCGAGCTGACAGCCAGGCATGATGGGAATTGTAGTTCATCAACCTCTGGATGCACATGGTTCTTACATTCAATTTGATGCACATAGTTCATGGGCTATGCATACCAGCAGCAGTAGCCCCAGCGCAGGAAGTGCATCTACCTTGGACCATAAGAGCCTAAGATACGCTCCAGTCGAGCAGCCTGCTTTCACAATGGCCAACCAGCTGCACAAGGAAGCCCAGTAGAAGAACATGAGCTCACAGCTTGCTTTGCTCACAGGCTTCCAGCAGCTGGGTTTCAGAGACAGACTGGCTCCTACTGCCATCATGGCTGATAACTGGCGATAGCCCTGGCTTCTGTGAACATAAGGACATAAGGAATGCCCCCACTGGATCTGACCCATTCTGGGTCAAAAGGCCATGAGCTCACAGGTTCCTCTGCTTATAGTCTCCTGGCAGTTGTTTTTCAGAGATCAAAGGGCTCCCGTTCCAGAGGCAACCATCCTAACTTCCATGATTACATCCAAAACCCTTTTAAAAATCCCCTGAGCTGGTAGCCAGCACCACATCCTGTGGCCGATATATCAGTGGATACTAGAATGGATGCCTAAATACTGCCTCCAAGTTGGAGAGACAGGCAGGAAACCTCTAAAGGCTATTCCCACGGAGGTGGGGTGTGAAAGTTTTGCCCTTGTTTTCTGCTTCAGATGCCCATGAGCAATTGGTGGACCACTGTATGGGACAGGATGCTGGACTAGATGGGTTGTGGCCTGATCCAGCAGGGCTCCTCTTCTGTTTTAATGGCAGAGAATTTCAAAGTCTGACTGTCTTGGGTGAAGAAAGTATTTACTGTCCTGATTTTAATGTCATTGAGTGACCCCTTCTAGTATTTCGGGAAAGGCAGAAAACCACTTCCCCATATGCTCTTTCCAAGCCATGCAGAATTTTACATACTTCTGTTGCACTCCTAACCAGTTTGGTCTAATCATTGGAAAGCTGGACTCTTACTTGGGAATGCTGGGTTTGATTCTGCACTCCTCCATGAAACTAGGTGGGTGACCTTGGGCTAGTCACAGCTCTCGAGCTCTCACAGCCCCACCTGCGTCACAGGGTGTCTGTGGTGGGGAGAACAGGTGGTTTGTCAGCCACTTTGAGTCCCCTTAAATGGGTGAGAAAAGCCAACTCTCTTCCTCTTCTTCTTCCTCTTCCTTTTCCTCTTCCTCTTCCTCTTCTTCCTAAAAAGCCTTAAACCATTGCAGCTTTTCTTCATAAGAGAAATTTTTCATCCCATGGATCATTTTAGGTGCCCTCTTTTGGACCTTTCCCAAGTCAGCTATATCCTTTTGCAAATGGAATTTTGGCATGTTTTTGTTAGGCACATTTATTTATGTGCATTTTTACCCTGCTGATACTCAGAAGTCTCAGGCAGGGTTATTTGCGTCAAAAACAAAATAAGAAATGCACTGACTAAAAATAATAAAGAGTGCTTGAAAATGGAGGGGAATGGATATGGAGGCATTCTAAGAAGCTAATGGGCAGAAGAGTTTTAGAGCCGACAAGTGGAAGTATTTTTTTATTCACTTTGTTAGCAGAAGAGTTTTGTTAACTTTAAGAAAGGATTAGGCAGATTGATGGAGGACAGGTCTATCAATGGCCACCAGAATGGATACTTAGGTACATCATCCAGGTTGGAGAGACAAGAAAGGTGCCTCTAAAGGCCATTTGCAGAGCATGCAAGAGGAGGAGTGTAGAATCAAACCCTGTAACTACGAGATGAATCCAGCACACTAACCACAAGACGAAACCACAATGTTGGGATTTGTAATTTTGATTTCTGCATGGATATAGAACTTGATGTCTTTAGGGTTCCCTCCCAGCTGTAATGGTTCTAGGACCCAGGTTCTCTCTCCATGGCTCTGGAACAGTCCTAGATGTTGCCACCATGCTTTTCAGAACCCACCGTTCACCCGGGATGTCTTGTTCCTCAACCCGCCTGTTGCGTGCCCGCTGTCCAAAGTGAAATTGCATGAGTTTCAGGGCTTATGCGGTTGAGTTAAGGACCATATATTTTTATAGCACCATATAAATCCACAATTGGGACTCATTTGTAGCCTCGCAGAGCAACCAACTATGCCAGCTCTTGTTTATGTGAAAGCCTTGCGAGGCTTGCCGTCAGGTTGTCCAACTCAACGTCATTAGGTCTATTAACTTGGCTTCAGTTATGCAGGCGTTTGCTGAAATTAGGATGTTTCAAAGCAGGCTTTGTCCCTGGGAAAACTGAGACATTGACACCTCCCTCCAGAAAGCATCCAATTCTACTTGCAGCCTCAATCGGACGAGTGAGCATTATGTGCGGGCACCCAGAGCTTTGCCAGAATTTGCAGCAGATTCAGACATCACAACCCAAGAGCTCATTTCAAAAGCAGACTCTTCTTTCTCTTCACTGTCAATTGGCCTGTAGAGATGAGCACAAATGGGGTTTTTTTGCATTTGATTTGTATCAAATTGAATGTAAGAAAAGTAGCATTTGTTCAAATAGATCCCCTTCGAATGCGGTAGGGTTCTATTTGATACAAATGTATTCACATGAATGTGTACTAATATCCGTTACTAATGGATACATCTCCAATACATATTTGATACGTATCCTGCAATGCTGGGAAATGTAGTCCTGGGCTGCTGGGACTGGCAGGGCCATGGCGCGCGCATGCGTGATTGGCGCTGGTGCTGCCAGCTTCAGAATTGAGCTGCAGACGATTGGGTAAGTTGGAGGGTCTTTCTGGGGGGGTTGGGGGTGAGAGTGGGTGTAGGGGGTGCCTTACCCTTGCCAGAGAACGGAAAATCTTCCGTTCTCTGGCAGAGGGAAGGCAGGGAAGCTGGCTGCCAGATCGCCCACCTATCAGAGTGGCAGAGCATGCGCTCTGCCTCTCTGACAGCTGGGCATGCGCCGGCAATCCGGCTTTTCCCCCCTCCGGTGCGGAAAGGTTAGTTTCCAAACCGTTTTCAGGGGGAAAGCCAGATGTAAGACCTGATTTTTTCAGGTCTTACGTCTGGGTAGGATTTCGGCGGCAAAAATGGTTTAAACAACCGTTTTTGCCTGCCGATATGCGGACGCGGCTTCCTCAAAGGGGTCCTAATTCCGTCCCCTATGCGGAAGCCAGGTCTAAATCCGTTCCACATCTGGCTCTAAATTCGTTTTTAGAGCCAGTGCGGAAAGGCCCCTAGTGTCCATTCTACCAGCCATTGATAGCCCTGTCCTCCATGAATTAAGAGGATCAGACCACAGTCCATCTGGTCCAGCATCCTGTCTCACACAGTGGCCCACCAGTTGCCCACGGGCATCTCAAGCAGGAGACAAAGAGAAAATGTTCACCTGCTCTCAAATCCCAGCAGAAGGCCTTAGGGCAGTGATGGCGAACCTTTTGAGCTCGGTGTGTCAAAATTCACAATAAAACCGAGCTTAACTCGGGTGCCCTGTCACGTCTAGAAATAGCCATAATTTTGTGATATTTGTAGCTTTAGTAAAAAGAAGTTACATTTTTGATATATGTATTTATTGAAAGCAAAATCAAATCATTCTTTACATGAGGGACTTTTTTTGTTTCTGAGTTTCATTTGCTAAATCTCCAATTGAAGATTGGTATTTCATACAAGCCCAAGCAAGCACTACTAACTTCATCTGTCAGCCGGTTTCCTTTATTAGTTTTAATATTATTTAAGGTTGAGAATAAGGTCTCACAAAAGTACATAGAGGGAAAAATTTTGAGTAAAGCCATCACTGCCGCACACAGGCCTTCAGTCCTCTAGCTGCCGGGAGCATAGACGCACTGTGCATGACCTGGCAGCGCAATGACGTGACTCCGTCGTGCCTCCTATGCTGGGCACAGGCAGTGCCTCTGTGCTCCCGGTATCTTGTAGGCTGCAAGCCAGAAGCAGCCTGCGGCCTTCAAGATACCAAACGGCAACAACATGCCCAGGTACCAGGGTGACGTTGTGTGTCACTCGAAAGGGTGACATTGTGTGTCACCTGTGACACGCATCTCATGGGTTCGGCATCACTGCCTTAGAGGCATCCTGCCTGTCTCTCCAACCTAGAGGTGATACCTAAGCATCTATTTTAGTAGCCATTAATACACCCGTCCTGCATGAATTAGGTGTAACCCTGCTGGGTCAGGCCACAGCCCATCTAGTCCAGCATTGTGTCTCACACAGTGACCCGCCAGTTGCTTCTGTGCATCTCAAGCAGAAGACAAAGGAAAAACCTTTTGACTCCCTGTAAATGGACTTCAGATGGCCCAATGTGGATATGGTACCTTCATATCCATTTTAGTAGCTATTAATATATTTGGCCTCCGTAAGTTTGACTCCCTGCAAATGCATTTGACTCCATGTGAAGGGACTTTCGAGGCATCCTGCCTGTCTGTCTCTGCAACATGGAGGCGATATCTGTATTTCTTCTTTGTAGCAGTTTTGGGGCTGCTATGCCCTGTTCCAAGTAAGATTGAAACCGGCTGTGAATGCCTACACGTGGCCTTTATATTTATTTCCTTCAAAGGAGATGCGTGAAATGCATTATGTCATTTTATCCCAGTCTGAAAAGGAGTTTTCCACATCTGTTTTCCAGGTTGTTTTCAGAGAACCTCCTCTTACATTCTCATGGAGAACTAGGCCTTTCCCAAGTGGAGAAGATAAGAATTCTTCTTTGTTGACTCCAGTCATTTTGCTTGCAAGCGATGGCATAGAGGGTAGCAGCGTGGGGCACATTTGAAATGTTCTGAAGTGCTGTGCAGTGATTCTGCAAGCTTGTTTGAAGCTTGTCTAGATTACATTTGCTATACCGAGTGGACTTGAAAGAATCTTATTTGGTCTGCCCCATCATGCTTCCAGCTGCTTTTGGAAATATCTGTGAAACTGTCCATTGTGGCCTACAAAACTCTGATAGTCATCTGCTTGGGCAGATCAGGGAAGTTATATTGATTCATCTCTATCAGAGAAAGAAAACTGAATTTTCATGGCACCCTTAGGGTGATGCGTAATTTGTCCAAGGTGACCCATCATCTTGGTGCAGAAACGTTTGTCTGTTCCAGGCACATAGTGGATAAACACTAAGAGCATCTGAAACGGTTGTTCCAAACAAGTTCTCAGTCAGACCTAGAAATCTTGGGTCTGATGAACAGTGACTCTCCAGAGTTCTCAAAAACATTTCCCCTTCTCTGTTTATTAATATTTTTTACTTGGGGAAGGCATGCGCATGCATTTTCTTTTTGTTTTCGATTTGTATCAAACTGAACGCTAGAAAATTTGCATTCATTCAAATAGATCCCCTTCAAATGTAGTGGGATTTGCACTTGATACGAATGTTCAATATGAATTTGCGTACAAATCGCATATGAATCCCATATAAATCTCATGCAAACCTGTAACAAAGCTTCACACGAATGTGTCGAAATATTCTATTTGAGGAATAATTAGGAAGGGAATAGAAAACAAGTCAGCAAATGTCATTTTGCCTCTTTATCAATCTATGGTGAGGCCACATTTGGAATATTGTGTACAATTCTGGTCACCACACCTCAAAAAGGATATTGTGGAACTGGAAAAGGTACAGAAAAGGGCAACCAGAATGATTAAGGGGCTGTAACAAAATCCCTTATGAAACCAGGCTGCAACGTCTAGGCCTCCTCAGTCTGGAGAGATGGCGTTTAAGAGGGGATCTGATTGAGTATATAAAATCATGTACAGTAGTGTTGCCCAAACTTTTGACATATGTGTACCCCTTCTATAATTTTCATAACGCTGAGTACCCCTCTTTCCTTGTTCTGTGGGCGCAGCTAAGCACGGTGCAGTGGATATTCCCATGTGATCCCCACCAAACTCCGGTGCAACGCGTACCCCCATCAGACTCTTCCCGTACCCCTGGGGGTACGCGTACCACACTTTGGGAAACACTGATGTACAGTATAGAAAAGGTGGATAGATTTCTTTTCTCTATCACACAACAGTAGAACCAGGGGGCATCAATGAAGCTGATGGGTAGGAGAGTTGGATCTGACAAGGGGAAGTATTTCTTCACCCAAAGGGTCATTGGTTTATGGAATGTGATGCCGGAAGAGGTGGTGACAGTTACCAGCCTATGGATTTAAGGTAGGGTTAGACTGATTTATGGATGACAGATAATCAATGGCTACTAGAATGAATGCCTAGGTGCATCTTTCAGGCTGGGGGGGGGGGGAAGCAGGACACTTCTAAGGCCATTTGTTGGGATTCGAGAGCAGGAGAAGGTTTGTCCTTGTCTCTGCTTGAGATGCCCATGAGCATTTGGTGGGCCACCGTGTGCGCCAGGACCCTGGACTAGATGGGCTGTGGCTTGATCCATCAGGGCTTCTCTTAAGTTGTTATGAGTTTGAATAAAAATCTTCAAATGTGCCAATATTCAATTCGAATGTCTGAATTCTGCCAGATTTGTACGAATTTCAAATATGAATATGCATGCCCTTCCCTAATCTGGAGATGACCAGGTTTAATGTAGGACTAGCTTTACACAGTGTTTTTGTTTTCAGTGCAGTTAAAATCGGATTGGTTTAATGGAAGCCATTAAACTCTGAAGCCCACACCTGCCTCCGGTATCCCATACTAGATTCAAAGTTTGTAGTGTGACTGATACAATAAAAACGCAACTCGAGATGTGGGTTCTTTTTAAGAGTATTGAATTGCAGATGTTCGCTCACACCACACATTTAAAACATAAGAAACATAAGTGAAGCCATCTCAAGACGAAGGCAAAGTCAAACCCTTCTCCTGCTCTTGAATCCCAGCAGATGGCCCCCAGCCTGAAAGATGAACCTAGGCATTCGTTCTAGTAGCCATTGATACATCTGTCATCCATGAATTTGTCCAACCCTACCTTAGAGCCATCCAGACTGGTGGCTGTCACCACCTCTGCTGGCAGCACATTCCATAGACAGATGACCCTCTGGGTGAAGAAATACTTCGCTTTGTCTTATCTGACTCTCCTACCCATCAGCTTCATAGATGCCCCCTGGTTCTAGCGTTGTGTGATAGAGAAAAACAATTTTCTCTATCCACCTTTTCTATACCCTGCATGGTTTTATATCCTTCAATCAGGTCCCCTCTCAAACGCCGTCTCTCCAGACTGAAGAGGCCCTAGACATTGCAGCCTGATTTTGTAAGGGATTTTGTTCCAGCCCCTTAAACATTCCGGTTGCCCTTTTCTGCCCTTTCCCCAGTCCTTCAGTATCCTTTCTGGAGGTCATTTTACATATACCACACCCTCTGGGAACACTGTCTTTAAGCTACGGAGGAATTCTTCCAGCAGCCAGATCCAGTTGGGTCGTTCAGCCACAAGTAATAGTGTAATGATATTTCATTACAGCAATATTTCATTTTGGGAATACATCCTGTGCCTAAGAAAATACTATATCCCGTATCTGAATGGCACAAAAGGGAGCAGCTGTGTTTCTGGCTTATTTATTCATTTGTTTGCCTTTTTATCCCTCTCTATTGCTGAAGGTCTCAGGGTAGGTTGCAGCAGTAAAAACAAAATATAAAATGAACACAGTAAAAAAAGTATCTGCTTGAATAAAGGGAAGGGAAGCTATTTCCTTAGCTCTTCTGAACATATACAGATGATACCTGGCACACCGCGGTGGGGAGATCCTATTCCACAGTCTCGGGGTCACCACAGTGAAGGCCCTACACCAGACCCCCACCCCTTTATTTACTGGAGTTGGTGGCACAACCTGGAGGGCCTTCCCTACAGATCTTAAGGCACTATTATTTTGTCCTGTGAATTTCATTGTTGTGTGTTGCCTTAAGTCACTGGAAGTAGGCAGAATGTATGAATACAAATGTGTACTACATGTGGAGGCATTGGTTTGAGCAGAGAAAGGAAAGAGTCACTTTAGCGTCTTTTAATAAATCCTGTGTTCCAAGGCTTCTTTTTTAAAAGACTCGTGATTCTCCACCCCTGAGCGGACAGTTGTAATCAGATGCCTAGAGGTGGTATTGGGTTGGATGGAGGCCACTGAATTGAAGCTGATTGAAGGTGGAATCCAGACAGGGTGGAGCTGATGAGTGTCACTGGGTCTTGTGTCTGTGAAGTTGGGAGACATCCTGTCTTTGATGGGGTTCTAATGCCCTGGAAGGGACAGGTGTGAATTTGAGGGGCTCTTGGACTCTGCGCTAACACTTGAAGCTCAGGTGGAGGCTGTGGCCAAGAGTGCCTGTTCCCACCTACGTCTGATTCAACAGCTGAGGCCCCTTCTGGACAGAAACGATTTGGCCACAGTTATCCATGCTCTGGTAACTTCTAGGCTGGACTTCTGTAGTGCAGTCTACATGGGTCTGCCCTTGAAGGTGGTTCAGAAACTCCAGCTGATACAGCTGCTAGACCGCTGACCGGAACAGCTGGCTGGATGCACATCACACCGGTCTTAAAAGAGCTGCACTGAGTCCCAGTTCACTGTCGAGCTCAATTCAAGGTGCTAACCTTAACTTATAAGGCCCTAAATGACTTGGGCCCCAAATATCTAAAGGAACACCTTCTTCCATATTGACCTGTCCATACCTTAAAACCTGTAGGGGGAAGCCCTCCTGGTTGTATCACTGCCCACGGCAGCAAGAGGGATGGGCACCTGCAATAGGGCCTTCCTGGTGATGGCCCCCAGACTGTGGAATAGTCTCCACCTTGAGGAGCGTCAGGCACTTTACATGTTTAAGAAGGCAGCGAAGACGCAACTCTTTGCCCTGGCCTTTGACTAATTGAGGAAACAGCTTTTCCTCCCCAGTTTTAGACCCTGCCATTGTTTTGTTATGTTCATTTTATAGCTTGCTTTTAAGGTTGTAACCCACCCTGGGGCCTCTCGGTAAAGGAGGAGATGGATGGATGGATGGATGGATGGATGCATGCATGCATGCATGCATGCATGCATGCAGGGAGGGAGGGAGGGAGGGAGGGAGGGAGGGAAGAGAAGAAGAAGAAGAAGAGTTGACTTTTCTACCCCACTTTTCTCACCCATTTAAGGGGACTCAAAGTGGCTGACAAAGCTTTTCTATTCTTCTCCCCACAACAGAACACCCTGTGAGGTAGGCAGGGCTGTGAGAGCTCAGAAGAGAGCTGTAACTAGCCCAAGGTCACCCAGCTGGCTTCGTGGGGGAATCGAATCCGGTATTCCCAGATAAGAGTCTGGCTCTCTAACCACTAGACCAAACTGAGGAAGGAAGGAAGGAAGGAAGGAAGGAAGGAAGGAAGGAAGGAAGGAAGGAAGGAAGGAAGGAAGGATAGGGAGCAGCCACAAGGAATGTTTTCTTCATTGTCGAGTGATAAGTTGCCCTTGTCTCCTGAGACTGAAGTTTCCTTTTTATTGAGCATTCTCCAGGCCTGTGTGCGCCTGCTGCCCTGTGTTTTGTTGTTTAAATATTCAAAAGGTGCCTGACACCTTGTGGATGCTTTGCAGACGGGCCCTGATTTGTATGGGCATCCGTCAGCCTTGCAGGTGAGTGCCGCAAGTTGTCAAGGGAACAAAAAAATCCAAATGTTGCCGGCCTGTATGTCAACAGGGGCAGCTTTGGCTGTAAATCCATGAAGCTATTTCTTCAGCTTGGTGTGCTGACTGAATGCCCAGTTAAGATACCCTGAAAAACATCCGTCAGCCCTGGTGGTTTATGAGGCAACAGCCTTTGTGTTAATTCTTATCAAGCCAGGGCCTGGCCCATTGTGATTGCAGGGACATAAGCTTGGGGCTGGTACTCTGGAATAAGCAGGATGTCTCTCAAGGCCATGGACAGAGAGTTGAGAGCAGGTGAAGGTTTTGGTCTAGGTGAGACAGTTTGGTCCAGTGGTTAGGGAGCTGGACTTGTATCTGGGAGTACCAGGTTTTATTCCGCCCTCCTCCACAAAGCCAGCTGGGGGACCTTGGGCTAATTACAGCCCTCTCCTGAGCTCTCACAGCCCCACCTACCTTACAGGATGTTGTTGTGGGAAGAAGAACAGAAGGCTTGTCAGCTGCTTTGAGTCTCCTTACGGGTGGGAAAAGCAGAGTAGAAAAGCCAACTCTTCTTCTTTGTCCTCTGCTTCAGATGCCCAGAAGCAGATGGAGGGCCATTGTGTGAGACGTTATGCTGGGCTCGATGGTCTGTGGTGCAGTCCAGCAAGGCTCCACTTACTTTCTCATTTAAATTGATTCCTAGGTCCAGGTTGGAGGGCCAGGCAGGATGCCTCTCAAAGCCATCTGGTGGAAGGTTCTGCCTTTGTCTTCTGTTTGAGACGCCCAGAAGCAATTGGTGGATATGAAGGGCTTTGGCCTGATCCAGCAGGTCTTCTCTTGATTCATGGAGGTCAGGTCTGTCAATGACTACCAAAATGCATGCCTAGGTTGGAGAACATAAGAACATAAGGGAAGCCCTGCTGGATCAGGCTGCAGCCTGTTTAGTCCAGCATCCCATCGCACACAGTGGCCCACCAAATGCTCATGGGCATCTCAAGCAGAGACAAGGACAGACCTATTCCTGCTCTCAAATCCCAGAAAATGGCCTTAGAAGCATCCTGCTTGTCCCCGCCCAGCCTGAAAGCTGCACCTAGGCATTCATTCTAGTAGCCATTGATACATCTGTCATCCATAAATTTGTCTAACCCTACCATGCAGGATGCCACTAAAGGCCATTTGCAGGAACTCAAGAGCAGGTGAAGGTTTTGTCTTTGTCTTTGCTTGAGGTACCCAAAAGGAATTATTGGCCCACTGTGAGACAGGATGCTGGACTAGATGGGCTGTGGTCTGAGCCAGCAGGACTCCTCTTATATTCTTATAGGGTTAGATTAATTCATGGAGGACATGTGTATCAGTAGCTGCTAGATATGATGCCTAGTGCTGCCTCCAGGCTGTACTTCCTCTTGAAGTTTATTTGCAGTGGTCTGAGAGCAGGTGAAGATCTTGCCTTCATCTTCTCTTGAGATGGCCAGAAACAGTTGGTTGGCTGCTGGGTGAGACAGGATGCTGGACTAGATGGGCTGTGGTCTGATCCAGTAGGGCTCCTCATATAGTATCCCAGGATGGGGCAGTTCATAGAGGAAAGGTGCATCAACAGCTACTAGAATGGACGCTTAAGTGTCACCTCCATGTAGGAGAGACAAGCAGGATGCCTCATGGCTATTTGCAAGGATTTGAGAGCAGATGAAGATTTTGCCTTTTGTCTTCTGCTTGAGCTGCCCATGGGCAATTGGTGGACCACTGTGTGAGACAGGATGCGTGACTAGATGGGCTGTGGCCTGACCCAGCAGGACTTCCTTTACGTTGATATGTTCTTATGTCCTGCAGGCATGAGGAAATCTTTCATTGGCTGCAGTTCCTGTGGTGAGCAGAACGCCCTATTGATCTTGTGGGGGCAGCATGACTGAATGGACTTAGTCTGCGAGAATGCTGAGTGGCCAGACCTACAATGGTCAGCCCAGAAGGTTATCAGGGTTTGCGTGCTTTTCTGTTTTGGAAAGGAAGAGGTAGAATATGGTTTATACCGATTTGGAATTAAATAATCTATTCAGTGATGTGGTACGATGACATTTTTAGGGAGGCAGTTTGCCAAAGTAAAGATGGATGATTGGAGAAAGAGTCTTTCTTTCTTTCTTTCTTTCTTTCTTTCTTTCTTTCTTTCTTTCTTTCTTTCTTTCTTTCTTTCTTTCTTTCTTTCTTTCTTCCTTCCTTCCTTCCTTCCTTCCTTCCTTCCTTCCTTCCTTCCTTCCTTCCTTCCTTTCTTTCTTTCTTTCTTTCTTTCTTTCTTTCTTTCTTTCTTTCTTTCTTTCTTTCTGTATCTCTCTAAGATTCTTCCATCCTCACCCCCTTCCATTTGTGTTATTTCGGTCAGCTTTGGGTTTCTTCCAGACCTAGAAAAACACAAATTAGATGTTGTTTGGGGTAGCTTGCTAAATACCGGCATATCTGTGTCTCTCTGCGTTTTTACTCCAGAGCCTAATTCGGGAGAGTTCTCAGGGGAGCATCACAGAGCTGGCAAACATTCAGCGAATTCATCTCAAATGGCTTCGAGGGGGAATATGAATTTTTAAGCACGTTAAATCTGGAAGTATTCCAGAGGGTTTTGCGCACAGTTCTACTTGGTGTCCACTGTTTTTAGAGAGCCCCACGTTTTACACTTCAGAGTAGGGATCCGGGTGAATATTTGTAATATTCGATATTTGTACGAATTCGGAAATTTGCCTACAAATCTAATGTTACTGCATTCGTACATTGATATTCGTATTCGTACAAATGTTTTGGAACACTCAAACGAATGCTTTTGGGTCTTCGTGAAATGCGGATGTGGGAAAGTGAATTCAGAGTGGATTCAGGGCAGATTTGTTGCAGGATACATATCGGATATGTATGTGTTCGTATCAGATACTCATACAATTTTCTTACATTCAATTAAATATGAATCATAGAATCATAGAATGGTAGAGTTGGAGGGGACCTCCTGGGTCATCGAGTCCAACCCCCTGCTCAAGGCAGGATCTCCTAAACCATCTCAGACAGATGGCCGTCCAGTCTCTGCTTGAAGACCTCCATCGAAGGGGAACCAACCACCTCTCGTGGCAGCCTGTTCCACTGGTTGATCAGTGGATCAGAATCAAATGCACAAAAACTCATTTGTGCTCTTCTGTACTTCAGAGCATTTGCTCCTGCCTGGTTAATGGTTTCCCAGCTATTGCTTTTCTTTCCAGGCTGGCTGAGGTGGGAACTCAGCTGGCCAACTTGGCAATGAATTGTCGTCTTCTGGCTTACTTCTCAAAGATCTTTCTTAATGCAGTTTTTGCAGCTCCATAAATTGTTCCTGCAGCTTATTTTTTTCTTGGATGCTGATTTCTGAAATGAACAATTGGGTGATCTTATGAACATAAGAATGTAAGAACCTAAGAGGAGCCCTGCTGGGTCAGGCCAGAGCCCATCTTATCCAGCATCCTCTCTTACATCGTGGCCCACCAAATGCCCATGGGCATCTCAAGCAGAAGTGAAAGGCAAAACCTTCACCTGCTCTCAGCTTCCTTCAGATGACCATTAGAGGCATCCCACTTATCTCTTCTAGTATCCGTTGATATACCTGGCCTCCATGAATCAAGAGAAATCCTGCTGGATCAGGCCACAGCCCATCTGGTTCTTCATCCTGACTCACACAGTAGCACAACAATAGCTTCTGGGCAGTCTCAACCAGAAGTGAAACCTTCACCTGCCCACGATTCCCTGCAGACGGCCTTTAGAGGCATCTTTCCTGTCTCTCCATGCTGGAGGTGGTACCTCAGCATCCATTCTAGTAGCCGTTACAACTGACCCCCGTGAATTAAGAGAAGCCTTGCTGGGTTACACCACTACCTATCTAAACCAGGATCCTGTCTCTCATGGGCATCTCAAGCAGAAGACGAAAGCGAAACCTTCACCTGCCCACAATTCCCTGCAGACAGCCTTTAGAGCAGTGATGGCGAACCTTTTGAGCTCAGTGTGTCAAAATTCACAAGAAAACCTAGCTTAACTCGAGTGCTGTGTCACATCTAGAAATATCCATAATTTTGTGATATTTGTAGCTCTAGTAAAGTTATATTTTTGATATATGTATTTTATTAAAAGCAAAAACAAATAATTCTTTACATTAGTGACTTTTGTTGCTGAATTTTGTTTGCTAAATCTTCAGTTGAATGTTGGTATTTCATACACTTCAAGAACAAGCAAGCCAGGGTGACCAGGTGTGTCACCCAAAAGGGCTTGGCGTGTCACCTGTGACACGCGTATCATAGGTTGGCCATCACTGCTTTAGAGGCATCTTTCCTGTCTCTCCAACCTTGGAGTCAGTACTTAGGTTTCCATTCTAATAGCCATTGATCCACCTGTCCTCCATAGATTTGTCTATCCTCTCTTATAGCCATCTAGGTTGGTTACTGTCACCACCTTTTCTGTTAGCAAATTCCATAGAGGGAGGGCATATTTTTGAGCTTAATGTACAGTGCTTTTTGAGATGGAACTGGAATTGGCTGCCAAAAGTGGTGGTAGCAGCAACCAGCTTAGATGGCTTTAAGGAAGGGATAGACAAATTAATGGATGACAGATGTATCAGTGGCTACTAGAACAAATGCCTAGGTGCATCTTTTGGACTGGGTGGGACAAGCAGGAGGCCTCTAAGGCCATTTGCTGGGGTTCGAGAGCGGGAGAAGGTTTGCCCTTGTCTCTGCTTGAGATGCCCATGGGCAACTGGTGGGCCACTGGGTGCAACAGGATGATGGACTAGATGGGCTGTGGCCTGATCCAGCGGGGCTCCTCTTCGGTTCTTACATTTATCTGTTTGTCTGAGCCTGTCATGTTTGTATTCACAGTCTTCCCTAACTAGATGCTTGCGGTAGAAGATTCATAATTTCTTGTGATTGACCGAAGGGGCGGTCATGTGGCCATCTTATAGGCTTCTGAAAGGCATTTGGTCAGCCACTGTGAAAACGTGTCACTGGATTAAACCTTCCAGAGCTCAGAGAATGCTCTTCTTACACGTCTTTCTTTCTTTTCCTCTCCTTAAAATCTGCACTCTTGGGGCTGTAACAGAAGAATGTTCCACAACGTTAATTTTGCATTAAGTAACAGTGTCAAAATCCTGTCTAAATATACTCCCTTCCATCACAGCTTTAAGCCCCCGCAGTGATGTGGCATTAACAGAAGGGCTTCCTAATTTGGCAGAACGGTTTTATGAAGTTACTTACTATGATCCAGGCTGGGTACAACTTCGCTTCCTTGGAAAAGAACCGCGAGCATTGTCAAAGGGGAACTGCTGGCTTCCTTTGCCCACCTCCCAGAAAGCCCTTGAGTTCTGGTTCAGGGGTGTTTTGCTTCCTTTTGTTGTTGTTGTTGTTTTGAAACTGCGGCACTCCAAGGCCATGTTCACACCCACATTTTTAATCTGGCTTCAGACTACTTTCAGAGTGAGATAACACATTGGCAAAGTGACAGGCTGCTTGGTTTTGGCTTTATCTAGCTTGGAAAATCCACCTTTGAGTTAGAAAGCATAGAAGGAAAGTGATAAATCACGTTGCTGATTTGTTCTCTCACTCTGAAAGTGGACTGAAGCTGGATTAAATCTTTGGTGTGAACTCAGCCCAAAAGCTTCTGCTAAGATCGGCAGACATTGCAAGAGCTGCTGGCATCCATCGCCTGTATGTCTCAGCCTGTATCACTGTTGCGTCCCGTCGTGTCTGACTCCTTGGACCATGAATTCCAGGCTGTTGAGCCTTCAGATGTGGAACCCCAGTTGGATGACCTCCTGGCTGAGGAAGCTGGACAGGGTCCTCAGTTTGAGCCTGCCTGATCTAGCATGGGCGTGGCAGACGCTGAGCCTGTTTCAGAACATAAGAACATAAGAGAAGCCCTGCTGGATCAGGCCACAGCCCATCTAGTCCAGCATCCTGTCGCACACAGTGGTCCAACAAATGCTCATGGGCATCTCAAGCAGAGACAAGGACAAACATTCTCCTGCTCTCCAATCCCAGCAAATGGCCTTAGAAGTGTGCCTGAAGATGCACCTAGGCATCCATTCTAGTAGCCATTGATACATCTGTCATCCATAAATTTGTCCAACCCTTCCTTAAAGCCATCTAGGCTGGTTGCTGTCACCATCTCTTCTGGAAGCCCATTCCATAAACCGATGACCCTCTGGGTGAAGAAATACTTCCCTTTAGTGGATCTGACTCTCCTACCCATCAGCTTCATAGATGCCCCCTGGTTCTAGTGTTGTGTGATAGAGAAAATAAATTTTCTCTATCCACCTTTTCTATACTTTGCATGATTTTATATCCTTCAGTCAGGTCCCTTCTTAAATGCCGTCTCTCCAGACTGAAGAAGCCTAGACGTTGCAGCCCTTAATCATTCTGGTTGCCCTTCTCTGCACCTTTTCCAGTTCCACAATACTGGACCTGGCTACAGTAGGACAGGGGTGAATCATCTCCCTAGTAGAAATTCTACCTGATTAGCAAGCCACTGAAGAAGGCTTTGCCAAAATGCAAATGTTAGTTATTTTAAATATCTTCAACGCAACCATCTGGGGAGACTCCCTGCTACGTCCATGATCACACTTTTCAAGACCTTTTCAGTGGCTTAACAGGGCCTAGGGCTGTGGTCACACTTAAGGTTTAATTCAGCTTCACTTTCAGAGAGAGAGAGAACAGATCAGCAAAGTAGCAAGGGCTGTGGTCACACTGAAGGTTTAATACAGCTTCAGTCCACTTTCAGAGAGAGAGAATAAATCAGCAAAGTGACAATGGCTGTGGTCACACTTAAGGCTTAATCCAGCTTCAGTCCACTTTCAGAGAGAGAGAACACATCAGCAAAGTGGCAAGGGCTGTGGTCACACTTAAGGTTTAATCCAGCTTCAGTCCGCTTTCAGAGGGAGAGAATACATCAGGCACAGTGAGGATCTTTTTTACCAGTGTTAAATAACTCAGAAAACTCACCTTTGGGATTGACAATGTGGAAAGAAAATTACTCGTCTCTTTGCTGGTGTATTCTCTCGCTCTCAAGGTGGACTGGAGCTGGATTAAACCTTCGGACTGACCACAGCCTAGGAGGATATTTCAACCAGGAGACCCACTTAATGGGCAATTTTTGGGTACCTTAGCAGTGATCTGCTTGGCCATTGCTGCCCTTTCCTCCTTAAACCCTCTGGACTGCCTGTTCCTGGCCCACGTCCCCATCCCTGCCTTTATCTGGTCCTCAGAGCTTCTCCCCGAAGGGCCTCTTAACTCCAACAGTTTCCATCTTGCCCTACTTGTGGCTGGTAATTCTTGCTTGCTTGTGCAGCTGACACAAACCCACTGTGACAACTGTCCTTTCCCCTGTGAGTGGGATTTCCAGAGGCAACCCAATGCCTTTCCTGGGGCTAATTGCCGTAGCAGGGACAGACTGCTCTGGAATCCAAGATACAGATGGGATTATCTTTTTGCTGCGGACAGCGATCTTCTACCAAGAGCCTCTTGAGCCTGCCGACCTTGGCGGCGAGGATCAGAATTTAGGAACGAGACGCAGCTTCGACTCGCCCGTTTAACCTCTCCAGTTTCTGAGGTTGCAAAGTGTGCGCTTGTAAACACATTGACTAAAGCTCCTTTTGCGCATGAGCGGCCTCTCTTCTCTGCAAGGAACATTCGGTGGCGTGGATCCTTTTGTCTGGCCTTTTTTTGTCCTCACAGAAACTCTTGAAAGTAAGAAGGGTGGAGCAACACCAATTCCCTCTGGACATCAAAACTGGGCTACTGTAGGAGCTAAGCCTTCCTTCCGCGTCTCTTTTTAAACTGTATTTTGGGATGCTCAGCATAAGCCACCGAAATACAATAGGGATTCAGGATGGCTCTCAATTAGTTAAAGTTATCAATATACTCTATCAATATAGATAGATATTCTATTGATCACAGCTGAAACAGTTGGTGCTCCACCAGGGCATCAATTCTGTTACACACGCTTAGAATGAGGTTTCAAGATTACTGGTAAGAAAACCAGTCTGCTAAGCTTTAACACACTTGGGTAAAATAACATATTGATCTATTATTCCAATATGCAAGCATGTTGTTACATTGACAAATGGATTGTCTGAAGGGGTAAAGTTCCAACATCCTAACTGAGATCAATAAAATATGCCAGGCATCGAGAACAGTGTTTTTGGATAGTATTTTTCCCAATCATGCAAAAAAGAGAAACAGTTTCAGCACTTAGGGGATGTTGCTGTTGTTTACAAAAGGATAAACAACCTGGAGTATCTGTTTGGTCTACTGGTTAGGGAGCCGGAATACTGGGTTTGATCCTGCCCTCCTCCACGAAGCCAGCTGGTTGACCTTAGGCAAGTCACAGCTCTCCTCTGAGCAGGGTGTTCTGTTGTGGGGTAAAGAACAAAAGGTTTGTCAACTGTTTTGAGTCCCCTTAAAATGGTGAGAAAGTGGAGTAGAAAAGCCAACTCTTCTTCTTCTTCTTCTTCTTCTTCTTCCTCAAAGTATATGGGCACAAAAGTAAAAATTGTTTGTTGTTAAAATTGAGGATTAACAGTTTTTTCTGTTATTTGCTGCCTACTCTTTCATTGGTTGGTCTTTCTGTATGCAACAGAAGTTACTGGCCACAACACACTGGCTACATTGAGAAGGAAGGAAGGAAGGAAGGAAGGAAGGAAGGAAGGAAGGAAGGAAGGAAGGAAGGAAGGAAGGTAGGTAGGTAGGTAGGTAGGTAGGTAGGTAAAAGGCCAGATCTCTCAAAAGCTGTGGTTCTGCTACAAAGCGATTTATTGTTCTATCAGCAAATGGAGCAAATAATTCTGAAAAACTCAGAACCATCTAGGTTTTGTAACTTATGAAAAGGCAGTATCCTGTCACATCCTTCAGATAGACATCCTTCCATTTTCCTTGAAACAGCTTTGCCCTTTCTTAGGCTGCCCCCCCCCCCCACCTGGCTCCCCAATGGCATGCCAAGGAACTGAAGTGAATCCATTCCTAGCTACAAACATCTGTTTGTAGGTTAGGGAAGATGAAAATTCTTGGGAATGGTGGTAATCTGAACAGTGAACTTGTATAGCAAAGATTTCTTCCAGTTACATTTGTCTTCACTTATGTTACATGTGCCTTCACTTACATTTGCCTTCACTCATGTTACATTTGTCTTCACTTATGTTACTTTTGTCTTCACTTAACATTACATTTGCTTTCACTTGCGTCATTACAGAACCTGGTTTCACTGGCTTTGCTTTGGTGACACATGGCCACTTTCACTACGTGGCTCGGCCATGCAATGAAGGGCAACAACCGGGGCCAAAGAATCAGGCAGCTAGGGAAGCAAGAGCTGAAACAGTAGCCAGTGGTCTAGAACTACAGGCCCTCTGTGTACTTGTGCAAGGCTGTGCATGGCTTGTTGTCATGGGCTGTCAGTTCAAACACCCCAATTGCTTTCCTTTGTTTTTTTCTAACACAGCTTTCTTTTGCAAAAAATAGCTTTACAAGTTTTGTATTTTGGCCCCTGTTTGGTCGCCATCCAAACACAAATATCTTACTTGCTAGCCTGAATCGGATCATGTTGGCGGTTCTCCTTTGTACTAAGGACACCGAATTCAAAAGTAGTAGGGAAAACAGCTTAGTGGATACTCTCTGTGTAACCGGTCACTTATTTGAAAATCTATGCTATGACCAGAAGCAATTCAAGCGATTGGGGAATACTGGGGGGGGGAGGGGGGGCTAAATAAATCCAGCTTGTAGTTTGCCCTGTTGCTATAGTGTGGTTTTACACTCACATTTTGAATTAAATGTCAAAGGTAATTTGCTGCTGAAAACACCAAACATGCCTGTACCCTTGGAGGGATTTCCGACAGACTTCCTTGGCACAGTGCATTTAACGTCTGCTGAAAGAAACGCAAATGCCCTGGGCATCTTCTGTTGAAAAATGACAGCACCTGAAATAGGAACATGGGGTTGCTACTGTTACCTTGTTAACCCATCAGCCTGGACGCACAGGGGATTGATCCAACTCTAGCTTAATCCTGGTCCTTCTCTTCACATCAGAATCAGTAGCCGACCTCTAAGTGCTACAATATGAAGGCTACTTGAAATCTTCAGGGGATGCCCTCCTGCCTATACCCTCTCTTGAGTTTTCTGGGACACGGCTTTCACTGTGGTGGCCCCCTCGTTATGGAACAGATGTGATATTGAGATTTGCCAGGCTCCAGGTCTGACTCATTTAAAGTTTGGTCTAGTGGCTAAGGAGCCCAGACCCGTACCTGGGAAATTTGCTCCCCAAAGAGGTGGTAACAGCTACCGGTCTAGATGGCTTTAAGGAAGGATTAGACAAATTTATGTATCAGTGGCTACTAGAATGGATGCCTAAGTACGTCTTTCAGGCTTGGGGGGGGGGGGGGAGGGAAGCAGGACACTTCTAAGGCTGTTTGCTGGGATTGGAGAGCAGGAGAAGGTTTGTCCTTGTCTCTGTTTGAGATGTCCATGAGCATTTGGTGGGCCACCGTATGCAACGGGATGCTGGACTAGATGGGCTGTGGCCTGATCCAGCAGGACTCCTCTTATCTTTGTTCCAGTGCCCTGAGCAACTGCGTCTGCGCCATCACTATGGTGATGCTCATGAGCAGTTGTGCCAGTGGTCATCTGAGCTGCCGGCGTGCTTGTGCGGCAGCTCAGTTGACCCCTTGCATTGGAAGAGGTGCAGATGGTCACCACTGGATGCTCCCAGGTAAATTCTCGGTCACGATAGGTAAACGTTAGTTAGCTTGTGGTGCACGATTTTGTGCTAGTTGATAATTAGTTAACATCTGGGCAGGCAGCGGGCACTTGTAGATTCACCTGCCCAGGCATTGACTAATTATCAACTAAGAGGCCAAGTGCAAATTGGCCTAGGTCAGTGGTTCTCAACCTTCCTAATGCTGCCACCCCTTAATGCAGTTCCTCATGTTGTGGAGACCCCCAGCCACAGGGGCAGGGCAGCTGGGAGGTGGGAGGGAGCGGCGGCATGAGACTTGTCAGGACGCCTCTGAAAGGGTAGTTTGACCTCCAAAGGGGTCGTGACCCACAGGTTGAGAACCACTGGCCTAGGGCTTCAATACTATTTTGGAAGTAGAGAGCTGAGACCCATCTGGACTGGGGAGCTGGAGCGTAAAGTAGCTCAAAGGAAATGGAACCATGGATTGGAGCAGGTAGAGCACCCAGTTTAAAAAAGACGCTGACAAGTTGGAGCAGGTTCAAAGGAGAGCTACTAAGATGGTGAACGGTCTGCAAACCATGTCCTATGAGGAACGGCTTAAGGAACTAGGAATGTTTAGTCTAACAAAAAGAAGACTGAGAGGAGACATGATAGCTGTCTACAAATACCTCAAGGGTTGTCACAGGGCAGAGGGATCAGCCCTGTTCTCACTCTCTCAAGGAAGGACTAGAAACAATGGGGTGAAACTGCAGGGGAAAAGATTTAGTTTAGATGTTAGGAAAAAAATTCTAACAGTAAGAGTGATCAACCAGTGGAACAGGCTGCCACGGGAGGTGGTTGGTTCCCCTTCGATGGAGGTCTTCAAGCAGAGACTGGACGGCCATCTGTCTGAGATGGTTTAGGAGATCCTGCCTTGAGCAGGGGGTTGGACTCGATGACCCAGGAGGTCCCCTCCAATTCTACCATTCTATGAGAGCAAATAGTTGGGCCTTCTCAGTGGTGGCACCTTCCCTTTGGATGGCCCTCCTCTTGGCTGTTTTGAGGCACCTATTAAAGACCTCCCTTTTTACTCAGGTCTTCGCTGTGTGAACGTTTCTGTCTCCTCTGTTTCATCGTGTTGCGGTGTATTTTAACTGCTGTTTTCACCCTTGTTTTTAATGTTCTGTAAACTGCTTTGAAATTTTAAAAAATGTCTCAGATAAATAAATAGATATAAAATTATTTCTAATAGATGATTATAATTATAATTATAATTACAGCTTCCAGACACCTACTGGAAACATACCTCTTCACCCAGGCATTCCCTCTGTGGATATTTATTTTTCCTTGCCCACTCAACCTTTAATATGTTTTTAATTAGTATTGCATCTTTATTTTTGCAAACTGCATTGAGATATTTTTTTAATGGGTAGTTGTATAGAAATGTTTTAAATAAATGAGTGCAAGACTACAATTCTGTGCTGTCTTGTAAACCAAAAATAAGAAGATAAGAAGATAAATGGAGGTCAGGCCATAGCCCATCTAGTCCAGCATCCTGTTTCACATAGTGACCCACCAGTTGATTCTGGGTATCTCAAGCAGGAGACAAAGGGGAAAACCTTCATCCAGCGTTGCATTCTCAGAAATGCTACCTGTTCCATGTGCAAGACCAGCCAGACAAGCAGAGCTCAGGAGCCTCAATGCATGGATCAGGCAGTGGTGTCGCGAGGAGGGGTTTAGGTTTGTAAGGAACTGGGGAACATTTTGGGACAAGGCAAACCTGTACAAGAGGGACGGGTTACACTTGAACCAAGATGGAACCAGATTGCTGGAGATTAATATTTAAAAGGTTGCAAAGCATCTTTTAAATTGATCCCTGGGGGAAAGCCAACAGGAGCTGGGCAGCATCCGGTTCGGGAGAGCGCACCCTCAAGTGAGGAGGGCTGGAAGTATGCATATAATGCTGAGCTTAAGACAAACTCTGTCAGCCATCAGCTTACTTGGGCAATGGTTCCCCAGTTGTTACAGCTACAAGGGTGATGAACCGATCCATGAACCGGAGAACGTAAGAGGAACATAAGAACATAAGAGAGGCCCTGCTGGATCAGGCCACAGCCCATCTGGTCCAGCATCCTGTCGCACACAGTGGCCCACCAAATGCTCACGGGCATCTCAAGCAGAGACAAGGACAAACCTTCTCCTGCTCTCGAGTCCCAGCAAATGGTCTTAGAGGCATCCTGCTTCAGCCCCCCCCCCCCAGCCTGAAAGATGAATCTAGGCATTCATTCTAGTAGCCATTGATACATCTGTCATCCATAAATTTGTCTAACCCTCCCTTAAAGCCATCTAGACTGGTAGCTGTCACCACCTCTTCCGGTAGCACATTCCATAAGCCGATGACCCTCCGGGTGAAGAAATACTTCCCCCTGTCAGACCTTATTCTCCTGCCCATCAGCTTCATAGATGCCCCCTGATTCTAGTGTTGTGCGATAGAGAAAAGAAATGTTCTCTATCCACCTTTTCTATACCGTGCATAATTTTATACACTTCAATCAGGTCCCCTCTCAAACGCCGTCTCTCCAGACTGAAGAGGCCTAGACGTTGCAGCTTGTATGGAGGCCTAGATTCCCTCAGCTTGTATGGAATCTGGTGTTGCTGATGCAGCTCACCCTGGTGGTTGTTGTTTGTTTGTTTGTTTGTTTATATAGCGCCCTTCACCAAAAAAGTACCAGGGCAGGGTCCAATGCTAAGTCAGCAAGCTTGTATTTTTGCCTAGTTCTTTTTTTTTTTTTTTTTTTGTGGAGAGGAGGGAGGGAATCCCCACTTTCAAGTAGAAAGGAATCTGCTGGTAAGCAAGTCAGGATGTACATGAATATTTGAAATATTCGTTATTCGGACCATCTCGGACATTCATATATGAATCCAGTGTCCGGACATTTGGATTTCGGAATTTGAATGAATATGAATATCTCAAGTTATTCCGACAAATAATTCAGACATTCATATCTGTACGGGAACATATCCATCTCGTATGCGCCCATAAGCATCCGTACGGGATATATGTGGCTACATGCAAGATGAGTATGTACTTCTAGAGATACAAATGTCTGAATTATTTGTACGAATACGTATGGATGTATTTATATCAAATTGAATGTACAGACATTCGTTTTTCGTTATTTGGATGCATTTGAATTTTCGAATTTTCAACTCGTTGCACATTGAATTGAGAATTGCATTCATGCGCGCCCCACGCGCTAGCTTTGTTTCAAAAACTGTTGGTAGAATTGGAATTGCATGCAGAGAGTATTTTGTTGTTGTTTGTCATTCAAGCGTCGCACTGGAGATTGCTTCCTCAAATGCATTGCTTGTAGGTTTTAAGTGGAATTTACTTTGGATTAATATGTGTAGGGTTGAGGGACCAGTTTCTCTGCTTCTTACAAGGGTTGCTTGTTTTCAGAGAAGCTCAGGGAGAAGACGGTCTCAGGTTTCCTTGGCAGGCAGAACGGCATTGGTCTTACGGGAAGATAGCGGGGGAATCGATGCAACCATTTGAGCAGCTTCCTCTGGATCTATCGATTCGCCGGGTGTTTGCATCTTAAATATCTCCAAATAAATATTGTCTCATTAGGTAGAAATCTATAGCTGTGAGTACATGGGTAGTACTGGCAGTTCTCATTATTATAGATTACTATTAAAGCAGAATATGGGAGCTGTCTTAATGCACCCTGAAGGCTCTGTCACATTTATGATGCAAGAAGGACTTATCATCTTTAATTATTTCTCCTTGACAGTCAGTGAGTCATAAAGGCTATGGAGTAGTTTGGTGGGGCAGGTGAATCTTCCTTCCTTCCTTCCTTCCTTCCTTCCTTCCTTCCTTCCTTCCCCCTGCATTGTTATCAGTTTATTCATCAAAGGTAGAGTCAGATGGATGAGAGACATTCTTCTGACAGAAGAATGGTCTTGTGGTTACGGTGCCAGCCTCATACCTTGTAGTCGCCGGGTTTAATCCTGCACTCCTCCATGGAGCCAGCTGTGTGGCCTTGGGCTAGTCACAGATTTCTTTCTGAGCTCTCAGAGCCCCACCCACCTCACAGGGTGTCTCTTGTGGGGAGAAGAACAGAAGGTTTGTCAGCCACCTTGAGTCCCCCTAAATGGGTGAGAAAAGCAGGGTAGAACAGCCAACTCTTCTTCTTCTTCTTCTTCTTCTTCTTCTTCAGTTGCACTGCTGTATTAAAAAAGGGCTGCATGTCGATTCAGAGGACCCCGCTGAATCCACATGTGACATTTGCAGGTGCTGTTGAACTAAGAGCCTTTCTGCATTTACCTCTTATCTGGATCATGTCCTCTTCTGTGCTTCTCTTATCCGCATCCTGGTGCGGACTACCTAGGCCACACCATTGTTAGCATGCTCTGCTGCGCAAGACGGAGCGCATTCTGGATCAGGAGGCCTAGGATGGCCTCATGCTCCACTTGAAAGTTCAGAACATCAGTAGACCTTCGTAATGAGGCCTGCTGGTGTGCTAGAGTCACAGGGACCCATTTCATCAGCGCACCTTGTTGCATTGCTGAACTGGGTCTACCCAGGAGCTCCAGGACCAGAAAATGTGATTCCTGGCTGTTGAGGCCTCTGATGCAGATCAGAGTACTTTATGATATGGATCACCTGATCCAGATTTCATGTCCACCAGATTTAACCTCCACTGACTGTGTATTTAATTTTGTTTAAAGACCTGTGAGGGGCACCAAACGTGTGATTCATCCTGCCAGCTTGCCTGATAGTAAAATGTTCACCTACCTTGGTGGGTCTTTCATGCTTTTTACTCTGGCCTTTGCCTTAGTAAAGGAACAGGTTCTCTTCCCCACATTGCCACAGTTTAATAAGTGTAATATGTTATGGTTTAAATGTGTTTATTTTATATGTTGTAACCGGCTTAGACCTTTGGGTATTGGGCGAGATAAAAATTCGGATGGATGGATGGATGGATGGATGGATGGATGGATGGATGGATGGATGGATGGATGGATGGATAGATAGATAGATAGATAGATAGATAGATAGATAGATAGATAGATAGATAGATAGATAGATAGATAGATAGATAGATAGATAGATAGATAGATAGATAGATAGATAGATAGATAGATAGATAGATAGATAGATGCCTGCTGTGTTTTCCTGCCCCGCTTTACCTCCCACTCACTCCAGTTAGCAATTGATGAGCAGTACAAATGTTGGCTTAATGTAAGAATTTAATCACACCAGTCACCACCTAATTCCTTCTGACAAATATTTTCCAGTAAATGGTTTCAGTGCCTTTTTTTTTCCAAAAAAGAAAGTGATCCATATATAATCTTTCTTAATGGGATTTTGCTACCGTAATGATGTATTTCTCTATGCTTATTTTAAGGTTCTGCTTACTTTTTCTTGTTTTAATGGTGTTTGGAGCCTGTTTGTTGTTCCAGGATGCTGTTTCACTGATGTCCCCTGTCACATCCTGACCATCACAGCTTGGACAGATAATGCTAGGGGACGGTGGCGCAGATTCTTTGAAAGCAGCTTGCTGATCCCATTTATTTTCTGCTGGCGAAGAGCGCGTTAGATGTTTTTCTCTGAAGGGTTCATTGGGGCGGGCAGGCAAGTTTTCTGTGGCCCATTATAATTCGCCAGTGTGATGGAAATGTTTCAGGAAGGGAGGAGATCAAACATGGAATCCTTTATCTGTGTTTATTTTCTTTATGCAGTATTTACTGTATGAACTAGAGCAAGTCCAAAGGAAGGTTACCAAAATGGCGAGTGGTCTGGAAACCACATCCTACGAGGAAAGGTTGAAGGATCTAGGAATATTTAGGCTACAGAAGAGAAGACTGAGAGGAGACGTGATCGTGGTCTCCAAGTGTCCGAAGAGCCATCACAGTGCAGAGGGATCGTCCCTATTCTCACTTGCACAAGATGGGAGGACTAGAAACAACGGGATGAAACTGCATCTGCAAAGGAGTCAATTCAGATTAGATATTAGGAAAAACTTCCTGGCAGTGAGGGCGATCAGTCAGTGGAATAGGTTGCCATGGAAGGTAGTGGGTTCTTCTTCGCTGGAGGTCTTCAAGCAGAGGCTGGACCTACATCTCTCTGGGATGGTTTAGGAAATCCTGCCATGAGAGGGGGGTTGGACTTAATGGCCCTAGAAGTCCCTGCCAATTCTGATTCTTCTGGTACCGCTGGACAGTCGTGAGCCTGTCTGAGTGACTTGGAGAGAAATATATATATAAAGCTAAAGACAACTGTAAATAATATCCAGCAGTTAAAAGGAGTATATTTAAAAAGATAAGACTGAGGGATCTTAAAAGGCCAGGGTCAGCAATCAATCAATCAATCAATCAATCAATCAATCAATCGATAGATAGATAGATAGATAGATAGATAGATAGATAGATAGATAGATAGATAGATAGATAGATAGATAGATAGATAGATAGATAGATAGATAGATAGATAGATAGATAGATAGATAAATATCCTAAACTGAGTATTCAAAAGTGTATTAGTGTTATTTGAGGCAGGCCTGTCTGGAGAGACTTTTCTAGGGGCCACCACCAAGAAGGTCGCTTTCCCTAGTGGCCACCTGGTTTACTTCATTTGTTGGGATCACGTGGGATTCTGTACCAGATGAGTTGGAATTTGTGGCATCAGGTGCTCTAGTGTTAGAGGAATGAAGTTCAAAGGAGGGAACCTGAGGCCAGAGAGTTGAGTCCCTGTCTTCGAATAGGTTCTTTGCACTTCTTTGCCCCAAACAGCTCTCAGGCTTTTGCAAAAGCAAAAGGAGAGTGTTTCTTGAGCAGAGCTGAATGAAATCTTGACAACCATAAAAGTGCTTTTCTTCTGTTTATTTCTAAGGTTGTCCGCACGGAGAAGAACAGTTTGAACAACCGGTTTTTGCCCTGGGACGAGATCGAGACGGAAGCCATCTTGTCTATTGACGACGATGCCCATCTCCGCCACGATGAGATCATGTTTGGATTCCGGTGAGTGAGATCCTCAGGACCACGTTCTTGAAATCATAGCTGACCAAACCTCAAAATAGACCCTCTGAAGGTCCTCCATCCCTTACTTGTCCATCCAAATCTCCCTCGGCGATCAGGCTGTAGGAATTGAGGGTGTTGCCTTAAATTGACTTGGCCCTCAATGCCCTCTTGGTCAGTAGTGGGCACCCAACTGCCCAATCTCACTCCCCAGGGTTTCTGGTGGGTGTTTCTGCCAGCTTTATCTCCAGGTGTAGGTGAGAACCACTAGACCTGTTTAGCCTTAAAAAAGGCAGCATTTAAGAGGGGACCTGATTATATGAAATAATACATGGAATAGAAAAGGTGGACAGAGAGAAAATTATTTTCTCTATCACACAGCACTAGAACCAAGGGGCATCTATGAATCACATCAGACAAGGGGAAGTATTTCTTCACTCAGAGGGTCATCGGTCTGTGGAATTTGCTGCCAGAAGAGGTGGTTACAGCAGCCAGCCTAGATGGCTTTAAGGAGGGGTTAGACAGATTTATGGATGACAGATGTATCAATGGCTACTAGAATGGATGCTTAAGTGCATCTTTCAGGCTGAGGGGTTTGGGGACAAGCAGGATGCCTCTAAGGCCATTTGCAGGGATTCTAGAGTGGGTGAAGGTTTTGCCCTTGTCTCTGCTTGAGATGCCCATGGGCAGTTGGTGGGCCACTGTGTTGAGACGGGATGCTGGACTAGATGGGCTGTGGCCTGACCCAGCAGGACTCCTCTTAGGTTCTGATATACTCAGCTATCTTTGAAGATCAGCCATCTTATGGAGCCTTCCTCAAGGGAAAGTAATTCCAGTCTGCATGTCTTGTGCTTCCCATCCGCAGCCAAAAATATTATTAGGAAATAAACTTTTTCAGTATTATTCCTGTCTCCTTGCTGTCATTTCCCACCACTTGGAGGAGCTCAGTTTCTGCATTCTTTAATTTTTTAATAACATCTCTATTTATAGTAGCTGTTAAAATGGGCTGCCCTTAATGGAGCAGCACCGAAGAACGACAGAAGCATTTGGCAGAAAGGAAAAGCCTCCTTGCCCAGAGTGGTCCTTTGAGGCAGACGGGAAAGTTCTTAGGAGAAAGCAGAGAAATCTTTTGCCTGAATTCACTGGGAGCAAACAATGTACTTAAGAGGATCCGAGGTGCAGATATATTTAGCATTATCATCCCAGTTGGCCAACAGACTCCTGGGTCTTGACAGGTCCTGCCTTGGAATGGCCCGATGCATTATTTGTGTCTTGTTATATGTCCTCCACCATTGTGAGTGTCACTCAGCAAAGCAGATAAACAAAAGAGCCAGGTTGTTGCTAGGTATACCTGTTCATGAGACATGCCCCCTCCGCCCCCCCAGTTATGCCCAAAACAAAGATTTACCTTTGGTGTCTATGGGGGAATTGGTAGTGAAGAAGAAGAGTTGGCTTTTCTACCTGACTTTTCTCACCCATTTAAGGGGACTCAAAGCAGCTGACAAACCTTCTCTTCTTCTCCCCACAACAGAACACACTGTGAGGTAGGGGCTGTGAGAGCTCAGAAGAGAGCTGTGACTCACCCAAGGTCACCCAGCTGGCTTCATGGAGGAGGGAAGAACCAAACCCGGTATTCCTAGATAGGAGTCTGGCTCCCTAACCACTAGCCCAAATTGGTTCAGCTCTGAGATGCGCCATGGAGCCGTTTCTGCTCCAAAAATGGCTCCGAGTGGCCCAGACCTGATGATGCTCAGTGCAAGCATGGAGCACTAAAACCTGTAAACCAACAAAAGTCCCTACAGCAAAAAAAAAAACCCCAAGATATAAAACCAAAACAAACAAACAAAAAGGGTTCTGCCAAACAATATATGCTAGGTGATAAACAGAGTAAAATATCTCCCACTAACAAATATAAGTAATAAAAAGGCAAACATATATAAAGAAATAACTGAACTCTGGATCAGAAAAGCCAATATAATTTCTAAAAGGGTAGCAATACCCCACTGAAAGGTGTACAAGTACTGAAAATAATCAAAATCAAATAAATAATAATCCAAATTTCAAATACGCCACTCACCTGTACTGATGCACCGTGCCCTGTGGTTGCCCTCGTGATGGTGCTTCATACGTGCGCTGGTGCTAGCACCAGGATTCAGACATGGCTACCACCAGGGCAGCCATTGGCATTGCAGGGGAGGGATGGTGAGGGTTGGAATGCATTAAGTGTATGCAGGTATGGTGTCAGACAGGGCTAGCTGCCTGCCATAATATTTGAATGTAAGATCTCTGCCACCTATGTGATTTTGTATATATGTATATAGTAGCTGCCTGTTGTTTAGGAAGTGACAGTTGACTCCTCCCTCCCTGCTGGGGTCAAGTGATACATCTTGGCTCCAAGTTTTGAAAAATAGTTATTGTTCATTGGTTGAAGGCTAAACCCCACCCAGCTATGAAAAATAAATATGTTGGGCTTTCTGTTCCAAGTTGCTCCCAACAAGAAATGCCTTAACGCTGAGCTGAAATAAATCACTGTTCATCTTTTTAAAGAAAGAGTCTTGTGGTTATTCTTCGCCAGCCTGACATATAGACACTTAGTGCATTCCGGGCCATTTCACCCAAAGTTTCCTGCAGCCCTTTGTCGTAAACGTCTTCCACAGGTGAATTCAGGCTTGTACTAGAAGGCTGCTGAATTCTTCCACTAATTTCTTGCAAAGATTTACTGGTGGGGCCTCAGGATTTCAGAGTCTATTATTCAGGTCTTTGCACTTGGGTTCGAATTAGAGATGTCCACAAATACTTGTAACACTCGATATCCATTTGAATTTGCACAAATTTGAGGATTCATATACAAATCAAATGTTATGACATTCGTACATTGACATTCATACTTGTACAAATGCTGCAGAACATTCGTGAAACGGGGAAGCGGGAAGCGGCTGTGCCAGTCCCATCTGCAGTGGATCCAGAGTGCCTTCGGTATGGATTGAAAGCGGATTGAAAATGGATTCAGGGCAGATGCAAAAAATCTGTGCATATCCCCAGGTTGAAATCCACCTGTTGCCCTATTTGCAGATCAAGCAAGTGTTGCTGAAAAAGATTTCTTGTTGGATACACTGGGAAGAGCCCCCAAAGTGAATGACTGAACATTTCTAGTACAGGGGCCCAGATGATGACCTGTAGCCAGGTCAACATCTCCTTTCCTCCCTCTTTCTCCCCTTAGCTGACAGCCACCGACTCTCCAGGAAATGCACTCTGATTCCTCCTCTTTCTCTGCTGTAAATGCCAGATCCACGACCGTCTCCTGCCACTGCGGGAACCAAAAACCCTTCAGATCCAGAGATTGCTAAGCCCCTCCTGAGCACTGTGAACTTTAATTTTAAAGTCTTGTCATTGTTATTTACAAGTGGTTCTAATCAGTTTTGTTTTTCCCCTGGTTATCTTGCTTTTGTTTCCTGTAACCTGCTCCGGGACCCTTGGTATAGTGTGGGATAGAAATGAAAACAAATAAACAGAGAAACATCCCCAAAAATCTGTGCTTCTCTTGCTGATGATTACACCCTTGTGCAAAGCAGCTATTTGTCAACCTACCTATCAGTCTGTTCTATGTCCTTTCTATCTGTGTCCTGCCTGCCTGCCTACCTATCTATATCCTATCTACTATCTTTGTGTCCTATCTCCCTTTCTGTCTACTTACCTACTAGATAGCTAGCTGTGTTCTGTTTGTCTATCATCTATGTAACATCCTGTCTGTCTGTCTGTCTATACCTGCCTGCCTGCCTGCCCATCTCCCTCTCTCTCTTTCCATCCACCCACCCATCCGTCCGTCCGTCCGTCCGTCCATCCATCCATCCATCCATCCATCCATGATTTTCCCTTGGGCTAAAAATTAGGTTAAAAGATTAGAATAAAGCAAAAGAGCAGAAGTTGGTTCACATCAACTTTCTTATTGATGAGTACGAGTATACCTGAATTTATATCTCCTTTAAATCTTTTAAACCGTTCCGCTGATCAGACCAAACGAATAAATCATCAAGCTTATAAGCCCTCAAATCCCAAAATTAACATTTTTCCTTCTTTTTCTTCCAGAAAGTCCATAACCGATTCCCAGTTTCTCAGCAGTAGCTGCCTATTACTTTCCTTCCCTAATTAGACGCGTCAGTTTAGTTCTCCCTGCCAAGCCTGTCATTTCTACCCGCCAGTCTTCTTTGGTGGGTCTCGTAGGTCCTTCCATATATTAGTCTCACAGCTGTGACCGTATATTTTAATGACATCCCATGGTGAATCCGTCAGTCCCCGAAGAGAAGGCTCTGGTTTCAGTTGTATACAGTAGGGAATCGAATAAAATCCTACCACATTCAAAAGGGATCTATTCGAATGAATACAAATTTTCTTACATTCGATTCAATACAAATTGAATGCAAAAAACCCTCATTTGTTTATATCTCTAGTACGCAGGTGTGCCTCTCTATCCGCAGGGGATAGGTACCAGTTTCTACCATGGTTACAGGAAACCACGGATATTTGAAAGGCTGGGAAATCATACACAATTTCCCATGATTCCTGGGAAATCATGCACAATTTCCCATGATTCCTGAGAAATCATGCATGATTTCCCATGATTCCTGGGAAATCATGCACAATTTCCCATGATTCCTGGGAAATCATACACAATTTCCCATGATTCCTGGGAAATCATGCACAATTTCCCATGATTCCTGAGAAATCATGCATGATTTCCAATGATTCCTGGGAAATCATACACAATTTCCCATGATTCCTGGGAAATCATGCACAATTTCCCATGATTCCTGGGAAATCATGCACAATTTCCCATGATTCCTGGGAAATCTTGCACAATTTCCCATGATTCCCAGGAAATTGTGCGAGATTTCCTGGGAATCATGGGAAATCACATGAGATTTCACACTATTTCTGACTGGCCCAGGTCTTCAGGAAGCCCCCATGGGCCTAATAGCACCAGTATAGGGTGGGGGGAGGCTGGTCCATTTGATCACAGTTAAGCGAAACTGTGGTTACTGAATCAACAGATACAGGGACATGCCTGTATTTATCTTCAACATCCTATAAAAATATAGATCTTGAGTACCAATTTATTTGGGGTTTGGGCCTTCTCATATGTCCCCTACATAAGGTGAAAAGGCCCTTCAAGGGCTACAATCTCAACATCATCTTATAAACATTTTATTTTATCATTGGCACATGACAACAGAAAAAGCTGGCAAAAATGAGCCAGTTTGGTCTAGTGGTTCGGGAGCCGGACTCTTATCTGGGAATACTGGGATTGATTCCACACTCCTCCCCAAAGTCAGCTGGGTGACTATGGGTTAGTCCCAGCTCTCTTCTGAGCTCTCGTAGCCTCATCTGCCTCACAGGGTGTCTGTTGTGGGGGGAAGAACAGGAGGTTTGTCAGGTGCTTTGAGGCCCCATAAGGGTGAGAAAAGTGGGGTATAAAAACTGACTCTTCTCTTCCTCCCTCTCAAGCAATACCATTGCCTGAACGTGGGGAGAGGAAGCTGTTCAGTTAACCAAAGGCCATTGGAAAGAGGTGCTTTGTGTATCCCGGGGGGAGATTATTCCATGGCCCGGGGGCTACCACTGAGACGGCCCAATCCCAGGTCTTCACTCCCATTGGGCCTCTGATCAGATAGGTCCAAGAGAACAGCAACACTGAATCTAGTCAGCCAGGCCACCCCATTCTGGTGTCTCCTAAATATTCTGGACTGCAACCCCCATCAGCCTATAAAATCAACATAAAAATAGATGGAACGTGTTAGTTAAAACACTGACGGTGCCCGCGTCGAGAGGGCATGTTTCACACGTACACTGGGAATGCTCTCCCGTTGTGGCGGTTTGCAAAACCCAGGCCATGTTGGTTTTCCTTCTGCCCTTCCAAGGGTCTTGGTCTCTTCTCTGCCCGCTGAACCTCTTCTCTTTGCCCCTCCAGGGTCTGGCGAGAGGCCAGGGATCGGATTGTCGGATTCCCCGGGCGCTACCACGCGTGGGACGTCCCTCACCAGTCCTGGCTCTACAATTCCAACTACTCCTGTGAGCTGTCCATGGTGCTGACGGGCGCTGCCTTCTTTCATAAAGTAAGGGCCAACGATGCCTGCGTGGGGGTCCAGTGTACCGCAGAGGGCACCCTATGGGGATGGGTGTGGCCAGAGTAGTTTCAGCATTTATCTGTGCTGTGCAAGTACTTCCTTGCAATATTCTGTAGCAGAGGTAGACTGATCTCAAAAAACAAAGCAGGCATCATCAATAAGATTTTTTTTTTGCGGGGGCGTGGGCACATGAGAAATATACATTAAAATGTACAATCAGGTGATTTTTATTTTGCCCCTTAAAATGCTTTTTTCGTATTTGGATGGGAGACCGCCAAGTAATTCCGGTGCTATTATGCCAGAGGAAGGCAATTACAAATGGTCTCCATTCTGCTCCTGAATATTTCTTGAATATCTGTGTAGCTATTATCTGCCCAATACAACAGCCCCCTCTTTGTTTACAGTCCCCTAGCTACCGGTCTCTTTAGGCACATCTCTTTCTGTATTCTTTAAGTTACCCATTAAATATGGGTCAGCTAAGTAATGGTGCTCTTTAACTTTGAAGCTGCATTTCTTGGCCTTTCATTTGGCCAGGCTTCTTATTTCCAGAGGCTTTGCCCATACAGCAGGGCTGGGAAGTATCCTGCCCTATACTCAGATGTCTCCGGGTGGGTAACTACATTTAAAATCAAACATTATTAAAATAATAACAGTATATACTAAAACAATAGCATTTAACCAATCCCTATTTAGCCAAAGAGGTGCGTTTTCACTGCCTTCCAAAATGTGTACAATGAAGGTGATTGACGCACCTCAAGGGGGAGGCTATTCCCTAGCCTAGGGGCCATCACTGAAAAGGCCCTCTCCCAGGACAATGGAAAGATGTAGCAAGAACTCCAAGGTTGCATCCTGGAACCAGTTACTTTAATGTCTTTATAAATGGTCTGGTGTCTGGAGTGACCAGCGGAAAGCCAAGTTTGCTAGTGACACCACATTGTTTGGAGCAGTAAAAACAAACAGGGATCTTGAAGAACACCAAAGAGATCTTGGCACACTTGGCATCCAGATGGCATTTCATGTGAAGGAACATGTAGTGACACCCACTGGAGCTGAAATCCCTGCTTTTATTCAGGGTTGAGATCAGAGCTGGCTGTGATTACTCGGGAAAAAGATCTCGGAATAATAGCAGGCAGTTCAATGAACGTGTTGACACAACATGCGTCTGGTGTGAAAAAGGCATAGAGTAAATGGCACGGAAGACAGAGATGCTGATGTTGTACCCATCTACGTCCCCATCTGCTATACTGCTGCCCTTTTCATCACCACATCTCAGAAAGGGCACAGCAGAACTGGAGAAGGTCCAGAGGAGAGTGACCTGAGATGACCAAGGGGTTGGAGGGAGTTCTCTGCCAGGACAGGTTAGGGAACCGGACTCTTATCTGGGAATACCGGGTTCGATTCCGCTCTCCCCCATGAAAGCCAGCTGGGTGACCTTGGGCTAGTCACAGCGCTCTCCTGAGCTCTCACGGCCCCACCTGTCTCGCAGGGTGTCCGTTGTGGGGAGAAGAACAGAAGGTGGTTTGCCATTGCCTGCTTCTGGGGAGAGCCTGGGGATTGAACTGGCGACCTTCTGCTTTCCAGGCTGCTTGTATCACTGAATTAGTCACTCCCGGACTCCGTGGGCCTCTCTGTGCAGTTTTCTTGGCAGGGATAGAGGAGTGGCTTGCCATTGCCTTTTTTGGGGATGTGGCTGAGGACTGTTTCTCAGTTTTGTTTTGTTCTAAATTCTGAAGATTTCCCTCCTACTCGCCTTCCTTTGGCCAGCTGTGACTCCTCCGTGATGCTTGCCCTCTCTTTCTTCCCCTTGCAGTACTATGCCTATTTATATTCCTACGTGATGCCACAAGCCATCCGGGACATGGTGGATGAATACATCAACTGTGAGGACATCGCCATGAACTTCCTGGTCTCCCACATCACCAGAAAGCCACCAATCAAGGTGAGAGGCTGGAAGAGAATTCACATGAGAAATCATCCATCCATCCATCCGCACCCACCCACCTTCCCTCCTTTCCTTCCTCCCTCCCTCCCTTATACCTGAAGGTGTCAGGGCAAGTTAGAGCAATCAATACAAAGTAGAAAATGACCACCTGAGGCAGTAATGTGGTTGGATAGATCAGTCTCCAAATGCGAACTCAGGAGGCCTATGGAGGTCTCAGCCCCACACAGTGAGTGTGGGGAGAGGAAGCGGTTCTGACACCCAAATTGGTGTGTCTTCACTGATCTTCCTAACATGCAAAGTGATGGCGCCTAGGACATCTCTGGGGGCCAGCACTGAGTTGACCCTGGTTTCTCTTCAGGGCATATAGATCTTTCACCTTTAAAGTAGATCCAAGGGAACAGCAAGGCTTACATTCTTCTGTCCCCTTCTTAGGCCCTATTCCAGATTACATCCCATAATAAGGGCTGGAGTGGCAGCTGAAGATATATTAGGCTGAAGCACTTTCAAAGTACATGATCTTACTAAAACTGGATTCACTTCCTGATTGTTGCCCCGAGGGAGGATGGCACTTTCAATATGTTTTAGGTGTATTTTACAGTTTTATTGTTGTGCCATTTGGTGAAGGGTGGGATATAAATTCTTAAAGGAAGGGTGGGAAAGGAGGAGAGAAGGAAGGGAAGAGTGAAGGAAGGAAGGAAGGAAGGAAGGAAGGAAGGAAGGAAGGAAGGAAGGAAGGAAGGAAGGAAGGAAGGAGAAGAGAAGGAAGAAAGGTTGGTTTGTGAAAACTGAGTCCTGCAGCCTTCCGTCATTTGCAGAACCCTGCAAATTCATGCCAGCTTTGGGGGGGGGGGGCAAGTGGTAACAGACCAGGGGCATATCCTGCCCTCCACCACCAGCGCCAGCAGCAGAGTGAGTCGGGCCACGTCCCCAGGGTCCTTTTAATCCACCTTGTCTGGAACTGAATTTCCCCAGAGGAAAAGTGACGCTTGGGTCTCCATAATTGCTTTGACCTTCTGCCCGTCTTTCCAGCTCTGTGGAGAGGAGGCGTTTCCTCCAGCCAGGCTGAAATCCCTGCCCGTCTTTCTCTCCCCCATCATTAGAAGTGAATCAGTGCGCGGAGAGTGTCGTGGCTTGAATTAGGAGAAGCGATTCCTTGGCTCCGTGGAATCCGGCAGCGTCCAAAGGGAAGAGGCGGCCCCCACCCTGACCGCCCCCTTCCCTGGCTGTGAGCTCGGCACGAGGGGCTACACGCCTTCAGCCATCTCCAAAGAGCGTCTCCCCAGGCCAGGTGCGCAAGACGCTCTACGGCGTGGGGTCAGGAGAGTTGGTCCAGAGGGAGGGACCCTGCAGGCTGTGGGGTAGGCGAAGCCCCCATTCTGCAGATGTTTCAGCAAGATCCTTCAGCAAGGACCCAGGAATCTCCCACCGCGCTCCGTCTGTTGCCTTTGGGGAAACTGCCGCTGGCCGTCCATGGGTTTTGAGCGTCGAGAAACGCAGAGGGGCTTACAGAACCAAGGGCCTGTGGCCGTTGCTCCGCTTTGCCGCAGTTATCTCCATTGGCAGGTTCTGGGCACTGCTCTTCCATACACCCCGCGGCACCAACCCTGTGTAAAGGGATTTGGAGAAGCTATCGGGTGTGGGGAAGGGGGGGTGCGTCTGTCTGTGGGCTTGTGAAGCATGCAGGAGAGTGGTCAGGAACTGGCTGCAACAGGGACGTAAGGTGCATGGTGAATCTTGGCCTTGGCCACCAGCACATCAGCCCCAAACATCTGGGCACCAAATATCTAAAGGAAGGCCTTCTCCCATACCGTCCTGCCCGTGCCTTAAGATCCGAAGAAGATGCCCTCCTGGTTGTTCCTCCACCTTTGGCAGTGAGGTTGGTGGGCACCCGGGAGAGAGCATTTTCAGTGGTGGCCCCTAGATTGTGGAACGGTCTCCCCTCCGGGGTGCGCCATGCCCCTTCCCTGTTGTCATTTAGGAGCGCTGTAAAGGCATATCTTTTTGCCTTAGACTTTGGCCAAGGTTGACTCAGTCACAGTTTTATTAACAGACCATTGAATGCATGGCTTAAATCAGAGCTTTTAATTATGTAACTTAGTTTAATCTGTGCCTTGTTTTTAATACCTGGTTTTAATATATTTTTTACCTGTGTCTTGTTTTTAATGTTTTTTAAATGCTATTTGGTCTGTTGTTACCTGCCCAGAGACCTTTGGGTATGGGGCGGGATGGAAAAGGAAGTATAAATAAATAAATAAATAAATGGCAATGGCCAACCACTTTGGGATCCCTGCCAATAAAACTGCGTAGAAGTGCCTGTGTATTCAACCAGGGCAAGGCCATGACTTGATGGTGCCCAACAACCACAGCGTGTTACAATAGCGCCTGCTGTCCATATGCTTGTGCAGATGACAGGTGGGATCTAGGGCCTGTTTGCACTTGGCTTTATTCCTGAATATATCCCGAAATAGGGCCCCGCTGACCATGTGCTCGTGGAGGCTACAGCAGGCCCCAAGTGAAGCCCTTCAGAGTCTGCAGTAGCCTGGGGACTGAAATATGACCAAGTGCCAACAGGCCCCTGGCATAGTCTGCACCAGCATGCGGAGAACAAGCCCTTATTCTGGAATGTAATCTGGAATAGGGCCCGGTGCAGAAAAGGCCCTGTATTCCCCAGAAGCTGGAGGGAGGAAACGTCCGATGATTCTTCACTCGCGCTCCTTAACTACAAGGTCGAGTGACTCCTCTGCGTTCTTTCTCCCCTGTGCCCAGGTAACCTCGCGCTGGACGTTCCGCTGCCCCGGCTGCCCTCAGGCCCTGTCGCATGACGACTCCCACTTCCACGAGCGTCACAAATGCATCAACTTCTTTGTCAAAGTCTACGGCTACATGCCCTTGCTCTACACCCAGTTCCGCGTGGACTCGGTCCTCTTCAAGACGCGGCTGCCCCACGACAAGACGAAATGCTTCAAGTTCATCTAGACGGGGCGCCCTGGCGACGGACGTGTGGAACACGCCAGGGAGGCCGGGGTGGGAGGCGGTGGGAGGCGGAAAGCCAGGGCGGACTCCTCCTTCCTGTCTGCGTAATGGGCTCTCCTTCGCCCCGCAGGAACTCTCTGGGGGTCTGCCCCCCCCTTCAAAGACTCCGCTTGGAATCGAATCCTGAGAAAGAGGAAAAGAAGCTGAGACGTTGCTTAGTTCCCCCAGCTAGTGGGTTAGCCGAGGGCAAGATCGGGTTTTTTTAAATATTAATTATTATTTAAAATGGAAGTGTTTTAGATACGCCTTGTGAGGCTCTCCAGTTTGAGGGGGGGGGTCTGTTTTGTTTTTTTGGTTTTTTATTCCTAACCCATATGACACTTCGTGGGGGAGGGGGCAAAAGACCCCAAAGTTCACTCACCTTTTGATGTCACTGAATGATTTTGGGGAGGTTGCTTTGGCCACCCAAGACCACTGTCCACACGCTTTTTGGGGTGTCCTCTTCAAGGGGGCCTTGGGGGTTTGGGGGAGGAGCGAAGGAGCCATTCTCTGGAAAATGTATTTTCCCTCCCCCCCCCATGGCTACTTAGGTGGCAGATGCCCATCCCCCTTCCGTCCCTGTGGCATTAGGTAAGGGTCCTTCCAAAGCCCCATGTGCCTGCTGCCGGTCCCCCTTAAAATACGAGGACCTGGTGGGGCCCCGAGGGCCACATCCCGCTTCTCAGGCATTAGGAGAAAAACGATGGGCCGCAACTTCCTCCAGCTGGTGCCTCTTTCCGGCCTTGTGGCTTTGGGCTGTGTGTAGAAGGCCAGAGAGGCCTGGTGGGGCTGAGCTCTGGGTCCTTTCTCAGGGGACTCGGAAGTCCTGTCCACGTGGCCTTTGGGGGGCTCTGTCCAGGGTGCCCCTATTCACCCCCACCCCCACGATGCTGGTTGGCCGCTTGCTTCACAGCGTACCCCGTTATCTTCTCCCCTTTGCCAGGAAAGATGCCCCATCCAAACAAGCTCTTTCTGCCCGGTCTTCTCATCTCCCGCCTTCGCCTCTGTGTCCGCCAGCCTTTTCTCCAGCCTGTCTTGCAGTGGGGAGCCGGGGACCGGAGGTTGTTGAAAGAGGGGGGGCACCACACGTGGCCTGCACTCCAGGACCCCGGATCCGTCAAGAACTACCCTGAAGGGGGCTTTGGAGAGATGGAGCGTCCGTTGAGATCCGTGGCTCGTTCCCGTTGCTTTTTCCCGAACGTTCGCCCACAAACCCACACGTCGCCCGGGCCTCCCACGAGGTTTCTAAAACACCCAAAAAACAAGCCTTTGAGAGCTTGCCGGTTGCACAACTGCTCAAAGACACGTGTCACAGCTTCACCTGAGCTGTCACCTTGGTGTTGGTAGCAAAGTATAGTGAGGGATCGTGCTCCTTTATTGTCACGTCTGGCCACCTTCCTTAGACTCCCTTGGTGTCACCACGGCCATGATGCTCTTTCTCCTCTGCCCCACCTCTTTCTGCACTGGGTCTGATTCCAGATTATATTCTGGAATAGAGACCTGCCATCTACATGCTGGTGCAGACTATGGGAGCCCCCTCTTCCGGGTTAAACCCTAGAATAGGGCCCACTGCAGGAATGGCCCAGCTGTTGCTGCTGCCCGAGAAAAGGTCCTCTGGGGATCCCTGAACCACGCCTCCCAGCATCCCCTGGGGCTGGCCCAGAATGCAGGCATGGAAAGCTGAGAGTTGTGGTTCGGGAACCCACAGAGGAGCAGAGACTTGAGACCCAAAGCTGCTGCACCTTTCCCTTTTGGCAGATGTTCAGAACCTGCTGGCCTTCCTTGCAGAAGGTTACAGGGCATGTCTGGATGGTCTTCAGGATCTGCTGCCTTTATTTCCCTCTTTGGCACCACTGTCCTTCCCACGTCTGCTGGGGCTTGCACAAAGAAGGCCCTGCGCTCACTGTGTCGTCATCCCCCCAAAAAAGACCATATACTTCCCCCCTGAAGATGGTCCATGGCTGTTTCACTGCAGGGCCTTTTTACTCCACACCCGAAGCCCCAGACAGAGGGACCAGGAGCTGGAAGGGTCTCCTTTATCACCACCTCTTGGTCTGGATTCTCCACAAGGTCCCTTCTTGTCTCTTTCTCTGTCCCCACGTGGATGGAGACAAGCAGCAGCAGCAACAGTGGCCGCCACGGGTGGCTCTCCAGAAGTATCCGGAAGCCCTTCATACAAATCCCCCAATGCTGTTTTCCAGTCTCCAAAAGTGCGGCGATCCAGGATTTAGCGCACTGTTCAGACTTCAGGGAAGCGTCACGAAACGCCCTTGGGCTGTGGGCTGGGCGTTGCCGGCCGGCAGACGGTTCTGCCGCTAAGGAGCCACGCATGCCAGGCAACTGTGCCGGCTCCCAGAGATCTCTGCTGGTTCTTTCTCTGCTCCAGTTTGCCCAGTGGATTCAGACCTTCCTGCTCCTGCTTCCTCCGGACCAGGTCCAACACGCAGGCAGGTGCTTTGTGGAATGAATGCAGGCCTCGTCTTCCTCCTCCTCCTCCTCCTCCTCCTCCTCTGAGCGAGACGTCCCATGCCCCCTGTGCCCCCTGTGCCCCCTGCCCTTGTGCCCGGCTGCAGTCCATCCACGCCCTCCCATTATGGCTCGTGAAAAACCTCTGCTGGCGTTCGGAGCCGTGGTGGATCCTTGTCACGCAAAGCCGTTGGCGCCTTTCCAGACCACGTTGGGGACCCGTTCCAAGCGCAGGTTTAAAACCAAGGGGAGGAAAGAAGGAGGGCTGAGGTTTCTTCCTCTTCCCTTTGCTCTTGGAAGGATTCCAAATCACGATTTTTAAATATATATAAAATATATTTATAAACAAAATAAATCAGGACAGAGAGCAATCTTTCTATCCCGTCCTCTGAGCTTATCCTAATATGTTTCCTGCAAGAAGGAGCTGATTTGTGTGGTTCTTCGTAACTCTGGACCGTTCCCGCAGGCAGGAGGCAGGAATCGTGGGGCTGGGCGTGAGATTTCCCATCAGCCACCAGCACTGGGTTTCGTACCTGTCCAAAGTGCTCTTCCTCCGCTTCTGTGCAGTTTCCCTTTGCCAAAATGACCGCTGGGGGGGGGGGGCTAATCTAGGAAGATATCTCACCCCCCCACCTCCTCGTTCAAGGCACCCTGGAGTTCAAGTGATGGTTAATTGGGGGGGGGGGGTTCCTCTTTGTCATTCTGCCTCTGCCCCCCCAGTAGCCCCCCTCTTGTGGCCCCCTCCCTCCGCCCCATGCCTGGCCACTGTGGATGCGTTTAAAAGCTCTGTGAGCGCCAAATTTTAAAAGGATGGTTAAAAGGAAGATGGGGGGGGGGAGGGAGGGAGGGATCGAAATCATGAGCACAATGATTCATATGTTGAATTTTGTAAAAGGATAAAATAAACTCAGAGTTTAACTTGAAGGCGTCCGGGCCTCTTAATGCCCCTTCCCCACCGTCCGGCGAAAGGGGGATCCTCGGGGAAGGCCGGAGAAGAAACTCTGGCCTCCTTGCTGGGCATCCTTCATAGGCGGAAAGGCTCCAGGTGGCGGAACCAGAAACCCTGGGCATCCACTCTGCCGCGTTTGTTTGTTTACATTTATATACCGCCCTATACCCTAGGGTCTCAGGGTGGGTAACAGCATATTTAAAAGACAAAAATATTTAAAGTAAAACTGTATATATATAAAACAGTATAAAACAATAATATGTGCAGTAGGGGAAAATTGTGCCAAGTTTAACCAAAGGCCAGAGCAAAGAGGTGCGTCTTCACCCCCCACCTGAACGTATACAGTGAAGGGGCCTGACGCACCTCGAGGGGAGGGGCTATTCCACAGCCTGGGGGCCATTACTGAGAAGGCCCTCTCTCGAGTGCCCACCCATCTTGCTACAGAGGGCGGTGGGACAACGAGAAGGGCCTCCCCCCCAGATCTTAGGGCACGGGCAGGTTGGTATGGGAGGAGGCGTTCCTTCAGATATTTTGGGCCCAAGTCATTTAGGGCCCTATATGTTAAAGTTAACACCTTGAATTGGGCTCGGTAATGAATCGGCAGCCAGTGCAGCTCTTTTAAGACCGGTGTGATGTGCGTCCGGCCTGATATCCCTGTAAGGAGTCTCGCAGCTGCATTCTGCACTAGCTGTAGTTTCCGAACCGTCTTCAAGGGCAGCCCCATGTACAGTGCAATGCAGTAGTCCAATCTAGAGGTTACCAGGGCGTGGATAACTGTGGCCAAGTCATCTCTGTCCAAAAAAGGCTTAAGCTGACGCCCCAATCGTAGTTGGGGCAAATTCAGGGTAAATTCTGTACGACGGTCTGTAGAAAGATGTTGAGGGTTTCTCTATTTCTGTAGGATTTTGGGAAGAGGCTGGGAGAAGGTTTCGTTTCCCTTCTGGAACATTGCAAAGGGGCTCAGACTGGATGACCTCTTGAGGTCCCACAGCTCTGTAATCTCCAAATGTACTCTGTCCACAGGACTGGCGACAGCAAAATTCTCTTGGGCACATGGGTCTAGAGATATGCACGGATTTTTTTTTACATTCTGTTCAAATCGAATCAGATGCCTGAGAATCTATTAGATTCGGATCTTAAATTCAAATTTAACAAGATTCAATTCGAATTCACCAAATTTGTTCAAATTTTTAATGCATTTGCGAGTGTCGACAACATTTGTATGTGCACTTACACATCTCCACATCTGTACATATCCGTACGCATCCCGTGGTTATCTCATATGCAACCCGTTTTTGCCCCGTATGAAACCATACGAATGTGGGAACAATGCGGATATTCAAGTACGCATCATGCATGGACCCATATATATACGAATGTCAGGATAATTTGAATGAATAGATCCGAAATTCTCTTCGAGCCCAAATGTCGAAATCTGGCACATTCGATCGGATTTCAAATGCCTACAAATATTCATGCACATCCCTACAGGTGTCTTGAATTCAGGCCCCGTTTCCGAAAAGCAGCTAGTTAGCTTCTGTGCTGGGCTTTGTGAGCCATTGGCCCGGGTCGGTAGGGTGTTTTATCACCTTGTGGTCACTTTGCCTTAGGTTCCTGCCGGAAGCTGGGCTTGGCGGCTCTGCTGGGCCCTTGCAGCTCTTCAATTCAAGTGCTTGCCGGTTCTGTTCATATCTCAGTTTTAACTTTATTTGAGCAGTTGGTTTTTGGACAAGAACAGGAAAAATGAGGCCCTGTAGTTAACACCATGTAGGGAGTGAGAGAAGCAGGATTGTTAACATCTGGAAACAAATCTCTTATGTCTCTAGCAGAGAGGATACCGTTCCCAGGAGTTAGTTTAAAAGCAGGCAATGGCAAACCACTTCTGTATCTCTGCCAAGAAAACTGCATAGAGGTGCCTGTGCCACGACTCAGTGATGCCCACGCAACCACAGCATGTCACAAAAGCATCTATGTTCTCAAATAAAGGGAAAGCATGAAAAAGCCATTGGTAGCTTCTGACCTGTGCAAGGTTGACTGATTTTGGCAACAGAAGAGGTTCCACAGAGACGTGAAGGAACATCTACCTGAGCTGTTGGGAGGCCAGGTGGGTGAAGGACGGGAGTACCCCCATGTGTATCTTCTCAGTTCAGCAGGATAGTCTGCAGTTGGTGGGTAAGTAAGCAGGATGAGGCCAAAGGACAGGAGGGGCATGAGTAGGAAGATTAGCCCCTGCTTCTGACCTAATCCTGGCCACAAAAGGACTCCTGTTTGGTAGGTCATGGGATTTTGGCTGGTCCTAATGCAGAAACTGATGGGTGGGAGCTCAGTGGAGAAGCGTTTGCTTTACATGATGAACGTCCCAGGTTGCCAGCTTCACCCAGGAGAGAGGCAGCTGGGAGCCACTGGTGTATCACTGCCAAGAAACCCCAGAATCCACCCTCAGAACATGAGCCCTGCTGGATCAGGCCAGAGCCCATCTAGTCGAGCATCCTGTCCCACACAGTGGCCCACCAGTTGCCCATGGGCATCTCAAGCAGAGTCAAGGGCAAACCTGCTCTGGGTGAAGAAATCCTTCCCCTTGTCTGATCTGACTCTCCTACCCATCAGCTTCAGAGAAGAAGAAGAGTTGGCTTTTCTACCCCACTTCTCTCACCCCTTTAAGGGACTCAAAGCAGCTGACAAAGCTTTCTGTTCTCCCCCCAAGAGAACACCCTATGACTTAGGTGGGGCTGATAGAGCTCAGAAGAGAGCTGTGACTAGCCCAAGGGCCTCATGGAGGAAGAAGAACAGTTGGCTTTTCAACCCCACTTTTCTCACCCTTAAAGGGATTCAAGGTGGCTGACAAACCTTCTGTTCTTCTCCCCACAACAGACTCCCTGTGAGGCAGGTGGGGCTGTGAGAGCTCAGAAGAGAGCTGTGACTAGCCCAAGGCCACCAAGCTGGCGTCATGAGGGAGGGCAGAATCAAATCCAGTATTCCCAGATAAGAGTCCGGCTCCCTAACCACAAACTGGGAAACTGGGTGCCACCCTTGACCTTCTTTTCTTCAAACATACATTGTGGTCTTTTTAAAAAATATATTTTAATTTAAGAGTATACAAATTAACAGCTGAAACAAATTGAACAACAAGGACAAACTTAACAGCTACATTCAAAGGCGGCCATGAAATACACACAAAGAGCACTCAAAAGAAATAACCTCGTTAAACAAGGTGCAAATCAAAATATCCGTTGGATCAGTAACCACGCTATAATTATTTACATTTAAAGTAAAGAGGGAATATCTAAGTTAATTTTAAGCAGCATTTAAAATCAGACATATCTTAAAACAACAAGAGTATATATCAAAACAATAACAGTGTCTGTACAGTGGGAAGGAACAATATATTCCCATTCAACCAATGTCCAGGGCAAAGAGGTGTGTCTTCATTGCCTTCCTAAACGTATACAGGGAAGGAGCCTGATGCACCTCAAGAGGGAGACTGTTCCATAGCCTGGGGGCCACCATGGAGAAGGCCTTCTCACGGGTGCCCACCCCTTTTACTACTGAGCATGGTGGGACCACTAGGAGGGCCTCTCCTCCAGATCTTAAGGCACGGGCAGGTTGATATGGAAGGCTCTTGCTAACATTGGGACGATACAGAGATTAGCATGGCTCCTGCACAAGGGTGACGTGAAAATTCTCCTGGTTCTCCTGGACCTCTCAGCGGCTTTTGATACCATTGACCACGGTATCCTTCTGGAGAGGCTACGGAGTTTAGGAGTTGGAGGCAGTGCCTGGCATTGGTTCCGCTCCTATCTCCATAGCCGATCTCAGATAGTGGTGATGGGAGAGACTGAGTCGACACCCTGGGAACTCACTTGTGGGGTTCCCCAGGGGTCAATCTTATCTCCCATGTTATTTAATATCTACATGAAGCCACTGGGAGAGATCATCAGGAGATTTGGAGTGAGGTGTCATCAATATGCAGATGATACCCAGCTCTATCTCTCTGTGCCATCTGAATCAGGAGAGGTGGTTGAAGTGCTTGACAGGTGCTTGGAGGCGGTAATGGGCTGGATGAGGGCCAATAAATTGAAACTGAATCCAGACAAGACAGAGGTGCTGTGTGTTACAGGCTCTCGGGTCCAAGTAGTTGGGAGATACCCTGTCCTTGACGGGGTTGCAATATCCGGGAAGGGACAGGTGCGAAATTTGGGGGTACTCCTGGACTCTGCGCTAACACTTGAAGCTCAGGTGGAGGCCGTGGCCAGGAGTGCCTACTCCCAACTACGGCTGCTATGTCAACTGAAACCTTTTTTGGACAGAGATGACCTGGCGACAGTTATCCATGCTCTGGAAACCTCCAGGTTGGACTACTGTAACGCGCTCTACATGGGGCTTCCCTTGAAGACGGTTCGGAAGTTGCAGCTGGTGCAAAATGCAGCGGCCAGAGTGCTGACAGGAACATCTAGCTCAGTGATGGCGAACCTTTTGAGCTCAGTGTGTCAAAATTCACACACACAAAACAAAAAACTAGCTTAACTTGGGTGCTGTGTCACATCTAGAAATATCCATAATTTTGTGGTGTTTGTAGCTCTAGTAAAAAAGTTATATTTTAGATATATGTATTTTATTAAAAGCAAAAACAAATAATTCTTTACATTAGTGACTTTTGTTGCTGAATTTTGTTTGCTAAATCTTCAATTGAAAGTTGGTATTTCATACACTTCAAGAACAAGTGCCAGGGTGACCAGGTGTGTCACCCAAAAGGGCTTGGCGTGTCACCTGTGACACGCGTGTCATAGGTTGGCCATCACCGATCTAGCTGGACATATATTACGCCGGTCTTAAAAGAACTGCACTGGCTGCCAGTTCACTACCGAGGCCAATTCAAGGTGCTAACTCTGACTTATAAGGCCCTAAATGACTTGGGCCCCAGATATCTAAAGGAGCACCTTCTCCCGTATTGACCTGCCCATGTTCTAAGATCTGGAGGGAAGGTCCTCCTGGTTGTCCCACCACCCTCAGCAGTTAGGTGGCTGGGCACCCGGGAGAGGGCCTTCTCAGTGGTGGCCCTCAGGCTATGGAATGGTTCCCCCTCGGGGTGCATCAGGCCCCTTCTCTGTTTATGTTTAGGAAGGCAGTGAAAACGTTCCTCTTCACGCAGGCCTTCGGTTAAATGTCCCCCTCACTTCCCCCTTTGAAAATCACTGTTGCTTTTAACTATTTTTGTATTTTTCTAAAGTTGTATTTTTAAATTTGTTTCTGATTTTATGGTTGATTTAATCTTTAAATGCCTGTTTTTAAATGGTGTGAGCCGCCCAGAGACCCTCGGGTATGGGGCGGCATATAAATGTACATGTAAATATACAAAATGAAGTGTTCCATATATTTTTTCAAAATTTATTTTAATTATTAACATATCAAACCACAAACAGTAACAATACCGTATATATATATATTTTTTTTGAAAAAGCACGGGATAAGACTTTATAATAGTTTGATAGGAAACAGGAAACTATGGAGAGATAAAGATGCGGAGCAACAAACATAATACATAATGCATAATACAGAAGTCGGAAGAGCGGAGGAAGTCAAGGAAATTTTAAGCAACGTAATGATCGGATAAGAGAAAAGATTTTGTGAGTTTCTTTTAGTATGTTGAAAAATTTTTAATAAATAAAATTTTAAAAAATAAGTAAATAATAAAGAAAGAAAGAATAGTTTGATAGGCGATTAATTCTTGCAAGGCAAATTCCCACACTGTTTCATACCATAGTTAAGGTTAGCGTGCTGGAATTTTTCCGTGATTGAGCTATTAGTCTTTTTGAAGCTAAAATGTAAATATAAATAAAATTTAAATATAAATATAAATAAAAGGAAGACATTTAGCAAGGGTCTTTTGCCCCTTCTACTAGGCTGGCAGTGGTGGGGCGAAGTTTCAGTCCGGCTGATGTGCTTTCCGTTAGTTTATCTCTGTCAGTTTTTTATCTCTCCCCATGGATCCCACAAGGGGCACATGGCTTCCATTTCTCACCCCCATGGGCCTGCCGGTTTTGGAAAGCCTGCACTGATTTGGATCTCCCCGTGCAGAGATCTTCATCGCTGTGGCTGTAGACTCTGCCTTCTTCCTCTTCCTCTTGGGCAGGACGACGCGCGTGCGATAAACCTCCCAACTGTTAGTAAAAGTGGTTTCAACCGTCCGCACGATCCGCTCTGGAGTAAACCCTGTGAAGATCTGTGGACGTTTCCCTAAACTCTGTGACCCTGAGTGGTGTCATGCTGCGGCCACCTAATCTGTGCTTCCGAGAGGGTTTCCTCTGACCGCTCAGATTACGTGACCTTTGACGAAAGAGCGTTCGGTCAGTTAGAAAGGCCGTTTCACTTCCTGATAAGTAACGCAGCTTAACGTTTCTGGGGGCCGTTCAGGTATTCAAAGTAGTGGGCATCTGTGAGAAGAGGAAGTAGCAATGCGCCCAGGTTACAAATGAAGGATGGAAGGTGTGTCAGGAGACGCCAAACTAAAGATCAGATCAATCTCTTTTTCTGGGTGTTTTTCCATTGCACTCCTTTAATCCGGATCTAAGAAGATCTGGATCTAAGGAATGGGTACATTCCTTAATCCAGATCTAGTAGATCCAGATTAAGGGAAGTACCCAGTGTGTTTCCACGGGTGGTCTAGCACCCAATAGCAATGGGTGCTAGCCTCCCTGCCGTGGAGACACCGGAGCACCCATTTGGCAATCCAGATCTACCCATGAGGGGTCTGCCTGTCACCCCAGGTGTTTGGGGGGATGGGGTGCAATCTCCAAAGTGGCTTCGAAGTCAGTTCAAAGTCAGTTCAAAGTCACTTTGAAGTCTGTGCTGATCTTCAGAGTGAACTTCGAAGTGACTTTGAAGTGACTTCGGAGTCACTTCAGAGTCACTTTGAAGTTCACTCTGAAGATCAGCACAGACTTCAAAGACGCTCCGGAGCTATTTTGCACAGACTTCGAAGTGACTTCGAAATGACTTCGAAGCTTAGGTTCAGTTCGGCTTCATTTTTTCTTTGAACAGCAGGGTGTTTGGTTTGAGTCGAACCCCTTTGAACTTTGATTGAACAGAGTGTGTTCTCTTCGTTTTGTCAGAGGACTCCTTTGTTCCCAAGGCTTATTTGCACTTCAGTCCGTAGTGTATGATTAGGGAACTCATGGGGGGGAAGCATCCACACCTTGAGGAGGCTGTTGCAGCCTCCAGGCGCCCTCTGCCTGCCCAGAAGTCCCCTAATCATGCGCCAGGTGTGGAGCGCGAAATCATGCTCTGCATCTTTACCAGCCTTATCCCAGAGCTTACCTGGCGCATCCAGGTGGCTGCCATTCTCACCTCTTCCAGTGCTCCGGGGTCGTCTGAGGAGCGGCCTCAGACAGCCATAGCTGCAACTGCGCATGCGCAGAGCATCAGTGTTGTCATGGCGACGATGCTGACACATGCGCAGTCATGCAGGGTGCCACAGCCAAAATGGCAGCACCTTAAAGAAGACGAGCCCCGCAATTGAATCAAGGTAAGTATTTGATTGTGGCGGCGGCGGGGGGGGGGGAGGGTAACGTTAACTAGTGCTCCATGTTCAAGTGCTGGTCAGTGTTGGTTCATTGTGAGCCTTTCCCATTCAGCGGACAGGAAGGGAAGTGTGAAATCGCCCCCAGTTTCAGTTCTGCTTTCAAAGAAGCAGGATGTTTGATTTGAAACTGAATTTTTTGAACACCTGTGTTTGATTCAAACCAGTTCAAACCCAAACCAGTTCAGCACATTTTTAGTGTAAAGCAAATGAGAACTGCCCACATTAATTGCAGCTGGGTGTGTGTGGAAGGGAGAAATCCAGGGGCATGTCTCCTTGGTCTCTTTTTGCTTCTCTCTTGCATCGGATTTTTAAAATGTGGGTTGTAATTCAAAATAAAGCATCCCCATGTGGTCTGGGGCAACACAGATTTAAAATGTACTTTCCTGTCCCCATGCAAGCCGCTTTTTGTGAGCCCACATCTTTTTCTCTCTCCCCCAACCCACTGCAGTCATGACAGGCAAAAACCTCAATTGAACCTTCACAACACAACACAGAGCATCCCTTTACTTGGCTGCAAAGAGTTAGAAGCATAACTGAAAGCAGCTAGCTCTCTCCTTAACTAATGCTTGTAACATAGTTACAAGCATAACTGAAAGCAAATTGCTCCCTGCAGCTGTCTGTGCGCAGAAGCTGTCCAGCAAACTCTCTCTTTCTTTCACATTATTGGGAGGGGGAGAGAAATTCTGTGCTTGCTATCAGGGGAAAGTGATGCTAATTATCTTAAAAACAGAGGGGGAAACACCTATTTTAGGAAGAAAGAGATAAGTGGTCTGTTTGTGCACTTAAGCGGAGTGATTTGCTTTTTAGTTACAAGCATTGGTTTGCTTTTAACTCTTGGTAGCCTGGCTGCCTGGATGGCTGCAGGGAGCGATTTGCTTTTAGTTATGCTTGTAACATAGTTATGTAACATTGGTTATGCTTTTAACTCTTGGCAGCCAAGGAAAGGAATGTTTTCACACACACACGTAAAGAGCGAGAAAGATTAATGTAGTCGGAAAGACACTTTAAAAGAAATCAGTGTGCGTCTCCATGCTCCCAGGATAATCCGCGGTTTCCCCCAACATTGGATTTAGTACTGTTTGAAAGGACGGGTTTTCTGCCACCTCCTTTGCACCTGATGTAGCCTGGAGTAAAGCTGTGCATGGAGACGCTCTGAGGCAAAACAAGCTTAAATCCGGAGTATTTTTGGCATGTAGACGCGCCCCAGTACAGTTGGACCTCTGTATCCGCTCCTCCAGTAACCACGGTTTAAATTTTCCACGGTGACTAGCGGACCAGCCTCCCTCCTCCCCTGCCAGCACCATTAGGCCTACCTGAAGCTGCTCGGGGCCGTCAGGAAATCGAGGGAAATCACATGAGATTTTTCATAATTCCTGTGAAATCCTGTGGAATTTCACAAGAATCATGAGAAAGATTTCCCATGATTTCTCTGCAGTAACCACAGTAGGTGGAACCTGGAACGTGTCCCCCTTGGACATGGAGCTCCGACCCACTGCATCTGTACACTGTTTAGTAGGGATGCGCACGCATATTCACTGTGACATTTGTGCATTAACTTTTGTACGAATACGAATGTTTCAGACATTTGTACGAATAGTCCGGACTTTCGTGAAACCGGGGAGGTGGTCTGCCAGTCATATTTGCAATGGATCCGGATTGCATTCAACATGGATCGAGAGCAGATTAAAAGTGGATTCAGGTCAGATTTGATGCTTTCAGAGCGTGGATTTGTTATGGGATACCTATCAGACATGTATTTGTTTCCATTGGATCCATATGCATTCGTATCGGATATTCTTATGAATTTGTATGAATACATTCGTGTCGAATAGAATCCTACCACATTCAAAGGGGATCCATTCGAAAGATTACAGATTTTCTAAGATTCGATTCACTACTAATCAAATGTCAAAAAACCCATTTGCGGAGATCCGTACTGTCTAGGTGTTCCTTAGGAGCAAAGCATCATGGGCTTCCATCCCCAGAATGGGAAGACAACCCCATTTCCATGGCTGCGTGCGGATGTGGCAAGGAAGGCCATAGGGAGCCAGCCAAAGAGCATTCTCTGGCCACACGCTGTTCATTTGTCCTTGGGATATTTGCTCAACCTGCATGTCTCTTTGTGGCTGCCAGAAAAGTGGGAAGCGGGGGAAACTGGTTTTAAAGGGGGGGGGATGGATCATCAATTATGTTCCTCGCGTGAAGCTGACACTTTAATCTAATGCTATCAGTTAATGCAATCTTTCCAGCCCCAACATGTTGCAGTCAAAACAAATTTGCGCAAGGGGTGGCGGAGCGAGGTGGGAGGAAATTAGGATATTTTGCAATCTCACCGTTTATTTTAAGCAAAGCGGGGGCCCTCGTTTTTCCCAGCAAGCAGAAATTTGCTCTCTCTAATAAAGAGTGAGCGAGGTGATGCCAGATCAAGGCCACATGCCCATTATAAGCTTAATCCAGTTTCCCTAAACCAAAATAATAGAAACGGATGCAAACGTGAATTTGCCTGATCCCATTACTTTCAACTTAATCACGTTCAATCCGGATTCTGAGGATCGTACGTGGCGTACGTGACTCAACGGGGGACTCAAGTTGCTACTTTCTAAAAGCCACTTTTTGGGGCTGCCCTGCCCTCTTCCTCCTGGCGTGAGTGCGCCACCCATAACAGACCCCTTCACAGAGCCTAGCAGGGTGGCTGGGTGGCTGCCGCTTGCCTGGATGGAGGAAAAACGGCAGCGGGCAGCCAATGATTCTTTCCCCTCCTCTCCTCATTGCCCAGGGCACACAACAGCAGCAGCAACTCAAGGCCCATTGCTTTAAACATTCACACATCTCCCAGAACCTGCAGCTGCTTTCCTTTCCCTTTCTAAAGGTCAGAACTCCAAAGAGTTAGAATTGTGCAAAATTGCAACATTGTTATCAGGTGTGAAGTGTGTGGATTGCTACAGTGTAGCAGCTGCTGTAAAGGGTGGATTTTTACATTGAAATCACTGTCTTTGGAAGCAAGCTATTGGGGAAGGGAAACCCTAAGCATGGATTCTCATCCCTTAAAACAGTACGGTCCCCACAGTAAAAAATGTAACACGTATCAAGCACACGATCCGGAGTGAGACCTGTTGAAATGAGGGTTAACATTTACAACGCTTTGAGGCAATTTAACACATGGAAAGCGTGTTAAGCCAAACTGACATGGGGTCTGCGAGGATTGAAACCATATTGAAACTGACTTAAGCTTGTAAGGGGGATGCAGCCCAAGTTGTCTTTAAGGGATGCTTTTTCAGAATCAGGATCCCTGCGTTCCGGTGGCAGGAATTGATGACACTTGGAATGCCCACAATTGTTATTGTTTTGCATTCAAATTCGAGTTAAATTGAACATCAAACCAATTCCATTTGATTCAGATGGTTAGAAACCAAATGCAACAAAAACCGATTTAAATCCAATACATTTTAATCTATTTGTTTGAGTGTTAAATTTGAATTTGAATATATGAATATCGACAACATTCATACGTGCTATACGTATCTGTATGCATTTCGTACGCATCCCGTTTTCGTTCCGTATTATAAGCGCAAATGCGTACAGATAATAAATGCATTGAATGATTCTAATTATTCAAATGAATGTTCTGGAACATTTGAAATTCGTTTGAATGTTTAAATTCCAATGTGAAGACATTCAATTTGAATATGAATGTCCACATTCGGTCAAATTCGATTGAATTTCAAATGTTTAGGACATCCGTGTACGTCCTAGATGCCACTGTGAGAATGTGGCCACAGGTAAGCAAACTGAGCCACAGGGTCTCTACTGGCAGCATCTCAGACTGTGCTGATCATCTAACTTGAGGAGAGGGCCATCATGGGTTACTAGCTCTGAGAACTGGGTGATTTTAGGAGGCATCTATGAGAGACCACGTGCCTCTGAAGGCCAGTTGGTGGGAGACTGTTGAGCAGGACATAGTGTGTCCCTGTGCCCTTCTGGTGGGTTTCCATATGTGGCTGGTTGCCACCGGAAGACATGGGAGACAAAGCCATCACAGGTTAGTAGCTCTAATGGCTGTGTGACTCAGGAAGGCATCTAAGAATCCATGGGTTTCTGAAGGCCAGCATCTTGGAGACTTGTGAACAGAGCAAGGTGTGTCTTTATGGCCTGCTGGTGGGCTTCCATACGCAACTGGTTGCCACTGGCAGATGTGGAAGAAAGACATGGGCCGCGTTCCCGCCTACAGCGAACCTGGATTACTCTGATCTGGAGTAATCCGGGTTCTGCTGCGGGTTAGGGTTGGTGGTTGGGAACAGCACCGAGCACGTGTTGGGCTGTTCCCAAACAGAACCCGCAGATGCCCACAAGCACACCTGTGAGTGTCGCAGTGTGGTGCGGCAAGCTGCCACCACTGCTAGCCTCCTCCTCCTCCTAACGTCCATGAGCGAAGGACAGTCGGCAGCTGGGGTGAGGGGGGTAAATGAGCGAGGGGGTGGGCAGAGGGGAGGCTGCCCCTCAGATGTGGCAGCGTCGGATGGCAGGCAGAGGGGGAGAGAAAAGGAAGGAAGGCAGCCATGCACCCAACCCCGCTCGCTTGCTCACTTGCTTGCTCATTGGCTGGCTCTCCTCTTTCCTGGGGGGGGGGGCAGGATAACGAATCCCTCCCTGGGGCCCCTGCCTGCCGTCTGACACCGCCACATCCGAGGGGCGGCCTCCTCTCCACGAACCCCTTCGCTCACTTACCCTGGCCACCGGCTGTCCTCCTTTAATCCAAGTCAGGCAGAAAGGGGGCTTCTTTCTCCGGATTTTCCCTGGGAAATCCAGAGAATGAAAACTGGTATGGGAACAGGGCTGGGAAATCCAGAGTGGATTCGGAGTACTGGGGGATTTAATGGGAACCCCCAATGCCGTATCCGAACACACTCTGGATTTTAGCCCCTATGGGGACGCGCCCATGGTCATCATCAGTTACCAGCACTGAAGGTTGTATCACTTCAGGAAGACTTCCATAGCAGATGGGGACTAAGAGCAGAGCAAAGGGTGTCTTCATGCTCAGCTGGTGGGCTTCCATTTCCATTTTCTACTTTTATCTGTATGCCGCCTTTCCAAAAAACAAAGCTGATTGCCACTGGCAGATATGAAGACAGGGGCATCGTGGGACACTAGCATTGATGTCCTTCTCATAAGCTTCCCATCAGCCAGCCTTCAGCATCTACAGAAGATGCTGAAGGTGAGAAGGACAAAGTGTGTCCTTCTACCCTGCTGGTGGTCTCCCATAAGATGATGGTTGTCACTAGGAGACATGAAAGTCAGGACCATCAAGGTCTTCCTCTTCTGATGTCTGGGTGACTTCGGGGTGGTCTCTCTGGGTGAAGAAACCCATCCCCTTGCCTGATCCGACCCTGCTGTCCATCTGCTCCATAGATGCCCCCTGGTTCTGGCGTTGTGCGACAGTGAAAAGAAATTTCACATCACAATCAAGGGAAGCTGGTGTTTTATTATTCAGGAGAGGATTTTTGGGAGAGAAACCTGTGCACCAAGGAGAATGCAAGCCAGCCAGAAGGTTGGGGGGAGCTTTTCTTTGCTTCATGCCACGTTTACCCCCTCACTGCAGGCTTCCATTGTGGTCTCCGGTGGGGAATTTGTCGCCGATTTCATCTATCAGTTTTGTGTGTCGCCGCTCCGCAGGGAAGACCTCTCACCCCTTGCTGATCCAATTTGCTTGCCTCTGTGTTATTTCAATTTAGCATAAATTTGATGGGACAAGGCAGCCTGCCTCGCCAACTGTTGCAAGAAATAATAGCTTTCCCCCCCTCTCACGCGCGGCAAGACCACGGCTATGGCTGGGTTGCAGGCACCGAAAGAGAGCTCCCTGTATGAGGTCTGCACTGCAGCATGGAGATTTCATCAGGCTGTGCGCTGGTTGCATTAATAGCCCCGGCACTGAGGCTATGAAATCAGATTTCTTCTCCTTCAATCCCTTTACGGCAGCAGCGGCGCAGAGGTAAGTCATGGTGGCGCTATGAGTTCAATCTACCCACGGCCTGATTCAAATTTATGCCCAATACAGCGGGTTCTTTGTGCAATTGTTTGCTCTGCTTTTGCCTTTATTGTCGTGCTTGCTTTTAGATATATTTGACAGCTGGTTCATTGCACACATTTGCACTCAGGGATGGGCACGATTTATTTTATTTTTTTGCATTTGCATTTGAATCGAATTGAATATCCAAAAATTCAGTTCGAAAGTTTGGAATCTGAATGCAACAAAGTCCCATTCGAATAGAATCAAATCTATTCGTTCGAATGTTAGATCTGAATCCCTTATGCATCCCATTTTTGCCCCATACAATCAGCGTGAATGTGTACAGGTACGTATGAGATTCGTACAGATACGTATGTAACACATACGTTATCTGCACATTCAAATGTTTCCAATCATTCCAGTTAATGTTTTCGAACATTTGAAATTTGTTTGAATGTTTAAATTCAAATGTGTGGACGTGACATTCGAATTTGAATGTCCACATTGGGTCGAATTTGATGGAATTTCTCATGTTTAGAACATTTGTGTGCATCTCTATGTGCTCTATGCTCACAGGTCAGGCGAAATTGTTAAAAGTTTTGTTGGCAAGCTGATGGATTTGGGCTGGAAGCCGGTGGAGGCGGGAAGCCACTTCACCCTGCAGACCTGCCCATCTGCAATAGCGGCACCTGGGTGCGTGTGTCTAATGGTGGCAGCCTAGACCCCTCTGCCCTCTTGTCAGCTGCCCTGGACTCCACCTGGTCTTAGCTACACCAGAGACCATCAAGGACAGTTGCTTCATGGCAGTGGTCTAGTGGTGGCAGCCTAGACCCCTCTGCCCCCTGGATGACTCTCCTGGATGGGCCTTGATAATTTGGATCTGGTTCCTTGCAGGATTGGGTCCCTCTTGCCAGCTGCCCTGGACTCCACCTGGTCTCAGCTACACCAGAGACCATCAAGGACAGCTGCTTCCTGGGGGTGGTCTAGAGGTGGCAGCCTAGACCCCTCTGCCCTCTGGATGACTCTCCAGCCTGGATGGGCCCTGATCGTTTGGAGCTGCTTCCTTGCAGGACTGGGTCCCTCTTGCCAGCTGTTCTGGCCCCCACTTGGTCTCAGCTACACCAGAGACCATCAAGGACAGTTGCTCCGTGGGGGTGGCCTAGTGGTGGCAGCCTAGATCCCTCTGCCCTCTGGGTGATTCTCCAGCCTGGCTCTGCATGGACATCTTGGAGGAGGTGATTCTTTGTGGGACTGGGACCTTTGGTGAGCTGCTCTGGACTCCACTTGGCCTCAGCTGCCTCAGTTTGTGTGTGTGTGTTTGGCTTATTTTGCAATGTTTTGTATGACGTGAAATTTTTATCATGTATTTTTATTATCATGTTTTGATTTATTACTTTGCATTGCATATTTCCTGTTTGTCGTAAACCGCCTTGGGCAAAGCTTCCTTTGGAGAGGCGGTATACAAATAAGATGGAAATGAAATGTTGCCAGCAAAGGTGCTTTGTTCGTGTGCTGCCTGCATCTGCTTGCTTTCAAATACCCAGAACGGAATAACATGAGTGAAGCCCTGCTGGATCAGGCCACAGCCCATCTAGTCCAGCATCCCATCCCACGCAGTGGCCCACCAATGGCTTCTGGGTATCTCAAAGCAGAAGATGAAGGCAAAACCTTCACCTGATCTGGACTCTCCAAATGAACTTGAGATGCCGCTTGCCTGTCTCTCCAACCTGGAGGCCAGTAACATTGGTCCCCCTGTCCTCCCTGGATTTATCTGATCCTTTCTTAAAGCCACCAAGACTGACCGCTGTTACCTCTTCTGGTAGTAAATGCCGTAGACTGATCATTCTCTTTTGCATTTATGCAACTAATGCCCGGGGCTTACGGGTCCCATGGAGGTTCCACCCACGTCAAATGGAATCCAAAGTGTCACTGATGCACTGCAAAGGAATTGCAGATTGCAAAGGTACCAGTAACCTCTGGGCGTGGTGGTCCAGTCTACCAGTGGGAGCCCGTCTCTCCTCGGAGGTCAAACCACCCACATCCTTAAAAGCTTCTGGGATGGCAGCAAAGGGCAGGCACACTCTACCAGCCACACAAAGGCAGAATCATGCTTTTTACAAAATTAAAGGTGCTATGCGAGGAATGTTTGATGGTCCCCGGCTTTTCACAGAGGCCAGGACTCCCCAGCAGTGTTTCCCAGTGCTGCTTTTCAAGGGCTCTTTAGCTAGAATCATAGAATCCTGGAGCTGGAAGGGACCTCTAGGGCCATCCTGTCCAACCCCCTGCTCAATGTAGGATTCCCTAAACCATCCCAGACAGATGGAGGTCCAGCCTCTGCTTGAAGACCTCCAGCAAAGGAGAACCCACTACCTCCTGTGGCAACCTGTTCCACTGACTGATTGTCCTCACTGTCAGGAAGATTTCCTAATATCTCACCTGTATTGACTCCCTTGAAGTTTCATCCCATTGTTTCTAGTCCTCCCATCTTGTGCAAGTGAGAATAGGGACGATCCCTCTGCACTGTGATGGCCCTTCAGATACCTGAAGACCTCCATCATGTCTCCTCTCAGTCTTCTCTTCTGCAGACTAAACATTCCTGGATCCTTCAACCTTTCCTCGCAGGACATGGTTTCCAGACCACTAACCATTCTTGTAGCCCTCCTTTGGACTTGCCCTAGTTTGTCAATAACTTTTTAAAAATTGGGGTGCCCAGAACTGGACACAGGACTCTAGGTGAGGTCTGACCAAGGTAGAGTAAAGAGGAATAATTACTTCTCATGATCTAGACTCAATGCTCCTCTTGATGCAACCCAGGATGGTGTTTGCCTTTTTTGCAGCTGCGTCACATTCCTGGCTCATTTTCATCCTGGTGATCAACCAGGACACCCAGATCCTTTTCACTTGTGCTGCTACTCAGCTGGATTCCTCCCATTCTGTATTCATTTGTACCATTTTTTCTTTCCAAGATGTAGAGTGCGATCACAAAGCTGGGCTTGTCCTTCCTTGGGCGCCCACTCTGTGCCACCAGCTAGCCGTCTCCTTTGCAGGCCAGCTTTTGAAGAAGCCTCTCAAGAGCAAAGACCCAACCATATTCTGCAGGACTCTGTACCAGCTCCATTAAACCTGGAGATTGTGCAGGGTTTATTCCCTCCCTCCCTCTTCCACTTTCTCTTGGACTTCATAATAAATGGGACGCACCCAGACAGGGCGATGCTGGAAAATTAAAGCGATCAATTACCGGCAGGAATAAAATCTACAGCCGTCTAATGAGAGATCAGTGCAGTCCCGATGGCAGGTCCCTATAAATAGCAGACCAGATTAGAAATGGAAAATATTTCAAACAAGCCGAAGGAAACCTGCAGTGATTAGACAGGCAGTGATTAAAAGACCCAGACAGCTGTCATGCTCTTACATCTGCGCATCATATCTGGCCTGAGAGCATTCGTGGGCTTTTGGGGCTGGCGGCTCCAGCCACCACCAGCCGCTCCAAATTAATTTGCTTTTTCTTCTCTCGAGTTCTGCTCTCGGTCCCTTTTGGTTTCCGGCAAGCGTGTACGGAGCCTTTGCCGCACGATGGGCTAAAAGGAGCTAAGCGTGTCCTGTGGTACATCCATCTTGGCTTGCTTGTGGGTGAGTCTGGCAGTGCCTGATTTAAGGAAAGTGCAGTTAGTTACAGGTGAGTTGGATGGATGGATGTTGAAGCCTTGAAGTGAAAAAGTGGTCAATAACTGAACCTCTGCTTTGCATGTGAAGGGACCCTGTTAAATCCTGAGTCCAGTTTGCACCTGGACCGCTGGTAGATGCTGGGGTCGCTTCTGGGAAGCACCATCTGCACGGGCAGGAGGCGTTTCCACGCCAGAAACGTCTCTCACTAAACCAGAAGCTACTAGCAGTGATATGTGAAATCAGGCACCACATGTGGCCAAAACTGTACTTTTCCCGGCACCGGGAGAGACCCTTTGCACATCTTCTGGTTCTGGGGGGTCATCTGAGGTGCCATGCAGGCATGCTGGCACCACAGATGACAGAATACGCAAGTGCGCGTGCTTGGCGCATCACCATCCTCCTGGTAACGCCACTGGCACACACGCAGGAGCTCCAGATCCATGAGGACAGCGCCTGGAAATACGTATGTCTGCACTTAGAAGAAGAGTTGGCTTTTCTACCCCGCTTTTCTCACCCATTTAAGGGGACTCAAAGTGGCAGACAAAGCTTTATATTCTTCTCTCCACAACAGAACACCCTGTGAGGTAGGTGGGGCTGAGAGCTCAGAAGAGAGCTGTGACTAGCCCAAGGTCACCCAGCTGGCTTCATGGGGGAAGGCGTAATCGAACCCAGTATTCCCAGATAAGAGTCCTAACCACTAGACCAAAGTAGGGTAAGTATCCGGACGCGTGGGGAGTGGGTTGGTGTGTACTGGCTTTTACACCCTGCTTTTCTCACCCTTAAGGGGACTCAAGCTGCTGACAAAACTTCTGTTCTTCTCTCCATAACAGACACACTGTGAGGCAGGTGGGTCTATGAAAACTCAGAAGGAGAGCTGTGACTATCCCAAGGTTCACCCAGCTGGCTTCATGGAGGAAGAAAAGTTGGCTTTTATACCTGAGTTTTCTCACCTTTAAGCAGACTCAAAGCTGCTGACAAACCTTCTGTTCTTCTCTCCACAACAGACACCCTATGGGGCAGGGTGGGGCTATGACAACTCAGACAGAGAGCTGTGACTAGCCTACGATCACACAGCCGGCTTTGTGGAGGAGTGCAGGCGCGCACACAGACACACACAGAGCCTGGCAATCTAAGAGCCAATTTTGAAATTAAAAAGAAAAGGTTGAAACCCGCCGCAAGCAAATCAGGTATCTTTGAAGCCTTTCATGTCTGACAGAATCTCAAATCCTGATAAAGCAGAACTAAAAACAGAAAAAGGACGTGTTTTAAAAGCCAGGATTGAAAAAGAAAAGGCCTCGTATTTGTCCTGCTTCCCGCGGTGTATTTAATTCCGAGCATTTCTGATCCACAAAACGCTTTCCGACCTGTGACGAATCCTTTATCCGGCACGGAAGACGCTGCGCCCTGACACCGACTACTTACAGACCCCTGATTTTGTGCAGCCGGGCTTTTATTTTTAAACCTACAAAGTTGGAAAAAAAAGTCTGGAGTCATCGCAGAATAAAATATTCCCTTTAAAATACAATGGGTCCGTTCTCTTCAAAGCAAGACCCACGGAGCTTGCGCCGGACGGTGGCCGGTCAAGCCAGTGACCGTCAAAAACGAGGCCAGAGTTCCCTTCCTGGCTTGGAGGAAGAAATGGCTGTTTACTGAATCTTTTTCCATGTTTCTTTTTGTGTGTGTGGACGAGACACTGTTGAGTTTTGGGTGAACGGTACTGAATCCACTGCTAGTGAAGTTCTTTGGGGGTCACCGTGACTAGGGAGCACAAAGAAGCTGCCATAACCAGGTTGCCAGAGGTTTTCAGTCTGAAAAAAAGATGCTTCTGAGGGAATTAGGTTTAGCTACGGCCTAGAATTGCTCCCGAAGGCATTGTGAGGGGAAAAGCCACAATCACACGACCATGAATCATTCTCCTCATGGGCTTGGATGGAAATTGTAGGCCACCATTGCTGGGGTATGCATGTGGGGGACAGCCCCTACGGTTACTCTTACCCAATGGCACAGCAGCCACTCTCTGGAAATTCAGCCCATAAATGGAAGGAATTTCCATGGCAGCCATTGCTCCACTGTCCTGGCCTTGTGGCTGCCCCCTCTCTGCTTCTACCACGTTGGTCTCATTCAGGTTGTGTGAACTTTGGGCCATGGGGGGGTGAGGCCTAGAACTTCTGAAGGAATTTAAGGACCAAATCTTGCAGCTTCACCCTCATGGCCTCGTCGCTTTCACACATGATGTGGGTGGAGTCCTCTTCAATGCGGATGAGGGTCTCTACATCTTGGAAGAGCACAATGTGCCCCTTCGGGGTGTCCTCCACCTTCACGTCGCTGAAGCCATGCTGCAGGGAAAAGAGAGCAGGCATTCAGAGGGACAACGCTGCAGATCAAAGGCAGTTCACAAAAAAGCCAAATCTGCTATTTATAAATTCACCCTTTGTGTAACCAGGGTTACACAATATACAGTACGGAACTAGATAGTACAACCATAATTCTGTTGATAAGAACGCAAGAGGAACCCTGCTGGATGAGGCCATAGCCCAACTAGTCCAGCATCCTGTCTCATACAGTGGTCAACAAATTGCTCCTGGACATCTCAAGCAGAAGACAGGCCTCCAGCCCTGTCTCTCCGACCTGGAGAGACCACATTTGGAATATTGTGTACAATTCTGGCCACCACACCTCAAAAAGGGTATTGTGGAACTGGAAAGGGTGCAGAAAAGGGCAACCAGAATGATTAAGGGTCTGGAACCAAATCCCTTATGAAACCAGGCTGCAATGTCTAGGCCTCTTTAGTCTGGAGAGACGGTGTTTAAGAGGGGACCTGATTGAAGGATATAAAATTATGCATGGTATAGAAAAGGTGGATAAGAAAAACACAACATTAGAACCAGCTATGAAGCTGATGAGTAGGAGAGTCAGATCAGACAAGGGGAAGTATTTCTTCACCCAGAGTCATCACTCTATGGTATTTGTTGCCAGAAGAGGTAGTGAGAGCAACCAGCCTAGATGGCTTTAAGAAAGAGACAAATTCTTGGATGACAGATGTATCAATGGATGCCCAGGTTCATCCTCCAAGCTGGGGAGATGCCTCTAAAGGCCATTTTCTGGGATTCAAAAGCAGGTCATGGTTTTGCCTTTGGCTTCTGCTTGAGATGCCCATAAGCTTTTGGTGGTCTACTGTGTGAGACAGGATGCTGGGTTAGATGGGCTGTGGCCTGATCCAGCAGGGTTCCTCTAAGGTTCTTATGGACTAGATGGGCTGTGGCATGATCCAGCGGTGTTCCTCTGAGGTTCTTATGGACTAGATGGGCTGTGGCCTGATCCAGCGGGGATCCTCTTAGGTTCTTATGGGCTAGATGGGCTGTGGCCTCATCCAGCAGGGCTCCTCTTAGGTTCTTATGGGCTAGATGGGCTGTGGCCTCATCCAGCAGGGCTCCTCTTAGGTTCTTATGGGCTAGATGGGCTGTGGCCTCATCCAGCAGGGCTCCTCTTAGGTTCTTTTGGACTAGATGGGCTGTGGCCTCATCCAGCAGGGCTCCTCTGAGGTTCTTATGGACTAGATGGGCTGTGGCCTGATCCAGCGGGGCTCCTCTGAGGTTCTTATGGGCTAGATGGGCTGTGGCCTCATCCAGCGGGGCTCCTCTTAGGTTCTTATGGGCTAGATGGGCTGTGGCCTCATCCAGCAGGGCTCCTCTTAGGTTCTTATGGGCTAGATGGGCTGTGGCCCAATCCAGCAGGGGTCCTCTTAGGTTCTTATGGGCTAGATGGGCTGTGGCCTCATCCAGCAGGGCTCCTCTTAGGTTCTTATGGGCTAGATGGGCTGTGGCCTGATCCAGCAGGACTCCTCTTAGGTTCTTATGGGCTAGATGGGCTGTGGCCTCATCAAGCAGGGCTCCTCTTAGGTTCTTATGGGCTAGATGGGCTGTGGCCTCATCCAGCAGGGCTCTCCTTAGGTTCTTATGGGCTAGATGGGCTGTGGCCCAATCCAGCAGGGGTCCTCTTAGGTTCTTATGGGCTAGATGGGCTGTGGCCTGATCCAGCAGGGCTCCTCTTAGGTTCTTATGGGCTAGATGGGCTGTGGCCTCATCCAGCAGGGCTCCTCTTAGGTTCTTATGGGCTAGATGGGCTGTGGCCCAATCCAGCAGGACTCCTCTTGGGTTCTTATGGGCTAGATGGGCTGTGGCCTGATCCAGCAGGGCTCCCCTTGGGTTCTTATGGGCTAGATGGGCTGTGGCCTGATCCAGCAGGACTCCTCTTAGGTTCTTATGGGCTAGATGGGCTGTGGCCTCATCCAGCAGGGCTCCTCTTAGGTTCTTATGTACTGCACCACAGCTTTAGTGGGAGCACCTACACCCCTCCAAGTCCCAGATACAGGGCCTATTCGCACTTGGCCTTTTTCTGGAGTATATCGCAGGATAGGGGTCGGTGGTCCACATGCTAATGCAGACTCTGGCAGACCTCACTTTGGGCCTGCTGAAGCCTGCACTAGCATATGGACAGCAAGTCCCTATTCCAGGATATATTCCAGAATAAAGCCAAGTGCGAATAGGCCCACACTGTCCCAGATGGGTAGTGAGCGTGGGGTGTCATGGCTGTTGTTGCGCATTTGCACACCACGTTGTGATCACCACAGCAATGGTCCAGCACATAGAGGAAGTTGCTGCAGCCATTGCTAAGGTGATGCAGACAATCTGGGACAGAGAATAACTTCTGATCTTCTCCTTAGCAATTATGGGTAGATTTATATTCTTGCTACTCCATAAATAACAGAGGCAGTTCCTATACAAAAACAAACTTATTAATCTTCGCGCTCTTATTAACCTCCAAAGCCCGATGTCAACAAATCACTTTCTTTCACACTCAGACAGTCGATACGGAGTTGCCAGTTTTTCCAATCCAACATCAATAATCTCTCTCTAATCAAGACGGCTCATTTATCCGTTTCCGCCAAATCTAATAATTTCTCCTCCCAGTCTTCCATAATGGATATTAGATGGATGCCAAGAATGGAGGCCGAGGGGACAAGTAGGAGGCCTCTAAGGCCATTTGCTGGGATTCGAGAGGTGGAGAGGGTTTGCCCTGGTCTCTGCTTGAGGTGTCCATGGGCCAATTGGTGGGAAAAGATGCTGGACTAGATGGGCTGTGGCCTGATCCAGCGGGGCTCCTCTGAGGTTCTTATGGACCAGATGGGTTGTGGCCTGAACCAGCGGGGCTCCTCTTAGGTTCTTATGGACTGGATGGGCTGTGGCCTGATCCAGCAGGGCTCCTCTTAGGTTCTTATGCACTAGATGGGCTTTGGCCTGATCCAGCTTGGCTCCTCTTAGCTTCTTATGGACTAGATGGGCTGTGGCCTGATCCAACAGGGCTCCTCTTGGGTTCTTGTGCACTAGATGGGCTGTGGCCTGATCCAGCGGGGCTCCTCTGAGGTTCTTATGGACTAGATGGGCTATGGCCCTATCCAGCGGGGCTCCTCTTAGGTTCTTATGGACTAGATGGGCTGTGGCCTGATCCAGCAGGGCTCCCCTTAGGTTTCTTATGGACTAGATGGGCTGTGGCCTGATCCAGCAGGGCTCCTCTTAGGTTCTTATGGACTAGATGGGCTGTGGCCTGATCCAGCAGGGATCCTCTTAGCTTCTTATGGACTAGATGGGCTGTGGCCTGCTCCAGCAGGGCTCCTCTTAGGTTCTTATGGACTAGATGGGCTGTGGACTGATCCAGCAGGGCTCCTCTTAGGTTCTTATGGACTAGATGGGCTGTGGCCTGATCCAGCTTGGCTCCTCTTAGGTTCTTATGGACTAGATGGGCTGTGGCCTGATCCAGCGGGGCTCCTCTTAGGTTCTTATGGACTAGATGGGCTGTGGCCTGATCCAGAAGGGCTCCTCTTGTGCTCTTATGAATTCTTCCAACCTTGAGCATACAACAGGACCTGTTAGCACTTAACTCAGCGGGATGGTAACACAGTACCACCTCACAGGAGTTATGATCAGGTGTAGAGGAAGACATCCACACTTTGAGTGCTGCTGTGATGCCCAACTGGACCACCAGCATTAGAAGTGTGGATGGTCCGGCCTGGCCTAGACAGTTTGCTATGACAATGTGTGAGGTAGGTGGGGCTGAGAGAGCACGGAAGAGAGTTGTGACTAGCCCAAGGTCACCCAACTGGCTTCATGGAGGTGGAAGAAGAGTTAACTTTTCTAACCTGCTTTCCTCACCCATTTAATGGGATGCAAAGCAGCTGATAAACATTCTGTTCTTCTCCCCACAACAGAACACCCTGTGAAGTAGGTGGGGCTGTGAGAGCTCAGAAGAGAGCTGTGACTAGCCCAAGGTCACCCATGGGGGAGTGCAGAATCAAACCCAGTATTCCCTGATAAGAGTCCAGCTCCCTAACCACTAGACCAAGCTGCCTCACAAGTTAATCAGACTTGCTGATTAAATTGTTAGATCTGGCAGAAATGGACAAATGGAGACATCTGAAAAACCTATAATTACTTTTTTTCTAAAAACCGGGGACCCTTCCTAGACATTCTGGGTAGAAAACGCAAAAATAGAAGAGGCAGGATTTGAAGAATAGTTCATTAATATTAATTAACATTAATATTAATGAAAAGGAAAAAATGCCTGGAAACAACTTGAATTCTAAGGAAGACTTGTTTTTAATTGTTCAGAGAGCCACTGGAAATCACTTTTAGATTTTTTAATAAGATCTTATTTACTATTCATATGATTTTGTTCCTGTTTCTTATGCATCCTTCTTTGTCTTGCCTTTTCCCCCTTTGTTCCTTTTCTCCTTTTTGATTCATTATCATGTGTTTGTGTTTTGCAATGATTTATGGAAGCCTTAATAAAATGTCTGCGTTCACCTCTCAACCATCCATAAACAGTTAGTCCCAGTGTGTGTGTGTGTGTGGGGGGGGTCACAGGCAAAAGCCCCCCCTCCAAGTTCCATGACTCTTCCATGCAACATGCGCACATTCAGGCGTGTTTGGAGATGCCCTATGAAAAAGGTCTCATGGTTCCTTTCCTACACCTTATCCTACACATATCCAGAAGAGAAACAGAAGAGTTGGCTTTTCTACCCCCCCCTTTTCTCACCCATTTAAGGGGACTCAAAGCAGCTGACAAACCTTCTGTTCTTCTCCCCACAACAGAATACCCTGTGAGGGAGGTGGGGCTGTGAGAGCTTAGAAGAGAACTGTGACTAGCCCAAGGCCACCCCTCTGGCTTCATGGAGGAAGAAGAAAAGTTGGTTTTTATACCCCTCCTTCCTCACCATTAAGGGGACTCAAAGTGGCTGACAAACCTTCTGTTCTTCTCTCCACCACAGACACTTTGTGAGGTGGGTGGAGCTGTGAGAGCTCAGAAGAGAGCTGCGACTGGCCCAAGGTCACCCAGCTGGCTTCATGGAGGGTTGTGGAATCAAAACTAGTATTCCCAGATAAGAGTCTGGCTCCCTAACCACTAGACCAAACTAGGCCATTTCAACAGCTGCCCCTACCGAACTTCCTCCTGGGGGGCTCTTATTATTGGAGGAGTGACACCCTCTTTTCCGTATGGTGACCGAAGGCAGATCGGATCTGTGGAATCAGGGTGTTTCCCACAATGCTCCAGCAATACTTGGCGCCCCCAGCAGAGCCCGTTGCTTACCTTCTCCAGGGTCTGCACCAGCTGGTCCACGGGGATTGAGCCGCTCAGCAGGGGCTTGACGGGCTTCACTTCAGGCATGTCGTCCACCACCCGCTTTCTCTTCTTGCCGGGCTGTGGCTGGGGGGGCTTTGGGGGGAGCTGCCAGCAGGTGGGGAGAGGGGCAGGGAGAGATGGAGGGAGGGAGGAAGAGAGGGAGGCAGGGACAGAGAGAGGGAGGGAGGGAGGCAGGGAGAGAAGGGAGGAAAAGAGGGAGGCAGGGAGAGAAGGAGGGAGGAAAAGAGGAGGGAGGAAAAGGAGGGAGGGAAGGAAGGAAGGAGGGAGGGAGGAAGAGAGGGAGGAAGGGAAGAAGGGAGGGATGGGGGAAGAAGGAAAGAAAGAAGGGAGGGAGGAGAAAAGGAATGAAAGGGAGGAAGGAATAGAGGTAAATGGAAAACGATCTGATATGAAGGTCTGATGTTTTGCAGGAATATGCACAAATATTCATAACATTTGTTATTCATATGAATCCGTACAAACTCAGACATTCGCACACGAATCGAATGTTACGACATTCATACATTAACATTTGTATGAATGCGAATGTTTTGGACATCCCTTAAACTGGGGAGGTGGGAAAGTGGTGTGCCAGTCACATCTGCAACGGCTCCAGATTGCAATGGACGTGATTTCATAGCGGATTCAAAGCGGATTCAGGGCAGATTTGATGCTTTCAGAGCGGATATATCACGGGATACATATTGGATAAGTATCAGATACGTATGCATCCGTGGCGGATACGTATTGGATACGTATTCATTTGTATCAGATATGTATTTATTCATTAGGGTACGTATTTGTTCGTATTGGATACGTATCGGATATTCGCACAAATTCATACAAATATATTTGTATCGGATAGAATCTTATCCCATTCCAAGGGGATCTATTCTAAGGAATACGGATCTTCTAACATTCCATTCATTACGAACTGAGAACGCGCTCGTGCGCTTTCTCAGCGCATTACTTCCAGAAGAGAAGCCTGGCGCAGCCTTCAGCGCGCTCTAGGCCAGCCTTTCTCCACCTATCCCAACGCAACGTTTGCTTTCATGTTGTGTCACACAGAACTTTTAAAGTGTTGCTTTTTGCGTGATGCCGTTTGGCAGAAAACAAGCCAACGGGTTCGACCCACGAGTGTTTTAACAGCTCCCTGGTATCTGTTTGCACTCGATTTTGATAATCACCAGCACTGGCTTCTCTTTACTGCCCCCAGAAAATGCTACAATTTAATCAAAGGGTTTTGTCGGCTTGTATATATACATATCGGCTTCCAGTTCGACATAAACCCCTTTCATGCACACAGCGGGAGCCCCTTTGCCCGGACGCTTCCGCCCCTCCGTAATCGGGTGGTACCTGCAGTACGTGCTTGTTATCTTTGGTATACAAGACGGCAGAGACAGTTGCCAAGGAAATGCCCGGCTTCATCTCCTTGGGTACCAATGAGTCTGCAAGCTGAAGGAAAAACATGACACACCTGTAGTTTTGTTTGCTTAGAAATATAAACTTGCAAAAATTTAGCTACTTCAAGGAAAGTTAAGAACAGAAGAACGTCAGAGGAGCCCAGCTGGATCAGGCCACAGCCCATCTAGTCCAGCATCCTGTCGCACACAGTGGCCCACCAAATGCTCACGGGCATCTCAAGCAGAGACAAGGACAAACCTTTGCCTGCTCTCGAGTCCCAGCAGATGGTCTTAGAAGCACCCCACCCCCACCCCAGCCTGAAAGATGCACCTAGGCATTCGTTCTAGTAGCCATTGATACATCTGTCGTCCTACCTTACAGCCACCTAGACTGGTAGCTGTCACCACCTCTTCTGGCAGCACATTCCAGCTGGTGAAGAAATACTTCCCTTTATCGGATCTGACTCTCCTACCCATCAGCTTCATAGATGCCCCCTGGTTCTAGTATTGTGTGATAGAGAAAAGAAATTTTCTCTATACACCTTTTCCATACCATGCATAATTTTACAGCTGGGAAACACACACAAATGCTCAAGGAAGCAAATTAGAGGTATTTCTCTCTAAATTTTCAAAACATGCATGGGCCAGGAACATTCCAGAAGGTGGGAATGGCAAACTGCTTTTATATTGTGACTAAGAAAACTGTGTACATGTGCAGACATCAGTTTAGGAAAGAAGCTCTCAGGGGAGCATTATGAGAGGAGGGTTTGGAAAAAGCAAATAAAAGCTTTTGTTCCTCAAATCCAGCGTATCTCAATGAAGCTGGAAAGTTCACAACAAAAGGAAACACTTGCTCCAACCCCAAGCAGCTAATCCTGCTTTCCAAATCGGTTTCCCCTTCAATCTGGATGACAACTTGTCTTGATGGCTGCAATGTCTCTCCAAGAACTAAAAGAAAAAAAATGAAATCTCTTTCAAAGCATCTCAGGTGGATTTTGTGATTGTTGGGTACCACCAAGTCATGGCTGACACCTCGACGTGGGCCATTCCATGCAGTTTTCTTGGCAGGGACACAGGAGTGGTTTGCCATTGCCTACTTCCAGGGAGAGGCTGGCGATCAAACCAGCAACCCTCTCCTTTCTGCATAATTTGTGCTATCAATGAGCTATAACCACTTCCAGACTCCAGGGACACATGCACAGTTTTCTTGGCAGGGATACAGGAGTGGTTTGCCATTGCCTATTTTGGGGATGAGGCTGAGGATTGGACCAGCAGCCCCCTCTGCAAGGTTCTCTGGTGCAGCACCGGAAAAGCAGCGATTTTAAAGCACAAACTTTTTCCCAGCTCCTTTTCCTACCTCTCCACACTCTCTTCAAACAGGGCTTCCGGCTACATGAATAAAATATTGCATGGAGCCATCAGTCTGTTTTGCTTCTGGGAAGAACCCCTCTTGCTGTTAATAGATTTAGTTATTGAGGGGAAAGGCAGAGGCCCTGAGGTGCACCTCATTTTTTATTGAAGGCAAGAATCATTCATGAGCCACTTGCTGGCTTGCTGGCTTATTTATTTATTTATTTATTTATTTATTTATTTATTTATTTATTCTACCAGGAATCTGTGCCTGACTCTGAAATACCTTTGCAAGGAGGCATTTGGTCCTGACTGATAGAAAAAAGCAAACCTCCTGCAGTTTGGTCTAATGGTTAGGGAGCCCGTCTCTCATCTGGGATTACCGGGTTTGATTCCACCCACCCCCATGAAGCCAGCTGGGTGACCTTGGGCGAGTCACAGCTCTCTTCTGAACTCTTACAGCCCAACCCACCTCATAAGGTGTCTGCTGTGGGGAGAAGAACAGAAGGTTTGTCAGCCACTTTGAGTCCCCTTAAAGGGCAGGGAAAGGAGTGGTAGAAAAGCCAACTCTTCTTCCTACACTAAGCCAGCTGGGTGGCCTTGGGCTAGTCACAGCTCTCTCCTGAGCTCTCACAGCCCCACCTACCTCACAGGGTGTCTGTTGTGGGGAGAAGAACAGAAGGTTTGTCAGCCACTTTGAGGCCCCTTAAGGGTGAGAAAAGAGGGCTATAAAAGCCAACTCTTCTTCTGCAAGTGTTGCAGGACTTCAATTCAGAGTTTCTTCCTTCTTGTCGGTGAAGAAGAAGAATAGTTGGCTTTTCTACCCCATTTTTCTCACCCATTTAAGGGGCCTCAAAGTAGCTGACAACAAGACACCCTGTGAGGTAGGTGGGGCTGTGAGAGCTCAGAAAGAGAGCTGTGACTAGCCCAAGGCCACCCAGCTGGCTTCATGGAGGAGTGCAGAATCGAACCTGGTATTCTCAGGTAAGAGTCTGGCTCCTTAACCACTAGCTAGACCAATCCGGCTCCAAAGTCTCAAGTTGGAACAACCTCAGGACTAGTTTGACACATGGGTGGATGACCCCGTCGATCCCTTCCAAGTCTATGGTTCTATGATCTCAAACTACAGCTCCCATAATTCCTTGCCTTCGGGCGCTGGGGCTGATGGGAACTATAGTCTAAGAACATCTGACGGCCCAAGTTGGGGCACCTCTGGTCTGAAGGTGATGGGATATGTTTAAGGGGAGAGCTATCTAGTCTTGATTTTGGAGCCCTCCCATGGCACAAGGGTCCCACATGGGGCTGCCCTTGAAGACGGTTCAAAAGCTTCAGCTAGTGCCGAATGCAGCTGCTAGGTTGCGGAGCAAGACAGCTGGCTGGACGCACATCATGCCGGTCTTAAAAGAATTGCACTGGCTGCCTATTCACTACCAAGCCCAATTCAAGGTGTTAACTCTGACTTATAAGGTGCTAAATGTCTTGGGCCCTAAATACCTAAAGGAATGCCTTCTCCCATATTGACCTGCCCGTGCCATAAGATCTGGAGGGGATGCCCTCCTGGTTGTCCCACCACCTCCAGCAGCAAAAGGAGTGGGCACCCAGGGGAGGGCCTTCTCAGTGGTGGCTCCCAGACTATGGCAGAGTCTCCCCTTTGAGGTGTGTCAGGCTCCCTCACTGTCTATATTTAGGAAGGCAGTGAAGACGCACCTCTTTGCCCTGGCCTTTGGTCAAATGGGGATACACTTTCCCTCCCCACCTGCAGACACTATTGTAATAATGTTTAATTTTCAGTGTTGTTACCTGCCCAGAGATCCTGGGCTATAGGGTGGGATAAAATGTAAACAAACAAACAAACAAACATGCAACTCAATGGCAGGGCTCCAACCTGCTCTATGATTCTGTTCTTTTAAATAAAATTTTACAGATCAAACAATTACGTTGCAAACTTCAAACAGTTGCAAAGTGCAAACTATAAACATACCTTACACCATATTTCTGGCAACTAGGGATACGCAGGAATATTGGTGACATTCGCTATTCGTGCAAATTTGTGCAAATTCAGACATTTGTACATTCATACACTAACATTTGTGCAAATATGAATAGTTCAGGCGTTAGTTAAACTGGGGAATTGGAAAAGCGGCTGCGCCAGTCACATCTGCAATGGATCCAGAGAGCATTCGGCACAGTTTGAGAGCAGATTCAAAGCGCATTCAGCGTGGATTTGAGGCTTTTAGAGTGGATATTTTACAGGATACATGTCGGATATGTATTGATACTTATGGGATACATAGGTGTTCATACTGGATACTCATATGAATTCGTACAAATACATTTGTATTGAATTGAATCCTAATTCATTCATGAGTATCCCTAAAGGCTACATATAAAACACGCGCCTTAAGATCCGGAGGGGAGGCCCTCCTGGTTGTCGCACCACCTTAAGGAGTGAGGCTGGTGGGCACCCGGGAGAGAGCCTTTTCGGTGGTGGCCCCCAGGCTTTGGAATGGTCTCCCCCGCGAGGTGCGCCATGCCCCTTCCTTGTTATCATTTAGGAAGGCTGTAAAGACATGCCTTTTTGCCTTGGCCTTTGGCTAAGGTGATGCGTTCTCCCCTCAGTTATAGTTACGGTGAATACACTATTGAGCACACGGCTTAGATCAGATCTTTTAACTATGCACCTTGTTTTAATTTGTATCGTGTTTCTTAATATGTTTTAATCTGTATTTTGTTTTTAATATGTTTTTAAATACGTTGTCCGATCTGTTGTTACCCGCCCAGAGACCTTCGGGTATGGGGCAGGATAGAAATGGAAATAATAAAATAATAGAAAGAATGAATAAGCCAAACTGGCCTCTCCATGCGTGGTAGATTTGGCCCGGTGCCGGCGACGGAGCCTCCTCTCTGCTCCTTCCACTTCCCCCCCTTCCCGACGGCGTGGGGGTTTTGATTAAAAAGCCTTTCATCACCAACATCGTTAAAGCCATTTTGCTGCTACAGGGACGGTAATGAGTCTCAAGGGCTTCTTAAAACGTTTAAGAAATAAAGCCGGGAGGCGCCGCTGCCTGTTTGTGTCATTTTGATAAACCCATAGAAGTTAATTTCCCAAGGACGCCGTGAAGCGGCCCGGGGATCCACGAGCGTCCGCCGCCCGGCAGACCCTAGGAGATTCTGGCCCTTGGTCCAGCTGTATTTTTCATCCTGAACTCCTCTATTTTAACCCTGATCATGGCTCTTTGCCTGCCGATATTGCTGCAAATAACACCAAGAAGTTGGATGTGGGGTCCGAGGGGGCATTTCAGGTGCCCCCAGGAACATTCGTGGGCACAAAGGGATCGGTCATTCAGGGAAGGAAAGGAGGAACTCAGTGACACGTGTGTTTTCACGGCACAAACTCACAGCTTTCCAGGTTCCCTTAATGTCTGAGAACATGGGAAATTATTAGGGGTGCGTAGAAGGTTTCGTCCAACCAAAGATGGCGCCGGGCTTGACTCCATGAAGCCAGCTGGTGTCCCTGGGCTGGTCACAGCTCTCTTTCTGAACTCTCTCATCCCCACCTACCTCACAGGGTGTCTGATGAGGAGAGAAGAACAGAAGGTTTGTAAGCCGCTTTGAGTCCCCTTCAATGGATGAGAAAAGCAGGGTAGAAAACCCAACTCTTCTTCTTCTTCTTTCTCCACAAAGCCAGCTGGATGACCTTGGGCTAGTCACAGCACTCTTTCTGAGCTCTCAGCCCCACCTACCTCACAGGGTGTCTGATGTGGAGAGAAGAACAGAAGGTTTGTCAGCCCCTTTAAGTCCCCTTAAATGGGCGAGAAAAGCGGGGTAGAAAAGCCAACTCTACTTTTTCTATGGGGCTGGTAGACTGTTTTGTAGGACTCTCCCTCCTTCTGAGGTATAAGAGAAACCCTTCCTACAAGCACTTTATATAATCCCACATCCAAGAAAACTACATGACCACCTGCTTGGGGATCATGAATTATGAAGGCTACAAGGTAGCCTCAAATGGAGATCCTTATTCACGTTACACATGAAACTCATGGGTCCAGCCTTCAGTAGCATCTTCAGCCATGTCCTATGGAGAATGGTTGAAGGATCTAGGAATGTTTAGCCTGCAGGAGAGAAGACTGAGAGGAGACATGATCGACAAGTCTCTGAAGGGCTGTCAAAGTGCAGAAGGATCGTCCCTATTCTCACTTGCACAAGATGGGAGGACTAGAAACAACGGGATCAAACTTCAAGGGAGTAAATGCAGATTAGATATTAGGAAAAGCTTCCTGACAGTGAGGGCGATCAGTCAGTGGAACAGGTTGCCACGGGAGGTGGCGGGTTCTCCTTCACTGGAGATCTTCAAGCAGAGGCTGGACCTACATCTGTCTAGGATGCTTTAAGGAATCCTGCACTGAGCAGGGGGTTGGACTTGATGACCCTGGAGGTCCCAAGTCCACAATTCTATGATTTTGATTCTAAAAAGCTTAGATTGGAAGACAAGGAAATCAAAGCAGCTGCCATTCAGGGTGGGCATTAATAGCTGTGGTCTAATATAAGGTGGCAGTTTTAAAACACAGAGGATGCCTGTTGGGATTAGGCAACAGCTCATCTATCCCAGCATCTCCTCTTACACTGCGGCCGATAAGTTGTTCCTCAGCATCCCAAGCAGAAGACAAAGGCAGAACCTTCACCAGCCATCAAGTCCCTGCAAATGGCTTTCTGAGACAGCTTCTTTCTCTCCAACCTGGAGCTGGCAGGCAGGAATCCGCTGTAATGGCCACTGCTATAGGAGCCCATCCTCCAAGAATTTGTGTACAAGAACCTAAGAGAAGCCCTGCTGGATGAGGCCACAACCCATCTTGTCTAGCATCCGGTCTCACATGGTGGCCCACCAAATGCTTCTTGGGATCCCAAGCAAGAGACAAAGGCAAACTCCTCACCAGCTTTCAGTTCTCTATAAACAGTCTTTGGAAGCAACCTGGTTGTCTCTCCAACCTGGTATCCATTGTAGGTAAGAACACACGGAGAGCCTTGCTAGATCAGACCACAGTCCATCTCGTCCAGCATCCTGCCCCACACAGTGGCCTGCCAACTGCTTCTGGGCACCTCAAGCAGGAGACAAAGGCAAAACCTTCCCCTGCTCTTATTTGGAGCTGACAGGTAGGAGAGTCAGAATAGACAAGGGGAAGGATTCCTTCACCCGGTCCATAAGAACCTAAGAGGAGCCCTGCTGGATCAGGCCACAGCCCATCCAGTCCATAAGAACCTAAGAGGAGCCCTGCTGGATCAGACCACAGCCCATCCAGTCCATAAGAACCTAAGAGGAGCCCTGCTGGATCAGGCCACAACTCATCTAGTCCATAAGAACCTAAAAGGAGCCCTGCTGGATCAGGCCACAGCCCATCTAGTCCATAAGAACCTAAGAGGAGCCCTGCTGGATCAGGCCACAGCCCATCTAGTCCATAAGAACCTAAAAGGAGCCCTGCTGGATCAGGCCACAACTCATCTAGTCCATAAGAACCTAAAAGGAGCCCTGCTGGATCAGGCCACAGCCCATCCAGTCCATAAGAACCTAAGAGGAGCCCTGCTGGATCAGGCCACAGGCCATCTAGTCCATAAGGACCTAAGAAGAGCTCTGCTGGTTCAGGCCTCAGCCCATCTAGTCCATAAGAACCTAAGAGGAGCCCTGCAGGATCAGGCCACAGTCCATCTGGTCCAGCATCCTGTCTCACACAGAGGGTCATTAGTCTATGGAACTGGAAGCCAGAAGAGGTGGTATCAGCTAGCAGCCAAGATGGCTTTAAGGAAGGATTGGACAAGTTTATGGATGACAGATGTATCAATGGCTACTAGAATGGATGTCTAAGTGCATCTTTCAGGCTGGGGGACAAGCAGGATAAGGCCATTTGCTGGGACTGGAGAGCAGGAGAAGGTTTGTCCTTGTCTCTGCTTGAGACGCCCATGGGCAACTGGTGGGCCACTGTGTGGGAGAGGATGCTGGATTAGATCCAGCAGGGCTCCTCTTATGCTACTTCACAGGGTGTTCTGTTGTGGGGAGAAGAACAGAATGTTTATCAGCTGCTTTGCATCCCATTAAATGGGTGAGGAAAGCAGGTTAGAAAAGTTAACTCTTCTTCCACCTCCATGAAGCCAGTTGGGTGACCTTGGGCTAGTCACAACTCTCTTCCGTGCTCTCTCAGCCCCACCTACCTCACACATTGTCATAGCAAACTGTCTAGGCCAGGCCGGACCATCCACACTTCTAATGCTGGTGGTCCAGTTGGGCATCACAGCAGCACTCAAAGTGTGGATGTCTTCCTCTACACATGATCATAACTCCTGTGAGGTGGTACTGTGTTACCATCCCGCTGAGTTAAGTGCTAACAGGTCCTGTTGTATGCTCAAGGTTGGAAGAATTCATAAGAGCACAAGAGGAGCCCTTCTGGATCAGGCCACAGCCCATCTAGTCCATAAGAACCTCAAAGGAGCCCCGCTGGATCAGGCCACAGCCCATCTAGTCCATAAGAACCTAAGAGGAGCCAAGCTGGATCAGGCCACAGCCCATCTAGTCCATAAGAACCTCAAAGGAGCCCCGCTGGATCAGGCCACAGCCCATCTAGTCCATAAGAACCTAAGAGGAGCCAAGCTGGATCAGGCCACAGCCCATCTAGTCCATAAGAACCTAAGAGGAGCCCTGCTGGATCAGTCCACAGCCCATCTAGTCCATAAGAACCTAAGAGGAGCCCTGCTGGAGCAGGCCACAGCCCATTTAGTCCATAAGAAGCTAAGAGGATCCCTGCTGGATCAGGCCACAGCCCATCTAGTCCATAAGAAACCTAAGGGGAGCCCTGCTGGATCAGGCCACAGCCCATCTAGTCCATAAGAAACCTAAGGGGAGCCCTGCTGGATCAGGCCACAGCCCATCTAGTCCATAAGAACCTAAGAGGAGCCCCGCTGGATAGGGCCATAGCCCATCTAGGCCATAAGAACCTCAGAGGAGCCCCGCTGGATCAGGCCACAGCCCATCTAGTGCACAAGAACCCAAGAGGAGCCCTGTTGGATCAGGCCACAGCCCATCTAGTCCATAAGAAGCTAAGAGGAGCCAAGCTGGATCAGGCCAAAGCCCATCTAGTGCATAAGAACCTAAGAGGAGCCCTGCTGGATCAGGCCACAGCCCATCCAGTCCATAAGAACCTAAGAGGAGCCCCGCTGGTTCAGGCCACAACCCATCTGGTCCATAAGAACCTAAGAGGAGCCCTGCAGGATCAGGCCACAGTCCATCTGGTCCAGCATCCTGTCTCACACAGAGGGTCATTAGTCTATGGAACTGGAAGCCAGAAGAGGTGGTATCAGCTAGCAGCCAAGATGGCTTTAAGGAAGGATTGGACAAGTTTATGGATGACAGATGTATCAATGGCTACTAGAATGGATGTCTAAGTGCATCTTTCAGGCTGGGGGACAAGCAGGATAAGGCCATTTGCTGGGACTGGAGAGCAGGAGAAGGTTTGTCCTTGTCTCTGCTTGAGACGCCCATGGGCAACTGGTGGGCCACTGTGTGGGAGAGGATGCTGGATTAGATCCAGCAGGGCTCCTCTTATGCTCTCTGTAAATGGCCTGGAGAGGCATCAGGAGTGGCCCTAATTCAGAGAGACCATAATCCAGGCTCATTCCTTGACCTATCCAAGCATGGAAAGGAAACGCCCCTGCCTGAACATTGAGTGCTGAGTCAGCACAGGCCTTCATGACCAAGAAGGACCACCAGTTGGCCATCACTTTTAGCAGCTTCTGCATCCCATCACTGGGCACCAAGCTGTGATGTTACCCAGTCCTGGCTGTGAAAAGTCTGCAGAAAGAAGGTTCGTTTTGCAGAATTCTTTAAGATTCAGTTTCCAGGTGGAAACCAACTTTTGATGAGGCAAAGCAGGTCGTTCAGTATTGTTCTTTCGACCTACTTCCGTGGGCACCGGAGCCTTTTAAGCAAACCAAACACTCCTCTTGGGAAATTAAGAACCAAAGACGTAAGCCAAGCGGGATCCTTCCGCACAAGGGCCACTGGTTTGGCTCGGCGTGCTCAAAGCCGAACGGCCGGATCACGTGGCCCCTCCAACTCAACACAAACTGATAAATATGCAGAGCAGTTAAGTATGCAAAGAAGCTGCTGAAACCGAGCAATTATTTTCCCAATTAAAAACACCCTCCTGGACACCGGCTTCGGTTCAGACAAACGGCCTCTTTGCATGCAAATCAGGACTCCCTTGCAAATTGAATGGGGAGAACCAGCCAAGGGGGGCAGCCGGCAATTGTGTGAGAACCTGCTCAATTGTGCGCATGGCTCCATGTTCCGCCTTTATTTCCTGCATTCCACAACGCCCCTTTCGGCCCGCGACAAAAGAAGCAGCTTGAGTTCTCCCTAAAACGTGGGCTTTTTTATTTTTATTTTTTTGCTCCAAACGTGGGGGCTTAATGTGCCTCTATTGTATCCTTGTCAGACTACCTGCTGCGTAGGAGGTTTTCCTCAGTGCCAGAATGTGAATTGCATAAAGTTTGGAAGCGTTCTTTTCCCAAAGTCTGGAAATATTGGACAGGTACCTAAATGCCTGCAAACCAACTTATGTTTTCCCTCTTGCAAATACTGCAGGAGCCGTGTTTCTGCAGGAGGGAGAAATTTATTTATTTAAATGGTTATCCTGCCCTATATCCAAAGGTTTCAGAAGAAGAAGAAGAAGAGTTGGCTTTTCTACCCTGCTTTTCTCATCCATTTAAGGGGACTCAAAGTGGCTGACAAACCTTCCTTTCTTCTCCCCACAACAGACACCCTGTGAGGTAGGTGGGGCTGTGAGAGCTCAGCAGAGAGCTGTGACTAGCCCAAGGTCACCCAGCTGGCTTGGTGGGGGAGTGCGGAATCAAACCCAATATTCCCAGATAAGATCCTGGCTCCCTAACCACTCTGGCTCAGGGTGGGTTACAACAACATATAAAATGAACACATTAAAACCACATTTGAAACGTATTAAAAACCATAACAGTGCCTAGATGTAGGGAGGAAAAGGCTGTTCCCCTACTTAGCCAAAGGCCAGGATAAAGAGGTGCGAACTCACAGCTCTCCTGGACATATGAAGTAAAGGTGCCTGATGCAGCTCAGGAGGAAGACTATTCAGGGAGCCACCACCGAAAAGGCCCTCTCCAGAGTGCCCATCCCTTTTGTTGCTGAGGGTGGTGGTACAACCAGGAAGGCCTCCTCTGCACATCTCAGGGCACAGGCAGGTCTAATTCACCCTGGACAGGGCCTGGAACCAGCATCACAGGATAGAACCAGAATGTTAAGAACAGCAGTTTGGGCTTTGCACTTATGGGATGCGTGGGTACATGGTAAACTGAAGTTCCTGGAACTCGAATTAATAAAAAAAAATTACTCTCTTCCTTTGGCTAGAAATGAAAACCTACCAAGTGGCTTATGATCAAATGCTATGTTGAAATTAAAACATATCAAATCTTGGAAATACACTTGCTTGTTTTCTCTTTTGTAGTTGGCATTTTTGTAAATAAAGGGTGCGTTCCCAAGGAATAAAAAGTCCGATGAAAATCTTCTTTTGCCTCGGAGTGGCCCCATGCATGGCTTTAATCCGGGCTTCCAGCGCCGCTAATGGGGAAAACGCGCTTTAAAAAAATAGCCGTTTAAAGCAGACTACATCCGTACTTTCCGGGAAGATGCGGGTTTTCAGCACAGCATTTTCCGTGGAGACACTCCGTGGCAAAAGGGGCAGGGCTTCTCTCCCAGGCGGGAATTGCCGGCCGGAGAGATCATCTCTCTCTCTCTCTCTTTTGCCTCTCATCCACAGCCAGCCCAATCGCCTCTTTCTCGAACTGCACTTTACAGGCAGTCAAAGCAGAGCCTCCTGAAGGATGGATTTGCTCGGGGGGGGGGTGAAGAGTGGGGGAGAGATTGGGGAAGGCGGGAGGGGGATGGGCGAGGGCTTCCTCTGTGCAACCCCCCCCTCTGATTTTGCAATATCGCCTTTCAGTGTTTGGCACCGCGGGCGCCAACTTTGCATGGTTTGTGGTGCCTCCTCGCCAGGACCTTCCTGGCGAGGAGGCACCCAATGAACAGAGAACTTGTAAATTATTTTTCTTTTGGACTTGTAAATGATCGCACGATCGCACGAGCACCCAATAAAACAGCGAGGGGCGGGGAGAAAAAGATGCGGGTAAACAAAACATGCCGCCTTGCGGACGGTCCATGCATTTTAAATGCGTGTTTTGCTGAGCCCCATGGGAACACTTAATTCCAAATTGAACGCGCTTTCCTTAAATCCACTTCAGTAGAGGGGCAATAGAGAGGCAAATAAGTACCATGGGAACGCACCCAAAGCAATGCTTCCAGAGCACCCACCTGCTCAGTCGTCCGTGAAAGAGACGTTGCTTATTGCTAGAGTAGATCGTTTGCCCGTGAACAGTCCTGTGCTAGTTTGCCCAGCACAGAATGAGAGCCTGAACCTCACAGGTAAAGAGACAGCAGAACCCGGACCCTATGCAGTGATGGAACGGAAGGGTTAATACCATCCGCACGTGTTTCGGTATGTTGTCTATAGAGGTTATAGCCATGTTTTCAGTTTGTAGCCTGGCCATTACAACGTGTTTGAAGTTTCCCACATAATTGTTTATTAAAAATAAATAAATTCTGCATTAAAATATTTTGTAAAAAGAAACAAACACAGAGAGGTAGCACTGCGTGCATAAAACTGGGCAATCGAAGGATGTTTGGACTCCACAGTCTAAGGGCGCATTCGGGTTGGACGAAAGGATAATTTGTTGCGCCGTCTTGCACGCTAAGCAACGTTGATGAAGCTACATTACAGTTCTGGGCATTTCCATCTGTGCCCCTCTGTGGGGTTCACTCCTGGCCCTGCCCGTACCCCATTCAGCCACGCCCTCTCTGAGCGAGGTTCTGCTCCCCTTGAAGAGGGTCCCCACTGGGCCTTCTCAGGCACCTCCCACCCATTTTAGGCCGCTCCTCACCTCTGGCGTGATTTCAATCTTCTCGTAGCGACGTTTGAAGGGAAGATTGAGCACCTCAGCTCGGCGGTAGGACATGGGCGGAGGTAAGCAGTCCACCATGAGGTCCGTCCGGTGGGACTGGCTAGGGGGGGGCTGGGTGTATTGCTCCGGGCAAACCACGTAGAGAGGCTGGCATGGGAGGAAACAGAAAGGGGGGAACAGATAAGCAGACGTTCCGTACCAGTACGGAGACAGCATAGATGTGCAGGTAGATTCATAAGATTCATATGAATTCAGACATTCGTAGATGAATAAAATGTTACAAGATTCGTACATTAACGTTTGCATGAATACAAATGTTTTGGAACACTCATGTGAATAGTACAGGCATCCATTAAACTGGGCATTCAATAAACTGGGGATGTGATTTCCTCCCTTACGAAATCAGGCTGCAATGTCTAGGGCCTCTTCAGTCTGGAAAGACGGTGTTTAAGAGGGGACCTGATTGAAGGATAGAAAGCCATGTAAGGTATAGAAAAGGTGGATAGAGAAAATTGTTTTTCTCTATCACACAACACTAGAACCAGGGGCATCTATGATAGGAGAGTCAGATCAGACAAGGGGAAGGATTTCTTCACCCAGCAGGCCATTGGTCTATGGAATGGGCTTCCAGAAGAGGTGGTGACAGCAACCAGCCTAGATGGCTTCAAGGAAGGGTTGGACAAATTTATGGATTGCAGATGTATCAATGGCTCCTATAATGGATGCCTAAGTACATCTTCCAGTGGGAGGCCTCTAAGGCCATTTGCTGGGATCTGAGCAGGAGAAGGTTTTCCCTTGTCTCTGCTTGAGATGCCCATGGGCCATTGGTGGGCCACCATGTTGCAACGAGATGCTGGACTAGATGGGCCGTGGCCTGATCCAGCAGGGCTCCTCTTAGGTTGTTATGAGAAGGTTGCCCTTGTCTCTGCTTGAGATGCCCATGGGCATTTGGTGGTCCACTGTGTGGGATGGAATGCTGGAGTAGATGGGCTGTGACTTGATCCAGCAGGGCTCCTCTTAGGTTATTATGTATTGGATATGTATCCAGTCCTTATGGGTTTGCATCGGATATGTATGCGTTCATATGCGATACGTATGGGTTCGTACTGGATATTGGTACGAATCTGTACAATGCATTTGTATTGAATAGAATCCTACTGCAATCAAAGGGGGCCCATTCAAGAGAATACAGATTTTCTAACGTTGAATTTGTTATTAATTGAGATGTAGAATAAGGCCCAGTGCCGAAAGGGCCTTTGTACGAGAAGGTTGATGTCCTGACTCACCTGCACTTCCTTGAGTAATTTGGAAACCTGGATAAAATTCAGCCGCGTATCAATGGGGCAGTAAACGCACTTCATTGCCAAGGGCTGGTACGGAGCCAGCGCATCCAGGTAAGAGAAATCAGGCTCTATGGACAGAAAAGAAGTTAAGAGGAGACGCAGCCCCTGTTTTATATCACTTGGATATGGTTGCATCTTGTTATTTCCAAAGTTTCTTTTTGGGGAAAAAACATGTGTAAGTAACAGCTTTAGAATAACAACCAAGGCAGGAATGGGCAATAAAAAACCCTGAAAAAGCATTAAGAAAGTGCTGGTCTCATATTCATAATTAATTCGGTGGAATTCCCGACATTCGTACATGAATCTAATGCTGCAACATCCGTACTTCAGCATTTGTATGATTATGAATATTTTGGAATATTTGTACAAATAGGAAATTCATGAAACAGAGGAGGCGGGACTTGGCTGCGCCAGTCACATCTGCAACGGATCCAGAGTGCATTCGACATGGATTGAGAGAGGATTCAAAGTGGATTCAGGGCGGATTTGACACTTTTAGAGTGGATATGGTAAGGGATATTCTTCTTCTTCTTCTTTAAGGATGTTTGATTTTAGATGTGTGTTGCCCGCCCAGAGACCTTTGGGTATAGGGTGAGATCAAAATGTAAACAAACAAACAAACAAACAAACAAACAAACAATCCATGCTCTGGTAAGTTCCAGGTTGGACAACTGCGGTACGCTCTACTTGGGGCTGCCCTTGAAGACAGTTCAGAAGCTGCAGTAGGTCCGAAAAGACTGCATTATGTTTTTATTTGCTACTGAGACCGGATCAGGGTATTAACATTCACTTCTAAGGCCCTAAACCAGTGGGCCAGTTTGGTCTAGTGGTGGACAGGTGTATCAATGGAAAGCAGAGCGGATGCCTAGGCTAAAGAGACAGGTAGGATGCCTCTAAAGGCCATCTGCAGGGAGTCGAGAGCAGGCGAAGATTTTGCCTTTGTCTTCTGCTTGAGATGCCAAAAAGTAATCAGTGGGCCACTCTTCTTATGTTCTAATGCTCCTTTTTGTTTGGATTTTATATTTAAAAGTATTTTGATTTAAGATACTTTTTATTACGATTACAATCGGACCCCCATATCCACTGGGGATACGTTCCGGCTCCTACCATGGTTACCTGGAACTGTGGATAATCACAAACAGGCCTTCCGGTTCTTGGGTTGTACAATCCCAGAACCAGAAGAGCCTTTCTGGCCTCCAGAAGGCCTATTTTGGCCTCCAGAGAGTGTTGGAATAGGCTTGCAATGCCACCACACGCCTCTGCCCACCTCCCACGAGCCCCCTTACATTTTGGGATGGGATCTGGTGGCATCACGGGCCTATTCCAACGCTCACAGAGTCCGAAATAGACCTTCTAGAGGTTCAAATAGGCCTTCTAGTTCTGGGTTCTTTTTTTTTTTATGGCACCCACAGGGCATGGGATGGGGCTGGTCTAGTGGTTAGGGAGCCAGACTCTTATCTGAGAATACTGGGTTTGATTCCACCCTCTGCCATGAAGTCAGCTGGGTGACCTTGGGCGAGTCACAGCTCTCTTCTGAGCTCTCACAGCTCCACCTGTCCTGTTGCGGGGAGGAGAATAGAAAAGCTTTGTCAGCTTTGAGTCCCCTTAAATGGGTGAGAAAAGCAGGGTAGAAAAGCCAACTCTTCTTCTTCTACCGTAGATGCTAATAGTGAAAGGTTTCCTATGGGTTTCCCATGGCTGGGCCTTCTCCGTAGTGGCCCCTACTCTTTGGAATGCTCTTCCCCATGACGACTGTGGGGCACTTTATAATCTTTCAAAGACCTTCTTCATCCAGGTCTTCACAGTATTATCCCTTCCCATACATTGTCTGAACTGTTTTTACTATGTTTTATTCTGCCTTAAAAAAATTTAATAGATTCCGGGGGGTTGATTTACTCCGGATTTATTCTATTAATGTGAACTGCTTCAGGATCTTTAGACAGAAGATTAATTTTTCCTTCTCTGGAGACAGGTGGAAGTCCTCTGGAAATGCAGAGTTTTAAATATCCATTCCGGTTCTCATCGAATCGCTAAACCGCAGAACCAGGACGTGTGCTTTTGTGAATTTATTTCAGGGCTGTGCATGGCTTGGAGGAAATTTCCAACAGAAGAAGATACTTATTATTATTATTATTAATTCTTATTTGCATTTCTATCCTGCCCTATAATACCCAAAGGTCTCAGGGCGAGTAACAACATTTAAAACCAGTCATATATTAAAACAACAACAGTGTTTGTAAAATGGGAAGAGGCAGTATATTCCCATTCATCCAAAGGCCAGGGCAGAGGTCCGTCTTCACTGCCCTCCTAAACACATACGGTGAAGGTGACAGACGCATCTCAAGGGGGAGACTATTCCATACCCTAGGGGCCATCACTAAGAAGGCCCTCTCCCGGGTGCCCAGCCCTTTTGTTGCTGAGGGTGGTGGGACAACCAGGAGACTCTCCCCTCCAGATCTTAAGGCACAGCCAGGTCGATATGGGAGAAGGCTTCCTTTAGATATTTGGGGCCCAAGTCATTGGGTGTTTTTCTACTGTGCTCCTTTAATCCGGATCTAGGGAATGGGTACTTCCCTTAATCCAGATCTAGTAGATCCGGATTAAGGGAAGTACCCAATGTGTTTCCGTGGGTGGTCTACCACCAAATAGCAATGGGTGCTAGCCTCCCTGCCGTGGAAACACCGGAGCACCCATTTGGAAATCCGGATCTACCCATGAGGGGTCTGCCTGTCACCCCAGGTGTTTGGGGGGACAGGGGGTGCAATCTCCGAAACGGCTCCAAAGTCACTTTGAAGTCTGTGCAAAATAGCTCTGGAGCGTCTTTGAAGTCTGTGCTGATCTTTGGAGTAAACTTCGAAGTGACTTCAGAGCTTAGGTTTCGGGGCTCCCGCCCCAAGGGTGCCCCCTCCCCCTAGCCTCCTCTAGACCCCATTGCCAAACTAATGTGGAAACAGGCTCCCTTTCATCCGGATTTTCTGGCTGAAGACCCCATTGTAGCCCCCATTAATGGGGTCTACAGAAAATCCGGATTAAAGGTAAAAAAGTACCCATATAACCTGGATTTCCCGAGGCGTGGTGGAAACAAATGTGGCCCTAATGGGTGCCGTGGTGGAAATGGGGTCATCCAGCTCTCACCCAGATGGGTCCTTAATGGGTGCTAAAATGGGTACTAAGTGACCGTGGAAAAACACCCATTAAGGACCTTACAGGTCAAAGTTAAAACCTTGAATTGGGCTTGGTAGCAAACTGGCAGCCAGTGCAGATCTCTTAAGACAGGAGTGATGTGTGTCCGGCCAGCAGTCCCAGCCAGCAGTCTGGCAGCTGCATTCTGCACCAGCTGCAGCTTCCAAATTGTCTTCAAGGGCAGCCCCATGTAAAGCGCATTACAGTAGTCCAGTCTGGAGGTTCCCAGAGCATGGATAACTGTGGCCAAGGCACCTCTGTCCAAAAAAGGGCAGCGGACTCTCAAAAGTGCCCAAGTCCCACCATCCAAAACATTGCAAGGTTGTTTAAAGCGCCGAATGCCAACCTAGGAAACACCCCAGGTAAGATTCTGCCCCGGTCTTTGCGGCTTCACGCTCTTACCTGTAAATATGACGGTGTTAAGGCTCGATTTTCCCCACAGCTCCATGAAATGCACCACGTCTCCAAAGCGGAGGGAAGGGTGGCCAGTGAAGACCACGCAAGGCTGCTTAAAGTCATTGCTGAAGTCGCCGTGGATGCTGGGATAATGCTTGAGCTTGTTTGTCTGAATGAGCTGGAGGAAGACGGAGGGAAATTCACCTAAGCCGAGGTATTGCAAGGAAAACAGCAATATAATCCGGGGAAACGACAACAGATAATGCATGCAAATGACCCCTTCCAAAGGATGCGCTTTCCCACAGTGAAAACAATTCATTAAAACGTGAAGGAACTGCATTTTCATGGGGCCTTCTGCCGAGGAAAACAGTCCGCTCAAACTCCGCCGGAGAGCACGCTCGCTATTCAGCTTTTGCAAATTGGCAATAAATTCGCCCCTCCAACGCGGCGTAATAACTCCCGTGGCAATTCTGCACGCCCGGAGGATCCATAATTCCTGATGTAGAGATAAATTTGATATGCAGGGGATATAACCCAAGGGAGTGTGAGCATATTTAAAAAGCAGCGTTCATTGTACTGCCGTATTAATGATCCGGAGGCTTTCGGGCCATAGCGTAGCTATAACAAGGCAGCATAAAGGGGATTAGAGTTGAGATGGTCCTCTAGCAACGAGTCACAGTTATTAATCCTAACAATATCCTGCTAATGTTGGTCGTTGGTATTCCTGCGCTACAGACAAGTAATTAGGTCAAGGTGGCCATTTGCCCAGCGCTAGAACTAAGCAGGAAATACAAACCAGGCTTTCATCCAGGCCACACTCTCCTCTCGCTTTGTCAAGACACCATCAAGAGAACTTTTGGAGACATCTGTTCCGGTTGACAGATGACAGGCTAAATGTTCATGGAGGACAGGTGTATCAATGGCTACTAGAATGGATGCCTAAGTCCATCTTTTAGGCTGGGGAGGACAAGCAGGATGCCTCTAAGGCCACCAGAGTGCTGACTGGAACAGCTAGCCGGACACATATCATGTCGGTTCTAAAAGAACTGCACTGGCTGCCAATTCACTACCGAGCCCAATTCAAGGTTCTGACTCTGACTTATAAGGCCCTAAATGACTTGGGCCCCAAATATCTAAAGGAACGCTTTCTCCCATATCGACCTGCCCTTGCCTTAAGATCCAACGATGAGGCCCTCCTGGTTGTCCCACCGCCTTCAGTGGTGAGGCTGGTGGGCACCCGGGAGAGAGCCTTTTCAGTGGTGGCCCCCAGACTTTGGAATGGTCTCCCCCTCGAGGTGCACCAAGCCCCTTCCTTGTTTTCATTTAGGAAGGCTGTAAAGGCATATCTATTCTCCTTGGCCTTTGGCTCAAGTGATTCATTCTCCCCTCCAGCTACAGTTATAGTCCCTATAATGCACTATTGAGTGTAAGGCTTAAATTTGCTAAATTTTAAAGGTGTTTTTAATTGTGTATCTTGTTTTAATTTGTATCTCATTTTAATCTGAATCTTGTTTTACTTTGTATCCTGTTTTTAATCTGTTGTTTAATTCATTGTTACCTGCCCAGAGACCTTTGGGTATGGGGCGGGATAGAAATGTAAATAAAAATAAATAAATAAATAAATAAATTTGGTGGGATTCAAGAGCAGGAGAAGGTTTGCCCTTGTCTCTGCTTGAGATGCCCATGGGTAATTGGTGGCCACTGTGTGTGACAGGATGCTGGACTAGATGGGCTGTGGCCTGATCCAGCAGAGCTCCCCTTAGGTTCTTATGGACTAGATGGGCTGTGGCCTGATCCAGCAGGGCTCCTCTGAGGTTCTTATGGATTAGATGGGCTGTGGCCCAATCCAGCAGGGCTCCTCTGAGGTTCTTATGGATTAGATGGGCTGTGGCCCAATCCAGCAGGGCTCCTCTTAGGTTCTTATGGACTAGATGGGCTGTGGCCTGATCCAGCAGGGCTCCTCTGAGGTTCTTATGGACTAGATGGGCTGTGGCCTGATCCAGCAGGGCTCCCCTTAGGTTCTTATGGACAAGATGGGCTGCGGCCTGATCCAGCAGGGCTCCTTTTAGGTTCTTATGGACTAGATGGGCTGTGGCCTGATCCAGCAGGGCTCCTCTGAGGTTCTTATGGATTAGATGGGCTGTGGCCCAATCCAGCAGGGCTCCTCTGAGGTTCTTATGGATTAGATGGGCTGTGGCCCAATCCAGCAGGGCTCCTCTTAGGTTCTTATGGACTAGATGGGCTGTGGCCTGATCCAGCAGGGCTCCTCTGAGGTTCTTATGGACTACATGGGCTGTGGCCTAATCCAGCAGGGCTCCTCTTAGGTTCTTACGGACTAGATGGGCTGTGGCCTGATCCAGCAGGGCTCCTCTTAGGTTCTTATGGACTAGAGGGGCTGTGGCCTGATCCAGCAGGGCTCCCCTTAGGTTCTTATGGACTAGAGGGGCTGTGGCCTGATCCAGCAGGGCTCCTCTTGGGTTCTTATGGACTAGATGGGCTGTGGCCTGATCCAGCAGGGCTCCTCTTAGGTTCTTATGGACTAGATGGGCTGTGGCCTGATCCAGCAGAGCTCCCCTTTGGTTCTTATGTTCTAAGTTTATCATTACTTTCTGAGAAGACACCAGGAGTCAACTTGCAACACTGTTAGTTGCTCTGTCTCTGAGATACAACCACTGCACAGAAATATCTATCCAGATTTCTTGATAGACATAGAAGAAACTTGTCTTAAGATCATAAGAACATAAGAGGAGCCCTGCTGGATCAAGCTACAACTGACTTAGTCCGGTATCTGGTCTCTCACAAGGACTTACCAGTTGCTTCTGGGAATTCTCAAGCAGAAGACAAGGGCAAAACCTTCACCTGCTCTTGACAACCCTGAAAATGGCTTTTACAAATTTCCTGCATCCTGCCTGTCTCTGCAACTTGGAAACGGTACCGGAGCATAAATTCTATTAGACATGGATACACCTGTCCTCCATGAATTAAGTGGCCCTGCTGGATTGAACCACAGTCCCATCTAGTCCAGCATCCGGTCTCACACAATGATCCACCAACTGCTTCAGAACATAAGAATATAAGAGGAGCCCTGCTGGATCAAGCAACAGCCCATCTAGTCCAGCATCCTTTCGCACATTCCCAGGTTGATATGTGAGAAGGTGTGCCTTTAGGTATTTGGGGACCAAGCCAAAATTAACACCTTGAATTGGGCTCGGTAGCGAATCGGCAGCCAGTGTAGCTCTTTTAAGACCGGTGTGATGTGCGTCCAGCCAGCTGTCCTGGTCTGCAGTCGAGCTCCATTTTGCAGCAGCTGTAGCTTCTGAACCGCCTTCAAGGGCTGTCTCATGCAGAGCACATTACAGTAGTCCAGTCTGGAGGTCACGAGATTGGCCAAGTCATCTCTGTCCAGAAAAGGCTTCAACTAGTGCACCAGCTGTACTTGGGAACAGGTGCTCTTGGCCACGGCCTCCAGCTGAGCGTCAAGCATCAGCACAGAGTCCAAGAGGTGGTCCATGGGTCCAATCCGGTGAAGGGCTCTTATATTCAGGGAAGTCAAGGCTAATGGCTGCCATTTGCCGTGATGGCAATGGAAGATGATCTGCTTCTGAAGCTCACATGCTAGGAGACTCTACGCAAGGCCAGTGGTGCACTCAGGCCCTGTTGGTAGTCTTCCTGGTGCAGCTGGTGGCCACTGTGTGAACAAACAGCTAGCCCAGATGAGCCACAGATCCAAGGCACTGGGGCATTTCCTACGTTCTGATGTTCTTAAGGGAAGCTGAGACAGAAGCAAGCCCGACGGCTCACATTTTCCCCTTTGAGGCTGTCACAACCAAAATAACATTCATTCACCAAATGCATTCCCCCTCCCTCTGATTTACTTTCTATTCATCTAGGCGGCTACGGATCCAGATTCTCTTTGTACGTCAAGCTATCAATAGCAGCTCATGTGGGGGTGGGCGAAGGTTTACTAGGGGTGTTTTCCCACTGTCAGTTGTACCCATTTTTGCACCTTTTGGCTGTGAGCCGGATGATCACATTTCCACTACGGCACTCATTTTGAACCCGATTGTTTCCACTGCCGTGGAGGAAATCCGGATCATTTTGGCCTTTAATCCGGATTTTCTGTAGACCCCATTAATGGGGGCTACAATGGGGTCTTCTGCCAGAAAATCTGGATTGAAGGGAGCCTGTTTCTACTGGAAACAGGCAATGAGGTCCAAAGGAGGCTAGGGGGAGGGGATGCACCTTTGACCCCCCCCCAAACATTTGCTTCGAAGTCACTTCGAAGTCACTTCCAAGTTGACTTCACATTCACTTTGCAGTGACTTCGAAGTTGCTTCGAAGACTGCCCCCCCCCGCCCCCCAAAACACCTGGGGTAATGGACCGACCCCTTGTGGGTCGATCCGGATTCCCCAGATGGGTGCAAAGCTGTTTCCACAGCAGGGGTGTTAGCACCCATTGCTAATGGGTGCTACACCTCCCGTGGAAACACACTGGGTGCTTCCCTTAATGATCCGGATTAAGAAATGTACCCATTCCTTAGATCCGGATCTTCTTAGATCCAGATCTAAGGGCTGCAGTGGAAAAACACCCTAGAAGTGCCCAGAAACCACATGCAGGCCTGCCAAGCAATGCTCAACAAATCTGCATGTGATAAAGATCCCTCCAACCTCCACTGAAGACACCTTATCAATGGCTAGTAGAATGGAGGCTCAGGCAGCGTCTCTGGGTTGGAGAGACAGGCAGGATGCCACTAAAGGTCATTTGCAGGGACCCAAGAAGAAGAAGAAGAAGAAGAAGAAGAAGAAGAAGAAGAAGAAGAAGAAGAGTTGGCTTTTCTACCCCTCTTTTCTCACCCACTTAAGGGGACTCAAAGCGGTTGACAAAGCTTCTGTTCTTCTCCCCACAACAGCCCCTGCCTGCCTCACATGGTGTTCTGTTGTGGGGAGAAGAACAGAACCTTTGCCAGCTGCTTTGAGTCCCCTTAAATGGGTGAGAAAAGAGGGGTAGAAAAGCCAACTCTTCTTCTTCTTGTTATCAAATAATTTTAAAACTGCTAAAACAACTTGGAATAAGTCCCATCTCTACAAATACCTTGCTGCTCCTAAATCTTGGGCTAGATTAGGATTAACAATGGGCCCAGATTCTGGTCATTAAGTTGTGTGAACTGGAGGACCATGCAGAATTCTCTCATTAGCAGTTATGCCTTGCAGTTATGAGCTAGCCACCTCCCATTTAGACTACTGCAATGCTTTCTTCATGGGGCTGCCCTTGAAGAAGATCGACTACTGACCAGTACAACTTACAGGCAGCACATAAGATTAATCTGTCTTAGGCACCTGTCTAAGATTAATATAATATTCAGGTATAGGGCGGGATAGAAATACAAATAAATAAGTAAATAATAATAAATAATAATAACACTTGTTTGAGAGAGCTGCAGTGGCTGCCTATATACTTAAAAATCTGAATTCAGGGTGCTGGTAATGACCCTTAAAGCCCTAAATGGCTTGTGACTTCGATACTTGAGGGGGTGCCTCCACTCATACAGATCTACCCGTGGTTTAAGATCTGCTGGAGGGGGGGGGGGTTCCTCCATGTTCCACCAGTTAGAGAAATCTGCTGTGTTAGCACAAGGTGCAGGGCCTTCTCAGCTGTGGCACCTCACCTATGGAACGCTCTTCCTTCGGAGGCCTGATTAGCGCCAACTCTTCCAAATTTCAGGTGCCAAGCAAACACCTGGCCCTTTATTAAAGCCTTTGGACATTAGTTCACTCAAACACTATTTGATTTTTATTTTATTCGGATTTTAACTTTAGCTTTTAACTACGCCGTTTAAACCGGCTTTAACGGGGTATGTATTTAATGTCTTGTTTTTATATGGGTCTTACATTGTAAGCCACCCAGAGATCTTCGGATATGGGGGTGGGATATAATCATTTTAAATAAATAAAAATAAACAAACTGCGTCACCAAATGGTAGAAGCAACGGGAGAAGCATTTCAACTTTCCCCTGTGTGCAGAAGAGCTGTTTGTATTCTCCAATCTGTGGAATGGAAATAGGCCATATACATATGTGTGTCTGTGTGTTGCTATGCCGGTAATTAAACATGGAAGAGATTTTTCTCCTGGGCAGGTGGAATGCAGTTCTGAACATCTAAGCATTACTGCTGGCAACAGGAGCTGGAGGCTCAGCAGATGAGGAGCAAGGCAAATACGAATTTTATCCCCCGAGGTAGAGAGACACGCATTTGCAACACGTTAACTTTTCAGAGATGAACCCAAAGTGGCAGAACCTGTCTCAGTGCTGCTCAAAGGCATCTTCCTTGACAAGAGAAAGGGGCTCATGGGATCCCGGAGAAGCATGACAGTTAATAAGGTATGCGTGTGGGGGTGCCATTTTTGCATTTGGTTTTGCATCCATCCGTCTATGCACCTGAATGGGCCCTGATCATTTGGAGCCGCTTCTTTGCAGGACTCGGTCCCTCTTGTCAGCTGCTCTGGACTCCACCTGAGGCATTTCCGCACTGAATCGCGTTCCAGACGGAACGCGTTCAGGCGGAAAGCTTAAGCCAGCTTCGGGCGCTTTCCCCGTGCACACACAGACGCGCCAGAACGCGTGTAAACGCGTTCCGGAGCGTCTGGGTGCGAATGGTCAAAGCGCCCGAAGCTGCCTTAGCCGGCAAACGCCGGCCAGGGGCGCGCCGGCAGCCGCGGAGGCAGATCGACAATCAGCTGTTTGAGAAACAGCTGATTGTCAAAGCCGCGCGGCGTCGGAGGCGCGCCGGCAGCCGTTCGGGAGACAGAAGCGGCGCGAACGCTTCTTCTTCCGAACGGCTGCCGGCGGCTCGTCCGCGTTGGAACGCGTGTAGAGCACTTCAAAGTGCTCTACATTTCGAACGCGGAAAAGACAGGTGAGGACACGTCGGAACGCAAGCCGCGCGCGGCCAATGCGGATGACGTGTCCTCACCTGTCTTTTCCGCGTTCCGTTCAGCCCCGTGCGAAAACGCCTCTGGTCTCAGGTACATCCAGAGACCATCAAAGACAGCTGCTTGTGGCTTTAAGCTGCTGGAAGTCCTGCCTGAGAGAAGGAGAACCTTGACATCCCTCCAGGAGTGGGGGCCTAGGGGTGGCAGCCTAGACCTCTCTGCCCTCTGGATGATTGTCCAGCCTGGCTGGGCACTGATATCTTAGTGGAGACAATTCTTTGTCGGACTGGGACCTTTTGTCAGCTGCTTTAGACTCCACTTGGCCTCAGCTGCCTCAATTTTTATTTTTATTTATTATCATCATCATCATCATCATCATCATGACATACAATTTTATAATGTATTTTTATTATAATGTTTTGATTATTACTTTGCATTGCATATTTTTTTATTTGCTGTAAACCGCCTTGGGCAAATTTTCTTTTAGAAAGGTGGTACACAAATAAAATGGAAAATGAAATCAAAAATGAAAATTAAAAGAAGAAGAAGAAGAAGTCACCCTTTTAATGGGACTCAAAAGCAGCTGACAAACTTTCCGTTCTTCTCCCCACAATAGAGGCCTGGTGGGGTAAGTGGGGCTGAGGGAGCTCAGAAGCAGAGCTGTGACTAGCCCAAGGTCATCCAGCTCGCTTCGTGGAGGAGGGTGGAATTCATGGAGGACAGGTGTAGCAATGACTACCAGAATGGATCCCTAGGTACTCCCTCAGGCTGGAGAGAAAGCAGGAGGCCTCGAAAAGCCATGTGCTGGGAGTTGAGAGCAAATGAACCTTTTGCCTTTTCTGCCTGAGATGCCCACTGCATGAGATGGGATGTTGGACCAGATGAGCTGGGCCATGATCCAGCAGGGCCTTTTGTAACCCATGGAGGACAGATGGATCAATAGCTACTGTACTGGATGCTCAGGTTGGAGAGACAACAGAACGCCTCTAAAGGCCATTTGCTGGGATTTGAGAGCATGTGAAGGTTGAGAGCATGTGGGCCACTGTGTGGGACAGGACGATGGACTAGATGAGCTGTGGCGTGATCTATAAGGGCTCCTCTTAGGTTCTTATGGATGACAGATGTATCAATGGCTTCTAGAATGGATGCCTAAGTACATCTTCCACGCTGGGGGGACAAGTAGGATACCTCTAAGGCCATTTGCTGGGATTCAAGAGAAGGGGAAGGTATTCCCTTGTCTCTGATGAGATGCCCATGGGCAATTGGTGGGCCACTGTGTGGGACAGGATGCTGGGCTAGATGGGCTGTGGCCTGATTCAGCAGGGCTTCTCTTAGGTTCTTATCTGCTTCATTATTGTTTGTGAGAGCTCTGGGTAGAGGACTGGATATAAATCTACATAAATAAACAATCAATAAGCCCCCAAATGGTGCTCAGAAGCAGGCAGCCAGGACAGGTAACAGAACATGAGTGCTGCATAATCTCCCATCCCTGGATCGCAAGCAGGCCCCTGGCTGCGGATTTTGCAGCCGCTGCAGTTTCTGAGTCCTTCTGCAGGTGCAAGAACAGGACCACAAGGATATACACTGTCCAGCAAACACAGAAAAACCTCCAGACCCAAATGCTTCACGCCTCGCTGGGTTTATAGGCAGATGGAATAGCAGTATATTCACAGCAACAAACGTGCCACGCACGGAAGACGCACGGAGCGATTTCTGCAGATCGATGTACAATAAGGAAACAATTAAAAGGTCTATGTTTACACTTCAGCTAGCCCGGCCAGTGACTGAATGGGTGGGGCGGGGGGGGGGGGTAGGGTGCTGGGTGGGGGGTCTAGAGCTGCTTTCTCAGGGTGATTTTTTTCCACGCTGGGAGAATTGCCACTTGGTGTCAGCAAATGAATGGGAGGATTTATGCGGGACGTAAAGGTTAATGGCCCAAGGAATTAGCCACTTTCACGCGAACATGGATTTGACAAAAGGGCCGAAGTGGGCGATCCCTTGTGCGTGTGCCTTCTTCTGTTTATGCATGCTGCATTGACTCCATTAAATGCCTCCCTGGATGCATCAGCGATTGGGATACGCACGAATATCTGAAATATTCGCTATCTCTACGATTTCTTACGAATTGGGACATTCGTATACGAATCGAACCTCCAGGCGTTTGTACTTTAGCATTCGTACGAATATGAACATTTTGAGTTATTCGTACGAAAAATTCGGACACCCGGAGGTGCATGAATACGTACGCATCTGGTGAGCATCCGAAAACACACGTATGGATACATACGGTGTGCATTACGGATGCGTACAAATGCATCCGTATCAGTTCGAATGTCCGGACGTTCATTTTTCTTTATTCGAACGAATTCTGGGTTTTGAATACTCGATTCGTTACGAATCACATGTCGAGAAACTGCATTCGTGGAAACCCCAATCAGCGACCATAGTTTGTACATCTAGTAAACTCACAGGCGGAATCCAGTGGAAAAACTCCGCCACCTGATCTTTAGGGGGGTTGCTGTTGATTTGGAGGGGGGGGGGAAGAGATAGTCTCCCATTAAATAAGAACATAAGAAGAGAGGCCCTGCTGGATCAGGCCACAGCCCATCTAGTCCAGCATCCTGTCGCACACAGTGGCCCACCAAATGCTCATGGGCATCTCAAGCAGAGACAAGGACAAACCTTCTCCTGCTCTCGAGTCCCAGCAGATGGCATTAGAAGCGTCCTGCTTCTGCGCCCCCCCCCCCCCAGCCTGAAAGATGCACCTAGGCATTCGTTCTAGTAGCCATTGATACATCTGTCATCCATAAATTTGTCTAACCCTACCTTAAAGCCATCCAGACTGGTAGCTGTTACCACCTCTTCCGGCAGCACATTCCATAAGCCGATGACTCTCTGGGTAAAGAAATACTTCTCCCTGTCAGACCTTATTCTCCTACCCATCAGCTTCATAGATGCCCCCTGGTTCTAGTATTGTGTGATAGAGAAAAGAAGTTTTCTCTATCCACCTTTTCTATACCGTGCATAATTTTATATCCTTCAATCAGGTCCCCTTTTAAATGCCGTCTCTCCAGACTGAAGATGTTGCAGCCTGGTTTCATAAGGGATTTTGTTCCAGACCCTTAATCATTCTGGTTGCCCTTCTCTGCACCTTCTCTAGTTCCACAATATCCTTTTTGAGGTGTGGTGACCAGAATTGTACACAATACTCCAAATGTGGCCTCACAATAGATTTATAAAGGGGCAAAATGACACTTGCTGTCTTATTTTCTATTCCCTTCCTAATTATTCCCAGCATTGAATTTGCTTTTTTCGCTGCTGCCGCGCACTGGGTTGACACCTTCATTGAACTGTCCACCAGAACCCCGAGATCCCTTTCCTGGTGTGTTGCAGAAAGCTCAGACCCCATCAGTTTATAGACATAATTTGGATTTTTGGTCCCAAAGTGCATTACTTTGCACTTGATCAAATGGATTTGATTACTGCATTTTCAATGATTTTCAGTGCAGACATGGAATTTGCTGAATACTTAAGATGGAATTAAGCCCTGGTCCTTTGGGTATATGGGAGGATACAAATGCAAATAATAAATAAATAAATATGGAGGGCACCAAAGCTCCACACAGTCCAGGATGGGCAGTTTAGTTTATGTTTTGTGTTTGGGAAGAAATAAACTGTTGGATGCAATTTATTGGGTTGGTAGTACAAGCTACGGGACTACTAAAACAGTAGTAAAGTTTTTAATATCACTGTAAACTTAAGAGCAGGAAGAGGTATAATTCAGTGGAAGAGCACACTGCCTGGAAAGGAGAGGGTTGCTGATTTTATCCTCAGCCTTTCCCCTGGAGTAGGGAATAGCAAACCACTTCTGTATCGCTGCCAAGAAAACTGCACAGAGGTGCCCATGGAGACTGGGAGTGGCTGTACTCAGTGGCAGAGCAAAGTATCTGGAAAGCAGAGGGTTGTTGGTTTGATCTTCAGCTTCGCCCCAGAATTAGGTAATGGCAAACCACCTTTTCGTTTAGGGCACCCAGGGTGGGGTGGGCTGATCCAGTAACCGTGGTTACCAAATCAATGGATATGGGAGTCTGACTGTATTTACCTGAAGGCCTCAGGGCAGGTCACAGTCAAATCACTATTAAAAAGATAAACTAAATAAGCTAAAACAGGTGGCTATACCTGCATGGGGGGGGGGGGGATGCTGCATCATCAGCCAAAGCCCAGGGTGGAAACTTGTGTCTTAACCAGCTTCCTGAATACATACAATGAGGATGCCTGGTGCATCTCAGAGAGGAGGCTTTTCCTCAGCACTTGGGGCCATCACCATGAAGGCCCTGCCGCGAATCCCTGCCACATGAGCTGCTGAAGAGGCTGGCACTGCCAAGAGGGCGTCACAGGGAGGTCTATTTAGGAGGAGGCATTCCTTTGGATGTTTGGAACCCAAGTCATTTGTTTGTCTGTGTTATGAATTTTCATCCCACCCTATACCCAAAGGTCCCAGGGCAGGTTGCCACATTAAAAACCAGGGAGCATACTAAATGAAGATCAAAATCATGACAGTGCCTGAATGTGGGGATGAAAGCCATTTCCTTGTTTAGCCAAAGGCCAGGGCAAAGAGGTGTGTCTTCACAGTTCTCCTAAATGCATAAAGTGAAGATGCCTGATGCACCTCAGGAGGGAGTCTGTTTCACAATCTGGGAGCCACCACCGAAAAGGCCCTATCCCGGGTGCCGGTCCCTTTTTCTAATGAGGGTGGTGGGACAAACAGGAGGACCTCCCCTCCAACTCTTAAGGCACAAACAGGTCAATATAGGAAGAAGAGTTGGCTTTTCTACCCAGCTTTTCTTACACATTTGAGGGAACTCAAAGCAGCTGGCAAAGCTTCCCAAAACAGACACCCTGTGAAATAGGTGGGGCTGTGAGAGCTCAGAAGAGAGCTGTGACTCGCCCAAGGTCACCCAGCTGGCTTCATGGGGGAGTACAGAATCAAAGCCGGTATTCCCAGATAAGAGTCCGGTTCCCTAACCACTAGACCAAGCTGACGTTCCTTTAGATCAGTGGTTCTCAAGCTGGGGGTCGGGACCCCTTCGGGGGTCGAATTACCCTTTCAGAGGGGTCGCGACGAGCCTCCCGCCGCCCTTCCCTCCCACCTCCCAGCTGCTCCACCCCCGTGGTTGGGGGACCCCACTACATGAGGAACTCCATTAAGGGGTCGAGGCGTTGGGAAGGTTGAGAACTGCTGCTTTAGATACTTGGGGCCTAAGTCATTTAGGGCTTTATAGGTTAAAGTTAACGCCTCAAATTGGGCCCGTTAGTGAACTGGCAGCCAGTGCGGCTCATTTAAAACCGGCATGATGTGCACCCAACCCGCTGTCCCTGTCAGCAACGTAGCAGTTGCATTCTGCACCAGCTGCAGCTTCCGAACCATCTTCAAGGGCAGCCCCATGTAGAGCACATTACAGTAGTCTAGTCTGGTGGTTACCAGAGCTTGGATAACTGTGGCCAAATCATCTCTGCACAGAAGGCTGACAGCTACCAGTCTAGATGACTTTAAGGAAGGGTTAGGCAAATTTATGGATGACAGATGTATCAATGGCTACTAGAGTGAATGCCTAGGTCAGTGATGGCGAACCTTTTGGGCTCGGTGTGTCAAAATTCGCAAGAAACCCTAACTTAACTCGGGTGCTGTGTCACATCTAGAAATATCCATAATTTTGTGATTTGTAGCTCTAGTAAAAAAGTTATATTTTTGATATATGTATTTTATTATATATATGCCCAGGTGCCAGGGCTTGGTGTGTCACCCAAAAGGGCTTGGTGTGTCACCTGTGACATGCGTGTCATAGGTTGGCCATCACTGGCCTAGGTGCATCTTTCAGGCTGGGAGGGAGGGGGGAAGTGGGGCACTTCTAAGGCCATTTGCTGAGATTCGAGAGCAGGAGAAGGTTTGTCCTTGTCTCTGCTTGAGATGCCCATGAGCAGTTGGTGGGCCACTGTGTGCGGCAGGATGCTGGACTGGATGGGCTGTGGCCTGATCCAGCAGGGCTCCTCTGAGGTTCTTATGTAAGGGCCCTTTGCTGTCAAAGCAGCCATAGTTGGGAATAGGTTGTCTGGGCCATGGCCTCCGCATTTGAACTTCAAATGACAGCACATAGTTTAAATGCCATATAAGTTAGAAATAATACCTTGAACTTGGCTCGGAGACAAATAGGCAGCCAGTGGAGTTCTTTTAGGACTGGCGCAATGTGCGTCCGGCCAGTAGCGCCCATTAGCAGTTTAGCTGCTGCATTCTGCACCAGCTGCAGCTCCTGAACTGTCTTCAAGGGCAGCCCTACATAAAGTCTGATACCTACCAGTCTCAAGAAAAAGCAAGAGAAAAAAGTGGAAATCTAGAGTCAAAAGTACCACACTGTCACCTGCTGTCATTCCAGATTTAAATGCCTACCTCCCCGGCTGTTTGCTCTATCACTGAGCTACAGCCCCTCCCAGACTCCATGGGCACCTTTAGGCAGTTTTCTTAGCAGAGATGCAGAAGTGGTTTGCCATCCCCTACTTCCAGGAAGAGGCTGGAGACTGAATGGCACCTCCCTCAGCTTTCCAGACAGTTTGCCGTCGCACTCAGCTCCAGCCCTGCCCAGACTGCATGGATACGCAATTTTCCTGGCAAAGATACAGAAGTGGTTTGCCATTACCTCCTCCTGGGCAAAGGCTGGGGAGTGAACCAACAACCTTACATTTCACAGGCTGCTTGAGTTACATGATCACTGAGCTATAGATTACAGGATCTAACAATATTGCTAGCCCTTTCCTTCAGAACGTTGGAACATGCACATTGTAAACACAAAAAGTGGATGTTAACAGGATTGGTCCCTTGTGTTGTTCTTATCCCGGACAGGAGTCTTTAACTCTGCCTGAAACAAAGCCATCTGTACCAGGCTTCTAAAGATAGCTAGATAAACCTTTATGGCAGATGTAGAACAATAAAAAGGATGTGTAAAAAGAAACAAGCAATTGTTTTCTGCAATTGCAAGGAAATGCAAGCGTTGTACCTCTTAATTTTCCCCTGCTAACACTTACAGTGTTTCACAAAGGGTCCCCCAGTGAGATATTTTATTTCTACCATTATAAAATAAACTCCCCGGCTTCTCTCAGTAAACTTTTTCTAACTTTTCAGAATAATGTGGGCATTACTCCAGCATATATAAGAGAGGTTCCAAATTGCTTTGAGCATGTGGAGAGACGGAAGTGAACTAAATATCCAATTTTGTTTGCTATATTCATATTCCACCAGGTTACAGATTCCACCAGTTTGGTTGTCAAACCACCTAAGCTGGAGAGACGGGGTGGAACACCTCCCTTACGAAATCAGACTGCAACATCTAGGCCTCTTCAGCCTGGAAAGACGGCGTTTAAGAGGCGACCTGATTGAAGGACATAAAATCATGCATGGTATAGAAAAGGTGGACTAGATGGGCTGTGGCCTGATCCAGCGGGGCTCCTCTTGCTTTCTTATGTTCTTAAGGAGCTTGGTGAGGCATGAAAGTTGATTGCACCAATATTTCCCTCCCCTTCTTGGGGTGGTGGGTGGAGCGAAAAACTGTACTGGTTTGGTTTGGATCACTGGTCCCGATCCATAAAAACAGCCCATCTAGACCAGCATCCCATCTCATGCAGTGGTCCACCAGTTGCTTCTGGCCATCTCAAACAGATGACAAAAGCCATCACCTGCTCCTGACTCCCTGGAGATGGACGTCAGAGGCACCCCTGCCTCTCCGATCTGGAGGTGATACTTAAGAGATTTATTCTACTAGCCTTTGATATAACTGACCTCTGACTACATTCAAGCAACTATGATATTAATAAAGAGAAGCCCGCTGGATGAGGCCACAGCCCGTCTAGTCCAGCATCCCATCTCACGCAGTGGCCCACCAGTTGCTTCTGAGCATCCCAAACAGAAGATAAAGGCAAAACCTTCACCTGCTCCCTACTTCCTGCACATGGCCTTCAGAGACCTCCTGCCTGGCTGTCCAACCTAGATATCCATTCTAGTAGCCACTGATACACCGGACCTCTATGAATTAAGAGGAGCCCTGCTGGATCAGGCCACAACCCATCTAGTCCAGCATCCTGTCTCACACAGTGGCCCACCAATTGCTTCTGAGCATCTGCTCTCGAATCCCAGCAAATGGCCTTGAGAGGTATCCTGCCTGTCTTCCTAGCCTAGATATCCATTTTTGTAGCCATTGATATACCTTATGATTATTATAGTTTATTTCTATAGCGCTGTACATGTACTCAGCACTGTACAAAGCACTGTCTCCATTGTCCAACCCCTTCTGGTTGCTGTCACCACTTCTTCTGGTAGATCTTCTGCACACCGCACAATTGTCCCAAAGATAGTTCACTACCCCAGAGAAGCTCCTCAGTTTCTTTGTATGTTTGTTTATTTTGGTATTTTTATATCGCTTTGCATTGGAAATCTCAAAAGTGGTTTGCCAGAATATTTAAAAGCAAGCTTCTGAATGTATTAGACGAGAATGTGGAAAAGACTTGAGGGACATTACTGCGTTATGTGGTTGCTCAGGCTAGACTGGAAAAGTGCATATCTTCCCACTATAGAAAATTGGAGAATAAATTGGTTGGACTTAGCAGAACTGGATAAACTGACATGCCCGTTTGGAGAAAAGACCTTAAGGGTGTTTCTACATTTGCCACTGAAAAGCGGATCTAAAAAGATCCGCTTTTCGGCCGGCCGGCCGGCCTCTCAAGGATCTGTCACAAATTGTGATGGATCCGAAGGGCCCCTGTGCGTCCCACACATGCGTGGGAAGGACGGATCTGGGAGGGCGGATGGAGTGGGTGCTGTGCGGACGGGTCAGCACCCTTACAAAAGTCTTCTGGCTCGTGCACTGATGCCTTTCCCCCCTTAGCTGCGGGACTGGAGCAGTGAACTGCCAGTCACTGTGTTTCCGGTGGCGCCTGGCGCGCAGGGGAGGGGTTCCGGAGGCAGCCAGTCCTGCTTCCCCCCCTCCCGACATGGCGGCCGAGGAGACATCCGTCCCTTCGCCTGGCCATGCGTGGAAGCGTCCAGCTTCTGCACACATCCAGGCGAAGCGACGGATTGAAGACCTGATTTTTCAGGTCTTTGTTTTAATCAGGATTTAGGCAGCAGAGACCCGTTTTTAAGACAGATCTTGCACGCCGAAATGCGGAAGCGGCCTCTGCAAAGTGTCTCCAATCCTGTCTGCAGTGTGGAAGCTACTCAAGGTAAGTGTTTTTAATCTGTCTTGGGGGGGTGGGTGTTAAATCGATTTCCGCAGATAGTGCAGAAACACCCTAAGTTCTTTCTCTAATAATTGGGGATCATTTATTGGGTTCCTGCATAAAAAAGAAAATATATTATTGGTGGAATTTGAAGAGTCATCTGTTGAGAAAGGTCAGAATGGAGTGTAATGAATAGTTAAGACTGAGAGATTGAAGAGCAAGAGAAGGTTTGCCCTTGTCTCTGCTTGAGATGCCCATGGGCAACTGGTGGGCCACTGTGTTGGACAGGATGATGGACTAGATGGGCCGTGGCCTGATCCAGCAGGGCTCCTCTTGGGTTCTTATGGATTACAGGTGTATCAATGGCTACTAGAATGGATGCTTAAGTACGTCTTCCAGGCTCGGGGGACAAGCAGGATGTTTCTAAGGCCATTTGCTGGGATTTGGGAGCAGGAGAAGGTTTGTCTCTGTCTCTGCTTGAGAGGCCATGGGCAATTGGTGGCCACTGTGTGGACTAGATGGGCTGTGGCCTGGTCCAGCAGAGATCCTCTTATTTATTTATTTATTTGTATTTCTGTCCCGCCCTATTTCTATACCCAAAGGTCTCAGGTTCTTATGTATAACAAGAATACACTTGAAATCACCAAGGGAAGGCTCAAAAGTCAATTTTAGTCACATTTTTGTTGTCTTATTTTTTCCCTTTTCCCTTTCTTCTTGTATGGTACAATGATCTTTCTCCATTCTTTCTTGTGTGGTTAATTTCTGCATTTTCTTTTTATTTGCCTTAGAAATTCTTAACAAAATCACTAGAAAAAAGCAAGGCTAAAAGCAATTAAAAACATACGAACTGTGTATAAAAACCATTTATTTGTGTGTGAGAAAGAGAAATAGGTGTTTGTAATAGGTACAAACTATATACAGGTCTCTAGACAGGTGTAGAGGTAAGCCAATGTATGGGAGGGCATCCTTAATTTTATTGGGTCTGGTTTTGGAGATTTCATCAGAAATTATTTTCAAAATTTGCAGACTCTGAACTCCCTCCTTTTTGCCTTCCTTATGAAACCCCCCCAAAAGGTACAGAGAACATAACTAAAGTAAATGAGCATAATTAACAAAATGGCAGGTGAAGGGAAGGCCAAACAGATCTTTGAAATAGGAACATACAGCGCAAAAATTAGCAGTTTTCTTGGCAGAGATATAGATCCGGAAGGCCTATTTCAGCCTCCGTAGAGCACTGGGACAGGTGCGGGACGTCACCGGAGCCCGTCCCAAAATGTAAGGGGCCACATGGGAGGCCGGAAGGAGGTGGGCGGTGGCGTTGCACACCTGTTCCAATGCTCTCCAGAGTAGGGATGTGCATGAATGCATTTTTGCATTCGAAACCGATTTGAACTGAATACTCGAATATTCAATTCGAACCGAAATTCAGGAATCCATATTTTCAAAGATCCAATTCGGATCCTGATTATCCGGATCCGCATTTTCAAAAATATGACATGAATGTTGGGAACATTTGTATCCGATTTCCGAATCTCTCCGCATCCCATTTTTTTCGCGTTTGCTTTTCGTTTGCATCCCGTATTATAAGCGCAAGTAGGCCTGATATTCGGATGCGACATACGGAGACGAATTCAGTCGACTCATTCGAAAGTCCGTATCGGATTCTCGAAAATCCGCACTCGGACCTGAAAATTCGGATTTCTGAAAATCCGATTCAAACGTCGGATTTCCGAATATTCATGTGTATCATTACTCCAGAGGCCGGAATAGGCCTTCCGTGAGGCCAGAAAAGCACTTCTGATTCTGGGGTTGCACGAACCCAGAACCGGAAGGCCTGTTTGCAATTATCCACGGCTTCAGGTAACCACAGGAGGAGCCGGAACGTATCCCCAGCAGATACGGGGGTCTGATTGTATATATAAGCAGCAACAGAAACAAAATGGACATCGGCCTTAAGGAGGCTACTGTGCTTCCCCTTATTTTGTAAGCAGAGCGGGGCAGAGAGACTAGGCACTTACCTCTGCATGTGGGAACGGTGGCTCTGGCAGGTACACTTTGGTCTGCTTGTTATGGCACAGCCTGAAGTTTGCAGAGAAAGCAAAAGAGACGGGAATTACCAGGCCGCTTGCCCACGCTTTGCAGTTCTCTGCTTCCACCTACTGTTCAGAAGGCCTCCTTACAAGGGCCTTCTAAGCATGCAACCAAAAGCTTTATTACCTAGCACCGATTCCCAATATGTGGGTCACACTATGCTGGTGAATCACCTGGGGATTCAGGTGGGCCTAGTGACCGAGACACATTGAAGAACGGCGTCTACTCAGCAGGGCGCAGGGAGAAGGCAGGGGGTGAGAGGTCATCGCCAGGCACAAAGTGGCATGAGGGCATAGGATGAACCCTGCTGGATTGGACCACAGCACATCTAGGGCAGTATCCTGCAACACACAGTGGCCCACCAACGGCTTCTGGGCATCTTTGCCTGCTCTCAGTTCCCTGCAAACGGTCCTGAGAAGCATCCTGCCCCTCTCTCTAACCTGGAGGCAGTACCTGGGCATTCGTTCCAGTAGCCATTGATATACCTGTCCCCCATGAATTAAGAAGAGCCCTGCTGGATCAGGCCACAGCCAATCTAGTCCAACATCCCATTTCATTCAGGGACCCACCATTCACTTCTGGGCATCTCAAAAAGAAGATGAAGGCAAAACTTTCACCTGCTCTTGAATTCCTGCAGATGCTATTTAGAGGCAGAGCTTGGCTGCCTCCAGACTAGAAGAATAGATCCGCAGTGAAAGGTAAAAAGCGCAGCTTACCTACTGCGCAGCGACGACCAGCCGTCCCAAGTTGACAAGCAGCTCTGTAGCTTCCCAATGGAAGCTGCGAGAGCTGAGTCAGCCCGTGCGGTCATGCGGGTTGAGGCAGCCAATCACATTTGAGCTGTCCTCCTGCTCTCCTCAATGTTCTGTCCAGACTGCTGGGAAAATTTGAATTTTGTTTCTACTGCGCAGTGAGTGTCCTTAGATCAGCATTAAGGTAAGTGCACAGCAGCTATCAGATAATCCGTTAAAGAGAAGTATTTCTTCACCCAGAGGGTCATTGGTTTATGGAATTTGCTGCCAGAAGAGGTGGTGACAGCTACCAGTCTAGATGGCTTTAAGGTAGGGTTAGGCAAATTTATGGACGACAGATGTATCAATGGCTACTAGAACGAATGCCTAGGTGCATCTTTCAGGCTGGGGGCGGGGGAACCGGGATGCTTCTAAGGCCATTTGCTGGGATTCTAGAGCAGGAATAGGTTGTCCTTGTCTCTGCTTGAGATGCCCATGAGCATTCAGTGGGCCACTGTGTGTGACAGGATGCTGGACTAGATGGGCTGTGGCCTGATCCAGCAGGGCTTCTCTTATGTTCTTATGACACCACACCGATGCATTTATTGTCATGTGTGATGCCCCAATCGCAACTGCGCATTTTGCTGCGCAGTATAAACAAGTCAGGACACAGCCCTTGTCTCTCAAGCCTGGAGGCAGTTCCTGACATCCATTTGAGTAGCCATGGATATGCCTGTCCTCTGTGAATGTATCTAATCCTTTCTAATCCTTGCATTGCCTTCCTTTCCCTTCTTCTCTTGCTTCTCTTCCTCCCTTTCTCTCCTCCCCAATGCAAAGCCACTGCGCTTTCCCACCCTGCAGCCACTGGCCGGGAACAGGGATCCTAGCAGCAGATGGGCAAATTTCACCAAACCCCTCCTGAGATGGTCTAGGGAAGCATGTCTGAACCACCACCTCCTCAGTGTTTAGGAACTTCCTGAGTTCTCCACGGATGCCTGTGGTGGTCAAGTGGCGGCCATAATCAGGCCAGGGGGCGAGTTGTGGGTTGTCAGATCTTTGGATGGTTGACCAGTGGGTCACTGAAGTTTGGGAAAGGCTGGTTTCTAGAATTCTCTCTCTGTTCTAGTATCCCCTTGGTGTCACACCTCATGTCCTCCATAACTCCTCATATGAAGGCCCCACCCTTACCAGCCAAAGCGAGGGAGATGCGTCTCAGGGGCCTAACTCAGAAACTGCTCCTGTCCCCGCAGATGGGGATAGTTCAAACTCAGATGAAACGCAACACCTGGAGCTGAGTGCATTTTGGGAATCAGTCCTGCAGAACACCAGGATACAATGACAAGCTACCCAGCTGCCTTATCACGCTTTGCTATCCAGCCATAATAATTGCTATTTCTGTGTGAGGCAAAAAAAGAGCCACAAGAAACTACTGTGTTTACTTGTAGTTACCGGATTGACCAAATATGGGCATAAACACCATCCTGCCTTTTCCTGTGTTGTCATGATCCTCACATGGATATATTTGCTCCTACGCATCCATCATGTTATCGTGCGATATGCAGTAACAGAGAGTAGCAGCACGCAATATAGCCAGAAGACCATTAGGTCAAGTTATGCAATGCTATTAAGTAAACCAGAAGTTGTATACTCCCTGTATCAGCTTTTATATTAGACAAGATATAAGAAGTTATATCCTTGTATTCACATTAGATTAAGGTGTACACCCTGTATTTTGTTTTCTGATAGCCATGCAATTTGTGCTTTGCATTTATCTAGTTCTGACTTGCACTCACTAAGAATAAAGCACCTTCTATGTGGATTGAAGCCAAGCCTTCACAACCTCTGCTTGTAGTTCAACCGTTCTGATCGCGTTACGCTGTGCAACCTGCCCAGTGCACCTCTGCTAGCTTATCAATAAATCTCCTCAACAGTTCTCGCCGGAGAGAACGACAACAGCTGCGCCGCACTGCACCTGCTCTTGCAAACACAGAATCTTCACTGCAACCCCCGACTCGTGTGAACCCGGATTCTTGACTCCTGACTTCCTGATTTACAACAGTTCTCTGGTACCCCGACTCTTGGCCTGTTTGACTCTGCGAACTCCGTATCCCCAAGAACTCTGGAAACCAACTTGGCGTCTTGCTATCGTTGGCTGGGTGCACACATGTGCAAGTGCTTTGCTGTTACCTCCTGCTCTGGACATGACACTTAGAAGTCCCGTGAGCTCCACCTGGTTTGTCTCCATTGGTGAAAAGAGGGAGGATCTGCCCACACACACTTCTGCTTCCAGAAGGTTCTAGAGATCCCTCTGGCCACTTACCATTCTGCAAAGATCTGGGAAAACTCAAGGGAGCTGTTGGCAACTGGAGAGATGAAGTAGAAGGGGACGTTGGAGAGGCCGGCGGAATCGATGTACTGATACAGGCATTCCAGAAGGTCGTAGATCACTCCAGAGGGATAGCATGGGACAAGGACGTTCCCTCCATTCCGGACGGTCATCGCTGGGAGAGGATCGAGGAAAAGGAAGTTAAAGGGAGGTTGCGAAGGACGTAGGAAGGGAGAAGACAGCAAGCCTTTAAGGTTCCCCTTCTTGCTTATAGGGCAGGCAGCCCAGGGCTTGCAGAGGATCATGGGAATTCTAGTTTAGGGGAATCTGAGTGACCACGGCTGATAGCAGAGACTGGCAAGGGTCAATGGGAGTCGTAGTTCAGGAACCCTTCACCTGAAGGTCCCAGGCTGGGTCACAGGAACAAAAATATGAAAATATATAAAATATGAAATATACCCTAAATGTATTTAAAATACAGCTCTTACGGCTTCCCTTCATCCTCAGCAGGGCAACGCTCAGAGGAAGCTAAGTACCAAGGACTTGGGTGAAGAGGCATATTTTAAGCAGGTGCTGAAAACCATATAATGTAGGCACCTTGGCAAACCTCCAGAGGGAGGTTGTTCCAAAGTTTGGGGGCCACCACAGAAAAAGCCCTTTTGAACCTCTGAGAAAGGAGGAACTCCAAGAAAAGTCTTCTCGAGCACAGCTGTTATAGGGGAAGGACCAAAGACTCCCCATTCCCTTATTACTTCCTCCATGAAAATTCAACCAAAAAGCATGATGGGTGAAGACAGCTACTCTGCCCTCTGCGGGTTGTATTTGAAGATATTACCAAAACATGAGGTTGTGAACTCAAGGATGTTGCTGATGGTCCCAAGGAAGGCACAGTCCTTTTTCCAGCATGGGAATTTGTGGCCAGTTAGGTTGGATGACATCAAGGCCTTGTGGCATAACAGAATCAAAAGTAGGGATATGTACGAATGTTTTTTTGGCATTCGATTTGAAACAAATTGAAAGTTTGAAAATCCATATTCATATGAATAGATTGCATCCAAATGTGATAAAATTATATGCAATACGAATCTATTTGTATTTGTATGAACATTCAACACATATCTGATACAAACAGATACGTATCTGGAACAAATAGATGCATATCTGAGACAAATAGATACGTATCTGATACAAATAGATAAGTATCTGGAACCAATAGATACGTATCTGGAACAAATAGATAAGTATCTGAGACAAATAGATGAGTATCTGATACAAATAGATATGTATCTGATACCAATAGATACGTATCTGGAACAAATAGATACGTATCTGGAACAAATAGATGCATATCTGAGACAAATAGATACGTATCTGATACAAATAGATAAGTATCTGGAACCAATAGATACATATCTGGAACAAATAGATAAGTATCTGAGACAAATAGATGAGTATCTGATACAAATAGATATGTATCTGATACCAATAGATACGTATCTGGAACAAATAGATACGTATCTGGAACAAATAGATGCATATCTGAGACAAATAGATACGTATCTGATACAAATAGATAAGTATCTGGAACCAACAGATACGTATCTGGAACAAATAGATACGTATCTGATACAAATAGATACGTATCTGATATGAACAGATATGTAACTCATACGTTTCCCCAGCTTAATAAATGTCTGAACTACTCATATGAATGTCCAGAAACATTCGTATTAGTTCAAATGTCAGCATACGAATATCCTAACACTCGATTTGAGTTCGAAAGTCCAAATTCAACTGAATTTGGTAGAATTTCGAATCCTTTTTTGAATTTTTTTCATTTGATCAAACAAATAGTGACAACATAAATAGCAGTTATTTTCATTTACAAATATATATAATCAATAACATTAAATATTTAAATTCTCAAAATTGAAAACTTAACCATTTAAACTTAGGCTGTATACTCAGGATTTCGAATGTTAGAAATATTCATGCACATCATTATTCAAAGTCCCGTTTCTGAACAGATCCTCGATCTAGATCAGAGGTTCCCAAACTCTGTTTTCTCGTAGACCACTTTCAAAATTTTACTGATTTCGGTGGACCCCCTGCTGCTACATTTCTACCATATTCCCAAAACTCGTTAAAAAAAATGTGAATATTAGATCTAACGATGGAAATTTGAGTTCCAACCCTAAATTTGGAGTGGTAAAAATAAAAATAAAAATAGTATTTTGTCCCTTTGCATGTCTGAACAAGCATTGCGGGCGGGCAGGCGGGCGGCGCTTTGCAAGTCTCAACAAGCGTTGTACTGAATATTGAATATGCAAGTATTTAGAAGTAACAGTTCCTGACCTTCTTTAAATATTATCTGCCTACATTGACTGGTAAAACCAAGCCAACATTTTTGTTCTTTACTACTGAAACCTGATAAATTTTCGTGGACCCCCCACTTACAACTTGTGAACCCCCTTTTTCTCCACCCCAACGTAGACCCCAGTTGAGTCTCCCGTGGATCCCTTGGGGTCCACCTGGACCACTTTGGGAATCACTGATCTAGTTTAACGGTCCATGTAGAACACGGCTAGGCCACATAGATGTGCTTGTTAACGCAGATCTATGAGGCCATGCCTCCTTGGGAGTCTGCAGGAGCCAAAACCAGATCTGGATTAAGACGCGCTTAATCCGGATTGTCGTAAACCTGTTTTATGGGGTCTATATCCAGACCAAAGGCCTTATTCTGGATCATGGGAGGCATGTGAGCCAGTTTGAGTCTATTGGTTAAGGAGCCAGACTCCTATCTGGGAATACCGGGCTTGATTCTGCCCTCTTCTACTGGGCTTTTCTACCTTGCTTTTCTCACCCATTTAAGGGGACTCAAAGCGGCTGACAAACCTTCTGTTCTTCTCCCTACAACAGACACCCTGTGTGGTAGGTGGGGCTGTGAGAGCTCAGAAGAGAGCTGTGACTAGCCCAAGGTCACCCAGCTGGCTTCATGGAGGACTGCAGAATCAAACCTGGTATTCCCAGATAACTGTCCGGCTCCCTAACCAATAGACCAAACTGTTTCACTCACCAAACTGGAAGCCTATTATACATGGGCACCTGGGTCTATTTTGCTGTTTTATTTCTTCTTATTTCCCAGTTCTGCATTTCCTCCCCTGCTCTCCCACCGCTGGACTCTATAGCCGTGACGTCTTCACAAAAGCCTCTGATTTCGACCCTCAAAATCCTGGCTGTGCATTTAATATCCTGTCCATAGATGCTCCCAGGTTCCTCTTACCAAAACAAGGGATATCTCTGGATCTCTGATGGGTTCTTCTCCTTATTACTTTTTCAGAATTTATTACCCTGCACTTTGGTCCAAGGCAGATGGCACAGGTTTTTTTTTCTCCCCCAAATAAATAAAGGATTATAATAAAATGAAAATCCAGGAAATAAATGCGAAAATAATTTTAAAAAGCGACTCAGCAAACGGCATGACTAATAAAAGCAGAGTTAATACTAGGACTGGCATGCCAATATGAGGATATGGAATGGAAGCAGATGTTTCAATTGGACAGTGTTAATAGGGAGGGCTGCATTTTATACTATATTTAAAAGATGCTCTTTTAAAAGTTATAAATTTTATCTTTTGGCTGTAGCGGTTTGCCCAGGGAACATGGAATGAACAGTGGGATAGAGATACTAAAAAATAATAAATAAGTAAAGCATTATTCACCCAGAGGGTCATCGGTCTATGGAATGTGCTGCCGGAAGAGGTGGTCACAGCTACCAGCCTAGATGGCTTTAAGGAAGGGTTAGACAAATTTATGGACAACAGATGTATCAATGGCTACGAGAATGGATGCCCAGGTACATCTTTCAGGCTGGAGGGGGTGGAGAGCAGGAGGCCTCTAATGCCATTTGCTGGGATTCAAGATCAGGAAAAAGTTTGTCCTTGTCTCTGCTTGTGATGCCCATGAGCATTTGGTGGGTCACCATGTGTGATGGGACGCTGGACTAGGTGGGCTGTGGCCTGATCCAGCAGGGCTTCTCTTATGTTCTTAATGGCTACTAGAATGGATGCCTAAGTACTAGGAATGTGTGCAAATATTCATTATTCATTCAAATTCGTCCAAATTCAGAAATTTGTACATGAATCAAATGTTACGATATTCGTATGTTAACGTTCATACAAAGACAAACGTTCTGGACATTTGTACAAATGGTTCAGACATTGGTTAAACTGGGGAGGTGGGAAAGCAGCTGTGTCAGTCACATCTGCAAAGGATCCACACTGCATTTGACATGAATTGAGAGCGGATTAAATGTGGATTCAGGTTGGATTTGACGCTTTGAGAGTGTGGATATGTTAGGGATATGTATTGGATACGCATTTGTTTGTATCGGATACATTCTTGGGTAAGTATTCGTTTCTATCGGATACATATCGAATATTCATATGAATACATTTGTACTGAATCAAACTGTACCACATTCGAAGGGGATCTATTCATATGAATATGGACTTTCTAACATTCAGTTCGTTACAAATCGAATGCATTTGTGCATGTCCTTACCATTACATCTTTCAGGCTGGGGGGACAAGCAGGAGGCCTCTAAGGCCATTTCCTGGGATTTGAGAGCAGGAGAAGGTTTTCCCTTGTCTCTGCTTGAGATGCCCATGGGCAATTGGTGGGCCCCAATTTGAGTCAGGATGCTGGACTAGATGGGCTGTGGCCTGATCCAGCAGGGCTCCTCTTAGGTTCTTATGTAAGGATGAAAAAAAAAGTCTGGATTTAGCTTGAATTAGGAGAAGAAGAGTTGGCTTTTCTACCTCACTTTTCTCACCCATTTAAGGAGACTCAAAGCAGCTGACAAAGCTTCTGTTCTTCTCCCCACAACAGACACCCTGTGAGGTAGGTGGGGCTGTGAGAGCCCAGAAGAAAGCTGTGACTAGCCCAAGGTCACCCAGCTGGTTTCATGGGGGAGGGTGGAATTGAACCCGGTATTCCCAGATAAAAGTCTGGCTCCCTAACCACTAGGCCAAACTGGCGAAAGGCTCTGTCTTAAGCAACATTATAGAAAAACATGAAACATCTTTCAAAGGCCCAGACCCCAAAGCAGAGGATTACCTTCCAAATAATTGGCTACACTTCCTTCCCAACCACCAGGAATCACCAGGCCAGAATGCAGAACCAACAGCTGAGTTTTTAAAAAAGGGTTTTAAAAGTGTAGCGATGTGTGGAAAGAACTGGAAGATGTGCAGAAAAAAGAATCCAAAATATCAAGGGGCTGTTAACACCCTCCTTATTGAATATCTGGGTGCCTTCAGAAGTGAAACAGGGCATTTAAGGGGCTGTCTGATTGATGTTTAAGAACATAACAGAAGCCCTGCTGGATCAGGCCACTGCCCATCTAGTCCAGTGTCCTGCCAAATGCTCATGGGCATCTCAAGCAGAGACAAGGACAAACCTATTCCTGCTCAATTGTGCACAGGATTGAAAAGGTGGATAGAGAAAAATTATTTTCTCCATTGCACAAAAGTAGAACCAATCCATGAGGCTGATGAGCAACTGAATTAGGACTGCATTATCTTACATGGGGCCTTGGTTTTTTGCAGCAATGCACAGAGAGTTTCCATTTAGGAAGCATGCGAGACTTGAAGAAATCATATCTGGGTAAGAATTTTAAGTTCATTTCAGGTGCAAAGAATTATTGCATGCAGTTCCCCTCAGTTCCTGAAGAGGGCAGCAAAGCTGTGGCGAGGAGCTGCTGTGTATTGACTATTCCAGCTACATCTGGGGCAACCTACCTGCAAAAGCCAGGAATTTCTCTTCTGCTCTCATCATCTGTCATTATAGCAAACTTCTTGAGCAGGCCTGCAGCGTGTGGCAGGATTTGCTCAACATCAGTGCTTGAGGAGCAACAGGGAGGGCTGAAAACAGGTAAGTCCTCACGCTGAGGTTGTGCTATTGCCAAAGCGAGTGCAACCAATTTGTGGTCACCAAGCGCATGTTTAGCACATCCGTATAGGAAAGGGATCCTGGAGTAATGGCAGACAGTTCAGTGAAGGCCTCAACCCAACAGGCAACCACTTTAAAAAACCAAAACAAAAAAAGCTCACAGAATATTATAGCCTCTTTATAAAGCTATGGTGAGGCCACATCTGGAATCTGGTGCTCAGTTCTGGTCAAAACACCTGAAAAAGGATATTGTGGAACTGGAAAAGGTGCAGAAAAGGGCAACCAGAACGATTAAGGGACTGGAACAAAATCGCTTATGAAATCAGACTGCAGCATCTCAGCCTCTTCAGCCTAGAAAGATGGCGTTTAAGTGGGGACTTGATTGAAGGATAGAAGATCTGGATTAAGGAAAGTACCCAGTGCGTTTCCATGGGTGGTCTAGCAACCAATAGTACCGGAGCACCCATGTGGCGAATCCAGGGGCCTATTCGCACTGGGCTTTATTCTGGACTATATCCTGGAATAGGGACTGGCTGTCCATAGGCTAGTGCTGGCTTCAGCAGGCCCAAAGGGAAGTCTGCTCGAGTTTGCATTAGCATCTGGACCACAGACCCCTATCCTGGGATATACTCCAGAAAAATGCCAAGTGCGAATAGGCTCCAGATCTACCCGAGGTGTTTTGGGGGGCGGGAGACTCGTCGTGACCCCTCTGAAAGGATAGTTCGACTCCCAAAGGGGTCCCGACCTCCAGCTTGAGAACCACTGGTCTACACGAAATCCAGATTATAGGTCCCGAATGACCCATATGATCCGGATTTCCCTAGAAATGGTGGAAACAAATGTGGCTCTAATGGGGTCTGTAGTGGAAATGGGGTCTTCCTGCTCTGAGCCAAATGGGTCCTTAAGGGGTCCTTAGTGCTAGTGGAAAAACACCAATACAGTCAGGCTCTAGTATCTGCTGATTTGGTAATGACAATTTCAGTTAACAGCGGTTACCAGATCAGCTCCCACCCCACCCCCCATGGGAACCAGAAGGGGAAAGCACCCATAACCAGAAGGCCTATTTTTGGCCTCCGGAGAGCACTGGAACAGATGCGTGATGCCACTGGATGCCTCCTGCCTGCCTCCCACACGCCTCCTGACACTTTGGGTCATGCTCCGGTGGCGTCTCACACTTATTTTGGTGCTCTCTGGAGCCTGAAGTAGGCTTTCTGGAGGCTGGAAAAGCACTTCCGGTCACGCGACCCCAGGACAGCAAGTGCTGGGGAGCGCTAAAATAAGCGTGCAATACCACCAGAGGGCGCCCCAAAAGGCGCAGGGCGCATGGGAGACGGAAGCGTCCAGTGGTGTTGTAAGCTGATTCCTGTGCTTTCTGGAGCCTGAAATAGGCCTTCCAGAGGCCAGAAAAGCACTTCCTGTTTTAGGGTCACGCGGTCCCAGAATTGGAAGGCCTGTTCGCAATAATCCGCAGTTACAGGTAACCACGGGGACGTATCCCCCACGGATACAGGGGTCCGACTGTACTCTTTCCAAACACTGCAGAATTTTATATCCTTGTGTCTCCTCTTTATTCTCCTCCTTTACAGACTAAAACCCCCCACAACTGCTGCAGCCTTTCTTCATAAGAAATATTTTTTCCATTCCTTTAATCATCTTAATTGCCTCCTTTTGGAGCTCTTCCAGTTCTGCTATATCCCATTTCAAGGGAGGTGACCAGCACTTCACACAGAATTCCAGATGCAGTCACAATATTGATTCGCAAAGGGGCATTATAATATTAGCATTTTTAGCTTCCATAAACTGTAACATGCTATTAGCTTTTGCGAGTGCAGACACCTTCACTGAACCGGCAACCATTACTACACGATCTCTTTCCTCATCATAAGAGTTTCAAAGACGTAGCCATGTTAGTCTTGATCAGTATAAAGAAGGGGGGGTCTAGTAGCATCTTAAAGACAAAGAGAGAGAAGATATTGCGGCAGAAGCTTCTGTTGGCTAAGCCTATAGTGCATTTGGTCATACTACCACTCTTAGCAGCAAAAGGGGTGGACACCTAGGATAGGGTCTTCTTAGTGACGGCCCCCAGGCTATGGAATAGCCCCCCCCTTGAGCTGCATCAGGCACCCTCACTTTACATGTTTTGGAGGCCAGTGACGATGTACTTCTTTGCCCTGGCCTTTGGCTAAATGGGGATATAGCTTCTTCTCCCCCGTTTTTCAGACGCTTGTATTAATATGTTTATATTTGGTTTTCAGTGTTGTAACCTGCCCTGAGACATTACAATAAATAAAATACAACCAGTAAATAAAATAAAAATATTCAAAATATTCGTTATTTGGATGAATTTGGACAAATTCATATATGAATCGAATGTTCCGAAATTTATTTTTTTGTATTCGTATGAATATAAAAATTCCAAGTTATTCTGTCTGTCTGTCTAAGAAATGTATTATCCCACTCTTCACCAGATGGCCTTAGGGCAGGTTAGAATATATCAAATATTAAAACAATTAATTAATTACTGGGAGAAATGTCCATTAACTCCTGCTTTCTATTCTGTTCTGTTCCTTAGCCATATCTATAATATGGTAGGACCCTGTTCCTTTTATTCCGTGACTGCCAGAGCTTAAGAAGAACTCTTGGATGGGGGACTTTATCAAAAGTTTTTTGAAAATCTAAGTAGATGAAGATGTTATCGGTTTCGTAGATGTACATTCAAAGGAAATGTCTGCAACGATCAGCGGGGAATATAACTGCCACATGCAAATAAGGTGAAGAGTCCAAAATAAAATCAATTAGTCAAAAAAGTCACAATTTAAATAAATAAATATTAACATTAACAACAACCATAATACGGCCCACAGAAACCTTCCACACAACTTCAATGGATGGCCCTTAAAATTACTCTTTGGAAATACTACTAAAGCTACTGCTCCTAATAATAATAATTAAAAACCACAGATAACACTTTAACAAGGAAGAAAAACACCAGGTCAAAATCCAAAATAGATTTAGCAAAGCTTAAGGCAGCTTCATAAATTAAACTAAATCCGGACAAGATGGAGGTACTACACGTCAAGGGTCCTAAGTCCAGGAATAATATTTCATGTGCCAAGAACTGAGAGGAACTGTGCGTTCTTTTATCTGCACAGATACATCATTGCCTCAAGTTCTTACCAAAAAACAGTATGGGCCAGATCTTGTCATATGCGTTAGCAAGCATAGCAGCATGCGGTCTTTAGTTACATACAACCGATCATGAGAATCTGTTTATAACGTGACAAATTACCTGCAGCTCAAAAGAAGAGACCACACTCCTGCCACGAAGGTTTACGTCGCAAGTCCGGCTCTAGTGGTCTGAATCGGCCAGGGAGGCAGGGGTGCAGCAGCTGGGAGCTGCTGCTCTTATGCCAGGTGTCGCGACAAATAAACCCAGGCTACTGACCAGCGCAGTCCTGGAGATCCACCACTTGTTTAATGGCGGACCCGATAGGCAAGAAAATGGGGTGAGGGGAAATAAAGAGACTTCAGGCAGGAGAGACAGTAGGAAAAAGAAGAGCACGCTTAATGTTGCAAGGGGTTTTTATACAGCAAAAGGAAGGGGCGTGGGGAAAATGATATCAAAGCAACATCAGGGGAGGTGATTGGAAGAAAGCTGGTGCCTGGTGGGTCAGAGGTCCTTCTGATGTCACATCCTCAGGTCAGAGGTGGGGAAAATCCTCAAACAGGAAGAGAAGGGAAGTTGTCCTTTTTCTCTCCACATAGCTGAGACTACATAATTGCCTAAGGACAGGTGCAAGGAGTGGAAAGAATTCAGCACCCTGGTGGTGCCAAGCAGGTACTACAAGTCTATGGAAAGGAAAATTCTTGCTCCTTTTACTCTTGAGGATTATAACAGGGAGGGATGAAGAAAAAGAAGACAGGAGGAAAACTGTGTGGCTTGTGGTTACTACAGGTTTACCCAATACAGTCATCTCCAGTGTAACGCTATGGTTTTGTCCGTAAACTACCACCTAGCAGAAAATCATATTACGCAAGTAATCGGCACCCACAGCAAATCTGAGGAACCAAGGAGGACCACCTATGAATCCATGTCAATGGTGCTAAACAAGAACGGCTGAAACTATCAATAAATGCAAGGTGTTCTGGAAAAGGAGGCCCAATCCACCCAGGTAAGTCAAAGTGACAATGGAGGGAAGCCCTGAATGAACTCTTAAGCGCTATAAAAGGGATACACAGCTGAATCCTATTACTGAAAGTTTCCAAGATGGCATTACATAAGCAATGTCCCATTTTACAAACAAAATTGTTAGATAAGTTACAACTGTCCATGGAGTGAATTTTGAGGCTGAGATTTTGGACAAACAGGAATACGTACAAGATGACCAAGAACATGGGTGTATTTTTTTTTTAAATTATTATTTCTATTTCTATCCCGCCCTATACCTGAAGGTCAAACATACAGTAGAACAACAGTATATATTAAGACAGTGTCTGTAAAAAGGGAAGTGACATTTAATCCAAGGCCAGGGCAAAGAGGTGCATCTTCACTGCCCTCCTAAACATACACAGTGAAGGACCTGGCACACCTCAAGGAGACTATTCCATAGCCTGGGGGCCATCACTGAGGAGGCCCTCTCCTGGGTGCCCATTCCTTTTACAACTGAGGGTGGTGAGACAACCAGGAGGGACTCCCGTCCTGTGAGAGAAGTCTGCCCTGTCACATTTTTGGCCCTGCGTTCCCCTAGCAACTAGAATACTTGTTTAGACTTGACAGGGTCTGACCTTGGAGGCCTGTGATAGATTTTCCTTTTTAGACTGTGGCCAACGGTAACCAGACATCTTTAGCTAATCTGTCAGATTAGCCCACCCAAAGAAATCACAGAGGTACAACAAATATGTTCCTTTTCTGAGTTATTAGCTGAAGACGGCTGGTTACAGCTGGCATCTGAAGCAGAAGACAAGGGCAAAACCTTCACCTACTCTCCGACCCCTGCAAGTGGCCTTTAGAGCATCCTGGATTTAGAGGAGCCCTGTTGGATCAAGCCACAGCCCATCTATTCCAGTGTCCGATCTCACACAGTGGCCTTCCAAGTGCATTTGGTTATTCTCAAGCACAAGACAAGTGCCCAAACCTCACCTGCTCTCAAATCCATGGACTGAAGAAGAAGAAGAAGAAGAAGAAGAAGAAGAAGAAGAAGAAGAAGAAGAAGAAGAAGAAGAAGAAGAAGAAGAAGAAGAAGAAGAAGAAGAAGAAGAAGAAGAAGAAGAAGAAGAAGAAGAAGAAGAAGAAGAAGAAGAAGAAGAGTTGGCTTTTATACCCTGCTCTTTTCACCCATTTAAGGGGACTCAAAGTGGCTGACAAAGCTTTCTGGTCTTCTCACCACAGCAGAACACCCTGTGAGGTAGATGGGCTGGGAGATCTCAAGAGAGCTGCGACTAGCCCAAGGTCACCCCACTGGCTTCGTGGGCGAGGGCGGAATCAAACCTGCTGACTCCCAGATAAGTGTCCAGCTCCCTAACCGCTAGACCAAACTGGCTTCACCCTCTCCTTGAAGAAATACTTCTCCTTGTCTGATCCGACCCTCAGGCCCACCAGCTTCTTAAAGGGCCCCCTGGTTCTACTACTGTGCAACAGAGAAAAGAGATTTTCTCTATTCCCCTGTTCCGCACAGTGCATAGAGGAACATGAGTGTTCCATCATTAAATCCTAGGGGAAAGGGACAGAAAACCCTGGCTTTGAGAAGCCTAGAGAAGAATTCTGACAAAGTTTACGGGTGAGGATTTCAAACCAGCTGAGAGACAGGCAGGAAACAGGATGTCTTATAATGAGGAAATCTGCTCTGAGTCTTGTCACAACAGAACTTGCTGGCAAGGAGTCTGTCCACTTAGGCAACGAACACGAGCAGACAATTCAATCTCATTATGCCAGCTCCATTCCAAAAACGGCTGGTTCTCCCCCCCTTCCTCCCTCCCTCCCTCCCTCCAAAAGGTACAACTTGCATCACTGAAAAGCACTTACTGTATTAATGTGAGAGGCGAAGGCACATCGTAAAAAATCTCAGCTGCTAGTTTGATGCCAGGGGGAAGAGACGGAGTCAAGCCGTTACTCTGGTTCCAGGAATTTCAGAGCAATTTCCCGCATGAGGTTATGAGTCATGTTATAAACCAGGCAGGAGAGAAGCCCACCCACCCCTGCTCTCCAATCCCACCACCACCACCACCACCACCAAAAAAAGCACAGCAGACTCCGTTGACTCACCGAGGTTGCTGCAGAATTCACCCACCATGCCGTCCGGGTTGGCGGTGGGTATCTGGGTGAGGCCGGTCAGGATAAAGACATCGCTGTTTTTAAGAGAAGCCTGATCCATGGGCTGAAAGGCAAAGGTGGTAAAAGCAACAGTTAGAACAAAAGAACATAAGAAGAACCCTGCTGGATCAGGCCACAGCTCATCTAGTCCAGCGTCCTGTCTCACACAGTGGCCGCCGATTGCCCATGGGCATCTCAAGCAGAGACAAGGGGGCAAACCTTCTCCTGCTCTCAAATCCCAGCAAATGGCCTTAGAGGCCTCCTGCTTGTCCCCCCAGCCTGAAAGATGCACTTAGGCATCGATTCTAGTAGCCACTGATACATCTGTCATCCAAAAGAATATAAGAGGAGCCCTGCTAGATCAGGCCACAGCCTATCCAGTCCACGAGAACCTACGAGGAGCCTTGCTGGATCAGACCATAGCATCCTGTCTCACACAGTGGCCCACCAATTGCCCATTGGCAAACCTTCTCAAGGCTCAGTACTGGGGCCAATGCTTTTTAATTTATTCATCAAGGATCTAGAAGAAGGGGTACATAGTAAAATAGCAAAGTTTGCTGATGATACTAAATTATTTAGGGTAGTAAAATCTGAAAGAGATTGCCAAGAGCTCCAGAGGGATCTCTTAGCATTGGGTGAGTGGGCAACCAAGTGGCAAATGTGCTTTAATCTTAACAAGTGCAAAGTAATGCACATTGGGGCCAAGAATCCAAATTACGTCTATAAACTGATGGGCTCTGAGCTTTCTGCAACACACCAGGAAAGGGATCTCGGAGTTCTGGTGGACAGTTCCATGAAGGTGTCAACCCAGTGCGCGGCAGCAGCGAAAAAAGCAAATTCAGTGCTGGGAATAATTGGGAAGGGAATAGAAAATAAGACAGCAAGTGTCATTTTGCCCCTTTATAAATCTATGGTGAGGCCACATTTGCAGTATTGTGTACAATTCTGGTCACCACACCTCAAAAAGGATATTGTGGAACTAGAGAAGGTGCAGAGAAGGGCAACCAGAATGATCAAGGATCTGGAACACCTCCCTTACGAAACCAGGCTGCAACGTCTAGGCCTCTTCAGTCTGGAGAGACGGCGTTTGAGAGGGGACCTGATTGAAGTATATAAAATTATGCACGGTATAGAAAGGGTGGATAGAGAAAATTTCTTTTCTCTGTCACACAATACTAGAACCAGGGGGCACTCTATGAAGCTGATGGGGAGAAGAATAAGGTCTGACAGGGGGAAGTATTTCTTCACCCAGAGGGTCATCGGCTTATGGAATGTGCTGCCGGAAGAGGTGGTGACAGCTACCAGTCTGGATGGCTTTAAGGTAGGGTTAGACAAATTTATGGACGACAGATGTATCAATGGCTACTAGAATGAATGCCTGGGTGCATCTTTCAGGCTGGGGGGGGGGAGGAACTGGGGCGCTTTTAAGGCCATCTGCTGGGACTCGAGAGCAGGAGAAGGTTTGTCCTTGTCTCTGCTTGAGATGCCCATGAGCATTTGGTGGGCCACTGTGTGCGACAGGATGCTGGACTAGATGGGCTGTGGCCTGATCCAGCAAGGCTTCTCTTATGTTCTTATGTTCTTCTCCTGCTCTCAAATCCCAGCAAATGGCCTTAGATGCATCCTGTCTCCCCAGCCTGAAGGACGTACATGGGTGTCGATTCTGATAGCCATTGATAAATTTGTCTAACCTTTTCTTAAAGCCATCTAGACCACCTCTTTTTGCAGCAAATTCCATAGACCAATGACTAGAACTAGATTTTGTTTTAGTTTTTAGCTTAATTTAAATGGTTTAATTACATGCGTATCCTGCCCTTCTCTGGCAGGACTAGATTCAGAGGAATTAGAAGCCAAAGGTCCAGATGAATTGGTCTGTTTTAATCAAGCACCGAAACCCATATGTGCTTGGCACCTGGTGTACTTCCACAAGGTGGCTATTCCAAAGCCAGGGGGGCCACCACAGAGAAGGTGCACCTCCAATGATGGAGGAACCAAAATGTGTACAGTGCCATTGGGATACGGATGGTTATGGATTAGATTATGGGGGTTTTTTCCACTGACCTTCCTTAATCCAGATCTAAGATGATCTGGATCTAAGGAGTGGGTCCTTCAATGAATCCGGATCTAGTAGATCTGGATTAAGGGAGGTACCTGATGCGTCCCCACAGGAGGCGCAACACCCAATAGCAATGGGTCCTAGCTCGCCCACAGTGGAAACACCGGAGCACCGATGCGGCGAATCTGGATCAACCCACATGGGGACCGTCAGTTACCCCAGGTTTTTTGGGGGGGGCAGGGGGTGCAATCTTGGTATATTCTCCAGAGATTTTTTGAAGATTCTCTGGAGCAATCTGCTGCAAACTTCAAAGATTCTCCAGAGCCTTTGATAAAGATCCATAGGATTGGCATTGCTCTCTTGTGGCGTCCTCTTCGGAGCCTGTGCTATTCTTCTGAGCTGGCTTCGGAGAATGTGCACAGGCTTCAGAGCTTTGGGTTTCGGGGCACCCCCCATGGGTGCACCCCCCCCCCAATACCCCAATGCCCGATCGCGGTAGAAACAGGCTCTGTATAATCCGGATATGATGCCTGAAGACCCTATTGTAGACCCCTTTAATGGGGTCTACAGGAAATCTGGATTATAGGTCCTGAAGGACCCATTCAATGTGGATTTCCCTAGAACTGGTGGAAACAAATGTGGCTCTAATGGGGTCTGTAGTGGAAATGGGGTCTTCCTGCTCTGAGCCTAATGGGTCCTTAATGGGTCCCTAATGGATACTTAGTGCTAGCGGAAAAAAAAACCCTATATTACTCTAATGGTTTCAGTCTATGCACCATTTTGAGAGGAGCCTAACCTTGGGCAAATTGAGGTATTACTGCACAGGTCAAAATGGCAACCATCTGAAGCAGGACTGATGGTACTTGAGCAAGCAATGATAAACGCAAGAACACCTAATGAAAGAATTTAGAAACCTCCTTCCTCCCCTGAACCTTTCCAGCCAGAAACACAGCTGAATCATCAATAGTACACATGAAAAAATTACGCAATTCCTGGATGATAAAGTTGTTTTGTATCCCTGTTGTTTTTAATTCCTACAGCCAAAATGTGTAAGCCATTGGTCCGATTTATGCAGAAATGGCTTCACTGAAAGCTGTCATAAAATTATAAAATACTGATAATATTAAAAAAAAAAGGCGCTGACAAACTAGAGCAAGTCCAACGGAGGGCTACCAAAATGGTGAATGGTCTGGAAAGCATGTCTGAGAAGGAAAGGCTGAAGGATCTAGGAATGTTTAGCCTGCAGAAGAGAAGACTGAGAGGAGACATGATCGTGGTCTTCAAGTATCTGAAGGGCCGACACAGTGCAGAGGGATCGTCCCTATTCTCACTTGCACAAGATGGGAGGACTAGAAACAACAGGATGAAACTTCAAGGGAGTCAATACAGATAAATGTTCTGACAGTGAGGGCGATCGGTCAGTGGAATAGGTTGCCACGGGAGTTGGTGAGCTCTCCTTCGCTGGAGGTCTTCAAGCAGAGGCTGGACCTACATCTGTCTGGGATGGTTTAGGAAATCCTGCATTGAGCAGGGGGTTGGACTGGATGACCCTTGAGGTCCCTTCCAACTATGATATTATCTTCTTTTGAACTGAAGCAGAACCAGCCAGTGGTACAAAGTTACTCTATCTGTCCTGATGGGGTTTGTTCCTATCTAGTTTTATCTATTTTGCTGAAAACCAGGCTGTATATCAAGATTAAACAGCATATCCTATTTATTACCCCACAAGTTCTCCAAGCATTTAGCTACCTTTCTGTGGAGGGAAAAAAAAATTATGGATCTTTCAAGAATTAATTTACTGGAAATTACATCTACAGTGTAATGAAGACTTTGCCCTTAGACAGGCGGGGTGGAGGAGCTGGCAGACAATTGAGGGGTCGTTCCTCCACACATAAAAAGGATAATTCACAGGGAGATACAGATGGAAGCCTATAAACTATCTCAAAGGATTGTACGCTGAAATATGCTGCATTTAAATAATAAATTAAAGGGGATGGGAGAAGAAGAAGAGTTGGCTTTTCTACCCCGCTTTTCTCACCCATTTAAGGGAGACTCAAAGCGGCTGACAAACATTCTGTTCTTCTCCCCACAACAGACACCCTGTGAGGTAGGTGGGGCTGTGAGAGCTCAGAAGAGAGCTGTGACTAGCCCAAGGTCACCCAGCTGGCTTGGTGGGGGAGTGTGGAATTGAACCTGGTATTACCAGATAAGAGTCCAGCTCCTTAACCACTAGACCAAACTGGCTCACTAGACCAAACTGGGAGGGAGAGCAAAGAGAGATCCTATGGAGACAGGTGGAAATATCAGCAGCAAAGTTGATAATCTTAATACAAATGATTTTACTTTAGTTCCTAAGATCCCAAACTGGCAGCTTTCATTCTTGCCACATTTCTCGTTTTTAAACTACAGCTGCCACCTTTCCTTGACTTTGGCCATGCTGACTGGGGCTGATGGGAACTGTATTTCAACAACATCTGGAAATCCAGCTTTAGGAACCTCTGGTCTTTTTTCTGTCACACAGTACTAGAACCAGGGGGCGCTCTGTGAAACGGGTAAGTAGGAGAGATCAGACAAGGGGAAGGATTTCTTCACCCAGAGGGTCATCGGTTTATGGAATTTGCTGCCATAAGAGGTGATAACAGCTGCCAGCCTAGATGGCTTAAAGGAAGGGTTAGACACATTCACTGAAGACAGGTGTATCAATGGCTACTAGAATGGATGCCTAGGTATTTCCTCTAGGCTGGCGAGATAGGCAAGAGGCCTCTAAAGGCCATAGGTTCAAGATGTGTCGAGAACAGGTGAAGGTTTTGCCCTTGTGTCCTCCTTGAAGAAGAAGAGTTGGCTTTTCTACCCTGCTTTTCTCACCCATTTAAGGGGACTCAAAGCGGCTGACAAACATTCTGTTCTTCTCCCCACAACAGACACCCAGTGAGGCAGGTGGAGCTGTGAGAGCTCAGAAGAGAGCTGTGACTAGCCCAAGGTCACCCGGTTAGCTTTGTGGGGGAGGGTGGAATTGAACTCGGTATTCCCAGATAAGAGTTTGACTCCCTAACCCAGTGATGGTGAACCTTTTGAGCTCGGTGTGTCAAAATTCGCAAGAAAACCTAGCTTAACTCGGGTGCTGTGTCATATCTAGAAATATCCATAATTCTGTGATATTTGTAGCTCTAGTAAAAAAAGTTATATTTTTGATATATGTATTTTATTAAAAGCAAAAACAAATAATTCTTTACATTAGTGACTTTTGTTGCTAAATCTTCAACTGAAAGTTGATATTTCGTACACTTCAAGAACAAGCAAGCACTACATGCCCAGGTGCCAGGGTGACCAGGTGTGTCACGCAAAGGGGCTTGGTGTGTCACCTGTGACATGCGTGTCATAGGTTGGCCATCACTGCCCTAACCACTAGACCAAACTAGTGGGCTACGGTGTGAGACAGGATGCTGGACTAGATGGGCTGTGACTTGATCCAGAAGGGATCTTCCTCATTCATTGAGGACAGGTGTATCAGTGGCTATTAGAATGGATGCTTAAGTACTTTCTCCAGACCACCTGCAGGGATTTGAGAACAGGTGAAGGTTTTGCCTATGTTTTCCATTTGAGAAGCCAAGAAGCAATTGGTGGCCACTGTGTGAGACAGGATGCTGGACTAGATGGGCTGTGGCCTGATCCAGCAGGGCTGCTCTTTTGTGCTCTGCAGTTAAATGAGGTCAATTCAATTCAATTTATTATGGCCTTAGGCCAGTATCATATAACAAGTATAAACAGAATGTGGCACAACTTGGCACAATACATCCAAAATATAAAATACACAAGAACATTTTAAATCAAATGATTCTTCTCTTAGTGTCCACATTAAAACAAGGGTTCTGCTTGCACTTACTTCACAAATTAGGACTGTCTGCACTCTCCCAGAGCAATTCAGTAGCAAACTTCTAAAAAGCAGTCCCCATGTTTACTAGGAATGCCTCGTGTCTTCTGGAAACTGCGTCTGCACCTTCTTCTGGGTACGGTGTGGCAGTGCAACTGACAGAGCATAGTTGCGCGCAGCAACTAGATCGCCATGGTAATATCCCAATGCATAGCCTGACGTTGCCAGAGACATTGCCATGGTGATCAGGCCTGTCCTGGCTTGGCTATCCACACTTCAAGTGCTGCTGAGCTGATACGAAGCTTTCCAGCATTCAAGGTGTGGATGGCTGCTGCCACACTACCACCATGCCTGTCTGGTATGGTAAAAAGGCTCAAGATGACCTGAATAGTAGGGTTAAGACATTTGTACTATTTGCTTCTTTTTTCTAACAGTTTAGGCTAGAAACCTAGTCACTTGATAGCTCACTTTAGGCTAGAAACCTAGTCACTGACAGCTCAGATTGACATCTGAATCATAGAATCAGAGAGTTGGAAGGGACCTCCAGGGTCATCCAGTCCAACCTCCTGCTCAATGCGGGATTCCCTAAACCACCCCGGACAGATGTAGGTCCAACCTCTGTTTGAAGACCTCTAGTGAAGGAGAGCTAACCACCTCCCATGGCAACCTATTCCCCTGACTGATCGCCCTCACTGTCAGGGAGTTTTTCCTAATCATCTGTATTGACTCCCTTGAAGTTTCATCCCATTGTTTCTAGTCCTTCCATCTTGTGCAAGTGAGAACAAGGATGATCCCTCTGCACTGTGACGGCCCTTCAGAGACTTGTAGTCCATTATCATGTCTCCTCTCAGGCTTCTGTAGGCTAAACATTCCTAGATCCATCAATCTTCCCTCGTAGGACATGGTTTCCAGACCACTAACCATTGTGGTAGGCCTTCTTTGGACTTGCTCTAGTTTGCAAATTTGCTCTAGCGAGTATTCTCCCTAGCAATGGATGTAGAATAGATGGAATAATAATATGTGAGCTGCTGGCTCAGTTGTTCTGGATTGGCATAGGGAATTGTGATGATCTTTCCCAAGCCTGTTAAATATTCCCTCCAAAACAGCTGAAGGTGGTGGCGAGGGCATCTAAGCATTCAGAAGAAGAGTCGGTTTTTATATCCCACTTTTCTCGCCTTTAAGGGGAGTCCAAGTGGCTGACAAACCTTCCATTCTTCACACAGCAGACACCCTGTGAGGTAGATGGGGCTGCAAGACCTCAGAAAGAGAGCTGTGACTAGCCCAAGGTCAACCAGTTGGCTTTATGAAGGAGGACGGAATCAAACCACAAATATCAGCTAGGAGTCCAGCACTCCAACTACAAGATGTAGGAACCTCTGGCTTCATCTGCAGTTAAATAAGGTAGGAAGGCCCGAAATCAGAGCTGGGCGTTCCACTTGTTATCCAGCAAATCATAGCCTCCTAGTCCACACAACCTACAAGGAGGCATTTATTTATTTGAATTTTTATTCCACCCTATAGCCAAAGGTTATCAGGGCAGGTAGCATCAATAAGAACAAAACATTAAATGAACACACAGAGAAATAATAACAGTGCCTGAAAATGTATAGGAAAGCCAAAGGGAAGTCTTCACTGATCTCCTGAGCAGGTAATATAATCTGGATAAAAGAGATCTGTTTGCTACACAAGATGAATCTCCAAATTATAAGGATGCAGGATCAATATATATATATATACAGTTGGACCCCCATATCCGCTGCGGATAAGTTCCGGCTCCTACCATGGTTACCTGAAACCATGGATAATCGCGAACAGGCCTTCCAGTTCTGGGGTCATGGAACCCCAGAACTGGAAGTGCTTCTGGAGAGCTTTGGATTAGGTGTGCAAAGCCACCAGGCACCTCCAGTCCATGTCCTGCAGGCACCCTTACATTTTGGGATGGGCTCCATTGGCATCACACACCTATTCCACTGCTCTATGGAGGCTGAAATAGGTCTTCTGGAGGCCAAAATAGGCCTTCTGGTTCTGGGTGCTTTTTCCTTATGGTGCCCTAGGGGGTGGGGCGGGGCGGATAACCATGGTTATCTGAAACCGTGGTTATCAGGTAACCGTGGTTAACTGAAACCATGGTTACCGAATCAGTGGATATGGGGGTCCGACCGTATGGGCTGGCTGCATAGGCAATGACAGTTAAAAATCAGAAAGCTTCAAGGGACAGGAGAATTTGACAGGGCTGCAATTCCCTGGGGAACAATTGCTGACTGTATTTATTAGGGTGTGTTATATAGAGCCACCGGGGAAAATTTCTACGATGGATAATTGGAAAGGCATGTTGAAGGTTACGGAATAAAAGGAAAGGAGATCAGGTAGAAGGAGGAACGGTGGAAATAATATCCAAACTGGCTAAACTTTGGGGGGGGGGAGAGAAGGGAGAGCATGTATTAATGGGTTATTATTGTATGGAGAAGGGATACAGTGGATGGAATGGAATAATGCAAAATCAATTTTATACACACGCAAATGTGCATCTTCACACTTCTCCTGAACCTGTAAAGTGAAGGTGCCTGGTGCACCTCAAGGAAAGGCCATTCTGTAGTCTGGGGGCCACCACTGAGAAAGCCCTATCCAGGACGCCCTTGAGTTGTTAAGAAGTAGGCAGAGCAGACCTAAAATAATTGTGAAAAGTGACCAAGGATGTAAAAGCTCAAGTACATCTCCTGGGTGGATTTAATCTAGGCAACTTTGGTGTGCAATGCTACCCCGGCTGTGGAAATTGCTGCCTACATCACCAACTCGTGGCGTTAGGAGAGAGCAACATATGCGTATTGGACGTCCAAATTTCCAAGCTATCTGAAGAGGCAGCAGTTACCTGGGGATGCGTGGTAAGAAGGGAAGACCCGGAGACGTAGGAAACTTTCTCGTAATGGGACTGGATGATCCAGTTGGAGCTCCCGAGCGCGTATCCAGAACTCAGAGGTGAAACTTGCACAGCACCAAAGAGCTCCTGTGGAGAAGAGGGGAAGAAAGAGAATCAGCTCTACGCGTGAGCTTCCGGTTTCTGCGTCTCTTGGCCTAGGCTCATTTAAGGTCATGAAGCGGAATCAAGCAGAAGATGAAGGCAAAACCTTCACCTGCTCTCAAATCCATGCCCATGGCCTTGGGAGGCATCCTGCTCGTCCCCCCAGCCTGAAAGATGCACTTAAGCATCTACTTGAGTAGCCATTGAGACATTTTATTTATTTATTTATTTATATTTAAATTTATATGCCGCCCCATACCCGAGGGTCTCTGGGCGGCTCACAGCATTTAAAACAGATGTATAAAAACAGTATCAAAAAGAAAACAAAAATAAAACATCTGTTGTCCGTGAACTTGTCTAACCCTTCCTTAAAGCCATCAAGGTTCTGGCAGCCAATTCCATAGACTGATGACCCTCTGGGTGAAGAAATGCTTCCCTTTGACTGATCTGACTCTCCTACCCCGTTGTGTTGCCTTGAGACACAACGGCATTCAGCAGTGGGGCTCTGTTATGTGCACAGAACCATAGAGTTGGGAGGGACCTCCAGGGTCATCCAGTCCAACGCCCTGCTCAATGCAGGATTTCTTAAACCATCCCAGATGTTGGTCCAACCTCTGCTTGAAGACCTCCAGTGAAGGAGAACCCACTACAACCTGTGGCAACCTATACCATTGACTGATCACTCTCAATGTCAGGGAGTTTTTCCTAATATCTAATCTGCATTGACTCCCTTGAAGTTTCATCGCGTTGTTTCTAGTCCTCCCATCTTGTGCAAGTGAGAATAGGGACGATCCCTCTGCACTGTGACGGCCCTTCAGACACCTGAAGACCACCATCATGTCTCCTCTCAGTCTTCTCTTCTGCATGCTAAACATTCCTATATCCTTCAACCTTTCCTCGTAGGAGATGCTTTCCAGACCACTAACCATTTTGGTAGTCCTCCTTTGGACTTGCTCTAGTTTGTCAATGTCAATGCAAAACCACTTTAAAGCAGGGTTCTGAATAAGCTGCTCCAGTCACCCCTAAGCCCCTTCCCACGGATCCTGGTACTTGTAGATGTACTTGGGTCAACTGAACTCGACTCCTTCTCTAGGACTGCAGATCTTCCCTACACACTGGTACTGGGTTGCTGCCAAGAATGCCATCCTGAGCAGTTTTGCACATCCTTTTTGCGAGTCGCTTACAATCAGTTGCCTTTCTATTTCTCCCTGCTATTAATACAGATATGCAATCTTTTCCTGAGTCCAGAAAGACAGGAATAGCTATCATTTACTTAAAAAATTTATATCCTGCATTTCACCCAAGTGTTTTGATCTATGCATTGAGGATACTCACGATTTTCTGAGAGTATCCAACCAGCTGGATCTTGCTAAGAGCAGAGTTTACTTCCTGCATGGTGTAGCATTTTCTCCATGTTGTGACTTCAACTGCATCCTTCAGGGCTCCTGGAAGCATCCTGGACAGAAGAGAATGCAGAAAAGTTTCCAAAGCACAGAAAACGACAAAGTATTTCTAGAGACATGGATGAAGAACCTAAGAGGAGCCCTGCTGGATCAGGCCACAACCCATCCAGTCCAGCACACAGTGGCCCACCAATTGTCCATGGGCATCTCAAGAAGAACATGAGAACATAAGAACATAAGAGGAGCCCTGCTGGATCAGGCCACAGCCCATCCAGTCCAGCCTCCTGTCGCACACAGAGGCAAGGGCAAACCTTCTCCTGCTCTTGAATCCCAGCAAATGGCCCTAGAGGCATCCTGCCTGAATCTCCAACCTGGAGGCACCATCCTCACAGACAATGATACACCTGACCTCCATGAATTAAGAGGAGCCTGCTGGATCAGACCACACCACAGCCCAATTAGTCCAGCATCTCAACTGAGACAGTGGCCTACCACTTGCTTCCGGGCATCTCAAGCAGAAGATGAAAGCAAAACCTTCATCTCCTCCTCTAGACTCCCTGCAAATAGCCTTCAGAAGAACCCTGCCTGTCACTATCATGGAAATGGTACCTAGAGGTCATTGAGGCTGTTTCCTCATGGGCCCCAAAGATCCCACTAAGCACCTGATAGGTATGCATTTGGTACGATTTCACTACATACTTTCATACTGATGACCCCATTAGGACCCCGTTAGGAATGTGTTGTCTGCATGAGCGTTGCAGTTCTGGACTCAATGGGGTCTTCGGGGCCTTAAATCTGGATTAGTGGAAGACCCCTTTAAACAGGTCTTCAATCCAGTCTGGTGCCATGAAGACCGGATTCCAAAGTTCGCTTTTGCACGCCTGTTGGCCCAATGGGGTATAGGGGCTGGAGCCAGATCCGCCCCCCTGGCTACGTAACAGTTACATAGGTGGCCACGTAGCAGTTACATAGGCAACTACGCAGCTGTGTCTCTCTGTCGTGCCCAATATGAAACGAAAGCGACCCTTGACTGACGTCTGCATGGGCCAATTGTGCCGCACCTTGGGCGGTACTTCCTGCATGGGCCCGTTTGACCCCTCGAGATGCGGTCTACAATGCCCATACTGCATCCCTGTTTACCAACCATTGCCATGGGTGCTAAACACCCTGTGCAGATATATGGGGTCTTTGCTAAGATGCGGAAATACTTGGACCAGATTCCCTGAGGACCAGACCCCAAAGATCTGGATCTCCTTGATCCAGATTAAACATGGTAAGTGCAGAAACAGCCTGAGTGTCCTTATTAGAAGAGTGGGAACCGGACTTGAACCTGCTCTAAACACTTGATGGTCCTACTCAACTTTCATCAGGAACTAGACAGACAAATCTCTGTTAGTTCTGCAGGGTATCTCAGGAGCTTTGAATACCAGCTTAATTCAGATGGAGGGTAGAAGACAGATGCATAGCAGTTCACATCCAACCAGTGAAGATTCTCCTAGAAGATGTTTTTAAACATCGGCTGGATGGTCACCTCTTGAGTCTGGATTAGTATATTGATCAGGGCGTTTAGAGGAAATGACCTCCAAAATTCTCTAATATTCATATATTCTAAGTTTGCTGGATAGATTATTACAGGGTATGTCGCTAAATATCCTAAGAGTTTCAGTTCTGATCACCGTGTTTTTTAACGTTCACTTGAGAACCAGGGACAGCCAGATGAAGAAGAAAATTATGTGTGGTGTTTTGAAGGGAGACGGGGAAGAAATTTTGTTTGGAAAATTTTTTACAGGATTACTGTGTGCATGTGGTCATGAACAGGTGTGCCCAAAAGCAACTGATGGGCCACTGTGTGAGATGGGATGCTAGACTAGATGGGCTATAGCCTGATCCAGCAGAGCTTCTCTTAATTTATGGAGGATGGGTGTACCCACGGCTACCAGAATGGATGTCCAGCTACCACCTCCAGGTTTTAGAAACAGGCAGAATGCCTCTAAAGGCCATCTGTAGGGAGTTGAGAATAGGTGAGTGGGCAACGGAATGGTAAATGTGCTTTAATCTTAACAAGTGCAAAGTAATGCACATCGGAGCCAAGAATCCAAATTACAATAAACTGATGGGGTCTGAGCTTTCTGCAACACACCAGGAAAGGGATCTCGGGGTTTTGGTGGACAGTTCAATGAAGGTGTCAACCTAGTGCGCGGCAGCAGCAAAAAAAGCAAATTCAATGCTGGGAATAATTAGGAAGGGAAAAGAAAATAAGTCAGCAAGTGTCATTTTGCCCCTTTATAAATCTATAGTGAGGCCACATTTGGAATATTGTGTACAATTCTGGTCACCACACCTCAAAAAGGATATTGTGGAACTAGAAAAGGTGCAGAGAAGGGCAACCAGAATGATTAAGGGTCTGGAACACCTCCCTTACGAAATCAGGCTGCAACGCCTAGGCCTCTTCAGTCTGGAGAGACGGCGTTTAAGAGGGGACCTGATTGAAGTATATAAAATTATCCATCGTATAGAAAAGGTGGATAGAGAAAATTTCTTTTCTCTATCGCACAACACTAGAACCAGGGGGCGTCTATGAAGCTGATGGGTAGGAGAATAAGGTCTGACAGGGGGAAGTATTTCTTCACCCAGAGGGTCATCGGCTTATGGAATGGGCTGCCAGAAGAGGTGGTGACAGCTACCAGTCTGGATGGCTTTAAGGTAGGGTTAGACAAATTTATGGACGACAGATGTATCAATGGCTACTAGAACAAATGCTTAGATGCATCTTCCAGGCTTGGGCGGGGGGGGGGAGGAACTGGGGCGCTTCAAAGGCCATCTGCTGGGACTCGAGAGCAGGAGAAGGTTTGTCCTTGCCTCTGCTTGAGATGCCCATGAGCATTTGGTGTGCGACAGAATGCTGGACTAGATGGGCTGTGGCCTGATCCAGCAAGGCTTCTCTTATGTTCTTATGTCTCCATCTTCTACTTGAGATGCTCAGAAGCAATTGGTGGACCACTGTGTGAGACGGGTGCTGAATTAGATGTGCTGTGGCCTGATCCAGGAGCACTCCCCTTATGTTCTTACGTTCCTCAAAAATGTCTTTGTTTGAGAGCCTTTTTCTTCACAGAGGAAATCAGAAAACAACATCATGGAATGGCAGCATCACGGCGCAGAAAAAGGGCGGTGGCCGTCAGAGACATAAATCTTTTACAGTACGAGGACCTAAACGCAGGAAGGCAGTAGAAGCTGACAAAGGCTGGAAGAAGGATAGCCCTCTTGTTCTGTATATTAAACAGATGCTAAATCAAAAGCTCATTCCAATCCATTTCCAAAGATTTATTGGAACTGGTCAAGTTTCAGTGATCTGCTTGTTCAGAAGAAATTAATTTATTGCCGAAATCTCTTAGGTCGGTGACTCCTTTCCATAATTTAAGACCCTGAAGGAAACATTAAGGTTCCTGTCAGCCAAGACGGGCTGGTGTGCCGGACACATGGAGCCACCAGGATCGCACATACAGTAGGAAGCAAGTGAGAATTTGTCCTCTTCTGGGAAATGGGCACAAAGCTTGCAGAATCTTCAAGCCGGTCCATTTTCTCATGTTAAAATCTGACCAGCTACTGTAAATACGTTCATTTCTCTTTCACGTTTTCAGTAGAGCTCTGTTTGCTTTACCTTCTTCCTGAATCTCCAAATATGTTCAAATCCTATTACTGGTACATTTCCCCCAACTATGGCTGGTTTGACACCTAAGGCCCCTTCTGGATAGAGATGATTTGGCCACGGTTATCCACATTCTGGTAACTTCTAGACTGGACTACTGTAATGCGCTCTACATAGGGCTGCCGCTGGATACGTCTTGGAAGCAGCAGCTGGTGCAGAACACAGCTGCTAGACTGCTGGCAGGAACAGCTGGCCAGACACACATCACCGCAGACTTAAAAGAGTTGCACTGGCTGCCAATTCGCTACCGGCCCCAATTCAAGGTGTTAACTTTGACTTATAAGGCCCTAAATGACTTGGGCCCCAAATATCTTAACGAATGCCTTCTCTCATATCGACCTGCCCATGACCTAAGATTTGGAGGGGAGGCCCTCCTGATTGTACCACCACTTACAGCAGCAAAAAGGGTGGGCACCCAGGATAGGGCCTTTTCAGTGGTGGCTCCCAGACTGTGGAATATTCTCCCTCCTGAGGTATGCCAGGCATCTTTGTTTAATACATTATGGTTTTAATGTGTTCAATTTATTTGTTGGAACTCACCCTGAGACCCTTGGGGATAGGGAGGGATAAAAATACAAATAAATAAATAAGTAAAGTAAGTAATAAATAAGTAAGTAAGTAAATTTTGTGATAATAATGGCAAAAAAGCGAAAGCCCAGAATTTGAAGTCCTTTTCAACCCTGAACTTCAACAGCTGCAATCAAATAGATAGTTATTATTATATCACAGTCAATTTCTGCTCAACACCACAGGTGTAAGGGAGAAAAGGAACGTTTTCCTTTTTGGAAATCTGGGATCCTCTATTATCCCAAATAAACTCAGAATCTGCCCACTTGAAATAAGTTATTAATTTCCTAATTCAATTCCACAAATTTTAGTGTAGATATACATAGGTGGTATTGTTATTTGTTAATTCTGCATCTAGTTTATTAATGATTACTCATTAGACATAGTAGCTTTCTCATGTATACTGTTGATTGCAAATTCTTATATTGTTTTATATTCTAATTTATCTTTTCTCTGTGTTGTTTTTGTATATTCTGTTTTTCCAGAAAATATTTTTTAAAATTTACAAAATAATTTTTTATAAAAGAAATTACTCAGAAATTCTAATGATAGTCTAATGATAGTCAGTCTAGCTTAATGGCTAGAACTCCAGGCTAGAACCCAGGGACTCCTGGGTTTGAATCCTGGTTCTGCCATTTACTTATTTATTTCATCTCAAAAGCATTGCATTCAGCCAAACAAGCCGTAAAAGGAACAAACTGGCTGACCTTGGGCTAGTCACGGCTCTCTTTCTGAGCTCTCACAGCCCCACCAACCTCACAGGGTGCCTCTTTTGGGGAGAAGATCAGAAGGTTTGTCAGCCACTTTGAGTCCCCTTAAATGGGTGAGAAGCAGGGTAAAAAAACCCAACTCTTCTTCTGTGTGCATGGTGCAGGGTCAATCTACCCCACGTGTAGTCATTGTGGGGAGATCTTCTGGATGGAAGGAGCAGTTTCTGGTTTGGAAATGACTCCTTCACGTGCTGAGTCTCCATCTTAGAGCTCCTCTGGGTCAGAAGTTTCAAATTCAAATTTGATAATTTCTTGTGATTCTTTCACGTACTGTATTTTGTCCTTTTTGTGGATGTGAGCAGTTTGAAGAACTTAACGGCAGAAGAACAAGGTGAGAAGGCAGACCCATAGAGTTTGCAAGACACGTCCAAACAGATCTACAGTATATCCAAGGAACGATGGAGCCTTACCTTTGCACTTCCTTATTCTTCCACAAGGAGGCAGACTGAGCCTTGGGCACTCGTTCAATAAAGTTGACCAGCTCCTCCATAAGAAGCCTGCAAACAGGATCAAGAAGAAAGGAACTCGCGGCCAGGCAAGATGAGCGAGAGATGGCTGGAAGGGTTGCGGTGCAGAAGCCAGTGGAGATCCTTTGCACAATTAAAGTGGGACTCCCATATCCACCTGCCCATGCCCCAAGATCTGGCGGGGAGACCCTCCTGGTTGTACCACCGCCCTCAGCAACGAAGGAAAGGGCCTTCTCAGGGATGGCCCCTAGGCTGTGGAATAGCCTCCCCCTTGAGGTGCATGCATCACCTTCACTGTACACGTTTAGAAAGGCAGTGAAGACGCACCTCTTTGTCCTGGTCTTTGATTAAATGGGGATATACTTTCCCTTCCCACAGGCAGGCACTGATGTTTTAATATATACTGTTATTGTTTTACTATGTTGATTTTAAACGTTGTTACCCACCCTGAGACCTTTAGGTACAAAGAGGGAGGGAGGGAGGGAGGGAGGGAGGAAGGAAGGAGGGAGGGAGGGGGGAGGGAGGGAGGGAGGGAGGAGGGAGAGAGGGAGAGAGGAAGGAAGGAAGGAAGGAAGGAAGGGTAGGTGGAGGAATGGCTGAAGCTCAATGGTACAGAAAACTACGTGGAAAACAGAGGGAGGCTTTGTTCAGATTCTCTAGACACAAACCAATGGTGGGCAAGTTAAATCCTCCCATTCAACAAAGGCAAAGCTTTCACCTGTTCTTTATCACCCTGCAAATAGCCTCTAAGGGCATCCTAAGAACATAAGAGAAGCCTGCTGGACTGGGCGACAGTCCATCTAGTCCGGCCTCCTGCCTCACACGGTGGCCCACCAATTTGCTTCTAAGCATTCCCAGGCAAGAGAGGAGTGTGACACCCTCACCTGCTCATGAGTCCCTGCAAACGGCCCTGCTTATCTCTCCAGCCCAGAGGTGGTACCTAGGCATCGGTTCTAGTCGTCACTGATACACACCTGAGCTCCATGAATTGAGAGGAGCCCTGCTGGATGAGGCCACAGTCCATCTGCCCAGCATCCTGTCTCACTCACCAATTGCCATCACTCACCAATTGTTTATGGGCATTTCAAGCAGGAGACAAAGGCAGAACCTTCACCTGCTCTTGAGTCCCTGCAAATGGCCTTTGGAGGCATCCAAAGAACCTAAGAGGGGCCCTGCTGGATTACTCCACAGCCCATCTAGTCCAGCATCCTATCTCACACAGTGGCCCCCCAATTGCCCATGAGCATCTCAAGCAGAGACAAGGGCAAACCTTCTCCTGCTCTTGAATCCCAGCAAATGGCCTTATCCTGCTTGTCCCCCCCAGCCTGAAAGATGTACTTAGGCATCCATTCTAGTAGCCATGGATACACCTGTCCTCCATGAATTAGTCTAACCCTTCCTTAAAGCTATCAAAGCTGGCTGCAGTATCCCGCCCGTGTGGAACACCATCCCCAGCTACCCACCCAGTGTTTATACCTTTCGCCTCGTTGCAGACGCTTTCTCAGTGTGTTTAACCATGGACCAATTTGCAGTGCTTAAGGAACATGCTGTTAAGTGCGCACAGAGAGTCATGCGCCCAGACAGCCGTACGGATTTCCTTGGCTCGTTTTCAAATCCGCCCTGAAAGCCTGAAAGAACACTAGAAGCAACGTGCCTCCTTCCCCGTTGGAAATGGAAGGGGGGTCAGATAAAACCCTGCTAAGTGGGCGCTCCTCACCTGCCTATCTGAACCGTCGGCTCTGTGGCGTACACCGTGCCTGTGAATTTGGTGTGCTCCGTGATGTAGGGTAAGGCCATCATGCAGTGGTAATTGGAAATCAGGATTACATCCACCGTCGACAGGTTTATCAGTTCCATCTGGAGACGGGATAGAAAAGTATCAAAGGATGCGTGGGAAAAGAAATGGGTTGCTCAAACTCTTTCCCTGACTCACCGGCTTTATATACGTTTAAGTCAACATTGGCATTCAGACAAATTATACGTTGCCTGCTTTGCAAATTACTAGAGCCACAGAACTGCTGATCAGGAGCTCTAACGGTGGACAGGACTCATCACCTTTTTATTGCTTAGTACTTATCTACAGCTACACTCCTGTCCTCCATGAATAAAGACAGAGCCAGTTTGGCGTAGCGGTTAGGGAGCCAGACTCTTATCTGGGAATACTGGGTTCGATTCCACCCTCCTCCATGAAGCCAGCTGGGTGACCTTGGGCTAGTCACAGCTCTCTTCTGAGCTCCCACAGCCCCACCCACATCACAGGGTGTCTGTCATGAGGAGAAGAACAGAAGGTTTGTCAGCCGCTTTGAGTCCCCTTGAATGGGAGAAAAGCCAACTCTTCTTCTTAAAGCTATCCAGACTGGCTGCTGTCACTCAGGACCTTGATGAGGGATTTTGTCCAAAAATGCCCTCTGAAAGTCTGTGTAGACAATGAGTGTTTTTCCACTGTCAGAAAGTACCCATTTTTGCACCCATTTAGGACCCATTTGGGTGTGAGCCAGATGATCCCATTTCCACCATGGCACCCATTTGGGACCCGATTGTTTTGACTGCCGCTTGGGAAATCCAGATCAAATGGGTACTTTCTGGCCTTCAATCTGGATTTTCTGTAGACCCCATTAATGGGGTCTACAATGGGGTCTTCAGGCAGAAAATCCGGATTACAGCGAGCCTGTTTCACACTTGTGTGGCAATGTGGCCTAGAGGAGGCTAGGGGGAGGGGGCACCCATGAGGCGGGGAGCCGCAAAACCTAAGCTTCGAAGTTATTTCAAAGTCACTTCAAAGTCTGTGCAAAAGAGCTCCGGAGCGTCTTTGAAGTCTGTGCTGATCTTCAGAGTGAACTTTGAAGTGACTCCGAAATCACTTCAAAGTCACTTTGAAGTTCACTCTGAAGATCAGCACAGACTTCAATGAAGCTGTTTTGCACAGACTTCGAAGTGACTTCGAAGTGACTTCAAAGCCACTTCGGAGATTGCATCCCCTGTCCCCCCAAACACCTGGGGTGACGAGCAGACCCCTCATGGGTAGATCCAGATTTCCAAATGGGTGCTCCGGTGTTTCCATGGCAGGGAGGCTAGCACCCATTGCTATTGGGCGCTAGACCACCCATGGAAACACATTGGGTACTTCCCTTAATCCAGATCTACTTGATCCAGATTAAGGAATGTACCCATTCCTTAGATCCGGATCTTCTTAGATCCGGGTTAAAGGAGCGCAGCGGAAAAACACCCAATGTCAGCATGGTTTATGACACTCTCACAGAATTCTCACAGAAGCCATGATGGTTTTCCTTCAGCCATGCTTGCTCCTCTACGCACACACGGTCGGATCTCCATATCCACTGATCTAGTAACTGCGGTTTCACTTTTCTGCAGTGACCAGGTCGGCCTCCTCTCCCCCGCTGAAGGCCTCCTTGAGCTGGCCCTCCGGTAGACAGTCCATGCACTAATACTACAAACCCCAGAATGTTCTGCTGGCGCATCAATCAGGACCCACAAGCTCCCCCTCCTCTGTTGACATTAGAGTGTGCTCCAATGGGTTTTGGGGCATTTAATTCTCCCCACAACAGACACCCTGTGGGGCTGTGAGAGCTCAGCAGAGAGCTGTGACTAGCCCAAGGTCACCCAGCTGGCTTCATGGGGGAGGGCGGAATCGAACCTGGTATTCCCAGATAAGAGTCTGGCTCCTTAACCACTGGACCAAACTGGCTCATGTCCTGAAGCATGTCCCCCACCTATACGACTGTACTAATTTTATGCCTTATGATGGTTTCCATCATTTTACCTGGACCTGATGTTAAACTAACTGGCCTGCAATTTCCTGGATCACTCCAAGATCCCTTTTTGAAGGTTGGTGTTCCATTTACTGCCCTCCAGCTTTCAGGTACAGAGCCTGATCTTCAGGAAAGATTATATATATTGAAGACTTGCAGCTTTGCACTTCAAAGGCAACCCGGGCAAAAACAGAACAGAGCTTGAAAAGCTGTGAGCTGATATCTGGAATCTTAGGAAAACTGACGTCTGGGCTACGTTTGTATTTGTCTAGAAGGCTTTCTGTTTATACGGAGAGCCTAAAAATATTGGTCAGCCAGTTTGGTCTCGTGGTTAGGGAGCCAGACTCATCTAGGAATACTGGGTTTCATTTCGCCTTCATCCACGAAGCCAGATGGGTGACCTTGGGCTAGTCACAGCTCTCTTCTAGCTCTCACAGCCCCACCTACCTCACAGGGTGTTCTGTTGTGGGGAGAAGAACAGAAGCTTTGTCAGCCGCTTTGAGTCCCCTTGAAAGAGAAAAGTGGGGTAGAAAAGCCACCTCGTCTTCTTCTACTGCATGCAAGTTGGCTCTTCAGGAAGGAAGGATTGGAGAACAGAAGGCAAGAGTCCTTCATGGTCCTTCTGCATTTCCTCCGTACACAGACTGGGGCTACTGGGAGAAATTTCAAGCCCTGGGGTTCTCAGGAGAGACTCACCTCTGGCAAACAGAACTCAGGAACCGAATCCACAAACACCCGTCCAGAACACTCCTTCAGTTCCTGGGGGGAAAAAGAAACAAGTGATGGGGGGTGGGGTGGGGTGGAGAGGGAGACAGAAAACCGTCACTGTGAATTGTGTATTGACAATGGGACACTGTAAAGGGTAGATTTTCACTGGGACATTGGACTTTTAAAGCTTGTTGGGATTGGGTTCCAGTGAATTGTGGCCGACCTCTGGTTGAGTGCATGGGCGCCTCCATGCAGGTTTTTTGGCAGAGATACAGAAGTGGTTTGCTATTCCCTATTTCCAGGGAGAGGCTGGGGGGCCAAACCACCAACCCCCTGTTGTCTTGGCAGTTTGTTCTCCTGCTGAGCTTCAGCCACTCTCAGACTATATGGGTACCTCCATGCAGTTTTCTTGGCAGAGATGTAAAAGCGGTTTGTCATTGTCTACCGCCAGGGAGAGGCTGGAGATCGAACCAGCAACCCTCTGTTTTCCAAGCAGTTTGCTCTACCACTGAGCTGCAGCCAGTCCCAGACTCCATGAGCACCTCTATGCAGCTTTCTTGGCAGACATGTAGAAGTGGTTTTCCATTGCCTACTTATGGAGAGATGCTGGTGATTGAACCAGCAGCCCTGTGTTTTACAGGCAGTTTGTTCTACCACTGAGCTACAGCCAGTCCCAGACTCCATGGGCACCCCTATACAGCTTTCTTGGCAGACATACAGAAGTGGTTTTCCATTGCCTACTTATACAGAGATGCTGGTGATTTTAAACTATTCTTGTATTTTTAAATCTTCATTTTTAAATTTGTTTTGTTTTGATACTGTTTTTATACATCTGTTTTTAAATGCTGTGAGCCGCCCAGAGACCCTCGGGTATGGGGCGGCATATAAATGTAAATATAAATAAATATAAATAAAATAAAACCAGCAGCCCTGTGTTTTACAGGCAGTTTGCTCTACCACTGAGCTACAGCCAGTCCCAGACTCCATGTGCACCTCTATGCAGCTTTCTTGGCAGACATGGAGAAGTGGTTTTCCATTGCCTTCTTATAGAGAGATGCTGGTGATCGAACCAGCATCCCTGTGTTTTCCAGGCAGTTTGCTCTATTACTGAGCTACAGAAAGTCCCAGACTCCACGTGCACCTCTATGCAGCTTTCTTGGCAGACATACAAAAGTGGTTTTCCATTGCCTACTTATACAGAGATGCTGGTGATTGAACCAGCAGCCCTGTGTTTTCCAAGCAGTTTGCTCTACCACTGAGCTACAGCCAGTCCCAGACTCCATGGGCACCCCTATACAGCTTTCTTGGCAGACATACAGAAGTGGTTTTCCATTGCCTACTTATACAGAGATGCTGGTGATTTTTAACTATTCTTGTATTTTTAAATCTTCATTTTTAAATTTGTTTTGTTTTGATACTGTTTTTATACATCTGTTTTTAAATGCTGTGAGCCGCCCAGAGACCCTCGGGTATGGGGCGGCATATAAATGTAAATATAAATAAATATAAATAAAATAAAACCAGCAGCCCTGTGTTTTACAGGCAGTTTGCTCTACCACTGAGCTACAGCCAGTCCCAGACTCCATGTGCACCTCTATGCAGCTTTCTTGGCAGACATGGAGAAGTGGTTTTCCATTGCCTTCTTATAGAGAGATGCTGGTGATCGAACCAGCATCCCTGTGTTTCCAGGCAGTTTGCTCTATTACTGAGCTACAGAAAGTCCCAGACTCCATGTGCACCTCTATGCAGCTTTCTTGGCAGACATACAAAAGTGGTTTTCCATTGCCTACTTATACAGAGATGCTGGTGATTGAACCAGCAGCCCTGTGTTTTCCAAGCAGTTTGCTCTACCACTGAGCTGCAGCCAGTCCCAGACTCCATGAGCACCTCTGTGCAGCTTTCTTGGCAGACATGTAGAAGTGGTTTTCCATTGCCTACTTACGGAGAGATGCTGGTGATTGAACCAGCACCCCTGTGGTTTACAGGCAGTTTCTTCTACCACTGGGTTACTAGCCCCTTCCTACTTAACTACAAAAGATGTGATCTCTTTTCTTGAAAAGGGGTTATTGCGGAGGGGCTGCACTTAACATGAAAGAGTTAAAGTTCTCAAATCATCAAACGCGTCTTCTCTGGCTCTTGAGCTCTCCTGCCTCTTCTCAAGCAGACTGGCCTGGGTCATGATTCAGCGCTTCAAAAATCCCAGATTTATTTTTTCTAAGCTGTAACAAATGAGCAATTGTGTCTAATCACAGGAGATTTTTGACCTCATCAGGAGAAGTTAAAAGGTGAATGGCGGGGAAAGCGGAATGAATTTCAATGCTTCCTTCTGGGCTCGGGAACAAGGGAAACCGAACGTGGCAAACGATGCCCGTCTCCTTACACCAAAAAGAATCTCCCCGTGAATCCAGACCTCGTGTATATATATATGGGATATATATGGGATTAGGCTCCCCCTGTGTTATTTTTAAGTGCGCACGGGAGTTACATAGGTCAGTCTTAAGTGGTCGCTGTGAACTACGAACAGAATAAAAGCTACAAGAAGAGGTGGAGACAGCAAACAGCCTGGGCAGAAATATGAAAGGATTAGACAGGTTCCTGGAGGACAGGTGGATCAGTGGCTGCTCAGGTGGATGTGCCAGGAGTGCCTACTCCTAACTACGGCTGGTACGACAACTCAAGCCTTTTCTGAACAGAGACGACTTGGCCACTGTTATCAATGCTCTGGTAACCTCTAGATTGGACTATTGTAATGCGCTCTACACGGGGCTGCCCTTGAAGACGGTTCAGAAGCTGCAGCTAGTGCAGAATCCACCTGCTGATGGAATACAGAGGCCAAACAACGGCAGAAGATATCATTGGCTGATAAATTTCCTGGGCTGACATTTGGAAAAGTTTGGGTTTGGGACTTAAAAGTTCTATGATTCTTAGGAAAAAGGTCCTGAGCTTCGCTTACACAGCCAATATGGTTTGGTTCCCACAAACCACTTTGCATTGGTTAAGAGCATTACACAAATAATTGCCAGCTATGGAAAATGAGAGCCGTGGAACCGTGGGGTCCTGGTCTACCAATGTACACCAATGGCATGGCAGAGGTGAGACCAAAGTTATCAGTGGCATTATAGAGAGCCCAATCCACCAATGGAAGTCAGAGGCAGTGTAGAGGTCCCAGACTATCAAAGGCTGTTTTTTCATGTACCTCCATTAATCCGGATTTAGAAGATCTGGATCTTTGATATCCGGTCTTTCTTGAATCTGGTCCTTGAAGATCTCCATCTTGGTGTGTGCCCCACATGTCTGCACAGGCTGTCTAGCGCCCAATGGCAAAGTGTGCTAAACAGGGCTGCCATGAAGATGTCGGATCACCCATCCCGGGGCTCCGATTAGGCCCGAGTAAGAAGATCTGCCGGTGGCGCAGTGCAATTGGCCCACGTAGCCATCAATCGGGGGTCGCTTCTGGTTACAGTGGGCGTGGCGGAAAGACACACCTTTGTAGCTGCCTACATAGCGACTATGAAACTTGTGCCCAGCTTCATAGACAGCTAAGAAGGACGTGTGGGACTATGTAGCTATGAGTGGTGGGACAGAACCAGAGCCGCCCCACTGCAAATGGTGACCTCTAAGCCTGCCCCCGGACCCCATTGCCCTGGTATATGTGCGGAAGCATGGCCTCTGATCCAGTCTTCACAGAGGAAGACCAGATTGAAGACACCATTAAAGGGGTCTACCTCTAATCCAGATTTAAGGGTCCAAAGACCCCATTAAGTCTGGATTTCGCTGGTGCTCATGGGTGCAGCACGTTCAGAAAGGGGTCCTTAAGTGGTCTTGTGTGCGGACAGTACATAACATATCCATACCAACTGAGTACCTATCAGGTTCCTAATGGGTTCTTCATAAGAACATAAGAGAAGCCCTGCTGGATCAGGCCACAGCCCATCTAGTCCAGCATCCTGTCGCACACAGTGGCCTGCCAAATGCTCATGGGCATCTCAAGCAGAGACAAGGACAAACCTATTCCTGCTCTAGAATCCCAGCAAATGGCCTTAGAAGCGCCCCGCTTCCCCCCCGCCCCCCCCCCCAGCCTGAAAGATGCACCTAGGCATTCATTCTAGTAGCCATTGACACATCTGTCGTCCATAGCTAGTGCAAAAACAATATTTCAGTTGGGCTTCGGAGGCCCAGTATACCAAGGTAGGTAAACGGCACTGCGGAGGGGAGGCGCAGATTACCCACAAATCAACAGCACTGCGTCCACCACTGGCTGATATACCAGACCAGCAAACATCCCAGAATCCTCCTTTTCACAGACAGGGGCTGCAGTCGAGAGGCTCCTAGTTCTCCTTCTGGTCCAGTATACCGGCCAGTGTGGAATCATCTGGATCCCAACTGTGCCTTACCTTGTCCAGGAAGGTGCTTCCATCTTTGAAGACCCAACCAGGAAGCCTGGACAGTCTTGGGCTGCGTGAAAGACGACAGCAACGTTAAAGGGTTTCAGAGGCAAGCGACAGACAACAGTTTCAATCATTTGTGGGCGATTTAATTAAGGATATGTGCACGGTAGGGAGGTGGATGAATATTTGTAACATTCGTTATTCTCACGTATTCGGACGTTCGGACATTAATTAAATGTTACGATGTTCGGACATTAACATTCGTACGGACATTTCAGACATACACTGAACTGGGGAGGCAGGAAAGCAGCTGTGCCAGTCACATCTGCAACAGATCCAGAGTGCATTCAACATGGATTGAGAGTGGATTAAAAGTGGATTCAAGTCAGATTTGCCCCTTTCAGAGTGGATATGTTACAGGATGCACATCGGATACTGGATACCAATGCATTCGTAATGGATATTCGTACAAATTCGTACAAATACATTCGTATCAAATAGAATCCAACCACATTTGGAGGGGATCTATCTGAACCCATATAAATTTTCTAACATTCGATTTGTTACGAAACTAATGCCCAAAAACGCATCTGTGCACATGCCTAGTGCACAGTATTTCCAGAAGAGAAACCCACCGCTGACAATCGATCTTCAATCTATAAGAGAATGGAGGTCCAGGTATGATCTCCATGTTGGAGAGACAGGCAGAATGACTCTAAAGGCCATTTGCAGGGATTTAGGAGCAGAAGGTTTGCCCTTGTCTTTGCCTGAGATGCCCAGAAACATTTGGTCAGCCACTGTATGAGACAAGATGCCGGACTAGATGGGCTGTGGCCTGATCCTGCAGGGCTCCTCTTCATTCAGGGAGGACAGGTGTATCAGTGGCTACTAGAATGGACACCCAGGTACTACCTCCGGGTTGGAGAGGCAGAGAAGATGCCTCTGAAGACCATTTGCAGGGATCTGAGAGCAGGAGAAGGTTTGCCCTTGTCTCTGCCTGAGATGCCCATGGGCAATTGGTGGGCCACTGTGTGAGATGGGATGCTGGACTAGATGAGCTGAGGCCTGATCCAGTGGGGCTTTTGTTGTTGTTGTTCATATATACATACTCATGGGGGGCAGGCATATCACTGGCTGCTAGAATGGATGTCCAGACACTTCCTCCAGGTTGAAGAGGCAGGTAGGATGCTCCAAAAGACTATCTTCAGGGGATCAAGAGCAGGTGAAGGTTTTGCCTTTTCTTCTGCTTGAGATGCCCAGAAGCACTTAGTGGGCCACTGTTTGAGACAGGATGCTGGACTAGATGGGCTGTGGCTGATCCAGCAGGGCTGTTCTTATATACTGTGCCCATGAGGCTGGCATGGCATGAGAGGTGAATGCTGGGAGCTGTAGTTCCAAAACATCTGGCAGGCTGAAGGTGAACACCCCTGTGCGAGTTTCACCTATGCCATCTTGTGGTCCTTTTTGGAAAAGGTGGAATTAAAACATAATCAATTCACCAGAAGGAAGGACTCACTCAAGGACTGGACTCTCCTTGTCTATTAGCACAAGATGTTCCCTTTTGACTCAAGGAACATAAAAATGCAGAATGGCCCCTCGTGCGGACACACAAGTCTCTTTACCAGAAGCCACCCCAATAAAGCTCCTCTCCCTGATGAACTCCTGGCACTGTAATGAAGTGATTGATTAATCCTAAATAGTTCAACCTGCCACATAAATAAAACAAGTGAATGTGATACTCCTCCAGACAAGAAAGGTTAACAGCCGCTGCCTTGTCACTGGATTCCACATTTCCATGTCTGACTTTGTAACCGAAGAGGAAACTTCAATTGATCAACTGCTTTCCCAGAACATATCGGCTTCTGCAAAGGCAAAGCTCTGTCCTTTGGAAAATGAATCACAGACCTGGAGTCTCTGCGCCTACCCTTCCAAAAGGGAGAACGGTATATTTATTTTGTATCTGTCCACAAACCATCCCCCAGAAAAGTACTGAAGAAATGGAGAGAAGGGTCTTAAGTCCTAGAATCTCAGCCCTCTCTTTTTTGAAAGGCCATGTTTTAAGAGAATGAGAGAATATTGAAAGAAGCCCTGCTGGATCAGGCCATAGCCCATCTAGCGCAGCATCCCGTCTCACACAGTGGCCCACCAATGGCTTCTGGGCATCTCAAACAGCAGACAAAGGCAAAACCTTCACCTGTTCTCAAGGCTCAGCAGATGGCCTTTAGAAGCATCCGGTCTGGTTCTCCAACCTGGGCATCCACTCTAGATAAGAACATAAGAAGAGCCCTGCTGGGTCAGGCCACAGCCCATCTAGTGCAGCATCCCGTCTCACACAGCGGCCCACCAATGGCTTCTGGGCATTTCAAGCAGAAGACAAAGGCAAAACCTTCACTTGCTCTCAAATCCCTGTAAATGGCCTTTAGAGGCATCCTGTCTGTCTCTCCAACATGGGAGTGGTACCCGGGCAGGCAGAGGGTGGAAAGAGAAGGAAAGAAGGAAAGCGGCAGGCAGGCAGACAGTGAAGAAGGAAAGAAAGAAAGAAAGAAAGAAAGAAAGAAAGAAAGAAAGAAAGAAAGAAGGCCACACAGGCAGGCAGAGGATGAAAAGACAGACAGAAAGAAAAAGAAAGAAAGAAGAAGGCAGGCAGAGGTTGGAAAGAGAAAGAAAGAAAGAAAGAAAGAAAGAAAGAAAGAAAGAAAGAAAGAAAGAAAGAAAGAAAGAAAGAAAGAAAGAAAGAGCCTGACATGGCTGCACTTCAGCTCTCCTTCCCATCTATCTGCTCCTGCACGAGGAAGTCAGAAAAATGACAGATGTGTGACCTCACCCGTGCTGAGCCACTGCCGTAATACTTTACTGAAGCTCAGAATAAATTATCTGGAAAACCAAATCGATAAATCCATAAAACGCTGTCCATCTGCTGAGCCAAAGGACGTTATTTTGATAAAGGGAATTTTTTAAGTGGGCAAAGTCTATTTCTGCTATCGGGTGGTAACGGCCTGTTCATCTGACACCGCTCCTGTAACTCAACTCTGGTCTGCTGGCCCCTAAGTGGCATCTCTTCCCGGTTCCTCCCGGCAGTAAAATGCCTCCCTGCTAAAGGGCGGCTTATGAAGCAAAAAATAAAACCAGGACAATGGATAAGTCCCAGGGCGCTCTGGCATACCTCTGGACCAAAGGCAGTGGAAGAAAGTTGAGCGTGGAGGTCATATCCAGCCCACAATCCAGCATGATGGTGGTCGACTTGAACTTCAGCACGTTGCATGGTAGCGTTGGGTGCCCGGACAAGCAGTACTAGAAGAACAGGATCAGATCTTTATGAATGTCTCTTGCCATCCACCTTGAGACATTAGGTGGGATATACATGCTTTGGTAACTTTCAGAATGGACTACGGTAATGCGCTCTACGTGGGGCTGCCCCTGGAGACTGTTCAGAAGCTTCACCCGAGGCAGAATGCAGCAGATGGACTTCTGATTGGAACGGCTAGCCGGATGTATGTTATGCTAGTCTTAAAGGAGCTACACTGGCTGCCAATTCCCTACCAAACCCAATTCAAGGTGTTAACTTTAAGTTATCTAAAGCTCCATATCGACCTGCCCATACCATGAGATCTTCAGGGGAAGATCTCCTGGTTGCATCACCTCCTTCAGTAGTTGAGGGAATGTGGACCCGGGATAGGGCCTTTTTGGTGGTGGCTCCCAGATTATGAAACGTTCTCCCCCATGAGGTGCACCTGGCACCTTCAGTTGATACATTCGGAAAATGGTTAAAAACACACTCACTTATGTACCCTGGCCCTTGACTGAAATACAGAAACATCAGTTACTATTTTATTATCTTATTTCTCCATTTTATATTTCCTACTGCTGCCGCCTTCCCAAGAGACCTTCTGATACAGGGTGGGTTAAAAATGCAAACAAACTAAAAAATAAATAAATGTAAAACAAATAAATAGATAAATGATGGGCACCAAAGAAAGTAAAAAATGATTTGGGAAGCTGGAGGAAGGAGCTTTCCAAATTGCTTATATCTGTTCCTATAGAGCCAATATAATCTGATCACGGGTGATGTTGGCCCTTGAGTTACCTTCCCTGAGCTTTCTGCAACACACCAGGAAAGGGATCTCGGGGTTTTGGTGGGCAGTTCAATGAAGGTGTCAACCCAGTGCACAGGGTGTTTGTATGTGTTAAATTCCACCAAAGCTTAATTATGAAAGCATTGTAGGGTCTATAACAAGGGCTGGTTTTTTGCACGCAACTCTCTAAATTCGGATTCAGAAGATCCGGATCTTTGAGATGTGGTCTTCTCTTGAATCAGTTTCTGAAAGATCCGCATCGTGGTGAGGATCCCATACGTCCGCACGGGCCATCTGGCACCCAATGGAAATGGGTGCCAAATAGGGTGCCATGTGGATGGTGAAGCACCCATATGGGCATTACGATTAGCCGGAGACGGAAGGGCCATGGGTGGCACAGTACAATTGGCCAGTGCCAACGTCAGTCAAGGCGCCTGTCCACCGACAGAGGGCGTGGCGGAGAGTCATGGCTTCGTAGCTGCTTACACAGGTCTTCTGAACCAGTCTTCATAGCTGAAGACCAGATTGTAGACACCATTAAAGGGTTCTATAGCTAATCCGGATTTAAGGACCCAAAGGACCCATTAAATCCAGATTTCGCCAGCACTCACATGGACAGCACAAGGGGTCTTGTATGTGCTTGACAGATCGGTACCAATTGAGTGCTTGACAGATGGCTGGAGGCTGTAATGGGCCAATAAACTGAAGTTGAATCCAGACAAGAAAGGTGCTGTGTGTCACAGGATCTCGGATCTCTGTAGTTGGGAGATTCCCTGTCGCAGTGCCCTGGAAGGGACAGGTGCATAACTTGGGGGTACTCTGGGACTCCGTGCTAATGCTTGAAGCCCAGGTGGTGGCCGTGTTGGGGGTGGTGTCAGATACCTTGTTGGTATTAAATCAGCAGAAAGCGCGGCCGTGCTGAAGAAAGACAAGCCTCTGTCCCGGAAACTTGCTGTTGGCATCTTCAGAGCTTCCCTGCCTAACAGGCCGTGCCCAGGAATGTCTACTCCCAACTACGGCTGGTACGTCAACTGAAGCCTTTTTTGGTCACAGTCATCCATGCTCTGGTAACCTCCAGATTGGACTACCTTAATGCACTCTACATGGGGCTCCCCTTGAAAACAATTCGGAAGTTGCAGCTAGTGCAAAATCCACCTGCTAGAGTTCTGACCGGAACATCTAGCCGGACACATATCACGCCGGTTCTAAAAGAACTGCACTGGCTGCCAATCCACTACCGAGCCCAATTCAAGGTTCTAACTCTGACTTATAAGGCCCTAAATTCCTTGGGCCCCAAATATCTAAAGGAACGCCTTCTCCCATACTGACTTGCCTGTGCCTTAAGATCTGGAGGGGAGGCCCTCCTGGTTGTCCCACCGCCCTCAGTAGTGAAACGGGTGGGCACCAGGGAAAGGGCCTCACATTTTTAGCCCCAAAAGACCTCAGCTAGATATCTGGACCCCAAATATCCAAAGATGTGCCTCTTCCCATATAGATCTGCCTATTCCCTAATACTGACTGTGGAAGGGCCTTCTTGGTGATGGTCCCCAGGCTATGGAATAGCCACCCCCTCCGAGATGCGTCAGGGACCCTCACTGTATGCTTTTAGAGACCTGGTGAAGATGCACCTCTTTATCCTGGCCTTCAGGTGAGGGAACAGCGTTCCTTCCCCATGCAGGTGCTGTAAGTGGTTTATTTTATCTGTATTAACTCCCTTGTAGTTTCATCCCGTTGTTTCTAGTACTCCCATCTTGTGCAGGTGAGAACAGGGATGAACCCTCTGCAATGTGACAGCCCTTCAGAGACTTGAAGACCACCATTATGTCTCCTCTCAGTCTTCTCTTCTGTAGGCTAAACACTTCTAGATCCTTCAACCTTTCCTCGTAGGACATGGTTTCCAGACCACTAACCGTTTAGGTAGCCCTCCTTTGGACTTGCTCCAGTTTGTCAATGTCCTTTTTGAACTGGGGTGCCCAGAATTGGCCACAGGTCTCTAGATGAGGTCAGACCAAGGTAGAGTAAAGAGGAATAATTCATTCCTGTGATCTAGACTCTATGCTGCTCTTGATGCCTCCTAGGATGGTGTTTGCCTTTTTTGCAGCTGCATCACACTGCTGACTCACGTTCATCCCGTGATCAACCAGGACACCCAGATCCTTCTCACTACTCAGCCTAATTCCTCCCATTCTGTATTCATTTTCACCATTTTTCTTACCCAGATGTAGGACTTTGCATTTGTCGCTATTAAATACCACCCTGTTAGTTCCAGCCCACTGTTCAAGCTTCTCTAGATCTCTCTGCATCCTCTCCTCCTCCTCCCTAGTGTTATCAACCCCTCCCAGCTTTGTGTAGGCGCCTGGAGTCTATTCCAAAGTCCTGGGGGGCCACCACGGAAGAGGCCCTCCTGCGAGTCCCTGCCCTCTTGCACCTCTGGAGGAGGAGGAACCACAAAAAGCCCCTCTCCTTGAGATCTCCATACTTGGGCAGGTCTATATTTCAGCAAGACCTCGGGTGCCCCCCCCAAACCTCCCAAGCCCCCCCTTGCCCCCTTGCCCCCCTCCCCCAACTCACCAGCTTCATGCTTTACCCGGCTCTATTGCAGAGCTGAACATCCTCCCTCTCCTTCCGGCCGGGCCTCTCTCAAAGCATCCTGGGACTTGTAGTCCACGTAAGATACGCGCGCGCGGCAGGCAGTTCTCTCCCCTTCCCATACCCCAACGAAGCCCCTGAGGCGAGGGCCAGGGCGCGGCTGTCCGGCCGGAGTGCACCCTGGGAATCGTAGTCTCCACTCGCGACCCCCACTCCTCGCCCGTCCCCCGCTCTCCCATCTTGCGTCGTGCCGTTTGGCGTGTCTCGGCTCGCGGAGGGCGCCGGGAGTCGTGGTCCCGGGGCCGCGGCTCTCCCCCTGTCCCCTAGGGAGGGGAGAACTACAAGTCCCAGGGTCTCGCCGCGGCAGCAGGTGGGACGCTCGGATGTTGATATCAACATGGCGCTTGTCAGACAGACAAAGAGCGTCAGTCTGGTCTGATTGAGCCGAAACGGAGGCAGGAAGGAGACGGAGGCGGACTGGCTTTCCTTGGGGGGGCGCAGGGGAAGCAGAGGCCGGCGCTCGGAAGCCCTGGGCGCCCTTCGCAGCTCCCTTGCCTTTTAATTGACAGACCCCCCCCCCCAATATATCTCTATATCTCCATCTGGCTGCGTTTCCCCATTGGGAGCCCCCCCCAACTTCTGCTGTTCAATGGTCAAGCAGGGGACGGAGGGACGGAGGCCAAAGGTGAGTGGCATTTCCTCAGGAAAGGGCAGCTTTGCCTGGGGGGCAGGATTTGCCAGAAAGGAGAAGGACGAGGAGATGATGAAGGACGAGGAGGAGGAGGAGGAGATGATGAAGAAGGAGGAAGACAGGATGAAGAAAGAGGAGGAGATGAAGGAGGAAGACAGGAGGAAGGAAGAGGAGAAGGAGGAGATGAAGGAGAAGGAGATGAAGGAGGAGGAAGACAGGATGAAGAAAGAGAAGGAGATGAAGAAGGAGATGAAGGAGGAGATGAAGAAGGAGGAAGAAATGATGAAGAAGGAGGAGATGGAGGAGGAGGAGATGAAGATGATGGTGGTGGTGGTGTCCTCCTGCTTCTCTTATTCCTTTCTTCCCTTTCCTCCAGCTGCAGGAATTTTCCTTTTCCTCCCTCCTTTTTTGGAGAAGGAAGGAAAGGGAAAGAGAGACAATTTTTTTCTGAAATGCGTCCTAAGTGACTTTTTGTTATTCCTTTCTTCCCATTCCTCCAGCTGCAGGAATTTCCCTCCCCCCCCCACATTTTTTTTGGGGGGGGAAGGAGAGAGAGAGAGAGAGGGAAAGAATTTCTTTCCAAAACGCGTCCTAAGTGACTTTGGGAGGCGTGAGTCTTTCAGGAGTCAAGGGGAGGGTCACCTCCTGAATCAAGTGGGGTGCTTCTGGGTTGTCTAAATTCATCTCAAAATCTTGATTTTTCATCTCCTCCTCCTCCTCCTCCTCCTCCTCCTCGAAGCAGGGAGGCTTTTAAACCCAGCAGTCTGGGACTCTTTTCGTTTCTTTTGAGATGGGGTGACCGAGGGCAAAGAGACTGAATGCCCACTGCAGATCACTTATCACAGACTAGGCGCCTCTCTTTGCTCACTTCCGCCTTAAATGGGTGAGAAAAGCGGGGTAGAAAAGCCAACTCTTCTTCTTCCTTCTCAGGCACAGAAAAAGTGGTGTAGACGCCCCCCTGCCTCCCTTTGATCTTCGCAACATGTTTACGGGCTCCAAGCGCTAATGGTTCTGTTCCGCTGTTCAGAGATTGTTGATACGTGGATGGGTGATGAAGGTGTCTGCTCTGAGTTAATTACTCCAGAGGGGGAAAGATGGGTGTGATATTTGTCTGGAACAGAGTTTTGCCATTTTCAAATCAATATGCAGCACCTGGGAATGTTGCGTTTCTCTCCTAACAGAAGCTAGCTTGTCTTTGCATTGACTTTAATGGCCGTGGTCTAAAGTGACGGGTTTTCCTAGAGAGGTCAGAAGTGGTGCTCCCTTAGGGCATGAGAAAAGTCAAACAGGGCTAATGCCACATCTGCAGATCTGTGGTGCTTCCTGCAAGCAGTACGGTCCAGAAATTCTGCTTGGCATGATGCATTGATTTTGTATGTCTGTTGTGTGATGTGGCAGTGATCCAGTGATTTATGATGCTACTTTTCCGCTGGGCTATGCATGCTATAGCGTGCAACATAGATTTTGTTGCCTGGGGTATCGGTGGTGAGAAGAGAGGTGAGAGATTCCTTGGGGGAGATTTTGCAAAGTGCCTGTGCATTCCATCTGGACAGCCTGGGCCCTTTTTTTCTGGTGTCTGAAATGAGGAATAGGTGTAGATAAAATAAGGAGGGGGAAAGAGGGGGAAAGGAAGATCTGGTTTCATCCGTGTTTCATTTTGCTGAGGAATTGATCCTGACACAGAACAAAACAGTTCTGGGGCTTAGATCATAGGCAGCCTTAGCTGTCGCTTCAGCGAGCTCAGGTTTAACTCCTGTTTTTAACTAAACTTTAATAGTACAATTACTGCCACTGCATTAAATCAGCAGAAGTATTTTGACCCCGTGGAGTTGTAAATGGAAGGGTGGTGCTTTTTCCTGCCCTTTTTTTTTTTTGCAAACATTTTATGCTGACAAAGCTCCTGTCTTGGGTTTCTTCTTGCGATTTGAAATGTCATCTTGATGAAAATGTAGGCAGGTTGGAGAGGAATTGGTTTGCCTTAAGGTTACTAGTGGGGGGTGGGTGGCGGGAAGGGAGGAGCCACAGAGCTGAAAGAACTGGGAAGTGCCGGCCTCTCATTTCAGGTTGGGGGTGCCACTTGCAGACTGAAGGGTTTTGAACTGTTGCTGCATCTGGATTCATAAAGGGGTGAGAGCTGTTGTGGGAAAGTTGATTTAAGAAGGAAAATCCAGGGTTGAGCTTTTAAGACGGCTCCTCTTTGCCCTGGACTTTGGATGGAAAAACTGCTTCCCCTTTCATGAACTTTTATTGCTAGTTTTAGTCACTTTGCTTTAATTGTCGGGGTTTTTTTTTTGTTTTGTTTTATTATGACCCTTTCCTGAGCCCTTTGGGTATAGGGTGGGATGCAAATACAAGCAAACAAACAAATAAGAGATTCAAGGTGACCTGAAGAACTTGAAGAGGAAAGCTTTTTAGAATATATGCTGAATCAGAGTTGCTTTGGATATAGGCAATGACTGTACTGGTTGTTCAGCATCCAGAATGCTTTTAGGACTATACTTGGGACATTCTTTCTGGTGCTTAAAATTTGATAGAAATGACTTGGAGTTCTCAAAATTCCCCTTTCTCAGCGATGGTTCAGAACTAAGTGGGATTTTCAGGATACTTTCAATATTAAACCAGAATTCAGGGCATGAGGGTTTCTGATCTGTTTGGTGAACCTGAACGTCTGGATGTGCTCCCAAATCTGGCCCAGGCATGGACCAGCCTCCATGTGGAATGTAGCTTAAGAAACACACCTGTGAGCTGGGAATTCCTTTGTTCCAAAGCTTTCTTCTTAGCCATGGAATCTTTAATAAACTATCCTCTGTGTTATCTCCTCTGGAGGATGGTGAATTGGATTCGACAGCACTTGCTCTTGGATAGTGGTTCTAGGAGATTAAGAGGGGACCTGACTCAAGTGTATAAAATCATACATAGTCTAGAAAAGGTGGATAAATTCTGTTCTCGGTCGCACAACACTAGAACCAGGGCGCGCTCTGTGAAGCTGATGGAAAGGAGGTTTTTTTTCACCAAGAGGGTAATCAGTCTATGGAATTTACTGCCAGAAGAGGATAGTTTTAAGAAAGAGCTTAGACATATTCATGGAAGATCAATGGCTTCTAGAAGGAAAGCCTAGGCACTTCCTTTAGGCTGGAGAGACAAGCAGGCTGCCCCTAAAGGCTATTTGCAGGGAGTCAAGAGCAGGTGATGGTTTTGCCTTTGTCTTCTGCTTGAGATGCCTAGAGACAATTGTTGATCCATTGTGTGAGACTGGAGTCTGGACTAGATGGGCTGTGGCCTGACCCAGGAGGGCTCCTCTTTTGTTCTTACAGGTTTAGACAAACTCGTGGAGGAGTTCAATCCATTATGAGTTCAGCCAGTTTGGCCTTGGGCAAGGCATCGTTGCTCAGTTTCAGTCCTTCACATGTTCAACGGAAAGATAGCAGGCCAAACTCCATCACTGGCCCTTCAGGATCATTAAGAGGTTGTATGTGAAAGCCTTGGGCACGCAACATCCTTATATGAATAATAAGCAGTAGTGTTGTCTTCTAGACTTTGATCTTCATTCTAAACTGGAGACAACGAAGGAGAGTCAGCCACTGTCGGTTCTGTTGTTCTCTACAGGTTGTCAGACTTAACATCTCAGACGGTTCGGAAGCTGCAGCTAGTGCAGAATGCCGCTGCTCGGTGGCTGATGGGGACAGCTAACTTGATGCGCATCATGCCGGTCTTAAAAGAGTTCCACTGGCTGCCACTTCACTACCGAGCCCAATTCAAGGTGTTGACTTTAACTTATAAGGCCCTAAATGACTTGGCCCCCAAATATCTGAAGGAACGCCTTCTCCCATACCGACCTGCCTGTGCCTTAGGATCTGGAGGGGAGGCCCTCCTGGTTGTCCCACAGCCTGAATGGTCTCCCCCTTGAGGTGCGTCTATCATCACCTTCTCTGTACATGTTTAGGAAGGCAGTGAAGACACACCTCTTTGCCCTGGCCTTAGGTTAAATGGGGATACCTTTCTCCTTTCCCACTTGCAGACACTGTTGTTTTAATATATACTGTTATTGTTTTTAATATGTCAGTTTTAAATGTTGTTACCCACCCTGAGATCTTTCGGTATGGGCAGCATAGAAGTACAAATAATAAACAAACAAATAAATATTAGGAAATCAAAGTTCTCTTTAACAACCCTCCTTTAACTTCATCAGAGCATCATAGTTTCCAGTTTTCTTGACGGTCCTTGATGGTGACCCATTGCTGAAAGGAGTTGTGGTTTGATACCCCTGAGTCTAGGTTGATTCCTGGGTATCCATGTAATTTTCTTGGCAGATACAGAAAAGCTTTGCTGTCTTTTAAGGTGATGGTGGGGATTGAACCCATGGCTTTCTCCTTTCCACAGAGTTGTTCTACTATTCAGCTGTAGCCACTCCAGTAGAGAGGCAGAGTCTTCATACAAGTTTTGGTTGATTTCTGTCAGCTGTGTAAAAGAGCGTAAAGGTAAAAAAGGTTGGAAGTGGCGAGTGGAGATTTAAAAAACCTTTCTGCAGCCTCAGAATGGCATATTGTGCTTTGAATTCACCGAGGAGCAGTCAGTGACTTCGGACAAGTGGGATATAGAGCTGTACTAAGATAATTTGGGCAAAACAAACTGCCTGGAAAGCAGAGGGTCGCCAGTTCGATCCCCAGCCTCTCCCTGGAAGTAGGGAATGGCAAACCACTTCTGTATCTCTGCCAAGAAAACTGCATGGAGGTGCCCATGCAGTCTGGGAGTGACTGTAGCTGAGTGGTAGAGCAAACTGTCTGGAAAGCAGAGGGTCGCCAGTTCGATCCCCAGTCTCTGCCCCCAAATAGGCAAGGTCAAACCACTTCTGTATCTGCCGAGAAAACTTCATGCAGGTACCCATGGAGTCTGGGAGAGGATGTAGCTCAGTGGTAGGGCAAAGCTGCCTGGAAGTCAGAGGGTCACTGGTTTGAGCGCCAGCCCCTCTCCTGAAGTAGGCAATGCCTAGGCACCCTGTTTCCCCGAAAATAAGACCTATCCTGAAAATAAGCCCTAGCATGATTTTTCAGGATGCTCAAATATAAGCCCTATATAAGTGATATATAAAACATCCCCTGAAAATAAGCCCTAGTATGTCTTTAGGAGCAAAAATTAATATAAGACCCTATCTTATTTTCGGAGAAACATGGTACATATTCAAGGCTGGTGGGACAAGCAGGATGCCTGTAAGGCCATTTCCTGGGATTCGAGAGCAGAAGGTTTGCCCTTGTCTCTGTTTGAGATGCCACAAGCAATTGGTGGGCTACTGTGTGAGACAGGATGCTGGACTAGAAGGGCTGTGGCCTGATCCAGCAGGGCTCCTCTTACGTTCTTATATCCTCATGAAAAAGTTTGTCCTTGTCTCTGCTTAGATGCCTATGGGCAATTGGTGGGCCACTGTGTCGGACAGGATGCTGAACTAAATGGGCTGTGGCCTGATCCAGCAGGGCTTCTTTTAGTTTCTTGTGCTCTTATGTTCTTATAATGGCAAACCTCTTCTGTATCTCTGGCAAGGAAACTGCATAGACTCAGTTGCATCCATGTGGCCAACTGAGAGTCAGTCATGACTGGATGATTTTTAGTTTTATTTTGGACTGATGGTGGCCTTCCAGCGTCTCTAGCAGATGTTCTTCATGTTAGGTATGACTGGAGATTCTTTAGACAGAGATACCAGAGTTTTAGGTGCTCAGCCAGAGGGAAGGTCCACCAATTTTAGGGACAGTCTTTGGTCCTATTTTCACTGGAGGCTTTTCATGGGCTTGGGATTTCAAAGAAGATGTTGTTAGAGAGGTACAGCCATCCCAGCTTCCCCAAAGCCTGGTTAACATGTGCAGATGTTTGCTTGTCCTTGGGAGTTGTACCCAAACGTCATTGTTCTCTGAGCTGCCTTGAAACTTGCTTTTGGCAAATGCCTGTGGGAAAGATAAAATGTTTTTGATGTGTTTGAAGCTTGTGCGTAACCCCCAGATGGTTAAAGCTGATTCCTGAAACATTGTAATGATATAAATTTCCCTGCTTCTGCAGCCCCTTTCCATGCTAATGTGGCTGTCGGAATGAAAAAACTTGCCTTCCCTGGAAACGTGCGCCCGAGTCTGCTGCATTTAAAGGGCACATAAAAACGTAAGGACCTAAGATGATCCCTGCTGGATCAGGCCACAGCCCATCTAGAACAGCATCCTGACTCACACAGTGGCCCGCCAAATGCTCATGGGCATCTCAAGCAGAGACAAGGGCAAACCCTCTCCTGCTCTTGAATCCTAGCAAATGGCTTTAGACGCCTCCTGCTTGTCCCCCCAGTCTGAAAGATGTACTCAGGCATCCATTCTAGTAGCCATTGATACATCTGTCATCCATAAGAACAAAAGGATCAGGCCCCAGCCCATCTAGTGCAGCATCTTGCCTCACACAGTGGTCCACCAATTGCCTATGGGCATCTCAGGCAGAGACAAGGGCAAACCTCCTGTTCTCATCTCCCTGCAAATGGACTTTGATGGATCCTGCTTCTCCCCACAGCCTGAAAAATATACTTAGACATCCATGCTAGTAGCCACTGATATATTCGTCATCCATAAATTTGTCTAACCCTACCTTAACGCTATAGGCTGGTAGCTGTTGCCACCTCTTTTGGCAGCAAATTCCAGAAACCGATGACCCTCTGGGTGAAGAAATGCTTCCCCTTGTCGGATCCAACTCTCCTACCCATCAGCTTCATAGATGCCCCCTGGTTCTAGTGTTGTGTGATAGAGAAAAGAAATTTTCTCTCTCCAACTTTTCTATACTGTGCATGATTGTGCATACTTTGATCAGGTCCCCTCTTAAAACACCATCTCTCCAGACTGAAGAGGCCTAGACGTTGCAGCCTGGTTGCGTAAGGGATTTTGTTCCAACCCCTTCATCATGCTGGGTGCCCTTTTCTGAATCAGTTCTTGGTCTGCAGATCAGGTTCATGTGCTGCTTGAGACACCCATGAGTATTCATTTATTGAGCTGATTTTGCAGCCTACTTGATCAGTGGGATTTTTTAGGAGGTTTCTATCGAAAGGAAGTGGAATACTGTTTTACTAGAACAAATCCCGAGGGGAGACTGTCAGGACGCCTTTAAAGAACCTTTTCCAGGAGTCAAGAGCAGGTAAAGTTTCCTCCTATATTGTCTGCCCAGAAGCAATTGGTGGGTGGGCCACTGTGCGAGACAGGATGCTGGACTAGATGGGCTGTGGCCTGATCGAGCAGGCTCCTCTTAAGTTCTTAGGTTCTTATGAGCAGGTTTGCTCTTGTCTCTGCTTGAGATGCCCATGGGCCTCTGGTAGGCCACTGTGTGAGATGGGATGCTGGACTAGATGGGCTGTGGCCTGATCCATCTGGGCTCCTCTTATGTTCTTATAGGTTTAGACATACTCATAGTTGACAAGCGTACTAGTAGTTACTAGAATGACTCTCTAGATATTGCCTCCAGGTTGAAAAAACAGACAGGATACCCTTGAATTCCATTTTTGTGGTGAAGGTCTTCCCTTCATCTTCTGCTTGAGATGCCCAGAAGCCATTGTTGGGCCACTGTGTGGGACAGAATGCTAGACTAGATGGGCTGTGGCCTGATCCAGCATTATTCCTCTTATGTTCCACGCAGAAGCGCAAAGGGGTTCCAATTGTAGATTTTGAGCTGAGCTGGCTCAGTCTGGGTTTCTTCTTCTTCCTTCTCGTTTAATGGCAAGAAGAACAAAATTACCCTTTTACCCATTTCAGACCGCTCTAATAAAAAGTGCTAACCGCAAATGGGCTCTGAGAAATGGTTTGTTTCAGCTCTGGTCCTGAAAAACTGACGCCTGTGTTTGGAATATGCTCAAATGCAGTTGCTTCTCTATAGTTACCCATGCATCCTGCCATGGCTGGGATGCACACCCACTTGTGTGTATCTTTTTGTGTGCGTGGTAATAAAAAAATAGCCAGCCTGCTATTTTCCTGCCTGCAAAATCCATTATGATGTAGTCGGAAAATGCCCATGAAAAATGCAAAATAGGTGGGTAGGTCGAATAAATTGCTTAGGACCTCTTCCCTAATGTTTCTGGGCTTCGTGCTGCCCTATAAGCAAATGCTCACAGTGATTTAGTGCCTGGAAGCAGAAGGGTTAAAAGAAAATTCAGCAGATACATCACTGGGGGTAATTGGGGAGGCTTAACCGTTCTTGTTGGTCCTGGATCCTTGCCAGGGGCGCGCATGGTTCTCTTTGGCGCATGGGCAGAATGGAGCAACAACCGTTGTTTCTCAGAAGCTTGTTTGTACATGGGAGTTTGTGGGTCAGCCACAGTGATCTTTTCCACTAGATGGTTTATAAGATCAGAAGAGGAGCCCTGCTAATCTGGCCACAGGCCATCTAGTCCAGCATCCTGTCCCATTTGCTGGGAATGGAGAGCAGGAGAAGGTTTGCCCTCGTCTTCTGCTGGAGATGCCCAGAAGCAATTGGTGGGCCACACTGTATGATCAGGTGCTGGACTAGATGGGCTGTGGTTAGGGAGTCAGTGAGTCGGGTCTCTTATCTGGAAATACCGGGTTTGATTCTGCCCTCCTCCACAAAACCATCTGGGTCACCTTGGGCTAGTCACAGTTCTCTTCTCGCAGCCCCACCTCATGGGTTGTTTTGTTGTGGAGAGAACAGAAAGCATTGTCAGTCGCTTTGAGTCCCCTTAAATGGGTGAGAGAAGCATGGAAGAAAAGCCAACTTATCATCATCATCTCCTCCTCCTCCTCCTCCTCTTAGGTTCTTGTGTTCTAGTGGGCCACCGATTGCTTCTGGGCATCTGAAGCAGAAGATAAAGGCAAAAACCTCTTTTGTAACCTAGAAAAATAGGGGCCACCCTTGCTGCAAGATTCTTTTCTTTAAGAGGTTTTGAACCTTGATTTACCTTTTCTCCCCCAAATGAAAGGGTGGTAGGGCAAATGCGATCTTCAGCCGGTATATGTAGCTCAACTGTCTGCAAAGGAGAGGTTTACAGGTGTGATTCCTGGCATTGCTTTGAAAGAAAATAATAGGAAAACCATAAAGCGCCTAGCTGCGTCAAGCTCATCTCAGAGATGGCCTTTATTTTTTATCTCACCTTTACGCTACCTACCTGTGCAGCCAGAAAGCACCTCCTTCATGCTCTTTGACAGAATTAGACTGAAAGCATAACAGCTAAAGAAGTTCTGGGACTTAAAGAAGCATGACTTGGGGCGCTGCCACACGTGGTCTGATCCTGTCCTGGTCTGAGGAGGGTCTCTTCCTAGTTTCGTGGGCCTTGTCCTTCTAATGGCTTGATTATATTGTAGATTAGTTATTTGTTGAGCTTACTCTCTTTGTGCAGCAGCGTTCCGTCGTTTGCATGCCTGCCTGTGGATGATTTCAATCCATTTTAGTGACTGGGGTGCCCAGGACCCGGAGATGATATCATCTTGTCAAATTAATTAATGCAAAGTATTAGGGTGTGACTTCTAGTAGATGCGCCGACGCTGTATCCCTTGCTTGAGAACCACATCAGAGAATTTTTAAATGCCTTAGCAAAAGAGGCACGTGTTAAAAAAGCGGTGCAGTGATCCGAGATCTGGGGAAGAAATGTTTGTTTGTTTCCTTGTTTTCGGTGTCGGTTTTGTTTTGTTTTTTCGTTTGAACGCAACCTGGTGGTGTGCCTTTTGACTTGTGTGGTTTCGGTGGATATTCTGTGTGTGTCAGACGTGGCCGAGGATTAAAGTTGTTTGTACAAAGAATGGTTGAAGGAAAAAAAGGGGGAAACTGCTGGCTCATGGGCTCGCATCATTGTGAAAGGCTTGTTGAAACCCCGTGATATGAGAAACTCATTTCTGCAGCGCTTATCAAGTGCGTGGGCCTGTATGCTGTTTCCTTCCTGGGATGGTGAAACCGGCAGCTGCTTTTTTCCCCCCTCCAAGGGATGCAGAAAAGCTTTCTGGAATGTCACCAGCCAACCTCTCAGAGTGATTTTTTGGAGAAAGGATTTAGACGGGGATTTGGATTCTTAGGGTAAGTCAGCAATGGCCAGGGTACCGGACTGGTAAGGGTGGTAGGCGTCTCCCTTCCGCGTGCTGAACCGGTATGCCAAAGAAATTTCCTAGTCCATTTGTTTATTTATCGATTGATTATTAGCTGTATTTCTATCCTGTCCTGTACCTGAAGGTCTCAGACATATTAAGATCAGTCATATATTAAAACGACAACAGTGTCTGTAAAGTGGGAAGAGACAGTATATTTATATTCTATATTCTCATTTATAAATGAGGGCAGAAAGGTGCATCTTCACTGCCTTCCTAAACCTATACAGTGAAGGGGCCTGACACACCTCAAGGAGGAGAATTTTCCATAGCCTAGGGGCCATCACTGAGAAGGCCCATCCCTTTTACTGTTGAAGGTGGTGGGACAACCAAAAGGGCCTCCAGATCTTAAGGCAAGGGCAAGTTGTTATGGGAGAAGGCGTACCTTTAGATATTTGGGGCCCAAGTCATTTGGGGCCTTATCAGTCCAAGTTAACACCTTGAATTGGGCTTGGTATGCAATCAGCAGCCAGTGCATCTCTTTTAAGACCGGCGTGATGTGTGTCCAGCAGCTGCTGCATTCTGCACCAGCTGCAGCTTCCGGACTGTCTTCAAGGGCAGCCCCGTGTAGAGCGCATTGCAATAGCCCAATCTGGTGGTTATACAGAGCATGGATAACTGTAGCCAAGTGAACTCTGTCCAGAAAAGGCTTCAACATAGTTGGGAATAGGCACGCTTGGCCATGGCCTCCATCTGAGCTTCAAGTGTTAGCGCAGAGTCCAAGAGCACCTCTAAATTTCAGGCCTGTCTCTTTCAGGGCATTGCAACCCCGTTGAGGACAGGGTATCTCCCAACTACACGGACCTGACACCCTGTGACATATAGCACCTCTGTCTTGTCTGGATGCAGCTTCAATTTATTGGCCCACATCCAGCCCATTGCTGCCTCCAGGCACCAGTTGGTCCAGTTTACTGGCCTGTGCAGAATCGCCCTTTAATAAGGGTGCCTGAAAATGTAGCCCCTCCGTAAATTCCAGTACGAACTGATCTGCAACTTCTCGTTTAATGTATAGATCTTGCATTCTGCACGTCTTTGAGTTCTGCAGTTACATCCTTGGCTCAAAAGCTTTATTAAAATGTGTGTGAGCCTGCTCAGTATAGGATCAAATGCATTTAGTAGTGGTGATGTCAGCAATCGGTATTAAGCGTGTATTTAGAGGGTGCACACTTTGTGACGGAACACAGTCTGAATGGTAGGAAAGGATGTATTTGTGCCACTTTTGATGTAGGGTCTCTTAATTAAAGTATGGATTAATTCAGAAATGCAGTGGAATGACCTCATGATGTGTGACTCTGGCTTGGACCAAAAACGGACAGATATATACGTCCCTAGTCCTTTCCGCCAGAATTTGAGCCAGGTGGGGGAGCTGGAAAAGGTTTTCTGACTTGGTGGTGAAGACTTTCTGTGTGTACAGAGGATCCCAGGTTCGATTCTCTGGATCCCCATTTGGGTCTGGGGAGGGTTTCTCCTGATATGGCCTGGAGAGATTTCCACCGTCATGGTGGGCATGCTGAGCTAGGTGGGTGAGATCTGGTTCTGTATTGGGAATATCTTGGGTTCAAAAAGGGGATCCAGTTGTTAGAAGCTAATGCATCAGCAGGGCTGACTCTGAGCAAGATCTAGGGCCATTTGCTGGGATTTGAGAGCAGGGGAAGGTTTGCCCTTGTCTCTGCTTGAGATGCCTATGAGCAATTGGTGGCCACTGTGTGGGACAGGATGCTGGACTAGATGGGCTGTGGCCTGATCCAGCAGGGCTTCTCTTACGTTCTTACCCTTAATCTAGGCTGCAAAGTCCTCTTCTGGACCTCAAAGGTCTGCACATTAGTGTGGCTCTATGAGACCCCACCACCTGCTTGGTACATGTCACCCGTAAGCATTGGAGCATCATCTAGACTAGAGGCTGTCTAATCAGGATCACCAGTAGACCCGTTTAAAGGAGATTACCCATGGGCCCTGGTCCAGAACACAGAGGCATGCAGAGGGCGCTCCTCTGGTGTTCAGGTCTCCCAGGGGACCCATTTTGGTGGTGCACCAAAACATGCTGCTGAAATGGGTCCCCAAAAGCCTCTGGGGCTTGGAATGTTTGTCCCTGTCCCTTGGAGCACTTGGAGTCTGGCCCTAAAGCTTCAAGAAGCTTCAGGGCAAGGCTGGGACTGGTGTGGACCATCACTGTCAAGCAGGTGGCCCTTGTTCCAGATCACAGCTTTCTGTGGTATGAGCCAGTGGGCCTGGGTAGTTCAGATTCCTGAGTTCAGACCACAAGCAGAAAGACCCTATGATTCTGTGTTTTGTTTTGTGGCCCTGACAATAAAAAGGGCAACTTATTTACTGGAACCCCTAAACCTTTTCTTTTTCACTGAATAATAGTGAGCATATGCCTGGTTCTGCTTGTAGATGAATATGTATCAAATTGTGGTGCCATCACATATGATCAGCTAGGCTGAGCTCTGTGTCTCCCTTTTTGGCCAAAGGCTCCGAATGCTGTCCAGCTGCCCCCTTCCCTATGACCTGCTGTACTGCCCAGCTCAGGGTACTGTTTGATAGTGTTTCCTGTGGCCTGGTGCTGCTGAGCATGAGGGGATCTGCCAAGAGGAGATAGGCAATGTCTGCCTGGTGGTGGCCCCAGCCTAGCACAGAGCCCGTGCTCTAGGAAGCAGAAAGCATTCTGGATGCCCACTCTCTTGTAGGAGAAGGGAAAGAGGCGGCGATGTTGCTGCTGTTAGGCAGCTCAGTTGCACATTCCAAACAGGGAGATTTTGCTTACTAAGGGGCGTTCTTTGCCTTGTGGCATACTTGACCTTGAACAAATAATAGGTAATCAATTGAGTGATTAACCAGACAGCGTTTGACAGGTTAACTGATCAGCATTCCAGCTTTTGGTACACAGAGGCAGGATTCTTGCTCGACGGGGCGGAGGCGGATGGGGGAGTCGGAGCAGAACCTCTGGCTGGGGGCAACAGGATTGACTCCCCAACGGGCCGAGGCGGAAGGGAAGAAATTCCTCGAAAAGTCGCCGACGGTCTCTGCGCGCCGCCCGCCTCGTGCTCCGCGGCAGCGGCCTTCTGCCTTTCGTCTTGGCAGGCCCTGTTGGCATGGCCCGAGGAGGCAGGTGTTCCGGTGGGGTTCTCTCCATTCATAATCCCGCTTGGAACCGTGAGCAGCTTTTATTTTCCCTGTCCCTGCCAGATCCTGCCGCGTGAGCCATTCTGTAGCAGTCGGCAGGAAACTTTCTATTAATTGGGGATCTCTCTGGCTGGCTCAGACGTACTTTTGCACCAGGAGTTGGCAAGGAAACTTCCAAAAAGGGGGGGGTGTAAATCACTCCAATGGGACGATCCCTTTGTCCGTCATGCGCCTGAAGACGGTGTTTCCTTCTGAGAGGGGTGAAAAGCGTGTCTGAGATGCAAGGACTTTGGAGAAAGAACAGGGAAAAGCCTCTGTGGCTGAACGAATATTTGTAATATTTCATATTCATACGAATTCAGACATTCGTATATGAATCTTAATGGTATGACATTCGTACATTGATGTTCGTATTTGTGTTAAAGTTTTGAAGCATTTGTATAAATCCTTTGGAAATTCATGAAACTGGGGAGGTGGGAAAGCGGCTGTGCCAGTCGCCTCTGCAATGGATCCAGAGTGTATTCGGCATGGATTCAAAGTGGATTCAGGGTGGATTTGATGCTTCAGAGAGGATATGTATTGGATACCAATCAGATACGTATCAGATATTTTTGTGAATTCGTACAAATACAATCCTACGACATTTGAAGAGGATCTGTTCAAACGAATGCAATTTTTCTCACATTCGTTTAGGAAATCCTGCATTGAGCAGGGGGTTGGGCTGGATGACCCTAGAGGTCCCTTCCAACTCTGTGATTCTATGATTCAATACAAATCGAAGGCAAAAAACCCCATTTGTGCACATCCCTAGAGCAGATCTATAAAGAAGGAGATTTGGAAGAGAGCAGCTTATCCATACCGGGGGACCAGAGAACAGTTGCCTCAAATAACAAGCTTCGCAGCTCCTTATGGGACATTCAGCTTGCTCCTCTTTGGCAGGATGGGCCGACTGGGAAACCTTTGGAAGACTGGATTTTGGGGCTTCCGTTTCTTTTTTTTCAGAATCTCCAGCTTTTCTGAACATAACAATTGCTGACCTTATAAGGAAAGGATGTGATAGATGTTTAAAATAAACCAGGAAAGAGGAGGTGGTGGGGCTTGGCAGCTGGACAGAACCCTTTAGGGGATGTCCCCCACCCCCAGGTGGCCTACCAGACTTCGGATTGAAAATGCCAAGTACCTTTGGAGGGCAAAAGGTTAGGCAAAAAGCAGAACCCCAACAAAGTCCCGTCTAGCTCAACGTGGCCTTGATGGTGCGGCCGCCAACGAGGCCGCCCGTTTGCATCTGAAATGTATAATGGCCTCTTAGGATCCTGTCTGTATTGAACAGAACTGGAGGCCTTCCAAGGAACTGTCTGGAAAAAAAAACAGCACTTTTATGTACAGCCCTAATATCTGTGTCTTGAGATTCTAATACCATCATTTCTCTTTCTTTCCTGTGCAGCAGCAGAAGCAGCAGCAGCAGCCCTGGAATCATCTGAACACATTCCTATCAAGAACAGAGGCACTTTCTCTGGCGGTGACTTGCCTGCATAAAATATACATTTAAACTTCCTCTGACAGCCAGCAGCTGCTTAGGATGTTTGTCTCTTAATGCTCCCTCAAGCTTGCTGACAATACACCAAGGTAGGTCGTCACTGATTGGTGACCTTGCATTGTGTTTGCTCTTCCTTTTTGCGGCCTATATATAAATATAAATATATATATATATATATATATATATATAGGAGAAAAAAGTTATTTCAGAATAAAATTCCATCTTGTAAATAATGCATGCACTCAAATATTTAAAAGGGCATTTTCTGGTATCTGATATCTTGAGGCAGCTGTAAAATTGTAGGATAATCATTTCTTCACAGGCTGTGAGCTGTTGGTTCAATGGAAGATGATGCTGGGCTGGTTTGCACATAATGGAGAGGCACGCTTTACTGGGTGGAGAAAATGGAACATAGTCAAGGAACGTCTCTGGCATGTGCGTCCTTCCCTCCCTCCCTCCCTCCCTCCCTCCCTCCCTCCCTCCCTCCCTCCCTCCCTCCTTCCTTCCTTCCTTCCTTCCTTCCTTCCTTCCTTCCTTCCTTCCTTCCTCCCTCCCTTCCTTCCTTCCTTCCTTTCTGTAGCCATTTCTGCACTGAGCCTTATTTCAGATTATTATATCCTGGAATTAGAGACTGCTGTCCACATGCTAGTATAAACTATGACAAACTCTGGGAGGGATCTGTCATCGTTCCACTAGTTTCTGGACAGACAGCATCTATTCCAGGCCTTCCTTCCTTCCTTCCTTCCTTCCTTCCTTCCTTCCTTCCTTCCTTCCTTCCTTCCTTCCTTCCTTCCTTCCTTCCTTCCTTCCTTCCTTCCTTCCTTCCTTCCTTCCTTCCGTCTCTGCATTGGAGAGGAGCCAGGCTTGTTTGCAAAACAGATCACAGTATAATACTCAGAATATCTCATTATTTTATACTGACTTGTTTAGTGACCAGCCAGACTCTGTGTGAAATCACAATCTCTGGTTTGTGCCTCCCCTTCGCCTCCCCTCCCGCCTCAGTACAAAGATTTGGTTGTACCTGGTCAGAAATCTGAGGTATCTTTCCGTCTGCGCTGTTCTTGAGTTTCCCTTATAGTGCGCTTGGCAGTAAAACTGGTTAGGCCTGAGGTAAATCGAAGCACCCCAGAAGTCGTTGCCCCACGTGTCGAGTAAGGAGGGCTTTTTGCAAGATGTGTGGGGAGTCTGAGCACATTTTGTGTCATTTGGGCTGCTTCTGAGTTGTATGTCAAAGGCAGGAGGTCTTCGTCTCCCTGATGTTCTTTTCTGGAGCATTAGAATCCAAGAGGTACTTTTCCTTAGGCGGCTGTGACTCGTGGCTGGTCGATGCCAGTTCTGAGCTGGGGAGATGCTGCCTGGATTGCAGGTCACCTCCTGTCAGGATTAGGCCTCAGTTTGTTGTAAACCAAAAGAGAAGCCATCACTTTCGGCAGCATCTGGAAGCAAACTGTTAAAGGACTGAGCAATATCTGGCCCATGTGAGCCAGTTTGGTCTAGTGGTTAGGGAGCCGGACTATTATCTGGGAATACCAGGTTTGATTCCGCCCTCCCCCATGAAGCCAGCTGGGTGACCTTGGGCTAGTCACAGCTCTCTTACCTCACCTCTCTTACCTCTCTTACCTCTGTTATGGGGAGAAGAATAGAAAAACTTTGTCAGCCACTTTGAGTCCCCTTAAATGGGTGAGAAAAGCGGGATAAAAAAGCCAAGTCCTCCTCCTCCTCCATCTTTTTCTTCTTTCTTCTTCCTTCCTCCTCCTCCTCCAGTTCTCATGAATCTGCTCTTGTGGCTCCAAACTACCCAACTTAAAGGCCTTGAGGTGTTCTTCCTGGACTAGAATTGTCTGCATTCCGCTCCCAGCATTGCCTGGCGAGGCATCCAGGAGCACCATCTATGAGTAGAGTGGGGCCGTAACTGTCTGCCCAGTGTGCTGAAATGAGGTTGTGCTGTCGTCGTTTTTGTAGCTGCTGCCTGGTACCATTGAGTCAAGCTTAACACTGTGCGGTTGTCATGGCCATGAGTTGTCGCTGAGAAGCCAGCCCAGTGAAAACAACACATGGGACCCTTTTGCATTTGAGGATTTGGTTCATTCCGGTGTAGATTTGGCTGGAGGGAAGGCAAGAACTCCAAGGAATGGAAAAGGCCTTGAACATCCGAGTGGTTTTTGGGATTAGTTTAGGTTACGTCGGCTTGAATATGAAGTGAATGTGGGTGTGCACATCCACATTGGAGAGTGTGTTGGTGTGCTTGTTTAAAATGGTTCAGTAACCTGTCACCTTTTTGGCAGGTGAGGCAGCAGTCACATTATATAAACAGATAAGCAAGACCCTGGTTGGTCAGATTTGCTTTTCGCGAATCCTGCATCCAGCAGGAACTTGTAAGTTAACTGGGAAACCCATGAGCTAGGCCTAAACTCAAATGTCCTATCTGTCTGTTATCCAGACGTTCCACATCTCAATACTGCGCCTGCTCTGTTGGCAGCTGGGCTCACATTCAAGTGCCAGAGCTCTTTATAAATCTATGGTGAGGCCATATTTGGAAATATTGTGTACAATTCTGGTCATCACACCTCAGAAAGGATATTGTGGACCTGGGAAAGTTGCAGAAAAGGGCAACCAGAATGATAAAGGGGCTGAAACAAAATCTCTTACGAAACCAGACTGCAACATCTAGGCTTCTTCAGCCTGGAAAGACGGCATTTAAGAGGGGACCTGATTGAAGTAGATAAAATCATGCAGAGTATAGAAAAGGTGGATAGAGAAAATTACTTTTCTCCATCACACGACCCTAGAACCAGGGGGCATCTATGAAGCTGATGGGTAGGAGAGTCAGATCAGACAAGGAGAAGTATTTCTTCACTCAGAGGGTCATTGGTCTAGATGAGGTGGTAACAGCAACCATCCTAGATGGCTTTAAGGAAGGGTTAAATTCAGGGAGGACTGGTGTATCAATGGCTACTAGCATGGATGCCTAGGTGTAGCTTACAGGCTGAAGAGACAGGCAGGAGGCCTCTCAGGGCCACTTGCAGGGAGTCGAGAGAAGGTGAAGGCTTTACCTTTGTCTTCTGCTTAAGATGCCCATGGGCAATTGGTGGGCCACTGTGTGGGGCAGGATGCTGGGCTAGATGGGCTTTGGGTCAGTCCAGCAGGGCTCCCCTTATGTTCGTATGTCTATAATTCAGAAGGTGGTCAAGAGACTCCCTGGGGCTAGGAGGAGGAAGTAATCTGACCTGCATATAAAGGGCCTTTCTTAGCTTCTTACCTTTATGGCAAAGGGCTGAAGGTAGCTCCGAGGTCCTGATCGGATAGCTTTATCAGTGGCTCTTAGCTCTGAGGGCAGTAAGAGGTGGTCTGCCTCCAAAGGCCGTCGGCCAGGTTGGCAACGGCAAGCCGAGCAAGCTGTGTGCTCATGTCCCGATGGTGGCCTCCTTTCTGCAGCTGTGAGAATAAACTGCTGGACTAGGGTGGGCGCAGGTCCAATCCAGAAAGGCACGTCTTGTGTTCTGTCTCCTGTGGGCTTCTGCAACTCCTCCTCAATGGAGCAAATTTAACTCATCAGCAGCTGCCGCGTCTTGAGGCCATGAATTCCTTAGATTACATAGATGCTGAGTGAAAGTCTGCATTCGCTTATCATAAGATCTCCTCCCTGGTATGATCTTTCTCTCTCTCTTTTAATCTCCCTTGGATAGAAGTCATTTGGCTTCTGGGTTGCGTTCCCTGTCTTTACCGTGTCTTTGATATAATGCTTCAGAATTTTTTGCTTTTACTGGGACGACTTTAGTGCCTTTCCTGCATTTACCGTCAGTAAATCCAAATCGGTGGGGTCAGAATAACGACACCCACTCATCTGGGTTTCTTGGAGGCGTGGGTCAGATTAGCACCGCCTGCACTCTCGGCGTTGGTTCAGTTCTCCCCTCGGAACCTGGGGCTCCCTTTTGGTGGCGCCCCATGGCTCACCACTGAAAATCACCCCTGGTAGTTCTGGATTCACTAATCAGGATCAAAATGAATTAAATGCAGAAAAGGCCCTTGACGCAATGCAGAAGGGAGGGCATTCCACACACAGCCTGGGGGCCACCACAGAGCAGGCCCTCTGTCAGCAAGCTGCCTTATTTATTTATTATTAATTTGTATTTCTATCCCGCCATGTATTCAAAGGTCTCAGGGCAGGTAACAACATTTATAATCATGTATTAAAACAACAATGGTGTGTATTAAAAAAGTAACATTGTCTGTAAAGTGGAAAGAGACAGTTTATCCCCATCTACCCAGGGCAAAGAGGTGTGTCTTCACTGCCCTTCTAAACATATACAATGAAGGGGTCTGATGCACCTCAAGGGGGAGACTATTCCGTAGCCTGGGGGCCATCGTGAAAAGGCCCTGTCCTGGGTGCCCACACCTTTTACTACTGAAGGGGGTGGGACAACCAAGAGGCCTCCCCTCCGGATCTTAAGGCACAGGCAGGCCTTAGAGATCTTGTTGTGCAAAGGGTTGTGAGTAATGCTGCTCATTCTAGCCCATTTGGTCTAGTGGTTAAGGAGCCAGACTTTTATCTGGGAACACCGGGTTTGATTCTGCCCTCCTCCATGAAGCCAGCTGGGTGACCTTGGGTTAGTCACAGCTCTCCTCTGAGCTCTCACAGCCCCACCCACCTCACAGGGTGTTCTGTTGTGGGAGAAGCATAGAAGGTTTGTCAGCCACTTTGAGTTCTCTTAAATGGGTGAGAAAAGCAGGGTAGAAAAGCCAACTCTTCTTCCTTCACAAAGCCAATTGGGCGCCCTTGGGCTAGTCACAGCTCTCTTCTGAGCTCTCACAGCCCCACCTGTTGTGTTGTGGGGAGAAGAACAGAAGGTCTTCCAACCACTTTTGAGTCTCCTTGAATGGGCAAGACAAGTGGGATAGGAAAGCCAACTCTTCCTCTTCCTTTTCTCCTTCTCCTTCTCCTCCTCCTCCTCCTCCTCCTCCTTCCTCTTCCTCCTCCTCCTCCTCCTCCTCTTCTTCTTCTTCTTCTTCTTCTTCTTCTCACCGCCTTTGGGCAGGGTGGGGGGACAACTGTGCATTTTGCAGGCCAGTGGTAGCTGCTGAGTTTCATGGTTGATCTAAGTGGAGGTTCTGCCGCCTTGTCGCATCTGCTCTTGATCCCGAGCCATCTTGCTTTGTTTAGAGCACGGCTTCCTAATTTAATACAGTCCCAAAATAGTTTCCTTGTGAGGCAAGGCATGGATGGCTCCGTGAGCCTGTGCGTTTTCCTGTTTTCCTCCTTTCTTAGTGTTTTGAGAAGCCCTTTTGATTAAACACTGAAGGGGAAGATTGGAGCGTCTTTGCAATTAGATGTAATTTAAGTTTAAGATTAGCACGGAAAACATGGGGTCTCTTTCCCCCTCTGTAAACAGCCACCCGGTCCACCGGAGTGGGAAATCATCCCGCCGGTAGTTGGCCGACTGTGAATCTCACTGTGTAACTGTGAATTGCACACTTTATTTTTATCTTGTGGTTGCTTTCAAAAACAACACTTTCCAATGTGAAATTCCAGCTCCTGGCTGAAATCTGTTCCCTATCTGATACGACTTCTGCTTTCGTAGGTTCTGATCAGGAGTCGCGGCGTTTAATGGAGTAAGGGCGCTCGGAGGGGCCCGCCTGGGTTATTGAATGCAGCTGGGGCAGGAAGCAGAATCCAGGATTTCCTGGAGGTGCCGACCCAGGCTGAGCCCTAGCACGCCTCTGGATGATGGGTTTTGCTATGTAAACTGCCTATAGTCTAATGAAGTCTTTTGCTCTCAGTCTTTACCTTGGCTCTGCTTCCTGTAACATAAACTCATTATTCTGTAAGCCAGTTTGGTCTTGCGGTGAGAGTGCTGGATTCTTACCTGGTTTGAGTCTGCGCTCCTCCACGAAACCAGCTGGGTGACCTTGGGCTAGTCACAGCTCTCGGTCTGAGCTCTCGCAGCTCCACTGCCCCGTAGGGTGTCTGTTGTGGGGGGAAGAACAGAAGGTTTGTCAGCAGCTTTGAGTAGGGATGTGCACGAATATCTGAATGCGTTCAAGAGTAGATCGAATCGACCGGATTTCGACATTTGAATTTGAATCCAATGTCCTTAAATTAGAATTTAAAGATTTGATTTGAATTTTGAATTTTGGATCTATTTGTTAGAATTATTCGGACATTCGTATGTGTACCGGTTCGTAAACGATGCATACTTGAAGATCTGCATCTTTCCTGCATCCATACGCATTTGTACAGGTCCGTACGGGATGAAAATGGGTTGTATACGGGATAACTACAGGATGCATATGGACATGTATGGATATGTATGGATGTGTACAGACCTGGGGAAGATGTGTACGGCCATCTATGAATGTTGTTAACATTTGTAAGTGCAAATTTGAATTAAAAATTCAAATGAATAGATTCGAATTTGCTTAATTCGAATTGAATCTGGTTAAATTTGAATTTTAAACATTCAAATCGAATTGAATTTTTGCATATTTAATTTGAATCAAATTGAATCCCGAAAATTGTATTCGTGCACATCCCTAGCTTTGAGCCCCCTTAAGGATGGAAAACGTAGGGTATAAAACGTGACTCTTGTGAACCTTATTTATTTACAGTGGTACCTCGACATACAAGTTCCCTGACATACAAGTGTTTTGAGATACAAGCCGCCGAGCGAGTGATATTTTGCTTTGAGATGAGAGCAAGATTTGAGATACGAGTATGTAAATACAGTACAGTACATAACAAAAACAACTGAGGTGGTGTTTTGGGAGCTGGAATGGATTAATGGGAAAATTGCTTTGAGATACGAGCGATTTGACATAAGAGCAAGGTTACGGAACGAATTAAACTCGTATGTCAAGGTACCACTGTATTTGTAGTTTTAGTCCCTGTTCCAAAACTTCCAGGTCCCAGGACAGGTGACAGTAAAGCCAATGCAATAAACAGAATTGCAATTCAGTTCATAAGGAAAGAAAAAAATATGTACCTGAATGGGGAAGGAAAGGAAGGGCATACAAAATAGTGTTCCAGGTGTTTCACAAAATATTCATAGGTGTTCCTCCTCTATCAGAGGTGCAAGGAGCCGAGACGCATAAAAGGGCCTTTTCTGTAGCAGCTCCCAGATTTTAGAACAACCTTTGCCAGATGTCGAATGTCATATGGTTTTGGGTGCTTGGTTAAAACAGACATTTTTATTCAGGCCTGTGATGCATAGCTTCCTCCAAGAGCTGCTTTACAAGGGAGGGGGGTTATATTTTAAATATACTTTAGGTTTACTTTATATGTTCTCCGTTTTCACTCTTGTTAACCATCCTGGGACCTTTGAGTAAAGGGTGGGATGGACATTCTTAAATAAAATTAAAATAGCATCACCCTTGTATGTGAGATGCAGACTGGGCTAGGTGTAGCCCCTAGCAAATCCTCCAGAAGCTAGATGAGATTGTTACCTTGGCTTATCTGCCCTTTCTGATTGGCTTGGACCCCGGAGGAGTTCAGGGGTAAAGTCAAACATGGTTGCCTTTACCGCATATGATGGCCTAATTGCATGGCAATATGCATTTCTGGGTCCAAAGTAGACCAGACCCGAGCAAGTGTATCAATGGCTACTAGCATGGATGCCTGGGTACATTCTCCAGGCTGGAGAGATAGGCAGGGATGCCCTCAAGACCATTTCAAGGGAGTCAAGAGCAGGTGAAGGTTTTGCCTTTGTCTTCTGCTTAAGGTGCTCAGACAAGCAATTGGTGGCCACTGTGTGAGACCGGATGCTGGACTAGATGGGCCGCGGCCTGATCCAGCAGGGCTCCTCTTAGGTTCTTGTAGACAAGTTCATGGAGGACAGATGCACCAGGGATATTAGAATGGTGATACTAGGTACCACCTCCAGCATGAAGAGGCGGGCAGGGATGCAGGTGATGGTTTTGCCTTTGTCTTTCTGCTGGAGATGCCCAGAATTGCTTGGTGGGCCACTGTGTGAGACAAGGTGCTGGACTAGATGGGCTGTGGGTTGATCCAGCAGGGTTTCTTCTGGCCTTTCTCTGTATTGTCACCTTCATAGGTTATTCAGCTCTCCGTTTTTCCTATCATACATCTATGTTACTGCATGCCTGTTCTCATGCCATGATGCTCATCAGGGCACGTTGTTATACTCCTGTTCATTCCATAACATATCTGCTGGGTCCTGCGTGTCTATGTCTGCCGTCACTCTTTATTTGCCATATTACTCTTTTTTAGCCTGTTCTATGCTTTTGTAGTTTTCAGTGAGAGTTGCTTGCGTTCAGTGCCCATGGGAGGGGCAGGGGACCGGAGTGGGGAAGGGAAGAGGTCTCTGCAGCGTTTCAAGGGCATGCTGTTTGTTTCTGGTGCTGCTTGCTCTCAAGTTAAGGGTTTCCCCCCAGTTTGGGGGCTGTGGGAATTAGGCAAGGAAATGTGAAGACACTGTGTTGGTGCTGTAGGTCTGTGCCGTTGCAGTTTTTGGTTTTTCAAGCCGTGATGTTGGAGGAAGAACGAATCTTTCTTAGTTCACAGAAGTTTTATTCTTTCTACTAACTTCTGGCTGAATCTTGCAAATGGCATCAGTGACAAAATTATGCGGTACTACACGACCCAGCGTCTATCCACGGCTACTTTGTTTGTTTTTCTATCTGGTCCTATACCCAAAGGTCTCAGGGCAGGTAACAACATTTAAAATCAGACTTATATTAAAACAACAACAGTATATATTAAAATAGAAACAGTGTCTGTGAAGTGGAAAGAGACAGTATGTTCCCATTTAACTAGGGCAAAGAGTGCATCTTCACTGCCTTTTTAAACATACAGCAAAGGAGCCTGACACACCTCAAGGGGGAGACTATTCCATAGCCTAGGGGCCATCACTGAGAAGTCCCTTTCCTGGGTGCCCACCCCTTTTGCTACTGAGGATGGTGGGACAACTAGGACTGGCTCTCCTCCAGATCTAAAGGCATGAGCAGGTTGATATGGGAGTAGGTGTTCCTTTAGATACTTGGGGTCCAAGTCAATTAGGGCCTTATAAGTTAAAGTTAACACCTTAAATTGGGATTGGTAGAGAATCGTCAGCCAATGCAACTTTTTAAAGACCGGCATGATGTGCATCTGGCCAGCTGTCCTGGTCAGGAGTCTAGCACCTGCATTCTGCAGTAGCTGCAGCTTGTGAACTGTCTTCAAGGGCAGTCCTATGTAGAGTGCATTATAATAGTCTGGTCCCGAGGTTACCAGAGCATGGATAACTGTGGCCAAGTCATCTCTGTCCTGAAAAAGCTTCAACCAACGTACAAGCTGTAGTTGGGAGTAGGCACTCCTGGCCACGGCCTCCATCTGGGCTTCAGACATTTAGCGCGGAGTCCAGGAGTACCCCCAGATTACGAACCCGTCCCTTCCAGGGCATTGTGACCCAATCAAGGACAGGGTGTCTCTTATCTGGGAATACCAGGTTTGATTCTGCCCTCTTCTGTGAAGCCAGCTGGGTGACCTTGGGCTAGTCACAACTTTCTTCTGAACTCTCACAGCCCCACCTACCTCACAGGGTGTTCTGTTGTGGAAAGGAGAACAGAAAGCTTTGTCAGCCGCTTTGAGTCCCCTTAAATGGTTGAAAAAAGTAGGGTAGAAAAGTCAATTCTTCTTCCTCCTCCTCCTCCTTCTTCTTCACCCCTGAAGAATTAGAAGAAAATACTGTCATCAGAAGCCTTGTTTTTAATGATCTTGCATTCCTAGGACTTTGGTTCCATCCCTTCTTCTTGACCACCATCTGGAATAGTCAGGTTGTTCTGGTTGGAACTCTGTCATTATGTTAGATTGCATTGGGCCAGTGAGACGGTAACCTAATGAAGAGTGGATTCTTGGCTGTAGCAATGAAATCTCAAGGAAAGGGCCTTCCTGTAGTTCCACCTCTCTCAGAAGTGCAAAGAGCAGTGACACACAAGAAGGCCTTTTCTGCAGTGGCCCCCAGACTCTGGAACAACCTCCCTCTGTTTATATATTTCAGCATCTGGTTAAAAACATTCTTCTAAGGCCATATTCTAGGATTCAAGAGCAGAAGGTTTGCCCTTGTCTCTGCTTAAGATGCCCATGGGCAATTAGTGGGCCAGGATGCTGGAGTAGATGGACTATGGCCTGATCCAGCATATGTTCTTATGCCCCTTCACCCAGGCCTTTGATAATTAGCTTCCTCTGGATAGTGCCCTGCCAGGTGGGAGAGAGGAAGCCTAGGTGTGGTGTATTTTTAAATATATTTTAGATTATCCTATGTATTTCAAGCTTGATTGTTGTTAACCTGCCCAGGACCTTCAGGTCAAGGGTGTGAAATGAACGAACGAACGAACGAACGAACGAACGAACGAACGAACGAACGAACGAACGAACGAACGAACGAACGAACGAACGAACGAACGAACGAACGAACGAACGAATGAAATAACAGTGGTTAATGCCACCAGTATTTCACCCAACAGGTGGATTGCACACTTGCATAAAGAGCTGGTTATTCTTGGCAGAGGGACCTGCGGTAACATTTGCAATGAGTCCAATGATCTTGCTAGTATTGACTTTGTCCTCTGTCATCTTGGCTTAGGGGGCCGTGATGGTGTCATAGTCTAATTTTTACGCGTTAGTTGCTGCTGAGGTTGCTCGTGAATTTCCCAGTGGTTCATTTCCCCGGTGATAATTCTGACAAATTTTGATGTCACTCCTTGGTCACACTTGGCTATGCTCAGTTTTCTCCCTTAGCCACCCCCCCCCCTTTTCGATCTTGCGTCGCGCAGTGTGACTTACGGAGAATGTCTGGAATCGGTGGCACGGTGATGGCCTGAAACAATTGCTGTGCAATCTTCCTGAAAGAAATTTCTTCCTGCAAGAAATGGTTAGGCAGCAAGGACAGAGAGCAGGTGGAGGTTTTTGCCTTTGTCTTCTGCTTGAGATGCCCATAAGCAGTCGATGGGCCACTGTGTGAGACCGGATGCTGTGACCCCACCCAGCAAGACTCTACTTGTGTTCTCATTTATCTGAATCTAGTATCTGGATGGGTATCTGAAGGAGCGCCTTCTCCCATATAGACCTGCCCGTACACTGAGATCTCAGGGAGGGGGCCTTCTTGTAGCTCCTTCTTTTGCAGAGGTACGAGGCACAGGGATGTACAAGAGGGCCTTCTCTGTGGTAGCCCCTAGACTTTGGTACAGCCTCCCTTTTGAGGTTTGCCAGGCGCCTACATTGTATACTTTTTGGTGCATTTTCAACCAGGCTTTTGCCATCTAAATAGTTTCGTGAGCCAGTTTGGTCTAGTGGCTAGGGAGCTGGACTCTTATCTGGGAATACCAGGTTCGATTCCGCCCCCCCCCCATGAAGCCATCTGGGTGATCTTGGGCTAGTCGCAGCTCTCTTCTGAGCTCTCATAGCCCCACCTACCTCACAGGGTGTTCTGTTGTGGGGAGAAGAATAGAAAGCTTTGTCAGCCGCTTCGAGTGCCCTTAAATGGGTGAATAAAGCAGGGTATAAAAGCCAACTCCTCCTTCTCCTGCTGCCGCCGCCACCACCACCACCACCGCTGCCAAATCAGATGTGGCAAATGGGCTTTCCATGTGGGAAATGGGCTTTCGGATGTGAGAAATGCAACCTGCCTCCACTTACCTGTCCTCCTTGCCACTGGCGCCACACTGAATTGGATGTGGGAAATGGGCTTAAGCCCATTTCCCACATCCGATTCGGCTTGACGGCAGTGGCAAGGAGGACAGGTAAGTGGGGGCAGGTTGCATTTGCCTTAGCCCTCCCAGAATGACTTGGGCTTGATGTATCCGGAGGGAAATGGCTTGCTTGTAAAAGCAAAACAAAAGCTCATTTAAGGCTTTTCCACCTAGGACTGTCACCTGCAGTTTGCCGAAATCGGTGAATTTTTTCAGAGCTGCCATTTAGGCCTTTTATCAAAGTGGCGACTTCTGTACTTGGTTTTGTTTTCTCGGTAGCGGTTTAAGCTCTTCGCGTTGCATGTGTTCCCGGATATCTGTAACTTAATGTATAACCGCAATTGCTTGGGTCTCCAAGATGACCTCTGTGATTGTGAACAGTGACAGTTTTCTATAAATACTGAGCTTCCTTGCTTTGAGTTCTGTAATGCTACTGCTGCTGCTACCGAGGGCTGTGGTCTCTCTTCTGGAATTAAAGCTTTGATTTCTATTTGAAACCTTTGTCTGAAACCTCCTTTCCAACATGGCAGCGAATCTAGACTCATAGCAGATTAGGATCCTTTCCGCACTCGGTTTAGATTCGCATTAATCCAGATCGCAAGATTCCCATGCGCAAGAATGCCCCTTGCACAAGACCTAAATTAATCTGAATCTTTAGTGTAGATCTGTTCAACCCACTCTACAAGGCGACTAAGGGCCTTGTTCCAGATCACAAGAGGTGTGGAGATGGCTTGCCACCACGATCTGGAACTACTGAGGGCACTGAAAACCACCTCCACAGGCTTCGAGGCTGGGAACTATCATCCCTAGCCGTCGGATGGGTAGTGATAATGGTGATGGTGAAGCTTATGTGCACTTCACAGCTGTGCGATGGCATGGTCCAGATCAGCATTGTCAATGTAGATGGCACTGAATCAGCCTACGTCTCAACAAGATCTGGATCAGTGGGTCTGCTTATTCTGGATCCACTGATCCATATAAAGGGAGGTTAGTGCAGAAAATCAGACTTCAACATCTAAGCCTCTTCAGTCTGGAGAGACGGCGTTTAAGAGGGGATCTGATTGAAGTATATAAAATCATGCACAGTATGGAAAAGGTGGATAGAGAAATTTCTTTTCTCTCTCACACAACACTAGAACCAGGGGGCATCTATGAAGCAGACGGGCAGGAGAGTCGGATCAGACAAGGGGAAGCATTTCTTCACCCAGAGGGTCATCGGTTTATAGAATTTGGTGCCGGAAGAGGTGGTAATAGTTACAGTACCAGTCTAGATGGCTTTAAGAAAAGGTTGGACATCGCTTCTTGGCTTTTTGGCTAAGATCAAGTGTAGTATCTGTTCTTATCAGTTTAATATCTGATATGTCCTCTATTTGAGGACTCTATAGTAAATGGATTTTTGGAGATGGGCTAGGGGCAAAAAAAAAAAAAGTTTGGACAAATGTATGGATGACAGGTGCATCAGTGGCTCCTAGAATGGATGCCTAAGTCCAGCCTTCAGGCTGGGGGAGAAGCAGGATACCTCTAAGGCCATTTGCTGGGATTCGAGAACAGGAGAAGGTTTGCGCTTGTCTCTGTTTGAGGTGCCCATCAGCAATTGGTGGGCCACTGTGTGCGACAGGATGCTGGACTAGATGGGATATGGCCTGATCCAGCAGGGCTCCTCTTAGGTTTTTATATTCTAGGCCTACCTCTTAGCATAGGCGAACACCATTCAAGGCTTTTGTTCTAATAAAGCCACCTACTAACCTCTAGAGTAGACCTTCTTGATCTGGTTTTTCTTCTTTTGTGCTCTTGATGTCCTTCACTTGTTCTTTCCAGGCAAGCCTGGAATGCTTTCTGAGGGCAGAGCGTGCCATGATTTGGGGCTAGATGTGCGGATGAGCTCATGTAAGCAGGATAAAGAGAAGAGGAGTAGCCTGTGTAGGGAGGGATGTCCTCACTATAGATTGAGCCCTGCCACGTGGGGATTGTGTCCTTTCTTCCAGTGGAATCAATGCCACCCATCATTATGGGCTGGACCACCTTCCTGGTGAAATAAAGCTGCGACATCTAGAGCTTTTAAGTCTTCAGAGGCAGTGTTTAAAAGGTGACCTTATGAAGGATATAAATGCATGCCTGATGTGCCAAGGGTGGATATAGAAAACAGGATATTTTTCCACTGTCACTAGAAATACCCATTAAGTACCCATTAGTGGGTACATTAATGCCATTTAGTGCCCATTAATGAGTACTTAATGGGTATTTCTGGTGACAGTGGAAAAACACCCATAGTTTCTCTGTTGCATAGGTCTACAACCAGGGGATCTACACTAAAGATTCAGATTCATTTAGGTCTTGTGCAAGGGGCATTCTTGCGCATGGGAATCTTGCGATCTGGATTAATGCAAATCTATGCGAATATGCACGAATATTCATAAAATTCAAAATTCAGCCGAATTCAGACATTTGAACTCAAATCGAATGTTACAATGTTCGTTTGCTTTCATTCAAATGGATACAAATGTTTTTGGACATTCGTACGAATAGTCGGGACAGTAGTTAAACTGGGGAAACATATTGGATACCTATTTATTCGTGTGAGATACATATTTGTTCGCATCAGATGTGTATCCGTTCGTAACAGATATGTATTCATTCATATCCGATAACGTATTAAATGTTCATTGTAATACGTACAAATAGATTTGTATCGAATAGAATTTTACCACATTTGAATGCGATCCATTTGTATGAATATGGATTGTTGAACATTCAATTTGCTTTGAATCCAATGTCAAAAAACATTGTGGAAACCACTCAGAGGGATATTAGCCTGTATAATTTAGCATCAGAAAAGGTAGTGACAGCAGCCATCCTGGTTCTCAACCTTCCTAATGCCACGGCCCCTTAATGGAGTTCCTCATGTTGTGGAGACCCCCAACCACAGGGGCGGAGCAACTGGGAGGTGGGAGGGAAGGGTGGTGGGAGACTCATCGCGACCGCCCTGAAAGGGTAATTCGACCCCCAAAGGGGTCCCGACCCCCAGGTTGAGAACCACTGACTCAAAGAAAGGGTTAGACCAGTGGTTCTCAAGCTTTCTAATGCTGAGAGCTCTTAATGCAGTTTCTTATATTGTGGAGACCCCCAACCACAGGGGTGGGGCAGCTGGGAGAGGGGAGGGAAGGGTGGTGGGAGACTCGTCGCGACCCCTCTGAAAGGGTAGTTCAACCCCAAAAGGGGTCTCAGCCCACAGGTTGAGAACTGCTTGGTTAGACGAATTCTTGGAATATTGGTGTATCAGTGGCTATTAAATGGATGTCTAAGTGTCACCTCCAGGTTGGAGGGACAGGTTGGATGCCTGTAAAAGCCTTTTCCGGAGAACTGAGAGCATTTGAGATGCTTGAGATGTCGAGAAGCCATTGGTGGGCCACTGTGTGGGAAAGGATGCTGGACGAAATGGGCTGTGGCCTGACCCAGCAGGCCTTCTCTTAATTCATGGAGGTGTATCAATACCTACTTGAATGGATGCCTGGTACCACCTCCAGATTAGAGAGACGGACAAGATGCCTCTTGAGGCCATTTGCATGGAGTCAAGAAGAGTTGAAGGTTTTGCCTTTTTCTTCTGCTTGCAAAGCCCAGAAGCAACTGGTGAGCCACTGTGTGAGGCAGGATGCTGGACCAGATGGCCTGTGGCCTAATCCAGCAGGGGCTCCTCTTAGGTTCTCATGTCTTACAAAGACTCTGACCCGGTAGAGGGAAGGAATAGTTCCAAGTGAACTCATTCTGTTAATTACAGTAATCTCGCATTATGCAAGCAAGCCACTTCTGTCGGATTTCACTGATAGAAGGTGGATGAACTTGCACCTGTTTCTCAGTAAGTGACAGAATTTTGTGATATAAAGCGGCAATTTAATAAAAATGGAAAACTTGCTGCACGATGCCTCCGTTCAAGAGCCGTTTTAATGGAATGAATTAAACTCATTGCCAGTTTTGAGACGGTGAAGGTGAATTGAATTTCTTTGACGCTATCACCCCAAGCTAAGTTCCTTTAGTTCTAGATCTGGAATGCTGCTGCTCCGTTCCTTTTGGGAGCTTCAGGTGCCCTATGAAATTTGGCCAGGTTCCCACTAGGACATTTAATTTGCTTTTAAATTTTTTTTTTTTTAAATCAGCAGTGAGTTCTGGTTTTTTTTGCATTCTTCAGTGCCCAACAGGGGAGGAACCCCTTTCCCTCTCTCCTGCCCTCAGCAGAGCTCCCTCCCTGTGCAGTCATACCCTGACTTCATCAGGGTGGGCGATTCATAAAGAATCATGGCAAATCTTGCTCAAGATGCACGCCATTCCCCATAATTCCTGTGAAATCCTGTGGGATTTCAAAGGCATTATGGGAAATTGCATGCCATCTCGGGCCATTTCCTGCCTGTCCCAGGTACCGGAAGAGCTTAAGGTAGGCCTAATGGTGCCCATGGGTGTTGGGGGAGGGGGAACGGATCTGGTGACCATGGGAAATTGAAACCAGTTACTGGATCAGTGAATACGACTGTACATTTTTATCTCTACAGAAAAGGAAAAGCAGGGTCAGTGAAGTATGCAAAGATGGCAACACAGTAGCCAGGCTGACAATGACTGTATGTGATTTTGTGCTTGCTATACATGCTCCTCTCCCCTTAGAGCAGGCGGTTCTCAACCTTGCTAATGCCGCGACCCCTTAATGGAGTTCCTCATGTTGTGGAGACCCCCAACCACAGGGGCGGAGCAGCTGGGAGCTGGGAGGGAAGGGCGCCCGGAGACTCGTCGCGACCCCTCTGAAAGGGTAATTCGACCCCCAAAGGGGTCCCGACCCCCAGGTTGAGAACCACTGCCTTAGAGGCCCTGAAAGATAGTTTTGCTTTGTTAATCATTTAGAGACCTAGCAGGGGTTAAGGAAGCTCCGGCAGGCCCAGAATTGTAACTGACCTCCAGATGACATTATCATTGGTGTCACTTTGTGACCTGACATGGCATCAGGTGGGCCTGACCCTTCCAAGTTTCAGAGATGCAGCCATGAGCAAGGTAAAGTAAAGCTGGGTGCAGTTTGCTAGGTGTATCATCTAGCAGTCCTCATCTCCATGCCAGGGGGAGGCTTGACCTTTTAGAATGCTTTGAATAACATCCAAAACATCTCCACCCGTGGACTGGAGAAATATATATAGAACAAAAAATACCAAAACAACTCTGTTAGTAAAACACAAGAAAATCAATGTGTTCGAGATGGACTGTTCTGGTAGGCGAGTTTATTCCGTAGCTGATTAAATACCATTTGAGCAAGAAGGTAGGTTAGATCTGAAGTTTGATATCAATTTGAGATGTCTTGAAATAATTAGACTTCTCTTTTGTATAGACACGTCTTGGTCTTGTTAACTCAGAGACCAAGGAGTTGAACAGGTTTTAAGAGCAGTAGTCACAGCCTGTGAGCCAGTTTGGTCTAGTGGTTAGGGAGCCAGACTCTGAATACCTGGTTCGATTCGGCCGTCCCCCAGGAGGCCAGCTGGGTGACCTTGGGCTAGTCACAGCTCTCCTCTGAGCTCTCACAGCCCCACCCACCTCACAAGTGTGGGGAGAAGAATAGAAAGCTTTGGGTGAGAAAAGCCGGGTAGAAAAGCCAACCCCCCTCCTCCTCCTCCTCCTCCTCCTCCTCCAGGGATCAGTTGGTGAACAAAGAATTAGGAGCTGTGGAGGTCAAACTGGTAGCCAAAACCGAAAAGTCAGAAGAGGGTCAGCTAAAGCTGTTCTGGAGTGATCCGAGACGTAAAACCAAGGAGCAAAATCCAGTAGAAAAGATAAGAGATATTGGAATAAGACTCACATCCAAGACTCCCATGGACAAGCTGGGATCTTGCAAATGTTCCTTTGTGACGAAGCTTCAGATGAAGGCACATAAGCTTTCACTTTGCATGCAATGGTCAGTCTTCGGACACAGCCAATATTCGATTGGAATGTGAAGTTTTGAACATTCACAATTTGTACCAATTGCAAAGGTGACGGACATTTTTTGCCCATCCCTTCTCCATTCTAATCAGAAGGAAGAATGTGTCACTGGGTCCTGAGTCCAGGAGGTTAAGGGGCACCCAGTTCTAAGTGGGGTTGTTTCCCCCCAGAAAAATCAGGTGCGTGACCTGGAGTGCTCCTGGATTCATCATTGTCATTTGAGTCCCAAGCGGCAGTGACTGCCAGGTGTGAAAACCATTTTCTTCTTCTGGTCTACCAGCTTAAGCCTTACCTGGGTCGGGATAATTTGGCCACAGTGATTCATGTTCTGGTAATGTTCAGATTAGACTATTGTAATGTGCTGTGCGTGGGGCTACCCTTGAAAATGGTTCGGAAGTTGTAACTGGTGCAGAATGCAGCAGTTGAAGCTGATGGGTATCTCTGGATCTGCACTGGTTACCTATTCACTACCAAACCTGGGACCATTTGGTGATGAAGTAGTGTAGGATCACATCTGTGTTCCTACACTGTGACATGTTGGCCTCTGACTTATAAGGCCCCAAGTGACTTGGGCCCCAAATACCTAAAGGAATGCCTTCTCCCATGTCGACCTGCCCATGCCTTAAGATCTGGAGGGGAGGCCCTTCTGGTTGTCCCACCACCTTCAATAGTGAGGCTGGTGGGCACCCGAGAGGGAGCCTTTTCAGTGATGGTCCCCAGACTATAGAATAGTCTTCTCCTCGAGGTGTGTCATGCCCCTTCCTTATATGTATTTAGGAAGCCAGTGAAGACACACCTCTTTGGCTGAGGTGATTATATTTCCCCTCCCAGTACAGATACTATCATTTTAAACATGGAGTGTATTGTTTTCGATTTGTTGAATGTTTAAAGTGCTTTTAATGTTCATTCTGTTTTTATTCTGTTTTAATTATTGTTACCCGCCCAGAGATCTTCAGGTATGGGACTGGATAGAAATGTGGATGGATGGATGGATGGATGGATGGATGGATGGATGGATGGATGGATGGATGGATGGATGGATGGATGGATGGATGGATGGATGGATGGATGAGAGAGTGTGTCAGGGAATAGGGCCTCTCAAACTTCCTTGGAGGTTGAGCATGAATCTCTTGCATTAAAACTCAGCTAGACAAAGGGAAGAAGGACGGAGGTGGGTTGTACATTGCTGTTTAGTTTCTGAAAAGGAGATCTGTAGCAGATCCCAAATCTACCCTACTGGCCAACAGCCAAAGCTTAATCAGGACAACTGGTGGTTAGGTGGAGTAGGTTGTCTTGCTCTGCGTGGTGGTGGTGCCCAGTGGGTACGGTTCTGTCCTACCTCTCAGCTGTGTGGCTTTCCGTCTGTCGACAGGGAACTCTGCAGAAGAGAAGGCTGCGTCCCGTGGGCAAAATGCCCGTTGTGCCTTCTGCAGTCCCTCTGGGGGAAGGCAAGGGGCCGGCCCTGACTGCACACCCAGGCCAAAGTATAACCCCAGAGCTGAGTGCTGACAGGGTCTGTGTAGTAGCTCTCTTGCAAGACGGGAAGCCTGAAGTGGTTCCCTTGGCAAGAGCCAAGATTCCTGCTTTGTCTTTCGAAAACTAAAACTTAGGTTATGCTTCAGGGCAACCTAGAAAGGAGGGCCTGTGTATGTAGTCCATGTCTCAGCAGAAACACGATAGAAAGACAGCGTCCACTGACATCTTGACAAGATTTGATTCAGTTTCCCTGTCTCGGATGAGGGACACGTCCTCGCCAAATGGCCCTCAGTGGCCTCGTGGAGAAATACTTTCCCCTCACCTTCAGACTGATCTGTTCCACGTGTTAGATTGATGTTTGATCACAATATGCTGCATTCAGAGATTTTCTTGGTGAGATCTGCTATAAATATATCCCGCCTCGCTTGTCTCTTTAGCTGACTCTCAGAATATTGTATGTTTAGGGGTGACAGAATGGATTCACTTGTGCTACCTCTGTGGAGGCCTTGGCCCAAGGTGTATGTTGCGGGGAGAAGAATAGAAGGTTTGTCAGCCGCTTTGGGTCCCCTTAAACGGGTGAGAAAAGTGGGGTAGAAAAGCCAACTCTTCTTCTTCCTATATGAAGCCAGCTGGGTGGCCTTGGGCTAGTCACAGCACACTTCCTGAGCTCCTGCAGTCCCACAGTTGCCTTAAAGAGTGAGAAAGGTGGGTATAAAAGCCAACTCTGCTCCTCCTCCTCCAGTGCCAAGAAGCAATTGGTGAGCCATTGCATGAGACAGGGTGCTGGACTAGATGGGCTGTGGCCAGATCCAGCATTATTCCTTTAATGCTCTTATAGGGGGCTGGGGGACTAGCAAAACCAGGATGCCAGAAGTGCTGCTTTTCACATGAGCTCCTTCGGTCATCCCTCTGAGCTCCTAAATGTGTCCAGTGAAGTACAGGAGCATGTAACTTTTCCTAATAGTGTTTACAGTGCCCCGAAATCACCAAGTATTAATTTTGGCCGTTGATTTCTGGCTGTTACTCCAGATAACCAAGTAGAAGAAGCGTTGTCTTTTCTTCCCCGCTTTTCTCACCCATTTAAGGGGATTCAAAGCAGCTGACAAAGCTTTTCTATTCTTCTCCCCACCACAGACACCCTGCGAGGTAGGTGGGGCTGTGAGAGCTGAGAAGAGAGCTGTGACTAGCCCAAGGTTACCCAGCTGGCTTCATGGGGGAAGGGAGAATCGAACCTGGTATTCCCAGATAAGAGTCTGACTTAACCAAGGCAGCTGGAGACAAGGGAAAAAAAGCTGCCAGAAACCAGTTGGTTGTGAATGCCTCACTTCTTAAGCTCAACCTTCGAGTTTCCTCATTCCTTTTCAATTTTCCTTTTGCATCTTGTCCTTGGTCTTCTCTCCCTGAGTTGCTTATTGACTAAAATTGCTTCCATATGGCTGCAACTTAGATCTTGATTACATTAAGGATGGGCCCTTTTCCTGTAATAGTGCCTTAAGAGGAAAGCGTTTGATGCTGTTCATATCACGATGGATATTCTTCAGCAATGTCTCGCATGTTCTGGAGACACTTTGTGTTGGACGGTCAGGAATCTACTTCAGATGTTTATTCCTAAAAGCTGATGGCCTAGATTCAGGCTGCGGGACAGGCAGGATGCTTCTAGGGTCATTTGCTGGGATTTGAGAGCAGGTGGGGGTTTGGCTTTGTTTTCTGCTTGAGATGCCCCATGTGTGGGATGGGATGCTGGACGAGATGGGCTGTGGCCTGATCCACCAGGGCTCCTCTTAGGTTCTTATGGACTAGATGGGCTGTGGCCTGATCCAGCAGAGCTCCTCTTAAGTTCTTATGGACTAGATGGGCTGTGGCCTGATCCAGCAGGGCTCCTCTTAGGTTCTTATGGACTAGATGGGCTGTGGCCTGATCCAGCAGAGCTCCTCTTAAGTTCTTATGGACTAGATGGGCTGCGGCCTGATCCAGCAGGGCTCCTCTTAAGTTCTTATGGACTAGATGGGCTGTGGCCTGATCCAGCAGGGCTCCTCTTAGGTTCTTATCTGCTAGATGGCTGTGGCCTGATCCAGCAGGGGTCCTCTTAGGTTCTTATCTGCTAGATGGCTGTGGCCTGATCCAGCAGAGCTCCTCTTAAGTTCTTATGGACTAGATGGGCTGTGGCCTGATCCAGCAGGGGTCCTCTTAGGTTCTTATGGACTAGATGGGCTGTGGCCTGATCCAGCAGAGCTCCTCTTAAGTTCTTATGGACTAGATGGCTGTGGCCTGATCCAGCAGGGGTCCTCTTAGGTTCTTATGGACTAGGTGACTGTGGCCTGATCCAGCAGGGGTCCTCTTAGGTTCTTATCTGCTAGATGGCTGTGGCCTGATCCAGCAGAGCTCCTCTTAAGTTCTTATGGACTAGATGGGCTGTGGCCTGATTCAGCAGAGCTCCTCTTAGGTACTTATGGACTAGATGGGCTGTGGCGTGATCCAGCAGGGCTCCTCTTAGTTCGTATGACTGTTGAGCTATTGTCTAGGATCTGTCGTTCAGTCTCATATGGTAGTTAACCATTTGATCCAAAATTCCATGTGCCTTCTTTCTGATGAGAAGAGCGTTCATTCAGAGAAGCACATATTATCAACAAGCAGATGACTTAAGACTGCATCCAGACAGTTAGCAGAACTTGGGATTATCCTGGGATGGTGTTGGGATTGCTTCATGTATCTCTGGTAAGGATATGCAGACATTTTTTTGTATTTGATTCGCATTGACTTGAATGCAAGAAAATTCATATTCATTCAAATAGATCCCCTTCAAATGTGGCAGGATTCGTATTTGATACGAATGTTTAATCCCATACGAATGCATATGAGTAGCATACGGATCCTATATACTAATGCATACGAATAGCATACAGATCCCATACAAATGCATACATATAGCGTACGAATCCCATATACGCATCCCATATGAAGCTTCATACAAACGTATCAAAACATTTGATTCAAATTCGAATGTCAGTCTTTGAATGTGCCAACATTTGATTCAAATTCTAAACTCTGAAATCGGCCAAATTTGGCCAAATTTCGAATGTTACAAATATTCATGCACACCCCTAATCTCTGGCAATTTCAGCATAACCCTGGGACATTTGGGTGATATCCTGCAATACTGTTACTACGGAATAATCATCTCCCAACCCGGGTTTTATGTCAAAAGTGAAAGGAACTTACCTAATCTGGACACCTGAATTGCACAATCTGCCATCTTAGGAATGGCTACCGCATGTGTGGGGGGCCACACCAGACCTGAAATGACAGTCGCGCCCACATGGGCACTTCCAGCTATCTTGTGCCACCAAAATAGCCAGATAGATGTGTCATGCTGACCGGGCATGGTGAGAGTTGTAGTCCTGAAGCTTCTGGGGGCACCAAGGTTGGGAAACACTGGGAGAGATTCCCGTCTGGAATTCAGAAGAAGCGGCGTGTGTAGACAATACTCAGCTAATTAGACTAAGGGTCTGATCTAGCAAAAGGCCCTCCTTCTGTTCCTACGTCTGCAACAGTTGTGCTCTGGTGTGGCCTCTTTCCGTCTGGTAACTCTTTTGGGTTCCCACCTCTGCTCTTACGGGGTAAAGGAGGACTAGACCCACTTAGGAGAATCATTTTCACAGCCGGCTATGTAGGATGGGCTTACTTTGTCAGTCAGCCAGGATTTGTGGTTGCCAGCCCTGTGGCTGTTGCTGGCACCACGACCACTACCGTCTTTGGAATTAACTTCCATGAGTCATGGTGTTGGCTACCAGCTTGGATGACTTCAAAAAAAGGTCTGACTCCAAAGTCCAGGTGCTGGGAAGCTGTGAGCAGAGCAGTCTGTGTGCTCATGTCTGGCTGGTGAGCTTCCTGGTGCCCCTGGTTGGTCACCGTGAGACAGGTTGCTGGACTAGATGGGCTACAGCTTTGATCCAAGTGGGGCACTTATTATGTTTTTACATTCAAGGAAGTCATAGCGTGTTAGCACTGACCGCAATAGGCGGTGGTCTGGTCTTCCTCTGAAGACCAGGTGCTGGGAGACTGTGGTCACGTCTGGCTGTGGACTTCCACGTGCAGCTGGTTGGCCCTTACAAGAAAAACTGCTGGACTAGATAGGTCATGGGTCTGATCCAGTGTGGCAGTTCCTATGTTCATGGAAGGCAATGCTATTGCTGGCTGTTATCCCTGGTGTCAGTAGGAGATGGTCTAGCTCAAAACTCTAGCTGCTGTGGAGACTGTGGGCAGAGGAGGCTGTGTGGCTGGATTAAATGGGCCATGTGCGTGATCCACTGAAGCATTCTTTATGTTTGTATACCTCTAAGGCCATTTGCTGGTATACGAGAGTAGGAGAAGGTTTGCCCTTGTCTCAGCTTGAGATGCCTATGAGCAATTGGTGGACCACTGTGTGGGACAGGATGCTGGACTAGGTGATCCATGGGTATGATCCAGATGGGCACTCAGGTTCTTACGCCTGTAGGAAGAAGGCCTTTGAGTTAGATTTGTAGAGTGTGGACGCTTAGCACTGGGAAACGTGTGCCTACCTTTACTGAATCCTGCTTGTGTAAACTGTGTGGAGTGAGCTGTCCTGAAGACACTCAGTTTTTAAAAATCATAATATCTGAAGGAATGTCTTCTTCCGTATTGAATTGCCCATGCCCTATGATCTGCAGGGTTGATCCACCACCCTCAATAGCTCAATAGTGAAAGGAGTGGGCACCTGGGATAGGGCCTTCTCAGCAGTGGCTCCCAGATTATGGAATACTCTCCCACACTGAGGGGCATCAGTTACCTACCCTTTACATGTTCAGGAGAGCAGTGAAGACTTACCTCTTTGCCCTGGTCTCTGGTTAAATAAGGAAACAGCTTTTCCTCCTCATTTTCAGGCCCTGCTGCTATTCTAGAATGTTCATTTTACATTTAGTTTTAATGCTGTAACCTAGGGATGTGGAAGAATATTCCAAACATTCAAAATTCGATCGAATTCATTTGAATTCAGATTGAATGTCTATACATTCATTTTTTAACGTTCGAATGAATTTGAATGTTTCGAATAATTTGTATGAATTATTCAGACATTTGTATGTGTACGGAGATGTACGCATTAGAAGAAGAAGAAGAAGAAGAGGAGTTGGCTTTTCTACCCCACTTTTCTCACCCATTTAAGGGGTCTCAAAGCAGCTGACAAAGCTTCTGTTCTTCTCCTCACAACAGAACACCCAGTGAGGTAGGTGGGGCTGTGAGAACTCAGAAGAGAGCTGTGGCTAGCCCAAGGTCACCCAGCTGGCTTCATGGGGGAGGGTGGAATTGAACCCAGTATTCCCAGATAAAGAGTCCAGCTCCCTAACCACTAGACCAGACTGTCTCACATACTCATTACATATGTATCTGTATGCATCTTATTCGTAACTGTACACATTTGTACGATTACATACGTGACAAAAACGGGATGGATACAGGTGTGTACGGACACATACGAATGCTGTTGACATCCGTATCATCAAATACGAATCTAATATTTGTATGAATAGATCCTAATGTATTCAAATCAGTTCTAATTTGAATATATTTGGTTTTGCTCTATTTGTACGAATTCAGACATTAGAATATTCTATTTGAACTGAATGTCAAAAATTGCATTTGTGAACACCTGTAGTGTAACCCGCTCTGAGACCAGGCAGGATAAAAATGCAAACAAACCCTCGATCTGAAAGTGTGACATCTATTTTAATCTAAGGGACTGTGCATTAATTGACGCCTGTTCGTGGATCATGGATTAACCCAAGCCCCCCGCCCTCCCGCCTTTAGTGGTACCGATAATTGGGCTCGTAGTAGCAGAACAGCAGGAAAGTCGTGGGTCTCAGTTTGATTCCGGTATTCTCCTTGATAGAACAGAAATGGGGGACCACCTCTGCGTCAGAAGTAGTCAGCATGGGCACAATAGCACCGGAGAATAGTGCGACAGAGAATGAATTGTCGCACAACCCTCCAAAGGGAAGCCATATTTCCTTTTATTCAGTTGTTTAACTGACAGTTAATCGTCTGCTTTTTGATCTGAAGCTCTTCTCAAAGGTATTCCAAAAGTTAGTCATCCTGGCATTGTGTGACATTGCTTGTAGCAGCAGATTTGGAAAACGAAGAAAAGGCACGCAGCGAACGAAAGGACCTGGCAAAATGAAAGAGAAAAGGCTTTGCTGGCCTTTTCAAAAAAAAGAAAGACGTTCAGGAATCCGCCATGCATAATTAACTGTGAGATTCCAAAGTTTTTGGACCACTGTTAAAAACGCGATGCTTGGTGGAGTGCCGCCAAGCAGATGCGTTCTGGGGTTGCTCAGAAAGACCTGGTCTTTGCTGAAGAGTTAGAGGGTGATGAATCTATTGATAGACCTGTGGCGAATCCATTATCATGGATGGATGATTTTCTGGTAAAATGGATGTCTGTTCCTTGCCACGGACCCATTGCAGTGGTCCACTTTTGAAGACTTAATGGAATTGGATAGATTCCTGATGGTTCTGCGGGAGATTCCAGTTGACGTGGCTGCCACCCCTGTGAGGGCTCCGGTTTCACTTTGGAGCTGAGCAGATGTCTATTGACCTACAATTGCTCCCAAGTGCCCTCTGCACCCGACAGAATTTGTAAGGTGCCTTCATATACATGCAGGAAAGCAGGAGGCCTGGCAGGTAGAACACGGGTGGCATAAATTCCACTGTGAAGTTGACCAAACATGGGGAAGATCACATCACCACACCTACACTCTGGTGGTGGCAGTGGCAAAGAAGGATTTACTACTTTGCCCTTGACTCTGGAGGGTGGGAAGGATGCATTGAGGAAAGATGGTACATGACTGAAGTACATAAAATCATGCACAGTATAGAAAAGGTGGATAGAGAACATTTCTTTTCTCTATCACACAAGACTAGAATCAGGGACACCTATGAAGCTGATGGGCAGGAGAGTCAGACCAGAGAAGGGGAAGGATTTCTTCACCCAGAGGGTCATCGGTCTATGGAATTTGCTGCCGGAAGAGGTGGTCACAGCTACCAGCCTAGATGGCTTTAAGGTAGGGTTAGACAAATGTATGGACGACAGGTGTACCAATGGCTACTAGAATGAATGCCTAGGTGCATCTTTCAGGCTCGGGGTGGTGGTGAGCAGGACGCTTCTAAGGCCATTTGCTGCAATTCGAGGGCAGGTGAAGATTTGCCCTTGTCTCTTCTTAAGATGTCCATGAGCATTTGGTGGGCTACCGTGTGCGATGGGATGCTGGACTAGATCAGCTGTGGCCTGATCCAGAAGGGCTCCTTTTGTGTTCTTTTATGTTCTTATGTATGTATATATTTATGTTCTTATGTATGTATTTATGTTCTCTTATGTTCTTATGTATGTTTTACCCCGATTGGGTGAAGAAAGGGATATAAATCCTTAAAGTAAAGAAATAAATCTGAGCAGACACAACCTGTGAGATGGACTGGCAGGGAAATATTTGAGAATTCTCAGGTGTCTGCCTGGCATTTTTTGAGTTACTGTGTGCTACCGCAAATGCTCATTTATTCTTGTGAGTTACTGCTTATACTGTCTAGTCCTGCAAATTGACTAAAGGCCTGTGAGTAACCTGGAAGTTGCGATTCAGATGTCAAGTTATTATTATTATTATTTAAATGTATACTTAAGTAAATGTACTCTTAATGAGACTTTGAATTGGGCACCCTTTTAGCTGGAAAGGAATTATAGGAATTATAGAAAGGAATCACCGGCCTGGGAGAGTCGTAGGGGCTAGGATAAAACAGCCTTCCAACGCATGCTGGTTTAGGCAAGGAAAACATCGGCTCCTTTTCACTTTGCAAATGCTTCTTTTCCCTCTTAAATTCCTTCCTGTAACGCCCCTATGCAGGAGAAGGCCATAAGCTTCATCAGGTAATGTATATATTTCATTAAGATGTCAGGGCTTGGTGTAAGATTTGTGAACATGTAATAATTGCATTACCTGGATTTGCTCTTCAGCTTTCTTTGGCTGCGGAATTTATAGCATTGTTATGCATGATTGCTTATCTGTTACTCAGTGTGTCTCTTATCTACGGAGTTCTCTTACTGGGTTATACGGGGTGGGGTGAGAACAGAGTAGCCTCTCTTCATTTGTGCTGCACACAGAGTAATTTTGCAAGAGATGATTTTAACTAGAGCCATCAGCTGGCCTGGTAATCTTGCGTTTTGACTGTAAACATTAACTAGATTCCGAATCAGCTTTGGACTGCAGCAGAAAATATATGATCTCTGGATAGGGAGGGTAATAGGTGCCGCCGTGAACTACAAAATGGAAGAAGCGGGTTCTGCCCACAGCCATGTGCCAACCACCCCCCCAAAAAAGCAGGGAGTTCTTTGCGGTGCTTCTCACATGAGGCTATGATAGGGTGGATCCAGTGCTCAGAAGGTAGCAGTGGGCATTAGAAGGAGGAAGAGGAGTTGGCTTTTCTACCCTGCTTTTCTCACCCATTTAAAGGGTCTCAAAGCAGCTGACAAACCTTCTGTTCTTCTCCCTATAACAGAACACCCTGTGAGGTAGGTGTGGCTGTGAGAGCACAGAAGAGAGCTGTGACTAGCCCAAGGTCACAGCCCATGTAGTTCAGCATCCTGTATCGTACAGTGGCCCATCAATTTTTTGGGGCATTCTTAAGACAAAAGCAAAACTTTACCTGTTCTCAAAATACCTGCAGATGGCATTTAGAGGTTTCCTGGCTTTCTCTTCAGCCTGAAGGCAATATCTAGCCATCCCTTCTAGTAGCCCTTGATACACCTGATCTCCATGAATTTATCTAACTCCTTCTTAAAGCTGTCGCTCACAACAAGTCTGGAAATGGCTGCTGTCACCTGGGAACTATATAAGGCTTCAATATTAGGGATGTGCAGATTTCAAATTTTCCAAAACATTTGTTCAAATGATTTGCATGATTCGAAAGTATAGATACGTATGTATTATATACGGTATGTATTTGTACAAGGATGTTTTTCCACTGTCAGAAGGTACCCATTTTTGCACCCATTAAGGACCCATTTGGGTGTCAGCTGGATGATCCCATTTCCACCACGGCACCCTTTTGGGACCCGATTGTTTCGACTGCTGCTGGGGAAATCTGGATCAAATGGGTCCTTTCTGGCCTTTAATCCTGATTTTCTGTAGACCCCATTAAAGGGGTCTACAATGGGGTCTTCAGGTAGAAAATCCGGATTAAAGAGAGCCAGTTTCCACGCTTGTGTGGCAATGGGGTCTAGAGGAGGCTAGGGGGAGGGGGCGCCCATGGGGTGGGGAGCCCCAAAACCTAAGCTTCGAAGTCATTTCGAAGTCACTTCGAAGTCTGTGCAAAATAGCTCCGGAGTATCTTTGAAGTCTGTGCTGATCTTCAGAGTGAACTCCGAAGTGACTCCGAAGTCACTTCAAAGTCACTTTGAAGTTCATTCTGAAGATCAGCACAGACTTCAAAGACGCTCCGGAGCTATTTTGCACAGACTTCGAAGTGACTTCGAAATGACTTCGAACTCACTTCGGAGATTGCACCCCCTATCCCCAAACACCTGGTGACAAGCAGAACCCTCATGGGTAGATCTGGATTTCCAAATGGGTGCTCTGGTGTTTCCACGGCAGGGAGGCTAGCACCCATTGCTATTGGGTGCTAGACCACCCATGGAAACACATTGGGTACTTCCCTTAATCTGGATCTACTAGATCCGGATTAAGGAATGTACCCATTCCTTAGATCCGGATTTTCTTAGATCCGGATTAAAGGAGTGCAGTGGAAAAACACCCCAAATCTCATATGTATCTGTACGCATTTGCGCTTATAATATGGGGTGAAAAAGGACTCATACGGGATAAAATGGGATGCATACGAAATGCATACAGATACTTATAACACGCTGCAAATGTTGTAATCCTCAGATTCGTATCTAACATTCAAACAAATAGATTCAAATGTATTTGATTCGAATCAGATTTTGTTACATTCGGATTCTATTTGATTTGAATTCGAATGCAGAAAAACCATTCGTGCTCATCTGTACTCAGTCCACACTGCTGATTCTCTCAAGGTCTGGAAGTAATGAATAAACTCTTCCTTTCAATTGCACTAAACAGAATTCTGCCAATACCGTGATAGGTAGCAGAAGAAAACCCAGAATAAAATAAGAAAAGCACTTTGAGCAAAATAAATGGAAGAGCAAGCTGAAACAGCAGTCTGGAAAAACTGACTACCACCAATAGTGGTCCTTAATCCTGTTTTGTGAGACAGATAAAAAGCAAATCCAATTGAAATTGTATTGCTTTCCCTGCTATCATCTTAGGAAGCATTTCCAGAGCTTTTGTGCTGTAGAGTTGGGTGTGTGTGTCATAAAATCTTCTGTGTGGTCCCGCCTGATGCCTCCAGTGGCCAAGAGAACCGTAGGGAAGGTTTGGATTCTAAGCAGAACTTCACTAGCTAGCTCATGAGAAGGTTGACAGCACCCGAGATCTTTTGAAACATAGGCTGTGGTCACACCTAAGGTTAAATCCCGGTTCAAAGTCCACCTTCAGAGCGAGAGAAAGTGACCATCAGCAAAGTGACCGGTGGTTTTCTTTCCGCATTATCTATCCGAAAGGTGAATTTTCTGAGTTATTTAACACTGAAAGGAAACAGCTTGTCACTTTGCTGGTGTAGTCTTTCACTCTGAAAGCGGACTGAAGCTGGATTAAATCTTAAGTGGGACCACAGCCATAGTTGGTTGTGGTTTTGAAAGTCAAAGCCACCTTAGAACTGATATATAAAATAATGCATGTTATAGAAAAGGTGGATAGAGAAATTTTCTTTTCTCTGTCACACAATACTAGAACCAGGGGGCACTCTATAAAGCTGATGGGTAGGAGAGTCAGATCCCACAAAGGGAAGTATTTCTTCACCCAGAGGGTCATCGGCTTATGGAATTTGCTGCCGGAAGAGGTGGTGACAGCTACCAGTCTAGATGGCTTTAAGGTCGGGTTAGACAAATTTATGGACGACAGATGTATCGATGGCTACTAGAACGAATGCCTAGGTGCATCTTTCAGGCTGGGTTGGGGGTGGGAGGAACCGGGGCGCTTCTGAGGCCATTTGCTGGGACTCGAGGGCAGGAGGTTTGTCCTTGACTCTGCTTGAGATGCCCATGAGCATTTGGTGGGCCACTGTGTGCGACAGGATGCTGGACTAGATGGGCTGTGGCCTCATCCAGCAAGGCTTCTCTTATGTTCTCTTATGATCTCAGGGGTGGATTTGCAGCTAGGGAGGGTCCTAGGTTTCAAGGTTGGCCAAAATGTGGTCTGGAATGTCCTGTTGCTTCAGAATGCTGCCTCTCAAGTTCTGATTGGAACTGTTTGGATGTCCCCTGGGTGGCTAGTCTTTAGAATCATAGAATCATAGAATGGTAGAGTTGGAGGGGACCTCCTGGGTCATCGAGTCCAACCCCTTTATCTCCTGTGGACATCAGCCGTATTGACTTTTGGCAGAGGGAGACAGGAGTTGTAGCTTAGCTGTGTCATTGGGTCCCGAGTCCAGGAAGTTAAGGGGTACCCAGTTCTTAGTGGGGTTGTCTTGCCCCAGAAAGGTCAGGTCCGTGATTTGGGAGGGCTCCCAGGTTCATCACTGTCGTTTGAGACCCACGTGGCAGCAACTTCCAGGAGTGCCTACCACCATCTCCATCTGGTCCACCAGCTTCAACTAGGGATGTGCACAAATGTATTTATGGCATTCAAATGCGAGGCGAATCAAATATTCAAAAATTCAATTTGATTCGAATTTCCAAAATCTGGATTTTTGAAAATCCAGTTCAGATCTGGATCCATGCATTAAAAAATCCGATTTGTATCCGGATATATGAATGTTGATAAGATTTACATCCAAAATACGAATGCGCGGAAATACGTATTTATTCCGTATTTATCCCGTGTTTTTCCAGTTTTCATCTCATATTATTTGCGCAAATACATATTTTTTCGTGCACATTAGTATGCGATAGATACGAATCTTCTCATTCGAATTATTTGAAAATCCGTATCAGAGTTTCAAAAATCCGATACGAGTTCAAATGTGCAAATTTGGATTTTTGAAAATCCGATACGAGTTCAAATGTCAGCATTCAACGGATTCGAATTGGATATTCAAATTTTCTAATATCCATGCACATCCCTGGCTTCAGCCCTACCTGGATAGGGATAACTTGGCCACAGTGATCCACGCTCTGGTAACCTCCAGATTAGACTACTGTTGTGCACTCCATGTGGGGCTACCCTTGAAGATGGTTCAGAAGTTGGAATTGGTGCTTAATGCAGCTGCCTGTCCTGAAGGATCTGCACTGGTTACCTATTCTCTACTGGGCCCAATTCAAGGTGCTGACACTAACATATAAAGCCCTGAACAGCTTGGCCCCTGGGCATCTGAAGGGCACCTTCTCCCATAAGACCTGGCACAGGTGATCTCAAGGAGAAGGGCCTTCTTATAGTCCCTTCTCTATCAGAGGTGTGAGGCACAGGGACAGGCAGGAGGGCCTTTTCTGTGGCGGCCCCCAGATTCTGGATAGCCTCCCCTCTTGAGGTTTGCCTGGTGTCTTATCTTGTTTAAATTTCCTAGTCCGTAATTTTAAACGGTATCTCTGTAGCGCATTTTGGTGGAAAGGGCGATATAAATAACCGTTCTTCTTCTTCTTCTTCTTCTTCTTCTTCTTCTTCTTCTTCTTCTTCTTCTTCATCATCATCATTATTAGCTCCTCAGGATGCTGTCCTGTAATTGAAGGAGGGTGGGGATGGGAAAGAAGGGGCGGAAGGAAGGGTTACATTTTTAGTTATGTTTTAATATGTTTTAATTCTTATTGTAATCCACTCTCGAACCTTTTGGTGAAGGGTGGGATATAAACTCAATGGATATGTTTTGGCCACCCGATTGCCAGAATCAGTGGAAGTTTTCAAGATTATTTTCAAGAACAGCCTCATAGATAGATTATTATAATGCAAATTTTCACTGCCTTATAAAAAAGCAGTAAATTATTCTCTTGCTCCATGCTAGTTGATTCACTGGTGGTTTTTTTTTGGGGGGGGGGAATTTTTCATATTGAACTGCTCATGGCGTTTGACAAATTTCAGACAAAGGGAAGTATTTCTTCACCCAGAGCAGTGGTTCTCAACCTGGGGGTCGGGACCCCTTTGGGGGTCGAACTACCCTTTCAGAGGGGTCGCGAGGAGCCTCCCACCGCCCTTCCCTCCCACTTCCCAGCTGCTCTACCCCCGTGGTTGGGGGTCTCCACAACATGAGGAACTCCATTAAGGGGTCGCGGCATTAGGAAGGTTGAGAACCACTGACCCAGAGGGTCGTCTGTCTGTGAACTTGGCTGCCAGAAGAGGGGGTAACAGCAACCAGCCTAGATGGCTCTAAGGAAGGATTAGACAAATTTATGGATGACAAGATGTATCAATGGCTCCTAGAATGGATGCCCGGTTACATCTTTCAGGCTCGGGGGACAAGCAGGATGCCTCTAAGGCCATTTGCTGGGGTTCAAGAGCAGGAGGTCTGCCCTTGTCTCTGCTTGAGATGCCCGTGGGTGGTTGGTGGCCCATTGTATGGGACAGGATGCTGGACTAGATGGGCTGTGGCCTGATCCTGCAGGGCTCCTCTTAGGTTCTGCTGTTGAGCTCTGGCCACTCCCAGTGGTAGGATGTTGTTGTTATTTAAATTGGCATTTTCCAGGCTGTTATCTTGCCTCTCAATGTGTAGTGTGCAACTCTGGGATTTCCTGAAAGTCTCCCATCCCAGGTATTAACATGTTCCAACCTTTGCTTTTTCAACTCCGCCAAGATGAGCTCAGGGCTACCACCTGCTGTAGCAAAAATGCTCTTATTTGCCAGCTAAAATTAGACACCCTCAGATGCCCCTGGGAAGCAGGAAAGGATGGTTTCCAGCAAGTGGCCTTTGGAGCCCTGCCTCAATATAGCTGTTGTGGCTTGTGGTCACTGAGCATCATTCTCTTTTCTTTGATCTTTCCCTTTTAAGGCTGTTCATGGCCACATCTCCATGATGTGATGCAGATACTTTACCTGGGCCCATGAGGCAGCGAATTGCCACTTCTCCCCCTGTCAAAAGTGCCTGCAGGGAAATTCTCATGCTCCAGTGTCCAGGAAGGGCTGCAAAGTCTGGGTGCAAGAGCAATTCTGAATTTGCTGTTTGTGGCCGGATCCCTTCATTCGCCCTGAAGTGGAAACCTTTTCTGAACAGAGATGATTTGGCCACTGTTATCCTTGCTCTGGTAAGCTCCAGGCTAGACTACTGTAACACACTCTACATGGGGCTGCCCTTGAAGACGGTTTAGAAGCTGCAGTTAGTGTAGAATGCAGCTGCTAGACAGCTGGCTGGGACAGCTGACCGGATGCATATCACGCCGGTCTTAAAAAGTTGCACTAGCTGCTGATTTGCTACTGAGCCCAATTCAAGGTGTTAACTCTGACTTATAAGAAATGTAAATAAATATAGGTAGGTAGGTGGATGGATGGATGGATGGATGGATATGTAGGTAGGTAGTAGATAGGTAGATAGGTAGATAGAGGCACCTGTCCATGAAGATCAACTTGTGATAAGACCATTGATCTCAGCCTTTATGTCCAGGTACATGCCAGGATGTTCTGGTCCAGCATCAAGGAATATGGGAAGCTGCTCTGACCAGGCTGTGACCAGCCCATTGCCCCAAGTGTGTCGTTGTGAAATATCTAAATTTAAAAGAACTAATAATATTATAAGAGTGTCTCCCCACCACCACCACCAGTGCCTTAGTGGAGTCATAAACCTGTTGGTGTACCTGTCAAGAACATAAGAGAAACCCTATTGGATCAGGCCACAGCCCATCTAGTACAGCATCCTGTCATACAAAATGGCTCACCAATTGCTTCTGGGCATCTCAAGCAGAAGACAAAGGCAGAACCTTCACCTGCTCTCCAGTCCCAGCAAATGGCCTTTAGAGGCATCCTGCCTGTCTCCAACCTGGAGGCTGTACCTAGGCATCCAGTCTAGAACCTGTTTCTTTGAATCTGTCTATAAGAACACAAGGCCTCCTCTTGTCAGTCCCCCTTCCTCTGACAATGAAGGAGAAGTTGCAATGGCCAGCTAAGCTGAGGCAGGCTGCCTGGCCAGGCACAATGAGGAATGCCTGACACAAGTGGCAAGGCAGAATGCTCAATCTATAGCCCAAACTGACAGCAGCTCAGAATCAGAGCAAGAAGCTGGGCGACACCCTTCCCGGATGGTGTAGAGCCAAGAGCGCTCACAGCTGTGTAAATCAGAAAGATTACGCCACCTGCAACGAAAGAGGTGTGATCCTACTTCCTCTATTTAAAGCCTCACATTTGGGCTAGAGTTGTTGTAGACAAAGAACGTAAAATCTGTAGCTCTTGGAACCCGAAATCTTGCTTTGTGATTTGTGACCAACCCCTCTGGTCTCTGATAGCTTTCAACCTTGGAACTGTTTGACAATGCGTTAACTTTTCAGCCCCCCAAAACCTTGCCTTGATACCGTCTCTTGCTTCTGCTAAGCCTGTGCATGTGTGTGTTTGTGCCTGCGCTTCTGGACCTTACTGGCTGGAGACAGGATGCTTGAGAGGCCCATGGGCAATTGGTGGACCACTGTGTGGGACAGGATGCTGGACTAGATGGGCTGTGGCCTGATCCAGCAGGGCTCCTCTTAGGTTCTTATGGAGTAGATGGGCTGTGGCCTGATCCAGCAGAGCTCCTCTTAGGTTCTTATGGAGTAGATGGGCTGTGGCCTGATCCAGCAGGGCTCCTCTTAGGTTCTTATGGACTAGATGGGCTGTGGCTTGATCCAGCAGGGCTCTTCTTAGGTTCTTATGGACTAGATGGGCTGTGGCCTGATCCAGCAGGGCTCCTCTTATGTTAGTGGAACAGTCCTGTTCTTGATGCTTATTTGCTGCTCTTTTGTCTGCATCTCTGTTGTATAGCTGATTGGAATCCTACTTGTATCCTAAGTGTGGTTGCACAGGAGATGTGTACAAAGGCATTAGAAGTTTGGCGGTTTTATTTTCTGTCCAGCTCTAATGACCCCTAAAAGGGATTCCCCCCACCCCACCCCTTTAAAGCATGCTAGGCTCATGTATTTATTAAACCATCAAGCACTTTTCAAGATTTCTTTCTTGCCCATTTATAATCAGCTCCAACCCTACTTGTATATCAATTTTGTGATTTTAGGTTCACTCCCGCCCCAGAATGCTTCACTTTATCCTTGTTTACACTGAAGTGCAGTTCTCTTTCGGGACCCATCCTGTTTGCAGATGCATTTCGACTGCACCCAAAGCGATGCCCATCGCCAATCTACCCTGGTTCTCATAGGGAGCTTTCTGCCATTGCCTTCTTCTGAGCTTTTTGAAAAATCTTTGAAGGCCCCAGTAGAAATGTTTGGCATGGTGTGATGGAAGAACGAACCAAGTACATCTCTTTCAGCTCTCGGCTTTCAACACAGTTCCGGAACTTCCGCCAACTGGGCAGATGTTCAAATTTCTCATCCTCTAAATTGACCTAATGACTTGGCCTCTCTAGAAGCTGAAAGGCTTTGGTCTCGGAGGTAGAGAGACCTGCACTAAATTGAAAATTACCATTTGTGAGGCCGAAGACACGGAGCGGCCTTTTCTCTGTGGTGCAGCACTAGAACCGGGGCTCGCTCTGTGGATGCGATGGGCAAGAGAATTTGGATGGAGAAGGGGAAGTGTTTTTTCCACCCAGAGGGTCATCTGTCCATGGAATTTGCTGCCAGAAGGAGGTGGTGGCAACAAGGGATGCACACCAATGGGTTTTTTTTGTGTGTGTTTTTGATTCATATCCAATCAAATGGAAGAAAATTCGTATTCGTTTGAATAGATCCCCTTTGAATGTAGTAGGATTCATATTTGGGACGAACGTTCAGTCCCATAGGAATCCATACGAATAGCATATTATTTGTTTGTTTGTATTTCTATCCTGCCCCATATGTGAAGGTCTCAGGGCAGGTTCCACTATTATATTAATCTTTGGCAGGTCCTTGCCCCCAGGTTTACAATCTAAGGAGGCAAGATACAAAAGGAAAATGGCGTGGGAGGGAAGAGGGACACTCTGGCAGCAACAGTGTCCTTGCAGTGGTCAAATACTTTTGTTTTCTTTTTCTCCTCCATTCCCCACAGGCAAGATGGTTCCTTCATGGCCTGTGTGGTGACATTGGGAGGGAGGGGTCAATGCTGGGAGCTTGACGGAAGGGGTTCACCCAGTTTCCGTCTCTCTTCCTCTCCCCATAGGCAAGATGGCTCCATCATGGCCTGTGTGGTGACCTTGGGAGGGAGGGGTCAATGCTGGGAGCTTGACGGAAGGGGCTCACCCAGTTTTCATCTCTCTTCCCCTCCCAGTAGGCAAGATGGCTCCTTCATGGCCTGTGTGGTGACATTGGGAGGGAGGGGTCGATGCTGGGAGCTTGATGGAAGGGGCTCACCCAGTTTCCTTCTCTCGTCCTCTCCCAGTAGGCAAGATGGTTCCCCATGGCTTGTGTGGTGACATTGGGAGGGAGGGGTCAATGCTGGGAGCTTGACGGAAGGGGTTCACCCAGTTTCCGTCTCTCTTCCTCTCCCCATAGGCAAGATGGCTCCATCATGGCCTGTGTGGTGACATTGGGAGGGAGGGGTCAATGCTGGGAGCTCACCCAGTTTCCTCATAGAGTTTGCGTAGTCAAACAGGTGAAGAGTCGGGGTACCAGAGAATCATCATAAGTTGGGAAGTCAATTCAGGAGCCAGGAATCGGGGTTCACACGAGTCGGGGGTTGTCGAGAAGATTCTTTGTTTGCAACGGAGGTTGCTGGATTGGGTCTTCCTTAAGTAGGACTCGCAGAGTCACGCCCCTGCCGTTGTAGTTGTTCGGCATGGAGGCGCGCTGAGTGGCGCAGGTGTTCTCGTTGTTCCTGAAGAGAACTTCGTTCTGGGCGGGAGGCAGCCCTCCACTTCTGGGGGGACAGAACCTTGGGGGCACCTCCCTTGTTTTGGTTGGCAGGGGTGGGGCCTTTCTTCGAGAAGTCGGAGAGATCACAAGGCATGACAGGGACTGAACGTCCAGCTCAGCTGAATGGATGGGAGAGGGAAAGGGTTGCTCATGAATTCGTCTGCTTATCTTCCAAATATTTTCAGCAAAAATGCAATGCGGCTCCAGTTTGTGTTGCTTGCAGGACGAGGCTGGTAAAATAGATTGTGAGCAATCAGATTGAATGAATTTCTTTTATTACTTTGCCAAAGGCCATCAGTCATTGCAGAAACATAAAGTGTGAAACTGAGAACGTCACTGAACGAAATACATGGCGACAGACACCCAATATTTTGCAGAAAAGTTCAACTTCATCCTTTAAGGGCTGAATTAACCAGTTGTGTGGTTTCACACAATTGTTTTTCATTCAGTCATATGGGATTGAGACCAGGGATGTGGATGAATATTCGTAACGTTCAAAATTTGTATGAATTTGGCCGAATTCGGACATTTGTATTCAAATACAGTGTTGGCACATTCAAAGATTGACATTCGAATTCGAAACACATATGGGATTCGTATGGGATTGAAGATTCGTATCGAATTTGAATTCTACTACATCAGGGGTTCTCAACCTTCCTAATGCCGTGACCCCTTAATGCAGTTCCTCATGTTATGGAGACCCTCAACCACGGAGGGGGGGGGGACAGCTCAGGTGGGGATGGGGCAGAAAGGTGGGAGACTCATCTCGACCCCTCTGAAAGGGTAGTTCAACCCCCAAAGGGGTCATGACCCACAGGTTGTGAACTACTGCACCACATTCAAAGGGGATCTATTCGAGTGAATCGGAATTTCCGTGCATTCTATTCAATACAAATCAAATACAAAAACCCCATTCATACACATCCCTGTTTGAGACCTTTCCTTTTAACAGAGGGAGCTGTAGTTAGAAAGGTAGCTCACATTTGGTTGGCTGTATTCTGAAGCAGTTCTTACTTCAAATGAAATTCTTCTGGCAATTTAGGGTAGATGCTTCTTGTTAAGTTGAACCTTCTCATGGGTCTTGTGAAACCTCCCCTAAAATCTTCATGATCTCATAGGTCTGTACTGAGAGAGGTGATCTGCCAAGCAGGCTGGTCCCAAGCTGTTAAGGGCCTTGGACACCAAAGATAAAACCTTGAAACTAACCAGGTAACAAACTGGCAACCAGTGCAGGTTCTTTCTTTCTTTCTTTCTTTCTTTCTTTCTTTCTTTCTTTCTTTCTTTCTTTCTTTCTTTCTTTCTTTCTTTCTTTCTTTCTTTCTTTCTTTCTTTCTTTCTTTCTTTCTTTCTTTCTTTCTTTCTTTCTTTCTTTCTTTCTTTCTTTCTTTCTTTCTTTCTTTCTTTCTTTCTTCCATCCATCCATCCATCCATCCATCCATCCATCCATCCATCCATCCATCCATCCATCCATCCATCCATCCATCCATCCATCCATCCATCCATCCATCCTGGGGTGGGTAACCACATTTAAAATAAAAAATCTATAAATTAAAACAATAATGGCATATATTAAAACAATAACAGTGTCTGAGAGTGGGAAGAGAAAGTGTATCCCCATTTAACCGAAGGCCAAGGCAAAGAGGTGTGTCTTCACTGCCCTCCTAAACATATACTGTACAGTTAAGGGGCCTGATGCACCTCAAGGCGAAGACTATTCCATAGCCTAGGTGCCATCACCGAGAAGGCCCTCTCCCAGGTCCCCAACCCTTTTACTACTGAAAGCGATGGTACAACCAGGAGGGTCTCCACTACAGATCTTAAGGGATTATCAGGTTGATATGGAAGAAGGTATTCCTTTAGATATTTGGGGCCTAAGTCATTTGTGGGCTTAGAGGTTAAAGTTAACACCTTGAATTGGACTTGATAGCAAATTGGGACCCTGCGCAGCTCTATTAAGACCGGTGTGATGTGTGTCTGGCCAGCTGTCCCGGTCAGCAATCTAGCAGCTGCATTCTGCACCAGCTGCAGCTTCCAAACCATCTTCAAGGGCAGCCCCATGTAAAGCACATCACAATACTCCAATCTGGAGATTACAATACTCCAATCTGGAGTATTGATAGCCTAAACACAAGTATGATATGTGCACGGTGAGGTGCCTCCCCCCTCAGCATCCTGGATATTGCGTTAATTGCAGCTTCCAGAGGAGGTGGTAGCAAAAACAACAACACCAGCCAACAGATCTTATGGTGGGGACAGGTCTATATGGGAGAAGGTGCGCCTCCTGATATGTGTGGCCCAAGCCATTTAGGGCCTTGAACTGGATTCAGGATCCAATAGGCAGCCAATACAGCTCTTTTATGGGCAGCAAGTCAGTTATTTATTTATTTATTTAAGAAATTTATGTCCTGCCCTTCACCAAATGGTCCCAGGGGCCCCTCACTCTGCACATGTCATACCTGTGCTTAAGTTATCCATGCTTGGGTAGCCTCCAGACTGGATTAATGTAATGCGTGCTACATGAGACGGTTTGGAAGCTGCAGCTGGTGCAGAATGAGGATAAAACCTATGGAATATTAAAACATAATTAGAAATATAACTCCCTCTTAAGTGCTGATTTCCACACCAGGTGCACGGCTGTAACAATCCACCCAAACCGAAAGTCGGGTTTTCTGATGAGCTTCAACTAATTGATTGGGTTCTGCACGCTGTCGTTGGGTTCGGGCCCTGCCTTTCTGAACCCTGTGCTTTCGCCATTCTTAATCAAAGCTCGGTGAATTTTGCCAAACGCTCTTGTGTCCTGAATTGGTTTTGTTTTGCACGGGGTGCTGAATTCAGCTTTACGTGGGATGTGGTTTGGATGACCTTGGTGCGGAATTGAGGATGCATTTATTTTATTTTCCAGCAGAGAATTTGCAGCCCTGCTGTCTCATCATAATCTCCCGTCTGATTAATACATTGAATCTTTTTAAAAGCTCCCTTCTCCCTCTAATCTGCTGCTTGGTAACAAAGGAAGAAAAGTCTTCCCTTTCTTTCATTGCACGCTCTCCATTTCTTCAGTCCTGTGGAAACCCATCTTTGCAAAGCTCACATTGACGTTGGCAGAATTCCCAGCTACTTAAGATGTTTTAGAAAGCGGGCAGCCTGAAACTGCCTTAAGGTGCTTTTGGACTGAGCGGCAATTGCTCCATTTTGGGACTTTCCGGTTTTTCTCCTTCTGCTGTGGCCACCAGCAATCTGCCACGTTTTTTTCCCCATCAAAGATGCCACCGTCTGCCCCTCACTTTCCAGTTTCTCTTCCCATATGTTCTTATTGTCTGCTGCAGTTGCCAAAAGGACTCCTGGTGTCAGGCTGGCAAAGAGAGACCACCAGACTCTTTCTTTAAAAAGTTGAACAGTGATTTATTTCAGCTCAGTGTTCGGACATTTCTTGTTGGGAGCAACTTGGAACAGAAAGCCCAGCGTATTTATATGTTTCATAGCTGGGCAGGGTTTGGCCTTCAACCAATGAACAATAACTATTTTTTCAAAACCAGTTTAAACTTGGAGCCAAAATGTATCACTTGACCCCAGCAGGGATGGGGGAGTCAACTGTCACTTCCAAACAACAGGCAGCTACTATATACATATATACAGAGTCACATAGGTGGCAGAGATCTTACATACAAATATTATGGCAGGCAGCTAGCCCTGCCTGACACTTGGCTGTCTTTTCGGTGGCATTGTTACCAGATGTCCTGATATGTGTTTGGGGGAACAGCTCGCTAGAGCATCTGTATTGGGATCTCCATTGAGGTTTGAATAATGCCACAACAGTTTTTGGTGCTTAAGAGCCAAGGCTAGAGACCCAGAGTTAAGGATGTGCATGAATGTTTTTGGGTGTCTGATTCGTATCAAATCGAATGCAAGAAAATTTGTATTTGTTTGAATAAACCCCTTTCGAATGTGGTAGGATTTGTATTCGATACAAATGTTTAATCCTATGTGGATCCTATTCGAATGTAGTGGCAGCAGGAAGTGGACCATGCATGGTTTCTTCAGAGCAGGATCTGAGAACAGGGGTCATGCAACGAAGGTCCAGGCGCAGCTGGGAAAAACAGGAGCAGGTTTTCTCTTTTTCTTTCTTTCTCAGGCAGAAGAGACTGGTGTGGGACTGGAGGTCAAAGCTGCCCCACAGGCAAATGGCTGGCAGGAACTGCAGATCCTGAGCAGGGCACGATTGCACAGTGGTTTCTGCTTGCGATTCAGCTTGTGGTTTAGTGATTCAGCAGGGCAGCAGAGTGGAAGTGACGGACCTCAGGAGAAAGGACTGTGTCTCTATGGCAGTGTTTCCCAAACTTTCGACATATGTGTACCCCTTCTATAATTTTCGTAACGCTGAGTACCCCTCATAAAAAACATTAGGGATAAAAATTGTATTCTATAAAAATGATCAAAATCAGTGGAACGTACTAAAGCACGATAACAGGTGCCCGGAACTAATTATTAAAGAAGTAAGTTGTCTCTGTAACGAAGTGCGGTATATTCACGCCGTGTCACGCCTCACAAGACAGTTAGGTATCACTGCAATTCTCCGGCGTTTAAACAGCTCCGCGGCTCAACGTCAACTGTTAATGTTCCCACAGTTTTAAAATGGCCGAACCCAAGCTGTGCGAAGGATGCGCAGAAGTTCCCACCATAATGAGTTGCGATACGATCTCCGATGGCCCCAGTTCCCGTGTAAAAACTATGACACGCGCCTATTTCTTTCCTTGTTCTGTGGGTGCAGCTAAGCACGGTGCAGTGGATATTCCCACGTGATCCCCACCAAACTCCGGGGTAACGCGTACCCCCACCAAACTCTTCCCGTACCCCTGGGGGTACGCGTACCACACTTTGGGAAACACTGCTGCATGGGTTCAGAGGCCTGGTTTTATACTCTCAGCGAACCAATCAGATTCAGAGCGGGAAGTTTGAATCTGTGGAGGGTCAGGGCTAGATTGTCACAAGGAGTCCCAAGGGCTGAACGCCTGACCTGCCTGGTTACTTGGTGGGCCATTGTTTGCTCAAGCACTTGACATAAGCATCTGCTTCCAGCTGTGCGTCTTAAACAAAAGGCTTTATTTGGCAAACACAGATGCTTGGATGCTAATGATGGCCCGTCCAGGTCTACTGATCAGATCTGCATAAGTAAACCAAAGGAGTGGTCTTTTTGTCTGTCTGTCTAGCATTTCCAGGAAGCTCTGTTCTGAAAGCATGCCTATAGAGGCATTATTTACATTTTGCTAAGCCTCGCTTGGAATTATTATATTACATACTCATAATTCTTTTCATCCAGCTTTATGCCAAATAATAAATGCCAACGATCACATTTGCCATAAAGGCGGCGTTGCCTGTCAGTGTGTTATGGTTTTGCCATGGTTTCAGAGAAAGAAGAGGGTCTTGGGGTGGGGTGGGGTGGGGGGAACACAAGGCTTATAGCATGGAGGATTGGAAACAAGGAACGTTGCTCTCCCCCCCCCCCCCCTTAAGGTAGACCAAATATCTTTGCTGGTAATACTTGCAATAATAGTCAGGGATTTTTTTTCAAAGAGATAAAGGTAATTTCCCCAGATTTTGTACAAAAATATGGGTGACTGCAACTAGATAACTGTAGTTAGAGATATTTGGGTAACTGATTAAAACAAAACAGGCAGATTTTTTTTCCCCCGATGCCAAGTGTTTTTTGCTCTGGTCCCTTGCCATTGGGGTGTGGGTGTCTATGTGCCTTCCAGCTCCTTGCCTGGTCACTGCTCTTAGGAACATAAGAACATAAGAGAAGCCTTGCTGGATCAGGCCACAGCCCATCCAGTCCAGCATCCTGTCGCACACAGTGGCCCACCAAATGCTCATGGGCATCTCAAGCAGAGAAGGACGAACCTTCTCCTGCTCTCGAGTCCCAGCAGATGGCCTTAGAAGCGCCCCAGTTCCTCTCCCCCCCCCCCAGCCTGGAAGATGCACCTAGGCATTCGTTCTAGTAGCCATTGATACATCTGTCATCCATAAATTTGTCTAACCCTACCTTAAAGCCATCCAGACTGGTAGCTGTCACCACCTCTTCCGGCAGCACATTCCATAAGCCGATGACCCTCTGGGTGAAGAAATACTTCCCCCTGTCAGACCTGACTCTCCTACCCATCAGCTTCATAGGAGTTCATGGTCAGCAGTACAGATCTTCTGCTTCCAGTACAGTTTTAGGCAAACAGAGAAAAGTGAGATCTTGGTGGGCATAGATCTGCTTGGAAAAGAGAGTTTGAATTTGAAGCGGGCACAGATGAATCTAGCGAAAGCACCCCGTTCGGTTGTGGTTTGAAGCTATTTGAATCGAACTGGACGTGCTGCTGTCCAAAGAAAAACGTTCAGAATCGAACCGCACCAGCCACTGTTTGGTTCAATTCGAACCAAACACGCAGAGAGAGGTTTCTGCACATCTCTAGCTGAGCATGGTCTGGCTTGATGAAGGTTTTTTTCCAGGCTGCAGACCTGAGAAGATACCTGTGGTCATGTTTGCTCCCTGATAATCGGGGGACGATGACAACTGTGTTCATTTAAATTCATTGTCAAAAGTATGGGAGTGGCTTTCCCTTGCTTCCTCCTTGTTGTCTTCACTTTCCAGCCCTGGAATTTCTTGCAGCTTCCCTTTCAAATGTCAACCAGACCTTACCTTGTTTAGCTTTTGTGAACAAGTATTCAAAAGTGCCTAAGCAGAGGAGTCTTATCAGTCAAGGGGAAGGATGTCTTCTCCCAGAGGGTCATAGGTCTATGGAATTGGCTGCCAGGAGAGGTGGTGACAGCTACCAGCCTTAGGTGGCCTTAAGGACTAATTTACGGATGGCAGATGTATCAGTGGCTACTAGAATGGACGCCTCAGTACATCTTTCTGGCTGGGAGGACGAGCGGGATGCTTCTAAGGCCATTTGCTGGGATTGGAGAGCAGGAGAAGGTTTGCCCTTGTCTCTGCTTGAGACGCCATGGACCATTGGTGGGCCACTGTGTGAGATGGGATGCTGGACTAGATGGGCTGTGGCATGATCCAGCAGAGTTCCTCTTAGGTTCTTATGAGAAGATTTGTCCTTGTCTCTGCTTGAGATGTCCATGGGCAATTGGTGGGCCACTGTGTGTGACAGGATGCTGGACTAGATGGACTGTGACCTAATCCAGCAGGGTTCCTCCTAGGTTCTTATGCTCTTATGTAAGTGTTGCCAGTTGCTGTAGCAGACTCCGGCCCTTTTTGACCTGGGCCTTATCCCAGAATAAGGGGCCCTCTCTCCACCTGCTAATGCAGGGTACAGAACCTGCTATAATTTGCATTAGCATGTGGCCTGTAGCCCCCTATTCTAGGATCTATCCCGAAATCCTACAGAAACAGCCACAGTTGAATCAGTGCCACAAATGCTCCTTTGACAAGTAGTCAAGCTAAGCCCGAGCCGACAATAGGAAACAGTATAAAAATATCTTAAATAAGCAATGGAAAGAAAGGACTTTATTGTTGTGTTGGTAGGGCTATTTTTGTTCTGAGCTTTTATCTGCATTGCTGTATTAAATGTGGTGGGTTTTTTTTTATATTATTTTCCTGCACAGTAATATCTATTAATTGATTTATCTGATGTCTCTCCAGCCTCTTCACCCCGTAGGCTTTAGGGCAGCTTTCACAATCCAGATTTTGCCTCATTGCCTCTGTTTATGTTTTGTACCTACTGTAGATGCTTACAAATGAGGATTCTTAGCAGTCTTAATTCATGATAGCAGCCTCCATGTGTTTGTTTATTTGCCATATGTTTCTCTCACCCCTTAGCCTCTAAAAGGGTCTCAGAAGCATCTCATGAAACTGTTAATCAAGGTCAAGCCCATGCATTCACTTGCTGCACTCATGATGCATAGTCATGACACATTCTGGCTGTTTTTGCACCTACTTACCTTAATCCAGATTAAGAAGATCTGGATCTCTGATACCTGGTCCTCATTGAATCTGGTCCTTGAAGTTCCACATCATGATTTATTTATTTATTTATTTACATGTATATCCCGCCCCATACCTGAAGGGCCTCATGCATCTGCACAGGGTGTCAAGCACCTGAAGGCAATGGGTGCTAAACAGGGCCATCGTGTGGACACCGTAGCACCCGTCCCGGGACTCCAATCAGGGCGGAGCAGGAAGGTCCGCTGGTGGTGCAGCGTGATTGGCCCACTTAGCTGTCAATTAGGGGTCACTTCTATTTACAGTGGGCATGGTGGAGAGACATGCCTTCATAGCTGTCTATGTAGTCACTACAAAGCTTGTGCTCAGCTTCGTAGACCACTATGAAGGATGTGGGGCCTACGTAGCATGTGTGTTGAGGGGCGGAGTCAGAGCTGCCCCCCTGCAAATGGTGGCCCCTAAGCCCTCCTCTTAGGTTTCGTATGTTCTTTTCTTCTTATTGCCCCAGTCCTTGCAGAAGTGCAACTTCTGATCCGGTCTTCACAGTGGAAGACCAGATTGAAGGCACCATTAAAGGGGTCCTGCACTAATCTGGATTTAAGGCCCAGAAGACCCCATTCTGCTCATGGGTACATTATGCTCAGAATGGGCCCCTAACGGAGTCCTTAAAGGGTCTAGTGTGCGGAAGGTATGTAACTGATCCACACCAATTGCCTACGTATCGGGTTCTTTGATAACTGGTCCTCATTGAATCTGGTCCTTGAAGTTCCACGTCATGATAAGGGCCCCATGCGTTCGCATAGGCTGTCGAGCACCCTATGGCAATGAGGTTCTAATGGGGTCTTCGTTGCACGTGCAGAAACAGCCAGAGTGAGGAATGGGATAGAGGTAGAAGGAAAATAAAATCACCTTTCGGACAGACGGCGTTGCTCCTACCATGCTATCCGTGGCTGAGAACATTCTGGTAAAATCCACCAGTCAGCTGTTTCTGCCTCCCTCCCCTTGTGCCTGACGCCTGTATCGTGGTAATCTATCCATAAATGCCACTTTGCAGTTGTTACATCAATAGGAGAGGCTCTTGCCTTCAGATGCCATTTCTGAGTTCCTTGGGAGCCCTAGGAAGCTTTTCTCAGAAATGCGCTGAATGAAAAAGAATGACGGTGTGATGCTACAGAAGCACTGTGCATGGTTCCTTTATCATATGAACAGGTTGAACATCCAGTGGTGTGACATTTTTAAAAATCCCAATTTCTGCAGCTGTTGCTTACTTCTACTGGCTTCTTAGGCACAGGGACTGCATGTGTCCTGTTCCAAATGTGAGCGGATATAACAGATGGCAATGGCGCCTGGGCATCTCAAGTAGAAGACAAAAGCAAAACCTTCACCTTCCCCTCAACTTGTGAGGGGCATCTTGCCTTGAGGGGCATCCTGCCTGTCTCTCTAGCAGTACCCAGGCATCCATTCTAGTGGCCATAGAATCATAGAGTTGGAAGGGACTTCTAGGGTCATCCAGTTCAACCCCCTGCTCAGTGCATGATTTCCTAAACCACCCTGGACAGATCTAGGTCCAGCCTCTGCTTGAAGACCTCCAGCGAAGGAGAACCCACTACCTCCTGTGGCAACCTATTCCACTGACTGATTGCCCTCACTGTCAGGAGGTTTTTCCTAATGTCTAATCTATATTGACTCCCTTGAAGTTTCCTCCCGTTGTTTTTGGCCCTCCCATCTTGTGCAAGTGAGAATAGGGACGATCCCTCTGTACTGTGATGGCCCTTCAGAGACTTGAAGACCACTGTCATGTCTCTTCTCAGTCTTCTCTCCTGCAGGCTAAACATTCCTAGGTCCTTCAATGGTTCTCCATGCAATTGTTTCCACTGACCTCCCTTAATCTGGATCTAAGATGATCCAGATTTAAAGAATGGGCAGTTTCCTTAATCTGGATGTAGTAGATCCAGATTAAGGAAAGTACCCAATGCGTTTCCATGGGTGGTCTAGCACCCAATAGCAATGGGTGCTAGCTTGCTTGCAGCGGAAAAGCTGGAGTACCCATGTGACGAATCTGGATCTACCCACATGGGGCCCGCCTGTCACCCCAGGTGTCCATAGACGCTCCGGAGAATCTCCATTGGGGGGGGGGGGACCTCAAGACTCAAAGTTTTGAAGCCTGTACACATTCTCCGAAGCTGGCTCCGAAGTCCCTCCGAAGTTGCCTTTGAAGAGTAGCACAGGCTCTGAAGAGGACCCCATGCGAGAGCAATGCCTTTGTCAAAGGCTCTGGAGAATCTTCAGAGTTTGCGACAGATCGCTCTGGAGAAACAGACTCTGTATAATCTGGATTTTATGCCTGAAGACCCCTTGTAGACCCCTTTAATGGGGTCTACTGGGAATCTGGATTATAGGTCCTGAAGGACCCATATGATCCGGATTTCCCTAGAATAGGTAGAAACAAATGTGGCTCTAATGGGGTCTGTAGTGTAAATGGGTCCTTAATGGGTCCTTAGTGCTAGTGGAAAAACACCCCATAAGACATAGCTGGAGATGCAATGAGGCCTGGACCCATGAGTTTTCATGTGTAATGTGAATAAGCATCTCCATTTGAGGCTACCTTGTAGCCTTCATAATTCATGATCCTCCAGCTGGTAGTCATGTAGTTAAGATTTCTTAGAAGTTGGATTTTATAAAGGCTTCTCTTATGCCTCAGAAGGAGGAAAAGAACTCTGGAGATAAGTTCTATGAAACAATCTACCCGCCCGATAGAAGAAAAAGAGGAGTTGGCTTTTCTATCCCAATTTTCTCACCCATTTAAGGGGACTCAAAGCAGCTGACAAACCTTCACGGCCTCTCATGGCAACCTATTCCACTGACTGATCGCCCTCACAGTCAGAAAGTTTTTCCTAATATGTCGTATTTATTGACTCCCTTGAGTTTCATCCCGTTGTTTCTAGTCCTCCCATCGTGTGCAAGTGAGAATAGGGACGATCCCTCCGCACCGTGACAGCCCGTCAGAGACTTGATACACCTGTCCTCCGTGATTTAATCTAATGGGCCAAATTATATGAGAGTGAAAGAACAGCGTGCAAGCGAATGCTACCTGTAAAAGGTGACATACCTGCTCTTTGCTGTCACACAAGGTATTTTAGGAAAAAGCAGGTGCAACATCTCGGACCAGCTCTTGGCAGCTTCTCAAATGCCTGTGGGATTTATTTATATTTTTTCCCTTTCATGTTACAGAGTTGGGATAAACTGGAGCAAATTGGACCTGGTAATCAGGGGCGAATAAAAATTTGATTAAGTTTTTAATTTCAAATTGGGTCTTGATTTTTAATACTTAACACTTCCCCAAATGGAGGGTTAAATATAGCTGTTAAATCACCATTTTAAATGTAAAAATATACTGGCTCAATTAGAGTTCATCAAACTTTAATGAGGAGGAAAACTGGTTGGTTGCATTCTTTCAAAAATTTATTTTAAATTCAGCAGGATAGGAGTTTAGAGGGGAGAATTTTGAAAGGAATGCCAGGCAGGCACAATTTTTACATAAAAAGTCTGTCCCGTTGAAAGATTCCAGAGTGGATTTTCAGAAACATTTGGGTCCAGAGGCTTTGCTTCTGCTAAATTTCTCAAAATTGATATTTGTTTTGTAGAGAAAGTTCCAAAAGTTGCAATGGATTTCAAGGGAGCTGGTGTGCTTGTTCTTTCTAAAATACATTTCTGTACAGTCTTTCATGTACAAAATATCTCTAAAACAGGGCAGAATCAATTGCACTTCAAAATATCAGGAAAGAACAGAATTTAAAATAGTGGGCTCAACAGTAGTCTAATGCAGGGTTTCCCAAACTATGGGCCGGGACCCACTGGTGGGTCGCGAGTGAATATTGAGTGGGCCCTGCCTGTAGAATTAAGTAATAAAAAAATTGTATTAAAACTTTGTTATTTGAAAAGTCCTTTATTCATATTGGTAACGGTTAAATTTCCTAGAGGTGGGTCCCGAGTTGGTAAACTTACATTAGATGGGTCGTAGCCCAGACAACTTTGGGAACCACTGGTCTAATGTGTTGGGACCAGGGATTTGCACAAATTTTGGTAACATTAGTTATTCATTTGAATTGGTCCGAATTTGGACATTCGTACACGAATCGAATGTTGCAGCATTTGTGCACGCTTGTACAAATCTGTTTTTTGAAAGATATGCCATTAAAGACAGAAAAGGAGTGTTTTTCCACTGCAGCCCGTAGATCCGGATCTAAAGATCCGGATCTAAGGAATGGGTACATTCCTTAATCCGGATCTAGTCGATCTGGATTAAGGGAAGCACCCAATGCTAACACCCCTGCTGTGGAAACAGCTTTGCACCCATGTGGGGAATCCGGATCGACCCACAAAGGGTTGGTCCGTTACCCCAGGTGTTTCGGGGGGCGGGGGGGGGGCAGTCTTCGAAGCCACTTCGAATTGACTTTGAAGTCATTTCGACGTCTGTGCAAAATAGCTCTGGAGTGCCTTTGAAGTCTGTGCTGATCTTCAGAGTGAACTTCGAAATGACTTTGGAGTCACTTCGAAGTTCACTTTGAAGATCAGCACAGACTTCAAAGGCACTCTGGAGCTATTTTGCACAGACTTTGAAATGACTTTGAAATGGCTTCAAAGTGGCCTCAAAGTGACTTCGGAGCCTAGGTTGGGGGGGGGGGGCAATGGGTGCATCCCCTCCCCCTAGCCTCCTTTGGACCCAATTGCCTGTTTCCAGTGGAAACAGGCTCCCTTTAATCTGGATTTTCTGGCAGAAGACCCCATTGTAGACGCCATTAATGGGGTCTACAGAAAATCCGGATTAAAGGCCAAAATGTACCCATTAGATCTGGATTTCTCCCACGGCAGTGGAAACAATCGGGTCCCAAATGGGTGCCGTGGTGGAAATGGGATCATCCAGCTAACACCCAAATGGGTCCTAATTGGGTGCAAAAATGGGTACTTTCTGCCAGCGGAAAAACACCCCAAAACTACAACATTTGCAAAATATAGGTTCTTGTAAGAGATGGTGACAACAATTAACCTCGACAGCTTTAAGAAAGGATTAGATAATTCATCGAGACAGGTGTATCAACGGCTACTAGAATGGATGCCCAGGTACCACCTCTGGGTTGCGGAGACAGATAGGAGGCATCTAAAGTTCAGGGAGGGAGGGATGAGTGAATGAATGAAAGCAGTGGAATTGGAAATTGCTAGAAAGTTTTCACTTTATAGGCTGTTTCCCCAGAACAAATAAAGCTTGCATGTTGAGGAATGATTGCATACTCATCGCCCTTGGATTTTTTGTGTGCTCTGAAACTAGCTGTTGGCTTAGTGAGTCTTCTGCAAACTGCTAACATGCATGCCCCCACGCCCCCCCCCCTGTCTCTGCTTGAGATGCCCATGGGCAATTGGTGGGCTACTGTGTGAGACAGGATGCTGGACTAGATGGGCTGTGGCCTGATCCAGCAGGGCTCCTCTTAGGTTTTTATATGTTCTTATGTTCTGATCCAATGTAAGATTTAAGTGTCTCTCCTTTTGTTGAATGCATATGGTGTAGACAAGATGAGATGTAACCCAAGTAATTGTCTCCATGGCTAGTTCTGGCATCCCAGGAATGGATGTAGTTAGCAGCACTCAGCCTTGGAGCTCTGCAGAAGCATTTCTGTGCATGCCTGAAATCGCAGCGCCACGTGGCTATTAAATGGTATCAGAAACAAAACCGAGTCCTGAAGGACACTGTAGGCCGGGCACTGCTCTTTCCAGATGTTTCGGATAGCGGCTCCCTTCAGCGGAGCCGGTAATTTCCTGAATAAAGCAAATTTTTAAGGTTAAGACTGAAGCAGCCATATGTGTGTTGCCGCAAGGACTCTGTGCAGCTGTTTGCAACTCCAGAAGTTTACAGTCATCCAGGTGTGCTTAGATGTCATCTTATGAATTAGTTTGATATTTGAAAAAATGCAGTTATTGAATCGGCGGGTGATGATTTCAAAATATTTATTATTTTAACTACGTTTTAAGAATTCTACATGTGTATTATCTTTTTATTCTGACTTTCCTTGGGACCTTTTGGCAAAGGGTGGAATATAAATTTTTGAATGAATGAATGAATGAAATCAGTACAGTACAATGAAACAAGGTTACTGCCCTGCTTTGGAAGTTATAAAGCCCAGCAGAGGACCAAGAAACATCAATGCCAGCCTGTGTTGGCATGGGTCTTCTGCTGCCCTGCCAGGCAAGGTGTAAAGTTGAGCAGAGGAGCAAGGAACACCACTGCCAGCCTGCCTTGATTTAATTCTATATGTAGTCTGAATGTGTTCCAACCTTCTTCTGGTTTAAGAACTGGCAAGATGGAGTAACTCCAGCAGTACTCAGCTTGCAGAGGAGAATTCTGGGTACAATTCTGGTCACCACTGTGGAACTAGATCTATGAAGCTGATGGGTAGGAGAGTCGGATCAGACAAGGGGAAGTATTTCTTCACCCAGAGGGTCATCAGTTTATGGCATTTGCTGCCGGAAGAGGTGGTGACAGCTACCAGTCTAGATGGCTTTAAGGTAGGGTTAGACAAATTTATGGATGACAGATGTATCAATGGCTACTAGAATGAATGCCTAGGTGCAACTTTCAGGCTGGGAGGGGGGAAACGGGGCGCTTCTAAGGCCATCTGCTGGGATTCTAGAGCAGGAATAGGTTTGTCCTTGTCTCTGCTTGGGATGCCCATGAGCATTTGGTGGGTCACTGTGTGCGACAGGATGCTGGACTAGATGGGCTGTGGCCTCATCCAGCAAGGCTTCTCTTATGTTCTTATGTTCTTAGAAAGGGGGTGGTCTCAGAATTGTTGCCCCTTTTTCCCCCTCCGCCAATGTTTTGTGTAATTTTGTAGTGTATTATTTTGTTTATATATAATTTTATAATGTATTATTTAATATATGATGTATTGCTTTGTATTATTCATGGTTGCTGTAAACCACTTTGAGTAATTTATTTGAAAAGCGATATACAGATAAACTGAATGAATGAATGAATGAATGAATGAATGAAGATAAAAATATAGATGGCACATCAGTGTTGCAGCCATTACTAAATAAAATTGCTTATGAATTGCTCCAAAGGCAGACAACGTTCTGCAGATCTGTCATGTAAACAGTGCTTTCATCACATCTCAAATATAGTTCTTCCTAACTTTTTGGGGGGTGGGTCGGAGTGCAGCCAAACAGGTGTGAGGTTTCTTCCACCCACCCTCAAGATTTTGGGATTTTGTACTCTTCAGATTTGTAGTATCTGTGGCCAGACCAAATTCATGTATGTCCAGGTGTCTCAATGGATATTAAAAATGATGCCTAGATACAACCTCCAGGTTGGAGAGGAGGAGGAGAAGAGGAATTGGCTTTTCTACCCCCCCTTTTCTCACCCATTTAAGGGGACTCAAAGTGGCTGACAAAGCTTCTGTTCTTCTCCGTACAACAGACACCCTGTGAGGTAGGTGGGGCTGTGAGAGCTCAGTAGATAGCTGTGACTAGCCCAAGGTCGCTCAGCTGACTTCATGGAGATAAGATAAGAGTCTGGCTCCTTAACCACTAGACCAAACTGGCTCACTACTCCAACCTAGTCAAGAGACTGGCAGGATGCCTCTCCCAGCCATGAGAGATGCCCAGACGCAATTGGTGGGCCACTGTGTGAGAGAGGATGCTGGACTAGATAGGCTGTGGCCTGATCCAGCAGGGCTCTCTTTAATTTATTGGCTGGAGAGATAGGCAGGATGCCTCTTAAGGCCATTTGCAGGGATTCAAGATCAGGTGAAGGTTGTGCTGTTGTCTTCTGCTTGAGATGCCCAGAAAGAAATTGTGGGCCACTGTGTGATGCAGCGTGCTGGACTAGATGAGCTGTGGCCTGATGCTCTAACCCAGATTCCCTGGATGTCTTCATTGCACTTTGCAATCAATGCTTAGTGCTCATGGTCTTGTAATTTTGGGAGCAATGGCTGATTTCGTCAGCTACTGCAATTGAGACAATTAAGCCAAATCTTTCTTTTGCTGATGCAGTGAGTAATGGTTAGTTATCGTTTCTCTTTCATAAGGGCATTCCCACCAGGGGAAGTGGAGTGGAAGGCTATACCCAAGAGGTGGCGGAAAAGCAGTGGAAACTCTAGACAAGCATTAGGACTCCAGAATTTAATGGAGTACTTAGTGCTAATTTATGGGTGTATTGTTAGCACTGACTGGAAATCGTGTTTACTCTTGCACAGTGGTAAACAAATGCTTGAGATTCCTCTTATTAATTTTGACTGTGTTGGTGGGAAACGGCCTATTTTTCTTCCAAGCGGTGCTTGGGAGATGTTCAAAACTCATAATGGTCTCAGAGACAGAGCAGCCTGGCGACAGGGTAAGCAAGTCATTTCGGATGGCAAATCTGGAATGATGGAGGTTATTATATATTTATTATTATTATTTATTTATTTGTATTTCTATCCCGCCCTATACCCGAAGGTCTCAGGGCGGGTTACAATATTATATTAATCTTAGACAGGTCCCTGCCCTCAGGCTTACAATCTAAAGAGACAAGATACAAAAGGAAAATGGTGTGGGAGGGAACAGGGGTGCTCTGGCAGCAGCAGAGTCCTTGCAAAGGTAAAAACTTTTATTTTATTTTCCTCCTCCATTCCCCACAGGCAAGATGGTTCCTTCATGGCCCGTCTGGAGGCAGTTGGGAGGGAGGGGCCAATGCTGGGAACTTGATGGAAGGTGCTCACCCAGCTTCCTTCTCTCTTCCTCTCCAAAAGCAAGGTGGTTCCTTCATGGCCCGTCTGGAGGCAGTTGGGAGGGAGGGGCCAATGCTGGGAGCTTGATGGAAGGTGCTCACCCAGCTTCCTTCTCTCTTCCTCTCCCAAGGCAAGATGGTTCCTTCATGGCCCGTCTGGTGGCAGTTGGGAGGGAGGGGCCAATGCTGGGAGCTTGATGGAAGGTGCTCACCCAGCTTCCTTCTCTCTTCCTCTCCCAAGGCAAGATGGTTCCTTCATGGCCCGTCTGGAGGCAGTTGGGAGGGAGGGGCCAATGCTGGGAGCTTGATGGAAGGTGCTCACCCAGCTTCCTTCTCTCTTCCTCTCCCAAGGCAAGATGGTTCCTTCATGGCCCGTCTGGAGGCAGTTGGGAGGGAGGGGCCAATGCTGGGAGCTTGATGGAAGGTGCTCACCCAGCTTCCTTCTCTCTTCCTCTCCCAAGGCAAGATGGTTCCTTCATGGCCCGTCTGGAGGCAGTTGGGAGGGAGGGGCCAATGCTGGGAGCTTGGTGGAAGGTGCTCACCCAGCTTCCTTCTCTCTTCCTCTCCCAGGGCAAGATGGTTCCTTCATGGCCCGTCTGGAGGCAGTTGGGAGGGAGGGGCCAATGCTGGGAGCTTGATGGAAGGTGCTCACCCAGCTTCCTTCTCTCTTCCTCTCCCAAGGCAAGATGGTTCCTTCATGGCCCGTCTGGTGGCAGTTGGGAGGGAGGGGCCAATGCTGGGAGCTTGATGGAAGGTGCTCACCCAGCTTCCTTCTCTCTTCCTCTCCCAAGGCAAGATGGTTCCTTCATGGCCCGTCTGGTGGCAGTTGGGAGGGAGGGGCCAATGCTGGGAGCTTGATGGAAGGTGCTCACCCAGCTTCCTTCTCTCTTCCTCTCCCAAGGCAAGATGGTTCCTTCATGGCCCGTCTGGTGGCAGTTGGGAGGGAGGGGCCAATGCTGGGAGCTTGGTGGAAGGTGCTCACCCAGCTTCCTTCTCTCTTCCTCTCCCAAGGCAAGATGGTTCCTTCATGGCCCGTCTGGTGGCAGTTGGGAGGGAGGGGCCAATGCTGGGAGCTTGGTGGAAGGTGCTCACCCAGCTTCCTTCTCTCTTCCTCTCCCAAGGCAAGATGGTTCCTTCATGGCCCGTCTGGTGGCAGTTGGGAGGGAGGGGCCAATGCTGGGAGCTTGATGGAAGGTGCTCACCCAGCTTCCTTCTCTCTTCCTCTCCCAAGGCAAGATGGTTCCTTCATGGCCCGTCTGGTGGCAGTTGGGAGGGAGGGGCCAATGCTGGGAGCTTGGTGGAAGGTGCTCACCCAGCTTCCTTAGACAGGGTTAGACAGGGGAACACATGGTGCACTTGGTCCTTCTTCTCAGCTTTGACCTCTCTCGCATGGTTGAACCTCCCCAGTAGTTTGCACTATGGCCAGCACAGCTCTCAGCTCCGCTGGAACAGTTAAGCCCCACTGCCCCAACAAGGTGGCACCCGTGGGGGGATTATTATTGTTATTATTATTAAAATTAATCACACGGAGAAGAAAAGTACATAAAAAAGGAAGGGGAGCACGTAGATGGGGGAGCAGGCTTAAAAAAGAAACGCGAACACACACCCTCTCCTCCCTTGAGTGACACTACCGCATCCAAAAAGAAAGGAGATTTGACTCAGCAAAAGTTCAGGGTTTTTTCCACTCAACCTCCCTTAATCTGGATCTAAGATGATCTTGATTTAAGGAATGGGTACTTCCCTTAATCCGGATATAGTAGATCTGGATTAAGGAAAGTGCCCAATGCATTTCCACGGGTGGTCTATTTATTTATTTATTTATTTATTTATTTATTATTTACATTTATATCCCGCCCCATACCCGAAGGTCTCTGGCCGGGTTACAACCTTCAAGCAACAGATTAAAAAAGAATGTACACTAAAAGACTTTAAAAATTCAACAACTTTAAAACAATACACATTATGTTTAAAATGATAGTGTGTGGCCTGGGTGGGAAATATAGTCAACTCAGCCAAAGGCCAGGGCAAAGAGGTGCGTCTTCACTGCCCCCCTGAATATATATAAGGAAGGGGCAAGACGCACCTCGAGGGGGAGGCTATTCCATAGTCTAGTACCCCATAGCAATGGGTGCTAGCTTGCTTGGAGTGGAAATGCCGGAGCACCCATATGGCGAATCCGGATCTACCCACATGGGGCCCGCCTGTCACCCCAGGTGTTTTGGTGGACTAGGGTGCAATCTCCGTAGATGCTCCGGAGAAACTCCGGAGCGATCTGCCACAAACTTCAAAGATTCTCCGGAGCCTTTGACAAAGGCATTGCTCTCGCATGGGGTCCTTTTCAGAGCCTGTGCTATTCTTTGAAGGCAACTTCGGAGGAACTTTGGAGCCAGCTTCGGAGAATGCGCACAGGCTCTGAAGCTTTGAGTCTTGGGGCACCCCCCCCCATGTGTGTCCACCCCCCCCCGAGCTACTCATAGACCCCATTGCCCAATAGTCCTGGAAACAGGCTCTGTATAATCTGGATTTGATGCCTGAAGACCCCACTGTAGACCCCTTTAATGGGGTCTACAAGGAATCTGGATTATAGGTCCTGAAGGACCCATATGATCCAGAATTCCCTAGAATAGGTGGAAACAAATGTGGCTCTAATGGGGTCTGTAGTGGAAATGGGGTCTTCCTGCTCGGAGTCAAATGGGTCCTTAATGGATCCTTAAAGGGTCCTTAGTGCTAGTGGAAAAATATCCTCAGTGGAGGAGGCTCAGGTTGATCATGAAGAAAGGTGTAAGCGATGCAGCCCAGAGCGAGGATGGTCTGAAGATGTCTTATAACAACCAAGGTGTGGACAGAACTGGTACAACCTCAGTTTGAATTATGAACAGGATGTCCTGTTTCATACAGGTGTGACTAAGGCCCACCTCTCTTTTGCTATTCTTGAGCCAAAATGGTACCCGAATCCACATATTTTTGAGTTTGACCTCTGAAGACATTAGGTTTCTGGGACTGATCGGTAAACAGTATTTTGTGGCTCTCTTAATAACAATCAACTTTGGGAACCACACCATTTAGTAGTCCCTAATTTTTTGCATGTAATGAGTGACACTATTCTTTTGTTCTTTCTGGTCTTTGCCAGTGGCAAGATTTCCTCTTGTTCATTTATCACTTTTTCCAGGTTGGAATAGGAACAATTTGCTGTAAAGGGTATCGTGAGATATTTGCAAATCGTTTCAACGTTTTAAGAAATGTACTTGCTGTATTTCCATCTTATTGGTCCTCAAAAATCTCAGCCCCAAACTTCACAGGCAACCACTACACTCATCTAGACAGTGGTGTGTATAATTTAACTTTCCCAGGTGGAAGTCTGGCGTATGCTTTGGTTTTTGCTCACAATATTGATCCATGAAACAGCTGCATTTATATTGCAGGCTTCCAAAGGTCTGCGTGGATCCATCCTTTTTATTTATATTGCAAATTGGGTACATTTCTCTTGGAACGGTAGAAAAAGAATGTCCTCGGAGATTTTATCACTTGGCGTAAGATTTGATTTCTCATCAAGAAGATGTGGAACTTTGGAAGAACGTATTTCAGGCAGATTGCCTGTGGCAGAGAGGTTGAAGGCTTGCTCTTTACTTCCGAAATCTGATTTTGTAATGAGAAATGTATCTATTAAAAACATACAAAGTGGTCCTGTAAAAATGAATAAATTTAATATCCGAGCAAACAAGTCGGGCCTGAAAGATACAGTGATCGCTACTCTAAACATTGCATGTAAAATAGAATGATCAGGAACATCAAAATTATAGGATAATGTTCCAGTTATAAAAATAATTCTATTAAAATTGGATAATTAGCATTAATAAAATGCTTATGATAACAGGAAAGAGCTAACAAAGTCTTCCTTCTAGTGACCGATGACCATATACCTATTTATAGTTAAAAATACAAATAGGTGCATAGTCATTTCAGTAGTTAAAGATATATCATTAATTATTGCAATAACTAAACATATATTGGCGTATGTTTTCAATGAGTTGCCAAACTCATCCAAACACCAGTTATTAAGCTTTGCTATTGGGATCAGCTGACTTTAGTACTCAGAATAACCCAGTTCTGTTCAGACAGTTACACTGCAATAAAAATTTGGATATTCTGAATTTTTTTTTCAAATTTGAGTTAAATTACAAGTCAAGCTGCAATTAAGAAATGTATTTTATCAACTAAAGGGCTCAGTGCAAATTTGCTCTTAGCACAATAAACCAAAGAGTTCAGAGACTGAGGCTTGTCTCTCTGCTATACCTTAAATTGAAAAAAGAGATCCTATAGCTGTACTGCAAATGATTCAATACGTTTTATGAAGAAGTTACAAGAACTTCTTATAATGTGTAAGATTCTGTTGTGAAACTCTCGTATTGAGGCCGATCTTCTATGACTCTGGTTGACCTTGATCCCAAAAAATTAGGGATAAATATATTCAAGCCTTGTTGCAGAAGGACATAGACAAGGCAGATCAGCAAAGAACAGGCTTCCTTTTTTTTTTCTTTTCAGTTGCTATAAAGATATAAGTATTTTATGAATGGCTTTCTAATTATACACTTTTCTTGCAAAGATCTACCAAATTCTTACAGTTTGATCTAGGAAAAAACAGATGGTGATACATAGTGTGACTGGATGCATATTATCATGAGCCAGTTTGGTCTAGTGCAGTTTGGTCATGTTCATCCTGTGATCAACCAGGACACCCAGATCCTTTTCACCTGTGCTACTACTCAGCCTAATTCCTCCCATTCTGTATTCATTTTTACAATTCGTACCAAGATGTAGAACTTTGCATTTGTCCCTATCAAATATCATCCTGTTAGTTTCAGCCCATCTACACCTGCTACCTTATGCTTCCATCCGGCGACATTCCAAGTCAGGATGCCAATACATTTATGGTAGGGATGTGCATGAATATTTGAAATATTCGTTATTCTGACGAATTTGGACATTTGTATACGAATCGAATGTCCAGACATTTGAATTTCCGAATTTGAACGAATAAAAATATTCCAAGTTATTCGTAGAAATGATTCAGACATTCGTATATGTATGGGTATATACGCATCACATACGTACCCATGCATACATATGCGTAGGAGATGCTTGTGTACCCATAGAGATACAAATGTCTAGATTATTCGAACGAATACATACGAATGTGTTTGTGCAGATTTGAATGCCCAGACATTCACTTTTCCTTATTTGTACTCATTTGGGTTCTCAAATATTAAATTCATTACGAATCAAATGTTCAAAATAGCATTTGTGCAAACCCCTAATTTGTGGTCTTTGGCTTCCCCATTAACCCCTACAGGAGGATCTTTTTTGGGTAGGGTAAGTTATACAATGTCATTTTTGCAGAGGACATTTTAATGCTGCTTCAGACATGCCAGCTTCCCCTTCCAGAGGGTGTTTCACGGGTTGTAGGAAATGAGGGATTTCCAGTTGCCTTGAGTGCTGCTACTTGGAAATAATTGATTGTTTCTGCTGGTGTAAAGCATATTTGGCCATCTCAATATCCTCCAATCGCTGCTTATTCAGTTCCATGAATTCTTCCAAACCTCTTTTGAAGCCATGCACTTTGGTGGTGGGAGTGAATTCCAAAGTTTAACTGCATACTCTGTGAAAAACGAGGCAAAAACGTTTCCCTTTGTCCTGATTCTTCCAAGATCCAGCTTAATTGGGCTTAGTATTTTGGGAAGGGGAGTAAAAAAAAATCTCTTTATCTGCTCGGTCCACATTGCACATAATTTGATATACTTCTATCTTGTCTCCTGTTATTCACATCCTTTGAAAACCAGGGAAAAAAGCTCCAACTATTTCAGCCTTTTTGTAAGTGTGTCTCTCTGGCTCCTTTACCATTCTGTTTGCCCTCCTTTGAGCATTTTTACTTTTCATCTTTTTATGCAAACGCTCTCTGCATGATACTAACCTTTACAAGTGCTTTTAATTTTCCTTCTTAGTGAATTGTTTTTGCTTTCAGGATCCCGCCTCCCTTCTGGAGGCATTTTTTTTTTCTGTTAGGATCCCTTGCTGAGGATTCTTGCTAAATTCTATGAGTCTGGTTGATCTTGATCCCAAAAATCAAAGATAAATATATTCAAGACTTGTTGCAGAAGGACATAGACAAGGTAGATGTCAGGCTGGCAAAGAGAGACCACGAGAATCTTTCTTTAAAAAGATGAACAGTGATTTATTTCAGCTCAGCGTTAGGACATTTCTCGTTGGGAGCAACTTGGAACAGAAAGCCCAGCATATTTATATGTTTCATAGCTGGGCGGGGTTTGGCCTTCAACCAATGGACAATAACTATTTTTCAAAACCCAGTTTAAACTTGGAGCCGAAATGTATCACTCGACCCCAGCAGGGAGGGGGGAGTCAACTGTCACTTCCAAAACAACAGGCAGCTACTATATACATATATACAGAATCACCTAGGTGGCAGAGATCTTACATTCAAATATTATGGCAGGCAGCTAGCCCTGCCTGACAGCAGATTAGCAAAGGATTGGCCTCCTTTCGTTTTAAATTGCTATAAAGATATAAGTGAACCCATTTGGTCTAATGATTAAGGAGCCAGACTCTTATTTGGGAATAGCAGGTTTGATTTTGCACTTCTCCATGAAGCCTGCTGGGTGACCTTGGACTAGTCACAGCTCTCTTTTGAGGTCTCACAGCACCACCTACCTCACAGGGTGTCTGTTGTGGGGACAAGAATAGAAAGGTTTGTCAGGCGCTTTGAGTCCCCATAAACGGGTGAGAAAAATGGGGTAGAAAAGCCAACTCTCTTCTTCTTCTTCTTCTTCTTCTTCTTCTTCTTCTTCTTCTTCTTCTTCTTCTTCTTCTTCTTCTTCTTCTTCTTCATCATCATCATCATCATCATCATCATCATCATCCACTTCTTTGAATCCCAGTGTTCATTTCTTGGATTACCGTAATCTCTAAATGAAAATTTAATTTAAATGCCTCCCCCATTGCATAATGAAGAGGGTCCAATCTGCATTTTCTAAAAGCATAAGTCAGTCCAGATGTGCCTGCTCTGTGAAGTCAATGTATTCAGGGTGCAGAGATCTATGCCATGTGTTTACTCAGAAGTAAATCCCACCCTGTACAGTGAGGATTAGTTCTTGGTAAATCTCTTTTTAACACAGCAGCCAACAATTTAAGCACATCTACATTTCCCCAAATTCCGTGTAATCTGTCTTCCTCATGTAGGCTGCTCATCTTGTCCCATGTGCTGGGAATCTTTGCCCTTGGAGCAGGGCAGACAAACAGACTGGAGGTGATTTATTTTCCTCCAGCAGCTTCATGTTTTAAAATGGCATTTTTGCACTGAAGAAAGTGACTGCCAACTTTTATGCACCCAAACCCTCTCTCTGCCGCCACTACTGTGGACCACACCGGACACACCTGTATGGGTGTCTTTAGTTTTCCAGTCCGAAGCTCAAGCACGTGAATTCAGGGGCAACACGCCGCTTTGGAAATTCTTCCAATTGTGCCAGTGTGTTCTAGTGGTTAGGGAGCCGGACTCTTATCTGGGAATACCAGGTTTGATTCTTCACCCTCCATTAAGCCAGCTTGGTGACCTTGGTTGAGTCACAGCTCTCTTTCTGAGCTCTCACAGCCCCACCTGCCTCACAGGGTGTTCTAACCTGTCTCTCCAACCTGGAGGCTGTACCTAGGTATCCCTTCTAGGCACCTGTCCTCCATGAATTCGTCTAACCCTTTCTTAAAGCTGTCCAGGCTGGCGGCTCTCACTACCTCTTCTGGTAGCAGTTTTTTTAGATTGGTGACCCTATGGTGAAAGAATACTTCCCCTTGCTGGTCCCAACTCTCCTGCTCGCCAGCTTCTTTAAATGTTGCGCAATAAAAAAAATAGTTTTTTTTTTTTACATTGTGCCTGATTTTATACCTACTTCAGTCAGCTTTCCTCTTAAGTGTCGTCTTTCAAGGCTGAGTTAAGGGAAGTTTTTCAACCCCTTGATCATTTTGGTTGCCCTTTTTGGCACCCCTTTTCAGGGAGCTCATGCTCCAGTTTGGTCTAGTGGTTAAGGAGCCTGACTGTTACCTGGGTATACTGGGTTTGATTGCACCCTCCCCCATGAAGCCAGCTGGGTGACCTTGGGCAAGTCACAGCTCTCTTCTGAGCTCCCACAGCCCCACCTACCTCACTGGATGTTCTGTTGTGGGAAGAAGAATAGACAGCTTTGTCAGCTGCTTTGGGTCGCCTTAAAATGGGTGAGAAAAGCGGGGTAGAAAAGCCAACTGTCCTTCTGTTTTTAAAGAGGGGAACAAGCTGCATGAATAAGTCTGGTTAGCAGAAAATGACTCCTAACTGTTCTTAAGATGCCCTCTAGAGATGGAACCCATCCATCCATCCATCCATCCATCCATCCATCCATCCATCCATCCATCCATCCATCCATCCATCCATCCATCCATCCATCCATCCATCCATCCATCCATCTCTCCCTCATTCTCTGTCTCTCTTTATTTGAACGTAAGCAATATAACCAGCAAACTATTAATAACACTGTGTAGATGAAGAGTCCACAAGGCCATTTCCAGATTCAAAAGAGGTAACTAGTCCTAATTGAATAAGGCCACTTGGTTAGTTAAAAGAGGACTGTAGAAGGTGAAGTTGGATATGAAGAGATCCCTGCTGGATTGAGCCACAGCTCATCTAGTCCAGCATCCTGTCTCACACAGTAGCCCACCAATTGCTTCTGAGCATCCTCAATCAGAAGACAAGGGCTCTTGACTCCCTGGCCATGGCTTTGAGAGGCCTCCTGCCTGTCTCCCCAGCCTGGAGGATATATCTGGGCATCCATTCTAGTAGCTGTTGATATACGTGTCCCCCATGATTTATGCAATCCTTTCTTAAAGCTATTCAGACTGGTCGCTGTCACCACCTCTGGTAGTAAATTCCGTAGACCTTCTGGGTGAAAAAAACCTTCCTAACTCTTCTGCCCATCAGTTGTTTCCAGATCCCATCCAAATTTTGAGGGGGTGAACAATCAGATAATACTGAACTCATCTTTGTAGAAGCTCAGTTCATAAATAGGCCCCACTTACTAAAGGATGACAGATCATGCCTCCAGTGCAGACCTGGTAGATCACTACGATCATCTGAAGAGTTCCTACTGTGGTTGCCTCAGATACTTGAATGTGGCCTGTTATGGTTACTTGCACCGGGGCCTGTTCTGTGGTGGCCCCTACTCTTGTAAAAGTTTTCCCCCTTGATATCCCTGGAGTGGCTACATTTCCAACTTTCAGTCTACTATTGAACTTGTTTTTCTTGACTCAAACCTTCCATTACGGATGGTTCTAGGGGGGGTGCGCGAATGCAATTTTCGACGTTTGATTTGTAACAGATGGAATAATCAAAAATCCAAATTTGTACCAATCAAGAAAAATGAATGTCTGAACATTCAAACTGATATGAATACGTTCTTATCTACTTGTACGAATATTCGGTACTTATCCAGTGATACGAATCTCGTACGTATCCATATTAATCCTGTATGCATCCCATGTTCATCTGGTATGTATCCATACCAATGCGTACAGATGTGCACACTATGCCTATGATATCTGCACATTCGAGTATCTGAATTATTCGTACAAATAACTGAAAATATTCGTATTCGTACAAATCCTCAAGTACAAATGTCTGGATATTCAGTTCATATAGAAATGTAGGAATTTGTACGAAATAACAAATTTCGAATATTTATGCGCATCCTAGATGGTTCCTTTCCGCCATCTCTTTGAAATTGGCTTGGATTGTTTTTAACGGTAATGCATATTAATTGGGAATTAAGTTGCCTACTTTTGTCTTATTGTCTCATTCCTACAGTTTTATTGTTTTATTTTGCACATGGCCCTGAAACTACAGTGAAGGACATTATAGAATTCTTGTAATAGATAAAATAAAAATTACCTTAGGGGATTGGGGCGGGGGAGTTACTCCACTCTTGTTTTTCTCTTTTCTGTTTTTCCTTTGTTTGTAACCTGCTTTGGGAGCCCACGATGGGAAGCAAATACAGATACATATTAGTTAATTAAATTTAACTAATTAAAGTATACCAAGGAGCTGCACAGCTCCACATGATGGGAGGTGGCAGCTAGAAACGGTCATCGGGCACTATCCATATAGGTGGAATACTTAAGAGTACTTAGGAATCCTTCGCCTTCTCCAGTGGACCAATTTAACAGAGGGGTGAAGTTAGGTGAGAATGTAAGAGGATCCCTGCAGGATGAGGCCACAGCCCATCTAGTCCAGCAGTCTGTCTCATGGGATGATCCACCAATTGCTTTTGGGCATCTCCAGCAGAAGACAAAGGAAAAACCTTCACCTGCTGTCAACTCCCTGCAACAGGTGGTCTTTAGAAGCATCTTAACTTCTCTCCAGCCTGGAGGAAGTACCTAGGATGTGCATGAATGTTTGTTGCTGTTGTTTTGCATTCGAATTTGAGTCTAATAGAATGTTAAAACATTCAATTCAATTTGAATGTTTAAAATCCAAATGTAACAGAAGCCGATTTGAATCCAATACATTTGGATCTATTTGTTCGAATTTGAAGATACGAATGTCAACAGCATTCATATGTGTTATACGTATCTGTACCCATTTCATATGCATCCCGTTTTATCCTGTATACATTCCCGTTTTCATTCTGTATTATAAGTGCAAATGCCTACAGATACGTATGATATTCGTACAGATATGTATATAACACATACATATCTGTACATTCAAATGAGTAGAATCATTTGAACAAAGTTTTGGAACATTCAAAATTCGTTCAAACGTTTACATTCGAATGTCCACATTTGATCAAATTCAATTGAATCTCAAATGTTTAGAACATTTATGCACATCCTTACCTAGGCATCCATTCTAGTAGCCACTGATATACTTGGTCCTTCATGAATTTGAGCATAAGAACATTAAGAGGAGCCTTGCTGCATCAGGCCACAGTCCATCTAGTCCAGCGTCCTGTCTCACACAGAGGCCACATCCCATCTGATCCAGCAGTCTATCTCATGGGATGGCCCACCAACTGCTTCTGGGCATCTCAAACAGTAGAAGGATCTTGACTTCTCTCTGCCTGGAGGAAGTACCTAAGCATCCATTCTAGTAGACGCAACGGCAGCGCTATGGCCGAGCAAGGCTTACCCTACAAAAAAAACCTGGTTTCAGGTTGCACATAAAACCAGAACAAATGTAGAATTATTTGGTTTATTAAAATAAAAATGCAAAACTTGAGGAAATACATAAAATAGCAAAAAAGAAACAGAATCAAAATAGTCCAGATAAATAAAAAGATTTCTCCATGTAGAACACGGGATTCAACTTCAAATTTCCATAGAAGTTCAACAAGACCTAAAGTTATTCCATTGCTTAGGCAAAATAACTCAAGCAATGCATTAGGACAAAATAGAATCAGAGAAATACCATTCAATGAAGACAGACTAGAGATTAGAGAGCACCTCCTAAAGCTAATGCAGGCATGACTATATCCTAAATCATGACTCTATCAGATGTTACACAGTAGCCAATAACATGCCAACAAACTTAGGTCTTTCTAGAAGATGAGTGAATAACCCCCTCCCATCAGGTGTTGTGAATACTTACCCATCCCATCTCTGAAGCCAGTTAGTGTTATCTGCCCTGGGAGCGAATTCCCAGGTGCATCTGTTTGTAGATGATACTTCTTCAAGGCCAAGCACCCCTTTCTTCTTCAGAACTTAGCACAAACACTCTGCTTTCCCTTGAGAAGATTTTCACTTCTGATGTTAACCCTCTAAGGCCAAAATAGAGACAGTTAGGCTCTCCCGTTAGAGTAGCCATTGACATACTTGGTCCTTCGTGAATTTGAACATAAGAACAGGAGCCCTGTTGGATTGGGCTACAGCCCATCTAGTCCAGCACCCTGTCTCACACAGCCAGCCACCAATTGTTTCTGGGCATCTAAATCAGTGTTTCTCAAGCTGGGAGGCCGCTCACGAAGCCACGAGAAGGGAAAACAATATTGATATGAAATTCAACTGAAAAAGCTCCTTACGTTGACTAGCTTGTAATTATTTTACCAATCAGGAACAATATGGGAGAGTAATTGAAAATAGATTCCAAACTGTGCCTCAAAATCGATTACAAAATTAGGTATGTGATATGTGATAAAAACTGTACCGCAAATTTATTTTCGTTAAGAGGAGGAGGCATAAGGATTTGGTGACAAAATGATATGGGTGTATCTTGTCAAACAGCTACCAGAAAGGGTGATGAAAGCAACCCACGTTTAAAAAGTTTGTGGAGATGTATCTGTGGCTGCTAGAATAGATGCCTAGATGCCACCTCCAGGTTGGAGAGAGTCAAGAAGAAGGAATAGCAGTAGTAGTTGCCTTTTCTACCCTGCTTTTCTCACCTATTTAAGGGGACCCAAAGCGGCTGACAAACATTCTGTTCTTCTCCCCATACCCTGTGAGGTGGCTGTGAGAGCTCAGAAGAGAGCTGTGACTATCCCAAGGTCATCCAGCTGGCTTTGTAGAGGAAGAAGAGTTGGCATTTCTACCCCACTTTTCTCCCCCATTTGAGGGGACTCAAAGTGGCTGACAAACCTGTTCTTCTCCCCACAACAGAACACCCTGTGTGGTAGGTGGGGCTGTGAGAGCTCAGAAGAGAGCTGTGGCTAGCCCAAGGTTGGCTTCCTGGAGGAGTGCAGAATCAAACCCAGTATTCCCAGATAAGAGTCCGGCTCCCTAACCATTAAACCAAAGGAGTGCAGAATCAAACCCAGTATCTGCAAGATTTGAATCTGACCATCTAATTGCAAGACCAAACTGCTCCACAGGTGAAGCTTTTGCCTTTGCCTGCTGCTTGAGATGCCCAGGGCAATTGGTGGACCACTGTGTAAAACAAGGATGCTGGACTACATCCAGCCAGGCTCCTCTTAGGTTCTTATATAGACATATTCATGGAGGACAGGTATATCAATGGTTAGTAGAATGTATTCCCAGGTACTTCCTCAAGGAGTACACGCAGTTAGGGAACTGGACTCTTCCTTAGGAGTACATGCAGTTAGGGAACTGGACTCTTATCTGGGAATACGGGTTCGATTCTGCCCTCCCCACGAAGCCAGCTGGGTGACCTTGGGCTAGTCATAGCTCTCTTCTGAGCTCTCACAGGGTGTTCTGTTGTGGGGAGAAGAACAGAAGGTTTGTCAGCCGCTTTGAGTGCCCTTAAATGGGTGAGAAAAGCGGGGTAGAAAAGGCAACTCCAAAGGGAGTTGCAAGCAGGTGGAGGTGGAGGAGAAGTTTGCTAATGACAGCTGGAATGAATGTCTGGATATTGCCTCCAGGTTGAAGAAACAGGCAGGGTACCCTTGAATATCATTTGCAGGGACTCAAGAGCAGGTGAAGGTTTTGCCTTCATCTTCTGCTTGAGGTGCCCAGAAGCAATTGGTGGGCAAGGCAGGATGCTGGACCTGTTGGGCCAGGGACTAATCCAGCAGTGTTTCTCTTATGTTCATATTTGTTTGTGTTTGTGTCTCATTGTTGCTAAGTTCTAAAGTGTTTTTCCTTTCCACTTGCTTCCTTCCTGAACCTGATGCAAAGTCCCAAGACCTTGCATGGAGCCTGCAATCAGCCGCAAACATCTTTTTGTGGGCTTTCACCTTCCTTAGACTCTTTTATGATATAACAGGGTAAACAAATGACAGCCTGACCTTTTTATATTTTTCTCTCCCGGCTCCCACCGTCGCATTCAAAACAGTTTCCCCTCCTGACAGCTCTTCGCCTGATTTGCCCCTCCGCCGGCGCGATTTAATCCATTTATGACCCTCACCCACCCACCCGCCCCCCACGCCCAGCGCGACACTTTATGACTTTGTAAATCAGCCCGAGCAGCACCAAATCAAACACTTTCCTCCTGATAACGTATGCCCGCCGTTCCATTCTTGTCTAACGTAACGATTTGGTCGTATAATAAAACCGGATTTCAGCAGATTTGTCAGCCGTGACCTTCCCTATTTTTTATGAATCCACGCTGGCTGTCCTCGTGTTAAATTATGCGTCTTCAAGTGCTCTGCCATCTTTAGGCTTTTTTTTTTTTTAATTGCCTGCCCCTCTCCTGATGAACTCTGTCTCTATGTTCCCAGGTCTGAGAGATACATAACTGGTGCAAAGCTTAAGGCCCGATCTGCTCTGAGCTTCTTTCCATGATATATCCCAGAATAAGGTCTTGTACAGAAAGGACAGGAAACATGGATTTGGAGAGGCTTGCTTGCTTGCTTGCTTGCTTGCTTGCTTGCTTGCTTGCTTGCTTGCTTCCTTCCTTCCTTCCTTCCTTCCTTCCTTCCTTCCAGTTTGGTCTAGTGGTTAGGGAACTGGACTCTTATCTGGGAATACTGGTTCGATTCTGCCCTCCCCACGAAGCCAGCTGGGTGACCTTGGGCTAGTCACACCTCTCTTCTGAGCTCTCACAGCCCCACCTACCTCACAGGGTGTTCTGTTGTGGGGAGAAGAACAGAAGGTTTGTCAGCCGCTTTGAGTGCCCTTAAATGGGTGAGAAAAGCGGGGTAGAAAAGGCAACTCTTCTTCTTCTTCTTCTTCTTCTTCTTCTTCTTCTTCTTCTTTTCTTCTTCTTCATCATCAACCACTTATTTCAAGCCCTTACTCTTCACCCTTCACCTTCCTTTTCAATAACACGTAATAGACAAAAGCTATTAATGCTGTTTCCAAACCTTTTATTTTAAAACCAGAAATAATGGGTTTAAGTGTAACTTGACTTTATATATAGTGTGATCCTCAGACAAATGTTTCTTTGTTATTATGTATATTAGATGTTATGTTTATATGTTGCTTGTATTTAAAAAGTTGTTTTTTATAAAAGAAAGAGTTGTGACTAGCCCAAGGCCACCCAGCTGGCTTCGTGGAGGAGTGCAGAATTGAACTGGCAAACTAGCAGATAAGAGTCCGATACTCTAGCCACTTTCACAACTGAGTACAGATTCAAACTTGGGCCTTGATTAATCACAGTGCAGAGGGACCAGCCCTATTCTCATATAGATGGGGTGGAAGACTAGAGACAATGGGATGAAACGTCAAAGGAGTCAATGCATATTAGATATTAGAAAAACTTCCTGACAGTGAGGGTGATCAGTCCATGGAATAGGTTGCCCCTGGAGGTAGTGGGTTCTCCTTCACTGGAGGTCTTCAAGCAGAGGCTGGACCTACATCTGTCTGGGATGGTTTAGGGAATCCTGCATTGAGCAGGGGGTTGGACTCAATGACCCTGGAGGACCTTTACAACTCTATGATTCCATGATTGATTGATTTAAGAATTTATTTCCCACCCTTCACTGAATCATCCCAGACTGGGTCACATTACTATATATATATAAACATTAGGGCATATTTAAATGGATGCTCTAGGGCAGTGATGGCCAACCTTTTGAGCTTGGTGTGTCAAAATTCACAAGAAAACCTAACTTAACTCAGGTGCTGTATCACATCTAGAAATATCCATAATTTTGTGATATTTGTAGCTCTAGTAAAAAAGTTATATTTTTGATATATGTATTTTATTAAAAGCAAAAACAAATAATTCTTTACATTAGTGACTTTTGTTGCTGAATCTTCAGTTGAAAGTTGATATTTCGTACACTTCAAGAACAAGCAAGCACTACACGCCCAGGTGCCAGGGTGACCATGTGTGTCACCCAAAAGGGCTTGGCGTGTCACCTGTGACACGCGTGTCATAGGTTGGCCATCACCGCTCTAGGGGCTAGCGTTTCTGCCTCCATTTCCATTGTCTGTACCACTTTTGGACAGGCAAGTCTGTGGACCATGGCACCTCATATCTGCCTCCTAAGCCAGACGCTGTAAAAGAGCTTTACTTTTTCCTTCTAACTGCACTTCTGTTCCCTGGCCTTGGGCTGATGAAAGAGCATGTGTCTTAAGAACCTAAGAGGAGCCCTGCTGGATCAGGCCACAGCCCATCTAGTCCAGCATCCCATCTCACACAGTGGCCCACCAACTGCCCATGGGCATCTCAAGCAGAGACAAGGGCAAACCTTCTCCTGCTCTTGAATCCCAGCAAATGGCCTTAGGGCATCCTGCTTGACCCCCAGCCTGAAAGATGTATTTAGGCATCCATTCTAGTAACCATTGATACACGTATCCTCCATGAATTTGCCTGATCCTTCCTTAAATCCATCTAGGCTGGCTGCTGTTACCACCTCTTCTGGCAGCCAATTCCATAGACCAATGACTCTCTGGTTGAAGGAATCCTTCCCCTTGTCTGATCTGACTCTCCTGCCCATCAACTCCATAGAGTGAACTCTGGTCCTAGTGTTTGTGTGATAGAGAAATGCAGTACCTGGCAATGCTTTAGCTAACTGATTTCATCTGCTTTCATGGCCATTGCATTATGACCAGCCCTGACGCCTTCGGGTGTAGAGCGAGGCAGAAATAAAAAATAAATAATATTGATTTTCTCAGTGTTTTTACTGGGTGCAATGAGCCGCCCTCCGACCTTTGTGAATGGTGGGGTATAAATTCTTGGAAATCAGTAAATAAACCACAGCTAATGTATATATCCTTGGCAGCGAAAATCACTGGATGATCTTTGGGTGATCGTTTTTACCTCTCAGCGTCACCAGCATTTTTTTGGGGGGAAATGTACATCTCACCTTGTGTTTCTTAGAGGAAGGTATGGTCAATATCTAGTTTTTGCTTTGCTTTAAATGGATTCTCTGGCTCTGTAGGGAATAGAAAGCAAATATGGAGCAAGGGTTTTTTTCTCCTGTCCCAGGTGTGGCTGTGTACTGCTTTCACGTTAAAATTTGTAGTCCCTCTTTTAGTTTGGCCAATGTCCAGGCTCATTGTATTCCCGATGGGCTTAAAGTCCCTCCAAATAAATAGAATGCCTCCTCCCATGAAGTCCCGCCCATCCCTTAAGTTGGGCAGGGGAGGCCTTTCTGGGTGTACCATCACCTTCAGGAGTTAAAGGGGTGGGGGCCCCAGTTAAGGCCTTCTCGGTGGTGGCTCCCACAAGCTATGGAATAGTTTCCTTTCTAAGGTTCGCCAGGGACCTTTACTTCACGTATTCTGGAAATCAGCGAACATGCATTTATTTACCCTGGCCTGTAGCTGAGGAAACAGCTTAAATTTTGTTTTTATTTTTGGACTTGCTTTTGAGACCTTCGGGGATAGGACAGGATAAAAATGCAAATTGTGTGCACTTGTTGTTTTACAAGATAGAAGAGAATAGGGCTTGGTCCTCGATGTTGAAACTGGAACAGACACACACACATGCCAGGCATCCACAGCCTGGGCCTGATAGGAGAATGAAATGAATTAGAAAAAGGAAAGCAATATAATAAGAAATCTATTCAATTAATTAACAAAGGAGAAAAAAAAGAAAAGAAACTGCCTTCCTGGTCGTAATTAGTTTGCTCCAGCTCTTGTTCTCTCCTTTGAAGAAGAAGTGTTGGCTTTTCTATCCCGCTTTTCTCACCCATTTAAGGGGACTCAAAGCAGCTGACAAACATTCTGTTCTTCTCCCCACAACAGGACACCCTGTGAGGTAGGTGGGGCTGTAAGAGCTCAGAAGAGAGCTGTGACTAGCCCAAGGTCACCCAGCTGGCTTCATAGAGGAGTGCAGAATCAAACCCAGTATTCCCAGTTAAGAGTCTGACTTCCTAACCACTAGACGAACCGCCTCCCTAACCACTTGAGCCAGTGGGGTTGAATGCAAGTTGACTTGCATGTCCCAGGTGGAAATGCAGCCAGTGAAGCTCGGGGTACCTGTTGGTTTTCTGCCTGCCACGGCTCTCCTGGAAAGCCAAAGTGAGAAGACTTTGGGGGGGGGGGGGCGCTGACCGCGTTAGGGCAAATTGTACTCAAACTGTCTTAATTACAACTGGGGAGAAATGAAGAAAACTGAAGTTGTTCCCAAGGAGATATTAGAAAGTCTGAGCCGAAAATGAGAATGATTTAATGTCAAATGAGACAAATGCCGAGTTGATACTCCAATGCCTCACGCATCCACTTGTCCTTGGCACTGAGAAAATGAGATTTTTAATATCGGAAAAACAGATTGCCATGAAAGCTCATCCATTGTAAATTTGAGCTGCCTTTTTAGAGCAGCTTTTAAGCCGAGGATTGAATTGTTCATTCTCTTCTCTGGAGCCGCTGCCACGATCTTCATACTAATATGCGATTTCTCCCGCCCTTCCTTGACTTTACTGCACTCGAGCGGGAACAACTTCCTTTCTCTGCCTTCTTATTTCTCTTCCCTTCCCTTCCCTTCCTCCCAACCTTCCTTCCCTCTCTCCTCCCTCCCTCCCTCTTCCCTCCTCCCTTCCTTCCCTCCCTCCTCCCTCCCTCCCACCTTCCTTCCCTCCTCCCTCCCTCCCACCTTCCTTCCTTCCATCCCTTCCTCCCTCCCTCCTTCCCTCTCTCCTCCCTCCCTCCCTCCCTCCCTCCCACCTTCCTTCCTTCCATTCCTTCCTTCCTCCCTCCTTCCTTCCCTCTCTCCTCCCTCCCTTCCCTCCCTCCCTCCTCCCTCCCTCCTTCCCTCTCCCTCCCTCCTTCCCTCCTGCCCTCCCTCCCTCCTTCCTGCCCTCCCTCCCTCCCACCTTCCCTCCCTCCTTCCTTCCTTCCTTCCCTCCTTCCCTTCTCCCTCCCTCCCACCTTCCTTCCTTTCCTCCCTCCTTTCTCCCTCCCTCCCTCCTTTCTCCCTCACCCCCTTCTTCCCCTGCCCCTTAACAAGTTAATTTCATTAATGAATAATGCAGTCAGGACAAAGGTTTGTCAGCTTTAACCTCTGCATTGGTTATAGAGATTAATGAGACTTGCTGTCCTGGCTGGTTAATGCTAGGAAAGCAGTCTGGGGCGGCGGAGGGAGGTGGAGGGGTCGAGGCCTGATGGCTGTAACGTGCCACAGAACAAGCATGAAGGCGGAAGTCGAGAGTGCCTGGGTTTGTGGGCCCTGTGGTTCTGATAGCAGAAGAATTTGGCTAATCTAGGTCAGGTAGATATTACTGTCAGCGGTAGAGCAAACTGCCTGGAAAGCACAGAATTGCAGGTTCAGCACCCCCCTCAGCCTGTCTCTGGAAGTAGGGAATGGCAAATCACTGCTGTGTCTCTGCCAAGAAGACTGTGTAGAGGTTCCCATGGAGTCTGGGGGTGGTTGTAGCTCAGTGGTAGAGGAAACTGCTTTAGTTGCAGGTTTGACACCCCACCCCCCAACCTCTCTCTGGAAGTAGGGAATGGTAAACCACTCCTGTATGTCTGCCAGGAAAACTGCATAGAGATGCCTTTGAGTCTGACTGCAATTGTAGCTGTCAATTCTTCATTCCTCAGTCTTCCTTACGGTCCAGCCTTCATAGCTGTGCATTACTACTAGGAAGACCATAGCTTTGCCTATACAGACCTTTGTCGGCAAGGCGGTATCCCTGCTTTTAAAAATGCTGTCCAGGTTTGCCATAGATTTCCCCCCAAGGAGCAGGCTGTTTGTCAAAATCACCCAAAACTGCCAACTCGATGCCCTTGATTGTCGAGAGCTGCTTTGCACGCAGAGCGCGCCTTGCTTCTTCTTGTGTTTATCTGAGTCATTTTGTCCTCCGTACTGCTAAATGGAGTTTTGCAGCCACTGAAAATGTAGAAAAAAACAGTTTTTTCTCTATCCACATTTTCTACAATGTGGATGATTTTACATACTTCAGTCAGCTTCCCTCCTGAGTGCCGTCTTTCAGGTATCCAGACAGGCCTGTGTGCAGTTGTGGAACCCAGATCAGTCATGGGCCGCTTTTAAAGGATATGTCTTTGACCAGAACCAGACAAACTTCAATTCAGGAAATCAACGATGTCACGGTTTGGTTTATGGCCTATGCTGCTGCTGCCTTCTTGATTCAAAGCTTGTCCCAAACGAATATCCAAACATATTCTCTCATCTAAATATCTAGGAATACCCCCTATAGACCTACCTGGACCCTAAGATCTGCCGGTGTGGCCCTTTTGGTTGTTAAGGGAGTTGGAACGTGTAGTAGGGCCTTCTCGGTTGTAGCCCCCAGGTTATGGAATCATCTGCCCCGGAAGGTGCACCAGACACCCTCCCTGCATATGTTCAGACAACTAATGAAGACACACCTCATTGCCCTAGCCTTCGGCTCCCCATTCAGGCACTCTTACGATTTAACAAATCTGATTTAATAATTATTTTATTGTGACATGCCCTATAAACAAACAAACAAATCTTTCCTGCTCAATTCTCAACATTTAATGTGCATCTTAAACACGTTTTTAACTTTTGACAGGATCAAACCAACTATTCTTTCCTGTTCTACTTTATTCGTTTCATTTTTTAAAAAAGTATTTGGAGAGTATTAAAAATGACCTGTATAGGAATGTGCACAAATGGTTTTTTTTTGCATTAAAAGTCTTTTAATGTATACTTTGTTTTAATCTGTTTTAAGGTTGTTACACACGCAGAGACCTTTGGGTATGGGATGGGATAGAAATGTAAATACTGTATTTTCTGGCGTATAAGACTACTTTTTAACCCAGGAAAATCTTCTCAAAAGTCAGGGGTCGTCTTATACGCCGGGTGTTGTCTTCTTATACGGCAAGTATATCCCAAACTCTATATTTTAACTGGAAAGTTGGGGGTCGTCTTATACACCCAGTCGTCTTATACGCCGGAAAATACGGTAATAAATAAATAAATAAATTGAATGTAAGAACATTCGTATTTATTTGAATAGATCCCCTTTGAAAGTGGTAGGATTCTATTAGTTATGAATGCGTTTGTACAAATTTGTACAAATATCCAATATGAACACATATGTATCCAATATGTATCTGATACGTATCCCGTAACATATCTGCTCTGAAAGCATCAAATCCGCCCTGAATCCACTTTGAATCCACTATCAATCCGTGTCGAATGCCCTCTGGATCCGTTGCAGATCTGACCAGCGCAGCCTCTTCCCACCTCCCCGGTTCACAAGTGTTCCAAAGCATTAGTATGAATATGAATGTCAATGTACGGATGTCGTAACATTCGGTTCGTATACGAACTTCCAAATGTGTCCCGAATTTCTCCGAATATCAAATGTTATGAATATTCATGAAGCTCCTTTCTTTCCTGTATTTTCCGTGTTGCTAACTCCTTTCACCTTTGTGCAAGACTTCTTTATGATCTGTCATCTTCTCCCTTTCCTCCTCATTTGTTTTGCCTCTCGCATCCAGAACTGCTCTTACTAACGATAAGGAACTCTTAACCGCACTGGAATGATCGTCCCATTAATTTATGGTCTGACTACGTTAGTGTTGTTTGCTGCAGCGTCACGTCTCCCCCTCCCGCTTTCGATTGTGTTTTCCGCATTTGAACAACTTTCTGGGAAAATGGAACTTTCATTCCCATTATATGAACTTTGAGAATTAACTGCAGATTGTTTGACTCGCGCTGAGGGGTCAGGGTGGAAGCCGACGGATGAAGTACGTCATTATGATTAGAATATTTACGTATGCCGCGAAAAGAAAACCTTTGCAATTACAGGAAATACAGTCATTGAGATACGGCTTCATAAAAAAAAATCTGGTATATTCATTCGCACCTTCTCTTGTCTGTTTCAGAATGGTAGCTGATGCCGAAGTCTGCCTAGGGGCGCACTGATTTCCTCTTCCCATGTAAAGTATGCTGAAAACCTTTCCAGTGGTGTAAGTACGGCTTCAGACTTTGTTGCCTCTGCAAATTTAAACATTGATGCCTATATTATCTCCTCGAAAGGGGGACCAAGCTGTTTGCTGGCAGCGGCCGGCCAGCCCTGGGTTCTCCTTCAGTCCCATATCCTTCACCCATTTCCCTGAGCCGGTTTGGTCTGGTGGTTAGGGAGACGGTCTCTTATCTGGGAATTCTGAGCTTGTTTCCTCAGTCCTCCACAAAGCCAGTTTATTTATTCATTCATCTATCTATTATTTATATTTCTAACCCGCCCTATACCCGAAGGTCTCAGGGCGGGCACCAGCCTTTAAAATCCACCATATCAAACAAAATAATATGTATTAAAACAATCAAAACCATCACAGCATTTAAAATCCAACATGTTAAAAACAAAACAATCTAAATTAAAACAGTAGTGAGCCAGTTTGATGTAGTGCTTAAGGAGTAGGACTCTTATCTGGGAATACCAGGTTAGAATCCGCCCTCCTCCACGAAGGCAGCTGGGTGACTTGGGCTAGTCACAGCTCTCTGCTGAGCTCTCGGAGCCCCACCTACTTCACAGGGTGTCTGTTGTGGGGAGAAGAACAGAAGGTTTGTCAGCCACTTTGGGTCCCCTTAAATGAGTGAGAAATGCCCATGGGCATCTCAAGCAGACCAGGGCAAACCTTCTCATAAGAACCTAAGAGGAGCCCTGCTGGATCAGGCCACAGCCCATCCAGTCCAAAGGAACCTAAGAGGAGCCCTGCTGGATCAGGCCACAGCCCATCCAGTCCAAAGGAACCTAAGAGGAGCCCTGCTGGATCAGGCCACAGCCCACCTAGTCCATAAGAACCTAAGAGGAGCCCTGCTGGATCAGGCCACAACCCATCGGGTCCAGCATCCTGTCCCACACAGTGGCCCACCAATTGCCCAGGGGCACCTCAAGCAGAGACAAGGGCAAACCTTCTCCTGCTCTCGAATCCCAGCAAATGGCCTTAGAAACATCCTGCTTGTCCCCCCAGCCTGGAAGACGTATTTAAGCATCCATTCTAGTAGCCCTTGATACATGTGTTGTCCATAAATTTCTCCAAAAGATGAAACTATGAAGGACTAACAATAATCAGCCTGTCTGCAAGCTGGTGGATTGTGTGTGTGTTTTTAAATAGAAGTAGAACCAAAGATATTGGCCATATCAGAAAACGTATATATTCTTTTCCTGCAATCATGTGAGGTTCCACTGGGTATAGTAAAACAAGTGTTCATGAAATCATTGGGATATGGCTTTTTGAATTCCTGTTCCACCTTCCCTAACATCACAGTATTTAGCGCTTACAGGGAAATATCTGACATATTTTCTTAATATTATATGTCTGCGGCAGTAATTAGGGCTGCGATTCAGTTTAAAGAAATGTTGATTGATTTAATCATAGGAGTTTTAGTTGAATAAATTGATCTAGTAATTAAATTTGCATGTGGTTAAAAAAGAATATTTATGAAGCGAGGGCATATTTTCTTGTTTTAGATTATCCTTTCGTGTGTCATAGAACATCTCAGAGATTTGTCCAATGTGTGCAAAAAGGGGGGACATGCTTCGTTTGCCATCCCAGTTACTTTAGAAATATTTAGGTTAAGAGTCATATTTAATTTTTTTTTTTCTAACTCTACTGCCTACTTTAAATGGGCAGGTTTAGGTGATTGGTTTGTTTTTTTTAATTGGTGAGTATAACAAAAAAAACTATTAAGCATTGAGCCCGTATTAGTAAAAGATCACAGTTAAAGCTCTTGTTTTAGAGAAAATTAACTTAGCTACTGAAATTCTTTGTCAGATGAGTGAAGCAGCTACAGAGAATGTTGACGCGAGAATGGAGGAACCATAACCACGGTTTGAAATTACTTCTGAATGGGCAAGCCATGGCTCCTGTCAGCCAATAGACCAGTGTCAGAGTTATTGGAGCCGAATGGGAGCTCTGCTGGATCAGGGCACAGCCCATCTAGACCATAAGAACCTAAGAGGAGCCCTGCTGGATCAGGCCACAGCCCATCTAGTCCATAAGAACCTAAGAGGAGCCCTGCTGGATCAGGCCACAACCCATCTAGTCCATAAGAACCTATTAGGAGGCCTGTTGGATCAGGCCGCAGCCCATCTAGTCCCTAAGAACCTAAGAGGAGCCCTGCTGGATCAGGCCACAGCCCATCTGGTCCATAAGAACCTAAGAGGAGCCCTGCTGGATCATGCCACAGCCCATCTAGTCCAAAAGAACCTAAGAGGAGCCCTGCTGGATCAGGCCACAGCCCATCTAGTCCATAAGAACCTAAGAGGAGCCCTACTGGATCAGGCCACAGCCCATCTGGTCCATAAGAACCTAAGAGGAGCCCTGCTGGATCAGGCCACAGCCCATCTGGTCCATAAGAACCTAAGAGGAGCCCTGCTGGATCAGGCCACAACCCATCTAGTCCATAAGAACCTAAGAGGAGCCCTGCTGGATCAGGCCACAGCCCATCTAGTCCAAAAGAACCTAAGAGGAGCCCTGCTGGATCAGGCCACAGCCCATCCAGTCCAGCCTCCTGTCCCACACAGTGGCCCACCAATTGCCCATGGGCATGTGAAGCAGAGACAAGGACAAACCTCCTGCTCTCGAATCCCAGCAAATGGCCTTAGTGGCTTCTTGCTTGTCCCCCCAGCCTGAAAGATGCACCTAGGCATCCATTCTAGCAGCTATTGATACATCTGTTGTCCATAAATTTGTCCAACCCTTCCTTAAAGCCATCTAGACAGGTTGCTGGCAGTGAATTCCATAGACGGATGACCCTCTGGTTGATGAAATACCAAGTCAAACCAGATGAGCTGGTCACTTGGTGTAGTGATTTGCTCAACTGACAACAAACCAAGGCCCATTCCACACTGCGCCATCTTCGGGGATATATCCCAGAACAGAAGCCTGCCGTCCGCATGCTAATGCAGTTTGCGGTTGAAAGGGCCTGTGTCAGTTTGCCTGTTGCCTGTTCTAGAAGCTCAAATGCCAGCATGTTTCCTTGGCATGATGAGCACAAGCAGTGGTCTGGTGTATTGTTTGAACTGAGTCTAGAGTAGCATCTTTGCCCATTAGGTAGCTGAAGGACACTTGTAGCAGTGATTTGTGGCCATTCTGCTCTTGGCCTGTGTTGTGCACGTTGTGCAGCGGCGAGCCTTTGATGAGTCCGGATTTATTCTCAGATGTCTCAGGCTGTTCTTATTAACTGTCATCACTTTGATCGAAAGCGCATGCCGGATTTCTGCATTTGCCGTTCCCCACTTTGCATTCCTGAACAGACACTCTTGAGTCGGAAGGTGGGCGGAGTGATGTGTCGGCTGTAACGTTTCCCCTTAGCGTGTGGCTGCTTTGTTGACCTGAGTAGATGTGTTGATAGCGAGCGCAATAAACCAGCTCCTCATGCTGACCTCATCCTCATCACTTTGCAGCCTTTGCGGACATATTCCAGCAGAAAGACAGGTCGCGAGCCAGTCAGGGCTCCTGTCCATATAAAAAGCAGGGGTGTGCCTGTGAAGTGCATGATAAGAGCAGAACCTTCTCTTGGGGGCCTCCTGGCGACGAGTGCTTCTGCCAGTCCTCAGCTCTGAAAGTCTCTTGACCCTGGAGTTCAAGGGGAAGAGTCTTTCTGGATCAGACAAACAGTCTATTCCATCTCACTCAGTGTCCTGTCTCCCAAAATTGCAACCCAGATGGAGGTATCCAGTGTCAGGCCATCTTGGCTGGACTTCATCTAGAGTACTGTGTTCAGTTCTTGGCACCCCAGGTCAAAAAAGACATTGACAAACCAGAGCAAGTCCAAAGGAGGGCTACCAAAATGGTGAGCGGTCTGGAAATCGTGTCCAATGAGGAGATGTGATAGTGGTCTTCACGTATCTGGCTGTCAAAGTGCAAAGGGATTGTCCCCATTCTCACTTGCACAAGATGGGAGGACTATAAACAACGGAATGAAACTTTAACGGAGTCAATACTGATTAGATATTAGGAATAACTTGCTGACAGCGAGGGCCATCAGTCAGTGGAATAGATTGCCACGGGAAGTAGTGGGTTCTTCGTGGCTGGAGGTCTTCAAGCAGAGGCCGGACCTAGATCTGTCCAGGATGGTTTAGGAAATTCTGCATTGAGCAGAAGGTTACATAAGAACATAAGAACATAAGAGAAGCCCTGCTGGATCAGGCCACAGGCCATCTATTCCAGCATCCTGTTGCACACAGTGGCCCACCAAATGCTCATGGGCATCTCAAGCAGAGACAAGGGCAAACCTTCTTCTGCTCTTGAATCCCAGCAAATGGCCTTAGAAGCACCCCGGTCCCCCCCACCCCCCGCCAGCCTGAAAGATGCACCTAGGCATTCGTTCTAGTAGCCATTGATGCATCTGTCATCCATAAATTTGTCTAACCCTACCGTAAAGCCATCTAGACTGGTAGCTGTCACCATCTCTTCCGGCAGGACATTCCATAAACCGATGACCCTCTGGGTGAAGAAATCCTTCCCCTTGTCTGATCTGACTCTCCCACCCATCAGCTTCATAGATGTCCCTGGTTCTAGTGTTGTGCAATAGGGAAAAGAAATTTTCTCTATCCACCTTTTCTATACCATGCATAATTTTATATATTTCAATCAGGTCCCCTCTTAAACGCCGTCTCTCCAGACTGAAGAGGCCTAGACGTTGCAGCCTGGTTTCATAAGGGAGGTGTTCCAACCCCTTCGTCATGCTGGTTGCCCTTTTCTGCACCTTCTCTAGTTCCACGATATCCCTTTTGAGGTGTGGTGACCAGAATTGTACACAATATTCCAAATGTGGCCTCACCAGAGATTTATAAAGAAGCAAAATGACACTTCCTGACTTATCTTCTAGATGGACTAGGTTGGACTAGGTTGGACTAGATGGCCCTGGAGGTCCCTTCCAACTCCATGATTGTATGATTCATCAGCTGCTGGTCTCTAAGGGTTTTGGCTGGTTTCTGCTGGGGTCCAGACAGGAGATGCAAAGGAATGAACCTGAGGCTGTTTGTAAGAACGTAAGAGGAACCTGGCTGGATCAGCCCATAGCCCTTCTAATCCACCATCCTGTCTCATACAGTGCCTCACCAGTTGCTTCTGGGCATCTCAGGCAGAAGGCAAAACTTTCACCTGTCCTTGATTGCTTGCAAATGGCCTTTAGAGACATCCTGCATGTCCTTCAAACCTGGAGGCATTACCTAAGCATCCATTCTAGTAGCCACTGATACATTTGTCCATTATTAATGTAATGCAAGAGAACATAGGAGGAACCCTGATGGATCAGGCCACAGCCCATCTAGTCCAGTATTTTCTCACACAGTGGCTCACCAATGGCTTCTGGGCTTCTCAGGCAGAAGATGAAGGCAAAACCTTCATCTACTCTCAACTCTGAGCAGATGTTCTTTAGAGGCATCCTGCCTGTCTCTCCAGCCTGGAGGCAGAACCTAGCCATCCATTCTAGTAGCCATTGAATCATTGATCTACCTGTCCCTCATCAATTTGTCTGTAAGAACATAAGAGGAGCCCTGCTGGATCAGGCCATAGCCCTTCTAGGGCACCATTCTGTCTCACACAGTGCCACTTGACCAGGGTATTTCGTGCCACCAAAATACCTGGAAGCACACATTGTGTCATTTCAGAAGTGGCAGGTGAAGGTGAGGTTTCAGGTTGCCATGTGACTGTGCCCTGCTAACTGATCTTGCTTCTCAGCGCTTTTGAAAGTAAACCACGATTGAAAAGTTAACAGTGGTTTAATTGTTAAGATAGCTTAGCCGCTGCTCAAAAATTCTGTGCCAAATTGCAAGCCACCTTTAAGAGCAATTCCTGGCTAAGGGCAAAAGGAAGAAGCAGTAAGGAGGGAGGAGGAAAACTTGCCCCTTCAGGCACTGGTCTTAGGGTGGTATGATAGACTTTTAATGGAACCACTTTTGGGCAAAGAGCAGCCAATTTGCAAGAATATTCATAATATTGGATATTTGTACAAATTCAGACATTCCTATACAAATCAAATGTTACGACATTCATACAGTAAGCCAGTTTGGTCTAGTGGTTAGGGAGCCGGACTCTTATCTGAGAATACCGGCTTTGATTCCGCCCTCCCCCATGAAGCCAGCTGGGTGACCTTGGGCTAGTCACAGTTCTCTCCTTTCATTTTAAATTGCTATAAAGATATAAGTGAGCCCATTTGGTCTAATGATTAAGGAGCCAGACTCTTATTTGGGAATAGCAGGTTTGACTTTGCTCTTCTCCATGAAGCCTGCTGGGTGACCTTGGGCTAGTCACAGCTCTCTTTCGAGGTCTCACAGCAGCACCTACCTCACAGGGTGTCTGTTGTGGGGAGAAGAACAGAAAGGTTTGTCAGACGCTTTGAGTCCCCTAAATGGGTGAGAAAAATGGGGTAGAAAAGCCAACTCTCTTCTTCTTCTTCTTCTTCTTCTTCTTCTTCTTCTTCTTCTTCTTCTTCTTCTTCTTCTAAACTGACATTCGTATTCATCGTGCGAACCTGGAAAGGAGGGGAAATGGCTGCGCCACTCATATCTGCAATGGGTCCAGAGCGCATTTGACATGGATTGAGAGCAGATACGTTACAGGATACACATCAGATACCTATCGGATATGTATGTGTTCATATTGGATATTCGTACGAATTTGTACGAGTACGTTTGTATCAAACAGAATCCTACCACATTCAAAGGGGATCTATTCAAACACAAAAGACCCCATTCGCGTCCATCCGTAGAACTGGCTGAGTTTCTTGCAACCGGAATAATGCAGCAACTACTGCTTCCTGTTTCTGTCACTTTTGCAGCCTGATGGAAGAGAAATGAAAGAACTACAGTCAAGAATCCCATAAAAATCTCCCATGCATGGTTTTTTAAAGTGTCCTCTCCATTCACCTACTGAATCTATTCTGCTACCTGTTAAATTATTGTTTAAGTGTGAAATTACAAAGACAGCAAACATTGATAAATGCTGCAGAGGTGGAGGGGGTGATGAAGACTTTGAGCCCGTTAGCTTCTGCAAATATTTTACTCGCGGGGGTTGGCGTGTTTGGCAAATGCCTGTTCCTTTAATCTTGTTCAAAATCAAGGGTTTTTGTTGTTGTTGTTGTTGACTTAAACCTTTCTTGGTTCCTGTTACTTTTTCAGTTTTTAAGCAAGATATTGCTCTTTCTTTCTTTTTGTTTTATTTTGCAAGCCTAGTGAAAAAATAGAAAGTAGACAAAGAAACAATTATTGGAAATATTGCAGTTAAAGAAGTGGTAGAGAATTTTAAGGTCCTGGGAATATTTTGTTGTGATAAAACCACCAATGGGAATGTGGGCCCCTTAATTGATGAGCAGTATTGCATTATTCTTGGATGTCCAGTTGCAAAAAAACCACACACCCTGATTTGTAAATTGGTTGTTAAATAGAGGGCATGTTTATGAAGTTTATGGCTGAAAAGGGTTTCCTTTCCATGATGAAGATCACACTTTGAGTGTTCTTCCACTGCGCTCCTTTAATCCGGATCTAAGAAGAAATACTTCCCGTTGTCGGTTCCGACTCTCCTACCCATCAGATTCCCAGAGGGGCCCCTGGTTCTAGTGTTGTGTAATGGAGAAAAGAAATTTTCTCTATCCACCTTTTCTATACCATGCATAATTTTATATACTTCAATCAGGTCCCCTCTTAAAGGCCGTCTCTCCAGACTGAAGAGGCCCAGATGTTGCAGCCTCGTTTCATAAGGGATTTTGTTCCAGACCCTTAATCATTCTGGTTGCCCTTCTCTGCACCTTCTCTAGTTCCACAATATCCTTTTTGAGGTGTGGTGACCAGAATTGTACACAATATTCCAAATGTGGCCTCACCAGAGATTTATAAAGGGGCAAAATGACACTTGATGTCTTATTTTCTATTCCCTTCCTAATTATTCCCAGCATTGAATTTGCTTCTTTTGCTGCTGCCGCGCACTGGGTTGACACCTTCATGGAACTGTCCACCAGAACCCCGAGATCCCTTTCCTGATGTGTTGCAGGAAGCTCAGACCCCCATCAGTTTATAGACGTAATTTGGATTCTTGGCCCCAATGTGCGTTACTTTGCACTTGTTAAGATTCGCACGAGGGTTCCAAAAGCCCTCGTGCGAACGGGTCTCTTTTCTCTCCCCCCTAAGTTCTGAATTAGGTGTTAAATGCTGAACATTTTCACTGAGAACTTTTCCTAGGGAAAGAAACATAAGCCTGTAAGTTAAACGGCTAGCAACCTTCATTGGGAAGGAAGCTTAGTAGCTGGTTGTCTAGGTAAAAGTATCTAATTTTCAGCAAAGAGAAGAAGAAGAGTTGGCTTTTCTACCCCACTTTTCTCGCCCATTTAAGGGCACTCAAAGTGGCTGACAAACTTCAGTTCTTATCCCCATAACAGAACACCCTGTGAGGTAGGTGGGGCTGTGAGAGCTCAGGAGAGCGCTGTGACTAGCCCAAGGTCGCCCAGCTGGTTTCGTGGAGCAGAATCAAACCCAGCATTCCCAGATAAGAGTGTGGCTTGGTTCTGCTCTCCTCCATGAAGCCAGCTAGGTGACCTTGGGCTAGTCACAGCTGTCTCCTGAGCTTTCACAACCCCACCCACTTCACAGGGTGTCTGTTGTGGGGAGAAGAACAGAAGGATTGTCAGTAGCTTTGAATCCCCTTAAATGGGTGAGAAGAGCGGGGTAGAAAAGCCAACTCTTCTTCTTTATCATTTGCTGGAACCTTTTCGGTCAAGGGCGGAATGCAAATGCTATAAATAAATAAATTGAAATAAATAATTTTCATTATGATCACCGTTATTTAAAAGGGATCCGAGGCAGAGGAAAATTGTCATGTCAGTTTGCAGCACTAGAAGGGCAGCTTGCAGTTCAAAGGGTCAAGCACTGATTCCCACAATCCCTCCCCTTTGAGGTGATTGCAAAAAGATATCGTTCAGGATGAAAAGGAATTAAAAGTGACGGAGCCTGGCCTGAAAGGCCTGTTTTATAAGTAACTTAGCATTTAGCAGATTAATTGCCTTCTTCTTTTTAACTACAAAAGACATTCTGACCTTTGATTATTTTCTTAAGGTGCAAAGATTTTTACCAATGTAAGATATTTTTATTACGTAAATAAGTAGAAGGAAGGAAGGAAAATAAGACTGAGAGGAGACATTATTGTGGTCTTCAAGTTTCTGAAGGGCCATCACAGTGCAGAGGGATTGTCCCTATTCTCACTTGCACAAGATGGGAGGACTAGAAACAACAGGATGAAACTTCAAGGGAGTCAATGCAGATTAGATATTAGGAAAAACTTCCTGACAGTGAGGGCAATCAGTCAGTGGAACAGGTTGCCATGGGAGGTGGTGAGCTCTCCTTCACTGGAGGTCTTCAAGCAGAGGCTGGACCTACGTCTGTCTGGGATGGTTTAGGGAATCCTGCATTCACCAGGGGGTTGGACTGGATGACCCTGGAGGTCCCTTCCAACTCTATGATTCTATGAAGGGAAGGAGGGAGGAAGGAAGTCTAATTATAGAAACATATCAGGAAAGGGATTTACTGGAATTCCAAGGTTCTTTGCTTAAAGAAGCCTTAGTCCAGAAAGAGAACATTTCCAAATTCTGCTCAGTATCATCTTCTGTGGTTTCCAAAATTTCAGACTCTATTCCTGGTCTGGCCTCAAGAGTTCAGGGACTGAATCTGGGGTTTCCTTAGACTACTGAACATTTTTTTAGGATAAGTGAAGTTATCTGAAAATAGAAATACTGAATTATGCCAGTATGTAGAGATCTTTGGATCTTAGCTGGAGTTTAAATGACAGGTGTATCAATGGCATCTCTGGGAGGTTGTCTGGGCCACAAGTCAAGTGCATAAACAATGACAAAAACTGGCAAGCAAAAATAAGTTTGTGCGTAATTTCATAATGGGTAAGTAAATTTACAATTTTGTATTGTGCCTTGTTTGTTTGTTTGTTTGTTTGTGTTTCTGTACTGCCCTATACCTGAAGGTTTCAGGGCAGGTAACAGCATTTAAAATCGGACATATATTAAACCAGGAGTATATTTTAAAACAGTAACAGTGTCTGTAAAGTGGGAAGAGACAGTATATTCCCATTTAACCAAAGGCCAAGGCAAAGAGGTGTGTCTTCACTGCCCTCCTAAACATATACTGTACAGTTAAGGGGCCTGATGCACCTCAGGGTGAAGACTATTCCATAGCCTAGGGGCCATCACTGAGAAGGCCCACCCCTTTTACTACTGAGGTTGGTGAGACAACCGGGAGGGCCTCCCCTCCAGATCTTAAGGTACGAGCAGGTCGATATGGGAGGAGCCATTCCTTTAGATATATTGGGCCCAAGTCATTTAGGGCCTTATAATTCAGAGTTAACACCTTGAATTGGGCTAGGTAGCGAATCGGCAACCAGTGCAACTCTTTTGAGACTGGCATGATGTGTGTCCAGCCAGCTGTCCTGGCCAACAGCCTAGCAGCTGCATTCTACACCAGCTGCAGCTTCCAGATAATCTTCAAGGGCAGCCCCACGTAGAGCGCATTACAGTAATCCAGTCATGGATAATTGAGGTTACCGGAGCATGGATAGCATTCATATCCATTGTGGGTTGGAACCCCTGACTTAAGTCTTTTGAATTCTTGTTTTCAAGCCAGCGGAAAACTGTTTGTGGGGTAGTTGGGAGAAGATGGTGTCTGCTGGGATGCCCTACTCAAATATGTGTCTTTTTCATGCTTTCTCCTCCCCCTTTCAGTCTGCTGGAAACCATGTTTCACTACACTGATGAACCCAGATTCACCATAGAGCAGATAGACCTGCTTCAACGCCTCCGGCGCACTGGAATGACGCGACACGAAATCCTCCATGCCTTGGAAACCTTTGACCGCCTTGACCAGGAGCACAGCGACAAATTTGGCCGGCGGTCCACCTACGGGGGCAGCGGTGGGTCCTGTAGCAACAGCACTAACAACGTCCCGGCCTCTTCCTCGACAGCCACGGCTTCCACGCAGACCCAGCACTCTGGGATGTCCCCGTCACCTAGCAACAGTTACGATACCTCCCCTCAGCCTTGCACTACCAATCAAAATGGGAGGGAGAGTAACGAGAGGTTGTCTGCCTTCAACGGGAAGATGTCCCCCACGCGCTACCCGCTGGCCAACAGCATGACTCAACGGTCGTACAGCTTTGAAGCCTCTGAGGAGGACTTGGACGTAGATGACAAAGTTGAAGAGCTGATGAGGTGAGCAAAGTTGGGTGGCGTCGGCCTAGAGTTGCTATCATGATAAAGGGCTGGGCTTTGTTTCCCCAAGAGAAGTTCCATTCAAAGTCTGGACCTTCTGACATGGCACCTGACTTGAGGAAGCCACCATAGGGGTATCCGCTGAGGTTGGCAGGTGGCCATGTGAGCTCTAGGCCACACCATTAAACGGGAGCGTAGCAGCTCCTGGATAGTTTGGGCAATGGTTGGTTGGATTGAGGCAGTGGGTACACAGGAAAAGAGGGTCCCTTTTCTTTCCTCTGAAGTAAGGGTCAGTTCATCATTATGTGGTTGAGCAGAATGCAGGACGATGGTTCCTGAGAGAACTTTTGGGCTCTTGGTTTTTGGGCCCTGTGCCTTGCCATCTTTGATAATATCAATGCAACATAACAGTGTGTGAGCTAATTATTAGGAAGTGATCACTGAAATCTACTTTATGCAGAGGTGATCCCTGGTTTGGTGCCGTAGAACCCTAGGCCAAAGATCTTGGAGGACTTGGCATTCACCCTGAGGTTGCCTTACAGGACTGATCTGGGACTTTGTGGCCTCGGTGGCAATTAATTGTCACAGTTACTGGCCCAGTGAATATTGCAAGAAGCAACCCCCATTTAATCATTGTCCATGACTGTGAAATAAGTTGCCTGGACCTGGTAAATCTTGGTCTAAAAATGTCACTTTCATCTGGCAATGGTAGGAGACCTATTAAGTTAATTTGCTCCCAGAAATCTCATGGATTTCTCTACTGTGTGGTGGAATTCCCAGAGATCAGAGCTGGTGATCTTGCTGAGGCCTTTGCTTGGCTTATGGGAAACAGAAGCCCAGTGGGCCATCCAGGTAGATGCTTCAGATTGCCTTTTTTGATCCTGTAGAATTTGAGCTCCACCTTGCTTTTCTGAAGAGCTTTGTGTGACGCCACAGGTCAGGAGAACACTAGAGAGGACATGAGGACCAGTGAACATACATGAAAGCATGTAATTATAGTGAAGACTTCAAAAAAGCCTGCCAGCAGCCTCCATTTGCATACTCAAGTAGCCACCAAGTAGAACTTTGCAGAGCCATGGAGGGGCTGGTACCCTGAGAAATCTACTATTGGACTTCTCAGAGGTCTGCTGAAAAATAATTGTTAGGCCCATCGGAAGGCAGATCTAGTAGGCTGTCCATTGAAAAGTCCGTATCTGTGGGTCCACGGACAAGAGGATTCCAGTTGTTTGGCCTACATTGAGTTCTCTGGACATTTGCCCACCTTGGCTTGCCAGAGATAGTCATTAGGGAATGACTGGGTGAATCCAGGAAGCAGAGAATGTCTCTTCGGCTGAGGGAACGGTTCTTGTGACCGTGAAGGAAGCAGTGGTTTGACTATTCCTGGAAAAGCCATGCTGGGTCCAGATGTTTATTTCAGCTTTCACCTAGTCACAACAGCTTGTTCCTGGGCAAGATTGTGATGAGGGAGGTAGCTGTATTACTGCAGGTATATTTGGATGAAAGTTTTTGTCTTGACCCAATTCAATCCGGTTTCAAGCTTGGAACTAGGACAGGATCAACCTTAACTATCCTGGCTGATGGTCTCTGAAGGAGAAGAAGAAGAGTTGGCTTTTCTACCCAAGGTCACCCAGCTGGCTTCATGGAGGAGGACGGAATCAAACCGGGTATTCCCAGATAAGAGTCCGGCTCCTTAACCACTAGACCAAACTGGCTCACTGGAAGCATGCCAGCATCGTTGTTTCAGCTTGATCTCTTAGAAGCTTTTGGTTTTGTAGACTAGTCCTGGTATGCGAAAGGGAGTCACGTGTTGCTAGAGTTCCATCACTTCGAGGAGTAGGGTTGAAGGATTGTGCCTTTAGACTCTAGCAGCTGCCCTGAATGTTTCCCAGGCCATGATTTTGCCCCACCACTGCATTGAACATCTGTATGAAGCCACTGGGAGCAGTTGTCAGAAGATGTAGAAGATGTTATCAAAGTCCTAATGTTACAGGAGAACTCTATTTCTCTACAACATTTGAATCAAGGGGGGATGTCCGTATCCTAAACTGCTGCCTGGATTCAGGGATGAGCTGGATGAAAGTTAGCAAACTCAGGTTCAATCCCTATAAGTGGGTGCTTGCTGGGTTTGAGTATTGAGGAATTTGCCTCTTGTAGAGGATGTTGCCCTAGTGAACCAGTTTGGTCTAGTGGTTAGGGAGCCGGACTCTTACCTGGGAATACCGAGTTTGATCCTGCACTCCTCCACGAAGCCAGCTGGGTGACCTTGGGCTAGTCACAGCTCTCTTTCTGAGCTCTTACAGCCCCACCTACCTCATAGAGAGTCTCTTGTGGGGAGAAGAACAGAAGGTTTGTAAGTCGCTTTGAGTCCCCCAAATGGGTGAGAAAAGTGGGGTATAAAAGCCAACTCCTCCGTCTCTTCTTCTTCATCCTCAGAAGGAACAGATGTATAGATGGACCATATTCCTAGCACGGTCGTTGTTGGTAGAGGCCCAGTTGATCTCCATAATTAGGGGTGTCCAAACTGGTGCTTTAGCAGTTGCCATCAACCGCAGGGCCAAATTCTGCCCTTGTCATAGAAGGCCCTAAACATTTTGAAAGCACTTAAGATTTATGTATATCATTATGGGTCACTAGACTTGTCTATGATAGTCACGTTGGGAGTACCAGAAATTACTTTCACTTTGCACCTGGACCTTCTCTGTGGTACCTTCTGGCCTTCTGGAATGTTCTCTCTACTTGTGAGGAGTCTCCAATAGTATCTTTAGATGCCTGTGGTAGACATTCCTGTCCACCGAAGCCTTTGCATCTGCTTGTTTTAACCACTTCAAGGTTTTTATATGGAAACTGGTTTTTGAATACTTTGTGTAATAAATATTATCAGTCCCTCTAACTCCGTGTGGTGTGCATGGACTGGCAGATGGGGTTATGCCAAACTCTGTTAAAAAAAACATGGTTCTTTCTGAAAATGAATCAACCAGAGAAGAATTTGACTAATAGTTTGTCAGTTTGATGCTCCCACCCTTCATTCTCCTGGATTGTGTCCTATCATCTCCAGTTTGGTCTAGTGGTTAGGGAGCTGGACTCTTATCTGGGAATGCCAGGTTTGATTCCACACTCCTCCACAAAGCTAGCTGGGTGACCTTGGGCTAGTCACAGCTCTTTTCTGAGCTCTCACAGCCCCAGCTACCTCATAGGATGTTCTGTTGTGGGGAGAAGAACAAGAAGCTTTGTCAACCACTTTGAGTCCCCTAAAATGGGTGAGAAATTGGGGTAGAAAAGCCAACTCTTCTTCTTCTCCTGGATTGTGCCCTGCCATCTCCCATCACATATGCTAACCCTCCCTTGCATCCCTCAGGCCTACACCACTCCATGGCCTTTCCTGGCCTACTGTCTTCTAGACTTCCCATTGGCCTTCTAGAGTGAAAGACCTTGCAGGAAGTGGATGGATGCATGGCCACAGATTAGGTCTTCTGAGAGGGCTTGTAGCCTCAGCTCCAGAAAGCTCAGTAGCATGCCTATGATGTGTGGTATGGGGACACAATCTGGGAAGATGACAGGTCCAGTGGATGATGATGATGAAGAAGAAGAAGAAGAAGAAGATTTTCAAATTCGGATCTCTTGGGGGGACATTTTTCCTCATGGTCATGCCTCCTACTCCTCCTCTGCCCCATCCCATCCTATCCCATTCCACCCCTTCTCCTCCCACCCAGCCCAAAGGGCCAAAGTAAAGGGAAGGAAGGAAGAAGGAGATAGTTCCACCTACTAAATGTTATTAAATTTGGCTGATAATTATACACATCATTGGATAATATGTTGTGAGTGAGTTTGGTCTTGTGGTTAGAGCGTTGGGCTCTTATCTGAGAGTCTCCTGGTTCGGTTCTGCACTCCTTCACCTTGGGCTAGCTACAGAGCTGTCTTTCTGAGCTCTCACAGCCCCACCTACATCACAGGGTGTCTGTTGTGAGAAGAACAGAAGGTTTGTCAGCCACTTTGAGTCCCCTTAAATGGTTGAGAAAAGCGGGGTATAAGAGCCAACTCTTCTTTTTAAAATAATTATTTTTTATCTGGCAACCTTGTTTCAACCTTTGTGGCCAGTAATATGTAGGTTCACCAGTTCCCCATAGCTGAGGGGTAAGTCCATAAACCTTCTACACAGCAGTTTTCTGATTCTGTCTTCCATTCCCATTAAAAGTTAAAAATAGGATTTCCCTTAGCAGCTCTATAAAGATGGCTGTCTCACTGTTCTGAAGAAGAAGAAGAAGAAGAAAAGAAGAAGAAGAAGAAGAAGAAGAAGAAGAAGAAGAAGAAGAAGAAGAAGAAGAAGAAGAAGAAGAAGAAGAAGAAGAAGAAGAAGAAGAGGGAGTCGGCCTTTCTACCCCGCTTTTCTCACCTGTTTAAGAGGACTCAAAGCAACTGACAAGCCTTATGTTCTTCTCCCCACAACAAACACCCTGTGAGGAAGGTGGGGCTGTGAGAGCTCAGAAGAGAGCTGTGACTAGCCCAAGGTCTCCCAGCTGGCTTCATGGGGGAGGACGGAATCGAACCTGGTATTCCCAGATAAGAGTCCGGCTCCCTAACCACTAGACCAAATTGGCTGTTGTGTTGTACAAAAAGTACAAAACTGACATTGAACAGTTGTAAGTTGGATACTTGATAAGTAGAATGGCCAATTCAGAAACTGACCTTAAACAGTGGATTGCAGTTGAGGTCCATCATGAACCGAAGCTCAATCTTTATTTCACGTACAAACTCTACTGGCACGAGTTGTTTCCCCCTTGGCTTTGATGTAAAAATATTTTCACCCTATTTTGCGATTTTTATCCGGGGACCTTCGGAATGGAAAGCACGGGAAGTGTTGTTTTGCCAACGCTCTTCCGCTGAGAGGAAGAAGAAAGTGGTTCACAGCCTCCTCGTACGCCATTTTCATCCAGCCAGAATTGTAGGCAGAACAGAACGTCATGGGAGGTATTGAGTCTGCATCCTGAGCCGTTGGGTGTCTTTTGGGATTTCTGAAGGCTTTGCCAAAGACTCCTAACAAGCTTTGCAAGCAGAAGAGAGAGAAGCATTTAGAATCTTAGCGGAAGCAAAGCTCTGGGGATTTGCCTCAGGTCCATTAGGTGCTAGAACAATTCACTTCAGCAAAAATGGTGGACGCCTCCCATTCTGCCATTTGCTGCTCTAAGGGTGGTACCACTGTAGGAAGTATCATCACTTCCAGCCCTTCATTCTCGTTATCTGGTGTTCAGGTGGTGTTGCTGTCCTGTTGGAGCCAGACTTCCTTCTCAGATGGAAAATCAAGAGCTTTTGAAGGAAAAACTGTTACCCAGCAAGGTCCACCATTGGGGACCCTGTATCACCTTCTACCTTCCATGGTCTTTTACCAGAAACACCTAGAAGGTGTGAAAGATTTCCCTACCCTAGTAACAGCAGACCTGTGCCAGATTCTTATTCTCATGCTCAGCTGGATATGGGGCCCATGTCCAGTCAGGTTTGGCTTTCCTATAATGTTTCAACTGGTATTAAGCAGCCGCCTTTGAGTTGAATAGCTTCTTTGGGCTTCAACTTCTTTTCCTAATGTAATACTGACCATCAGCTTTTCCACTGGCACCCTCCTAGTCGGAGCTGGACCTTCTGTGAAGCCTAAGCTTCAAAGCTCCTAATTTGGGAGGACCACAGAAGCTTTATCCCCCTTTCCCCCTTTTTCCACACACAAAGATCCAGATCTTTGAGATGGGGCCCTCCTGGAGGTCTGGATCTTGAAGATGCCTGAAGACCCCATTGGGGACACCAGGTCCACATGAAATCCAGATTTAAGGGCCTGAAGGACCCATTAAATCCAGTTTCCCCCTGCCCTTGTGGGGACAGGGCCTTGCAGATGGGGCCTTCAGTGGGATCCAGGTGGGGACAGGGCCTTCCCGATTGGTACCAGTCAGGTACTAATCTGGTTCCTAATGGGGTCTTAGAAGGGTTCTAAGCCCTAGTGGGAAAAGTCCCTTTGTCAACATTTGCTAAAAATTTGGCTACAGAAGTTGGCTTTGTTGGCATTTTCCTAGTTGATTTTCAAATTCGGCTCTCTTGGGGGGACATTTTTCCTCATGGTCATGCCTCCTACTCCTCCTGTGCCCCATCCCATCCTATCCCATTCCACCACTTCTCCTCCCACCCAGCCCAAAGGGCCAAAGTAAAGTGAAGGAAGGAAGGAAGGAAGGAAGGAGATAGTTCCACCTACTAAATGTTATTAAATTTGGCTGATAATTATAAACATCATTGGATAATATGTTGTGAGCCAGTTTGGTCTAGTGGTTAAGGAGCCGGACTTTTATCTGGGAATACCGGGTTCGATTCCGCCGTCCCCCATGAAGCCAGCTGGGTGACCTTGGGCTAGTCACAGCTCTCTTCTGAGCTCTCACAGCCCCACCTACCTCACAGGGTGCTCTGTTGTGGGGAGAAGAATAGAAAGCTTTGTCAGCCGCTTTGAGTCCCCTTAAATGGGTGAGAAAAGCGGGGTAGAAAAGCCAACTCTTCTTCAACTCTTCTTCTCCTGGTTCGATTCTGCACTCCTGTCTTTCTGAGCTCTCACAGCCCCACCTACATCACAGGGTGTCTGTTGTGAGAAGAACAGAAGGTTTGTCAGCCACTTTGAGTCCCCTTAAATGGTTGAGAAAAGTGGGGTATAAGAGCCAACTCTTTTTTTTAAAGTAATTATTTTTTATCTGGCAACCTTGGTTCAACCTTTGTGGCCAGAAATATGTAGGTTCACCAGTTCCCCATAGCTGAGGGGTAAGTCCATAAACCTTCTACACAGCAGTTTTCTGATTCTGTCTTCCATTCCCATTAAAAGTTAAAAATAGGATTTCCCTTAGCAGCTCTATAAAGATGGCTGTCTCACTGTTCTGAAGAAGAAGAAGGAGGAGGAGGAGGAGGAGGAGGAGGAGTCAGCCTTTCTACCCCGCCTTTCTCACCTGTTTAAGAGGACTCAAAGCGACTGACAAGCCTTATGTTCTTCTCCCCACAACAAACACCCTGTGAGGAAGGTGGGGCTGTGAGAGCTCAGGAGAGAGCTGTGACTAGCCCAAGGTCACCCAGCTGGCTTTGTGGGGGAGGGCGGAATCAAACTGGTATTCCCAGATAAGAGTCCGGCTCCCTAACCACTGAGAGCCAGTCATTAAGACTAGGGATTATGGAGCCCACATTATAATGTTCACCTTTTGGGCCAGGAAACACAGGAAGATGTGGGTTCTATGTGGGACTAGAAGAACTCCTTCTCAAATTGCCCAGGCTACTTCCATCATTGCAAGGTGTTTTGTCCTCAAGTTCTAGATATCACCAAAGTGGCTTCTCTAGATTTTCACCCCAGCTGCATCTGCACATGGAAGAGCTGTGTTCTTTGATTGAAGCTACTGTGGCTGCCGGATGTTCTCTCTCTCTCTTTCTCTCTCTCTCTTTTTAAGATGCTGGTGAGCGAGATTTATTCATTCCTCTTTAATGAAACTTTGTGCATTCCATATGGCTTGCATGAATTTATACAGGCTGTGAGTCATCCATTCTCCTCTGTGTATGCTTTGATCAACTGATGACACTGATTAAAAGAAATGTCCGCCGGCAAGAGTGATTTATCAGCCCCACACTCCGTCCCCCTGTAAATGCATCTTCAGATTCTACTTTGGTCCTTCTCTCTCTCTCCTCTCCATCAACACCTTTTATTTTCTTTTTAACAAAGTAAAACAAAACAAAACAAAGGGTGCCTCCGCACTGGCCTCCGAGAAACGGATTAAAGAAAATCCGTTTCCTGGCAATCCGTCCTCCGTAGGATCCGTCCGAAATAGGAACGAACCCAAGGAGGCCTCGCGTGTCCACGCATGCTCGCGGAGGATGGATCCTGCCAGCCGGATCCTTTGGGTGCTGTACGGAGGCCGCAGCACCCATTCCCCAAGGAAGTTGGCCTCCCGCGCCGCCGATGCCGCCCCCGGAGCTGTGGGACTGGAGCATTCAGCTGCCGGTCACTGCACATTTCCGCCAGCGGGCAGTGGAGGGGCTCCAGAGGCAGACCGGCCTACGTCTGCCCTTCCAAAGATGGTGGCCGCCGGCACACCTGCCCCCTCGCCTCTCTGTGAGCGGAAGCGTCCTGCTTCCAAACGGATCGAGGCGAGGGGCCGTATGGAGGACCTAATTTTCCAGGTCTTCCCGGAGGCCAGATCTTTCGGCGGAGAGACCCCTCTCGCGTGCCGGTGTGCAGACGCGGCCGCCTCGAGGGGTCCCGGATCCGGCCTCCGGTGCGGAAGGTAAGTTTCCTATGTGTCTTGTATGTGTCCTGTATGTGTTTTTAACGTGTTCTTAGCGGCAGTGCGGAAACACCCAAAATCTCCTTCCCCATCCTCATTTTTGATAGGAGGGACAGCAGCGTCATCAAGGAGGAGATCAAAACCTTCTTGGCCAACCGGAGAATTTCCCAAGCGGTCGTTGCACAGGTAACAGGTAAGAGCTCCACCACTTCCCCCTTCCCCCCCCCCCCCGTTCCAAAGGGTTTCTGTGCTCGCCTCGCCACCTTCCGCCTGCCTGTGCAGATGTTGAGATAGTCCCGGGCTTTCTGCATTGCAGAGCAGAGCTGTCAGCGTCGTCATGATAATGGATGCCTTTGATTTAAGACCCATTGTCCCACGCGTCATGAAGGTTCTCCTGGGCCCCATTCCCTGCACTCCCTCCAAATTGCCTTGCCTGTTTTGTTTTGTTTTTTATTATCTGGCCCCTCCCCTTTGTGTGGCTAATGCTAGCAGAATCCCCCCTCCCCATAATATTGTAATGAGCATCAAGGGCTTCTGTTAGGAGCCGAAACGGCTTCATTTTTAATTCTGAAGTCACACGTGTGTGAATATTAGCCACATCCGTTCCTCTGAGCGTGGAAAGACTGAGAGTCGCTCTTTGGGCTACCTACCTTGAGGGAGAATGCTCAGTCCTCAGGATGCTGGAAAGGGATTTTAAAATCATGCAGCTCTATTTTAGGAGATGTATAACCTGCCCTATTAAGGGCATTGAAAATTTCCGCCTTTCTGATTTCTTCCTTTGTCTCACGATCTATTGAACCTGTTTGTCTTGCGTCTGTTTTATGATGTGCCCTGTTTTTTACATCATCATCATTATTATTATTACACCTCACAGTGTGTCTGTTGTGGGGAGAACAGAAGGTTTGTCAGTTGCTGTGAGTCCCCTTAATAGAGAAGAACAGAAGGTTTGTCAGCCGCTTTGAGTTCCCTTAAATGCGTGAGAAAAGTGGGGTAGAAAAGCCAACTCTTCTTCTCCTTCTTTGTGTTGGACTAGAACTTCATGGAGGTTCTTCATTTTGGAGATGGTTGGAGTTGTGTTATTTTTCTTTTTTCTTTTCTTTTCCTTTAAGCAGGGGGCCTGAGATCTCTTAAATTCTCCAGGGCCCATAGTGACTTGCATTCATGACCCACAGTATGTTCCAAAAGCAGGGCTGCTCCTTTTAATTGAAGATCTGCGCTGCAAAAATTATTCCAGCCTCAATAAGATCCTTTGGGCCTGTCCACACCAGCTGGTCTGGTGGGGTATGACAACACCCTACTAGACTGGTAAGGATCCAGCGCACTGGTGGCCATTCATACTTGCAAGGGCTAAACTAGCCCTGTACCTGGGCAACAGCCTTTGTAGGTGTGAATGTCCAGCCCGGCGCTACCCAGATTCTGAAGGCAACGCCCAAAGCAACATCTGGAGAGGCCAGATGTTAGTTAGTTAGTTAGTTAGTTAGTTAGTTAGTTAGTTAGTTAGTTAGTTAGTTAGTTAGTTAGTTAGTTAGTTAGTTAGTTAGTTAGTTAGTTAGTTAGTTTCTTTTTTTCTTTCTTTCTATCCCACCCTATACCTGAAGGTCCCAGGGCGGGTAACAACCTTTAAAACAACAAATTTAAACCAATTTAAAAACCAATAATATACCTAAAAACATTTTAAAGATTCAGCATGTTAAAATACTAAAATAATAGTTTCTGCCAGGCGGGGGAAAGTATAATCACATCAGCCAAAGGCCAGGGCAAAGAGGTGCGTCTTCACCGCCCTCCTGAATATATGGGGCATTTCTAAGGCCATCTGCTGGGACTCGAGAGCAGGAGAAGGTTTGTCCTTGTCTCTGCTTGAGATGCCCATGAGCATTTGGTGGGCCACTGTGTGCGACAGGATGCTGGACTAGATGGGCTGTGGCCTGATCCAGCAAGGCTTCTCTTATGTTCTTATGTTCTTATATATAGACACACCACCAGGGAAAGACTTTTCCATAACCTGGGGGCCATTACTGAGAAGGCCCTTTCCCGTGTGCCCACCTGTTTCACTACTGAAGGTGGTGGGACAACCAGGAGGGCCTCAGCTCCAGGTCTTAAGACATGGGCAGGTCGGTATGGGAGAAGGCGTTTCTTTAGATATTTGGGGCCCAAGTCACTTAGGGCCTTATAAGTCAGAGTCAAAACCTTGAATTGGGCTCCGTAGTGAATTGACAGCCAAAGCAACCCTTTTAAAACCGACGTGATGTGCGTCTGGCTAGCTGTTCCAGTCAGAACCATCTGTACCCACCCAGCACAATATGCCCACTTGCCGCAATGTACTCTGAAGAGGGTGTAAATCCACGTACAAGCAGTAATCCAGCACCTCTGGGCACAGCTGGATTGCTCTGGGGAAACCCCAGGCAACAATAGGGGAGGTGCAGCGATTGCCTGGTGTGGGATGGGCTTGACCAGTGAACAGACTGGACCTAACTAAAAGGCAGATACAGACAGGATCCTTGTGTCCCTTTGTGTATTAATTTCTGTGTTTTTTTTCTTTAAAGTAAATAAATAACAATTTTAAAAATCTTAAAACAGAACATTCAAAGAAGAGGCAACAATTTTCAAACAAACGTTAAGATACAACAATTAAAGATGAATCCAATGCAGCTGACCAGGACTGCTAGCCGGATGTACATCACGGCAGTTTTAAAAGAGTTCCACTGGCTGCTGATTCAAGATGTTAACCTTGACTTATAAGACCCTAAATGACGTGGGTCCCAAATATCTAAAGGAACACCTCCTCCCATATCAACCTGCCTGTGCCTTAAGATCTGGAGGGGAGGCCCTCTTGGTTGTCCCACCACTCACAGAAGAACAAGGGGTGGGCACCCAGGAGAGGGCCTTCTCAGTGATGGCCCCTAGGCTATGGAATAGTCTCCCCCTTGACGTGTGTCTATCACCTTCATCGTCTGCATTTGGGAAGGCAGTGAAGACACACCTCTTAGCCCTGACCTTCGGTTAAACGGGTACACGTTCCCTTCCCACTTGCAGATGCTATAGTTTTAATACATACTGTTATTGTTTTAATAATGTTTGAATTTAGATGTTGTTACCTGCTTGGAGACCTGTGGGTATAGGGTGGGATAAAAAGGTAGGTAAGTAAATAAATAAATAAATAAATAAGTCATTATACAATAACAATCATGAAATGATGCTTAATGGAGAGAATTTTGGAGCATCACTCAATGGCAGATATTGGGCAAAATCTCAGATAGAAGGATAGAAGGTTGCCAGTCATTACAAAAGATTCTTCCAATTTTTCCCCATTAAAACTTCGGTGAATGTTGAAATTTCTGCTTCCAGTTGCCATGTCCCAGAGATAGGCATATCCCCTATTCAAATTTAATTTATTAGCATTTTCCCAATATTTTCTGGTCGTCAATCTCACAGATAAAAGCATGTATGTTATTAATTTCTTATGCTCCAGATGGCTGTTCTGAGCTTGAAATGTATTTAGAAATGAGTTTCGGCACAGGGCGACGCTGAAAAGCGAAAGCAAATTCATTCTAGGCAACCTGTCGCCATTGTTGTTAGCTGTCTGTGAAAATTCAGGCTTTAAAAGTATTTTTTGAATTAATGAGGAGGCACACACACATATGCCGCTTCTTCAATCTGGCTGGAAATAGTTGCCTTGCTTGAAATATTTTCCCCCAGAAATTAGCTTTAAAAACCTGTGCATGGGAAAAGTGGGAATAAGCGTGGAATTGGAGGGAGCTTTTTGAGACGCTTGTCTCTTGCTTGAACTTAAGAGGAGCCCTGCTGGATCAGGCCACAGACCATCTAGTCCAGCATCCTGTCTCACGCCCTGACCCACCAATCGCCCATGGGCATCTCAAGCAGAAGACAAAGGCAAAACCATCTGAACATAAGAACATAAGAGAAGCCTTGCTGGACCAGGCCACAGCCCATCTAGTCCAGCATCCTGTCGCACACAGTGTCCCACCAAATGCTCATGGGCTTCTCAAGCAAAGACAAGGACAAACCTTATGCTCTCAGATCCTAGCAGATGGCCTTAGAAGCGGCCCAGTTCCTCCCCCCCCCCCCAGGCTGAAGGATGCACCCAGGCATTTGTTCTAGTAGCCATTGATACATCTGTCATCCATAAATTTATCTAACCCTACCTTAAAGCCATCCAGACTGGTAGCTGTCACCACCTCTTCTGGCAGCACATTCCATAAGCCAATGACCCTCTGGGTGAAGAAATACTTCCCCCTGTCAGACCTTATTCTCCTACCCATCAGCTTCATAGAGTGCCCCCTGGTTCTAGTGTTGTGCGATAGAGAAAAGAAATGTTCTCTATCCACCTTTTCTATACCGTGCATAATTTTATATACTTCAATCAGGTCCCCTCTCAAACGCCGTCTCTCCAGACTGAAGATGCCTAGATGTTGCAGCCTGGTTTCGTAATGGATTTTGTTTCAGCCCCTTAATCATTCTGGTTGCCCTTCTCTGCACCTTCTCTAGTTCCACAATATCCTTTTTGAGTGTGGTGACCAGAATTGTACACAATATTCCAAATCTGCTGTTGAGTCCCTGCAGACAGCCTTGAGAGGCTTTCTTTCTCTCCCTGAATCTGGGAGCACTACAAAGGAATCTGTTCTAGTAGCCATTGAGACCCCTGTCCTCCATGAATTTATGGAACCATCTAAGAACATAAGAAGAGCCCTGCTGGATCAGGCCACAGCCCATCTAGTTCAGCATCCCATTTCATACACTGGCTGTCAATTGTTTCTTGGCATTTCAAGCAGAACATGGAGGCCACATCCTCTCATAACAACATAAGATAATCCCTGTTGGGTCAGGCCACAGTCCATTTAGTTCAGGATCCTGTTGCAGTGGTCCACCAAGAGCTTCTGGACATCTCAAGCAGAAGACAAAAGGCAAAACCTTCACCTTCTCTCAAATCCCTGCAAACGGCCTTTATAGGCATCCTGTGTGTGTCTCCAGCCTGGACATCCATTCTAATAGCCATTGATCAACCTGTGCTCCGTGACCTTTTCAAGCTAACCAGGGGAATTTCTATCACCACCTCTTCTGGTAGTAAATTCCACAGTCCGACGACCCTCTGGATGGAAGAATACTTCCCCTTGTCAGCCCCTTAACTCTCCTGCCCATCAGCTTCATAGAGTGCCCCCGTGGTTCTAGTGTTGGGTGAAAGAGAGAAGAAGTTTTCTCTATCCACCTTTTCTACACCATGAATCAGGTCCCCTCTTAAGTGCCATCTATCAATATGGCAGGAAGGCGAGATTTAAATATGGAGTCAGTATTGTTACCCTTTGGGGACTCATCTAGACAACAATAACCCCAACTGCTTCCCATTTGGTTATTCCAAAATCCTAGTGGTATTTACTAATTTGACTACTGGGATTGTTTTCTGGAGTGTTACCCTTGGTGCATGGCTGAGCAGGAAAAATATCCGCTTTGTTAAATCATGCTCGTAGAAGTCCTAAGAGGAAAAACAAATCATCTGGGAATCTTCTGCCATCACCACCGCCGCTAATGGGAATACCACACCTCCAAATACCATACCATATGAGAAATGCTGCTGTGAAAGATTTTAATAAGAACAGTACGGATATTATTGTAAAATTTAAAATACGTTGCGTGACACTGTCAGAAACTTCAGCTAACTTGCACTAGCACAAAACGTGGCAGATTCTTTTCTTTATTTATACAAGCTGCCTTTGTCAAGGGTTTGTGTAAGACAAATAAGTCATTGATGGGCTGGGCATAGTATTAATAATACATGGATAACGCGAATTACAGTGTGAACCAAAGCTAATAATAGGCAGAACTCCAAATGGCTATTTGGCTCTTTCATTTAATACTTGCTCCCTCTAGAGGCGAGAGTCAAGAATGACATCTAAGAGATGGGGAAAACTTATTTATTTATTTATTTACATTTCTATCCCGCCCTATACCTGAAGGTCTCAGGGCGGTTTACAATATTATATTAATCTTAGACAGGTCCCTGCCCCCTCAGGCTTGCAATCTAAATTATTAACTTAATTTAGTACTCCATCTCCATAGCTTTACTATGTTTGAAAATAATGTTTGGCAAGAGTATAATAACATTGATGATGATGATGAAGATGGAGGAGGAAGAGGAGGAGGAGGAGGAGGAGAATTATTATTATTGATCCTAGGCACTCAAGAACAGGCTATAAGAACAAATGTCATCATAGCCAAGACTGAAAAATCATCAACGGATGTGAAATGTCAGTTCTACAAAGAATCTTGATGAAACTGTGGATTCAGCTCATGCAAAACTGATTATAAAGAACAGCAGAGCATTGTCACAAAAATGACACATAGCGACATCTTCAAAATTATCGACTTCCAACAGCAAAAAACTGGTGGGAGCCTGTATTATTGAAAAAGGGATAGAAGATGAACAGGTACAAATCCTATGGGACTTTCAAATACAAATAGATAATGTAATATGCCAGACCTAACTATAGTCAAGAAGAAGAAGGAGGTGTGGATTGTAAGAACCTAAGAGGAGCCCTGCTGGATCAGGCCATAATCTATCTAGTCCAGCATCCTGTCCAACACAGTGGCCCACCAGTTGCTTTAAGGTCATCTCAAGCAGAAGACAAAAGCAAAACCCTCACTTGCTATCCCTACAAATGGTCTTTGGAGGCATCCTGTCTGTCTCTCCTACCTGGAGGCAGTACCTAGACCTCCATTCTAGTAGCCATTGATACACCTGTTCCCCGTGAATTAAGAGGAGCCCTGCTGGATCAGGCCACAGCCCATCTAATCCACCATCCTGTCTCAAACACTGACCCTCCCATTTGCTTTTGGGCATCTCAAACAGAAGACATGAAGGCAAAACTTTCAGTTGCTCCCGAATCCCTGCCAATGGCCTTTGGAGTCATCCTCCTGTTTCTCTTACCTGGAGGTGGCATATAGACATCCATTCCTGCAGCCAGGTTCCATATTGTCTCCAGTGACAACTAGTTTTCTCATGTTTAACTTACCTTCCACGGTCCTCTGCTAAAAATGTCATCAGTAGTTGGGGAAAATGTCTTTTAAATAGAGGAGACAGAGTTAAGATTGCTTTAGAGTTCTGCCTCCCTTCCTCTGAACTCATGAGAGGTGACTGTTTATTGTCAGGTATTTTGCCTGTGTGCTAAATGTCATTCCAGCCAACACAAAAGGAACAGCTAAGTGAGTCATTCTGTTTCCTGGTTGATGCTTTCCTAATATTCTATTAACCACTATTTTCCTATCGCTTTCCCTAAAACGTCGTTGGCTCTCTTTGCAGGCGGATGGAACAATTAATCACAGTAATATCGTCAGAAAATTGGGTGTCCTTGCCTGAAGACCTTAGGGTCTTATACATACACAGAGATAGGTTTTGTTATTTTATATATTCATGGGGTTGTTCTTCCCCAGTGATATTTACACAGAGTCACCGGGAAAAAAAGAATAGCTCCTTTATGGCAAGCAATAGCATTTGCTCTCATGCTCCCAAAAACACGTAGGTCACATGGAACACAGGATATCCATAATTCTCCGAGGAGAGATGTCGCATTTACGAGAATATGGGAGGCTTTCTAGCGTTTAATCAAATCACTGATCCAGGACAACTGGTATTGTCTAGGCCAGAAATTCACAAATGGTGGTCTGAACTTCCTGTAGCCCCACCAAGGTATTCCATAGATCTCAGAGTAGTCTTATAGACACAGAGACACAAGACTAAGGTCCTTTCTGCACTGGAACTTATTCTGGATTATTTCCAAGAATAGGGACATGCCATCTGCATGCTGTTGCACACTATGGCAGACTCCTCCCAGGGCTTGCTATAATCTGCACAGGCACGCTGATGGCAAGTCCCTATTCCAGAATATAATCCAGAATAAATCCCAGTGCAGAAAGGGTCTAGTATACAATATTGTCATTATTTCACAGTAACAGACATTGAGCTTGTTGGATTATCAAACACAGACTAAAAGGGCTCTGTCCTTTCATGAATATTTTGAATATTTGAGCACTGATACAATACTGATACAATATTGTAACTTTGTCCTCAATGACTTCCACGAGTGCAGGCCAAGTACTTTTTAGGGAAAATCCTGATCTCTTGAGACAGGATGCTAGGAAGACATTTCATCCCTCTCCACCAAAGCCAACTCTTGGCACGGCAGGGAATCTTTAAACCCATAGGGCCTCTGCTTCGAGCCAGCTGGACTCTTTTATTTCATTTCTGCCTGCATTCGAATCAAGTTGATGGCTGTTAGTTTATTATTGATTTATTTATATCCCTCCATCACCTGTCCCAGACTCTGGGGACCACCACAGAAAAGGCCCTGTTGTGTGTCTACTGCCCTTTGCACCTCTGGGAGAATCAGAATTACAAGAAGGCCCTTTATAAATGCAACATTCATGTGCTGCCTTTCAATTTAAAAAAAAATCTCAAGAAATAATAATAAAAAAAACAAGGGTACGGACACCCCAAAATAAAAGCAAACAATGAGAAAAACGTTAAAAGCTGGTCAAGCCAAGGAAAAACCAAACTTTTGCACAGGGAATGCCTGTGTGAGAAGGTAGGTCTTTAACAGGTAGCTAAAAGCTGTATCACAGCAGTCTTAAAATCCTGGATCATTGATTTGATTGAATACCAACAGAAGTAGGACCTTCCAAACTTCCATTCCTAGGGGGGGGGATTCTGGGATTGGTAGCTCACCTGCAAGCAAATAACAATTATGGAATTGCCTCCCCCTTTTGGTAAAACAGGCCCCTCCACTTGTGGGTACACTTCCCTGCTCGGATAGCAAACCTCAGCAGAAGGAAGTTTCCTAGAGCATGCTGACCCCTCTTATGTCTCTTAAGACACATACCTTCCTTATCTCTCTTAAGCTAGATAGATACTGTGTCCAAGAGCATCACTTGCACAAATTGTTCATCTGTGTGCTTCTTTTCTAATCATAATCTATGCAATGCATATCCTGTGTAATGTTATATAAGCCACTGTGTCGCCTAGTAAAAGCAAGCAACTCTTCTCCACTCCTGTGTCCGTGTCATTCGTTGCTTCATCCGCTGTCGTCTTTTCAAAAACAGCAGAAGAGACATCTGCTTTCAAAGGCATTTTATAGATTTTTTTTTTAAATCCCAAAGGAGATTTTTAAAAACTTTTTTAGATGGAGTTTTATGACTCATGGGTGATAGTTTAGTTTTTGCTTTGCAAGTTGCCCTGGGCAGTGTTTAGCGTGAAGAGATGATGTAAACTTGAAATATAAATATACCCTCGTTCTATCTATATCATCTATATCCATCAAACATTTATTGTAGCCAGAGACTCATAAACTTAAGGAAACATAAATTGCTGAAGTAGGTAAAATAATCCAGGACTTATAATGCAATAAAAACAGATATAAATGCAGACCTCGAAGCTTCCGTGGATTCTATGCAAGTTTAAGAGTGCAAAACACCAAACAAATTTAGAGCCTTCTAATATTAAAAAGGAGCTAAAGGTTGCAAAGTGTGCACAAAGCTAAGGACTGAAACATTTGGAGCTAAAACTTAGAACTTTAGTAATTATGCACCTGAAATTGCAGGCTTCTGTAGGCTTCTGAACTACCGTACCTGCTGGGGGGCATGAATGTGGTGTGTGTGTGTGTGTGAATACTTCTGCGCTCATATTTTACTCTCTTTGGGATATGGGGGTGGGTGACCCCCTTGGGTAATGGCCCACGTACTGGTCCAGCAGAACTGTTCGTATGCCAGTTTGGTCTTGTGGTTTGAGCACCAGACTCATATCTCTCAGTCATGGGGTTTGATTCTGCACTCCTCTATGAAGCTATTTGGATGACCTTGGGCTAGTCACAGCTCTATTTCTGAGCATTCACAACTCCACTTACTTCACAGAATGTCCGTTCTGGGGAGAAGAACAGAAGGTTTGTCAGCCGCTTTGAGTACCCTTAAGGGTGAAAAAAAAGGTGCTCTTCTTCATCTTCCTCCATGAAGCCAGCTGGGTGACACTGGGCTAGTTACAGCTCTCTTTCTGAGCTCTCACAGCTCCACTTACCTCATAGAATGTCTGTTGTGGGGAGAAGAACATAAGGTTTGTCAGCCGCTTTAATTCCCCCTAAAGGTGAAGGAAGCAGGGTATAAAAAGGCAGATGTTCTTCTTCATCTTCCTCCATGAAGCCAGCTGGGTGACCTTGGGCCAGTCACAGCTCTCTTTCTGAGCTCTCACAGCCCCATCTACCTCACGTCTGAAAGCAGAAATGGAAATCTGCCTTAGGGCCAGGATGGGTTGTGTGATAAATCACAAAACTGAATATTATGGGCCTGGAGGACTTTCTTCATGGGGGAGCCCATCATTTCAGTTATACTCATCATTTACCTAAAGTAGGGGTGTGCAGGAATGCAATTTTTGACATTTGATTTGCAAAAAATCGAATATTTGAAAATCCCAGACTTCGACCATCTTCCTCTTTCTCAGTACCATTTTTGAAACAAAAAATATTGATGCTTTTTCCAGACTTTCCATTCTAGACTGTACTGGATAAATCTTGATTGAACTGTATGGACTATGCGATCCTCAGAAGTGTATATTTGGTTTATGTTATGGGTCTTTAATTTTATATATATATATATATATATATAATTTTATATATATATATATATAAAAAAAAGAATATTTGAAAATCCGAGTTCGTACGAATAAAGTAAAATGAATGTCTGGGCATTTGAACTGATACAAAAACATTTGCATCTATTCGTACAAATACTTGATATGTATCCACTGATATACATTCATATGCATCCCATGTTCATCCTGTACGTGTCCACATGGATGCGTACGGCTTCGCACGAGATGTGTACAAATACGTACGCAGTGCAATGTGTCCGTATCTGTAATACGAATGTCCGCATTATTCATACGAATAACTCAAAATATTCGTATTTGTACGGATCCTAAAGTACACATTTCTAGACAATTTGTGTACGAATGTCCAAATTCATACGAACAGTGAATAATACGAATATTCATGCACATCCCTACGCCAAAGCTTTCGAACCTGCTCTTCAACTGATGGTTCGGCTGGAACCATCCATTTTATCTCCACAACCGTCCTAAGAAATAGATTACGAGCCTTTTCGCACTTAGCAAGAAGCTGAAGAAGAAGAAGAAGAGTTGGGTTTTCTACCACACTTTTCTCACCCATTTAAGGGCACTCAAAGCGGCTGACAAACCTTCTGTTCTTCTCCCCACAACAGAACACCCTGTGAGGTAGGTGGGGCTGTGAGAGCTCAGAAGAGAGTTGTGACTAGCCCAAGACCACCCAGCTGGCTTCAGTTGGGGGAGGGGGGCGGAATCGAACCTGGTATTCCCAGATAAGGGTCCGGCTCCCTAACCACTAGACCAAACTGGGGGAACTCCTGTAAGGATCACCTGCATTGCGTGGGGCCGTATCTTCACCAGACACAACTCCATGTGTGTGTGAGTTCCCCTTATGTATGTAGACGTAGAGCAGTTAAAACGGCACCTATCCCTACCTGCCTCCCAGAGCAGTTCCATTTGTACTTCCTCCTGATGGAGAAGTTTCAGACGGAGCCTGCAGAGGGGTGGTGTAGGAATGGTTAGTGCAGTAATGGTGTCATGCAGGCGCATTGGTGCCTGGCAAACTTGAAGAGGAAGGTTGTTCTTGGGCCACCACAGAAAAGGCCCTATTGTGTGTCCCTGTGCCCCGTTCCTCTGCAAGAGAAGGAACTAGAAGAAGTCCCTCTTCTCCAGATCTCAGTGCCCAGGCAGGTCTATATGGGAGAAGGCACTCCTTCAGATACCCAGGGCTCAGAGTCTAGGGGCCACCACAGAAAAGGCCCTCCTGCAAGCCCCTATACCTTGTACCTCTGCAAGAGAAGGAACTCCAAGAAGGCCCCCTCCCTGAGATCTCAGTGCCCAGGCAGGTCTATATGGGAGAAGGCGCTCCTTCAGATACCCAGGGCCCAAGCTGCTTAGGGCTTATACGTTAGTGTCAACACCTTGAATTGGTCTTGGTAGCGAATAGGTAACCAGTGCAGATTCTTTAAGACCAGTGTGATGTTAGTCTGGCCAGAGACTCCCTTCAGCAGTTGAGCTGCTGCGTTCTGCACCAGTTCCTGCATCTGAACCGTTTTCAAGGGTAGCTCCATGAACAGCACATTGCAGTAGTCTAATCTGGATCAATGTTGAGTTCCAGTTTGGTTCAGTAGAAGTTATTTCCAGAGCATTGCTAGACATAAAGCACAATGCAGTTCCCTCGGCCCTGTGAAGGAATTCACATCCTGTTTCTGCTGCTCTCCCCAGATATCACCAGGACCCTTCAAAGGGACAGGTGTAAAACCATGGCTGTCGCTCCCATCTCTTTCTTTGCTTCCCTTGCAGGTATCAGTCAGAGCCGGATCTCCCACTGGTTGTTACAGCAAGGATCGGACCTGAGCGAACAAAAGAAAAGGGCCTTTTACCGATGGTACCAGCTTGAGAAGACAAACCCCGGTAAACAAAACCAAGCCACGACACTCCAGCTATTCCCTCTGAACCAAACCTTTTCCCAGCAGCTGTGAGTGTTGTTGGCTTGCCCTTGTCTCTGCTTGAGATGCCCCTGGGCAGTTGGTGGGCCACTGTGTGAGACAGGATGCTGGACTAGATGGGCTGTGGCCTGATCCAGCAGGGCTCCTCATAGGTTCCTGTGGATGACGGATGTATCAATGCCTACTAGAATGGATGCCTAAGTACATTTTTCAGGCTGGGGGGACAAGCAGGAGGATTCGAGAGCATGAGAAGGTTTGCCCTTGTCTCTGCTTGAGATGCCCATGGGCAATTGGTGGGCCACTGTGCGGGACAGGATGCTGGACTAGATGGGCTGTGGCCTGATCCAGCAGGGCTCCTCTGAGATTCTTATGAGAAGGTTTGCCCTTGTCTCTGCTTGAGATGCCCATGGGCGATTGATGGGCCACTGTGTGAGACAGGATGCTGGACTAGATGGGCTGTGGCCTGATCCAGGAGGGCTCCTCATAGGTTCTTGTGGATGACGGATGTATCAGTGGCTACTAGAATGGATGCCTAAGTACATTTTTCAGGCTGGGGGGACAAGCAGGAGGATTTGAGAGACTGAGAAGGTTTGCCCTGGTCTCTGCTTGAGATGCCCATGGGCGCTTGGTGGGCCACTGTGTGGGACAGGATGCTGGACTAGATGGGCTGTGGCCTGATCCAGCAGGGCTCCTCTGAGGTTCTTATGAGAAGGTTTGCCCTTGTCTCTGCTTGAGATGCCCATGAGCGATTGATGGGCCACTGTGTGGGACAGGATGCTGGACTAGATGGGCTGTGGCCTGATCCAGCAGGGCTCCTCTGAGGTTCTTATGAGAAGGTTTGCCCTTGTCTCTGCTTGAGATGCCCATGAGCGATTGATGGGCCACTGTGTGCGACAGGATGCTGGACTAGATGGGCTGTGGCCTGATCCAGCAGGGCTCCTCTGAGGTTCTTATGAGAAGGTTTGCCCTTGTCTCTGCTTGAGATGCCCATGAGCGATTGATGGGCCACTGTGTGAGACAGGATGCTGGACTAGATGGGCTGTGGCCTGATCCAGGAGGGCTCCTCATAGGTTCTTGTGGATGATGGATGTATCAGTGGCTACTAGAATGGATGCCTAAGTACGTTTTTCAGGCTGGGGGGACAAGCAGGAGGATTCGAGAGCATGAGAAGGTTTGCCCTTGTCTCTGCTTGAGATGCCCATGGGCAATTGGTGGGCCACTGTGTGAGACAGGATGCTGGACTAGATGGGCTGTGGGCTGATCCAGCAGGGCTCCTCTTATGTTCTTTTGTTCTTATGTTCCTATGCTACATTGCTATTATTGAAGACCCAGCAGTGACCCTGGGATTTCTGTGATGTTGATTGCTTACCTCTGTCTGGCATTTCTTTGTTGGATCAGTCCTCTTGCAAAATACCCGTATGCGGGAAACAGGTGGGAAAAAACAAAGACAAAGGGAATTCGGTGGTCACTTCCTCCATACGGGTATTTTGCAAGAGGAACAGTCCGGTGAAGAAACATTAGACAGAGATAAGATTCTGCTATTTACCAAGGTTGCCTCCTGCCCTTACTCCTTTGCTGGTTTCTCCAGAGTTGGTTGTTCCTAGGTGTCCATACAAATCCCATACGAATCCCACACGAAGCTTCATATGAATGTATCGAAACATTTTATTTAAACTTGAATGCCAATCTTCAAATGTGCCATCATCTGATTCGAATTCAAATGTCCGAATTTGGCAAATGTTACGAATATTTGTGCACATTCCTAGTCCTAAGCAACGCTAAGTATTGCACTCAGAGCTGTTCATCGCTATCTTGGTGGACTTTTGGGTCGCCCCGGCTGATCTTGGGAGTGCCCATGGTCTGACACCAGAAATGTTAATTAATTGGGCCTGGCTTTATTTCTTTGGCTGGCAAACAAATGATAGGGAGTGACCTTGCTGGTGCTTTCTGTTTCTTTCTGGGTGCCATCACAGATCCAAGCAGACTTTGAGATTCGAGTAGTTTAGCTTGCACTAGGGATTTGCACGGATGTTCTAAACATTGCACTGGCTGCCAATTCACTACAGGGCCCAATTCAAGGTGTTAACTCTGACTTATAAGGCCCTAAAGTGACTTGGGCCCAAATATCTAGAGGAACGCCTTCTCCCATACCGACCTGCCCGTGCCTTAAGATCCAACGATGAGGCCCTCCTGGTCATCCCACCACCTTCAGTAGTGAGGTTGGTGGGCACCCGGGAAAGAGCCTTTTCGGTGGTGGCCCCCAGACTTTGGAATAGTCTTCCCCTCAAGGTGCACCATGCCCCTTCCTTGTATTGATTTAGGAGGCCTGTAAAGAGTTATCTCTTCCTTGGCCTTTGGCTGAGGTTTTGTTCTCCCTCCCCAGTTATAATGACACCATTATTAACGCTCTAGGGAGTGCCCGGCTTTAAATTGGTTGAATTTTTAAGGTGTTTTAAACGTGCATCTTGTTTTTAATCTGTATTTCATTTTAATCAGTATCTGTTTTAATTTGTATCCTGTTTTAATTTGTTTTAATCTGTTGTTACCCGCCCAGAGACCTCCGGGTATGGGGCGGGATAGAAATGTAAATAAATAAATAAACATTCAAAATTCGGCCAAATTTTTAATTGAATGGACATTTGAATTCGAACAGAATGTCTTCATATTTGGATTTAAACATTCAAACGAATTTTGAATGTTCCAAAACATTCGTTCGGAGGATTGGAATGTATAGGTACGTATGTATTACATACGGATACATACATCTCATACGGATCTCTGCGCATTTGCACTTATAATACGGGACGAAAACGGGATGCATACGGGATAACATGGGATGTGTACGAAATGCGTACAGATATGTATAACACATACGAATGTTGTTGACATTTGTATCTTCAGATTCGAATTTAACATTTGAACGAATAGATTCGAATGTATTCGATTTGAATCGGATTTTGTTGCATTTGGATTATAAACATTTGAATCTATTCGACTCAAATTCGACTGCAAATATAACATTCGTGCACATCCCTAGTGTGCCCTGCTTGGTCTCTTTTAAGCGTATTTTGCTTAAATATCAGTGAATCCAACACACGCAGAAGCGGGGAGCCCTCCGGCTAACAGGGAGCCCTCCGAAAGTCATAGCCGTACGCACATTTCACCCTAGGTAATAAGTTATTTCCACGGCTGGGAGGATAGACATAATTTCTGCTCTTGCCCAGAAATTCAAATCCCACCCGAGAGGAAGACTATTACTCATTTGTCATGCCTGATTACAGTTTGGGACTCACAACCTACCAAAAATGAGCCTTGCTATATTGCAGTGTTTCCCAAACTTTTGACACATGTGTACCCCTTCTATAATTTTCGTAACACTGAGTACCCCTCATAAAAAACGTTAGGGATAAAAATTATATTTTATAAAAATAATCAAAATCAGTGGAACTTACTAAAGCATGATAACAGGCGCCCGGAACTAACTATTAAAGAAGTCAGTTGTCTCTGTAGCCAAGTGCAGTATATTCACGCTGCGTCACGCCTCACAAGACCGTTAGATAACACTGCAATTCTCCGACGTTTAAACAGCTCCGCGGCTCAACGTCAACCGTTAATGTTCCCGTGTAAAAACGGCGATACGCGCCTATTTCTTTCCTTGTTCTGTGGGCGCAGCTCAGCACGGTGCGGTGGATATTCCCACGTGATCCTCACCAAACTCCGGTGCAACGCGTACCCCCACCGAACTCTTCCCGTACCCCTGGGGGTACGCGTACCACACTTTGGGAAACACTGCTGTATTGAATGGTGTGTGCATCCTTCAATGGCTGCTTTTAGGATTGCAACCTACTGCCCCTTGCTGGTGACAAAAGGAAAGCCATGTGAGCCTCTAAATGCTGTTTTTGGTTCCTCGGGGCCTATTATTCAGCGCTTCCTCCCTCAAATCTTTTAACAGCTTCATAGACAATTTTAAGCAGAGAGGTACAAACCCTTCCCTTATTGCATTGGCTGCCGATTTGCTACCGAGATCAACTGAAGGGGTTAAATGTAACTTATAAGGCCCTAAAAGACGGGCCCCGGATATCTAAAGGAACACCTTCTTCCATATTGGCCCGCCATGCCTTAACTTCTGCAGGGGAGACCCTCCTGGTTGTCCCACCACCCTCAGCAGCAAAAGGGGAGGGCACCTGGGGTAAGGCCTTCACAGTGATGGCCCCCAAGCTATGGAACAGTCTCACCTGTGTGTTGTGTGAGGCACTTTCACTTTACATGTTCAGGAGAGCTGTGAAGATGCACCTCTTGCCCCAACCTTTGACTAAAGAAGGAGACAGCCCCCCCCCCTTTTCAGGCATCGTTATGATTAGTGTTTATATGCTGCTTCCCATGAAGACGAAAGCTCACAGCCATCTGCAAAGAATAAAAAACAGCTAAAATAATAATTCTGTGAAATCAGGATTAAAACCCAGAGTGGGAGAAACAGACAAGCATGCGTGCATTCCCTCTGGAATTGGTACCCCAAAACCAGAAGGGTAGGCGCCCTACGGATATCAGAGGGGGAGGTTATTCCAGAGGGCGGGTGCCACCACAGATAAGGCCATGTACAAATGTCATAACATTAGATTCGTATAGAAATCTCCAAATTTGTACGGATATCGAATGCTACAAATATCCGTGCCCATCCGTACCCCCCACTGCTTCTGTGTCTGCCTGCAGCCCTTTGGGGTCTCTGGATGTTGCACATGAGCCTAAAGAAAAGGCTGGTAAAGGTGCACATGTTTAGATGCCTCCAAACATAGATGGCAGTTAAAATTCTTTCAGTGACGGCATGAGGTTGATTTCATTTAAATCTATAATATTTTATCTTCGGATAAAAAGGAACTGATTTCCTTTGTTTTAAGTGATTTCTATGGTGTGTGCAGGTGCAGGCTTTCATGAGTCATCGCTCTTATAAGCCGCAATGCCACTTATAAGGCAGTAGCTTGTCACATAAATATATCTATGTTTGTGCATGCCATAGATCTTTCTGTGTTCATATATGTGTTTTATATTGCTGCAAAAGTTGGTCAGTGACCAAGCAAGACCAGAAATAAGTGGACTCTATTGGACTTTGGTGCCAGAGGGTGTCATGGATAGCTAGAAACCAAGAAGTAGATTCCAGACTGAATAAAACATCAGTGTGTCTTAGAAGCGCAAAAGCCAAGGCTTCAAGTGGCACATAATGAGAAGACCAAATTCCCTGGGAAATGTGCTGATCCTTGAGAAAGGGAAAAGAAGAGTATGAGCAGCTAGTAGGTGGATCAAGTCGGGCTGCGTCCAGTCTTGTTTATATGGCACAGCAGAATGCACAGTCGTGATCAGGGCATTGCACGCAACAATTGATGCCATCCCATGATCCGATCATTGCTGTGCACTTACCTTAATGCTTATCTAAGGACACTCACTACGCAGTATAAATAAAATTTCCCGCCAGTCTGGGCAGGACGGCGAGAGCAGCACAATGAGAGCAGGAAGGCAGCTCAAATGTGATTGGCTGCCTCAAACCACGTGACAGCCTACGCCGACTCAGCTCTTGCAGCTTCCAGTGGGAAGCTGTGGAGCTGCATTTTGGGTCAGGGCAGCTGGTTGTCGCTGCGCAGCAGGTAAGCTGCACTTTTATCTTTAACTGCGGATTTATTCTGCAAGTATGGAGGCAGCCTAGGTTACAACCGACATGTAAACTTCCCTGGTAGACCTAAAAAAAATCAGAGAGGATGAGTCAGTTGCGAAGAGGTCACTCCATATGGTCACCAAGGATTAGGGTTACCACCTGATGGCCTCAAACAATTAACTATATAGATATGCAGGTAGATATGAATATAATGCCTTTATGCACTAGGCAGTATACTGGATTATATCTGAGGCCTGCCATTGTCTGCACCAGCATGCGGATGGCTGGTCCCTATTCTGGGATATAATCTGGAATAAGACCCAGAAAGAAGGAGGAGGAGGAGGAGGAGGAGTTGGCTTTTCTACCCCACTTTTCTCTTTTAAGGGGACTCAAAGCGGCCAACAAAGCTTCTGTTCTTCTCCCCACAACAGAACACCCTGTAAGGTTGGTGTGGCTGTGAGAGCTCAGAAGAGAGCTGTGACTAGTCCAAGGTCACTCTGCTGGCTTTCATGGAGGAGGGCGGAATCAAACCCAGTACTTCCAGATAAGAGTCTGTTTCCTTAACCACTAGACCAAACTGGCTCACAGTGCCATAGGTATAGATATGTAAACCTGATGATTCTAGTGACCTCTTCAGTATTGGTATAACCTCCTGGGCCGTCCTTCAAACATTGGGGGTTCGGGGTGTGTGTGGGAGAGCACCAACTCCATCTAAGTCCCAACATTACTGCTGCATTCGTTAACCTGGCCATAATAGTATAAGTTAGGTGGCAACAGGCACAGAGTGGTTGTTTCTCCCATCAAAGCAGTGAGAAGTTGGAAAACAAGCGGGCCTCACAGTCCCTTACATAGTGATGGGGGATTTACTAGTAGGGATGTAAACCTGTAGCATTCATAGCCTGTGCCAGATACCTACAGGTGGTCCCTTGCATTGACGAATGTTCCAGCATCCGATGAGGCAGCTCTTGTTCCAGAGCAAACCAGGAAGACTTGAGGACGTGGGAGGCTGGGAATTTGCAGGTGTTGCTTTTCTTGGGATGGTCATCCTTGGCAACATCCAAAGGAGACCATCTGCTCATTAGGAAATGTCTTGTCTTCTGTTTTGCTTTTCTAGGGGCGACGCTAAGCATGAGACCGGCCCCGATCCCGCTAGAAGAACCAGAATGGAGGCAGACACCTCCGCCTGTCACAGCTACCTCTGGGACCTTCCGCTTACGAAGGGGCAGCCGGTTCACCTGGCGAAAGGAATGTCTGGCAGTCATGGAAAGGTAGGTACCATGCGCAACTGCAGGCAAAGTTTATTGGGTATCCAGTTGGACCATACAAGACAATTTTCAGGGCAAATACCTGATATTACCTGTGTCACTGGGGGGTCTCCTATTAAGCATGGGGTAGGGGGCTCCAGGACATGCAATGGAGCAAGTTCATGGCACATGGAATGTCATCTCACCCATGCAGGTATCAAGGATGAGACACTAATTTCTTGCTTTTGGTTCCAAGTAGCCACCATTGTGACCAACTGGCCATTTCGACTGTGCTGGTTGTGCAGATATAGCTCTGCCATCTGAAAACAGAGGGTGTTTTGAGTCAAAAAGCAATGCACACTGGGGCAAAGGACCTCAGTTTCATCTGTAAATTGATGGCGATTGAACATGTGGCAAACCAAGAAAGGGATCGTGGAGATCTGAAAGACAGGTCAGTGAAGGTGTCTTCCCAGAATACAAATGCAGCGCTCGGGGTAATTAGGAAGGGAATAGAAAACAATCTGGAAGTGTCCTTTTGCTGCTTTATAAATCTGTAGTTGTCAGGCTGGCAAAGAATAACCATGAGACTCTTTCTTTAAAAAGATGAACAGTGATTTATTTCAGCTCAGGGTAAAGGCAGGTTTTGTTGGAAGCAACTTTGAACAGAAAGCCCAGCATATTTATATGTTTCATAGCTGAGCGGGGTTTGGCCCTCAACCAATGAACAATAATTATTTTTCAAAACTCAGTTGAAACTTGGAGCCAAAATGTATCACTCGACCTCAGCAGGGAGGGGGGAGTCAACTGTCACTTCCAAACAACAGGCAGCTACTATATACATCATATATACAGAATCACATAGATGGCAGAGATCTTGTATTCAAATATTATGGCAGGCAGCTAGCCCTGCCTGACAGTAGTGAGGCCACATTTGGAATATGGTGGGCAATTCTGGTCACCACACCTTAAAAAGCATATTGTAGAACTAGAGAAGGTGCAGAGAAGGGCAATCAGAACAATTAAGGGGCTGGAACAAAATCCCTTACGAAATCAGACTGCAACATCTAGGCCTCTTCAGCCTGGAAAGACGGTGTTTAAGAGGAGACCTGATTAAAGTAGATAAAATCATGCACAGTATAGAAAAGGTGGATAGAGAAAATTTATTTTCTCTCTCACGTGACATTAGAACCAGGGGGCATCTATGAAGCTGATGGGTGGGAGAGTCAGATCAGACAAGGGGAAGGATTTCTTCACCAAGAGGGTCATCGGTGTATGGACTTTGCTGCTGGAAGAGGTGATAACAGCAGTCAGCTGGATAGCCTTTAAAAAGGGTTAGATAAATTCATGGAGGACAGGTATATCAACGGCTGCTAGAATGGGTGCCCAGGTCCTGCCGCTAGGTTTGAGAGACGGGCAGGATCCTGCCTCTAAAGGCCATTAGCAGGGACTCAAGAGCAGGGGCAACTAAGCAATTGGTAGGCCACTCTGTGAGACGGGATTTTGAACTAGATGGGCTACGCCCTGATCCAGCAGGGTTCCTCTTAAGTCAGTGATGGCAAACCTTTTGAGCTCGGTGTGTCAGAATTCGCAAGAAAACCTAGCTTAACTCGGGTGCTGTGTCACATCGAGAAATAGCCATAATTTTGTGATATTTGTAGCTCTAGTAAAAAAGTTATATTTTTGATATATGTATTTTATTAAAAGCAAAAAATAATCCTTTACACTGGTGACTTTTGTTGCTGAATTTCGTTTGCTAAATCTTCAATTGAAAGTTGGTATTTTGTACACTTCAGGAACAAGCAAGCACTACACGCCCAGGTGCCAGGGTGACCAGGTGTGTCACCCAAAAGGGCTTGGCGTGTCACCTGTGACACACATGTCATAGGTTGGCCATCACTGTCTTTAAGTTCTAATGTTCTGCAGCATTTCCTTGTACTGGTGACATATAGCAAATAAAAAAGTGAATGGTGAATTCTGTATATGCCTCTTCTATCCTCTCGATAGGCTAGTAACACTCATCATAATTCAAGGAAACATCATAGCCAGTCAGAGGCAGATAAGACCTTTGGAGACATAGGGCCACCTGGGAGTGTCCTGAAGGCTAGATTGAGGTTGCACCCTCAATCTTACATTTGCACCCTGGCACTCACCAAAGTCTTAGAGTAGGTTGCAACAGATAAGAGCAATACAGCTTAGGAAGGCACACAAATATTGGTAGTATTTGTTATTTGGACAAATTTGGACAAATTCATACATTCGTATATTAACATTTGTACAAATACAAATGTTTTGGAACATTCATATGAATAGTTCAGACATTCATGAAACTGGGGATACGTATTGGATTTGTATCCATTGGTATAGGATACGTATCCGATATGTATGCATTTGTATGTGATATATATCCAGAATATGTATCCAGGATACGTATCTGATACGTTTGCATTCATAGTGAATATTCATTACAAATTTGCACAATTACATTTGTATCATAAGAACATAAGAAAAGCCCTGCTGGATCAGGCCACAGCCCATCTAGTCCAGCATCCTGTCACACACAGTGGCCTGCCAAATGCTCATGGGCTTCTCAAGCAGAGACAAAGGCAAACCTATTCCTGCTCTAGAATCCCAGCAAATGGCCTTAGACGTGCCCCGGTCCCGTCCCCCCCCCCAGCCTGAAAGATGCATCTAGGCATTCATTCTAGTAGCCATTGATACATCTGTCCATAAATTTGTCTAACCCTACCTTAAAGCCATCTAGACTGGTAACTGTCACCACCTCTTCCGGCAGCACATTCCATAAGCCGATGACCCTCTGCGTGAAGAAATACTTCCCCCTGTCAGGCTTACCGAATAGAACCCTACCACATTCAAAAGGGATCTGTTTTAACGAATACGAATTTTCTAACATTCGATTCGTTAAGAATTGAATGCCCCCAAACCCATTCTTATACATCCCTAATACAGCTTAAAAAGAAGAGTAAAGCTGATTAAAAGCATGCATACATAGCAATTTTTTTTTAAAAAGCCCAGACATTAAAATTTGACCCCTAGACTTGAGACGTCTCTGTCCTGACCTAAGACTATTCGGCAAGCCTAATTGAAAGTCCTCAGATCTCTGTTGCAGACATGTTTTTTGCTTTGACTGTAGATGGCAAGGTTGTCTCTCTGTATACATAGCCAGACTTTTCCTGCCGTGAATCTTGTCTGGGAATCAGTATAGGTTCTTTGTACCTTTGCCTCCTTGTATGCAGCATTTGTATACTGTACTTAAGATTCCAAAGCAGTTTGTAATTCAATTCTCTGCTGCTACTACTGCTGCTTTGGACTTCATCCCAGTGCACATTATTGCTCGCTAGGGCTTGGTTTTGGTTTGATAGATGCAGAAATTCTCTCTCCACTCTTCCTCCCTGCTCCTTCAAATTTGTCTTGGAATATTTATGACCTGAAGGTGAAAGGGGGGCGGCAGCTCTGGCAAGTTAATGTCTGTATTGAAGCTGCAGGCTGGGTGTGGTCGCTAGAACTGCAGCGTGAGCCCTTTGGGCCTGCTGATGTTCTCTTGTTCTTCCTCGTGGACCGTCCAGCAGTGTCTGTGATATGATTGTGTCCTCCTTGCAAAACAGACCGGCTGCATCCTGGTTTTATGAAGGTGGCTTCGGAAGATAAAGGGATTTTTCCCTTCATGCTGCACAATTAAACTTGGGAATTCAGTGGCACGAGATGTGTTGGTCACTCACTTCAGTGGATTCCAGAGTGGTTTGGAGAAATCCATGAAAGGCGAAGCCGTCCTGGTTTAGTGGCTCTGGAGGTTTTTTAGGGAGGACATTGGGAAACATCTGTTGTCATTACCCCCTATTAGTATTAGTAGTCCTGGGTCTCTGGTCCTGCCAGGAAGGGTGGGAAGAACACAGGAACCTCAGAGTGGATCAGGCCACAGTCTATCTAGTCCAGCATCCCATCTCACACAATTGCCCACAAATTGCTTTTGGGAATCTCAAGCAGAGGACAAAGGCAAGTGGCCTTTGTTTGCCTGTTTCTCCAACTTGGAAGTGGTACCTGGGCATCCATTTTAAGAACATACATAACAAGAACATACAGGGAGCCCTGCTGAATCAGGCCACAGCTGATCTGGTCTAGCATCCTGACTCACACAGTGGCCCACCGGTTGCTTCTGGGCATCTCAAGCAGAAGATGAGGGCAAAACCTTCACTTATTTATATTTATATCCCGCCCCATACCCAAGGGTCTCTGGGTGGCTCACAACATTTAAAAATAAACATATCAAAACTGTGTCAAACAATCCTAAAACCAGTACAAAGTTTAAAAATCCATCATCATCATCATCATCATCATCATCATCATCATCATAATTTTTTTAAAAATGATACAAAAAACAGTTTAAAAAACAGCAGTGTTTGCAATGGGGGAAGCATAGGGAACATTTAACCAAACGCCTGAGTGAAGAGGTACGTCTTCACTGCCTTCCTGAGCATAAACAGAGAAGGAGCCTCCAGGGGAAGACCATTCCACAGCCTGGGGGCCACTACCGTGAAGGCCCTCTCCCGAGTGCCCACCCACCTAGCTGCTGAAGGCGGTGGAATAACCAGGAGGGCCTCCCCTGGAGATCTTAAGACGCGGGCAGGTCGATATGTCCTTGACTCCCTGAAAATGGCCTTTAGAGGCGTCCTGCCTGTCTCTCCGGGCTAGGGGTATGCACAAATACAATTTTTGACATTCAGTTTGTAACAGATCGAGTATTTGAAAATCCGAATTCGTATGAATAAGGAAAAATGAATGTCTGGACATTCAAAGCTATAAAGATGCATTCATATGCATTCGTTTGAATAATTCAGACATTCATATCTATATGGCCACGTAAGCAACTCATAGGCATCCCTACAAATCCTGTACGCATCCATCTGCATCCCAGTTTCATCCCGTACAGATGCGTGCGGATGCATACTTATGCGTACGAGATGCATACGGGTACGTACGAGATGCGTATGTACCCGTACACACGGGAGTGTCCGAATTATTCATATGAATAGCTCGTAATATTCGTATTCGTTCCAATTCGGAAATTTGAACGTCCACACATTTGATCCACATACGAATGTACGAATTTGTACGAATAACAAATATTTCAAATATTTGTGTTCATCCCTACTCCAGCCTAGGTATCCATTTTAGTAGCCATTGATACCCCTGTCCCCCATGAGTTTGTCTAACCCTGTCTTGTTGGGACCCACTCTAGTATCTCTTGGCGAAGGGCGGGATATAAATCCTTAAATAAATAAGTAAAATTTGCATTAGTGTTTTGCACAGGCTTTGCTGTAAATTCTTCCCCAAGTTTTCAGTGCGAGTTTCCTCCCCCTAAGGATGCGTACAGCCAGAAATCCTCCCTTTTGGACGGTTCTTCAGCTTTGATACGTTTTAATGCTGATTTTCCCCACTGGTTAATTTTTTGCTTGACTGAGTTGCTACTTTACTAGTACATCGCCTGTTATTTAAAGTGCCTCAATTTCTCTTAAAACAGCCAGACAAATAAAAGCGTCTTCTTCTCCCTGGAACGTCAAGCCTGGCTGATTACCCCTTTTTGATTCAAACACGATCCTAATTCCCTTGGCCGTCCTTCTCGAATTAAATTACGCGATATTATGTTGCCGCCGTTGGACCCGTGTTTTGATTTCATTGCCATTATCTTTGGTTTTGGGAAGGAAAGGGACCCTTTCACTTTGAGCTTCGTGTGTTGTGTTGGAGGGTACAAGAGACATTAGGAGAGAGATTGAGCAGAAAAAAGGAAAGTAATCTTGAGTAAATAAAAGAAATCGAAGTGGGAAAACAGAAGAAATTCACTGCTGGGAATATGCACACATTTTTTTTTTATTCGGTTCACAGAAGCATAGAGTTGGAAGGGACCTCAAGGGTCATCGAGTCCAACCCCCTGCTCAATGCAGGATTTCCTAAACCATCCCAGACAGATGTGGGTTTAGCCTCTGCTTGAAGAACTCCAGCGAAGGAGAAACCACTACTTCCAGGGGCAACCTATTCCATGGACTGATTGCCCTCCCTGTCAGGAAGTTTTTCCTAATATCTGATCTGCATTGACTCCCATGGAGTTTCATCCCATTGTTTCTAGTCCTCCCGTCTTATGCATGTGAGAACAGGGATGATCCCTCTGCACTGTGACACTCTTTCAGATATTTGAAGACCACTATCATGTCTCCTCTCAGTCTTCTCTTCTGTAGGCTAAACACTCCTAGATCCTTCAACCTTTCCTCGTAGGACATGGTTTCCAGAGCACTAAGCATTTTGGTAGCCCTCCTTTGGACTTGCTCTAGTTTGTCAATGCCTTTTTTGAATTGGGGTGCCCAGAACTGGACACAGGACTCAAGATCAGTGGTTCTCAACCTTCCTAATGCCACGACCCCTGAATGCAGTTCCTCATGCTTTGGAGACCCCCAACCACAGGGGTGGGATAGCTGGGAGGGAGAGGGAGGGGCGGCAGGAAACTCGTCACGACCCCTCTGAAAGAGTAGTTTGACCCCCAAAGGGGTCGCGACCCACAGGTTGAGAACTTCTGCTCTAGATGAAGTCTGACCAAGATTTGTATCAAATGACATACCAATCCGTAACGAAGCTTCATACAAATGTAGTGAAATATTCTATTCGAATTCCAATGCCAATCTTTGAGTGTGCCAGTAGTAGTTTTTAATTCAAATGTCCAAATTTGGCTGAATTTTGTCTGTTATTAATATTTGCGCACATCCCTACTTTCAGCTGTTGGGAACAATAAAAAGACCTGAGAATCCATTTCATATGGAGTCCCTGTAATGCCCAGTGCTCAAGGATCCTTGGATCCAGATTTAAGAAAGAAGGGGAGAAAACACACACATAAACATCCCATCGTGCTTACGGGAAAGTACTGATCGGGGCATCACACATGGCGATTGATGCATCATTGTGGTGTCGCATTATCCAATCATTGCTGCGCATTTACCTTAATGGCTTATCTAAGGAATCTTGCTGCACAGTATAAGGAAAATTCAAAATTTCCCGCCACTCTGGGCAGAACGGCGAGAACAGCACAACGAGAGCAGGAGGTCACCTCAGATGTGACTGACTGTCTCAACCTGCGTGGTAGCGTGCCCCGACTTAGCTCTCGCAGCTTCTCATGGGAAACTGCAGAGCTGCGTTTTGGGTCAGGATGGCTAGTCGTGTCTGTGCAGTAAGTAAGCTGCATGTTTATCTTTAACTGCGGATTTATTCCACAAGTCTGGAGGCAGCCTATGTCTTGAAGGGTGTTCCTAGCTGGGTTAAGCTTGCCTTGCTCTGAGGATCCTCATGCCGGGGAGTTTGGTGGAGATGGTCAAGGCAGCTCAAGTTATTTGAAAGAAGTGGTGCCCCTCTTTAGGAGGCCTACCCAGAAATTTCTCCAGGGCCATAAGCTGTGAAACGTTTTCCAGCTTTCCTTCTTATAATTCAGACTTCCCTAAGTCATCAATATTTATCGGCCAGAACGGTATCATGGAAGCAAAATGCATCATGGGTGTTTTTGTCTTACCAGCCTAGCCCATTTCCATCCTACGCACATAATTCAGCCACTTTTCATTTTAATCCTTTACCGTCATCCTGAACAAAGAGATCATTTGATTTCTTCCCCGATGGGCCCTGGGCTTGCTGACAGGTGCCTTTTGTCTTGGAAGCAGAATTGCGTCTGGCAAAGGTTAATCCCTTGTTTGTTTTAGCCTTCATTTCTTTGGTTTCGTCCCCCCTCCACCTTAAAGTGATCTGAGCTCACCATTGCCTTAACTATTATTGACAAACACGACACCAGGTATTATTTTAGGGTACCTGCATCCTGTATTTTCTATTATCTGACTGCAGGCCCCATTTTCCCACCGTTTGTAATATTCACAGAACTAGTGAGATAAGTAAGGAGGCAGTTGCAGAAATGCCACTGATAAAAGACTGATGAACAGGACAGTTTCCCACAAGGAATACTGAAGGAAAATGTGTTGAGAAAACTTGATACGGGACAGATAAGGCTGCTTTTTCAGCGCAAAGTGAGAGGCAGTGTTTCTCATGGCGATGGGTAGATTGGCATCTGGTCCATACCACCTTAGCATTCTGGCATTTTCCCATTTATCTACAGATTTAAAAATCCAAATCCCTTTTCTTGAGCAAGAAAAACTCTTGCATCTCAAAGGTTTAAATAACGTTGCGAGGTGCAGTGTTTGGAGAAATGTGAATTCTGATGCAAGTTTATGTTCCAGAAAATCAATCAGTCAATCAGTCTGTCTGTCTGTCTGTTACTTACTTTCTTCCTTTCCTTTCCTTTCCTTTCCTTCCATGGATGGATGGATGGATGGATGGATGGATGGATGGATGAATGGATGCTGTCTTACCCATATTAGAGACTCGGCCTTTGCTGTTGGCTTACCTCATAGACCAAGCACTTGTTTAGCACCAGGAAGTAAGAAGCGGGGGTTAATTTTAATTAAGCTAACTAATTGGAAGGAAGGAATGACAGTATTTGGGAACATTTATACAGTGGGTTGCATGACAGGATTTGGAAGGACTATTGCTGAACAGGGATGTGCACAGATATTCGTAACATTCGTTGTTCGTCCAAATTTGTCCAAATTTTACAATATTTGTATGTTAACACTCATACGAATACAAATGTTTCAGACATTCGTATGACTGTTTCGGATATTTGTACAAATAGTTCGGACATTCGTTAAACTGGGGAGGTGGGAAAGTGGCTGTGAGGCACATCAGAAACAGACCCAGGTTGCATTCAGCATGGATTGAGAGCAGATTAAAAGTGGATTCAGGTCAGATTTGATGCCTTCAGAGTGCGGATTTGTTACGGGATACGTATCTGATGCATATTCGTATCGAATACATATTCGTTAGCATCGGATATTCGTACAAATTCATACAAATACATTTGTATTGAATAGAATCCTACCACATTCAAAGGGGATCTACATTATTTACTTGTTTGTTTGTTTGTTTACATTTGTATCCCGCCCCATACCCGAAGGTCTGAACATACCTGAACTATGCAGTGAAAGAATTTGTTTGCATGTTTGAGGTTCAATTTATTTCCAACCCTCTTTGAGTAAAACTCTGGTCTACCACCCTTGCGCAGTTTTTTGCCAATGCCCCAGCACACAATCAGGGGAGATCTTTTTCACATCGATAGCTCTCCATGCGTCTGTGGAGTAACATGTTTATTTGAGGGGATTATCTTAGTGAAACTAAAGAGTTTCTGTAAACAATTTGTTTTTCTGCTTTTCTATAGCTACTTCAATGAGAATCAATATCCTGATGAGGCCAAGAGGGAAGAAATTGCAAATGCCTGTAATGCAGTAATTCAGAAGCCAGGTATGGAAATTAGTTCTAAAGTATTTCCGTCCATATTTGTACTTAAGCATGGGGGGACCGGGGGGGGGGGGGAGGCGGGGAAGCAAAGGAGGTATCTGAAGATAAGAGCCTCGTTTTTATTCTGGAAAGTGATTGCTTTGCATTTCAGCTCCCCCTCCTTTCCAAAAGAAGAAGAAGAGTTGGCTTTTCTATCCCTCTTTTCTCACCCATTTAAGGGGACTCAAAGCGGCTGACAAAGCTTCTGTTCTTCTCCCCACAACAGAACACCCTTTGACGTGGGTGGAGCTGTAAGAGCTCAGAAGAGAGCTGTGACTAGCCCAAGATCACTCAGCTGGCTTCATGGGGGAGGGCGGAATCAAACTGGGTATTCCTAGAGAAGAGTCCGGCTCCTAACCACTGGATCAAAGTGGCCCACAAAAGAAAAGTGCTTTTCTTTCTGAGCTAGGCAGGGAAAACAGTGCCTAAAGAAAAAAAAAGAGATTTTTTTCCGCTCCTTTTAAAGTGAAGACGAACTTGGTATGGTCGGAGATAGTTCAGTGAAAGGGATGACACTAAATGTAAAAATGTTACATAAGCAATAAACTGCAATATAAATCCAGAGGTTGGGGGGACCGTGGCAAAAAAGAATGGCCTTGCTGAAAATTAGATTGTCTTGAATGCTTTAAAATGGGCATAACACAGTCATCGCGGAAAGTAACTGCCACGGATACAATGCCAGAGCATCTAGATAAGATGCTTGAAACCTACAGCATAAGATACACCAACCAAGCAGCCTCCAGTGATGCATACACAAGACAAGGCAAGAGTTTTTCACAGACTTCAGTGCTGAAACCCTCAGATGCCACAGAAGATGCAACCCCCTCTATGACATCCAGATAAGGATCTTTGACATACAGCAGTTCTAAAACCCTCAGATGCCATAGAAGATGCAACAGCTTTTCTCATCCTTTTAAGGGGTCTCAAAGTGTTCTTCTCCCCACAACAGAACACCCTGTGAGGTAGGTGTGGCTGTGAGTGTTCAGAAGGAGAACTAGGACTAGCCCACAGCCACCCAGGTGGCTTCATAAAGGAGAGACTGGGAAACTGGGGAACTACCAAATAGGAGTCTGACACTCTAATCACAAGACCAAACTAGCACACAAGACTACCCTGGTAGTAGAAGGTGTTCTGCCTTTGAAGTCCTGATGCTGGGAGATTGGAAGCAGAACAATCTGTGTGGTCATGTCCTGCTAGTGGCTTTCCCTGTGCAACTCGTTGACCACTGGATTAAATGACCATTGGCCCTATCCAGAGGAGCTTCTCTGGTGCTTTTATGGCATGTTCACATGTTCATCCAAACTGGCTGACAGAGCAAGATTTGGATCTGAATATGGATTTTCGAAAATCCGATACGGACTTTTGAATAATTCAAATGTACAGATCCATATCTATCGCATATGAACCTGCACATAAATAATGCGTACTATCGTATTTAATATGGGATGAAAACGGGTTACACATGGATTAAACATGCAATGAGTATGCATTTGCGCAAATTCATATTTTCAGACACGGATCGAAATACGAATCTCGACGTTCACATACCTGAATACGGATTGAATATGCAAATGTGTGGATCTGGATAATCTGGATCCGAATCAGATTTTCAGAAATCCAGATTTTTGAAATCTGATTCGAATCAAATTTTGGATTCAAATTGAATTTTCGAATATTCAATTCAAATCAGATTCAAATGCACAAAATGCATGCTTGCACATCCCTAATCCGTCTCTCCAGCCTGGAGGAAGTACATGGGCATCCGTCCTGGTAGCCATCAATACACCTGTCCTCCGTGAATTAAGAGGAGTCCTGCTGGATGAGGCCGCAGCCCATCTAGTCCAGCATCCTGTCCCACACAGTGGCCCACCGATTGCCCATGGGCATCTCAAGCAGAGACAAGGGCAAACCTTCATTTGTTCTCGAATCCCTGCAGATGGTCTTTAGAGGCATCCTGCCTGTCTCCTCAGCCTGGAGGATGTACCTGGGAATCCATTGTGGTAGCCATTGATACACCTGTCATCCATGATTTTGGTTTTTTGTAAGGCAGCTAAAATTGTAATCTTCGCACTTGCTAGCTTTTTGGCAAGTGTGCTTCATATATAAGGAATCAATTTTACCCTAATATTCTTCATGTTGACTATATTGATTGTTTTTGAACTGTGATTTTGTAATTATCTCCTCTCAATTTTCTCTTGATTTCATACTGTATTATAATGGCTCACAGCCTACGGAATACCTAAATCAACTAAACAAACAACTGTAATAATACCTTTTGTTCTGCCAGCTGGTTTTTTGGCTTTATATTTATTTTCAAATAAAATTCTGAATTTTTGAGAGCTGACTTTGAGCCCTGTGTTTCCGTCTAGAATCTATGAAGAGTTTTTCTTTATCTCTGTTTTAGATTGCACAGGGTTATTCACGAACAGAATTGTATCCTCTGCAAAGTGTACGCATGTGGGTTGTATCTGTTCTGTCACTTTCTGTGAGTTTGAAGGTACAGAGCTGGTCCCAGATGCAAAGGCAAATAATGTCAGGATTAGTGGGCAGCCTTGCTTCCTGCCTTTCTCTGTAATGGGCTTCTTTGAAATCTGCTTATTAATGAAAAACATAAGAACCTAAGAGGAGTCCTGTTGGATCAGGCCACAGCCCATCTAGTCCAGCATCCTGTCGCACACAGTGGCCCACCAAATGCTCATGGGCATCTCAAGCAGAGACAAAGGCAAACCTTCTCCTGCTCTAGAATCCCAGCAAATGGCCTTAGAAGCGCCCTGGTGTCCCCCCCACAGCCTGAAAGATGCACCTAGGCATCCATTCTAGTAGCCATTGATACATCTGTCGTCCATAAATTTGTCTAACCCTTCCTTAAAGCCATCCAGACTGGTCACCACCTCTTCCGGCAGCACATTCCATAAGCCGATGACCCTCTGGGTGAAGAAATACTTCCCCCTGTCAGGCCTAGCGAATGGAACCCTACCACATTCAAAAGGGATCTGTTTTAATTGCTTCTGGACATCTCAAGCAGAAGACAGAAGCAAAACCTTCAGCTGCTCTCAACTCCCTGCAAAAGGCGTTTCGTGGCATCCTGCATGACCCTCCAACTTGGAGGTGGTACCTAGGGCATCCATTCTAGACAAGATCATAAGAGGAGCCCTGCTGGGTCAGGCCACAGCCCATCTAGTCCAGCATCGACCACACACAGTGGTCCACTGATTGCTTCTGGGTATCTCAAGCAGAAGACAGAGGCAAAACCTTCAGCTGCTCTCAACCCCCTGCTTGTCTCCCCAAACTAGAGGCTGTACCTGGGCATCCATTGTAGTAAAACCTGTGCTGTCTTATAAATTTGATGTAGCACCTGCAATACCTTTGGGTTTGAACGGCGATGGGAAGAAACTCTGGTTTTCCTGGGCGTCGGAGTTTCCCTCTCAGCCTTGCCAGTGTGATCATCTGGAGGAACAGAAACTCACTGTTTAAACCATTTTTCTGTTAACTACAGCAAGATGTTGATATGGGAAGTGGCATATAGATACTCAAAATGAAAAAAAGACCATAAAAGCAAAGATCTTTAGAACTTATGGTTGGCTTCATTCTATCTTGAAAGACAATGGAAGGAGACCGGGCTTGGAAACTCTGCATTGCCCAGGCAGAGTTTGTCTCTCAGTCTTGCTAGTGTCATCCAAAGGAGTGTAAACATGACATTTGGATCCTGGTTACCGGCAGGAGACCTGCCTGAGAGATGGGCTTTGGTGCCCCTTGGAGTGGGCCCCTCAGTTTGGTCTAGTGGTTAGGGAGCCAGACTCTTACCTGGGAATATCGGGTTCGATTCCGCCCTCCCCCATGAAGCCAGCTGGGTGACTTTGGGCTAGTCACAGTTCTCTTCTGAGCTCTCACAGCCCCACCTACATCACAGGGTTTTCTGTTGTGGGGAGAAGAATAGAAAAGCTTTGTCAGCCGCTTTGAGTCCCCTTAAATGGGTGAGAAAAGTCAGATAGAAAAGCCAACGCTTCTTCTTTCTGGTGAGGGTTCCCTGCCTTTGCCTTTGCCTTTACAATGGACCTCACAAGGTAGTGAGGCTATTTTACTGATAGCTAAGAAGATCCAGTGAACTTCCATACCAGAATGAGGTTTGAAACCGAGGGACTCCTTGGTTCTGGTCTAGTGGTCTTACCTGCTCCTGAAAACCATCTAGCTTGACCCGTTTTGTTTTCCAATTTGTTCAGGGAAGAAGCTATCGGACTTGGAGCGAGTCACGTCTCTCAAGGTGTACAACTGGTTTGCCAACCGAAGGAAGGAAATCAAGCGCCGAGCCAATATTGGTAATGTATCCGATAGCGTCTTGGAGATCCTCTCGGGAGAGATGGAATAAACTAGTTCCCACCAAAAATTAATTTATCTGTTGATCCGTCACTCGGTTGTGTTTTGGTTAATTCACGCTCTTTGGGGCGCCTCCAGACAGTAGATTGAAAATGCAGAGCTTAGCTTGACTTGGCAGGAAACGCCCTCCGCAGGGAGAACGGATTGTCCTCGTGTTCTCCAATACTTCGTGGCAGCAAGGAGTCTTCTTTTGCGGGTGGGCTTGGGCCCTCCCTCTCTGGTAGGCCTGCCGCTTCTGCGTGAGGGCGAATTCTAATGAGATCTTGTGAGATCTCACCCAAACAGCCTTGAAAATGCGGAGGAAAAGAATACTTGAAAATGCAGAGGAAAAGAATACTGTATATTCTGGCGTATAAGACTACTTTTTAACCCAGGAAAATCTTCTCAAAAATTGGGTGTCATCTTATATGCCGGATGTAGTCGTCTTATACGCCGGAATATACGGTACTTGAAAATGCGGAGGAAAAGAATACTCCGCAGCAAATGCTGTTGCAGGCATCTTTTTTCTTTTTTTTTTGAGAGTATTGAGCTTTAATCCGCAGGTACGGCGTAGCATCATAAAACCTGTCTGGCCGGTTGAAAGCTGCTCTACAGTACCTGTGAAGCTTTTGTTCCGTCTGGACACAGTCTTGATCTCTTTAGTTAGGAAACTTGAGGCTTGAGACTGGGTAAGGGGTAACTTCAGGTTCTTTGGGAACGTATCTGAGATAATTCCAAAGATTCCCCCTATCTGCACTGGGCCTCATTCTGGATTATATTCCAGAATATGCGGCTGCCGTCCACATGCTGGTGCAGACTATGGCAGGCCACGCTGGCCAAAAAAGGGTCTCTAGGCCTTTCTGTGTGATCTGGGATTGTATGGCTATGCTGTTCAGAGAATTCTGAATTCACCCAGGACGGTGCTGAGGTGCGGCTTTGCCTGGCCAGCACACCACAGGCCCAAGGTGGTGCCATCTCTGCAGCAGGTGTGTCCTTTCAATGACCATTCCTTTAGTGTCAACTGTTTTGGAATCTAGGGGTTTATAACAACAGAGGCTCAGCTTTCCTTCACCAATATGGTAGCCCAGATGAGGACCAGGCCTTGCATGTGTGCCCCCATCAAGTTCATCCTGCCCATCCCTTGTCCATTTTACTGTATCATTTGCGGTCACTCCTCAGCATAATAAAAGAGTATGATGCCTAGCACTCGCTGGGGGAAATGAAAATGCCTTCCCTGCAGCTGAAGTCTTGGAAATTTCCTGTAGCAGTATTTATTTATTTGATTTTAATACTGGCCTGTATTGCAATCTCAGGCCGATTCACGAAAAGCTAAACAGTAAAATGAAACAGTTACAGTGCAATAAAAATATAGATGCAAGCGGCACCAGGCAGAATTAAATATCTGGGTTTTTAAAAAGTGCTTATACTAATTGCTGAAAGCCCAACAATGAAGCCGCCTGATGGACATCTAAGCAAGTACTATTCCATACCTTGGGGGCCACCATGGAGAAGGCCCTCCATTTGCTTGTAACATCACAGACCTCTGAAAGGGACGGGATTGCCCGGAGTGTCTTTTCCTGAAGATCTTGCATCATGGGCTGGACTATGCAAGAGGAGATGGTTCTTCCAGTATTTATATGATACTTTTGTCTGAAATGCTTGAAATGCCATTATAGAATAGAAGACCACAATGGCACAGTTAGAAAAAAAAAGAGAGAAGTCTTAAATGATACCAATCATTCACATAAAATACAAAGTGGTATGCAAAGTATATATACTGCTTATGCTGTTATTGTCTGTCATTCTAGTTGGTAGTAGAGGTGTGCACGAATGCAATTTTTGGGATTCGATTCAAATCAAATACCTGAAAATTCGAATCGATTCAAATCATTAAAATTCGAATGTATTTACGTTCGATTTGATTTGAATAGATTTGAATCTGTTTGTCCGAAATTTTTATTCGAATTTGCATGTACGGATATTGACAACATTTGTATGTGCTCATACTCAGCATTATGCTTCCAGTACACATTCGTGTGCATCCCGTATGTATCCTGTATGCATCCTGTTTTCATCCCGTACGGATCCGTACAGATGCTTACGGATGCGGGAAAGATGCGTATGGGCAAGTACGCATCGTGTTCGCACCCATACACATTCAAATGTCCAAATAATTTGAACAAATAGATTTAAAAACCTGAAATTCGTTTGAATGTTTAAATTCGAATTTATAGACATTTGCTTCGAATTCGGATGTCCAAATTTGAACAAATTTGATTGAATTTTGAATGTTTTGAATATTTGTCGCATCCCTGTTTGGTAGGTTCATACATTTTGGGGGGATTTTTCTCCAGCCTCTCCTTAAGAACTATCAGCCAAAGAGAGCCCATCGTGTTCCCAAAGCAGTTTGTTTCACTGGCAGAGATGCACTTCCAGTTACAGATGTTCTCCAGATGTTTTGGTGACATCTTCACCCTTGACATTTTCCCCCTTAGAGAGTATCTTTGCTCCGTGTGATGAATGCTTCATGGAAAAGGGTGCATACTGCTTGTGTCTCTAATGAAGTTGGACTTAAGCTCAGAATATCCCTGGGTGGTCAAATATACCCAAATCAAGTTGGTATGAGATTCCTCACCCTTAACTTTCTGATTTTTGGGCAAATAACCAAGCCTATTGATGGTCTTTGGCCATTGTCTTCCTCCCATCCTTGGTGTTGTCACAACATAAGAATGTAAGAGGACCCTTGCTGGTTTAGACCACAGCTCATCTAGTCCAGCATCCCATCCCACACAGTGGCCCACCAATTGCTTCTGGACATGCTTAAGCAGAAGACAGTTCACTTGTTCTTGGGTGTTTTTCCACTGTCACTAGAAGTACCCATTAAGTACCCATTAATGGGTACAAAAATGCCATTACGTACCCATTAATGGGTACTTAATGGGTACTTCTAGTGACAGTGGAAAAACACCCCTTGACTCCCTGCAGATGGCCTTTAGAGGTATCCTGCTTGTCTCTCTGACCGGGGAACCATTCCTAGGTATCTGTTCTAGTGGTCATGGATGCCTTTCTTCTCCCAACACCTTCCCCTTCTTAAATGTTTTCCTCTGTAGTTTGCAGTCTTTAATAATCTCCAGAGTCTCCTAATACCACATGATTCATTTGGTTGATTTTGACAACATAATCAATAACCACACAGTCTGGATAGATTGGAAATAGAAGGATGGTGCTTCTGATTTCAGAGGCATTCTGAGCTTGAATCAAGGGTGAGGTGGCTGTTGGTCATGTCCCATGTAGAGATGTAGATTGACATTCTGTTCGAATCGAATACCTGAAAATCCGATTCGATTCGAATCTTTTAAATTCGGATTTAACAAGATTCTATTCGAATTTACCAAAGTCGAATCTATTTGTTCAAATGTTTTATTCGAATCTGCGCATACGCGTATCGACAACATTCGTATGCGCACATAGGTATCTTCCCCAGGTTCGTACACATCTGTACGCGTCCTGTAGTTATCCCATATGCAACCTGTTTTCATCCCGTACAGATCCGTACAAGTGCGTTCGGATGCGGGTCTTCAAGTACGCATCACGTACGAACCTGTACACATACAAATGTCTGGATAATTCAAATGAATAGATCTGAAATTTGATTTGAATGTTTACATTAGAATTTTGGGACTTTCTATTTGAGTTCAAATGTCAAAATTCGGCACATCCAATCAGATTTTGAATACCTACGAATATTCATGGACTTCCCTAGTCCCATGCCCTTTGGCGTCATGGGGGCATCTGGGGGTGGATGAGGATTTGGTCTGACCTACTGGTTCCTGATATTTGTTTGTTTGTGTATATGTTTATATTTATTTATGGACTTCCTATACTGCCCTTCATCATAATTCCAGGATGTTGCATGTGGTAAGCAAAAAGACAATAAAACAACAATAAAAGATAAAATAGGACAATAAAAACACTAAAACTAAGAAGGTGGAACTAAGTAAAAGGAGGAACAAACTATTTAGCTCTTCCTAAGAAAGAAAATTAGATTCTTATTTTATTTTGTTGTTACACTTGAAAATACTTGGTGGTCTAGTTGCTGATTACCTGGGGGAAGAGGCAATAATTTCACCAGGTGCCAGGTTTTGCTAAAATAAGCCAGTCTATAAGACACACCTGGCTTTCTTAGGTAAGGTTGTATGTAGGAATAATTAGTCTGGCTAATTACCTGGACAACCTGGCTGCTTAAAAGTATTAAAAGAAGATACCTGACACATAAAAGAGGGGCCGTTACAGAGAAGGCCCCGTTCTTAACAGCCGTCTCATAACACCCATCAAAGGACCGTGTAATTAAGTGGCACCCTCCTAATGATCTCAGGCAGTGGGCCGGTCTGAGGAGACATTCTTTCAAATAAATGGGGCCTAAGTCGTATAGGGCTTTATGTGTGAGCATGAGAACCTCAAATTAGGCTCAGATCCTAATAGAATGATAGTGCAGAACTTGTAGTATAGAGGTAATGTTACTGCAACTAGAGGTACCTGTCACTACACTAGGTGTAATCACCAAGGGTAGCCCCTCATAAAGCACATTGCGGTAGTCCAGCCTGGAGGTCGTGAGAACATGGATCAGAGTTCTATAGCAAGGAAGGGCTTCGCTTGTCTTATAAGAGGCAGGCGACTGTAGGCACTCCTGGCCACCATTACCATCTGAACTTTAGGGAACAGTGAGAAATCTAAGAGATCATCTAGGTCTCTCATCTATTCCTTCCAGGGAACACCCCTTCTGTCTTGAGCCCAGCTTCCATCAATTAGTTCTAGATCCCACGTAAAACAGAAATGCCACTTTGTGATGGCTCACAGTGGGGCCTTCTCAGTGGTGCCCCCTTCCCTTTGGACTGCCCTCTCCTCTGCTGTTTGTGAGGTGCCTGCCCACGTTTACAACTTATAGGCACCCGTTAAAGAACCTGTGAGAACGTTTCTTTCTTTCCTGGTCCACCCAGTTCTTAATGTGTTTTCAGCTGTTTGCTTTTTTATTCTGTGCATGTTTTTTTTACCCTTGTTTTTAATATCTTTAGTACACTGCTTTGAGATTTTCAAAAATGAAAAGCGGTATAGAAATGTCTCAATAAATAAATAATACATAAGTACATAAATAGTTTCAGTCTGTTGGCCTGCAACACCAGCCCTTCACAGCTTTTTCTGGATGGGCGAAGCGGGTGACCAAACAGAAGTGATACCTCAGTACAGACAGCTGCCTTGTAGTTTCACAAGTGGGGGGCAAGATATTAATTGCATAACTAAATGAGAATGAGGAGGTCAACAGATCTTCTTGAACCCATGAGTATTTCTATATTGGGTGTCTTAAGAATGTTTTGCTGCCCCAGAGCGGATAATGGGAGTTGGATGTTGTCCTTGCAATTTGAATTTCACCCTGGGATGCTTCCATTGCATTGCAAAAATTTCTGGAGTAAGATCCTCACTTTTTGCAAGCAAAGCCTCTTAGATTAGCCCCAAACCCTGAGCAGGTCTTAATCCTAATCTGGGAGATGAACTGGGTGCACCAGCTAGACAAAGACCCCAGCTAAGAAGTGACTTTATATATATATATTCCCACCAAAAAGGGGCTTGTGCCATACTAAAATGAAGGTGAAAATGGAATCCTTTGTGGGGTGCGTCTTTATTGTAAGAACCATGAAACACTTAAAATGATAATGATAATCATCACCTGAGGATATTTGACGTGCACATGAGGATACATTCTTGTTCAATTCCTTTGGTTAATCAAGTGAATTTTTATCTCTTTCCGATGGAGGACATTTGTGTGAATTTATGCATGTAGGTGCATAGCGTTCTTAAGCAATATGGAAACGGTGAGTTTCCACAAGCAGAAATTGGTTTTCTGAACATTGTTGCCTGAATGCGCAAGTGACAATGATAATATGGAATCTGGAGATGTGGTTGTGTCATGTTCTCTATAGAGACCTGGATGCTGCATTTTGGCCTATAGCTTTGCTGGTAAACTAGAAGAATCGGAGTGAAGCAAACGAGGGAAGAGTCCCCATGTTGTGCGCATGAATGTTCAACTTATCTGGCTTCTCTTATTTGGCAGAATTTAATTTCCGTGGAGCAGAACATGCATAAGTATACACTGTTTTGAGTCAAAGGGCGTCTAGTAGCAGCGCCTTTGAGACTAATAGAAAGTAGTTGACAGTGTGAGCTTTTGTAGGCTAAGCCTTCTTCATCAGATGCCTGCAGTGAAGACCACGGTCAAATGTGTGGAGTGAAGGTGAATGGGTCAGATGCGTAGAGCAAAGGTGGTGGGTTCAGATGCATGCAGTGAAGATGACGGTGTCAAATGGGTGGAGGTCATAGGGTCAGATGCATGGAGGGAAGATCATGGGGTCAGATAGGTGGAGGTCATAGGATCAGATGCATGGAGTGAAGATCATGGATTCAGATGCATGGAGTGAAGATCATGGGGTCAGGTGTGTGGAGTGAGGATGATGGGGTCAGATAGGTGCAGGTCATAGGGTCAGATGCATGGAGTGAAGATCATGGGTTCAGATGTGTGGAATGAAGATCATGGGGTCAGATGCGTGGAGGTCATGGGGTCAGATGTGTGGAGTGAAGATCTTGGGTTCAGATGCGCACAGTGAAGATGGTGTCAAATGGATGAAGGTCATGGGTTCAGATGGATGGAGTGAAGGTCATGGGGTCAGATGCATGGAGTGAAGATCATGGAGTCAGATGTGTGAAGATGATGGGGTCAAATAGGTGCAAGTCATAGGGTCAGATGCATGGAGTGAAGATCATGGGGTGAGATGCATGGAGTGAAGATCATGGGGTCAGATAGGTGTCGGTCGTAGGGTCAGATGCATGGAGTGAAGATCATGGGGTCAGATGCATGGAGTGAAGATCATGGGATCAGATGTGTGGAGTGAAAATGATTGTATCAAATGGGTGGAGGTCATGGGTTCAGATGCATAGAGTGAAGATCATGGGGTCAGATGCATGGAGTGAAAATCATGGGATCAGATGTGTGGAGTGAAGATGAGGGTGCTAAATGGGTCTAGATCATAGGATCAGATGCATGGAGTGAAGATCATGGGGTCAGATGTGTGGAGTGAAGAAGATAGTGTCAAATAGGTGGAGGTCATGGGTTCAGATGTAGGGAGCGAACATGACATGATCAGATGCATGGAGTGAAGATGACGGGGTTGGATGTATGGAGTGAAGGTAATGGGGTCAGATACATGGACCCCAGTCTCAGGCTACGAAAGCTCATGCTGCTAATTTCTTCCTCTCTGTTAAGTTGCTGATAGGCCCTGTTGCTTACTGATCCAGACCAACATGGCCATGTCTTCAGATTCTCCCACCATTCTGAGTGCTCCATTTGTGGTCCTTACAAAAAACAATGTACCCCTTTTGCGAGGCTTCCCATTCTTCACCTTCATCCCTATTGGTAACCCTGCAGCAGATAATTCAGGGATCCATTTGCTTTTTTCGAAGAAGCAGCAATCCTGGAGAGTCATGGCATAGATGTACAAAGTCCTGGAGGCCATTCCAACAGTGACGACGTAGACGGGAATGACTATTCAGAGCAGGTGAGTGTGGGAGCGGACCCTGGTGGACCCTAGTGGCTATTCCAGGCCACTGACCCTCCACTGGGGGTTGGGGGAAGAAGGTGGGGTGGTGGGTTTATCTGTTCCTCAAGGTCTTGGAACACCATGGCTTTGTATACTGTCATGAATGGAGGGGGGAAGGCAGAAGAGCATCCCTGCCCCCCCACTCGACCAGACTTCACCCACGCGGATTTATTGTCACACAACAGGACACTTGGCCAGTGCGCAATGGGGAGGAGGAGGGAGGCAGAGAAGCAGAGAAGTTAGAAGAAGACAGGAGGATCCACTCAAAACAAGCAAGTGACCATGCCGTTCCCACAAGTTTGCAAAACACAAGGGGGCATGATTAACTCTCCCGGTTTGCACTGCCATGCGTAATAATTCCTGTGTCTGTTTATCCCACGTGCCCTTGTAACCAGAGCTGTGTGTATCCTGCAAGGAACGGCCCTTTGATTTTAATTTTTTTAAAATTCAAATCTTTCCAATCCTCATGGTTTTAAAGGAAGGGGAAAGTCAGTCAAGCTGAGGACAGTGTTGAGAGAGATCCTAGAAGCCAGTGGACCATGTGCGTGGTCAAGTGTCTTCTAGTCCTCCTTGAATTGCCTGTGGGGGGGAAACACACGGAAAGACCTCCATCTCTTTAATTTTCTGTCCTACAATGACCATTTCTTGCCTTCTGATACTGTAATCTTGGCCCCTGTGGCCCCCTGGTCCACCTGCTCCTTGCCAAAGAAAGATATATTCATCTCCCAAGTGCAAATCTTGGAAGCAAACTGTGAGAAAGGCCTGGTATTTGGTGTGCTTAATTTTTGAAAATATATTCCTTAGTCTGAACTTGGAGAATCTGCCGGATCAGCTTTTGAACCTGCCCCCTTGGCATGGAACACACAGCCCTGCTTAACAGCACAAGAATATTCAGGGTTTCCCTTTCCTCTACCCTTTCCACCCCTTCCGCTGCAAGGAATGCGAAAGTGCATGCTCCGGTGTCCCAGATATTGATGCCTTTTTTATTTTATTTTTTTGGTAACTTGATAGTATAACAACTCAACGGATTCCCATCTGGGCCTACTATCTTGGTGCTCTTTGGGGTGGATAGGTAACAGTGCAGACCACAGCTGGATTTGACCTCTGTGGGGTTACAGATCCAACCTGTGCAGGTAGACACCTTTCCACCTTGTGTATATACTATGCTTTAATGATTGGTTTCATTTAACACACTTCCTGTCTCTGTGTCTGATGATGTGGTGGTCATCAGAACCTGATGGCGCTCACCATGTGTGGAAAATGCTGATCATTCCCCTACTTGGAAGGGAATCAAGGAAATCCTACCACGCTGTGTGATCTCTCTCTCACATACACGGTACACCTAGCTCAGTATTATCTTCACCCCCCATTCTGCAACCTGGTGCCCACCTGATTCACTGGACTAGAAACCCTGCTGGTTGAGTCAGTTGGAAGTGAATTTCAAACTACCTGGAGCACTCCAGGGTGCTTTCTGCAGTTGGCCTTATTCTAGAATACATCTTGGGATAAAGTCTGTTGTCTGCATGCTATGGTAGGCCTTGCTTGGTGCTTGCCATAGCCTGCATGAACATGTGGACAGCAGGCCCCTATTCTGGGGTGGTAATCCAGAACAAGGCTCTGTGCAGAAAGGCCCAAGCTGCTACGTACTGCCAACTTGGGAGGCTTCAGAAAAGGTTTGGACCAGTTTGTGATGGCTGAGCCAACTGATGGCTGCCACTAGCCTTGACGTCTGCATGGCTTCCTCTGATGTAGAAGGCCATGTGCCTCTGGAGGCCCGTTGCTGGGAGATGACGGATAGGGCGAGTTGTGTGTCCTTAGGCCCTGCTTGTGGGCTTCTCTATGCAACTGGTTGCCGTTGTGAGAACAGGCTTCTATACTGGAGTGGCTACTGGTCCAGTTCAGCAAAGCATTTCTTAGGTTCTTGTCACGGTGGGCCTCCAGGGCTCCAAATGAGAAATGGGCTCCAAGCTTCCCCTGACCATTCTGTATGCAACGCAAGCACTCCGCTGCCATACGTAACTAATCGCTCCTTCTGAGGAATGGGTGGGAAGAAGATTCCTTGTGCCAAACCAAAACATGTGTCTTTTGTTTCATTATTGTCCGCATGGAGTGGCAATGGCTTCCATACCTGGTGATGCCAGAGACGGAGCCGAGTGCTTTCTGTATGCACAGGACGCAACCGTTTCGCCTCCGTTTCGCCTCCAGCTTCCCCTTCCTCCTGCTGGTTCGTCATTTATCCTGAGTTGCTTGAATCTTGTGATTTGTGAGCTGCTCTGGGAACCATTAAAGGATTAGGGTAGACCAAAGTGGAGAAGCAGAGAAATGTTCCTCTATTGAGCTGATGATCAAAGACGCTGGCTTATACTATGTTGCGGCCTAAAAGGGGGTCTTATCACTGACATCCAAGGTCAAGCCTAGAAAAAGAAGCAGAAGTCTAAACAAGGACCCTAGCAGCTGGGGAAAATGTCTCTGTCCCCTGGAGAGGTTAATTGCAAAGGCAAGAGAATATGAGGACCGTCACCACAAATTCTTCTGCTCGTGATGAAAGGGGCACCCGGCCAAACTTTCCCACTCAAGGGTCCCAACTAGGGACGTCCATAAAGGATCCTTTTGCATTTGAATTCGCGTTGAACCGAATATCCAAACATTCAATTCGATTCAAATGTTTAGGATCCAGATGCAACAAAATACGATTCGAATCTGAAGATACGAATGTCGACAACATTCGCGTGTACTTTACGTATCTGTATGCATTTCGTACGCAGCCCGTTTTCGTCCCGTGCTATCAGTGCGAATGCATACGGATATGTATGAGATTCGTACAGGTATGTATGTAATACATACCTATCTGTACTTTTGAATGTTTCAGATCATTCGAACAAATGTTTCGGAACATTCGAAATTCATTTGAATGTTTAAATTTGAATGTGTAGACAATCTATTCAAATTCAAATGTCCACGTTCGATTGAATTTGATCAAATTTCAAATGTTTAGAACATTTGGGCACATCTATAGTCCCAACTGGTGGAGCTTTGCTTGAGGAACCAACACAAGGAGAGCAGAGACAGGAGGCGTTGGCGCGTTACAGCGAAGATGCCTCGGAACGCTTCGGCACAAGCACGTTGAGAGTAGTTCCCCGTCTGCACTGGCAGGTAAAAGACGCGTTTCAAATGCATCCTTTACCTTCCCTCGTGTGGACAGGGAACTGTTCTCAGCCTCCCCCGGGCTGCTCCGATTGACTCCTCTGGAGCCAGGGGTGGGCATGCTGTGTGCATGCTCGCAGGGCAGCCCCTCATTGGTCAGCCACCCGCGCCTGCACAGATGGCCTGATGAAGCCAGGAAGCACGCCGGGCCTCCTGCAGGCAGAATCAACTTGGCAGCCTGCAGGTTGGGCCGTGAACACGCACATGCAACCCGGGGTGGGTTGGGGGGTGTTAGGTGGGGGTCCCCCTGACTCTAGGAGCCGAGATCTTGGCTCCTGGAGACAGTCGGAGCCGAGGGAAAGGAGGCCCCTGGGCTACCCACTCCTGGCTCAGAGGAGCCAATCGGAGCAGCCTGGGGGAGGGACCCAGCTGTCACAGAGGGAGAGCGTGAGCATTTGGTGGGCCACCGTGTGCGCCGCAATGCTGGAATAGATGGTCTGTGGCCTGATCAAATTGAATGCAAAAAACCCCTCATTTTTTCCCATCCCTATTCGGCTGGGAGGTTCGTCCAAACATCGAACTGAACGTAAGAAAATTCGTATTTGTTCAAATAGATCATCTTTGAATGTGGTAGGATTCTACTTGATAGAAATGGACAGAGTCTTGCCGTATTCTGCACTAGCAGGTAGATGGAGGGGCCCTATTCCAGGATATAATCCAGAATAAGGCCCAGTGTAGAATGAGCCATAGGTTCTTTATATGCATGAAGCTTTGGGAAAAAAAATATTTAGAATTTCTGTTTGTTTTTTGTAAGGCATGCTAGAAATGTTTTTAAACAAACAGATTAGTATAGTGTATTGGATCATGTCTGATTAAATTCAGAGAACACTGAAAGTCTTAATTTCAGTGTCTATCCATGCTTCAGGAGTATCTGCATTGCTGTCCTTCTCAGATTTGCAGAAAAATGTAACTTCTGAGAATAAAGTGCAGTGGGGCATTTATTAGTATGGTCATAGTAATGGGATCCTCTTGGACATGGCTTGGACACAAGGCTGAGAACATAGGAGTACCTGCCCATTCCCTAAAATCTGGAGGGGAGGCCCTCTTGGTTGTACCATCACTCACAGCAGGAAAAGGAGTGGGTACCCAGGAATAGGGCCTTTTAGGTGGTGGCTCCCAGACTGTGGAATAGGCTCCCTCCTGAGGTACGCCTGGCACCTTCACTCTATGTGTTTGGCTAAGTAAAGAAACAGCCTTTTAATACCCACATTCAGACACTGCCATGGTTTTAATATCTTTAATATGTTATTGGTTTTAATGCGTTCATTTTATTTGTTGCAACCCACCCTGAGACCCTTGGATATAGGGAAGGGTCCAAATGCAAATAAAATAAATATTATCCAGCAACTTATTTTAAGAAGGTGATTTTTTTTTCTTATTGTTTTATTACCTTGCACAAAAAGGTTGTCATCTATACAGTCTGAATATATAAAAAAAGAAGGCAATTAAAAAGGAAAGGAAGAAGGAGAAAAGGGAATGTTAAAAAGTGGGTCACATTGAACTTCCCATGTTTGTCTGTCTGTTTATGAGAATTAAACAGAAGGAACCTCATGACTGTTAGAAAGACAAAAATAAATTATGTGAAAAGTGAAGAGTTAAATTTATTATTCTAATCACTGGTTATAACAATGCAGCATCCGGAAAAAGTCACAACATGCGAAATTACACCATCAAACATAAAAGCCAGTTAAAATTTAGAAAATTTAGGAAGTGACCATTTGTCTTCATATATATGCATTTTATTTATTTAAGAATTCCACCCTTCACTGTAAGGTCCCAAGGCAGGTCACAATAGTAAAAAATAAAATATATGAAACATTTCTAAAAATACTTAAAACGTAGCCTTCTCACCCTCCACTCTCTCCAGTTTGAGCCAGTTGGTTTAGTGGTTAGGGAGCTGGACTTTTATCTGGGAATACTGGGTTTGATTCTGCCCCCCTCCATGAAGCCAGCTGGGTGACCTTGGGCTGGTCATATCTTTCTTCTGAGGCACGCCATGTGCTCCACCTACCTCACAGGGAGAAGAAGAGAAGCTTTGTCAGCCACTTTGAGTCACATTAAATGGGCAAGAAAAGTGGTGTTGAAAAGCCAACTGTTCTTCTCTGGCAATGCAGCACCCAGAGGAAGCTAAATATCAAAGGTCTGGGTGAAGAACTTCAACCGGGTGCCTGGCAAAAATCAAGAGGGAGACTGAGTCAGAGTCTGGGGGCCAGCACAGAAAAGGCCTTCCTGCAATTCCCTACTCCCCACACTTCCTAGAGAGGAGGCATGACCGTAAGGCCCTCTCCTTGAGATCTTAATAACTGGGACAGGTCTAAATGGGAGAAGGGGCACCTTCAGATACCTGGGGCTCAAACCATTAAGGACTTTATATCTTAGCATTCACACCTTGGATTAGGCTCGGTAATGGGTAGGCAACCAGGTCTCTGCTCCTTTCTCCTGCTAGAAATGGGTGCTGAAGAATAGAGAATATTCACTTATGTTCCTCATCACCCAGTTCCCAAGATACGGGAATAGAATTCTGCAACAAATGAGCATCAGAGAATATAAAAATACCTAATTTCTTCCTTCTAAACTTCACCAAACCATGTGCTTAAATGAAATACTGGTTCCATTTCGACTGGGAAGTCTAATCCACCTTTATCTCTTCTCCATCTCATTCCACTTGATAAAGCAGGATTTTAGACACCCACCCTAATTTGCCCCATCTAGGGATCTGAGTTTGACTTCTGCTCTTTTGATGAGCAAACAACGGTAAGGCCCTGTTTTAAGCGAATTCGGTTTTGTTTATGCAGCGTCAAGGCCACAATTTACGAATTGAGACCTAGGGTTTTTTTCCACTGACTTCTCTTAATCTGGATCTAAGATGATCCGGATCTAAGGAATGGGTCCTTCAACTAGTAGATCTGGATTAAGGGAGGTACCCGATACATCGCCACGGGCGGTGCAGCACCCAATAGCAAGGGTTGCTAGCCTGCCCGCAGGGGAAACACTGGAGCACCCATGTGGCAAATCCGAATCTACCCAGGTGTGGCCCGCCCGTCACCCCAGTTTTTTGGGGGGACAGAGGGTGCAATCTCCGTAGATGCTCTGGAGATTCTTCGAAGATTCTCCAGAGCAGCTCCAGAGAATCTGTGGAGCTTTCTCATAAGCTCCAGAGATTCTCCAGAGTGATCTGCCGCAAACTTCGAAGATTCTTCAGAGCCTTTGACAAAGGTACGTAGGATTGGCATTGCTCTCGCCTGGGGTCCTCTTCGGAGCCTGTGCTATTCTTCGGAGCGGCTTTGGAGATTGTGCACAGGCATTGGAGCCTCGGGTTTCGGGGCACCCCCCATGGGTATACCCCCCTGGAGCCCCCCCTAGACCCAATTGCCCGATCGTGATGAAAACGCGCTCTGTATAATCCAGATTTGATGCCTGAAGACCCCATTATAATGGGGGTCTACAGAAAATCTGGATTATAGGTCCTGGAGAACCCATTCAGTCCAGATTTCCCTAGAACTGGTGGAAACAAATGTGGCTCTAAAGGGGTCTGCAGTGGAAATGGGGTCTTCCTACTCTGAGCCTAATGGGTCCTTAGTGCTAGTGGAATACCGCCCCCCGCCCCCCCGTTTTGGTATTAAATGGCATTAAGTGTTCCTGTTTCCCTTTATCATGTTTTCCACAACATTAAAGCCCTGCTACTGGCTTATTGGGAGCTTCGCTTTAAGCGAAGTCTTGCCAGCACAGAACCCTGACGTTAAACGGGACCCTGCTGTACTTTATTTCAGCTTCGCATTTTCTCTCTGGCAGTTGCAGGAAAGTGAGAAGTGAACCAGGAGGTTAGCCCACCATCCCTGATTCATGACTGGCAAAGGGTATGAAAAATTTAAATATACTTTTTTAAAAAAATAAAAGTGTAACGAGGAGACACGATACGATTGCGTAGGGGATGGAAAATGTAGGTCAGGATCTTGCCCTCCTTTCACTAAGGCCCTTTGATGATGGGATTGGCGCGTAGATGCTCCAGTGTGAAGTGTGAGCACGCCATGGAGCCGTTTCCGTTCCAGAGTGACTCCCAGATCGATAGCTGTGAAGCAGCTCCTAGTACAGTCGGACCCCCGTATCCACTGATTCGGTAACCATGGTTTTAGTTAACCACGGTTAGCAGATCTGCCAGCCTCTACCCCCCGCAAGGGCCATAAGGGAAAAGCACTCAGAACCGGAAGGCCTATTTCAGCCTCCATAGAGTATTGGAATAGGCACATGACGCCACCAGGGCCTGTCCCAAAATGTAAGGTGGGAGGTGGGTGGGCAGGCGGGCGGGCGGGCGGCATCCAGTGGCGTCACGTGCCTATTCCAATGCTCTCTGGAGGCTGAATTAGGCCTTCCGGAGGCCAGAAAGGCACTTCCGGTTTTGGGGTTGCACGACCCCAGAACCGGAAGGCCTATTCGCAATTATCCACGGTTCCAGGTAACCATGGTACGAGCCGGAAAGTATCCCCAGCGGCCACTGGGGTCCGACTGTACAATCCCAGACGCAGGTTCACACCTACTTCCCTGCAAAGGCTGTGTGGGGGGGGGCAGGGTGTGGGGGGATGCACAGTTGTGTACCACAATGCCTGATCTCCGTAACAACATCTGGCGTTGTTGTGGCAAGGCGGGCGCTGCCAGATGGCAGCATTCACACTTACCGTGCTGCAGGGTAAGTTCCGAGCAGGTTTGGGACAGGGCCAACATTTGCAGTGCAGGCGCTGGCCTCTTCCACCGTGATCTCAATCTCCCTGGGATGCTGTCAGGCAGAAGCTGAGTGCCAAAAGGCTCCTGGATCAGAATTAAACATTCGGACCTAGGACAGTTTGTCCCTCTTTTACTGAGTTAAAGGTTAAGACCTTGCAAGGATTATTTAAGGAAACTGATTAACAGCAGGTAGCCATTTTGGGGGGAATTTTGTCCTATAACAAGTAATCAGTCACTAGCTTCTTTGGACTTTCTTTCTTTCTTTCTTTCTTTCTTTCTTTCTTTCTTTCTTTCTTTCTTTCTTTCTTTCTTTCTTTCTTTCTTTCTTTCTTTCTTTCTTTCTTTCTTTCTTTCTTTCTCTCTCCCTCCCTCCCTCCCTCCCTCCCTTTCTTATTTATTTATTATTTGTATTTCTATCCCACCTTCTACCTGGAGGTCTCAGAGTGGGTTACAACACTGAAAATCAGACATATATTGAAACAACAACAGAGTATATTAAAACAGTAACTGTGTCTGTAAAGCGGGAAGAGCTAGTATATCCCCATTTAACCAAAGGCAAAGAGGTGCCTATTCACTGCCTTCCTGAACATATACAGGGAAGGAGCCCGGAGCACCTCAAGGGGGAGACTATTCCATAGCTTAGGGGCCATCACTGAGAGGGTCCTGCCCTGGGTGCCCACCCCTTTTGCTAATGAAGGTGGCAGTACAACTAGGAGGGCCTCCCCTTCAGATCTTAAGGCACGGACAGGTTGATGTGGAAGAAGGCGTTCCTTTAGATATTGGGGCCCCAAGTCATTTAGGGCCTTATAAGTCAAACTTAGCACCTTGAATCGGGCTCAGTAGCGAATTGGCAACCAGTGCGACTCTTTTAAGACCGGTGGAATGTGCATCTGGGCAGCTGTTCCTGTCAGCAGCTTCCAAGCCATCTTTAGGGGCAGCCCCATGTAGAGTGCATTACAGTATTGTGGCGACCGCCGTCATGTGCCTGGTCATTGCCACGGTGATCATGACATGGTGTGAACCCGGCCCAAGTGCAGGACTTGTACCTGGAAGTAGGTGTGAATGCTACGTCCAGAAGCGATTGGGGGCATATTAGCAACTTCTGGTCAAGCTGTGGAGAGGTTTTTACTTTTCCACAGGTCCAGAAGATTGTGGGATGCTCTCCCAGGTTCTGGGAACAGACATGTAAGTGCAAACAGGGCCAGAGTTGGGAAGTAATGACTTAACAGGAGTGTGTTTATGACTGTACCAGCTGGAGTGAACAGCCGTCTTGGGAGCACCAGGTGAGCAAATCCACCTAGAGCCCCTAGAACTTGAGTTATCGGAGTGCTGCGCCTGCTGTGTGTGTGCTTGTGCGGCACCTCAGATGACCCCCGGGCACTGGAGGAGGTGCGGATGGTCGTGCCACTGGACGCTCCAGGTAAATTCCCGGTAAAGGTTGGTTAAGGTGTGGAGCACCAAATTGTGCTCCATACCTAATCGACGACTAGTGAACTCCTGGTGAGGAAGGCCACACCTGGAGGCTGTAGCAGCCTCTTCGAAGTGCAGATGATCTTCACCAGAAGTTCACTGATTCTTGACGGCATCTTTCGTTCACTTTATCTGCAAAGAATTAAGTCAAGGCCTCCAGTCTGGGTGCGTTTTATTTCTGATTTGTAGCAGTAATTGTACATTTAAAGACATATCTTTAAACTATGACCTTTTCTGCGCTTGGCCTTATTCCAGATTATATCCCAGAATAGAGACCTGTCACCCACATGCTAGTGCAGACTGAAGCATGCTTTGTGTGGGGTCTGCCTTATTCTGCATTAGCATGTGGATGGCAGGTCGCTATTCTGGAATATAATTTGGAATAAAGCCCAGTGGAAGTAGGGCCCATGTTAGTTAGTGTTTAACCGTATGAATGGTACCAGAAGTGCATTTTCAATGTTCCCAGAGAGAGCGAGAGAGATCCACAGGTGCTCACACTTCCTCTGTGGAGTCCCTGATACGGGTGTGAATGAATGGTGGTGGTTGTTTTTTCATTCAATTCGTATAGAAATGAGGGCAAGAAAATTAGTATTTGTTCTATTAGATCCCCTTTGGATGTGGTAGGATTCTGTTCAGACAAATGCATTCATATGAATTCATACAAATATCCAATACGGACACATATGTATCCAATACATATCCCATAACATATCCTCTCCGAAAGCATCAGATCCACCCTGAATCCACTTTGAATCTGCTCTCAAACTGTGTTGAATTCACTCTGGATCCATTGCAGATTTGCCGGGCGCAGCCGCTTTCCTGCCTCCCTGTTTCACAGATGTTGCGAAGCTTCGTACAAATGTCAGTGTACGAATGTCATAACTGCTCCCCGTCCTTTCCACATCCAGGGCAGCTTTGCAAAAACCACATTTGCTGAATTGCCTTTCACTGTTTCTCTCTCTTGGGAAAGTCAGGATTGGGTCTCTCTCCCTTCCCTTCCCTTTCTCAGAACTTTCCAGTTCTGAGCTTGTGCAAGCTCCAAAGCTATCACAGATCTGCTTTTGATTCTAACTCGGAACTAAATCCACAATTACCAGACCTGTGATGCTCCCTGGGCTCTTCCCTGGGGGCTCCTGTCCCCCTAAGCCATAGTTTCTCTTACAGAAACTTCTGTTGTGTGGCCAACAGGCTCTGGCCGCAACTAAATAAATAAATCCCAGATTTCATGGGAAGGGCACACTTGTTTTTTACAACACAGTATGTCTTTTCCGCTGAGCAGTAAGAACTGCGGCGTAGTCGAAGGATAAGTAGTAGTGTTGGCTTTTCTACCCCGCTATTCTCACCCATTTAAGGGGACTCAAAGCGGCTGACAGACCTTCTGTTCTTCTCCCCACATCAGACACCCTGTGAGGTAGATGGGGCTGTGAGAGCTCAGAAAGAGAGCTGTGACTAGCCCAAGGTCACCCAGCTGGCTTTGTGGAGGAGAGTGGAATCAAATATTTTATTCCCAGATAAAAGAGTCCGGCTCCCTAACCACTAGACCAAACTGGCTCAACATCCTGCCATCCATTTGCAGAATTTTGAATCCTTATTTTGAATCTGGATGGTGGAGACAGGAGAAGCAAAATGGCCACTTGACTGGTTATAGTTGGATGTTTCTCCCCTCCCCCACCTAATCCTTAATTTTCTGTTGCACTTGGGATGAGTTGTGTCTCCCCTGGACTTCCATCTGTTCATCTTCTTTTGGTTAAGTTACCTCCCCTCATCTCCCCCCCCCCCCCGCGTCTTCCATTTAATTAATGCCTGATCAGCATGTTATGGCCTTTTATTTCCCCCCTTAAGACGGGACGACCCTTTGTACCTGCACCCGTTGAACGGTCATCTGCTGCCCTTGGGCCGCCGCACGGGAAGGCCTTCCTACTAACGGGACCTCCTTTTTCTCTCTCCCTCCCTCCCCCTTTGCTTCCTCCCTCCCTCTCGGCGCCCCCAGGATGACAGCACCAGCCACAGCGACCACCAAGACCCGATCTCTCTGGCCGTGGAGATGGCCGCCGTGAACCACACCATCCTGGCCTTGGCCCGTCAAGGAACCAGCGAGATCAAAACAGAGGCCCTGGATGAAGACTGAGGACGCGACCGAAGGGGAGGGCTCCGAACCCAGAACGTAACTTAGTTTTAGACGTAGCACCTTAGCAGCCTTTCCCGGTCCCTAATATGTGTTCTCATTACAGTATAACTTTGCAGTCTCTCGTACGTCCAGTTAGCCGTTTAGGGTCTCGTCCTGTGAAGATGGCATTGTGCCCTCTCAGTATTAACTCCTAGTCGAATACTTAACCAAACCGGCTGACCTCCCTCTCTCAGCGCGCCCCTCCTCGCCCTCCGGCTAGACGAAAACCGTTGCTGCTCCCTGTCTACCGCATTCCATGAACGTGCTTCCTTCCGGGTGTCCTAGTTGGCGGCCCTCTACTCCGAGCCTTAGACTAAACCGATAGAAAAACCATATCATAACCGTGGGTTGTGTCCTTCAAGCGTCCTGCGTACAACGCCTTTCCCGTTCCGAGGCTGAAAGTGAGGAGACAAGTTGAGGTGGGCTTGGTCCCGAGGCGAACGGCTGCCATCTTGGGAGCGTGGCTGGATGTGGCAGGCCTCGTCTCCGCTCCGACTGACTCTGGAATACCGGGTACCTGTGTCCCTCTCGCGGCCATTTGGCAGTGCAGTTCCCCCTCTTTTCCTGGGCGGTTGGCGCTGTGGCCAGAGGGTAAAGGCAGAGTGTTTGCCAAGCTGAGATGCTTAACGTAGCCTCCTTCTTTTCTGGAAAGTTCCATGACACATGAGAAGTACATTTCTCCCCCTTTGAGCTCAAAGACCCATCCATAGGAGAGGGGGGAGGTTTCATCCGCTGTGCCTCCAGTCTAGAGGGGGGACTGTTCTTTCCAGGTGGTTTCTATTACTTGGTAGTGTGGATAGATGGTGGGCTTCTGTCATCTTGCCTCAGGACATGTTAAGACCTTTCAGGCCATTCCACACAGAAATGTTAATGCTTTCGCTCCTCTCAGATGTGGCGTACCTCAGAAAGTGATTCTTCCAGAAAAATCCAGTCGCGTTTCCTTGGGAGTGGGTATTTGTGTCTTTTCTGAGGTGGCGTATTTTCTGGTGAGAAGTCTGAATTAGGCCTTGGGCTTTAACCCAGCCTGTGGCTACTGGAAATTTAGCCGGTAGCCCCTCTTCCCACAAAGGAAGTCCTTGCTCCTGAGACAGTCTTTTGCTGAGCGGCCGTGCCTAACCATTTTCACACATGCTTTGCCGATTCTCTCAGAGCCCCAAATAAGAAAACACTCTTTGGGTCCATATGCTCTCATGTTCTTGCTGGTTATCTAGGAGGGCAATCCTTCGCCTTTCTGCTGGTTAAAACCAACCGCCTGATTTCCCCCTGGGCGTGCCGTCCCCATCAGGGTTTTGGGAGACATACGAAGCTTCAACTTCTCCTCCGGCCCCATATTTGCGTCTGTTTTTCTCTTCTCTTTAACCACCGAGCAAGAACTGTTCTTGCAGGAGGTTGATTTCCTGTGAGCATCAATTGCTTCTGAAAAAAACAAATCAGGTGTGAATTATTTTGTATCCTTTGCGTTCGTTTTGAGTTGTTCTTCAGGAGCTAAAAACCTGTCCGGACGTTGACAGGTTGAATAGTTATTGTAAGCCATAGTTCAATAGGAGACTGGGTATTGCCAACCATCCTCGGAGTCCGTGTGTGGGGTTATCTGTCGGAAACGCGGTCAGTTGCGAAATTTTGGAGGGCCCTCGTGAGACTCAAGGCAGCCTGTTTTGGAGAGGGAGTCAGGTAGTATCGCCGGACGCTGCCCAGAGCAAATTCAGTTCTGAATATCATAGAACAGTTATTTCTGTGGGGAAGGCCTTGCGTTGATCTTGACCGACTGTAGCACTTTGCTTCCCGTTTTCTTTAAATGAACATGTTATATATATATATTTGTATTTGATACTTTCTTTTCAAAGATACAGAGTGTCCAAAATAGAAGTCTTTTCAGCTTGTGGCCCTGGGGCATTCCATAATACTGCTGGAAGTAAACTCGTAAGAGTCAAGGCCAGATAGAATCATGTCTGAGCAACGTTGATACGAATGGCTTTGGGGCCTCAGAGTTGCGCAAAAGGATGTACGCTGTTCCCAAGTTCCCCCATAGGTTCCATTCACCCTCGTCTCTCTCTTGACAAGACAGGGTTGGGAGAAAATGGCATGCATCTGAACCACAACCCACCATCTATGGTACCCCTGCGATCCCACAACCCATCTCACTGTCTACGATTTGCGTGGTCCTCCTTCCCCGGCGTCCTGGCATGTAGGAATGACTTTTCATATCACCCATTGGGTTGTGCCCCCCCCCCTTTGGCAACTTTCCATTGATATGGATGCCTTTCCCACAGTTTGCCCCCCTTTGTCCCGCCACGTCTCTTCCAGTGCCCTTTAGAATCACCCCTGGAGTGGGTCACGTGGAAATGGACTCATGGGGACCAAAGTGCCCGATTTTAGGAAGTCAGTTAGCGAGCTCCTCTCACGCTAAGTAGCATAGCGGGCAATGAGATTATTGAGATTATTCCAGAGACTCTGGTCAGCAGCCAGATTCATGGCTTCATCCCATTTTACATTCATCTGCTTGTGATCTTTTAGAAACGTACGAAGCCAGGTGTTAACGTGGCCTTCCTCTTTTCCTTCGACCACCTGGTGGTACCCATGTCATTGCTGTTTGGGGGATCGTCTCATTGTCCATCCTTAGATCTTAGGAAGGCCAGCATTTTTGTGCGTATTTGGATCACCTTGACCACATGGGTTCTTTTTGCTTTTGTGCCAAGGAGAGATGGGAAACGTATGGAGACCTGTGCTGAAACAGGTCACAGGTGGAGAGCCAGCCTATAACCACCACCTCATGTCCTACTCATGGGTCAGGGCTTTGGCCATTGTAGAGGCATTCACCTCCACTAGATTTGGTTTACAGTATTTGGCTTTTTGTACTGCCTTACCTCAAATTCCAGGGTGACGAACAGGTGCAAACCACAACTGAAGTTCATAAAATCCTTAAAATAGATTCAGGCTAAAAACATTAACTATTCACACATATGCCTAAAATCCAAAAGCAAAACAAAGCAGGATTAAAATTGAAATAAAAACCTTTGTAGCTGAAAAACAATCAAGCAAATGTCTTATATATATAAGGTTTATCATGGCTCCAAGCCAACTCAGTTTGGTCCAGGTCAGCTGTGAATCAAACTTCCAGAGTAATGGTTTGAATCTGATTTCATCCTGGTATGGCTGAACTGGTTTGGCGAGGCTTCTTTCTAGCTGCCTGCTGTTCAGCAGAAGTCTTTTCCCCAAACCGCATATGGTTGGAAAGATGCCTTGGTACTGTGATGTGGCAGTCAGATGCCCAATGAAAGGAAAATTTTTCTTCTTCCCTTCCTGAGGACTGAGAAAGGAAAAGGTGAAAACTCATTACTGCTCTGGGGAGCAGTTTCAACCGAACCACGCCTGGTTTGAGCAGTTGAGTTGAACCATACAAACCTAAGAGGAGCCCTGCTGGATCAGGCCACAGCCCATCTAGTCCAGCATCCTGCTACGCACATGGGCGTCTCAAGCAGAGACAAGGGCAAACCTTCACCTGCTTTTGAGTCCTTGCAAATGCTTCCAGCCTGGAAATAGTAGCTAGGCATTCATTCCAGTAGCCTTTAATACACCTGTCCTCTATGAGTTAAGACAAAGCCCTGCCATCTGATCCAGCAGCCCACATCACACAGCAGCCCACCAGTTGCTTCTGGGGGCCTCAAGCAGAAGACAGATGCAAATCCTTCACCTGCTCTCAGCTCCCTGCAAATGGCCTTGAGGATCACCCTGCCTGTCTCTCCAACCCGAAGGCTATAATATCTAGCCATCCATTCTAGTAGCCATTGATACATCTGCCCTCCAAGAGTTTGTCCAGCCCTTTCTTACAGCTGTCTCCACCTCTTTTGCTCGTGAATTCTACCACAGGGGTTTTTCTTGGTCCTGCACTCCCTCCTGTCAGGCTGTTTGGACACTGGTCTGAAATGTCCGGAGGAGCTCAAGTTGCCAGATTTATTCTGACTAGTTTCTACCCACCAAGTATGAAGTAGAGTCAGGCCTTCCTTCCATTTGACCAGTGGCTCCCCGGCTTTTCAGAGCAGAGTTGCTGAGGACTCAGTTTAGGATCCTCTGATTGCAAGAAGAGCTTCACCACCACCAACTGACCTTTGCCTGAAGACTTCATCTGGCCCTGCTACTGGAATGGCATCATGCTGGAAGTTCTCCTGACCAAACCGTGTGTGGTTTCCTTCCCTCCCCGGTCAATCAGGGAATCCGGAAGACGCCCAAAGAGCTTTGGTCTTTGACTTAGGAAGGTGATGGATTAGTTCAGCAGATGATCTATGAGGGCCTGGCAGTAAAGATGAGCAATGAGAGGGATTGTGTGTGTGTAGGGAATGATCCAGCTCTCCTCCCCTGGAAGTTCACTTCCTTATCCAAACAGCAGTCACACCCTGAGCTGAGAAGGCCTGGACTGAGGTTCATCGGGGGCACAGTTTGCCTCTTGAAAACAGTCAGGAGGAAGGAAGGAAGGAAGGGGAAAAGCTTGGATCCACCCCAGGGTTGATTTTAGAAGAACCACTGGAAGGAAAAAAGGGGGTCTTGGATGGCAGAAAAGAAAATATGCCTTTGGTTACAATCCCAAGTGTACTTGGTAAAGAGATGGAACTAACTGGGTTTTACCTCAGAGTATTCATGTGAAGAACTATATGTGTCCTCATCTTTGTGCCCATGGAGTTCCCACCTAGCTAGATCCTTTGATCAAGACTGTACGTGTTGTCCTGCTGTAGATGTTATCCACAGTTTGATTACTGTAGGACCTTCCCACGTTTATCTTTAACATGGGGTGGTGCGAGGCCCATTTCTGGGCATCTTTCTTTGGCACTCAGGAGCATGTTGTAGCCCAATAGCAAAAATGGCCACCTAGGCCAGGATACCGTCAGGGGCCTCTGGAACGGAACTGGCATGCATGTGGAAGGGCCCCTGCCTCCCTGTTCCAGCTTAGCAGGGGGACCCGTTTCTGCAGTGCACCGAATTGTGCCACTGAAATGGGTTCCCCTAGGGCTCCGGGGCCAGGAACTTTGATTCCTGGCCACTCCCCTGCACTAGGTTCCAAAGCTGGCATGACTTTCAGAGTGGCACAGGGCAGGATGGAGCCCATTCCGGAACGCCCTGTCCAAGTGCAGGTAGAGCAGTTCCGGGAGAGCTGGATCACTCCAGCTTGAGTGGTTCTTCCTGGAGCAGTGCAGGTCCCGCAAGTGTGGAAATGGCCTTAGACTCAATAGTGTTGGCCAACTGATGGTTGGAACTGTGACGCATAGACCCAGCTGTTAAATGTTCTCCATGCCAACTGATGGTCATACATGTAGAAGAAAGAGTGGAAGAGAAGAATGACTGTGTAGAGCAGGTAGGCCTCTTTTCCCATCAGTCTCTCAGAGAGGTGCCTGGCTTATAACTGTTGAAGGTAGCCCATTGATCAGGAGGGAGCCACGGTTCCTCCTCTCCCCCTTCCTCTATTGGAGGTGGCACTGGCTGGATGGTGGACCTTGATGTCTATGGCTGTGTCCTGGTGGCCATTCAGTGCAGAGAGGTGGAGAAGCCTCCTGCCTGTCCCAGAAACAAGACGAGAGCGAGTTCTGCCCAAGAGCAGTCACGTTCCACACATAGATTACAAAGGGATTTGAGAGCAGGAGAAGGTTTGCTCTTGTCTCTACTGAGATGCCCATGGGCAACTGGTGGGCCACTGGGTGAGACAGGATGCCTGACTAGATGGGCTGTGGCCTAATTCAGCAGGGCTCCTCTTACATGATTGGTGATCATGTATCACCAATGTAGTAGAAGATACATGGCCATGATGCGGAAATCCACCCCTTTCTGGAAGGTGTGGGTTAGAAGCTGGGCTGGATGGGATCGATTTCTGGCCACAAAAGGGTTGATATCTTGTGCCAGTGCTCAGTGTAGATGAGAGGCCAGGGAGTTGAAACTGCTGCACAGACCTTACAGATGTGGGTCGGTCCTGCTGAGCAGCGTTTTCAGAAGGAAGGAAGCTTGGCAGAGGTGGGTTCTTTGCAAGAAACAGGGACAAATACCACCTCAAAGCGTGCTTCTGTTTGTTGGCCAGATAATAGAGAAAACTGACTTTATGGGTCCAGAGTATGGGGATATCGCCATTTGTGGTGGCAGCAGAGAACCTCTTGCTGCTGTTGTTTTAGCCTCATTACCTAAAAATCCCTCCTCAGAGGGAAGTTGTAGGTTCTGCTGCCTATTGCTTCATTTCTGAAATGTTTAGGAACGTTCTGCTCTTTGCTGCTCTGAGCCATTTTCACATCTTCCAAGCTGGTCTCCTTCCTGGTCCACCTTTCCAAATTGCCTTCCAATCTTGGAGACCTGGGAAGAAGTGTGTTTTCTGTAGGACGGGCTGTTCACTGGAAGTCTTGCCAATCCATCATAGTAAAGTTGGACGTTTCTGAAGGTTGTAGAAGACCTTCGCCGCTCCGTGAACAAGAAGTGGTGGAATGAAGTATCTCTGGGCACATGATTTGGCCGGCGAGTCTCCGGTTGGCTTGTTTTGCTGTTCAATGACTATCCTGCCACTCAGGACTTCCTGGTTTGAGGGCTCCATGAAATAACCACTAAGGTGACATTGTGGAATTGGGAAAACTCTCAGCTGTTGAGTTTTTGGTGCTTATTCCTTCATCAGTTGTCCTGTTCAATGTGATGTTAGCTTTGAGACGCGGTATTCCTTCCTTATAGAGTAAACAAAAGGCAACACCGGTACTCTCTGGGCTCATCTGTAATTATCTGCATTTTTCACCTCTTTCCCAGGGTGCATTTCTGCCCGAGTGCAAAGTTGCCTTTGGTTCAGCCATACCTTTGACTTAGATGTTGTCAGTCCTGCTAGCAATCTGGGGGAGGTCTCCCGTTAGTAACCACTTGCACGTTCATCTCTAGAAAAGGGCTTCCTACTCAAATCATCCACCTTGCCTGCTATTTCCTTACTATTTGGCAATAAGCGTCTCTTTGTGTGCGTTTCTGATGTGTGTTTCTGGGTAGACCTTGCCTTGGCAAAGCGCGGCCCAAATCCAGGCTTCCACTGTCGATGCTGACTTCCATCTGGTGCTGTTAGGAATCTGAGGTTGTTCTTTTTCTCGTTTGTTGCGCGTTCTTTCTCTGCCTCCTGGAGACGGACACATTCAGGTGGCTGGTTTTACATTCCGGTATAGCTAATCATGGCATTGGTGCATGATAAATGTAGACATCTGTCTCATCTATCACCGATTTGGGTTTCTTGTGCCAATTTTATCGAAGGCTTTATATCCCAGGCTGGAAGGAGCACACCCAAAGAAAGATGTCTGTGCTGTCTCTGCTGTAGTTGAAAGAACATAAGAAATCTGGATTTCCATCAGCCTTCAATCCATGTTCTGCTGCTCTGAATCCACCAGGAATTTGGGCTTCCGTTTGGCTAAATGAATAAATAAATCCAGCCAACACTTAGTACCACAATGTTCAGATGAATCTCCCTGCTCTTGGGTAAGCCTTTGTACATAAGGGAGGGAAAGAGCCATATTGGATTCCCACAGTGCCTGGTTCTTGTATGAGCTTCCGGGCCCAGTAGCCGTGTAGAAACGGCTTTGGAGATCTATGAGCGAGATGACGCTCTTTCCGTGTTCTACACACTTTGGATCTTTCCTCAGGTATTTGAGCACTGTGGCCCAATGAATGGTATCTTTGTGGGACCTCCTAAGCAGGAGATGAGCATGTTAGTAAGGGTTTTGCCCTGGGAGCAGGAGGACCTCTGATACAGCAGGGACCACTGATGGGTCTTCTTGAAGGTCCATGCAAATGAGTAGCTTAGTGAGTACTTAGTTCTGACTTGTCCAGCAAGGTAGTTAGTAGCACTTGGAGACTAACAAGAGAAGGGTTGGTGACATGAGCTTTCATAGACACGTCTACTTCTTCAGATGCAAGGCGTTCCAAGGGGGGCCCAATGGGTACGTCTATCTCTTCAGATGCTAGGGGATCCAGTGGGCACATCTACTTCTTCAGATGCAAGGCGTCCCAAGGGGCATGTCTACTTCTTCAGATGCTAGGGGGCCCAATGGACACGTCTACTTCCGCAGATGCAAGGGGTCCCAATGGGCACATCTACTTCTGCAGATGCTAGGGGGACCAATGGGCACGTCTGCTTCTTTGGGTGCTAGGGAATCTAATGGGCACGTCTACTTCTTCAGATGTTAGGGGTCCCAATGGGCATGTCTAGGGGCCCCCTAGCAACTGAAGAAGTAGTTGTGTCTCCGAAAGCTCTTGCCACCAACCCTTCTAACATCTGAAGAAGTAGACATGTCTACGAAGCCTCATGCCACCAACTCTTCTCTTGTTAGTCTCCAAGTGCTACTAACTACCTTGCTGGACCTTTCGAATTAGACTTACATGGCTATTTCTCTGATACTAGTTCTGACTTGTCACCCTGGCTGTAGCTGAAACAACCCCATAATGGTGGTTATTTCTCTCCGGGTTTGTTCCATTTCAGGTTGGGAACATTGCGAGCAAACAAGCAAATCTCTGATCCTAAATTATGTGACACAGTTCCTTTTCCAGCTTTTGCTTGAGGACAGTTGACGTTGCCATACGTTTCTTTCTGCGGTTCAAGCACAGAAGGTTTTCTGTTGTACATCGTCAGCTGGTTTTTGTTGTAGGGAAAAATCATGATTTAACTAGTTTCCCACCAAAATCTTCCAAGATCCTTTCTCTGGATTCTGACAAGGACTTTTCTGGATCCAAGAGGCATCAAAATTGCCACCAGACGTATATTCACTTCCTCGGATGAGTTTCTGGTAGGATTTTTTTTTTGGGGGGGGTCTTTTCCTTGGCGCGTAGCCCTGGGCTTCTAAGCAGTAAGGATGTGCAAAATTTGTTTTGCTTTCGGAGATTTGAGAAAATATTTCACATTCATTGATATTTGCATTAAAACTAAAATGTGGGAGTTTGCCTATTAAAAACTTCAATTGAATCAAGGCAAAAAAAGTGGGTTTTTTTGGTGAAAAAGTGCAAAATCGAATGAAAAAAGCCAGTTTTTCAATTAAATTATTCGACTGCAAAACAAACGGATGGATTTTTGGTTCGATGATGAAATGGAGATGCTTTTTTTCCCATGCTCATCTCTACTAAGCAGAGTTTGGTCCCTGTTTTCTGCAATGCAAGGTGAATTTCCCCCTTCAGGATTTGGAAACGCGTGCCAGTCTTCAGAGTCATGGGCCATGTCCACACAGGTTGGCCCTGATGGGCATCTGGGCGTTCTAGGAGAGGCCTGTACCCACAGGGCGTCTTCCCCCACTATCTTGTGTTCCTTTCTTAAAGTGCCTCCATGAGTAACTGGACTGGATAGCGAGCTGGAAGCGTCGGCTTCTCCACTTGTGTTTTCTACCTTGGGCCGGGAAAAGACCTTCCCTTCCGGCATCCGTCCTTCCGACGGGGCTCAGAGGAGGGAAAGCTCCCAGGATGTTAACTGCCAATCAAGCTGGAGGGAAGCCATGGCTGCTTCCAACACTGCCTCTCTATTTTTCTCCTAACTTGAATTATGATGATTATTTTGGAGATCCTCCTAGGAACTGAGCCTTGTTAGTCCGACCCTTTCAATGTCTGGTTCCAGGGAGGCCGGATATATTTCCCCTGCCTTGGTCTACTTGTGCCTCCCTTATGAGAAGGACCCCCCAGCTACATCCTCTGTCCCAGGTGTCTGCTTAGCCTCCAGCCCTGTATGGATTCCTCTCCCAGCATTTTCTCCTGGTTTGGGGACAGGAAGGCACCACGGAGCAGGAACCTCCATTTCTTTCCAGTCCTGCTGGAGGTGCCTTCTTCCACCTGGACCTCCTTCTCTGGCCAGGAGGACGAGGCAGGAAACCTCTGGACTCCCGAACGGCCAAGCGCTGTCGCTCAGCCCTAACACCGCCTGGGTCTGAGCGATGGACGCTTGGTCTTCAGGATCCTGCTCGTTTGGTTCTGTTTTTAATCTGTCGTCTGCTTTGAACGTCTCCCGTTTTATGTGTCTTGAGGACTATATCCTTAAATCAGGTTTCCAAACAGATCTTTTCTGTTGGGCTCTTGTTTAGATGTCTTAGGCCCAGGTTGCTGTACATTTGTAAATGGTTTGGAATAAACACTTTATTTAATCTTTTTTGGTTTTTTTCTTTTTTTTAAAGAAATGAGTATTTTAAAAGCGTTTTTTTTTAAATAATGAAAAACCTTTAAGAAAAAGTATCTTTCGACTCTCTCCCTGCCTTGCAGTTTCTTAAATGCTGGTTTCCTGAGTCCGGACCTTCTGGGTTTGGATCTTACCCGTCAGCTTCAAAGCAGAAAGTTCTGATGTCTCGGTTTCCTGAAAAGGTCTTAGAGAGAGTTTTGTTGCACTTACATTAGAAGTTGCCTTATGGGGAGTTGTCTGGCCAGAGCTTTCTATCGTCTTGGGAAGAGAAGCCCTTGAAGCTGGAGACAGAGATGAGTCCAGCATTATGCAAGCTAAATTCTATCTCCCTGAGTTACAGGCTTCCCCACTGTGGTTCCCTGCTGTGGTCGGCGGAGGAGAAAGGTCCGGCTCCTGGCTTCAAGGAGCAATTCCACTGAGTTTGCTCTTCCTCACGTGAACGCGAAGCCCCCTGGGTCAGGATGAAGGGAGTCATGGCAGCCTGTGGAGGGCTGGATGGGTGTCCCCGCAGCCTAGATTGCTGACGGCAGCTGAGCCACCTTCAACGTCCGTGGGGGGTGAAAAATGCATTTCAGGTCAATTTGCACTGTGCGTGTTTGCAGAGCTGGTGTGTCCTTGCCTTTGACAAGGGGTGTCGCCTCACTCTTGACATGTGGCTCACTGTGTTTGGGTGCAAGGAAGGGAGTGGAAGAGATGTTGCACAGAGGTGCCCCCAGCCTCTCGTGGTGGGTGCCTTTGGGGTGCCTGGGCCTGGGCCTGACTGGGAGGCTGGAGGTGGGGATCTTCTGATCCAGATGCTGTGATGGAGACGGTGCCTTTACAATCTCAGGTGGTCCATCGGGCAAAGGCAGCGGAGCTCCAGCAGCCCAGCAGTGCAAAGGTGCCACGCTTGTCTCTCTGTCCTCTTGCCTTTCCGAGGCTTCCGTGCCAATGGGGGTGGGTGGGGTGCGTGCGTGCGTGCCCCGCCTTGTGCCTTCCACCCAAGTCTTCTTGGCAGGGCAGAAGGACAAGGTTGCAAACCTCTCTCGGCCCTTTGCTGTTGGACGAGACAAGGGATACGATGGTGAATCTCCCGCCGCCATCGCCCCCCTGTCTGTGCGTTCCAAGGGACTGAATTCCCACATCAAAATATAAGCAAGTAGTGTGAGAGGCCGCAATCTCCATGCCTGGATATGTGGGTTTTTCTCTTGGCGCCCAACGTGGGGGAGAGAAAACGGCGAAAGCCCTGTTAGGAGATGGGAATTGCGTGCGAGTGCAGTCGGGGGGCGGAAATTGCGTGTGATAGGAGTCAGGGAACGGAAATTGCGTGTGAGCGGTGTCGGGGAACGGGGGCAGGTGGGCACGTCTGCGTCAGCTCTCTCCCTCTATACACTTTCAGCACCTGAGCTGAGGGGCCTCCTTGTGTCTAGTCGTGTCTCTATCACCTGCGGACAAGCCAGGCGTGTGTGTTTCTAATTCGGCTCTCCGAAGGGCGATTCCTGCCCACCCACGTCTCTGGTGGCAATACGCACCTCAGCTGGTGTTTCTGTTGGCCATACTGTGTTCAGCCTACCTCAAGAGGTAAATCCGTGTTTCACTGCCCCGCAGCCACAATCCTTTTTTGTTCTACTTTGTTCTAAACGTCTCTTTTCCACACACACAACACTGGAATGTATATCTCCCCCTTGTCAAATCCCGTCGCCCCACCCCACCCCCTTCGCTGTCGCCACCGACTCTTGTTGCAGATTGGATGCTGCTTTAAATGTGAAAAAAAGAGAAACAATTGTTTTTAAAAAGCTATATAAGGAAGAAAAAAATTAAAAAATTAAAAAAAAAATCCTGAATGAAAAGCTAAAAGCTGAATTTATAAGCCTTGTTGCATTTGAGCCAAAAGTGCAAAAAGCGCCGTATAATAAACTAACCTGCCACTCATATAAATATAAATATATATAAATATATTAAAATCAGACTGTTCTACAAAATTGTGTATTTGTATTTTTGTGTACGTACAATTTTCTGCTAAGCAGAAGGAGATGTAGTATAGGATGACGTGAGAGAATTTTTTTTAATCAAATTTCTTTTGCTACTTATTTTTGTTAACATCCATTATGCCTGTCTTTGTCTTCTGTATGTATGACAGTTTTTGGAAGAAGCTGCAGTTTCTCTCTCTTTTCCCCCGTCAAAGAGCCCCTTCCCTTCTCCCTCTCTCTCTCTCTGGGGCTTCAGGGCCCTGATCCGGCTACCACGGCTGGCCTGGCAGAGACCTCGTACCTGCTGGGCCCCAAACTCTGCCCCCCTGTGAACAGCAAAAGAGGTTTCTCATGGTGAAGTTGCTCATAATAAAGTTAAGACCAAGCCATTCTGCTCTGTCCTACAGAAACAAATAGACCCAAAATATAGCTAAACCAAAAAAATTCTGTCCTGCAATATTTAACTTCTTTCTTTTAAAAACATGGTCTGTGGTTGGGTCTCCTGAGGGTGGCGATTGTGGACGCCTATACAGCCAGGTCCCAGCCCACTGGCGTCTTGAGGAAAGGGCATCGGGTGGGTGGAGTTGGGCAGTTCTAAGTGCCCAAAGCATCTCACCCATCTTTCCTGGGAGTCCCATAATGCACTGGGGGCCTTAGGCGCAGGCAAGCAGGTTGTAGGAACAAGATTGCCTGAGAACAAGGGTCTTGGATGGTGTTTCTCTCCCCTTTTGAAGACGTTTAGGCCCTGAAGACCCCATTAGGAACCTGATAGGGACCCATGCCGAACGGACCCTCCACCTACCTTCCGCACGGACGACCCCATGAGGACCTCGTGGGGGACTCGCCATCCGCATGAGCGTCTCCTGATTCCAGTCCTAATGGGGTCTCCAGGCACGTAGATCCGGATTCTCGGTGGACCCCTTTAATGGTGTCTTCAATCCGGTCTGCCATCATGAAGACCAGATTGCAGAGCGTGCTAGTGCACATGGGCTAATGGAGTGCAGGGGTGGGCCTAGAGGAAGCGACCCTGGAGTGGCGGAACTTCCTCCTTGGGCCTCATCAGGGCCTAGGGAAGGGTCTAAATGCTCTGTGCATACTTATGGGGTCTGTGGAAAGATCCGGGACATGATGGACCGGATTTCCTAAGGACCAGGTCCCAAAGATCTGGTCCTCAACATGGATTTAATGAGGTAAGTGCGGAATCTCCCTTAGCAATCATCGTCCTTAAAAAGCGGAGGCTGTTTTCCAGGAGCCTTGCCTGCATCTTCCCTAACCACTAGTGAAAGCCGGGACCACCGTTTCTGAATTCTGAAATATACATTATTATTGGGGTGGGGTGGGGAGCAGTCAGTGCCTTGAGGTCCTCACTAACTTGGGTGCTTCCATAGCAGCCGACTCTGGTCCTATGGCACCCAGAGTCTGGCTGTGCCAAGTCAGCGGGGGGCGCTCCTGGGAAATGCCTTTCCATTATTCCAAGTGGGACTCTCCAGTCTTGCCGTTGCTGGGTGGCAGCCGGATGCGGCCGGTGGCGAGTGCTGGTCGGGGGGGGGGGAGCATTGGGAACTGGGGTACACAGACGTAGGCAAGAGAACACCCACCACCCTGTTTTCCCATGGTGCATGCAGCCGTAGTGCCAGAACCACACATGGCCCAAAGTGGAAGGCTGCTTTTTAGCCGCTAGGGTTATGGCAAACCGGGCAGCAGAAATTCGTGGCTGAATATGTTCAAGCCCTTACTTGGAAGCCAACCCAACACTCCCCTTGTTTCAGAATAGGCGTGTAGGCTAAATTTGTGCATGCTAAAGGGTGCTGGTGGTGCTCTTATGGGGAACCAGCCCATGCAGCGTGCCCATTCATCGAGCAGGACTTGGGGGCTCCTTCCCCCCCAGCATACCCCCTCCTAGGCAGGCGCCCGTCGTTGTGGTAGATGGCGGTCATGGCTCCATTCAGGGCACCTCTCAGCGCATGCAGGTCGGAAAACGGCTCAGGGCCCTTCAGCTCTTTCCCCATTTTGGAAAACCCATAGAAAGGATCCCCGCAGTTGCCCGTTGGCTGGCAGAACCACGCGTGGTTCGTTCCACAGCCTCCCGTAAGATCGGGGAAGGGCCGTGGCCTGGATCCATTTCCTTCCCCGGCCGCAAGAGAGAGACACTACACCTTTCTATGTAGGGCTCATATTTATACCAATGTGTACTGACTGTGGCAAAGTCCTTGTTTCCGTATGTGACTGGCGAAGGAGAGAAACAAGTGCTCTATTGTATTGATTAAAAACTAGAGTTAAAAAAAAATGAGTCCTGTATCATTGTATCTCCTATTCTGGATTATTAGTGCCTTTTTGGACAGTAGACTGTTCTGTAATTAAATTGTAGTATAAATGCTTTTTTTGTACAGTTTTGTTTTAATAAAACTTTTTTTTTAATTTGTGTTTATTTTAGTATTGTACCTACTAGAAAATTAAAATGTATAATTGAAAATTGGTTTCAGTTTCTTTGTGAGATGTGGGTGAAAGATGCCACCAGCACCTTTGTGGGTTGGAAGGTCCCTCGACACCCAATGGAGACGCGTCTGAAATAGGGGAACACATCTGGCCCCTTCTCTGCTGTCCAGAGGGTGACTTTAGCCCATCTGGGTTCTCAGCATCACGAAAGAACGTAAGAGCATAAGAGAAGCCCTGCTGGATCAGGCCACAGCCCATCTAGTCCAGCATCCTGTCGCACACAGTGGCCCACCAAATGCTCACGGGCATCTCAGGCAGAGACAAGGACAAACCTTCTCCTGCTCTCGAGTCCCAGCAGATGGCCTTAGAAGCGCCTCAGTTCCTCCCCCCCTCAGCCTGAAGGATGAGCTTTCTAGAAGTCTTGGAAGCTGGAGGGCTTTGACCATGCTGACCTTAGGGGAATCTAGAATCATAGAGTTGGAAGGGACCGCCAGGGTCATCAAGTCCGTCAAGAAGTTTGCGCTTGGCTGCCTGTCGCTGGAAAGCAAAGGGCGAACTGGCCCAGACATGTGCTAAGCCATTTTCACTGGTGGATTCCTATTAGGGATGCGGATGAATATTCAGAACATTTGAAATTCGTACAAATTCAAATCGAAGGTTGGCACATCTGAAGGTTGGGATCTGAATGCAAATTGAATGTTTTGATACATTCGTATGAAGCTTCGTATGCAGCTTTGTATGGGACTGAACATTTGTATTGAATATGGATCCTATCACATTTGAAAGAGATCTATTCAAACAAATACACATTTTTTAGCATTCGATTCAATAGTGATCGGATACAAATTATATATATATTATATATCCTGCACAAGCAGGATATTTCTAAGGCCATTTGGTGGGATTCGAGAGCAAGAGGAGGTTTGCCCTTGTCTCTGCTTGAGAGGCCCATGGGCAGTTGGTAGGCTACTGTGAGAGGCAGGATAATAAACAAGATGGGCTGTGGCCTGATCCAGCAGGGCTCCCCTGAGGTTCTTATGGACTAGATGGGCTGTGGCCCGATCCAGCAGGGCTCCCCTGAGGTTCTTATGGACTAGATGGGCTGTGGCCTGATCCCGCAGGGCTCCCCTAAGGTTCTTATGGACTAGATGGGCTGTGGCCCGATCCAGCAGGGCTCCCCTGAGGTTCTTATGGACTAGATGGGCTGTGGCCTGATCCCGCAGGGCTCCCCTAAGGTTCTTATGGACTAGATGGGCTGTGGCCCGATCCAGCGGGGCTCCCCTTAGGTTCTTATGGACTAGATGGGCTGTGGCCCGATCCTGCGGGGCTCCTCTTAGGTTCTTATGGACTAGATGGGCTGTGGCCTGATCCAGCGGGGCTCCCCTTAGGTTCTTATGGACTAGATGGGCTGTGGACTGATCCAGCAGGGCTCCCCTTAGGTTCTTATGGACTGGATGGGCTGTGGACTGATCCCGCAGGGCTCCTCTTGGGTTCTTATGGACTAGATGGGCTGATCCAGCAGAGCTCCCCTTAGGTTCTTATGGACTGGATGGGCTGTGGCCTGATCCAGTGGGGCCCCTCGTATGTTATTATGTTCTTATCCCTAATGCTTACTGAATGCAGCCCCTCCTCCAACCCGTTTGTGCACCTACCTGCAATGTCCGGGTACCCCCCCCTTACCTCATGGGGGAAGCACCAGTGTATGCTCACAGCATCATTACTGGGGCAACCATGATGCCCCTCTTCATGTGGTGTGCCAGCTCTGGAAGTGGTGCAAATAGGCCTCCCAGAGCCTGGTGCTGGTTAAGGTAGGTGCCCACCATGGGGGTTGCCCTCCTGCACAGAAGCTACTGTTTCTGGTAAGGAACAGCTCCTTTACATGTGAATCCACTGTCCTGGAGCTCACCCCATGGCAACTAATCGACCAAATGTGGGAAGGCCCAGAGTGAAGTTGGTTATTGCCATAGCATTTTGGAAAAGGAAAAACAAAACCCCGTACGGAGTGCAGATAGCAACTGCAGAGGTCAGAATTGGGACCAGTTTGTCTGGATTCTCACATTTCCACTACTAGGCGAGGAAACTTTAGTTTGCAAAACTCAGGATTTTGTCCATGCATATGATGCTGGAGACAAAGTCCCTGAAGGGAACCCCAGCCCAACTAGAACCATAGAATTCTGGAAAGGGCCAGCAGAGCACCTCATCTAAGCCTTTGCAATGTTTACACCAATTGGATCACAACATTCTGACAAGCGGCTGTCAGTCTGGTTGGCTTTGCACTTACAGGCCTAGTACAGTAAAACAGGACCATGCCAGTTAGGTAGAGACCCAGTGTGGCACAGCTCTGACAGTCAGCCCCGTCTTGGGCCAGCAGCACTCAAAGTGTGAATGGTCAGGCCAAGGCAGGCTGGATTGTCATGGCAATATCCTGTGCGTGCTCAGACGTTGCCATGGCAAACTGGATGCTGTGTGTGATTGCGTAGCTGCGATTGCGCCACCACACCCACTTGCCGTTCTCCATCTGGAGGAGGGTGTGGACGTTGCTGTTCTGGAGACAGTTGGCCTCTCCTGCTCAAGCTGTGCACTGCTTTTTAGCAGTCCATAGCTAGGTTGCTCCAGGAAAGCTGCATTGGCGGAGGAACGTGAGCAGAGTGATTGAGCAAACAGCCTAGATCAGGGGTCCCCAACCACTTATCCACCGGGGGGGGGGGGTGTTTGCTGGTCCGCGCCACCGCCACAACAAGCTGCCACACCATGCCACACCGCACCCCCACCACACCATGCCCCTGCTACGCCATTGAAAAGGAAGCCAGTCCCTGGTGCAAAAAAGGTTGGGAACTCCTGGCCTAGATCACTCCAAGTGGTTTCAAAAGGCGTCTTATAGAAAGCGTCCTGAGTTTCAGAACCCACAGTCCTTTCAGGCCACTGCTGAAAGTTCTTCCAGTCAGGAAAATGTTGCTTTGTAAGTGGGTTTGCTATGGCACCCACTGATGCCCATGAACCACTGCTATCGGGCAGATTTGCACTTCCCGTTCCATCCAGGGGACAGGAAAGGTGAACTTCCCCTACGCGTACTAGCATTCACATGCTAGTACCATGCCAACCCACCCCAGACGTGTCCAGACACTTACCTTAAGGGCAGATGAGTTTCAGGGGCAGGTGCCACCGTCTTCTGTCTGGATGCTGGCACCACTGCACGTGTGCTGGCGACGTCACCAAGACAACAGTGAGACACTGCGCATGCGCACTGGTGTTGGCATGTCACGTACTGCACCAGCTCACACGTGCCCCTCCGTGGGCCACAGAGGTGCAGACGGGCTTGCCAGAGGACACAGCAGGGTATGGCAGAAGATGCTTTAAGTTTACATGTGGAGCGCACATAGTTTGCCTCCAATGCTCTCCTACATGGAAGGGGCCATTACTGAGATGGAAACGGGGCCCCCAGTGGAGATGCTTCTTCTGGGGTGGGGGCGCTAGATGCAAGCCTCTGTCTTCGTCAGACTGAATATCCTCAGTCCCTCTGCCTGTCCTCAGGTCCTCCATGACATACGCAGCGCAAAGAAGTCCCATCCCTTTAGCAAACCCACAGGGCGCTCCATTAAGGCACGTGGCTCTTGGTTTGGCTTATTTTATTTCATTTTATTTAAGAATTTATATCTTAAATTAGGGCGGGGAAATCAGGCCTGACGCAAAGGAGGCATTTATTATTTCGGTAACGTCATGTCACAGATATGATACAAGAGCACAGGTTTAGTATAATACAGCAGCATTAAAAACTTTACATTTCATTACAAGAATCTTTGGATTTTAGCGCATTTTCAAAAGATGTGACCGTCAATACTTTTAATACCCGCTAAATATCCTTTCTTTATATACAGTCTCCCCACATTTACAGAAATCAACAAAAGGAGAAGAATAACATGCAAGGCGACATTAAAGAGCACTTTGAGAGGAGGCAGAGCCCCAAAGGTATCGGCTGCAGGCAGGACCTTCGTCCACTGCGACCAGACGGCCCTGACCGTGTTTCTGCACTGAACTGGCTCATCCCCGTATGGGGGAGAGGGCGGCCCATGCCAGGATGCGTCCTCTGTCCCCACCTGGGATGGGTCACCCCTGGTGCGGAGTGTGGCCGTCCGTGTTGCGACAGCCTGTTCTTGTACCAGCTCAGAGCTGATGACAGTTCGGGGCCTTTGGAGTTAGGGCGCACCTGTTTCGGTGGCCCACCTGGTCGGTCGGTCAGCCAAAATGGATCCTCCGTGGTTTAACGGGCCCACAGAAGTGTGCCATCAGCTCACCTCCTTGGTCCTGTACACTGGCAGACACTGAGGTTGACCAGTTAACTGGAGTAGGACGCCATTTTGGGCACCCTAGACGCTCTGCGCTCCCCTCCGGTGTAGGCGGGGCATACTGGGGGTGGGAGGGGCCCTCCTGACCCTGCCCAAAAGAGGCTCTGAGGCCATTCAGATAGCCCAATAAGGGTTTGTGCAGAAAGGGCCTGAAAGTCCAGCTCCCTTCGGCCGACCGACTGGGCCTGGCAGGAAGTGGTGGGATTGGAACCCAGGAACGTAAGGTTGGGGGCACATTTGAGCACTTTGGTTGTGGGGCAGGGGGTGTTTTGCAGGGGCAAATAGTCATTTCCCATTAGTCTAGTGTGGCAGGCGTGCAATGGTTAGGCTCATCCAGAACCACCCACAGCTACTCAACAGGGATGGGCTGAGCAGCTGTCAGTCACAGGCCAACAGCAGGGAGGGACCAAGGACCCCGGAGTGCTTTCCTTAACTGCTCTGCATAAGAACATCAGAGGAGCCCTGCAGGATCAGGCCACAGCCCATCTAGTCCAGCATCCTGACTCACACAGGAGCCCACCAAGTGCTTCTGGACATCACAAGCAAAACCTTCTCCTGTCCTTGAATCCTCTTGCTTGTCCCCCCCAGCCTGGAAGCTGCACTTAGGCGTCCATTCTAGTAGCCACTGCGGCATTACCCACATCCTCGGTGCCATCATAGGACCCTTGGCAGAAGGGCCTTCGGGGGATGCTGACGCGTGGCACCCTTTGGACACGTTGTGCCAAAGGCTGCACAGGGAGCAAGAGGCAGGTTTCCTGCTTTGCATGTTTTCTCATTTGCCAAAGAACATGCACAGAGGGCCAGGACTGTTAGGGAAAGCTCTCCATGCCCCTGGGCCTCCAGCGGTGGTTAGTGTCCCACGACTAACGCATCCCTCCAAACGGTTTGTTCGCACCCTGGTTTGAAGGAGGGACTTTCCAAAACCCTAAGCCCAGTAGCAACCAACGTAGAGGGGCCCCCCCGATCCACACGAGGTTCCACTCCAAGGAGTTGCTTGAAAGTGAAACTGAGTTAAGAGTGAACCCCCCCCCCCGACCTCTCCTTGGTGGTGGGAAAAGGCATGGAAGTGGAAGAGGAAAGCTTAATGCCATAGCTGCTTCCAGATGCCACTTACTCCGCTGTATTTGGATATTCCGGAGCAAAGCACAGGTGCTCTGGAATATCCATGCGGTATTCCGGGATATTCAAATACAGCAGAATAAATGGCCAACCTCCGGACACAGCCAGGGTTTCAGTGGGTGCAACACGCTCTACACAAACAACCTGAACTGAATTCACTTTAAGGGGGGCCTTTCACCGTATCTGCAGATCAGAGGCCTGGAAACCTTCCAGGCTGTGAGTCTGAGAGGCTCTGAATTTATGGCCCTTAGGGTCTACCTGGTGGTGTCTCTCTGCCCGAGAAGCCAGAATGAAACACCGGCGTTGGCCCAGCGTGAGAAGATGACCCTTCACCCAGCAGGCCATAGGAGTTTAGTTTGGACATCATGGATGCTAATCTAGGGGTGCTGTAGAGCTACAGCGTGTTCAAGAATGACAGGTAATATTCCTTCCAGCCCAAGTGTTTATGCTGATGGGGAATTGCTCTGCAATCTAATTTCCAATGCGGTGCACGAAAGACCCTTCGCCAGACAAGATCTCACTTCTACTCCATCACTTGCAACAGCGCTGCAGAGTGGATTAGCTGCCACAAACGCAGCCAGGATGGGTAGCGCCAGCTCTTCCGCTGAGCAGTAGGAACTGTGGCACAGAATGAAGAAGAAGAAGAAGAGTTGCCTTTTCTACCCTGCTTTTCTCACCCATTTACAGGGACTCAAAGCGCCTGACAAGCCTTCTGTTCTTCTCCCCACAACAGAACACCCTGTGAGGTGGGTGGGGCTGTGAGAGGTCGGAAGAGAGCTGTGACTAGCCCAAGGTCCCCCAGCAGGCTTCATGGAGGAGTGTGGAATCAAACCCAGTACTCCCAGATAAGAGTCCGCCTTCCTAACCACTAGACCAAACTGCCCAGAAGGGTGGAGCAGTCCTTGCTTCCACCCTAAATACCGCAGCAGAGAAGACCTTTGTTTTTGAAAAAGCATCGGTGCAAATCGAGAGCGTTTTCAAGGGGAAACAGCTGCGAATTGAACGCTTTACCGCATGCAGTGATTTCTTTCAAGAAAAGTACCTGAATTCTGCAAATGAGCTTCTCAGCTTGTAGGAAATGTGGAGAGGACCGTTGGAGAGCTCCAGCGTGGGTCATCTCAGAACCTTGTACTTGAGTAACCTGAACGTTGCCAGCATCCTCTCTGAAAAGCCCACAGCTTCGATAGGAACAGAGGCGGGGATTTCTATACCCTGGCCACGATCCAGACCGCGCATTGCCATGTTTTCCCTTCCCTCTCTGCTTTCAAATCTGCCCCGCATGAAGCACTTTGCAAACGTGTTGTTGAATATAAAAGCTCCCCAAAGGGAAGGAAAAAACCCTCTTGTGCAATGCAGCCCAGTAAAAGGGAGGCCGTAATAAAATGGGAGGGGAAAGGTATCAAGGTGGGTCACGGCTCAGGACACGTCCGCACAGCTTGCGCCCGCATGGGAAAGCGCCTGGAGGGTTTTATTCAGACGAGGCGTGCTAAAGGCGTCACAAGGCGATGTCCGCGTGAGCTGCAAGGACAGAGTGGACGGGACAGAGAGTGGATCTCGGACAGGAGATCTAATCATCAGATCTCTGCCGATCAGACTGCGGAAAGCAGAAAGTGGATCTTGGCAGCTTTGCAGAATCCCAGCAGTTTTGCTGAGGCTCAATTTTGCCAGGATCTGGGCTAATTCTACGCCTTTTAAAGATCTGGCCGAGCGTGGACAGTAGAAACCACTATGCTCTTGTGAAAGGGACCAGACCAGGGATGGAGTGAATGGGGGTTTTTTTGCATTTGATTGGTACTGGATGTAAGAAAATCTGTATTCATTTGAATAGATCCCCTTTGAACGTGGTAGGATTCTATTCGATATCAATATATTCATTTGTATACATATCCTATACGAATGCATTCATATCTAATACGTATCCTGTAACTTATCTGCTCTGAAAGCGTCAAATCTGCCCTGAATCCACTTTGAATCCGCTCTCAATCCACGCCAAATGCACTCTGGATCCATTGCAGATGTGACTGGCGCAGCTGATTTCCCACCTCCCCAGGTCACAAAGGTTCTGAAGCATTAATACAAATACAAATGTCAACATACGAATGTTGTAACATTTGATTCGAATACAAATGAATTTGTACAAATATATAACGCTACGAATATGCCTAGACCAGACATCTGTGTGGAAACCATAATTTATTCTTGAATGTATCCCACATGCCAGTGCAGACCACATCAGGCCACAGGTAAGGCCTGACAGAGGCCGCATTAGCGTGCGGAGAACAGATCCCTTATCCTGAGATATATCGGAGAAATAGCCGTGTTAGTCTGATATCAAAAGGCCAGCAAGGTAGTTAGTAGCACTTGGAGACTCACAGGAGAAGGGTGGGTGGAATGAGCTTTTGTAGACATGCCTACTTCTTCAGATGCTAGGGGCCCCAATGGGCACGTCTACGTCTTCAGATGCTAGGGGGCCCAATGGGCACGTCTACGTCTTCAGATGCTAGGGGGCCCAATGGGCACGTCTACGTCTTCAGATGCTAGGGGGCCCAATGGGCACGTCTACGTCTTCAGATGCTAGGGGGCCCAGTGGGCAAGTCTGCTTCTTCAGATGCTAGGGGGCCCAATGGGCACGTCTACTTCTTCAGATGCTAGGGGGCCCAATGGGCACGTCTACTTCTTCAGATGCTAGGGGGCCCAGTGGGCAAGTCTGCTTCTTCAGATGCTAGGGGGCCCAATGGGCACGTCTACGTCTTCAGATGCTAGGGGGCCCAATGGGCACGTCTACTTCTTCAGATGCTAGGGGCCCCAATGGGCATGTCTCCTTCTTCAGATGCTAGGGGACCCAATGGGCACGTCTACTTCTTCAGATGCTGGGGGCCCCAATGGGCACGTCTACGTCTTCAGATGCTGGGGGCCCCAATGGGCACGTCTACGTCTTCAGATGCTAGGGGGCCCAATGGGCACGTCTACGTCTTCAGATGCTAAGGGGCCCAATGGGCACGTCTACGTCTTCAGATGCTAGGGGGCCCAATGGGCACGTCTACGTCTTCAGATGCTAAGGGGCCCAATGGGCACGTCTACGTCTTCAGATGCTAGGGGCCCCAATGGGCACGTCTACGTCTTCAGATGCTAAGGGGCCCAATGGGCACGTCTACGTCTTCAGATGCTGGGGGCCCCAATGGGCACGTCTACGTCTTCAGATGCTAGGGGGCCCAATGGGCACGTCTACGTCTTCAGATGCTAAGGGGCCCAATGGGCACGTCTACGTCTTCAGATGCTAGGGGCCCCAATGGGCACGTCTACGTCTTCAGATGCTAAGGGGCCCAATGGGCACATCTACGTCTTCAGATGCTAAGGGGCCCAATGGGCACGTCTACGTCTTCAGATGCTAAGGGGCCCAATGGGCACGTCTACGTCTTCAGATGCTAGGGGCCCCAATGGGCACGTCTACGTCTTCAGATGCTAAGGGGCCCAATGGGCACGTCTACGTCTTCAGATGCTGGGGGCCCCAATGGGCACGTCTACGTCTTCAGATGCTAGGGGGCCCAATGGGCACGTCTCCTTCTTCAGATGCTAAGGGGCCCAATGGGCACGTCTACGTCTTCAGATGCTAAGGGGCCCAATGGGCACGTCTACGTCTTCAGATGCTAAGGGGCCCAATGGGCACGTCTACGTCTTCAGATGCTAAGGGGCCCAATGGGCACGTCTACGTCTTCAGATGCTAGGGGGCCCAATGGGCACGTCTACGTCTTCAGATGCTAAGGGGCCCAATGGGCACATCTACGTCTTCAGGTGCTAAGGGGCCCAATGGGCACGTCTACGTCTTCAGATGCTAAGGGGCCCAATGGGCACATCTGCTTCTTCAGATGCTAGGGGCCCCAATGGGCACGTCTACGTCTTCAGATGCTAAGGGGCCCAATGGGCACATCTACGTCTTCAGGTGCTAAGGGGCCCCAATGGGCACGTCTACGTCTTCAGATGCTAAGGGGCCCAATGGGCACATCTGCTTCTTCAGATGCTAGGGGCCCCAATGGGCACGTCTACGTCTTCAGATGCTAAGGGGCCCAATGGGCACGTCTACGTCTTCAGATGCTAAGGGGCCCAATGGGCACGTCTACGTCTTCAGATGCTAAGGGGCCCATTCGGGCCCCCTAGCATCTGAAGAAGTAGACGTGCCTACGAAAGCTCATGGCACCAACCCTTCTCCTGTGAGTCTCCAAGTGCTACTAACTACCTTGCCGGACTATCCTGAGATATGTTCCCTATAAAGTCCAAGTGTGAACAGCCCCTGCGCTTGCAGGTACACAATTCTCAATGCAGACAAAACCACAGTAAACCCTATAAACGTTAACAGAGATCAAATGTATCTCAAAGTCACTCGCCTCCTTTTCCTGAACTATGGGACGCTCACACAGCCGGAATCGACTGCTCGTCCAGTTTAAGTCTCAGCTGTAGAGCGAGGGAAGACAACATGGATTTGTATTGCCCAAGCTGAGGTGGTCTCTGCTGGCTCCAGCTTTTCCTTCCCTTGCAACCGCCTTTCGGACGCTTCCCCACCAGCTAAGCACCCTTGACTTTGTTCTCTTGCATAGGACTAGAGGTACCTCCACCTCCTCCTTCTGCCCACCTCCATTACTGCCCCCTCTGCTTTGGACTTACTGAAAAGACAGCCACGAAAGCCACTTTCTACGTGGCATGCCTACCATTCCATTGCATAGAACCATAGTATCTCAGCTGGAAGGGACCTCCAGGGTCATCCAGTCCAACCCCCTGCTCAATGCAGGATTCCCTAAACCATCCCGGGGTGTCATTCCACCGTGCTCCTTTAATCTGGATTTAGAAGATCCGGATCTAAGGAATGGGTACTTCCCTTAATCTGGATCTAGTAGATCTGAATTAAGGGAAGTACCCAATGTGTTTCCATGGGAGCTCTAGCACCTAATAGCAATGGGTGCTAGCCTCCCTGCTGTGGAAACAGCAGAGCACCCATTTGGAAATCCGAATCTACCCACAGGTGTTTTGGGGGACAGGGGGTGCAATCTCCAAAGTTGCCTTTGGAGATTAGTAAAGGCTCCTCTAGACCCCATTGCCCAACTGCAGTGGAAAACAGGCTCCCTATAATCTGGATTTTTTAGACCTTTAATGGGGTCTACACGAAATCCAGATTATAGGTCCTGAAGGACCCATATGATCCGTATTTCCCTAGCTGTGGTGGAAACAGATGAGTCCCTAATGGGGTCCGTAGTGGAAATGGGATCATCCGGCTCTCAGCCAAATGGGTCCTTAATGGGTGCTAAAATGGGTACTTTCTGCCAGTGGAAAAACATCCCTGGACAGAAGCGCCCTTTACCCCAGGGATCCCCACTTTTTAAAGCAGAGCCCTGTTAGAATTTTTATTTCAACTCTGAACTAAATATTCCACAGGGTCCCCCCCCCCCAAATGAAAATTAAGGGAGCTCCGTCAACATCACCCGTGGCCTCCTAGGCATGATGAAAGATGTCTTCTACCCAGTATAAATAACTTCTGGTCCCAGAATTTTCTAACTGGACCTGCTGCCTGGGATCCTGACAGAACGAGGAATGGCCCAGCTCTGTCCAGAGATGCTGCAGGGATCTGAATCGGAGATGTATATGTAAAGCGGGTGGCCTACTCTAGCGTTGCACTCCTCTCTGCTGAACATCTGAAGGCCCCTCCATCTTTTCCTTCCAGCCTTGGAGCTGAGTAATGAAGGCACTTGGCTACACCTCCTTATGAGGCCCACAGAGGACAGGGGTATTTTCATGGCCACCTCTTAATCTAGATGTTTGAAATACGGCCACAGAACTGTTTTACAGAGCTAAGACTGCCCAAGGCGTCCAGGATTTTCCGACTTAGCAAACCACGGGCGCCACAAAGCCATCAGGCTTTCTGCTAGCAGCGAGAGTGACCGTTCAAAATTCAGAGGGGCGCTTAGAAGGTGTATTAACACAATTATTTTTCTATTTAACAGCGATCAAGGGAGAGTGGAGGTCATTCTGGGCTTGACCTGGTATCTTGCGTCCACTTTCCATTGAAGGAGCTTCAAAAAGGGGTCGGCCGCCTTCCGACGGGCTGATTTGCTCAGAATGCATTGTTAAATTGAAGATGTTTAGATACTGAATCCACCCAGCTGAACCATTAACGGACATCACCTGCTCCCTAGGCTTCTGGTCTGGTTGAGGGTCTGTCTAAGAACCAGGCCGTGGTGAGGACTGGTGAAAGCCCTAGAAATGTATGGGGCAACCAACCTGTCTTGCCTCCACCATGACTTCCTTGCAGCCTGGACTCACAGTCCACCAGCCAGGGGCATCTAGAAAGACCCTTGTTCCTCTCCGCTGGCCTGGGCAGCTAAAACAGGTCTCCGGCACTCTCTGGAGCCAGTGGGCAGCAGCACAGGACCGAGGACAGGCCAGAGTCCTGCGGAAAATTCAAGCAACAGCCAAGTGGCCACCGGGAAGTGCCAATAGCCGGTTTTAGCTGGTGCTTCTCTTTGAAAGGACACAGGGTCCTCGTGCAAAGGGCCCAGTGGGCTCTCTAGACCACGGAAGGTGGCCGGCTGATTGTAAGTCGCATGGGCTTTACAGTTATTATTTAAATAATAGCAATAAATAACAAATAAATATGGTAGCACCGGGGAAAGAGATGCGATCCAGCTTAACAGACTTAGCCAGACCAGAACCTTAAGAGGTCCTTTGAGCAACCGTAGACCAATGGCGGAGAGACAACTTCACCAATGCCGCATTGTCGGCGAGCTTTTGCCTTTTACAATTAAGATCTTTCCTTTGTTTTACATGTCAGGAAGATTTTAGTAGGCAGTGCAGGGAAACCCAAAGGGCCATCGTTAAGAGGGTTAAGGATATGCATGTTAAAAAAGGAAGGAAGGGCTCCAAAGCTTCACTGAGAACAAGTCCCATTTCTGAGGAGCCACCACCTGCCAGGCCATGGCATTTTGCTCTGCTCTGCTCATCTGCAGAGATGACAGTGTTAGAACAGGGTCTTGTGTTCGGCCTGCTCACATCTCCTCAAAGGGGAGAAGGAACCAGGTGGGAACAAAGCAGATCTGGCTTCCCCTTCGGCTCACATCCTCTTCGCCATTGTGCCCAGGGTGGGGGGGGGGGGGTGGGGGGCCGTGGGAATCTGCTGAGCACAGAGGTGAGCAAGAGAGTCAGTGTCTGCATCAAGAGTCTTGCTACCCCCTCATGACAAGGACTTACAAAATGTCTGTGCGCCACCTGCATGAAGAGCATGAGACCCCGAACAGCCCAGAGGGGCCTTTCTTCTCTTGGAGGGCCCAGTTGCGCCACACTGGGGAGGGGTGTCCAAAATGGGGGTGGCTGTCCGTGTTAGTGTACGACCATCCTGCTGGGCGGGTCCCTTTCAGTTAGCCCACGATTTCCTGTTCTCTGTGTTCTTCTGGGCCTTTTCCGAGCGCAGCGTGGGCCCCCCCTCGCTCTTGGCCAAGGCGGTGAGAGAAGCCAAGTTGGAGGCGGAGTCCGAAAAGGCGCCGCTCCGCCGGTGCTCGGAACCGGATCCGCCCTGCAGCTTCATTCCGGCACTCCGGCGCCTCACCGGCCCTGTGGCCCTTCTGACCCGACTCGGCTTCACGAGGAGCCCGTAGCCCGGATTGCACTTGAAGTACTGGCGCCCCCCGATGGAGCCGTCGTTCTTACCTGTGGAATGAGAGAGAGGCTCCTTTTTAAAGGGCTTTTGAGAGATCTCTTCTCACAACCTTAAACTCCTAGGGCTTAAAAAGAACCAAAAATGACAACAGGAGAAGAAGAAGAGGAAGAAGAAGACTTGGCTTTTCTACCCTACTTCTCTTGCCAATTTAAGGGGACTCAAAGCGGCTGACAAACCTTCTGTTCTTCTCCCCACAACAGGCACCCTATGAGAAGAAGAAGAGTTGGCTTTTCCACCCTGCTTTTCTCACCCATTTAATGGGACTCAAAGCGGCTGACAAACCTTCTGTTCTCCTCCACAACAGAACACCCCATGAGGTAGGTGGGGCTGTGAGAGCTCAGAAGAGAACTGTGACCAGCCCAAGGTTACCCAACTGGCTTTCTGGAGGGGTGTGGAATGAAACTCGGTATTCCCAGATAAGAGTCCGGCTCCTTAACCACGAGACGAAACAGGCTCACAAGGAGTATTCAGGTGAAACTCATCCGGCCGTATGGTGGCCCTCCAAGTCTACGTGGGCTTGCCTGGATGGCCATGTGAACATATAAGAACACAAGAAGTGCCCCACTGGATGGGGGCCACAGCCCGTCCAGTTGTGCAGCCTTTCTCATGGAGGTCAACCAGCCGCAAAGGGTAAAGCATCACTGGTCTTTCTGCATCCCCAAAGAAGAAAAAAGAAAGGGGGAAAAAAATAAGCAGCATGATGTTTATTGGAGAAGTGAAGGTACCACCAGGTTGCTCATTATTTGATTTTAGTTGGTGTTACCCGCCCGGAGACCTTTGGGTATAGGGCAGGATAAAAATGTGAATGAATGAATGAATGAATGAATGAATGAATGAATGAACTGCAAAGGTGCCTGCAACTTCAGTTGTATTCAAAAGCCAACGGAAGACTCTGCTGCTGCTTCCACCAAAGGCGTAACCTCTCCGTTAACAGACCAGCTCTGGCTGTTGACCACATATCTGCCCAACCTGTGTACGAATGTCCGAACACAAATGTTACGAATATCTGGACACATCCCTGGCTTGGATAGGTGCAAAATGGTTGAGCCAGTGAGGAGCTGGGTGCAGTCTTTTCCTGCTTTGCACCGAACTGTTCTTTCCCTGGCGTGCTCAGACAACTTGCAACGTGGGCCTAGCTGAGCGTGTATTTTACCTTGGCATCCTGCTAAGGAACCGTTAAAGATTAACAGGATGCCAAGGTAAAATACACACTCAGATAGGCGCGCAAGAGGCCCGCGTTGCAAGTGGTCTGAGCATGCCAGGGAAAGAACAGTGGGAAAAGATTGCACCGAGCTCTTGGGTGTTTTTCCACTGTCAAAAAAGTACCCATTTTTGCACCCATTAAAGACCCGTTTGGGTGTGAGCCGGATGATCCCATTTCCACCACGGCACCCATTTGGGACCCGACTGTTTCGACTGCCACTGGGGAAATCCGGATCAAATGGGTACTTTCTGGCCTTTAATCCGGATTTTCTGTAGACCATTAATGGGGTCTACAATGGGGTCTTCAGGCAGAAAATCCAGATTAAAGGGAGCCTGTTTCCACGCTTGTGTGGCAATGGGGTCTAGAGGAGGCTAGGGGGAGGGGGCACCCATGAGGGGGGCGGAGCCCCAAAACCTACGCTTCGAAGTCATTTCGAAGTCACTTCAAAGTCTGTGCAAAATAGCTCCGGAGCGTCTTTGAAGTCTGTGCTGATCTTCGGAGTGAACTCCGAAGTGACTCCGAAATCACTCCAAAGTCACTTTGAAGTTCACTCCGAAGATCAGCACAGACTTCAATGGAGCTGTTTTGCACAGACTTCGAAGTGACTTCGAAATGACTTTGGAGCCACTTCGGAGATTGCACCCCGTCCCCCCAAACACCTGGGGTGACAACCAGACCCCTCATGGGTAGATCCAGATTTCCAAATGGGTGCTCCGGTGTTTCCACGGCAGGGAGGCTAGCACCCATTGCTACTAGGTGCTAGACCACCCATGGAAACACACTGGGTACTTCCCTTAATCCGGATCTACTAGATTCCTTACATCTGGATCTTCTTAGATCCGGATTAAAGGAGCACGGTGGAAAAACACCCCTTCACTGGCTCCACAATTTGGCACCTATCCGAACCAGGGATGTGGACAAATATTCGTAACATTTGTTATTTGAACGAATTCAGGTGAATTCAGACATCCATACACAAATCGAATGTCACAACGTTTGTACCTTAACATTCGTATGAATATGGATGTTTTGGAATATTCATACAAATAGGTTGGACATTCATTAAACTGGGGGGGGGGGAAACTGAGGGAGAGAGGTGAGGGGGTCTGTGTTTAAGACGGGGGGGGGGAAGCAGAGAGAGGGGCCAGGGGTGCCTGTGTATAAGACAGGAGCGGGATCCGTATCTGTTATTTATTTGTATAGGATATGTACCCAGGATATGAATACATCCAGACGAGTTCATATGAATACATTCGTATCGAGTAGAATCGTACCACATTCGAAGAGGATCCATTCGAACCAATATGGATTTTCTAATATTCGATTCCTTACGAATCAAATGCCAAAACCCCCATTTATGCGCCTCCCTAATCCGAACTAAGCCGAACTGAGATGGTCTGCACTTAGCCAAACCAGACCGCGCAGGTGCTCACGGCAGGCAACGCTTTGCCACCCCAAGGAACGCCTCCCCACGCTTACCTGAAGGCAGGTCCAACTCGACACCAACCCACGTGCCGTCCTGGAAGTCTGTCGGGCCAACGTATCTCACAGTTCCGGTTTTATTTGCGCCGACGGTCACGTATTCGCCCTCCTTGAGCCAATCCGGGATGTCGTTGGCTTCTTCCGAGTCTGACGTAGCATCCAGTTTGTCCTCAGAAGCGACTCCAGCGCCGTTCTTCTGGCCAAGGTCCTGGGAATTCCACCTGCTGGGCTCTCTCAGCTTCTCCTCTTCGGGACTCAAGGCCCCCGTTGGTTCTCCCCCCAACATGTTAGAGAAGGAGCGTAGTTCTGATGTCCGTACGCGTTGGATTTTGAACGGAGAAGAGACTTCGGGGCCACCTTGGGATCTGGAAAGCCCTAGTTCAATTCCAGAGATGTGTTTTGCTGGTTTGGCAACAGAAGGTGGACTCCCAGCTGGTGATGCCCCAAGCTGATGTTTCTTCAAGAGAGAGGGAGAAGAGTTGCCTCCACCCTCAGTAGCCAGGGAAGGAGCACTCTGGTCCTCACATGGGGAGATGGAAAGATCAGCACCAGCTTTTGGCCTTTTGCTGCTGTCACTACCCTTAGTTCTGGTCTGATCAGCTTTAAGGCCAAGGGTGGCTGGATCAGCTCTGGAAGGAGAACAAGGCTCCGTGGTTAAAGCAGGGCCTGATCTGCTGGGGAGCTCAGCAGTGGACACCAGCTGGGAGGCCGGAATGGCCTGGAGGCCGTCACTCGCTGTGGGTGTCTGGCTACCAGCCTGAAGGGGGGTGTCACTTCCAGGGGCAAGAGCTTCCGAAAGGGTTGCTGTGGAAACACTGTGGGAGAAATAGCCACTGGAGGCTTCGCTCAAGGGACTCGGCGGGCCCTCTTGAGAGTCCTGCGTTTGGATGTCCACCATGGATGGCTGCAGAGGCACCTTTGGTGAATGCTCAGGGTTCTTCTCCAACTCTACTGACGGCACCGCAATCTCCAAGGGCTCTTGGCTCCCTTCTCCTGGGGCAACCTGGAGCAGAAATGGGTTGCAGGTCAGACAGTGAGGTCCTTTCTCCCCTTGGCCTTATTCTGGGGTATATCCCAGGACAGAGGCCTGCTGCCCACATGCTAGTGCAGACCACTGGAGGCCCCAAGTGAGGCCTACCACGGTCTGTATTAGCATGTGGACAACAGACCCCTATCGTGAGATATATTCCAGAATAAGGTCGAGTGCAGAAAGTCCAAAATAAAGTCACGTGGTAGAACTCATTCCATGTTGTCCATCTTATTCCTCACATTCCAAACGTTCATTTTATTTTTATTTTGGCAGAAGCTAAGAGGCAGAGATGGGGGCTACACAGCTATCAGCAAGGAACAGCAGAAAGCATCTCTACTAGAAGGTCTGAGGGTATAAGAGGCAGTGTTCGGCCCTGGAACGCCGATTCTGATTCTTGAAGATACTCTACTTCTACCAAAGGAGGTTCTACTTACACTGGCTAAACCTTGTTTTCCATCAGTTTGGCTGTAAAGGGAAACAGGAACTACATGTAGTACTTTTAGTGACCTAAGACATTTTAGTTGCTCTACCTGCTTGCCTATACCCATCTCACCACTGCCTTCTCTGCCTGGAGGAAGTATCAGCCAAGGACCTGACCAAACGGGGGGAAACGTGGCACCTTTATCATGCCACTATGCGGTCTTGCCACATGCATCTGTAGCAACAATGCCATAGAGCCATTATATCCCCCTGAAAGTGCTGAACACTTCTGCTGGAAAGCCCAGAGCTGCTCAGAGGTTTTCCAGCAATAAAAACCTAAGAGGAGCCCTGCTGGATCAGGCGAGAGCCAGGTAGTCCAGCTTCTTGTCGCACACAGTGGTCCACCAATTGCCCATGGGCATCTCAAGCAGAGACAAGGGCAAACCTTCTCCTGCTCCCGAATCCCAGCAAATGGTCTTAGAGGCCTCCTGTCTGAAAAGATGTACTTAGGAATCCATTCTAGCAGCCACTGATACATCTGTCCTCCGTGAATTTGTCTAACCCTCCTTAAAGCCATCTAGGCTGGTTGCTGTTACCACCTCTTCTGGCAGCATATTCCATAGACTGATGACCCTCTGGGTGAAGAAATACTTCCCCCTGTCAGACCTTATTCTCTGACCCATCAGCTTCACGGATGCCCCTTGGTTCTAGTGCTGTGTGATAGAGAAAAGAATTTGCACTTTTTCTTTCCCTGGGGGCAGAATAGCCATGGTGGCTCTGTCCATGATGGGGGTTGAAACAAACGCGCATGTGTGCTGGTGAGGCATGCTTTCAGGTATTTGGCACTGGCTGAATACCTGGAGAAGTGGATCACAAAAATGCCCAAAGACAGTGCAGTGCCTGGCACTGTCTCACTAGGAAGTATTACTGCCAGGATGCAATACCTGCATTATTGCTTCCCTGTAGGATATCTTGCTGCCGTCGGGAGGCAGCCTAAGAGAACCCTCTGTGGCCAGCATCTCTTCCAAAGCAGAGGACCGAACTGTCCTCTGCCCTTGTGAAATGTTCCCTGGGCCCCGAGCGCATGGAAACGAGGCCTTGTCTACAATGTGGACCACACAATGCTGGCAGCAGCGTAACTAGAACAGCTCATCTTTATTGTGGTCAATAAAGGGAAGAAGGGTTGGCTTTTCTACCCCACTTTTCTCACCCATTTAAGGGGACTCAAAGCAGCTGACGAACCTTCTGTTCTTCTCCCCACAACAGAACATGCTGTGAGGTACGTGGGGCTGTGAGAGCTCAGAACAGAGCTGTGACTAGCCCAAGGTCACCCAGATGACTTGTGGAGGAAGAAGAGTTGGCTTTTCTACCATGCTTTTCTCGCGCATTTAAGCGGACTCAAAGCGGCTGACAAAGCTTTCTATTCTTCTCCCCATGACACCATGTGAGGTGGGTGGGGCTGTGAGAGCTCAGAAGAGAGCTGGGACTAGCCCAAGGTCACCCAGATGGCTTCATGGGGGAGGGCAGAAAGAAACCTGGTATTCCCAGGTAAGAGTCCAGTTCCCTAACCACTGGTCCAAACTGGAACCATCAAGCCCTTGAGGCACGGCAACTTGTGCTTTCATTGAAAGTCCGGATTCTGCTCTGCTATTACTCCAGCTGTGGGGGGGACAGTGAGAAAACCAAGTGCGGACTTGCGCAGAGCTCTGTGGCTGCTCACCGGCATTTTGGGGGCCACTGCGGTGACAGGCTGATGGGTCAAATAGAGGCCTCTTACTTCTGGTTTCCGGCCTCTTACTTCCGGCTTGCATGCTAGGTACTTAAATACCTGCCCAGAAAAGGCCAGCTCATGTTATTGGGCTGAAAACTTGCTCACACCACACACGGGGCATGCAAAACACAGCAAACCTGGTTCCAGATTATTTGAATACATTAAACGGATCCTCAGGAGGCAGCCTGGCTAATGGCCATTTTCTTATGAAAGGCCCGGTAGGATTAATGGATAAACGCACAGAGGACAAGAAATATGTCCCCCAATTATTTACTGAAAGATCGCATATATTACAGGAATGAGCTGCTGCTGTTCAAACCAGGCAATTTATATGCGAGAGTAAAACAAGCGAGGCCTAGGCGTTTCTTCAGGCTACGTGGCTCAATTCACAGAAAGGATAAATCACTCATTTCCAGCCTCAAGGGTCACACTCTGTGCCAAATGCAAAAATCTCTCCGAGCAAGTTGACTGGAGAACGGCGTCTCCACAGCTGTACTTCTCAAAGGGTGCTCCACCAGGCGTTCCCGGACGTCAAACTCCCAGAATTCCACACCGGGCTCACCGGGGCGGCCAAGGAATACTGGGAGTTGGTTGGGGACACCTGGAAGACCATGGTTTGACAGACGCCACATGTGTACGGTCCCAGAGTTGGGAGCGCAGTTTCTTAGCGGGCGAAAGGTCTCCCCACCTGTTACCTTGCTGTATCAGTCAAGTGCTGCTAAGAACATAAGAACCTAAGAGGAGCCCTGCTGGATTAGGCCACATAAAAACATAAGAGAAGCCTTGCTGGATCAGGCCACAGCCCATCTAGTCCATAAGAACCTATTAGGAGTCCTGCTGGATCAGGCCACATAAAAACATAAGAGAAGCCTTGCTGGATCAGGCCACAGCCCATCTAGTCCAGCATCCTGTTGCACACAGTGGCCCACCAAATACTCATGGGCATCTCAAGCAGAGACAAGGACAAACCTTCTCCTGCTCTCAAGTCCCAGCAGATGGCCTTAGAAACGCCCCGGTTCCTCCCCCCCCCAGCCTGAAAGATGTACTTAGGCATCCATTCTAGTAGCCATTGATACATCTGTCGTCCATAAATTTGTCTAACCCTTCCTTAAAGCCACCCAGACTGGTCACCACCTCTTCCGGCAGCACATTCCATAAGCCGATGACCCTCTGGGTAAAGAAATCCTTCCCCCTGTCAGACCTTATTCTCCTACCCATCAGCTTCATAGAGTGCCCCCTGGTTCTAGTGTTGTGCGAGAGAGAAAAGAAATTTTCTCTATCCACCTTTTCTTTACCATGCATAATTTTATATACTTCAATCAGGTCCCCTCTCAAACGCCATCTCTCCAGACCGAAGAGGCCTAGATGTTGCAGCCTGGTTTCATAAGGGATTTTGTTCCAGACCCTTAATCATTCTGGTTGCCCTTCTCTGCACCTTCTCTAGTTCCACAATATCCTTTTTGAGGTGTGGTGACCAGAATTGTACACAATATTCCAAATGTGGCCTCGGCATAGATTTATAAAGGGGCAAAATGTCACTTGCTGACACAATGCTGTTCTCCCATTGCAGATATGGAGCTGATACCACACGTCAGCAGTCTGCAAAGTCTCCTGGAATGTCTATGGCTTAGATAAGGATTCTTTCTGCACTACCAAAGAAGACCCCATTAGGAACCCAATACTGGTACAGATCAGTTACATACCTTCCTCACACAGGACCCTTTAAGGACCCCACTCTGAACATGCTGTACCCACGAGTGTTGGGAAACCCCAGAGTTAATGGGGTCTTCAGGCCCTTAAATCACCCCCCCTTTTTCCGTGTACAGTCAAAGATCCAGATCTTCAAGATCCGGATCCTTGAGATCGGGTCCTCCTGGAGATCTGGATCTTGAAGGCAACTTTAACCAGGACCTCAGAATATCTGGATTTAAAGGCTTGAAGGAACCATTAAATCCAGATTTCCACTGCCCTGAGGAGACAGGGACTTGCAGATGGGGACTTTAATGGGATCCAGGTGGGGAAAGGGCCTTCCCAACTGGTAGCAATTGGGTTCCTAATGGGGTCTTAGAAGGATTCTAAGACCTAGTAGAAAAAAGGCCCCTGATTAACAGTAGACCCCTTTAATGGTGTCTTCAATCCGGTCTTCTGCCATGAAGACCGGATCAGAGGCTGTGCGTCTACCTGCCACGCCCACTGTAACCAGAAGTGACCCGTGACTGACAGCTACATGGGCCAATCGCGTTGCATCACCAGTGGACCTTCCTGCGTGGGCATAATCGACACCCTGGGATGGGTGCTACTGCACCTACACAGTAGCCCTGTTTAGCACCCATTAAGTGCTAGATGGACTGTGTGGACGCATGGGGCCCTCACCAAGATGTGGATCTTCAAGGACCGGATATCCAAGATCTGGATCTTCTAAATCTAGATTAAGAGAGGTACGTGCAAAAACAGCCCTGATCTCACCTAAGGGTACTCCAGCTCAAGGACCCAACACCATCAACCTGGGCCGGATTTTGCAAAAGACCTACCTGCTTCATTCTGGCAGCGTTGGCATCGGTGCTGGTGGACTGGACCATAATTCGTGGGACTGGCTGCAAGGATCAGAGAAAAAAACCAAGGGGAAGGAAGGGCGGACAGAAAGGAAGACGATTAAGTCTCAGGAAAGCACGGAGGATTTTCAATAGATACAGACTCACTCCAAGCAGCCTTGTTCATAGTGCGCAGTCGCTGTGGGGGCATCGCACATGACAACCGATGGATCGTCTTGGTGATGCATTATCCCATAGCTACTGCGCATTTACGTTAATGCTGATTTAGCAGCACTCGTACTGCAGTATTAAGAAACTTCAAATCTTCCCGCCAGTCCGGACGGAATGGCGAGAAGAGCCAATGAGAACAGGCAGGGAGGCTCAACTACGATTGGCTAGCGCATCCCATGTGACCACACATGCCCACTCAAGCTCTCACAGCTTCTGATGAGGAAGCTACGGGAGGCTGCTCTAACCCGGACACCCAGTCGCCACTTCCTTTAACTGCGGGTTTATTCTGGTAGTCCGGAAGGGGCCCAGCATTTCCACCGGGCCAAACTGAAACGGACTATTTTAGACCGGCGCTGCTCAACTTACAGCACTCCATATGTTCTTGAGCTACAACTTCCAGCATTCTGATATTTCATGCCAGATGTTGCTACTGGGACAGGATTGCTGGGAACTGGATGCTGGGAGCTGTAGTTTGGGATCACCTGGAGGGATACAAGTTGATCGCCCCTTTCTAGATCAACAAAAACATTTTTCTTTTTTGTAGTCGAAAATGCACATTAATGTCCATCTTTGCAACATGCCATATAATAAGTTTTTATCATAAAAAAAACTCTCGTCAAAAAAACACAACTGCACCTCACACTCTGCATCTGTTTTCATGAGCTGTGTCTCCGATACTTACCCTCAAATCCTTTATAAAGGATACCGAGTTAATTGCCACAAATACAGCCATTAATAATCAATCTCCTTTATGGTCACTAGCTCAGGGGCACACAAAATGACCTGGGAAGCAGAGGGTTGAAGGTTTGATCCCCAGCCTCTCCCCAGAAGGCAAGTGCAAACTACTTCTGTATCTCTGCCAATAAAACTGCATGGGGGTGCCCATGGGATTGGGAGTAGCTCAGCAGTAGAGCAAACTGTCTAGACAGTAAGGGGTTGGCAGTTCGAACCCCAGTCTCTCCCTAGAAGCAGGCAATGGAAAACCACTTCTGTACCTCTGCCAAGAAAACTGCATGGGGGTGCCCATGGGGTTGGAAGCGGGTGTAGCTCAGCAGTAGGGCAAACTTCCTAGACAGCAGGAGGTTGTCAGTTCGAACCCCAGTCTCTCCCTAGAAGCAGGCAATGGAAAACCACTTCTGTATCTCTGCCAAGAAAACTGCATGGAGGTGGCCATGCAGTCAACCAAGAGTTGGCCAGGAAATGATGGTACCCAACAGCACCAAGAAATAATGATTTGTTTGGCCCCTGATGACAAGATCTCACTCCATCTGTAATCAGAAATAGCTCTGCTGATTATGTACTCTCATTTTCTCCTATAACTTTCTGAATTTTGATGTGCTTTTAAGATAAAGTCTGATACTCTGATAAAACATCTTTTCAGAAATCAATGCTTTTAGGAATGCTGTTTACTCCTTTTTAAGCCAGGGTCTTAAACTGCCTATACGGCATCCGGTTTTAGTGCTGCCTGACTCAGAAAGATTTCCGTCAACGATTCGCATTTCATATCTTTAAAAACGTCAAAATATTTGATAGCATTCGCCTTCTTCCATCTTGTATGTATCCCTCCAATTACAGCATTAGCATTGCACGTAAAATAGCGATAAAGGTATTTGGGGGGATAAGGGAGATTTAATAAACGCCATTTTAGTGGCGCAGCTGTTAGGAATGCAAATAGTTCACCACGTTTTGTGTTATTGCAACTTGGCAAAACTCAAATGCACTTAGGCATTGAGCCGACATGCATGAGAAGGTTGTTTTCGGGCAGGGATGTCAAAGATACAGCCCGCGGGCCGGATGAATATGGCCCGCAGCCGCTGCCGCCGCTGCCCACCACCACTGTCCTCCTTGGGCACGAAGGAGGCGAGGTGAGGAGAGGCGAGGGCGAGCGAGCGCGCGGTGGGACCCTCCACTGCCCGAGTGCGCGGGCGCCGCCATGGACAGCCAGCCCCTCCTCAGTGCCCTAGCCATGCCCCAGCCATGCCCCCAGCCCATCCTCTGTACCCTAGCCACACCCCCGGCCACACCCCAGCCCCTCCTCTGTGCCCTGGTCACGCCCCCAGCCACGCCCCCTGGCCCTGACAGGTTTTTTTTAAAAAAAAAAATCCGGCCCTCGGCAAAATTGAGTTTGACACCTCTGTTTTAGGGGGAATTTCTGTGAAGGCCCATCCCAGAGATAACCACAGACAAAAAAGGCCGACAAACACAGAATGCCCCAGAGCCTTCGCTGTAAAGTTGGGCAACACCACACCTTGAGAACAAACAACATGCAGTGATTGGCAAGTCACTTCCTGGGTTAAGCATCACCATGGTTGAGTCAACGTCCCACGTGCAGGGTTCTGGTGCTGTGACCGGCCGGTGCGCTTTGTTCTATACTGACACCACTTTCTGTTCTCCCACACTTATCCTGAATGAACAGCATGGGTTGAAAATATGGGAACGTGGAAAAGTCACACACGACAAGACTTCGGAGGTATCCAAATATCGCAGTCCTAATGCGCACAGGGGCGCCTTGTTGTATGTGTCTGCTCAAGGTTAGTGATCCGGAAACCATGTCCTACGAGAAAAGGTTGAAGGATCTAGGAGTGTTTAGCCTGCAGAAGACTGAGAGGAGACATGATCGCGGTCTTCAAGTATCTGAAGGACCATCACGGTGCAGAGGGATTGTCCCTATTCTCACTTGCACAAGATGGGAGGACTAGAAACAACGGGGTAAAACTTCAAGGGAGTCAATACAGATTGGATATTAGGAAAAGCTTCCTGACAGTGAGGGCGATAGGTCAGTGGAACAGGATGCCACAGGAGGTAGCGGGTTGTCCTTCACTGGAGGTCTTCAAGCAGAGGCTGAACCTGTCTGGGATGGTTGAGGGAATCCGGCATTGAGCAGGGTGTTGGACGGTGTAGCATCCTGTCCACAGAGTGGTCCAGCAATTGCTTATGGGCATCTTCAGCAGAAGATGAAGCCTCACATTGCAGCTTACTTTGCTTTGAGTCTAGGGCCAGGTTTGCTGATGTTCTACCTAGAAAATATGGCCCCCATATAAGAAAAGATCTTGGCCACGTCCAATGTTTTGCCTTCATTTTGCTGACGCCAAACATTTTCTGAGTCAATTCAAAGCAGATGCAAGAAATACGCCAAGCGTTTGCTGTAAAAGCTGGGAAGGCTTTAACGTCATGCCAGAACACCCTAAAGGCTTATTTGTGAATGTTAAACAGCTTCTGGGTAAAATAATCAAAATATTTTTTGAAAAGGGGGTGTGTGAAGGTGGGTGCCAGAGCAATTTCAATTTGGACAAGGCAAATAAAATTATGTTCAGTTAAGACCACTAGCAGAATTATAAGAGTACAGGAGACATCTAAAACAGCTTCTTGCTCAATGTAACAAGAGGAATATGTCTAATTCAGAGGAAAAAAGCTCTTTTAGTCATGGGCTTCAGATGTGCACAAATGTATGTTGTGTATTTGACTTGTATGGAAAATTTCTTTTCTCTGTCGCACAACACTAGAACCAGGGGACATATACAGAGGTGATGGGCAGGAGATCCGGATCCGACAAGGGGAAGTATTTCTTCACCCAGAGGGTCATCGGTTTATGGAATTTGCTGCCAAAAGAGGTGGTGACAGCAGCCAGCCTAGATGGCTTTAAGGAAGGTTTAGACAAATTCATGGAGGACAGATCTATCAATGGCTCCTAGGATGGATGCCTAAGTACATCTTTCAGGCTGGAAAGACAGGCAGGATGCCTCTAAGGCCATCTGCTGGGATTCTAGAGAAGAAGAAGATTTGCTGAGATGTCCATGGGCAATTGGTGGGCCAGTGTGTGAGACAGGATGCTGGACTCGATGGGCTGTGGCCTGATCCACCAGGGCTTCTCTCATGTTCTTAAGTTCTTACGAATTGAATGCAAAAGAATTTGTATTCGTTCTAATAGATCCCCTTCAAATGTAGTGGGATTTGAACTCAATACAAGTGTTCAATCCCATACAAATCCCATGCAATTGCATATGAATAGCATACAAATCCCATACGAATGTATAAGAATCCTATTCATTTCCCATAAAAATCCCATATGAATCCCAGACAAATCCCAGACAAAGCGTCATACAAATGTACTGAAACATTAGATTCGAATTCAAATGTCTATCTTCCACTGTGCCAACATTCTATTTGAATATGAATATCCAAATTCAGCCAAATTCGTATGAATTTTTAAAGTTATGAATATTCCTGCATATCACAAATACCAACAGCTGGAGCCCTAGAAGAGAGCTGGGTTGTGGGTCTGGGCACATGAACATCTGGAGGAGGTCCCAGATTTATATATTTATTTATGCATTTAATTATCCTGGCCTTCACCCAAAGACCCCAGGGTGGGTCACAATAGTAAAAAATAAAATACATAAAACATGGAAACATATTTAAAATATAACCCTCTCTCCCTCCCACCCCTCCTTGATAGGACAGCACCCAGAGGGAGCAGAACACCAAAGGTCGGAGTGAAGAGGTATGTGCCAACCAGGCGCTGAAATCAATGTAATGCACGTGCCTGGTGAACCTCAAGAGGGACGACCTAAGAACCTCAGAGGAGCCCTGCTGGATGAGGCCACAGCCCATCCAGTCCATAAGAACCTCAGAGGAGCCCTGCTGGATGCAGCCACAGCCCATCCAGTCCATAAGAACCTCAGAGGAGCCCTGCTGGATGAGGCCACAGCCCATCCAGTCCATATGAACCTCAGAGGAGCCCTGCTGGATGAAGCCACAGCCCATCCAGTCCATAAGAACCTCAGAGGAGCCCTGCTGGATGAAGCCACAGCCCATCTAGTCCATAAGAACATAAAAGGAGCCATGCTGGATGAGGCCATAGCCCATATAGTCCAGCATCCTGTCGCACACAGTGGCCAACTAATTGTTTATGGGCATCTCAAGCAGAGGCAAGGTCAAAACTTCTCCTGCTCTCGAATCCCAGGAAATGGCCTTAGAGGCGTCCTGCTTGTCCCCCCAGCCTGAAAGATGGACTTAGGCATCCATTCTAGTAGCCACTGATACATCTGTCATCCATGAATTTATCCAACCCTTTCTTAAACCCATCTAGACTTGTTGCTGTCACCACCTCTTCTGGTAGCAAATTCTATAGACAGATGACCCTCTGGGTGAAGAAATCCTTCCCCTTCTCTGATCTGACCCTCCTACCCATCAGCTTCATAATGTGGCCCCTGGTTCTAGTGTTGGGTGATAGGAATGAAAAGGTATGAGGAGTAAGATCTGAAGATGAACTAAAGAAGGTTTAAAATGAAGGTGTGACTATGGTCATAATGGCTGATAAGGGTTCACTGGACAATGATCGCAGGAGCTGTGCGTTGAAGCAGGATGTTTCCCTTAATTCTCTTAAACTTTCCTCTGAAATTGGAGGCCACGTTTGGTCACTGGGACCATGAGCCTTTGAGAAACATCTAAGAACGGGGCAGATGTTGAGCCAAACGGGTTATTTTACAAACAAAAACCAGATGACCCTCTGTTCCTACGGCGCTGAAATTTCAACTTAAAGGGGGTACCACACCAATCCAACAGATTTTGATTTCTCCTGATTTAATGCAACACATAAACAGCTTAATCAGAAAGCATTCTTTGAGGTGAAACATGAAGCTGGTTTCATCGGAAGCTGAGCCGCGAGTTACATGAAGAACCCTATTATGCCAAATTAATTCAATCTGTCTAATTAAAGAGCAGGAAGCTCTTTCAATTATTTTATGTACCTTCTGAGAAACACACTTGAATACAAGAGTGGGATTCATTAATTGCAGTTTCCTTATTCTACCGATTAGTTTCTGAACTTGCGACGGAAGGTCAAAGGCATCTCTCTTGGATGATACATACATCAGTCCTGATGCTCAGAAATTTGGACAAAAGATCATGAAAAAGCACAGAGTCCAGGTCACGAGAAGTAATTATTCCTCTTTAATATACCTTCATCAGACCTCACCTCGAGTACTGTGTCCAGTTCTTGGCAACCCAATTTTTGAAAAAGACATTGACAAACTAGAGCAAGTCCAAAGGAGGGCTAACAGAGATGTTCGGGTATGGGGCAGGATAGAAATATAAATAAATAAATAAATAAATAAATAAATAAATAAATAAATAAATAAATAAATAAATAAATAAATAAATAAATAAATAAATAAATAAATAAATAAATAAATAAATAATAATAATAATAATAATAATAATAATAATAATAATAATCACTGCGGGAATTGTGAACTGGACTCAGCTCGAATTGGACAACTTAGACAGAAAAACCAGAAAACTGATGACGATCCACCATGCACTACATCCTCGGAGTGATGTCGACAGGCTGTACTTGCCCAGGAAAGTAGGTGGTAGAGGACTTTTGCAAGTGAAGCAAACAGTGGAAGAAGAGAAGCATGCATTAGCAGATTACGTGGCAGAAAGCAAAGAATCAGCTTTGATTGAAGTCAACAACCAGAAGCTTCTCAAGGTGCAGCAAACCAAGAACCAGTACCGGAAAACTGCAGTTCAATGCCGAACGGACAGCTGGCACAATAAAGCACTGCATGGACAGTTCCTGGAGAAGATCGAAAGCAAAGTGGACATGGAAAAGACCTGGTCTTGGCTTATGAATGGAACACTGAAAAAGGAAACAGAAGGACTGATTCTTGCTGCACAAGAACAAGCAATAAGAACAAATGCCATCAAAGCCAGAATTGAAAAATCAGGAGAAGATGCAAAGTGCCGACTCTGCAAAGTGGATGAAACAATCGACCATATACTCAGCTGCTGCAAGAAGATCGCACAAACTGATTACAAGCAGAGACACAATGCTGTAGCACAAATGATCCACTGGAACTTGTGCCAAAAGTATCATCTGCCAGTGTCAAAGAACTGGTGGGATCACAAGCCAGAAAAAGTTGTTGAAAACGAACTGGCAAAACTACTTTGGGACTTCAGGCTTCAGATTGACAGAAAACTGGAGCATAACACCCCTGACATTACAATTGTTGAGAAAGAGAAGGTGTGGATCATCGACGTTGCTATTCCAGGTGACAGCAGAATTGAGGAGAAACAGTTGGAGAAGCTCACCAGATACGAAGACCTGAGAACTGAACTTCAGCGACTCTGGCAAAAACCAGTGAAAGTGGTCCCAGTCATCCTCGGCACACAGGGCGTGGTGCCAAAAGATCTCAGTGGGCACCTAAAAACCATTGGCATTGACAAAATATCCATCTGCCAACTTCAAAAAGCCACTTTACTGGGGTCTGCTCGCATAATTCGCCGATACATCACACAGTCCTAGGTGTTTGGGAAGTGCCCGACTAGTGATAGAATACGAAATCCAGCATAGTCATCTCGTTTGCTGTGTGTAACTGCTGTTTTACATCATCACAATAATAATAATAATAATAATAATAATAATAATAATAATAATAATAATAATAATAATAATAATAATAATAATAATAATAATAATAATAATAATAATAATAAATAACTAAATAAATAAAATGGTAAGTGATCTGGAAACCATGTCCTGTGAGGAACGCTTGAAGGATCTAGGAATGTTTAGCCTGCAGAAGAGAAGACTGAGAGGAGATATGACCACGGTCTTCAAGTCTCTGAAGGGCCATCACAGTGCAGAGGGATTGTCCCTGTTCCCGCTTACACAAGATGGGAGGACTAGAAACAATGGGATGAAACTCCAAGGGAGTCAATACAGATTAGATATTAGGAAAAACTTCCTGACCGTGAGGGCGATGGGTCCATGGAATAGGTCCACTGGAGGTAGTGGGTTCTCCTTTGCTGGAGGTCTTCAAGCAGAGGCTGGACCTACATCTGGCTGCGATGCTTTAGGGAATCCTGCACTTAGGAGAGGCTTGGACTGGATGATCCCAGAGGTCTCTTCCAACTCTATGATTTTATAATTTACTGGTGATAGTTTCTTGAATAAGGGAGAACCTGTATCTGCTTGAGCCCATGACGAAATGAACCTGCAAGGAGTTAAACTCAATATCCTCCGAGAACCATTCCAACTCCAGAATAAACTGAAGGGAAAAAACCAAAAAATGTGCAATGTCGCCCAAGTCAAGAATAAGATAATGGCCCTCATCCATGATTTGTTCAGTTTTTGGTAGTCTTGACATAAAGGTTATGGAGATCTTCTCTTCTCTGCCTCATTGTCTCTCAACCTGCCCACTTCCTGGGAATTGACTGAAGTTGCAGGAACTATGAAGAACATTTAGGGTGCATGGAGAAGCAGTTAGTGCTAAGAATATGGGAGAATCATTCCCAGTCCACAATCTTCCCAATCACTTAAGCCATTGTTCCAATCAATTACAGCAACTGGATTACTGCAATCCATCAATGCCTCACAGCACACTGCTGAATTCTTTACTGTCTAAGCAAGATGAAGCAGGTCCCTCGGGCGATGGGTCACCTTTCCCAGCTCTCGGTGTACCAGTCATTTTGACTGTTTGGAGGATTTTGATCAGCAGTTGTTAAAAGTTTCTACCCTCAGGAAGCCGTTTCATTCTGACTCATCTTGAAGGAATCTGAGGGTGACTGCCCTGGGGCACCATGTGCACAAATATTCAAAACATTTATATTTTGGGAGGAAGGAAGGAAGGAAGGAAGGAAGGAAGGAAGGAGGGAGGGAGAGAAGAAGGAAAGAAGGTAGGAGAGAGGGAGGGTGGGTGGGTAGGTGGGAGGAAGGAAGGAGAGAGGGAGGGTGGGTGGGTGGGAGGAAGGAAGGAGAGAGGGAGGGTGGGAGGAAGGAAGGAAGGAAGGAAGGAGGGAGGGAGAGAGGAAGGAAAGAAGGTAGGAGAGAGGGAGGGTGGGTGGGTAGGTGGGAGGAAGGAAGGAGAGAGGGAGGGTGGGAGGGAGGGAAGGAAGGAAGAAGGAAGGAAGGAGGGAGGGAGGGAGGGAAGGAAGAAGGAAGGAAGGAGAGAGGGAGGGAGGGTGGGAGGGAGGAAAGGAAGAAGGAAGGAAGGGAGGGAGGGAAGGAAGGAAGGAAGGAAGGAGAGAGGGAGGGAAGGAGGGTGAGAGGGAGGGAAGGAGGGTGGGAGGGAGGGAGGGAGGGAAGGAAGGAAGGAAGGAGAGAGGGAGGGAAGAAGGAAGGGAGGAAGGAAGGAAGGAAGGAGAGAGGAAGGGAGGGAGGGAGGGAAGAAGGAAGGGAGGGAGGGAGGAAGGAAGGAAGGAAGGAGGGAGGGAGGGAGGGAGGAAGGAAGGAGGGAGGGAAGAAGGAAGGGAGGGAGGAAGCGAGGAAGGAAGGAAGGAGGGAGGGAGGAAGGAAGGAAGGAGGGAGGGAAGAAGGAAGGGAGGAAGGAAGGAAGGAAGGAGAGAGGAAGGGAGGGAGGGAGGGAAGAAGGAAGGGAGGGAGGGAGGGAAGGAAGGAAGAAGGAAGGAAGGAGAGAGGAAGGGAGGGAGGGAGGGAAGAAGGGAGGGAGGGAGGAAGCGAGGAAGGAAGGAAGGAAGGAAGGAGGGAGGGAGGAAGGAAGGAGGGAGGGAAGAAGGAAGGGACGGAGGAAGCGAGGAAGGAAGGAAGGAAGGAGGGAGGGAGGGAGGGAGGAAGGAAGGAGAGAGGGATGGAGGGTGGGAGGGAGGGAAGGAAGGAAGAAGGAAGGAAGGGAGGGAGGGAGGGAAGGAAGGAAGGAAGGAGAGAGGGAGGGAAGAAGGAAGGGAGGAAGGAAGGAAGGAAGGAGGGAGGGAGGGAGGAAGGAAGGAAGGAAGGAGGGAGGAAGGAAGGAGGGAGGGAGGAGGGAGGGAGGGAGGAAGTGCTCCCCTAACCCTCATGTGCTGCATACAGCAAAGTACGTGGCTTTATGTTCAAGGGCAACATGAGGAACCCCAGAAGGCCAGATCAACCTCAATGCAGACTGCTGAGCGCTGAGGAATCAGCCCCTAAATGCTGCCATCATGACCATCACGTCCCTCTCCCAAGGAAGGCCGTCGTAATGCCTTCCATTCAAGATGAGAAAAAGGCAGCATGGCTCAGGCGTATTCATACTGCGTCTGGTCTCAGTCCCATTTTTAACATTTTTATTTATTTTTGTTTCCTTCAGCTCCAAGCACTTCCAACTAATGTGATTTACGGTAACATCAGTTTGAGCAACAATCGTAAAATTTATGAGGTACATTTAGTGCTCTTTGCGGACTGCCAAATGGAAAATGCACTTCTATTTTTAAGCTGGGGGGTTCTGCCTCATCTCTCAGCCCCACTCCGGTAACCTGTGGGATTCTGAACATCTGGGGAGCAGCGTGGTTAATGGGGGCGCCGTCGGGTATGTGGGATTTGTAGCAACTTGGAAGGGGAAAGTAGGAAAGGACTGGAAGTATCTCCCATCCACCTGCAACCATGCAAATCCCCCCAGGTGCTTGGGACTACAACTCCCAAAAGCCCCAGCCATCACACAGTAATGGGATTACCATAGATCTCCCTTAGGGGCCTATGGACAGTACTAAGGATGGTACCCCCTCTCTTGACCCTGAGGTGTGGGAAGCTGGGCTTCCTTCTCTAATCCTGCAGTGGACAAAAACCTGGAGGGAAGAGGGAGGAAAAGGTCTGAATTGAAAGGCTGAAGTAGTTTGGGAAGGGCAGGCCAGAAGGGAGATATATAGAATCACTGAATCATAGAGTTGGAAGGGACTTCCAGGGTCATCCAGTCCAACCTCCTGCTCAATGCAGGATTCCCTGAACCAGCAGTTCTCAACCTGGGGGTCGGGACCCCTTTGGGGGTCGAACTACCCTTTCAGAGGGGTTGCGATGAGTCTCCCGCCGCCCTTCCCTCCCCCCTCCCAGCTTCCCAGCCCCCGTGGTTAGGGGTCTCCACAACATGAAGAACTGCATTAAGGGGTTGCGGCATTAGGAAGGTTGAGAACTACTGCCCTAAACCAGCCCAGACAGACTTAGGTCCAGCCTCTACTTGAAGACTTCCAGCGAAGGAGAAACCACTACCTCCCGTGACAATCCATTCCATGGACTGATTGCCCTCACTGTCAGGAAGTTTTTCCTAATATCTAATCTGTATTGACTCCCTTGAAGTTTCATCCCATTGTTTCTGGTCCTCCCATCTTGTGCAAGTGAGAATAGGGACGATTCCTCTGCACTGTGACGGCCTTCAGAGATTTGAAGACCACAATCATGTCTCCTCTCAGTCTTCTCTTCCGTAGGCTAAACATTCCTAGATCCTTCAACCGTTCCTCGTAGGACATGTTTTCCAGACCACTCACCATCTTGGTAGCCCTCCTTTGGACTTGCTCTAGTTTGTCAATGTCTCTTTTTAAATTGGGGTGCCCAGAACTGGACACAGGACTCTAGTTGAGGTCTGACCAAGGTACAGTAAAGAGGAATAATTCTCACAATCTAGATTCTGTGCTTTTTCATGAGCTTTCGTCCAAATTTCTGAGCTCCAGGACTGATGGATGCATAATCCAAAAGAGATTCCTTTGACCTTCCATCCATATATCTAACAAAATATTAAAATAAAAACAATACCAATTGGCACACTTGATGGTTAACTGATGACTTCTAGTCATCTTCTGAATGCAAATCTGGTGATCTTTGATGCTTAATGTCGCTTTGCCACCGTAGATCAATGTCTGGTGTGGCATTTTTAAAATGAAGGAGTTCTACCTGTGACTTCTTCACCTGGCAGCTGGGATGCCTCTTAGCCTGGCTTGCACATGACGAGACTCACTTGCTCCTAGTGTGCTTCCCATGCTGCCTATTTCCCGGCACGTGGACAGATGCAACTGGAATTCCAGTGCAACCACTACACCATTTACAAGTAGTGACACCAGGTATCCAAAGCTGGGGGATAAGAACTAAACCAGAATTCTTCAGGGTCTTTAAAATTTGCTGATCTAAAAAACGTATTAAACATTTAAAGATGGATACCCAATATCTGAAGGAACGCTTTCTCCCATATCAACCTGCCCTTGCCTTAAGATCTGGAGGGGAGGCCCTCCTGGTTGTCCCACCACCCTCAGCAGCAAAAGGGGCGGGCACCCGGGACAGGGCCTTCTCAGGGATGGCCCCTAGGCTATGGAATAGTCTCCCCCTTGAGGTGCCTCTATCTCCTTCACTGTACACGTTTAGGAAGGCAGTGAAGACGCACCTCTTTGCCCCTCTTTAACTAAAGGGCAGGGATGTATACACACAAAAATTCACATTTGTTTATCGAATCGAACATCCAGACTTTCGCATTCACACCCAGATATATTTCCAAAAATGTTCACCCAGACATTTTTTGCAACCTTCCCCCCCGCCCCTGAAAAAGCATTATTTCATGACCAAAACACAGCCAAATGCAAATATTCTATCAAAGCCTTCGTATCCACAAACAGGAGCGTTTTTCATTTAGATCGAATTCTGGACGCTGGAATGTCCGGGCTTTCAATCTGATGCAAAGGGTGGCTACTAAAAGGTGGCTTCCTAGGAAGGAAGGAAGGAAGGAAGGAAGGAAGGAAGGAAGGAAGGAAGGAAGGAAGGAAGGAAGGAAGGAAGGAAGGAAGGAAGGAAGGAGATGGCTTTTCTATCCCACTTTTCTCACCCATTTAAGGGGACTCAAAGCGGCTGACAAACCTTCTGTTCTTCTCCTCAGAACAGAATGACCTGTAAGGCGGGTGGTGCTGTGAGAGCTCAGCTGTGACTAGCCCAAGGTCACCCAGCTGAATTCATGGGGAAGGGCGGAATCAAACCCAGTATTCCCAGATAAGAGTCCAGCCCCCTAACCACTAGAGCTCTTTATTGGTCTTTGTATAGTTATTTTATCAGCTACGCTGTCTCCTGAATTTCTTTTCTCTATCGCACAACACTAGAACCAGGGGGCATCTATGAAGCTGATGGGTAGGAGAATAAGGTCTGACAGGGGGAAGTATTTCTTCACCCAGAGGGTCATCGGCTTATGGAATGGGCTGCCAGAAGAGGTGTTGACAGCTACCAGTCTGGATGGCTTTAAGGTAGGGTTAGACAAATTTATGGATGACAGATGTATCAATGGCTACTAGAACGAATGCCTAGGTGCATCTTTCAGGCTGAGGGGGGGGGGAGGAACTGGGGCGCTTCTAAGGCCATCTGCTGGGACTCGAGAGCAGGAGAAGGTTTGTCCTTGTCTCTGCTTGAGATGCCCATGAGCATTTGGTGGGCCACTGTGTGAGATGGGATGCTGGACTAGATGGGCTGTGGCCTGATCCAGCAAGGCTTCTCTTATGTTCTTATGAGTACAGGGGATCCTGTTTGAATTTCTGTCCCGGCTTTTTGCCCATGGAGTTCTCAAAGCCGCTAATCCTGCAAAATGGTGTTTTTAGATGACAAGTGTCTCTCTCTGTGCAATATCGTTTCATTGCTCGAAGGTTAACGCGCAACTCACAGTTACAAGAAAACTGGCAATTAAAGCCACAGAACCGGGTCTTGAACTGCTCTCCTCAGACTTCAGCCTCGCAAATGGTTATTGTACTCACTTAATATGCAACCCAAATAGCAACTTGGAGAGCTAACCTTTACAAATTTAATAGAGTAAAATATAACACCGAAATGCCACTCCTTGGACGTGACTGCCGGCTAAGACATGGGCTGAATAGAATGCTCTAGGGATGTGCATGAATATTTGCAACATTCGTGGTTCGTAATAATTTGGACATTCATGCATGAATCTAATGTCACGACATTCGTACATTGACACTCGTATTCGTACAAACGCTTTGGAACACTCATGAAATGGGGAGGTAGGAAAGCTGCTGGGCCAGTCATGTCCGCAACATCCCTAGAATGCTCTTATAGCTTTGTTCCTGAGACCTGGTCTACTTGTATTTAATTAATGAATTTACAATTTGCTGTTTGTCCAAAATCCCAGGCAGATAACAACATAGAAATGAAAACTTAATACCAATTAAAATCTTCTTTTAAAACATAAAACCACCAGGTGAAATAATACAAACAGGAGATTGCAGAACAATCTGATCGCATGGGAGCTAAACTCTTGGATGAAAAAACTGCCTCTTAACCAGGCACTAGATGATGTATAAAGATGGTGTCTGACACACCGTATTGTGAAGGTCATTCTATAACTTAGGAGCCACCACTCAGAAGGCCCTCTGGCGTGACATCACGCCTCAAGCATTGAGGTTTCTATGCCAGTGATGTAAACGGTCTTTGGAGCTTCTGAACTGTCTTCAAGGACAAACTCCATAACAAACATCATAGCAGTCCAGTCTGGAGATTACCAGAACATGGGGATCCTGGTACCACCTTGCCTCTGGATAGAAGGGGCCAGAGCTGCAGTTATGCAGTTAGAAACCCGCCTATGGCTGAAATGCCTGAAATGCCAGCTTATAGCGCCATCTAGTGTCAGCAAGAAACGCTTGCTGGCACTTTTCCCCTACTTCACCTTCATTGTGGCTATACATTGAGGAAAATTGTTGGGAGTGGGAGATGAAATTTGGCACACCTCTGCACTTCTACGTAGAACCACGCCTCGAACAATTTATGACTCTTTAATCTTCACTCAAACTGCAAAACCAGAAGAGTTATTGGCATTCTAGTCCCTGTCTTGAGGTAGCGATTCAACCTGCAGTACCAGAATTTATGCAAACATAGTCAAAGTAAGGAAACTATAGATTCTAGCGTCTCTTGGAAAGCAAATATCTCAATGTTTAAGAATTATTTTTTTCCCTCCAAATTTTCTCAGCTCCAAATTAGGGATGTGCACGAATATTCGTAGCATTAGTAATTTGTACGAATTCAGACAAATCTGGACATTTGTACTTGTACTTGTTACAACATTCGTACATTAACATTCGTACGGATACAAATGATTCAGAACATTCATACAAAATGTAAGTCTGGTGAGACAGCAAGAGTAAAGCACCTGAGAGTAAGAGAACTACTCATGAAACTAGTAACAAAGTGGTATAAGACCCCTGCACAGTTAGCTTATATAATTAATAATTTGTCGTCTAATTGCTGGAGAGGATGTGGTATGAAGGCACGTTCCACCATATGTGGTGGATGTGTCCTAAGTTTATTCCTTTCTGGAATAGAACCTTTGAAGAGATTAATGATATAATGGAATTGAATATTAATATGTACCTGGAAACAGCATTGTTACAGATTTATAGGGAACAAAACATACAAGAAAATAAAAGATATATGCTGAGTCAATTGCTTAGGGTGGCACTGGCCTACTATAGCTGTATCCTGGAAATCAGCAGATAAATGTAAATTGGAAACGTGGTACTATTATATTGTTGATCAGTTTAGATACGATGCATATAGACAAATGAGACTGAAATGTATTTGTGTGAATATAAGAATTTCTGCTGAAACGGCTTGGGAAAGGTTATATTTATACACCACAAGACAAGACAGAAATAACAAACTGATAGATGATGTTAAGAAATTTCTTATGAGTCTGGGTTGAATTAAATTAAATTGTATTAATTTTATTTCACTTGGGGGGTAGAAACAGTAAATTTGTGTTTTGTATTATATTTGGTAAGAAATGATGTTTTGTAAAATATGTAAGATAACACAAACTAAAAATAATTTTTTTAAAAAAAACATTCATACAAATAGTTCGTATATTCTTTAAATTGGGGTTACACATCAGATACATATGTGTTAGTATAGAATATGTATCCGATATGTATGCATTTGTATAGGATCTATGCAGGATCTATATGTATTCGTATCGGATATTCATATGAATACAATCGTATCAGAATCCTACCCCATTTGAAGGGGATCTATTCGAAGGAATACAAATTTTCTAACATTCAATTTGTTATTAACTGAATGCCAAAAAACCCATATTTATTTATTTATTTATTTATTTATTTATTTATTTATTTATTTATTTATTTATTTATTTATTTATTTATTTATTCACTCATTCATTCATTCATTCATTCATTCATTCATTCATTCATTCATTCATTCATTCATTCATTCATTATTTACATTTCTATCCCGCCCCATATCCAAAGGTCTCTGGGCAGGTTACAACCTTAAAACAACGGATTAAAACAGAATATACATTAAAAGACTTTAAAAATTCAACAACTCTAAAACAATACACATTATGTTTAAAATGACAGTGTCTGTCCTGGGAAGGAAACATAATCAGCTCAGCCAAAGGCCAGGGAAAAGAGGTGTGTCTTCACCGCCTTCCTAAATATATATAAGGAATGGGCAAGACGCACCTCGAGGGGGAGGCTATTCCATAGTCTGGGGGCCATCACAGAAAAGGCTCTCTCCCGGATGCCCACCAGCCTCACTGCTGAAGGTGGTGGGACAACCGGGAGGGCTTCAACGCTTGATCTTAAGGCACGGGCAGGTTGATATGGGAGAAGGCGTTCCTTTAGATATTTGGGGCCCAAGTAATTTAGGGACTTATAAGTTAGAGTCAGAACCTTGAACTGGGCTCGGTAGTGAATTGGCAGCCAATGCAACTCTTTTAAGACCGGCGTGATGTGCATCCGGCTAGGTGTTCCGGTCAGCACTCTAGCGGCTGCGTTTTGCACTAGCTGCAACTTCCGAACCGTCTTCAAGGGCAGCCCCATGTACAGTGCATTGCAGTAGTCCAATCCATATATGTTAATAACAGCCTTGGGAATTCACTCTCAACCCAGATACTTATTTTGTTGTTGTTTTAAATTCTTCTGTTTGCGTCTTCTGCAACTCTCCCCGCCCAAACGGCATGCTTTTACCTGTTGTGCAAGGGGGGAAGGCTGCCTGCCCTTCTTCTCATCTCGAACAGGAAACAGAGATTTAAGTAGTTTTGGCATCTGAGGCACGAAGGACTTCACGGGATTCAAGTAAGAAGCAGCGAGGCTGCCCAGCCCTGTAAAGGAAAAACAAACAAATATTCCCTTGCGTTGTTTTCCTTGACACAAACTGCCTTGGGCACCTTATGCATTGCAATGGAACGGATGCCAGTTTGGGGTTGGAAATGAAGCCAATACATTTTGTTGCTGCATTGCATTCTGCACATGGCAAAGGTGTTGTGTTGCTGTGGGTGCTAATCGCTTTGTCGCAAGGGTCCTTGTTCCTGCAGGCTGGCTTCTTGATGGCCATCCATCAAGACAGAAGGAGGAGGAGGAGCGTTGGCTGTTATATCCTGTTTTCCTCACCCTTAAGGGGACTCAAAGCAGCTGACAAACCTTCTGTTCTTCACCCCACAACAGACACCCTGTGAGGTAGGTGGGGCTGTGAGAGCTGTGACTAGCCCAAGGCCACCCAGCTGACTTCATGGAGGAGGAGGAAGAAGAGTTGGTTTTTATACCCCACTTTTCTCACCCCTTTAAGGGGACTCAAAGTGGCCGACAAGCCTTCTGTTCTTCTCCCTGAGAGCTGTGACTAGCCCAAGGCCACCCAGCTGGCTTCATGGAGGAGTGTGGAATCGAGATTATCAGACAAGAGTCTGACAGTCTAACAACAAGACCAAACTGGCTCATAAGAAGCCCAAGACCATGAAAAGGGGAGGCATGAGGTTGGAAAATGTACATTTAGATGCTCAGACTGGAATAGTTCTCAGAAACCTTGTAAACATGCCTGAGATGACATGGATTGACTCAGTCCCTCCACAGTCATGGTGGAAATGCCTGATATATGTACCCATGCTGAGGCAACATGTCCCCTACTATGCATTGAGAATACAAACTTTCTGCATTCCAGGAATGTCCTCTTTAACCTCACATGGGGCAACCTCCCCACACTCAATTCTCATAGATGAAAACAACAACACCCAGAGGGTCAACGGTCTATAGAATTTGCTGCCAGAAGAGGTGGTAACAGCAGCCAGCCTAGATGGCTTTATGGAAGGGTTGGACAAATTTATGGACGACAGATGTATCAATAGGTATTAGAATGGATGCCTAAGTCCATTTTCCAGGCTGGGGGGCAAGCAGGAGGCCTCTAAGGCCATTTGCTGGTATCTGAGAGCAGGAGAAGGTTTGTCCTTGTCTCTGCTGGAGATGCCCATGGGCAGTTGGTGGGCCACTCTGTGAGACAGGATGCTGGACTAGATGGGCTGTGGCCTGATCCAGAAGGGCTCCTCTTACGTTCTTAACCAAGTCCTGGTGAAGCCACATCCAATCCCTTGTGTAGAAGTCTTGATAGTCCCTTTCTAAACTTTTGGTTCAGTTCAGTTATGGCCAGGAGTCCATGGCTATAACTCTAGAATTGTTCAACGCAGTTGCCTTGCAAAGATGGGCTCATCAGTCTAAGGAACTGACCAACAGAAACTGGTGACAACAACCAGCCCGGATGGTTACTCAAATTCATGGAGCTCAGGTGACTCCATGGCTACTAGAAAGGATGTCTAGGTACCACCTTCAGGTTGGAGAGGCAGGCAGTTTGCAGGGGGGGGGCATTTTCAGGGAGTCAAGTGCAGGTAAATGTTTGGGCCTATCTTCTGTTTGGGGAATGCCCCGGAAACAATGGGTGGGCAATTCTTTGGGGTGGGGCCCTGGATGAGATAGGGCCTGATCCATCAGGGCTCCCCTTAGGGTTCTTACGTCATTTTTACCTGGATCAGCAGAACCGTTCTGTTGCGGGGAGTTTGATAGGCTTGACCTGGATCTGTCAGAGTGTGTTGAACTTAGTGATACGTCTTGTTGGCTTTCCCAACGACTCTATAACAGAATGAGAACAAAGGAAAGAGAGATAAAACCGGAAGTGCAAAATAAGGGACGAAGCAGGAATGGGAACCCTTGTCTCCAAGGACTTCCCATTCAGCACTGCGGAGAATACTGTATGTAGGTCCTGGTGCTAACTGACCATTCACCTTCTCAATACACAACCTACTGCAGGAATAGCCTGAAGAAACCCATTGGATGAGAGACCACACAGATGACTTTAGTTGGACGGCAGAATAATGGTAGCAGATGAATTTATTTCCTAAGCCTCCAATCAGCAACAGACCAAAACAGTAGTGCCTTTAACCTTCTTTAGATGCTAGGGGCCCCAATGCCTGTCTACTTCTTCAGATGCTAGGGGGCCCAATGGGCACATCAACATCTTCAGATGCTAGGGGGCCCAATGGCCCCCCTAGCATCTGAAGTAGACATGTCTATGAAAGTTCATGCCACCAACCCTTCTCCTGTTAGTCTCCAAGTGCTACTAACTACCTTGCTGGCCTTTTGATATCAGACTAACATGGCTATTTCTCTGATATCTGAAGGAGAACTTTCTCCCATATAGACCTGCCCATATTTTAAGGTCACAGAGTGAGGAGGGTCTTCTTGTAATTCTGTTAGCATCAAAGGTGTGACGGGCTTTGGCAGGCAAAAGGGCCTTCTCTGTGGTGTCCCCATCCCTAGCTTTGGAATAGCCTCCCAATGGGTGAATACCAGGGCTTTTTTGGTTAAAGCGTAAAGTACCTCTTCACCTGGACCTTTGGTTCCAAGTTCCTCTGAATGTAGTTTTGTCAGAGTGGGAGGAAGGAAGGCTGGGTAGCTTACATTTTAAAATATATTTTAATAATTGTTTTATTGTGTATTGTGAGTGACCAACCCTGGGATCTCAGGGTGAAGAGCAGGATACAAATGTTATAAATAAATGTTGCAGAAGAGAAGACTGAGAAGACATGATGGTGGTCTTCAAGTCTCTGAAGGGCCGTCACAGTGCAGAGGGATCCTCCCTATTCTCACTTGCATAAGATGGGAGGACTAGAAGCAATGGGATGAAACTTCAAGGGAGTCAATACAGATGAGATATTGGGAAAAACTTCCTTATAGTGGGGGCGATCAGTCCGTGGAATAGGTTGCCACAGGAGGTGGTGAGCTCTCCTTCGCTGGAGGTCTTCAAGCAGAGGCTGGACTGACATCTGTCTGGGATGGTTTAGGGAATCCTGCATTGAGCAGGGGTTGGACTGGATGACCCCAGAGGTCCCTTCCAATATGATTCTACGATTCCTCAGTACTTTTCATTCCTTTTAAGGTTGCTTCTAAGGCCATTTGCTGGGATTCGAGAGCAGGAGAAGGTTTGCCCTCGTCTCTGCTTGAGATGCCCATGGGCAATTGGTGGGCCACTGTGTGAGACAGGATGCTGGACTAGATGGGCTGTGGCCTGACCCAGCAGGGCTCATCTTAGGTTCTTATGCTTTTTCTCACTGCATCTCCCAGTTCTAACAAGGAAAAGCATGTTGCTGTTCCTTTATCTCTCTCAACCACCCCAGTGGGAGACGGGTCTGCAGTTGGATATATGGTGTGCAAAGAATCTCAGACAGGCCCCAGCTTGTATACTATGTATACTATGGATGGTCCTCAATTCAAAACCATTCTGAGCAACCCAAATGGGCTTCTGTTGCACACGGAATATCTTCTGCTAGCTCTGGCTGGGAAACATCTGGTTTTGTCTCTTTCAGGGGGAATTTTTATTCCTATTATTCCCAATTTTATTCTGCAAGATTTTTTGTAAACTAGCTAACGGGATCTTCACCTGGAGCGCAGCAAAGAACCCACAGGAATGATCGCATGTAAATTTGCTTCTTTGAAATCCAGAATAAGGAGCAGGGCGGAGCATTTCTCCCCTTCGGCTCCATCTAATAATGTCGATCTGGTTGATTAAATTCCAGTTTGGGGGAGAGGAGGGACCAGCAGTTAGATGATCACAGTCTCCTTTCTCCCCTTTACACCTGTGTCAAGTGGGAAGTGGGGACAGAGGGTATGACAAGGCTCAGCAATTCGGTTTCCCAAGAAAGGATCGCATTTAAAAAAGGGAAGAATGGACCTCATGCATTCTTTGGCTGGAGAAACCTTAGCCAAATGGAAGGACGCTGGGGTCAGACGTCATTAGACTCACTTTCTACAGACAGTTTTAAGGAACGTTTTGCGCTCTTCCCCAGTCCGGCACAAGGTCATTGTTGCAGATCTTGAATATCCCCTAAATGATTCTGCCATTCTCCTCCCTCTCCCCTGTGAAAGCCTGATCTTGCAAGGTAATTTCTACTTTCAAAAAGTGAAAGGAAAAATCTTCCAAAAAGGTTATTTATTTTTAAAAAAGGGCTTTATGTGCGCTCAGATCAACTTGGGCGACATCAAAAGAGCTCTTTCAACTGAAGCCCTCCGATGCCGCCCAGGTTGAAAATAAAAACCCTGCTTTAGCTGCCGTTAATCTTTTATTTCATCGGCCTGAGCCTGGCGCTTAAGCAAAACAACTTGCAAAAGCTGCTGCTGCTGCCATTGATTCCGCTTTTAGAAAAACTCATTAACTTCTTGCCCTGTTTGCTAAATTTGCACAGGAACACACTCCCAATGCAAACATAGCCTAGGCTTTTCTCTTGTCAGATTGTCAGAAAGAAAGAAAGAGAGAGAGAGAAAAGAAAGAAAAGAGAAAGAAAGAAGAAGAGAAGAAGAGGAAGAGAAGGGAGAAAGAGAAAAGAGAAAGAGAAAAAAGAAACAGAAACAGAAAAGAAAAGAGAGGAAAAGGAGAAAAAGGAAGAGGAAGAGGAAGAGACAAGGGAGAAAGAGAAAAGAGAGAAAAAGAAAGGGAGAGGGAGAGGGAAGGAAGAGAGAAAGAGGAAAGAGGAAAAAGAGAAAAAAGAAAGAGGAAGAGGAAGAGGAAGAGAGAAGGAAGGGAGAAAGAGAAAAAGAGAGAAAACAAGAGAGAAAACAAGAGAGAAAGAAAAGAGAGAAGAGAAAAAGAAAAAGAGGAAGGAAGAAGGAAGGAAGAGAGAAAGAAAAAGAGAAAAAGAGGGAGAGAAAGCAAGAGAGCGAAAAAACAAGAGAGAAAGAGAAGAGAAAGCGATAAAAAGACAGAAATAAAGAAAAAGAAAAAAGAAAAAGAAAGAAGATGCTTTGTTTTCTCCTTGGTACATGGTGCAACAGGGACTCCTCTTTCTGTGCTGCCTGTTCTGTCTTTGACTACTGCAAGACTCAGTAGAAGTGAACGGCTGCAGTGCAAATCCCAGGCACCGGCTTAGCAGGAGCCTAACCACACTCCTCTTCAGCCCCGGTTTGACAATCCCCAAAACACAGTGTGGATGAGTTTTCAATTCCCTTACAAGTGAGCAGGCTCTGTTCTGAGGGGGCTGAACGGAACGCTGCAAGGGGTGCAGCTAAGCCCCCCCCCCCCGAATCCTGCTCAGCCCCCAAGGCATGCAGACCCAATTGTGACTCCAGCTAAGAAGAGCAAGCCGCACTCCACACCTACACACCACTGGCAAATGTAGATTAAGTCCTCTCTTAGGCGCATTAGAAAGGATCAGGAAAGAAAACATGCCCATGCTGAAGATCAATCCATCGGGGCCTTCTTGTAGTTCCTCCTCTCGCTGAACTGCAAAGGGCAGGGACACACAAGAGGGCCTTTTCTGTGGTGGCCCCCCAAGCTGCCTTCCTCTGGGCAGCTAGTTAAAATATTCCTCTTCACCCGGAGCATTGAAGTTTATCTTTCTCTGAGCACTGTCCTGTCAGTGAAGGAGGGCGGGCGGGCTATATTTGAAATGTATTTTAAGAATATATATTTTATCCTATTTTCTATTATTGCAACCTGTACTGGGACCTTTTGGTGAAGCGGAGAGTATAAATTTTAATTAAAATAAAATCAATCAATCAATAACATATCACCAGAACTGTCTACTCAACGGCATTTATTTCCTCCTATGGCTTTTTTTTTTCAGTGCAAAGCATTTTTATTTAGTGATTGTTTATTGATAAAGACTCCCATATTTTCCTCTGGTTTTACCTAGTGACTCTGTTGCATGCTGCAGATAAGGGACAATAAATGAAATTTTTGTGTGGTTGTTTTAAACAAACACTGCAAGGCAGATCCAGGGGGCAGAGAAACAAACTGACGTTTAATTTTCAGTTTACAAATCTGTACAAACAATTAAACTAATTGCTCCAAATCTAGGATTTTGGCAAGAGATGGAGGAAGAGGAATTGAGAACCAAAGTGGTATTTTGGCTTTGGGGGGAGTCTGGCACAATTTTAAGTGGGTCTTGAAATACAGCTGCTGCGCTACATCCACAGGTAATGGGTTCCAGGTTCTACGGTGGTTACTGAAAACCATGGATGTTTGAAACACTAGGAAACTGCACTTGAGATTTCTATATGCTTGAATAACTGCAATCAGTAACCCTAACCTGAAACTCTAACCCTAACCACGAGATTTCCCAGGCATCATGGCAAATCTTATGGGACTTTGCACTATTTTTGACTGTCCCAGACTCCAGGAAGCCTCAGGTAGGCCTAAAAGAACCGGGGGGGGGGGGGACAAGGGGGAGGCTGGTCTGGTCACCGTGATTACATGAACCTGTGGATATCAGGTAAGTGGAAAGGGGGGGCAATTGTAATAAGAGTATGCAGTGATATCTGTGATTTAAGAGACGTTTACAGCAGGGATTGTCCACACAAACTGTGTTTGTCCACACCGCTGCATGCACACCGGAGGGATAACTATTATCATCTGCTTTTTGGATTGACTTATTAACATGAGCCAGTTTGGTCTAGTGGTGAGGAAGCCGGTCTCTTATTTGGGAATACTGGGTTTGATTCCGCTGTCCTCCATGAAGAAAAGCCAACTCTACTTCCTCCACAAGCAAGCTGGGTGCCTTTAGGCTAGCCACAGCTCTCTTCTCAGCTCTCACAGCCCCACCTACCTCACAGGAAGAAGAACAGAAGGTTTGTTAGCCGCCTTGAGTCCCCTTAAATGGGTGAGAAAAGCGGGGTAGAAAAGCCAACTCTACTTCCTCCACAAGCAAGCTGGGTGCCTTTAGGCTAGTCACAGCTCTCTTCTGAGCTCCCACAGCCCCACCCAGCTCACAGTGTGTTCTGTTGTAGGGAGAAGAACAGAAGGTTTGTCAGATGGTTTGAGCCCCCTTAAATGGGTGAGAAAAGCAGGGAAGAAAAGCCACGTCTTCCTCCTCCTCCTCCTCCACAAGCCAGCTGGGTGACCCTGGGCTAGTCACAGCTCTCTTCTGAGCTCCCACAGCCCCAGCGACCTCAAAGGGTGTTCTATTGTGGGGTGAAGAATGTAAGGTTTGTCAGCGACCCTGAGTCCCCTTAAATGAGTGAGAAAAGTGCGGTAGAAAAGCCAATCCTTCTTCTTCTTCTTCTTCTTCTTCTTCAGGTATTTCTGGACTCAGTACCATTTACTCCTCAACAGGCAGCTGCTTTCTCGAACTTTGCTTACTGGAATTCGGTTCACTGCCTGGCTGTTGATTCAGAGCAGGACAGACGACGGAAGATTCGATCTGCCAGGGTGAACAATTATATAAGGATGTGCGGGTTTTTGTTGAATCCCAGGGACACGGAAGGGTTTTTCTGCGGCTACAAATCGCACGTCACTGAGATCTTCTCCCTTCGGCTTGCCAGTTCAGCTTATTCCATTTATAAATTAACTGCTACCGACTTGAATGGCTCCTTCCATCCATACACAGTCTGTTTGGAAGGGCAGCTAATTCAGACAAACATTTAAATGAATGGAACCCAACAGACTCCTGGCTTCGTGCAGTTTATCAGCACTGAGAGTTCTACTTCCACGGCCAAGAAAAGCAGGCAGCGCCAACGACCTGGGAAAGGCCTGTTGCTGTATTAGGGACCCCAGAAGCATCTTCTCACCTTTTAAGGGGACGCAGAGTGGCTGACAAACCTTCTGTTCTTCTCTCCCACAACAGTCATCCTATGAGGTAGGTGAGACTGCGAGAGCTCAGAAGAGAGCTGTGACTAGCCCAGGGTCACCCAGATGGCTTCATGGAGGAAGAAGAATTGGTTTTATACCCTGCTTTTCTCACCCTTTAAGGGGACTCAAAGTGGCTGACAAACCTTCTGTTCTCCCCACACCAGACACGCTGTCAGACGGATGGGGCTGTGAGAGCTCAGAAGAGAGCTGTGACTAGTCCATGGTCACCCAGCTGGCTTCATGGGGGAGTACGGAATCAAACTTGGTATTCCCAGATAAGAGACCGGCTCCTTAACCATGAGACCAAACTGGCAAAGGAAGGAAGGAAGGAAGGAAAGTTGGCTTTTCTACCCCGCTTTTCTCACCCATTTAAGGGCACTCAAGGCTGCTGAAAAGCTTTCTGTTCTTCTCACCACAACGGATACCCTGTGAGGTAAGTGGGGCTGTGTGAGCTCAGAAGAGAGCTGTGACTAGCCCAAAGTCACCCAGATTTCTTTGAGGAGGAGTGTAGAACCAAACCTGGTGTTCCCAAATAAGAGTCTGGTTCCTTAACCACTAGACCAAACTGCCTCTTGCATGTTCCTGCCCCTTGCACCTCTGGGAGAGGAGGAACCACGAGAAGGCCTCGAGGTTGCGTGTGTCCTGACGACGCTTCTCAAGCGGTTTAAACAGCCCCTGCATGTCCCCTTTCGACCACTCAGATAAAAACCAGGAAAAGTCACCGCTCAGATCAAAGCCAAGCATGGCTACCACTCAGAGTAGTATACAATTCCACCACCTTCAAAGCACGGTGCTAACTGTTAAGCTAAGTGTAAGTGTTAAGGGGAGAAAGCAATTCCAAAGCACATCGGAAGGGTTAGGACAGAGAGGTTGAGGGTCAAGCACTCCAGAATGGGATAATCTATTTATCCCGTTCATTAGGTGAACCTAATGAATTCGTTACCTCCGCCACGGCCTTTGGACACTGACACATGCAATGGGAGGTGGATACCATTGCAGAGTTAAGAAAGAAAAACATAAAAAAGAAAGAAAACGAAAAATTCAGGTTATGAATGGCTCGATGCATTAAACGCACTACAGTTCTGACAAAGAGTGGCTGCCTGCCGACACGCTAAAAAGCAAACACCGGAGAATCAAGACGTCTTCCTGGCAAACCTTGCTTATTACCCAGAACCCTTTGCCGGCAGCAGCAGTTATAAATCTGTCGAAACATCTGTTAGTAAAAACTGGCAAAAATCAACAGATACGATCACGCTGGAGAAAAGGACAAGTGGCCTCCCAGCTGCCCCTGAAATGCAACTCCCAGCATTCCACTGGGGCTGGCACAGGATGCCGAAAGTGGAGCTGTAGTTCAGGAACAGCAGGAAAGCTGGAAACTGAGCCATTGTATGGCCTTAAAAAAAGCACCAAGGTGTGAATGCACAAGCTCTCATTGGCTGTGAAACTGCGCTGATTATTTCACTAAAAATTAAAAGCTTATTCTTGTATTGAAGGCTCTAGGTAAGCTTTGGGGCCACCACCAAAAAGACCATGTTGCGTGCTCGGTTGCTGTAGGTTTTGAGAGGCCATGAAATCTAGCTTAGGATTCCTGCAGGGGGAGACAGCAGCCCTAATGGTTTTTCCCTTGTCCCGGTAAGGGTTTCTTCCGCCCCTTGGTAATTTTATGATCCGGAACTGAACATGTGACCTGAACCTTAGGCAGGTGGCACAAAAGGTAATTTCTGCAGAGCGTTTTAGGTCGTGGTGTGGCCAGGAAGTGGCAAGCTTGCTATACTGGTCACTGAAGTTGTTTTCAGTGTGTTTATTTCATACTTTGCCTTTATTGCTGTCACCCATCCTGAGACCTTTGTGCACAGGATGGGATAAAAGTACAAATTAATAAGTAATAACGACAGGAAAACAGTTCTGCTTCTCTCTGTGCAGAAAGGAAGCAGTGCCCAATTCAAGGTGTTAACTTATAAGTCAAAGGCCCTAAATGACTTGGGCCCCAAATATCTAAAAGAACACCTTCTCCCATGTCAACCTACCCAAGCCTTAAGATTTGGAAGGGAGGGTCTCCTGGTTGTCCCACCACCCTCAGCAGCAAAAGGGCTGAGCACCTGGGAGAGGGCCTTCTCAGTGATGGCCCCTAGGCTATGGAATAGTCTCCCCCTTGAGGTGCGTCTATCACCTTCACTGTATATGTTTAGGAGGGCAGTGAAGACGCATCTTTTTGCCCTGACCTTTGGTTAAATGGGAATATAAATATAATGTCTCTTCCCACTTTCAGACACTGTTACTGTTTTAATATATATTGTTGTTTTAGTATATGTCTGATATTAAATGCTGTTACCTGCCCTGAGACCTTCGGGTATAGGGCAGGATAGAAATGCAAATAATAAATAAATAAATAAATAAATAAAAGCTGCAAATGACCCGAAGGATTACTCTTCCTCTCTCTACAGCCAGATTTCAGCAGCAATGGGAAATGCTTCTAATTTATGGCTGCGAAGAGGGTAGGCAGATCTGCAGGACCCAAAACCAAAAGGCTGAATAAAGATGTTAAGTTCTTCCGCTAGTAATGCTAAGTCTGGTTAAGAGAGACGTCCAGCTTTGTCTGAGAACAAATGGAAGAAAGCCAGGTGCCTAGTGACAAGATCCACCTCAGCTACGATTTCGTATTTTTTAAAGTGAAATCAAAATGTTGCATTTTAAAAAATTGTTCAAAAACTCTCCCTCATTTCTGCTCAGAAATTCAAAAGACTTACTTTGTACGTTGCAAGGCTGTAGGATGGATTCAGATCTTGGCGGCTTGCGGACAACTGAAAGGATAAGAAGAAGAGAAAATGACTTGAAAATGGTCCATGATGGACGTGGTGACCGTGAAGGTCTACAGAATTCTGGGAGCAGATAATGACTCTACTTGTTCTGGTAATACAGTGAGCATCCTCTAATAAAGGACCGCCTGTGCCAAAAATGATGGTGGGCTAGGAGCAACTCATAAGAATGGAAGAACCTAAGAGGAATCCTGCAGGATTAGGCCACAGCCCATCTGGTCTGGCCTCCCAGATGGGCCCACCAATTACTTCTGGACATTAACATAAGAATGTAAGGGGATAACTGCTGGATCAGGCCACAGCCCGTCTAATCCAGCATCCCATCTCACGTGGTGGCCCAATAATTGCTTCTGGGAGTCTCAAGTAGGAGACAAAGGCAAAAACATTGCCTGCTCTTGATTCATAGAATCCTAGAGTTGGAAGGGACCTCCAGGGTCATCCAGTCCAACCCCCTGCTCAATGCAGGATTCCCTAAACCAGCCCAGACAGATGTAGGTCCAGCCTCTGCTTGAAGACCACCAGTTAAGGTCACTACCTCCTGCGGCAACCTATTCCACTGACTGATCACCTTCACTCTCAGGAAGTTTTCCCTAATATCTCATCTGTATTGACTCCCTTGAAATTTCATCCCATTGTTTCTAGTCCTCCCATCTTGTGCAAGTGAGAATAGGAACGATCCCTCTGCACTGTGACGGCCCTTCACAGACTTGAAGATGGTGATCATGTCTCCTCTCAGTCTTCTCTTCCGCAGGCTAAACATTCCTAGATCCTTCAACCTTTCCTCGTAGGACATGGTTTCCAGATCACTAACCACTCTGGTAGCCCCCCTTTGGACTTGCTGTAGTTTATCAATAGTCTTTACTGGTGGAATCCTCCCTTAGGCATCAATTTAGTAAATCCTGCTAGGGACAGTTTGTTGGCTGTACCCAAATTCTTCCCTGGTTTCTGGCTCCAATCTCTTGTGAGAGATGGAGTAAAAATGAACTTCAGATCCTGGAATTATGTTAAGGAGACTCGGAAGACTTCTAGGCTGGACTATGTTTCTCGACAAAGCCTTCCAAGATAGCGTTTTTTGCTTAAAGCAGATTAAAGCCAGCAGAAAGCAATTTGCTGCAGACAATATTAATGGCTGTTACGATAAGAGCGTGAATAGCAAGCCACAGACCCTGTTCAGTGTTTTTCATGGAATGAGTATCTTTTTGTTTCTTTTTCAATATTCTATTTCCAGTATTTTGTGTTTAATTTAATAGTGCATTTTGAACTGCTTCATAGAATGCCCCCTGCTTCTAGTGTTATGCAACAGAGAAAAGAAATTTTCTCTATCCGCCTTTTCTATACTGTGCATGATTTTATATATTTCAATCAGGTACCCTCTTAAATGTCGCCTTTCCAGACAGCAGCAGCAGCAGAAGAGTTGGCTTTTCTACCCGGCTTTTCTCACCAATTTAAGGGGACTAAAAGCGGCTGACAAAGTTTCTGTTCTTCTCCCCACAACAGACTCTCTGTGAGGTAGGTGGGGCTGTGAGAGCTCAGAAGAGAGCTGTGACTAGCCCAAGGTCACCCAGCTGGCTTCATGGGGGAGGGCGGAATCGAACCTGGTATTCCCAGATAGGAGTCCGGCTCCCTAACCACTAGATCAAACTGGTTCACAAAAAGCCTAGAGATTGCAGTCTGGTTTCGGAAGGGATTTTGTTTCAGCCCCTTAATCATTCTGGTTGTCCTTTTCTGCACCTTCTCCAGTTCCACAATATCCTTAGAAACTTACTCGATTGACGTTGGGAGAACTGAGGCTCTTCCGGTAGAGTTTCCCTTTGCCTGTCAATTGCTCCTTCACGGCAACCTCCTGCAATAAAAGGAAACCCGACCCATTACAGGAAAGCAAAAGCTGAGATGCAAATAAACCCAATATTGAAGGAAAAACAGAATTTACACCTGAGCTAGCCCTATTACATTTCTATAAAGATGATAATGTTCACATTTGTAACAAACTCCTTTTGAATTTCTGTTTACGTGCAGCCAAACTAGTCATAGCGAAAGAAGGGGAAATTGCTAAAGGTTTAAAATAGAGACATTTGTTACAGCAAAATATGGGAACCTGCTAGACCAGAACTTATGACTGATCAGAATCAAGTCAATTCAAGGACTATCCCCAAAGATTTCATTCTTGGACGTTTGTTTCCCCTTGATCTCAGAACTGACTAGATGGGAAGCTGACCCTCTCCCTCCAACGTCATTGAATCAGTAATTTTATAATTAGTATATTCTGAATGATATTCCTTTAAGTTGAGAGCATTCTTTGCAATCTACTTGGTAAATAGTATAAAGTCAGACCCCCAGAGCCACTGGGGATACGTTCCGGCTCCTACTGTGGTACCTGAAATGGTGGATAATTGCAAACAGGCCTTCCATGCTTTTCTGGCCTCCAGAAGAGGAGGAGGAGGAGGAGGAGGAAGAAGAAGAAGAAGAGTTGGCTTTTCTATCCCGCTTTTCTCACCCACTTAAGGTGACTCCCCACAACAGAACACCCTGTGAGAGCTCAGAAAGAGAGCTGTGACTCGCCCAAGGTCACCCAGCTGGCTTCATCGGGGGAGGACAGCATCAAACCCGGTATTCCCAAATAAGAGTCTGTCTCCCCAAGCACTAGACCAAACTGGCTCTATTTCAGCCTCCGGAGAGAGTCGCAAAAGGTGTGCAGCGCCACCGTACGCCTCCTGCCCGTACATTTTGGGATGGGCTTCAGCCTATGAAGGGCCGAAATAGGCCTTCCAGTTCTGGGTGCTTTTCCCTTACGGCGTCTCCAGGGGGTGCGGTGATCTGGTAACCATGGTTCCCTGAAACCGTGGTTACCAAATCAGTGGATACGGTGTGTGTGTGTGTGTCCGACTGTATGTTTAAAAGCTAATATTGGTTAACATTTCACTATCATAATTTTTTCTTTGTTGGTCTAATAGATTTATGAATAATACTTTCATCAAATATTGCTGTTTCAGGTTAATGTGGTTTTTTTTTTAATAAAGTCAATAAAACAAAGTTGAAGTCCATGGGGAGCCACGTTTCCATGCGTCGCTGGGAACCAGTGACTGTGGGTGGGATCCGGAAACAGGAACAGGAAAGAGATTTGGGAAGCATCAGTACTAACAGGACAGTCATGTGTCACCTGGTAACCCCCCCCCCCCTTTGAACATTTGACCTTCACCCAGAGGGTCATCGGCTTATGGAATGTGCTGGCGGAAGAGGTGGTGACAGCTACCAGTCTGGATGGCTTTAAGGTAGGGTTAGACAAATTTATGGATGACAGATGTATCAATGGCTACTAGAACGAATGCCTAGGTGCATCCTTCAGCCTGAGGGGGGGGGGGGAGGAACTGGGGCGCTTCTAAGGCCATCTGCTGGGACTCGAGAGCAGGAGAAGGTTTGTCCTTGTCTCTGCTTGAGATGCCTGTGAGCATTTGGTGGGCCACTGTGTGCGACAGGATGCTGGACCAGATGGACTGTGGCCTGATCCAGCAAGGCTTCTCTTATGTTCTTAACATTCCCCGGTTCCATGGAATAAGACACATCCTGCCACAAAGGGGTATCTGTCGCATACTTCCAAAGCCACTGATTTAGAGCATGAAAGAAAAGGAGAGAGGCAGGGAGACAGAGGATGAGGGATGGAAATTTCATGAAACCCCCTCTGCTCTGAAAAATGGGACCATTTGGTGAAGGGCGGGACATAAATTTATTAAATGAATGAATGAATGAATGAATGAATGAATGAATGAATGAATATGCTGAGGTTATTCATACCATTGAGAGATAAAGTATTTACTATACCTTTCTTTAGAATACTGTACTATATGTTGCTCAGAAGTAGGGGCGTGGATGAATGCAATTTTTGCGATTCGATTCGAATCGAATATCCAAAGATTCGCATCGATTTTAATGCTTAAAAGGCGAATGTATTCACAGGTCGATTTGAATTGAACACGTTCAAATCTATTCGTACGAATTTTCAATTCATATTTGAAGGTACGAATGTCGACAACGTTTGAATTTGTCGCTTACACATGTGTACACATCCGTACTCATCCCGTTTTTATCCCGTATGCATCCCGTTTTCGTCCCAAACGTATAGGTACAAATGCGTACGGATACGAATAACACGTGTATGATACATATGGAATACATATGGAAACGTACACATACGGATGTCCGAATGATTAGTAAAAACAATTCGAAAGATTTGAAAATCAATTTGAATGTTAAATTTGAATGTATAGGCATTCGATTTGGATTCGAATGTCCGAATTCGATCAAATTTGATTGATTTTAGAATGTTTCGATTATTCATGCACATCCCCACTCAGAAGGCTGATGAAACTCTTTGTCAGGAATAGATAATTAGAATAGATAATTAGGGGGTGGGCTTTTTCCCTACAGGGTGTCCTGAAAACGGGTCAGAATGGAAATTTCAATTTAAACTTCCTTTTGTCTCTCTCCATAGCGTGTAGCATGCTAATTTGTTGTCGCTGGGTACCACCAAGTCATGACTGACAGTTGGTTGACTGCAGGGGCATTTCCATGGCATCTCTAGGCTGTTTTCTTGGCAGAGATACAGAAGCGGTTTGCCATTTCTTGCTTTCAGCATGTGCTGATTGAACCAGTGGCCCACTGCTCTCCAGGCAGTTTGCTCTACCGCTGAGCAAACAGCCACACCAAGAGTCCATAGGCATCTCTATGCAGTTTTCTTGGCAGGCATACAGAAGTGGTTTGCCATTGCCTACTTCCAAGGAAAGGCAGGGGATCAAACCGACAGCCCCCTGCTTTTCAGGCAGTTTCGCTCTGCTAATGAGCTACAGCCACTCCCAGACTCCATGGGAACTTCTATGCAGTTTTCTTGGCAAACATACAAAAGTGGTTTGCCATTGCCTACTTCCAAAGAAAGGCTGGGGATCAACCCAACGACCCTCTGCTTTTCAGGCAGTTTTGCTTAGCTATTGAGCTACAGCCACTCCCAGACTGCATGGAAACTTCTATGCAGTTTTCTTGGCAAACATACAGAAGTGGTTTGCCATTGCCTACTTCCAAGGAAAGGCTAGGGATTGAACC